>JAULJL010000012.1:5000000-7500000 GCA_030761205.1 Fremontodendron californicum
CCTTTTGGTTTAGTTTATTGTTTTTTTTTTTGTTTATTTAAAGTTTATTTAATTATCTTTATAATTATTTATATAATTATTATTTTGAAATAATTATTTTGTATTTTTATTTTAAGATGTGCAAATATATTTTTATTTTACTTATTTTGATTTTAGTAGTGTTTAATTATTTATTAGCTTTTCAAATATGTTATAAGTTTTACTATATACAAATTTTAATTAAATATCCTTAATGGTAATTTTTTCTTATCATTATATTTTACCTCACGGTAATCGTTAGTTTTGCATCCAAACACATATCTCATTATTCATTTTAATCTCATCCATACAATAATTAATCTCACTAGTAATGTTGTTTTTATTCTCACTTGAGTCAATCTCATCACTCATCTAAATTGAACCTTAGTATAAAAATATTTCAAAAGCTATTTACGTTATGAAACATATGGTATTCGAATCTCATGCATGAGCATTCCAATGCCTCATATAAAAAGCTTCTCATCGATTCTTTTATAACTTAAAATCAATTTTCTCGATTAGGAACCTTTTTAAAGCTATTGTATAGTTTTTTAAATATTAGTTTTTCATTTAATTGATTAACGCATTGAATTTAATCAATTCCTTTCACTATATTTTGAAATATTTCAAAAACGATGATTATTTCTCATTTCTATATTATACTCATTCATTCTCAACTCTCGAAATTCCAAAGAAATCTCCAAAATAACATTTGAAATTATAATTATTGGAATGTCTCTTTGATAAAAATATTTTAATTATCATAGTTATTAGAATCATATCAGATTGTCGGTTGAACTGTTCGAATTGGTGAGTTGGTGATAAAATCAGTCCGATTCTATTATTGGATCGTTTCTACAATTGACCAATAATAAACCGTTTTGAGCCGTCGATTTAATTAAAAAATCGATAAATCGGACGAATTTTTATTAAACCATTCAGGTTTGATATATGCCTACTAAATTGATCTTAAAACCATAATTAATTTACTATTTCAATAAAATTTATGGATTTTTTTTTGTCATTTAATCAAAATAACTTATTTTTAAATAAATTACAAAATACAAACTTACAAGATAAAATTTATCTTTCAAATCACACATTCATTGTCTTTTTCTCTTTTATTTTTTATATGTGCTTCTCTTTTTTTTTGAGAATTTTCATCTCGATTTTTTATTTTCTCACACTTATATTATGTCACAGTTTTTAATTTTTAAGTACGAAATTGTTTAAAATATAAATTTTATTATTTACTACATTGTTGATTAACTTATCTAAAGTATTTATATTTTAAAAATATTTTTATTGATATAACAATTAATTCAAATGATTCAATGGTTGAACTAATGATATGATGACCTTACATTTTGAACGAATTATGGTGTGTGAAGTCATGTCTTAAGCACAAAATCAACATACTCTCAACATTCCACAAAGGAGTACGAATATAATTCAACTTTCTTTCCTCTAATTAAAAAAGGCATTGGATAACATTGTAAGCATATATTTTTTTTATCAATTTCATTTCAATAGCTATACTGTAAATTCAAGTTTTAATTTTTTTTTTTTTTATAGAAAAAGTGGGATTAGTCACAAAAGTAATTAACTTTTACCTTTTAATATATGAGAAATGTTAATCAATTTCATCAGATATTGATTAAACTAATATTTAAAAAAAAATACAATTAAATTTTTTTTTCAATTCAATAAAAATAATGTGTTAACTGTAAATTTTTTATAAAATAGTATTTATATAATTTTTAATTAGTTTCTATAAGTATCGGTTAATCAAATCCTTAATATATATATATAAAGTTTATCTCAAAATTTAAAAAAAAATCTCTCCAATTACTATGGTGATTTTTGACCATCTCCACTAAAGTTGTTTGAGCTTTTAGTTGTGCATGGTTTATATGTTTGAACAAATTGGGGGCACCTGCCCTTGCTGGCCCTCTTACACCAACCATATAAGGTGAAAATTGTTTCTTTTATTTTACAACAAATCACTGACCACTTTTTCTTTATCTGGGACCACCCCAATTTTTTACCATTTTATCTCTTCAGTAATATTTAAAATAACCAGACAAATAAATGACCAAAAAAAAGGATAATAAGCTCCAAAAATGGTGGTTGAAAATAAAAATACTATTATAAACTAATTAATTACTAAAAATATATTATTGGAAAATATAATTAACCAAACATTGCAGTTATCAATATCATTATAGAAGTATATAAGTTTAGTGCTTATAAAAATTTAATTAATATTTTGGCATGAGCAGGATGGTCAGGTTGGTTACCCACTTCTTCAATTCTTTTCTGCTATCTTATCCAATTCCTTGTGTCATATACTTTTCAATATTAATGCATGCAAGATTTTATTTTCTTTATATCATTTTCATATATGTAAGCACAATCACAAATTTCCAATTGTTTTTATATTAAGAAATTCTCTTAATTTTTTTTAATGAGGGTAAATTGAAGGATGGCACTTTATAAAGTGACAAGCATGAAAATGGTAAGAGTTGATGATAATACCATGTAAGAATAATGGCTAAGACAGTTTCAAACAATAATATTTTTTGGTTATAAAGGAAAACTAAGTGAAGATTCTCCTCAATTACACTAATAATTTTAAACACAATACGAAAATACAACATGTTAAATAAATATAAAAATAGTATAATAAATATATTAATATGATTAATATGACATGTTTAATACAAATATCGTACTTGTATTTAAGATTTTAACATATTTAATAAATTTTAATATGTTTATATTTATATAACTGATACTAAAAAAATATAAGATAAATACACATATACAAATTATCAAATATATCTCAATGGGCTAAAATTGAAAAGCTTATCCACATTTAATTTTATCTGGAAATTTCATCAAAGTTAATTTTGGGGTACTAGAAGTTTTGAGGCATGGCAGCCATGCTGCAATCAATGTCTCACTTTGAAATTTCAGATTGGCAGAAAGTAATTAATGGCACTTGTTGTTTAATGTTTACCCAAAAGTAACTTCTCAGCCAGTTTTTTTTGTACTTGGGCATTTTGCAACAAATTTACTATTTTAAGACTTTTCAACTAGGAAGTGATGTACTATTTCAAATGTTTAAAAATGAAAAGAGAATTTGAATTTAAAATTTTTTTACTTTTAACTTTTTAAGAACGGTAAAACTAAGAGAATATCTTCGATAACCTCACATAAAGAAAGAGTTTTAGCTTAATATATCGTGCTCGATTAAGAGCTAATTTAGTATTATTATTGAAAAAAATTAGGGTTAAAAAAGTTTGGTTAAAAAAAATTGTGGTTTAAGAACTTGAAATATGAAAGCAACATATATTTAAAATAATAAAAGTTTAGAGATACGAAAATAATAAAATCATTTTATTCAAAAATCAATTTTTAAAATCGAAAAGTTTCATTTGACATAAGACACAGTAGCAGCAGCACCTCGATGAGTTCCTCTATGTTTGCAGTGATTCCGCTCACACCAGATGAAATAGATACAAGCTGTCCAGGCTAGCCTAAGGATAATTGAAGTTAAAAACTTGCCTTTCATATTGTTGATGGTCCATTGAAGCTCGAATTGCCAATTCCCAACAGTCCTAGTGATACCTGAGAGCTGGAGAATATTACCCCAGACTTGTTGTGAGAAGGTGCAAGAAAAAAAAAAAAATTTGGCACATGAGAGGGAAACCAAATGAGTCTACGCCAGGGAACTTTCTACCCTTGAAGTCTGATCTGTTCCCAAGCACTGGTAATAGTGAAGATACCAGACGAGGTGGCAGTCCATGTAATCTAATCTGATGATGAAATGTTGGGGACTAGAGTTTCGCAGATGGCAACTTGGATCTCTAAAAGTTCATCTGTTCGTGTAGAAGGCCAGAACCAATCACCATTAAGCATAACATCAGCCACTTTGGTTGTGGAGGATAAACCAGTAGTACATATTATACTCTGGTTGTAAGTTTGCAAGAGAGGGCCAAAGGGGTTCCAGTTGTTAAACCACAAAAAAGTTTGATGATCATTCCCAATTAAATGCTTGAAGAAAGGCCTAGCTAGTCCCCTAAGCTTAAGCAGTTTTCTCCAAGTCCAACCAGACTTGATGAATATTGTCCATATGTGCTTCAAGGAGCATGCGATATTCCAGGCAACTAGGTTTTTAATTCCAAGCCCCCCTTCGAAGGCAAATCTTATCCTACTATACACGGGCACCTTTAGCAGAACCAATCTTCCTCTTCCATAAGAAGCAAGAATAGAGCTGAATCACTCTTTTTAAGACCTTTTGAGGGAGGGCTAAAACACTACAAAATTCTTGAATACTAAATATAACAGAGTTGATGAGTTGCACTCTGCCTGCATATGACAGATTTCTGACTGCCCATCTATTGATCCTTGCAGAGATTTTGTCAAGTAAAGGACTGCAATCTTTCTCAGAAAGCTTACCAGATATAAGAGGGAGACCGAGGTACCTTACTGGTAAGATCCCAAGCTTGAAACCAGTATATAATAGTAACTATTTAATGGTGTGATGATCAAGACCCCCACAAAAAATCTCACTTTTAGAGCTGTTGAGTTGCAAGCCAGATAAGTAGTAGAAGACTTGAAGAACTTTTTGGGCCGCAAGAACAGATTTTTTGTTCCCTTTTGTGAAAATCAATAGATCATCTGCAAAGCTTAAATGGGATAAAGACAATCAATGAGCTTTAAGTCAAAAGCCACATTGAGGAGCCTAGACAAGATGTCCATAACCATTACAAACAAGTAGGGGGATAAAGGGTCACCTTGCCTTAAACCCTTGGCACCGAGGAAGTACCCTACTAAGCCACCATTCAGGCCAATCGAAAATTGACAAAGGTAATACATCCCTTAATCCATGCAAGGAATTTGGAGGAGTGTCAAGAGCCTCAAAGATTTTAAGGAGAAAATCCCAATGAACAAGAGTCAAAAGCTTTCCTCAGGTCAATTTTTAAAGCACACCTTGGGGAGATATGCTTAGTGTGGTAACCCCTGACCAACTATTGGGCAATAAGGACATTGTCAACCAAGCTTCGCCCTTCTATATAAGCACTTTGATTAGGACAGACATAATGCAAGCATTTCTTGAGTCTGCTAGCAAGAATCTTGGAGATACATTTGTAAACTGTTGAACAACAAGAAATAGGCCTGAAGTCAGTCATCTAAGCAACATTCAGGGACTTAGGGACCAGAGTTATAATAATGGAATTTATGGCCTTCATGAGGTTTCCAATGTCAAAGAAAGAGAGGATAGCAGCAGTCACATCACTCCCTACAATGTCCTAGGCTGCCTTAAAGAATAGTGGAATGTATCCGTCTGGGCCAAAGCCTTCTCATTAGGCAAAGAACACATAGTAGACCTTATCTCTTCAAGGGTGACAGGGGTTTGGAGTATGGCCTTGTCATTCTCAGAGAAAGAAAACTGAAGTAAGTCTCTAATTTCCTGAGTAGAACAGGAAGCAACCTTTGGGTCTGGTTTGCCTAACAGGTTTTGGTAAAACATAATAGTTTCTTGAAAAATATCCTCAAATGATTCAAGTTTAGTTCCTCAGAATTGTAAAGGACTTTAATAGAGTTATAGGATTGCCTATGTTTGACTAATTTATGGAAATAGCCAGTGTTCATGTCCCCCTCTTTGATCCATTTAACTTTGACAAATCCAGTTTTTGAAACAATTGTCAATCGATTTAATTAATTTTTTAAATTGGATAATCGATTTTCGATTTAACTGATTCAATCGACCCAATTCAATTCTAACAACATTGCCAAAACTTGTTGAAAAAAAGTGACTTTCACTTTCTAATCACAACTTCAAGACTTGAACTCTCCCTTGTTGAAGAAGGATTTGTTATTTTTGGCTAAACTTTTGAAGAAAGGTTTAATAAGATTGATGAGAATTTTGAGTTACACAATATTTTAATCTTTCCTGTCTCGTAAATTTCCCCTCTATTTTAAAATTTGAATTCGATATCTCCAAATTTAAATCATGAACTCTAATTGTTGAGAGTTGAGATCAATTTTTTAAGAATTAATAAGACATTATTTATTGCATATAAAAAAATAAAATAAAATAAGACATTATTTATTTCAAATAAAAGACTAGTTAATTGGTGACTATAATTATTGGTTAAAATATTATTTTATTAAAGATTTTTATATCTAATGCATTATTTTCAATAAATTCAATAAAAAACAATTTATTAATTTAAAATGTTTTTTCTTTAAATATTATCTTAATTAAGCGTAAATATTTTCAATAAAAAAAATAAAATTGCATTATTAGTGTTTGACCTATTTGTAATATTTTATTTTTCATACAATTTAAAAATGGTATATAATTTTTTTATCTGTAACCTACCTTTGATTGTTTTTCAAATTTATCCATCGATCAACTTCATTAGAGTTTGGATGAAATATGAATGAAATTCGTCACATGATATTTTCATAGACATTACATTATAGATGACAGATGTTTTTTTTTTTTTTTTTCAAATTTTGACGATATGTGTATACATTGATGAATTCAAAACAAATTTAAAAGGTTGTAAATGAAAAATTGATTGTGGATGGAAATGAAAATTTTCGAAAAAGTTATGAATTAGTGATGAAATTTATGAAAAAAAATTGTAAATTGTCATGATTATTTATTACTTAATAATTCAAGTTGCTCTATAATTAGAGTGAAATTAAAAATATTTTAAGAGTTGAGATAAATTCAAAGTTTACTAATTTAGAATATAAATAAATAATTAAAGTTCTGTTTAATTGATTTTTTATTTTATATTAAAAAACAACAAACAAAAATACGAGACTAGGAGACCATAAATCTACCTTCCAACAAGCAATAGAATAATGGCGCTGCCGGCTGTTATGTGGCATGCATTTAAGTATTTAACCAAAGCTGCCCTTTCCTCTAATGGAATCTAATTCCTCCAAATTAAAATTTCTATTGCTATATTTGCTTTGTCCTAACTTACCTTATACTGCCAAAATCTAAAATCTGCTTAAAATCTAAAATATTTGGACCTCACCTGATTAGAATCTTTGTGTGACACCATAAACCAATCATCAAAATAGAAATTAATTAATTTTATCTTTTAGATAAGATAAGCTTTTTAATTATATATAACACCAAAATTTATGACATAATTAGGTGCATAAATAGATGTCCTATTTTCAAATGCAAACTAAAATTTATTACTATATTTTTTTATAGCTGATGATTTTTTTTTATAAAAAGTTCATAGTCCAAAAATAGAAAAAAAGATTGTAAATATTGAGATTCGAATTCCAAATCTATTAAATGTCACTTATTAAAGATAATTACATTAATCAAGTAAATTAAGCCTTGGGTTCAGCTTATAGTCCATTTTAATAAACTTGGTTTCACATTTTAGTATCATAAGTGTTATTGTACTTTGTTTTATTCATGAAATTATTGTTTTGAAAGGGCTAAAACACGACGTTATATAACGACATTAATTTATATTTCTTGATTATTTTAAAGGATAAAAACAATTAACAGTAGTGTAATATGTTGATAAAATATTGTACTCTTAGTTTATGTACTCAATAATTAATTCTAACAATTTCAAATGCCAAAGAAAAAGAGAAAAGAATAAAAGCATGTTGCAACTATAATTGGAGCATTCAACTTATGTGTTCCAATTTCAAATTAAATTTAGTAACTTATATATAACGACATTAATTTATTTTTCTTGATTATTAAAAAGGATATATAAAAGAAATAATATTTGAATGATTTGTTGATAAAATATTGAATTCTTAATTCTAATTCTCAAAGATAAAACTATCTCTAGACTCTTCGTCTCTTCCCACTCTTCATAGTATCTAATGATGGGGCATGATACTCCCTTAACACTATATATATATATATATATATATATATATATATATATATATATATATATATATATTAGTCTTTGGATAAGAGAGGGGACCTAATCTTGGGTTATAACAATTTCGAGCCCTCCCATCAAAGAACCCATCATTATTATCAGTCCTACACATTTTCATACCACACTCAATAATATAACAATAAGTTGAAATAAAGCTAGACCCAAACTTTATAGATCACATTATTTAATTGAGATTTGAGCATGGGCTTTAACGATTCCTTTAATTAATTTGTTAGTTAAAATAAAATCAATTAACGAAAACCCATAATAATTATTTTTGATAAAAAGTAGTAATCATTTATAAATGACAATTTCTATCATGAGATACTTACATATGTACTTAATATATACTTTATATATTAATATTTATGATTTTTTTTAAAAAAATTATTAGTATTTTTTTTTTCAAGAAAGAAAGAGTAATGTTTTAATTTCACAAGCGAGTTACTAGATTGTCACATATCATTTTTTAATTAATTTTTAATTAATTTTTATTATATTATAAGAGTATATGTCACCTTATTAATCTTACTTGTAGAGTCTAAAAATTTCACTGATAATATATCAAATAATAATCCAGAAACAAAAATCATGATAGCTTTATCAAATTTGGAATCCCATATATATTATATATATATATATATATATATATTTAAATCCCACATATTTTCATGATGGGGATTCGAAAATCGAACTACAACGTGGCAGCCAATCAACCCTAGACGAGGATGATTTTAATATAAGGTATAAATATAAATTCTACTCAAGCTTAATCACCTTTTAAAACCCATAATATAAGTGCCAATTTAGTTCGTTCTTTTTTTTTTCCCTTTCATATATCAATAATGTCCAAACTTATTTAAGTAAAAAAAAAAATCAAAATTACCTTATTTATAATCAAAATAATATATATACTTCATCAATAAGTTAAAATAACCTATTATTGAAAAAATTGTCAAACTGAGATTGAAATCACTAGTCAATGGATATTGAAACTATCAAAGAAAAGTCCATTAGGGCACAGTTATTGCTCTTTATAAAAGGCTCATTATATCAAATCAGTGGGCTTTATGATGCAAACAAAACCCATGAATTCAAAGCTTTTACTAAAAAATATTTTTAATGTGTCAAATAAAAAAGAAAAGAAAAAGATTAAAATTGAAGAAAGTCTTTTTTTTCTTTTGCCGCCCATATATAAAATCAAACAGAAACCTTTTACCAAAATTACCAAAATTCTTACTCTCAAAAATCAAAATATCTCTTTTTTTTTTTTCAAAAAAAAAAAAAATTATTACTTTCCCTTTCTGTTACCGAAATGGAAGAAGAAGATCAACGCAAAGTCACAGATCTAGTAGTTGAGCTAGTCCGTCGCTTACTCTCTCAACAAACCCCTCAAAACCCAAACCCTAACTCTCCTCATTTCTCCCAATCTCTTCGTTACGCTCTCCGAATTCTCTCCAGCCGTTTAACCCCTTCCATTTCCCCTGATGCCGACGCCATTGCCGAATCAATCAAGCGCCGTTTCGCCACTCAAGGTAACTCCTCTGATGCCCTTACTTTCGCTGATCTCTACACCAAATTCGCTTCCAAAAATGGTCCAGGCAGCGTTAATAACAAATGGGCTGTTCTTTACTTGCTTAAAATTATATCCGAGGATCGAAAAATTGCGAGAAATGGGATTGATTCTTCGGTTTTCTTGCCTAATTTAGGGTTAAATGATGATGAATTGGTAAATCATGTAAGGGTTTTGAATGGTAAAGATAATAGGGAAAGGGGTTGGAAAAATGGGGTTTTGTTGGTTTCAAAAGACCCCGAAAATTTACGTGAAATTTCGTTTAGGGAATTTGGAAATTTGGTTAGGGAAGAGAATGAGGTGACTGAAGAGGTTTTGGTTAGAGATGTGTTGTATGCTTGCCAAGGGATTGATGGGAAGTATGTGAAATTTGATAGTAATTTAGATGGTTATGCTTTATCGGATTTAGTTAAGGTACCTAGAGCTACTCGAATTATTGTTAGGAAGCTTTGTGAATTAGGGTGGTTGTTTAGGAAAGTTAAAGGGTATATTTCAGAGAGTATGAATCGCTTTCCTGCTGAAGATGTGGGGACTGTGGGGCAGGCATTTTGTGCTGCTTTGCAGGATGAGTTATCAGAGTATTATAAGTTATTGGCTGTGCTAGAGGCTCACTCAATGAATCCGATTCCATTGGCTTCGGAGAATGCAAGTTCAGGGAATTATTTGTCCTTGAGGAGATTGTCAGTTTGGTTTGCTGAGCCAATGGTTAAAATGAGATTAATGGCTGTTTTGGTTGATAAGTGTAAAGTTTTGAGGGGTGGGGCAATGGCTGGTGCTATTCATTTGCATGCACAGCATGGTTGCCCTCTTGTTCATGACTTAATGAGGCGATTGCTTAGGAGGGTTTGCTCTCCGCTTTTTGAAACGGTGAGGAGTTGGGTATTGGAAGGGGAATTGGAGGATACTTTTGCTGAGTTCTTTATTGTGGAGCAACCAGTGAAAGCTGAATCCCTTTGGAGAGAAGGTTACCAGCTGCATGCTGGAATGTTGCCTTCGTTCATTTCACAGTCTCTTGCTCAACGTATTCTCAGGACTGGGAAGTCTATTAATTTTCTTCGTGTCTGTTGTGATGACCGAGGTTGGGCTGATACTGCAACAGATGCTGCAGCAGCTGCTGGAATGACAACTAGAAGAGGGAGTCTTGGATATGGAGAAATTGATGCACTTGAATCTCTGGTCATGGAAGCAGCTAAGAGAATTGATAAGCATTCGTTGGATGTTATATACAAGAGGTATAAGTTTAAAGAACACTGTCTTGCGATCAAGCGATATTTGCTGCTTGGGCAGGGTGATTTTGTTCAATACCTGATGGATATTGTTGGGCCAGAGCTTTCTGAGCCTGCTAATACTATTAGTTCCTTCAAGCTAGCTGGACTTCTGGAAAGTGCAATTCGGTCATCTAATGCTCAGTATGATGATCCTGACATACTAGATCGGTTGAGGGTTAAGATGATGCCACATGGCACGGGTGATCGTGGATGGGATGTTTTCTCATTGGAATATGATGCTAGGGTTCCGCTAGATACAGTTTTTACGGAATCTGTCATGGCAAGGTATTTAAGAATTTTTAATTTTCTGTGGAAGCTTAGACGGGTGGAGCATGCACTCATTGGTGCTTGGAAGACAATGAAACCCAATTGTATTACTTCTCATGCATTCACAAAGCTGCAACGTGCAGTAAAATTGCAATTGCTCTCAACATTGAGGCGATGCCAGGTTCTTTGGGATGAGATGAATCATTTTGTTACAAATTTGCAATACTATATCATGTTTGAAGTCTTGGAGGTGTCATGGTCCGATTTTTCCAACGAAATGGAAGTAGCCAAAGATCTTGATGATCTACTTGCAGCACATGAGAAGTACCTCCACTCAATTGTAGAAAAATCACTCCTAGGTGAGAGTTCACAAACCCTTTACAAGTCACTGTTTGTCCTGTTTGACCTTATACTGCAATTTAGAAGCCATGCAGATCGGTTGTATGAAGGAATTCATGAGTTGCAAGCAAGGTATGTACTAATTTCATATTATTTGCAAGTATTTAGATATCTTAAGTCAAGTGTCTTGTTTAGATGTTTCCTCATGCCTTGCTTTTTACTTTGTGTAGAACTGTGGAATCCTCTTTAAATTCTCGAGACAAAAACAAATCAAGGAGGCAAACAAAGGATAAATCTTCAGAGCCAGGGTCTTGGATTAGTGAAGGCAGGAAAGCCCTAACACAACGTGCTAGTGAATTCCTTCAAAATATGGGACAAGATCTAGATGCATTAGCTATGGAATATAAATCATTGCTTGAGGGTTTCTTAGCTCAGTTGCCTGTTCAGCAACATATAGATTTGAAATTCCTCCTCTTTCGATTAGATTTCACCGGATTTTACACTTGGCAGCATCCAACTGTGTAAAGGCTGTCAATACATATGGGTTTAAGGAATTGCTGCTTGCATTTTGAGACATGAATGTAGTACTTCAATTCACTAAAGCTATTTCTGCCGTGCTGCCACATGAATGAACAATCGCCTAATAGCCTGGTGACCATTTAGACTGACCAATTTGTATGACCTTGCTTGATTTTAGGTAAGACAACTTGTGCTCATCTTCACTTAAATTTTATTCTAATTTTCTTTTCCAGGTATCTGACACTGTATCTTACATTTCAGATGGTGTGCTTTCTGATTTTGGAACTTTGCAGTTGAGTTTGAAGGTATCTTTATGACTTTGTTTGTGATGTTCAATGTAGTAGGGTACATGTTTTGAATCTGATAGTCCAATGATTCATCGGTGTTTTCTTACAGCTCTTACAACTTGTATGTCCTAAGCTTGTATATCTGTACCATATTTCTCTATTTTTGTTAGTTGATGAGCAATTCATGCTAAATGTTTGATTTTTATCTCTCTTATTTAATTTAATTATTTCTTTGGGCATACCCTTGGGTATTTTATTGTGGCATTAAGTTGTGGTTTTTATCCTTTCTATTGTTGCAAAGCCTGGTTTTTGGTATTGCTTTTAAGTTTGGTTAGCAATGCAAAGTGTGGTGGCCCTATGCATGCGCACACAGGGAAGATTGACTATTTTTCATGATTTTCTACTATAAGAGAACTTTAACCTACTTGTAATACATTTAACATCTCTCATTGCCATATCTAGAGTGATTGGGATCGACTATTTTTCATGATTTTCTACTATAAGAGAGCTTTAACCTACTTGTAATACATATAACATCTCTCATTGCCATATCTAGAGTGATTGGTTTTTAATTTTGGCATGGAATAGAGATCAGCAAGGACCAGAATTTTGAAGTAGGAAGTATGACTGACTATGTACTCTGTTGCTGCTTTAGAGCTTACTCCTTTGACCCTTTTGTCTGGCTATGTTACTCGGACACGGGTGTGAGTGTCAGATACGGATATGTTTGATATATTTTAAGTTTTTCCATGTATTTGGAAGGTCCTTGGGGGATCATAACCCCATACCGATGCCCGAATAAGCGTCGGACACAGATACTTCAAGTAAAATGAAGATTCGGACCTTTTTTTTAAATAGTGGGAATTATTAAAGTTTAAATGTAGCCAGCAGTGTAACCAGATTTTATTGTGGAAAGCAGATGTTATTGTCTTGACAGAGATGACATTATGTTTTTGTTCATTATTTTGTTGTGAGACGGACACAATCAGATCTTGTTATGTTTTCAGTAAAGTTTTAGTTTATTCATCCAATGCTCATGTTATGTGCACTAATTCTCAGCCATGGTCTTAATTTGTTTTCTATGTTTTCTTGCTTTAGCATTCCACAGCAGTTAATATATTTGTTATGGCTTGGCTATACTGTAAATGTTGTTAGCCCCAGTGTTGTTGAATGTTTGAAAGTTGCCAAGAATTTGGGCTTTGTATAACAAAGTTCTTACTTCTTTTGGTTTGTATTTCCCCTATTTCAATAGCTCTACCTCTCTTGCCTTAAAATGAAACAAATGAAAGAAAAAGAAAAGGCCTGAAGTTAATGGATGAAGTTGCTACAATTAAGCATGTTTTGAATTCCTTTTTTCCCTAAATCAAGAATCATGCTAATGGTTCTCGAGTTTGAGATAAATAATACTAGGATGAGTGAAACAAGCCAAAGCCAAAGAAAATTAAACAAAAAAAAACTAGGGAGCACTTAATGGTTGAAATGGTGATCAAAGGTTTTATATTTGATATTTTTTTAAAGTTTTAATAATAATTATTGAATTAAAAAATTAATATTTGTAAAAATTTTAGAAAAAATTAAATTAAAAAAATTAATATGAGATAATGTATGTGAGACTTTTTTATTTAATTGTTGAATAAAAAATTGATGATTAAATGTTAGTCTTCTTCTTCTAGATCCTTCCAAAAAAAAAACATTTTTAAATAGTTTTCAATCCCCAATTCCACCGGACTTGCACATTCTAGAGTCTTCCTCAGCCGCCGAATCCTCCAGAGAAACCCTGCCCTTTCTCCCCCCATTGCCTTTTTTAAACTTCCCCTTCAATCAAAGCCCCCCGCCCCAAACACACAATCTCTCTCTCTCTCTCTAAATCAAAACTTACCCAGTTTTTTCTTCTTCTCTAGATGGCAAAGTACGGCGAAGGTGACAAGCGTTGGATCGTGGAGGAAAGACCCGACGGATCCAACGTTCACAACTGGCACTGGGCAGAAACTGATTGTCTCCCATGGTCTAAAACCTTCTTCACCAAATCCCTTTCCAATCTCACCATCCTTGACGGCCAAGGCAATCTCCACATCAAGACCAAGAATGTCGAAAAGGTCGACGGCGAAGCCTACGTTAATGTCCGGAAGGGTAAAATTATTCCTGGATATGAAATTAGTTTAAGTTTATCCTGGGAAGGCGAAGCCAAAGATGGAGAAGGGAAGACGCTGTTGAAAGCTGAAGGTAATGTTGAGATTCCGTATATTTCGGATGAGAATGCTGACGAGGATCCGGAAGTGAAGGTGACGGTTAAAGATGAAGGACCCATTGGGAAAACGTTGAAGGAAGCAATGCTGGCCAAAGGGAAGCCTTTGGTTTTGGAGAAAGTGAGGGATTATGTTCAAACTATGGCGAAAGGAGGCCCGGCCAAAGATGAACTGGAAGCCAAGAAATTGGCTCCCAAAAATACTAATAATAATAATAGTAATTCAGCTGGGGTGTCTAAGGAGAAAGTTGGGGTGGAGAAGGAAGCTAAGAAGGAAGTCAGAAAGGATGGGAAAAAAGGGTTTAAGACGATTACCATGTCGGAGAAGTTTAATTGTAGAGCTAAGGATATGTATGAGATTTTGATGGATGAGAATAGATGGAAAGGGTTTACTCAGAGTAATGCTAGGATTAGTAAAGAAATTGGTGGGCAGTTTAGTATTTTCGATGGGTCGGTTACTGGGAGTAATTTGGAGTTGCGAGAAGGGAAATTGATTGTTCAGAGATGGAGATTTGGGAGTTGGCCTGATGGGGTTTATTCTACGGTAAGTTTATTGGTCTTCACTTTTGACTGTTTTTAAGTTTTTGGGGATAAAATTGTGGTTGAATGATGGCTTTTTTTCTTTTTCTTTCTTTTTCTTTAAAAAAAAAAAATGGGTTTTGGTTGCAGGTAAGACTTGATTTCGATGAGCCTGAGCCTGGGGTTACTATAATCAAACTCACGCATACGGATGTTCCTGAGGAAGACAGGTTGGTTTTTAATCATTTTTGTTTCTTTTATTGTGTAGTATGGTTAATCTGTTACAAATTGAATTGGGTTATTGATTTGGAGTTTATGTTATTTTTGTTATGCAGATATGGGAATGCGACTGTGGTGGAAAACACTGAGAGAGGATGGAGGGATCTTATTTTCAATAAGATACGTGCAGTATTTGGTTTTGGAATATGATTTAATTTATTCCTAAGTGAGGAAATAGTCCTTTATTTTTTTTGTTGGTTTGAATTGTAGAATTTTACCGAAACTTGCTTCTTTCGGCCATAATTAAAAACATTTGTATGAACTGGTTCATGGTTTTAAACTTGAAAGTTGGACTGAGTTAGTGTCATTGTTGTCTTGTAATCAATAACCGAATTATCCCTTTAAACTTGTAACCTTGACAATGACGAAAATGTTATCTACTTTCACATGATTTGAGTTCATGTTGGTGTTATGATGTTCTTAGAATGAAAATCTGATCACCATGCTGCTTTAGTTCTGGTACCATTTCTACTTATTGGTCTTAAGCTTTCTTAGAATTCTGAAAAGGTCAATTTGCATTCTTCTCTTTCTTCTGTGAAAAGCATAAGAACTGTTTTGCAGTAGGTCTTAGAAGGATGAGGTTTCATGGGCAAGTTGAAGTCTGTGGTTTGTGTTTGCCTTGGTGTCCATGTTTTCACAAGAAGAGAAGTGGGGATCTAATGCAATAAGTCTGGCACTTGGCTGGTGCAACTTTCTCGGCAAAGTTTGGTGGTTTTGTGATTATGTATATTGTTGATGTAGTTTGGATTTTTGATTAATGAGCTCCTGTTTTTTGTCAGAGGTTTTTTCAGGCTATTTACTAGTCCAGTTAATGTAGGTTTTGGATAACCCATTGCTTTCGGAAGGATTTTAATTGGTTTTCATTTTAATATATGGAGTAACGATTATGTGCTTAGATGAGGATTGAAGAGAGAAGGGGGGGGGGGGGGGGGGTTGGTTTAACTTTTGCAAGTAGATGGATATTCAAATTGTTGTTTTATGTTTTAACTTTGAAATCTTGATCCTCAAGTAACTGTGATGGAGGTTGTTGTTTGGATATATATACATCCCTTTGCAAATGGCTTGTAGCTAAAGAACTTGATAAACAGGGACTAAGATGTATTTTTAGTGCTATCAAGTGTGTGAGCAGTTGAAGTGAGCCTCAACTAGATACTTTGATGTATTAGTGAAGTACTGTTTAGTAGTGGAGATACCAAGATGATGTAAATTGTAAAGACAGATTACAGCATCAACTCAAGTACTATCATTAGTAGCTGATGCGAGCATGACTGCATCATTGTATGTGTTTTATGAGTAGAGAGGGTTTCGCTCAAGAGTGTTTTAGGCTACTCGATAATATATTATTTATTATTTATAATAATAATATTTTATTAAATATAATAATTGATTATTTTATTTATTATATTTAATATTTTAAATAAAAATATTATTATATATGATAATTTTAAAAAGTATTTTTAAGATTTTTATTTGTCAAATTCAAGAGTAAATAACAGCTCAAATTCCAATGTGTTTACGGCAGTATAGTAAGGATTCTTTTCCTAGGTAGGTTGGACATGATTGAAGTTCATTTGGCAGTCGAAACTTCAATTCCTGACCCTTGTCAGGATATTTTTCTCATTTTACTTTCCCTTGTACCTCTTCGGGAAAATTCTAAAAAAAATTTCTTAGAATAAGCTTCATATAAGTTTAGACAAATATGGACCGTTAGATGTATAATAGTTCATTTAAACCGTTAAAGTAAAAAAAAAAAATCATATGACCGGTTAACCCTGCCATAGAAAGATTAAAAAAAAAGCCTTAATTGTTTCCCTTTAACATCATCCAACCCTAAATTTTTTATTTTCTAATAACCCTCGCCTCCTTACATCTTCCTCTGAAGAACCCAAATCCCAAATTTTGAAAACCCTCACCTCGACTTTTCATTCGTTTTATTATCCAAGTTTATTTTGGGTAAAAACTCCACCCAAAACAATATTTTGATATTAATTATTATGTTGTATTGTGCTCATTTTTTTCCTACAGTGCCAAGAAGAGTTCGAGTAGCTGTTAGATTAAGGCCGCGAAATCCGAAAGAGTCGATGGCGGATGCAGATTTTGCAGATTGTGTTGAAGTACAGCCTGAGGTTAAAACTCTTAATCTCATTTTAGTAATCGTGACTCTATTATGGTTATAATTTATTATATTTTCTTTATTAATGTTTTAGTATTTATTTTTTAACTTTAATCATTTTTAATTATTTTTGCTTTACTGTAGCTTAAGAGACTTAAACTTAGGAAGAACAATTGGGATTCAGAAACATACGAGTTTGATGAGGTGCTTACCGAATTCGCTTCTCAGAAGCGTGTCTACGAAGTTGTTGCTAAGCCTGTTGTAGAGGTCTGTTTTGTTTCAATTTTGTTTCTTAATTTTACAATATAATGCTTATTATGTTGTCCCTAAATCATCTTTTTAATTAGCCTTAACAAGCAATAAGTGCTTATATGGATATTGAATATGACTTATTTAATGTATGAGACTGTGTATTGATGTTGCTTTGGCTTCTACAGAGTGTTTTGGATGGTTATAATGGAACTGTAATGGCTTATGGCCAGACTGGAACTGGGAAAACTTTTACTCTTGGACGATTGAGTGAGGAAGATACCTCTGCTCGTGGAATAATGGTCCGCTCGATGGAGGAGATTTTAGCAAATGTTTCTTGGGAAACAGATTCTGTCTCTGTTTCATATTTGCAGGTTGTTAGGCTCATGATTTTAATTCTATTAATGCTCAATTGTGCAATTAATTGAATGCAATTTCTTTGATGGCATCATGTTTATGTGATTGTGTTATTTTATATTAATTGCTTATTGGGTTTATAACTTTTTTTTTTTGGGTTCCCTTACATGCTGTCTGATATTTTACTTTCTGTTTCTATTCCTGTTCGGCTTGTATGTTCTCATTAAGAATTTTTACTAGTTTATTTTCATCGTGTCCTTGTAGCTTTATATGGAGGCCATCCAAGATCTCCTTGATCCACCAAATGATAATATTTCCATTGTGGAAGATCACAAAACTAGAGATGTTTCAGTACCAGGGGCAACTCATGTAGAAATTAGGGATGAACAGACTTTTTTGGAGTTATTGAGGATAGGGGAAGCTCACCGAATTGCGGCAAATACCAAGTTGAACACTGAATCATCTCGCAGTCATGCTATTTTGATGGTGACTAATTTTTCTCTTCTCTTCTCTTCTGTTCTTCCCCTTCCCAATCTCTATGCACCAAGTTTTTATTATCCTGCCTTAGGTTGTTTATGTTGTTGTTTTATCCTTTAGTGAAATATTATATATTCAACCATGTTAGTGCAGGTACATCTTAAGAGATCGGTTTTGGGAGCAGAAGATGCCATTTCAAGTGAAACAGACAAGTCTTCTCACTTTGCCAAACCTCCAATGCCTCTTGTTCGAAAAAGCAAGCTGGTTTTGGTAGATTTGACAGGTTCAGAACGCGTTCACAAGTCAGGTGCGTAACATGGCCTTTTTTATTTCCCTCCAGTGGCAAGTGGATTGCATACTGTCTTTGGAGAGCATTTTTTTTTACCATCTAAACTTTTTGAGCATTGCATTTGGCCAGTATTTATGTCTTTGCTGGATAAATTTTTACTTCCTGTTCCCACCTATATATATATATCTGTAGACTTTTCTTCGGTTGATGATGAGTTTGATCCGCTTTACTTTTGGCAGGAAGTGAGGGACACATGTTGGAGGAAGCTAAGTCTATTAACCTTTCACTTAGTGCTTTGGGAAAGTGCATTAATGCTTTAGCAGAGAATAGTGCGCACGTGCCAGTTCGTGATTCAAAACTTACGAGGCTGCTTAGAGATTCATTTGGAGGTGAGTTATCTTTTAGATTCCTGTAAGTCAACATGTGCTTTGGCTTCATTGTGACCTGAACCATGCTTTTATGGAGATCTTTATGACTTAAATCTTTTATTTATTTTTTTATGTATTTCTTTGGAATTTTATTTCTAGCAAGTTGAATGTTTTTCAGAGTTATCATAAGGTAGATTCATGATTTGCAGGCACTGCGAGAACCTCATTAATTGTGACCATTGGTCCCTCCCCACGACATCGAGGAGAGACTGCAAGTACGATATTGTTTGGCCAAAGAGTGAGTTCTTATATAAAAAAGGGCTCAGATTGTAATCTATCATGCGTTTACTATATATAATATCTGCTATCAAACAACTTACCAATTATAAAGTGAAGGCACTTTCGTCAAGATGCATCGTCTTTAAATTTGATCTATCTTTCATTCTTGTTTTAATAGCTCGATTTCATTTCATGACATTCCTTTCATCTATTCCTTTCTTCATATCTTGTGTAATGTTGTCTCTAATATGTGTAGAAGTAGGATGTTTTGACTCAACACTTTGCATTACTCCATTTCTTAGGCTATGAAGGTGGAAAATATGTTGAGAATAAAGGAAGAGTTTGATTATAAAAGTTTGGCTAGAAGGTTTGAAATGCAGCTGGACAAGCTCATTGCAGAAAACGAAAGGCAACAGAAAGCTTTTGATGATGAAGTTGAAAGAATAAACTTAGAAGCACAAAACCGCGTCTCTGAGGTTGAGAGAAATTTTGCCGATGCCTTAGAGGTTAGTTCAGCAATTCATCATTTGCCCAGATGGGTGATTCTTTAACCTCGTGGTTTTCTATTTTCAGTTATTTCTAAACACATTTCTTGCTTGAGAGTGTGATATGTTGATACTGAGCTTCTAGTGCCTTCCTTTTACAGAAGGAGCGGCTAAAGTGCCAGATGGAATATATGGAATCAGTTAAGAAGCTGGAGGAAAAGATGATAGAAAATCAACGAAAGCATGGGTGTGATGGCTTCATGAAGGATAAATGTAATGGAGAGGTACTGGCATCAAGAACTGTATCTTGTGTTAATTTTGAAAACTCCTTAATGAAGTTGGTCTACAGTGAAAATGAGAGACTCCAAAGATTATGGGGCTTCACTGGCAACGAAGGTGCACCTTTGTCCTCTTTTGTGGAAGAACCAGTTCCCTTGCCATCGGCCATCAATGATTGTTTTGATGATGACAAGACTATTATGTGCAAAATGTGCTCAGTGGAATTTCTTGATGACCAGCAGCTTGGCATGCACTGGATGGAGAATCATAAAAAGGAAGCACAATGGTTGTTTAAAGGTTACGCTTGTGCAATTTGCCTGGATTCATTTACTAACAAGAAAGTTTTGGAATCCCATATTCAGGAGAGACACCATGTGCAATTTGTTGAACAGTGCATGCTTCTCCGATGCATTCCCTGTGGCAGCCATTTTGGCAATACTGAGGAATTATGGTTGCATGTGCTATCAGCTCATCCTGTTGATTTTAGACTGTCAAAGATTGCTCAACAGCATAATCTATCTGCGGGTGAGGAATCTCTACTGAAACTTGAGTTTGGCAATTCAGCTTCTTTGGAGAATAATTCAGAGAATGTAGGCAGTTTTCGAAAGTTTATTTGCAGGTTTTGCGGCTTGAAGTTTGATTTGCTGCCTGATCTTGGCTGCCACCACCAGGCTGCTCACATGGGACCAAGTTTAGCTAGCTCTCGTCCCCCAAAGAGAGGGTTTTGTTATTATGCTTATAAACTAAAATCTGGGAGACTTAGCCGTCCTAGATTTAAGAAGGGTTTGGGGGCAGTGTCATTGAAAATAAGAAAAAGAAAAAGAAGCACAAATCAAGAAACAAGAACTCAATCACTGAAAATGAGGAAGCTGAAGGTCGAGTGCCACTTTCAAGATTTTTTTAGAGTGTGAAGAGTTAAATGGCATGATAAAGATACTTAATTGTGTACTTGATACAGATTTCCTACAGTAAAAAATGAATTTTCTCCCATCATTTCTGAATTAAGGGCTGTTAAATTGTCCAATACCAGCCCAAGGAAAAATAAAAGCCTAACAATGTGTGGTTGCAATTGTGTGGTTTAATGTGTGGTTGCAATTGTGTGGTTTAATGTGTGGTTGCAATTGTGTGGATTAATGTGTGGTTGCAATTGTGTGGTTTAATGTGTGGTTGTAGTTGTGTGATTTAAATGTGTGGTTGTTATTAAACAACAATGGGTGGTTGTAATTTATTTAGATTTTATATTTATGTGGCTTGTGTTTGTCTTGGTATTGTATAAATACCCCCCTCTCTTGCATTTGTAAATCATCAAGTAGTAAGCTTCAATAAGCAATAAAAGTTCTAAGTTTTCCTAAGGAGTTCTTCTCTAAAGAGTGTAGTCTAGAGTGAAGTGTGAGCATTTGTGAGTTTTCCTAAAATCTAAATTTTCTTCTTTGAGTGGTAAAATTAGAGTTATCTACTCTAAGTTTTTCTCAACAATTGGTATCAGAGCAAGGTTGTGAGTTACTACCATAGTTACTATTCACACGTGTCACTATATACTTTTATAGTAATTGTTAACATATACGAGATTTATTCAAGTATATGGTATACGATACTATTCACGTATACGGTACTGTTCACGGTGAAATAGTTATTCAGGTACTTTTTTGGTTTGAGCGTTCTTGAGTCGTGAGGAGTTTGTACTCTACAAGTTTGTGTCTCAAAATCAAGCTTATTCGGTATTGTTAGAGTCTTGCCGACACGATGGGTGATCTTCAAGTAGTTGGAGGAATCAAGAAGCTCAATCACAAAAATTACAACACGTGGAAGACGTGTATGATGTCTTACCTACAAGGTCAAGACCTTTGGGAAGTCGTTGGTGGTAGTGAAGTTACGAAGCCCGAGCAAGAAGATGCTCAAGGAACCTTGCGCAAATGGAAGATTAAAGTGGGTAAAGCCATGTTTGCCCTTAAGACCACAGTTGAAGAAGAAATGTTGGAACACATACAAAAGCTAGAAACGCCAAAAGAAGCGTGGGATACTTTAGATGCACTCTTTTCGAGAAAGAATGACACAAGACTTCAACTTCTTGAGAATGAATTGTTATCAGTTGCACAACGAGATATACCGATTGCTCAATACTTTTACAAGGTAAAAACGTTATGCCGTGAAATTTTTGATTTAGATCCTACAGCTGCTATTGGAGATACCAGGGTAAAAAGAATAATTATCCATGGTTTGAGGCCCGAATATCGCAGCTTCGTTGCCGCTATACAAGGATGGCCAACTCAACCATCACTTGTAGAGTTTGAAAATTTGCTTGTTGGTCAAGAATCTATGGCCAAGCAAATGGGAGGGGTCTCGTTGAAAAGTGAAGAGGAAGCACTCTACACCAACAAAAGCAAAGGCAAATTCAAACAGCACGTCGGTGGTGGATCTAAAAAGTATGGTGACAAGACAAAAAGTCATCAAGGAGAAGGGAGCTCTCGTCCAGGGGGAGCTTCAAAGAATCGTAGCAACAATAAAAGATTTGAAGGTAACTGTTACAACTGTGACAAGAAAGGTCACATGGCAAAAGATTGTTGGTTTAACAAAAGGCCCGCTGAGAGCAATGCTGCTACTTCTAGTACAAAGGAGAAAAGCGAAGATGATTCAGACGCTGAAGCATTTTTTGCTATGGAAGAGGAAGAGTTAGCTCTCACAGTAACAACGGCTGACCGAATTGACTATGAGAATGACTGGATTGTCGATTCAGGTTGCTCAAATCACATGACAGGCGATAAACAGAAGTTGCAGAACCTGTCAGAATACAAGGGAAATCGCATTGTTGTGACAGCTGATAATTCAAGATTACCGATTACTCACATCGGTAAGACGGTAGTAGCACCTCGATATAGTCATAATCAGGTACCACTACAAGATGTTTATCATGTCCAAGGCATGAAGAAAAATTTGCTTTCAGTGGCACAATTAACATCGTCAGGTCACCATATTCTGTTTGGTACAAGGGATGTGAAGGTATATCGTGATCTCAAAATCTCAGGACAGCCGATGATGGAAGGACGACGTCTGGAGTCAGTCTACGTGATGTCAGCAGAGTCAGCATATGTAGACAAGACAAGAAGGAGCGATACAGCAGATTTATGGCACATGCGGTTAGGTCATGTTAGTTATTCCAAGCTGAGTATGATGATGAAGAAGTCGATGCTTAAGGGACTTCCTCAGCTTGACATAAGAACAGACACAGTTTGTGCAGGATGCCAATATGGTAAAGCACACCAATTGCCATACGAGGAGTCAAAGTTTAAAGCAAAAGAACCATTAGAGTTAGTTCACTCTGATGTATTTGGGCCCGTTAAGCAACCATCAATTAGTGGAATGCGGTACATGGTGACGTTTATTGATGATTTCTCCAGGTATGTGTGGGTTTTCTTTATGAAAGAAAAGTCTGACACTTTCTCAAAGTTTAAAGAGTTCAATGAGATAGTTGAAGGAGAAGTGGGAAAGAAGATATGTTGCTTGCGCACAGACAATGGGGGAGAATATAGCTCAGGCGAATTCTCTCAATACCTACGAGAATGCAACATACGTCATCAGTATACTTGTGTCAATACACCACAACAGAATGGTGTAGCAGAGAGAAAGAATCGGCATCTTGCAGAAATTTGTCGGAGTATGCTGCATGAAAAGAATGTACCCGGAAGATTTTGGGCCGAAGCTATGAAACCGCAGCCCATGTGATCAACAAACTTCCTCAACCAAGATTAGAGTTTGTTTCACCCTTTGAGAAATTGTGGAAAATGAAACCTTCAGTCAGCTACTTTCGAGTATTTGGTTGTGTATGTTATGTATTTGTTCCTGATCATTTACGTAGCAAGTTTGATAAGAAAGCAACTAGGTGTATCTTTGTGGGATACGACAACCAAAGGAAAGGGTGGAAATGTTGTGATCCTACGAGTGGAAGATGTTACACTTCACGCAATGTGGTATTCGATGAAGCATCTTCCTGGTGGTCCTCAGAAAAGGAGGTGTTGTCAGATTCAAAAGAATTTGAAGACATGCTACAACAGAAAATGGGAGAGTATATTGTCCAACTTCAATCAACTTCAGATGAAGTAGAAGACCTATGTAATGATGACGATGACGAGCAAGTGTTAGTCCAGAGTCCTTGGCAAACTGGTGTGTATCAACCAGATGTTAGATCGAGTGAAGTGGAAGAACCATCTCCACAATCACAAATCCGAAGGACAACAAGAGCACGGAAGCCAAATCCCAAATATGCTAATGCAGCCATAGTGGAAGAACCAATTGCAACAGAACCTGAGACGTTTGAAGAAGCATCACAGAGTTCTGAGTGGATTATGGCTATGGAAGAAGAGATCATTGCGCTTGAGCAGAATCAGACTTGGGATATAGTGCCAAAACCAAGAGATGTGAAACCCATATCCTGCAAATGGGTTTACAAGATAAAACATCATCCAGATGGGTCGATTGAAAGGTACAAGGCACGGTTGGTGGCTCGTGGTTTCTCTCAGAAGTATGAGCTAGACTATGATGAAACGTTTAGTCCGGTGGCAAGACTTACAACCGTACGAGTCCTACTTGCCCTTGCAGCCAACAAAGACTGGAACTTGTGGCAGATGGATGTGAAGAATGCATTCCTTCATGGAGAGCTAGATCGGGAAATCTACATGATTCAACCATTGGGATTTCAAAACCAAAATCATCCTGAGCATGTGTGTAAGCTGCGAAAGGCACTTTACGGATTGAAACAAGCACCTAGAGCATGGTATGGTAAGATTGCTGAATTTTTAACTCATAGTGGTTATTCAGTGACACCTGCAGATTCCAGCTTGTTTGTCAAAGCTAATGGAGGAAAGCTAGCTATCGTATTGATTTATGTGGATGATTTAATCATAACTGGTGATTATGAGGCAGAAATTCTTCAAACCAAGGAGAATTTATCAGTTCGTTTCCAAATGAAAGAACTTGGACAACTCAAGCACTTTCTTGGTCTAGAGGTTGATCACATACAAGAAGGAATATTTCTCTGTCAACAAAAATATTCTAAAGATTTGCTAAAAAGGTTTGGAATGCTCGAGAGCAAGCCAATTTCAACACCGATGGAACCAAATGGCAAGATGTGTGCACTTGAAGGCAAAGACTTGGAAGATGCAACTATGTATCGACAATTGGTAGGTAGCCTGATCTACTTAACCTTGACTCGACCTGGCATTTCTTATACAGTTGGTGTGATGAGTCGGTATATGCAAAATCCGAAGAAGCCTCATTTAGAAGCAGTTCGACGAATACTGAGATATGTGAAAAGTACAATAGATTATGGTCTTTTGTACAAGAAAGGTGAAGACTGTAAGTTAGTTGGTTATTGTGATGCTGACTATGCAGGAGATCATGACACCAGGAGATCAACAACTGGGTACATGTTTAAACTTGGTTCTGGAACAATTTCTTGGTGCAGTAAGAGACAACCAACGGTATCATTGTCAACTACCGAAGCTGAGTATCGAGCAGCAGCAATGGCAGCTCAAGAGTGTACGTGGCTGATACAACTAATGAGTGATCTACATCAACCAGTAGATTATGCAGTTCCGTTGTATTGCGACAACCAGTCAGCAATTCGTTTGGCAGAAAATCCAGTCTTTCACGCAAGAACCAAACATATAGAAGTGCATTATCACTTTATCAGAGAAAATGTTCTACAAGAAGAGATTGAGATGAAGCAGATCAAGACAGATGATCAAATGACAGATTTATTCACAAAAGGTTTGAGTATCAACAAATTTGAAATGTTTCGTCGTCAACTCAACATGGTACAAAGAGGAAGAGCTGGTATTGAGGGGGAGTGTTAAATTGTCCAATACCAGCCCAAGGAAAAATAAAAGCCTAACAATGTGTGGTTGCAATTGTGTGGTTTAATGTGTGGTTGCAATTGTGTGGTTTAATGTGTGGTTGCAATTGTGTGGTTTAATGTGTGGTTGCAATTGTGTGGTTTAATGTGTGGTTGTAGTTGTGTGATTTAAATGTGTGGTTGTTATTAAACAACAATGGGTGGTTGTAATTTATTTAGATTTTATATTTATGTGGCTTGTGTTTGTCTTGGTATTGTATAAATACCCCCTCCCTTGCATTTGTAAATCATCAAGTAGTAAGCTTCAATAAGCAATAAAAGTTCTAAGTTTTCCTAAGGAGTTCTTCTCTAAAGAGTGTAGTCTAGAGTGAAGTGTGAGCATTTGTGAGTTTTCCTAAAATCTAAACTTTCTTCTTTGAGTGGTAAAATTAGAGTTATCTACTCTAAGTTTTTCTCAACAAGGGCTTGTAATAATGATGTTAATTTCTTTGTTTTTCTACTTTAGTTGGCTTTTGATAGTTGGCTTTTGATTTTTGCTACATTTCTACTTGTAGTCATTCACTTTGATGAATTGTATTTATGAAAACCTGTTAAATTTCTTCCACCAATCTCTCTGCTCGCTTACATTAAAAAGCATTCAATGGTTACTCTCAAGTAGGCATTTAGGCTCAAATCTGTTACCGCTAACATACGACATGATATAATTGATCATTTGTAGAATGGCCATTGACGAGTTTTAATGATGAAAAACAATGTTGGCTCAAATCAGTTTTCGACACCGACCTGTATCAAGCTCAAATCTGAAGTACTTTTTTTTTTACACTTCAATTATTTACATAAATAGAGGTAAAAAAAATCCTATAATTGTCATGCAAAATTAAAATTATTAATAAGTAAACAACTTTCGGAGTTTATTTGATCGTTTGATTTTTATTTTTATTACAAAAGTTGTAAAATTATAGTAGAATTTATTATAAATTAAGTTGATACTTATTTTTTTTAGAGTTTTGATACTCAGTGTAACTTTTATAAAAGATTGAAAATTACAAATTTTATAATATTCATTATTTCTCTTGCATTTAATTAAGATTTTAATCAATTGTTCTTCAAAAATATTTTAATCAAGTCAATTTAGAGAAAATGAAAAATTATTTTCAATACCAAGTAAAGCTAACAATGTTCAACAACCATCCCAAATAAAATGTTAGGTATGCCAATTATGGTAAAAGAAAGATGAGTAAAACATACTTTTAATACACCCATAAGTCCATAACCTAAACTTATGCCCTAGTATTATAGTTATCGAAACACTTTTGAGGAGATTTACTTATGTGAGATTGAATCCGTTTTTAAGAGTTTTAAGGATTTGACTTTAATAACGCTCATGAAAAGAGACGTTGTCATATGGCTATAAAAGTATCATTGGATATTATATGTTGAAATTATTCTATGAGATGTGTTTAATTAACTAAATGAGACAAATAGTTCAAAGCATAATTTACTATGCAATTTGATTAATTTTAACATAATTTCATTAAACATGATCACTATTTGATTCTCTTTTTTCAATTACATAAATACATGACAATATCTTTTAATGATTTATGTAATTTATCATGTTTACATGTAATTTCGATCGTATTTATATGTAAAACAAATTACATAAATACATAACAACTTTTTATTCTCAAAAAAAGAATTACATAAATACATGACAATATCCTTTAATGATTTATGTAATTTGTCATGTTTATACGTAATTTCGATCATGTTTATATGTAAAACAAAATGACATAAATGCATGACAATTTTTTATTCACTTTTTTCAATTACATAAATACATAACAATATCCTTTAATGATTTATGTAATTTGTCATGTTTATATGTAATTTGTAATGTTTATATGTAACTTTTAATTTCCTTTTTTTCAGTTACATAAATACATGACAATATCTTTTAATGATTTATGTAATTTATCATGTTTATATGTAATTTCGTCATGTTTATATGTAAAAAAAATTTACATAAATACATGATAACTTTTGATTCTCTTTTTTCAATTACATAAATACATGACAATATCCTTTAATATGTAATGTAATTTATCATGTTTATATGTAATTCGGTCATGTTTATATATATAAAAAAATTACATAAATATGACTACTTTTGATTCTCTTTTTTCAGTTACATAAAATATCCTTTAATGATTTATGTAATTTGTCAAGTTGATATGTAATTCGTCAAGTTGATATGTAATTTATCATGTTCATATGTAATTCGTGAATTTGTCAAGTTCATATGTAATTTGTCAAGTTGATATGTAATTCGTCAAGTTGATATGTAATTTGTCATGTTCATATGTAATTCGTGAATTTGTCAAGTTCATATGTAATTTCTCATGTCTATATGTAATTCGTCAAGTTCATATGTAATTTATCATGTTCATATGTAATTCGTGAATTTGTCAAGTTCATATGTAATTTGTCAAGTTGATATGTAATTCGTCAAGTTGATATGTAATTTGTCATGTTCATATGTAATTCGTGAATTGTCAAGTTCATATGTAATTTGTCAAGTTGATATGTAATTCGTCAAGTTGATATGTAATTTGTCATGTTCATATGTAATTCGTGAATTTGTCAAGTTCATATGTAATTTCTCATTTTTATATGTAATTCGTCAAGTTCATATGTAATTTATCATGTTCATATGTAATTCGTGAATTTGTCAAGTTCATATGTAATTTGTCAAGTTGATATGTAATTCGTCAAGTTGATATGTAATTTGTCATGTTCATATGTAATTCGTGAATTTATCAAGTTGATATGTAATTTGTCAAGTTGATACGTAATTCGTCAAGTTGATATGTAATTTGTCATGTTCATATGTAATTCGTGAATTTGTCAAGTTCATATGTAATTTCTCATGTTTATATGTAATTTGTCAAGTTCATATGTAATTTATCATGTTCATATGTAATTCGTGAATTTGTCAAGTTCATATGTAATTTGTCAAGTTGATATGTAATTCGTCAAGTTGATATGTAATTTGTCATGTTCATATGTAATTCGTGAATTTGTCAAGTTCATATGTAATTTGTCAAGTTTATATGTAATTCGTCAAGTTGATATGTAATTTGTCATGTTCATATGTAATTCGTGAATTTGTGAAGTTCATATGTAATTTGTCAAGTTGATATGTAATTTGTCAAGTTCATATGTAATTTGTCATGTTCATATGTAATTCGTGAATTTGTCAAGTTCATATGTAATTTGTCAAGTTGATATGTAATTCGTCAAGTTCATATGTAATTTGTCATGTTCATATGTAATTCGTGAATTTGTCAAGTTCATATGTAATTTGTCATGTTTATATGTAATTCGTCAAGTTCATATGTAATTTGTCATGTTCATATGTAATTCGTGAATTTGTCAAGTTCATATGTAATTTGTCAAGTTGATATGTAATTCGTCAAGTTGATATGTAATTTGTCATGTTCATATGTAATTCGTGAATTTGTCAAGTTCATATGTAATTTCTCATGTTTATATGTAATTCGTCAAGTTGATATGTAATTTGTCATGTTCATATGTAATTCGTGAATTTGTCAAGTTCATATGTAATTTCTCATGTTTATATGTAATTCGTCAAGTTGATATGTAATTTGTCATGTTCATATGTAATTCGTGAAGTTGTCAAGTTTATATGTAATTTCTTATGTTTATATGTAATTCGTCAAGTTCATATGTAATTTGTCATGTTCATATGTAATTCGTGAATTTGTCAAGTTCATATGTAATTTGTAAAGTTGATATGTAATTCGTCAAGTTCATATGTAATTTGTTAGGTTCATATGTAATTCGTGAATTTGTCAAGTTGATATGTAATTTGTCAAGTTGATATGTAATTCGTCATGTTCATATGTAATTTGTCAAGTTGATATGTAATTTGTCATGTTTATATGTAATTTGTCATGTTTATATATAATTTGTCATGTTCATATGTAATTTTTCTATTTGTCAAGTTTATATGTAATTTGTCATGTTTATATGTAATTCGTCAAGTTGATATGTAATTTTGTCATGTTCATATGTAAAAAATGGTGACCTGGTAACCTGTTACTCAAGTTTTCTAATTTGGAGCTTACCAAAAGCTCACGGTAACAAATTTACCATAGAACCCCTTACCTCTTCGCCTTCTTAAGAATTATCCTTTGCACATTCTCTTTCCATTATATATTTCTGCATGACACAGGGTCAATAGTGTTCTTTTCGAGTTCGCATGATCAAATCCTTCACCCAGAAAGCTTGGCCGAGATAGGGTAAGCCCTAGGCTGGATATAATGTGAGTTCATCTTGGTGGTTGAAGCCTATTTTATATTTTTATTTTTAAAATATTGGAATTTGATATTTATATATAATATATATTTTAAATATATTGAAATAAGAAAAATACACTTATATTCGACACATATTTTAATTACGTCGAAGTCGAAGTAAGAAGCCTTGGCTGGAGTGAGTGAAGTTTGAAAAATTTTAAGAAAAGTTTTTTAAAATGAGTTTTTCGTAAGCTCCATTATATATGTAATTTATCATATTTATATGTAAAAAAAATTACATATGTAAAAAAAATTATACTATTTAAAAAATTACATATAAACAGACAAATATGTCATATTTATATGTAATTTGTTATGTTTATATATAATTGTCATGTTTATATGTAATCTGTCATGTTTATATGTAAAAAAAAATTACATATAAATATAATAATTTTATATAATTTATCATATTTATATATAATAAAATTTATTTTATACTCACTTAAAGAGCTCACCTTACAACTTTCCGTGAGATTTGCTCTTCTTAAAGTGACTTTAAGTTTTGTTGCATAAAATGTAATGATTAGTGTTCCACATCTATATTTATTTGAGGTGGCAATAATCGGTGATTCGGTGTATTGTTCGAATAATAGAAAGTGTTAGCACATGGGATTAAAAAAATCATGATAAATGAAGGAAGGCTTTAAGGTGTATAATAATATCATTTTTTTTTAAGTTTTATTCGTTCTATTATATAATATTTTGATATGCAAAAGAGTTATTGGTATATAATCTTCAAAGATACAATGAAGTCCAATGATTGATTATGTTTTTCATTGACGAAATCAATCCACTGAACATTAAACAGTGTAATAATAGAATTATCAAATTTGAAATTTCGAAAGAACTTGTGAGAGTCTTATGGTTATTGTTCATATACAGAACCAGGGGCGAAGCCAGAAATATTGATAAGGGAGGGTCGGAATATACATATAAAGATAATCTGTCCAATGATAGGTTATTCGTCAGCTCGAATAGGGTCGGGTCTTGGATAAGTAAATTTTTTTTGCTATGTGAGTCAAATTCGACCCAGTACATGGACAACTCTAGTATAAAAATTTTAAATTTAAATATTATATATATGATATTTGCTAACAATTGATGCATTCAAAAGAGTATATATTATTTAAAACTTTGCCCTATAAAGATCAATTGTAAAGTATAATGATTAGCAATGGTCGAATCCACATGGATTGGTGTTTAGTTTAAGAATTATTAGTTTATACTTAAATTCAAGAAAAACAAAATAAAAAGGGAGTTTTGGAAATCAGTTTAAAAATAAAGCAATCAATAAAAAGTAAGAAAGCAAGTAACTAAGAAATAATCAGATGTGAGAAATATGGTTAAAGGTGTATTCTCCACCACTAGATATCATTAAGAATCAAATTCAGATCTATCAATATTAATTATCTATCAAAGTTAACAACCGTAGATAACAACATCTTGTGTTACCCCAATCCTTCCTTAGTTCGTCGTTAAGCAGGACGAACGTCACTACTTAATCTCTAACTATCAAATAACCTAAGGTAAACATCTATAGATTAAAGTGATAGCAGCCTTAAGATGAGAAATATAAATTGATCTAAGCAATAAACACATAAACATGGATTCATTCAATTTAGGTTATGTTCCACTTCATAATTCCTGAAAATCCAACATAATCATGAATTACAAATTGCTACTATTGAATAAGAAATCAAGACAATTACACGGATCAAGATTCCTAAACTAGCATTAGATAATTATCAAGATCTATCTAGTTTGCAACCTAAACAAATCAAGACAATATCATGAAAAATTCTTGTAGAAGAACATAAACAACTTTGATAGAAAATCAATATATGATAGAATCTGAAAATTAATTACATAATATGTCTAGGGCTTTGAAATCACCCTTAACCAAAGAGAAGTTTAGCCTTGCATAGGCATAGTTAATATATACATAAAACTAAAAAGAAAATAAAAGAATGGAGAAGAAGAAGAATAATTAATGATAATCCTTGAGTCTCAAAGATCCCTAGTTTGTGGCTCAAAAGATGGTATTTATAGAGCTTTAAAGCCTTGGAAACCCTTTCTTGCTGATCAAGGAAGCTAGGAGATAAAAGAGTGCAATTTTAGGTAATTCTCGGATTTTTGCGGATTTTGGGCAGCCCGGCCAACTCTGCAGCGTCAGCTCTCCAGCGCTGTATCGCTGACTTTCGATCTTTTGGGCGCTACGGTGCAGATCGCTGATTTTTTTGACGCACTTTCTAGCACTTCCTCGGCTGATTTGGATGACCATTTTTTGTCCGATTTGGGCATGTAAACTATCATTGGAAAGGTATTCAAGTCAGCTTCAAAAGTTAAGAATGAAGTTTCTTCAAATAATTATTTAACATCATGATTTCTTAGCAACAAGCTCCGGAGGTCAAATCTGCTTTCTTGTTTTGCAATCCGAAATTGATCTTTTTGACTCCCAAGTCTTCTTTCATCTTGTGATTATGATTTTGTAAGCTCTTTACCATAATTATTGACATCTTTTGACTTCATTCTCCTTATTGTACCTAAAATTCAAAAACATAATATAAGTAAACAAGATAAAGATCGAAAACATAACAAAAACTAAAGGTAAAGAGGCATAAAATGTATAGTTTATGAGCTTATCAAATACCCACACACTTAGTTTTTTGCTAGTTCTCGAGCAAAACAAAATAAAGGTTTTTGCTAGTTCTCGAGCAAAACAAAATAAAGAAAATTTAAGAAAATGTAATCCACTTTCGTAGGAAATTACGGTGGCACTTAGCATGTGACACAAGCCTTTAAACCCATAGATGTCCCTAGTGGACGAGTTTAGTCTCGTGAGGGTTTACTAGAACGATACCCACAAACATTGAAAAAAATAAAAATAAATAAAAACTAAAATTAAAACTAAAACTAAAATTAAAACTAAAACTAAAAATAATAATTACAACTAATCCTTTCAATATAAATTAGAGAAAATCATTGGATAGATCTTATAAACTAATCAATAACTTAAAGAATTTCACAAAAAATCATGCTTGAATGTAAATAGTTTGAATTAAGCCAATATTAACATAACATATTTCAATCAAAATAGTGCATATTCAAACTTAATCTCAACTTCTCACATGGGATACTCTCATGATTTTCACTCTTTAAAGTAGTGATAAAGTGTTTACACTCAATCAATCTCATGAAAACAATTCTATCATATGCTTGCTTGTCCACCTATTCTCCACTATTAGATCATTCAACTTCATAAATCAAGAGGTCTTTATTTAAGGTTGTAATGGGGCCAATGGGGTTATAATGTGGTTAAAGAATAAAAGATAAAAGATATTACAAAGGTTCCAAAGACTTCATAGAATTTAGAGACAAAATAAGATTTTGCAATTAAAAATTTCTCAATATTCTTTGGAAGTACATAATCACATAGGCTAAATATTTTATGTTGAGCCTTTGCTTCATTCTAACCAACCTTGTAACATTCTTTTTCTTTTCTTTAAATAGAAGTTCAAGAGATGATTCCATTTTTTTTATCCATTTTTTTTTCATGGGAATGTATTTTTACAATGTTCTCCTTTCTTTTTTTCTTGATTTTTACCTTTCTCTTCCCCACACTTATCTTTTGTTCTAACCCACATAACAAAAACTAAAGGTAGAAAGACATAAAATGTATATTTTATAAGCTTATCAACAATATATAAATTTCTTATAATGAAATAATTTTTTTTTAATTTTTAAATATTATAATTCATGTTGCATATGAAAAAAATTTAATAAAAAATAAAGTTTAAACGTTAAAAAAAAAAGTATTATTTAATTAAAATTTGCATAAAATTATTTCATATTATAAGAGAAAATAATAAGATTACATATATTTAAAAAAGAAAAATAAATTAAATGCACAATTCGTATTAGATATTGTAATTTTTAAATTTATTTATTTATTTTTTCCTTATGAGCATAGAATGAAAAATATTAAATAAAATAATTAATGTAAATGTATTTATTTAATTGATTGAAATGTAAATAAAGAGAATTAAGCTAATAATAATGAATAAGGTTTAAACTAAAAATGTTATCAAATTTATTATATCAAACAAATTCTACAAAGGACGAGCCAAATTGAAAAGCAAAACAAAATTTAGAGGTGTCAAATATAATTTTACTTTATTTCAAAAATCTTAAAAATTTTAAGGAGGTGCCAAATAGCAGGGCCAAACAAAATTTAGAAAGATCAAATATAATTTTATCTTTATTTCAAAAAACTTAAAAAATTTAAGGGGAGGCCAAGGCTTCTACATGTGCACTCCATTCGCCCCTGTATAGAACAATCGATGTCTCTTTGTACAGACATAATTATCCAAATAGATGTTTATTTCGATAGTCACAACACTTAGTAAATAACCAAGAGACACAACTCTTAATATATAATTAAGAGACACAACTCTTTAATTATTGAAGATAATTTTTCACTTATCATATGTAAATTATGTGATATTATTTTTGAAAATGTTCCAATAGAAAGTGGAAGGGATTATATTATATCCTCTGGCCTTACCGGGCTTCATATTCATTCCCCTAAAGCAAACAGATTAATGCAAGGCAATGCTCCTAACCGAAATGGAAATACCAAAACAGAGCTCAATAAAAAAGGGAAAGATGGAAAGAAAAAATTAAAGGCTTGATTTTTAGACTGCTCACTTTACAGTGTTGCTCGAGAGTCTCAGACAGGAAAAAAGTTGTGGGCTTGTCAAAGGAATAAAAAAGGGAGTTCTAACGTCGCCTGAGAGATTCGAACTCTCGCGGGAAAATCCCATGTACTTAGCAGGCACACGCCTTAACCACTCGGCCAAAGCGACGTTTATATTTCTATTAGCAGTGATTATGGTAATCTTGTATTCCACTTTCACTTTCTTATTTTTAATGCTTTTTCTCTTAAATTATTTGGCCTTCACTTTTTTTTAGTTTAATGTAGCCTCACTTAAAAGAATTTTTAGTTTAATGTAGCCTCACTTAAAAGAATCCAAATCCTCTGCCGGCGCATCTCTTTTTTTTTTTTTTTTTTCTTTTGTACCTGTTCATTATTAATATTTGACCCGATTCTTTATTTAATAAAAAAATCGATTTCGCTTGAAAAAAAAAATGCAGATACAAAAACAATGCAAATAAAAGAGATGATGTCGTTAAATTCGCCTATTCGATCACCGGTAAAATACCGATAGATCGTATTTGTATTTCGTGGCCCTCGTTAAACAGTTGAAAACAAACGAGGAAAAAAGCGACACCAAAAAAACAAATTTTGCAGCTCGTTACGAGAGTGGAGACACGAATAGAAACAAGAAAATGGAGACAGAAGATTTCTATTCCACTTAAAAAGAGTGTTAGGGTTTTTTTTTTCTGAACCAAGATATATAAAAAAGAAAACAATGTCTGGGATTTCAACTCCGCATCCCTGGCATCAAAATTCCCCCAATCCCTAGTATTAAAAAAATTATGTTTTGAATGTATGATGACAGTATTCTAAGTTTTTCAGAATTCAGACTATGGTGTCAGCTACTAAAATAAAAAGAATATGAATTGCAATATTGCATCATACCACTACACTGATACAGTATATAATGGCCAATGCTAATTTCATCAAATTAAAGTGCATCTTTAGCTTGATGCATCAACACTGATTAATGGAATTATTTTTGCTGTACAAATATGAGTTTTTTATATGGGAAGAGAGAGTATCATTATCATGGCATAGTAGAGGGAAACTACCAGTACTTTTTTACCATGTTGCTTCGAGTTTTTAATTTTTTTTTTTTGAAATATTCGTGTCTGATGCATATTCGGACATGATTTTGGAGATATGACCCTCTAAGGACTTTTCAAAGACATGAAAAAACTTAGAAAAACTGAACGTACTCATGTTAGATACATACTCATATCCGACACTCACACTCACAACCGAATCTGAATAACATAAGTTTTTTATCATACAAATTTTTGGATCATTTGTCTCACTTCTTCAATCACAAGCCATGCCTTGTGCCCTCCAATCACTTCTTCTTTCATCTCTCCTTCCTTCCATACCTGCAATAAATTACTTTACATCCTTAAGCCAATCTCATATTAATTCTCTTTTAATATCAAAGGACTGGATTTAATTTTGTGAACACACCTGAATTGTTGGCATTTTCTGCTTAGAAAGACACAAAAACAATAAATAAATAAAAAAAAGTGAAAAAAAAAACATGTTAAAGATTGAATTAGATTACAAAGAGGAAAGAAACTGAATATAAAGCAAATCATTTACATACAGAGATGTTTCCCCGCTTCACTAGACCTTTAGGTACCTTGTTGACATCCACGTAATAAAATTTGATTCTAAGCATAAACAAGAATTTGTCAAGAAAACATCAATTACACATTGTCCATTTAACCTGAACTCGAGAATAAGTGTTGGATACAAGATTTTATTTTTTACTCAAAATTACCAACTCCAACATTCTATAGCCTTAAAACATAAAGTGGTTGCTGCAAAAAGTTCAAATAATCAAGAAAAAACATGGATTACAAAAATTACTAAAAAGTCCTCAGACTAATAAAAGAGAGAGGGGAAATTACTTGGTATCAAACTCAGCTGCCAATTTCTCCAATTTTGGCTTCAAATAGATGCATTTCCGGCACCAAGCAGCCATCCTATCAACAATTAAACAAAATCATAACCCAAACATTTTGCAATTCAAGAAGCAGAACAAATCAACGAAAGATTAGACTAACAAAAACATGTCTCTGCTGTGTTCAATAGAGAGCGAGTTAGAGAGAGGGTGAGAACCAGTCAATGAGAATGGGCTGGGAGAGTTCTTGAGCACGAAGCAGAATCTGATCAAGCTGATCACAGTCGTTGATGGGTTCCATCTCAACCGTACTTGGTCTTGACAAATCAGGCCAAAAAGCTTCTACTCTCCAATCTCTCCTGCCAATTTTCTTCTTCCATTTTCGATTCCTCCTATCAAACCCAAAATACCCACAATTTTTTTGCAACAATAAACAGTTCCCATTGTTCCAAAGCTGTTGTTGTTGGTCTCTTTGATAGATTTCTCTGTACAAAATTTGAGAATTTGCTGCCAAAACTGACATCATCTCTTTTTCTTTCTATACTAATATTTCGAAGATATTTTGGGATCGGAAATCACAAATTAGATATTTAGGCAAAAAAGTATGTGGAAAAGTTGAAGAAAAGCATAATTGGCTTTGAAGTTTGAGGTTTGAAGGTTAGAACTTTTTTTTTCTTCTTTTCTTTATTACACTTCTTGAGAGTTGTGGAACTTGCTTCTTGCGTTTTAAGTATTGTTTTATTGCGTTTTGGTGTTGGATTGATTTGATTCATTTGAAGACTGCTTAAAAAAGAAAAGCTTATCCGCAATGCAAGGTAAGGGATGGAGAATAGGATGTGGAACCACAAATGCTAAGTTGCTAATTTTTTTAGGTTTTTTTTTTTTTTTTCTTTCTGGATAATGCCTTATGAGATCTTTATAATATTGAAATATTTTAATGTGAAGCATGTACAATTAAAATGTTTAATTAGATTACTCTATTTTAATTTCGTTTATCAAGTTATCTCAATTATTAACATTAACCTTCACATTTCTTCGTTTCTTGATTTGTCTAAAAAAATCCTCAAAATCCAATTCCTTTCATATTTCTCTGTTGCTTCTTCTCTTTAAATTGTTTTAGAAAGATAAATGTAAAATTTTCAATAATATAATGATAAAATTGTATAATTTAAAGTAATGAGATCAATATAAATGGTCTCATGCACCCATATAAAAAGATGGCAAGAGCAATTAGCTCTTTGGCTTTGATATTGCTCTAGTTGACAATCTAATCATAGTGACATATAATAACAAGGGTGTCCTATGTTTGGTCTTCATTATTCTAATTTTGGGGATGCAAGCTTTTTTAGTATAGAATTTTTTTTTTTTTTTTTATCATTTCTAAATGTTTTATGCCAATAACATATTGACTCAATGATAAGAGGAAACATATTGTTCGTATTTTTATCGTGTGAGTTTGATTTAATTTTATATTAAATTTTATATTTATAAGAAACTTAATAATCAATTATATATGATGCAATTTTTATTTGTACATACTTTCTTTAAAAAAAATATATCTAGAATAGTACCAACAACCAAGTAGTCACTTTCCTTGCAACTGCTGTTCAGGCGTTTAGAGCTAGACTGACTTTTTCTTTTCTCCATTAATAGCTAGAGTTGGGTAAATATAATTAGGGTTTTGTTAATAAATATTTTTAAGGTTAATTAATATATTATTTATAATAATAGTTTTGTAGTAATTCTAAAAGTTGATAATTTTATTTATCATTTTCAATGTATTAGATAAAAATATTATCACATATAATAACCTTAAAGAATGTCTTTAGAATATTAAAATCCATATAATTAATATAATCAAAATAGACTCTATATATACGAGCTATCTCTATTATGCTTAGCTCCTTCTTAATCGGTGACACGAAATGCCTATTAACTTTGGTAAATTCATCATAAAACATCACTCGCTATAATAGTAAGGGAAGTAAAAAAACTATATATTAGTCAACAATCATGTGTTTTATTAATAGAACGTAGAACTCTTGTCACTTTGTGATTAGTAGTTCAGATATGTTGTTCACAGATTTTTAAAGATTGCAAATTTAAAAAGATTTAAGTGTATAATATTTTTCTTATGTGATTTAATTAGATACGAGTTGAGAAGTTATGAGTAAATTAGAAACTAAAAAAAAAAAAATGAACGTAGAACTCTTGAATCTTGATTGGTATTATTAAAATTCAAGTCCACGATTTCAAGTACCCAAAAATATATATTTAATTAAGATTTTAAGACATTTAAAATATGGTGAGTCCAAGAAAATAATTCAACAAATTTAACACTAATTAGAAGTCTTAAACTCTTTGTAATAGTCAAGATTCAAGAATCAAGAGGAAATCTGGAAATGTGGTTAAATGGACGTTTCCCTTATAGAACACATAACTGTTAAATTGTCCAATACCAGCCCAAGGAAAAATAAAAGCCTAACAATGTGTGGTTGCAATTGTGTGGCTTAATGTGTGGTTGCAATTGTGTGGTTTAATGTGTGGTTGTAGTTGTGTGATTTAAATGTGTGGTTGTTATTAAACAACAATGTGTGGTTGCAATTGTGTGGTTTAATGTGTGGTTGTAGTTGTGTGATTTAAATGTGTGGTTGTTATTAAACAACAATGGGTGGTTGTAATTTATTTAGATTTTATATTTGTGTGGCTTGTGTTTGTCTTGGTATTGTATAAATACCCCCCTCCCTTGCATTTGTATATCATCAAGTAGTAAGCTTCAATAAGCAATAAAAGTTCTAAGTTTTCCTAAGGAGTTCTTCTCTAAAGAGTGTAGTCTAGAGTGAAGTGTGAGCATTTGTGAGTTTTCCTAAAATCTAAACTTTCTTCTTTGAGTGATAAAATTAGAGTTATCTACTCTAAGTTTTTCTCAACAATTGGTATCAGAGCCATTGGTTCGTGGTCCTTATTCCGCTGCAGTGAAAGTGTTGGTTCTTAGTATGCTCTGTGGTTGCAGTATTGTCTGATCTTCCACATCAGAAAAGAATTATTCTTGTTGCTGGAAATAAAGTTTGGTAGTGTGAAAGTGTCTAGGGAAGTTCTGGCTAGGAAAGACTTGGTATTTAAGTGTGTCTATCAGTGACCCACCTCTCTTTCCTGGGAACCTACCCGGTGCACTATTCACGGGCTACGGTCACTGTTCCAGTATACGGTCACTATTCACAGATACGGTTACTATTCATACGTGTGGTTGTATACTTTTGCAGTAATTGTTAACGTATACTGGATTTGTTCTAGTGTACGACATACGTACAATACTGTTCACGTATACGGTACTATTCACGGTGAAATAGTTATTCAGGTACTATTTTTGGTTTGAGCGTTCTTGAGTTGTGAGGAGTTTGTACTCTACAAGTTTGTGTCTCAAAATCAAGCTTGTTCGGTATTGTTAGTCTTGCCGACACGATGGGTGATCTTCAAGTAGTTGGAGGAATCAAGAAGCTCAATCACAAAAATTACAACACGTGGAAGACGTGTATGATGTCTTACCTACAAGGTCAAGACCTTTGGGAAGTCGTTGGTGGTAGTGAAGTTACGAAGCCCGAGCAAGAAGATGCTCAAGGAACCTTGCGCAAATGGAAGATTAAAGTGGGTAAAGCCATGTTTGCCCTTAAGACCACAGTTGAAGAAGAAATGTTGGAACACATACAAAAGCTAGAAACGCCAAAAGAAGCGTGGGATACTTTAGATGCACTCTTTTCGAGAAAGAATGACACAAGACTTCAACTTCTTGAGAATGAATTGTTATCAGTTGCACAACGAGATATACCGATTGCTCAATACTTTCACAAGGTAAAAACGTTATGCCGTGAAATTTCTGATTTAGATCCTACAGCTGCTATTGGAGATACCAGGGTAAAAAGAATAATTATCCATGGTTTGAGGCCCGAATATCGCAGCTTCATTGCCGCTATACAAGGATGGCCAACTCAACCATCACTTGTAGAGTTTGAAAATTTGCTTGTTGGTCAAGAATCTATGGCCAAGCAAATGGGAGGGGTCTCGTTGAAAAGTGAAGAGGAAGCACTCTACACCAACAAAAGCAAAGGCAAATTCAAACAACACGTCGGTGGTGGATCTAAAAAGTATGGTGACAAGACAAAAAGTCATCAAGGAGAAGGGAGCTCTCGTCCAGGGGGAGCTTCAAAGAATCGTAGCAACAATAAAAGATTTGAAGGTAACTGTTACAACTGTGACAAGAAAGGTCACATGGCAAAAGATTGTTGGTTTAACAAAAGGCCCGCTGAGAGCAATGCTGCTACTTCTAGTACAAAGGAGAAAAGCGAAGATGATTGGGACGCTGAAGCATTTTTTGCTATGGAAGAGGAAGAGTTAGCTCTCACAGTAACAACGGCTGACCGAATTGACTATGAGAATGACTGGATTGTCGATTCAGGTTGCTCAAATCACATGACAGGCGATAAACAGAAGTTGCAGAACCTGTCAGAATACAAGGGAAATCGCATTGTTGTGACAGCTGATAATTCAAGATTACCGATTACTCACATCGGTAAGACGGTAGTAGCACCTCGATATAGTCATAATCAGGTACCACTACAAGATGTTTACCATGTCCAAGGCATGAAGAAAAATTTGCTTTCAGTGGCACAATTAACATCGTCAGGTCACCATATTCTGTTTGGTCCAAGGGATGTGAAGGTATATCGTGATCTCAAAATCTCAGGACAGCCGATGATGGAAGGACGACGTCTGGAGTCAGTCTACGTGATGTCAGCAGAGTCAGCATATGTAGACAAGACAAGAAGGAGCGATACAGCAGATTTATGGCACATGCGGTTAGGTCATGTTAGTTATTCCAAGCTAAGTATGATGATGAAGAAGTCGATGCTTAAGGGACTTCCTCAGCTTGACATAAGAACAGACACAGTTTGTGCAGGATGCCAATATGGTAAAGCACACCAATTGCCATACAAGGAGTCAAAGTTTAAAGCAAAAGAACCATTAGAGTTAGTTCACTCTGATGTATTTGGGCCCGTTAAGCAACCATCAATTAGTGGAATGCGGTACATGGTGACGTTTATTGATGATTTCTCCAGGTATGTGTGGGTTTTCTTTATGAAAGAAAAGTCTGACACTTTCTCAAAGTTTAAAGAGTTCAAAGAGATAGTTGAAGGAGAAGTGGAAAAGAAGATATGTTGCTTGCGTACAGACAATGGAGGAGAATATAGCTCAGGCGAATTCTCTCAATACCTACGAGAATGCAACATACGTCATCAGTATACTTGTGTCAATACACCACAACAGAATGGTGTAGCAGAGAGAAAGAATCGGCATCTTGCAGAAATTTGTCGGAGTATGCTGCATGCAAAGAATGTACCCGGAAGATTTTGGGCCGAAGCTATGAGAACCGCAGCCCATGTGATCAACAAACTTCCTCAACCAAGGTTAGAGTTTGTTTCACCCTTTGAGAAATTGTGGAAAATGAAACCTTCAGTCAGCTACTTTCGAGTATTTGGTTGTGTATGTTATGTATTTGTTCCTGATCATTTACGTAGCAAGTTTGATAAGAAAGCAACTAGGTGTATCTTTGTGGGATACGACAACCAAAGGAAAGGGTGGAAATGTTGTGATCCTACGAGTGGAAGATGTTACACTTCACGCAATGTGGTATTCGATGAAGCATCTTCTTGGTGGTCCTCAGAAAAGGAGGTGTTGTCAGATTCAAAAGAATTTGAAGACATGCTACAACAGAAAATGGGAGAGTATATTGTCCAACTTCAATCAACTTCAGACGAAGTAGAAGACCTATGTGATGATGACGATGACGAGCAAGTGTTAGTCCAGAGTCCTTGGCAAACTGGTGTGTATCAACCAGATGTTAGATCGAGTGAAGTGGAAGAACCATCTCCACAATCACAAATCCGAAGGACAACAAGAGCACGGAAGCCAAATCCCAAATATGCTAATGCAGCCATAGTGGAAGAACCAATTGCAACAGAACCTGAGACGTTTGAAGAAGCATCACAGAGTTCTGAGTGGATTATGGCTATGAAAGAAGAGATCACTGCGCTTGAGCAGAATCAGACTTGGGATCTAGTGCCAAAACCAAGAGATGTGAAACCCATATCCTGCAAGTGGGTTTACAAGATAAAACATCGTCCAGATGGGTCGATTGAAAGGTACAAGGCACGGTTGGTGGCTCGTGGTTTCTCTCAGAAGTATGAGCTAGACTATGATGAAACGTTTAGTCCGGTGGCAAGACTTACAACCGTACGAGTCCTACTTGCCCTTGCAGCCAACAAAGACTGGAACTTGTGGCAGATGGATGTGAAGAATGCATTCCTTCATGGAGAGCTAGATCGGGAAATCTACATGATTCAACCATTGGGATTTCAAAACCAAAATCATCCTGAGCATGTGTGTAAGCTGCGAAAGGCACTTTACGGATTGAAACAAGCACCTAGAGCATGGTATGGTAAGATTGCTGAATTTTTAACTCATAGTGGTTATTCAGTGACACCTGCAGATTCCAGCTTGTTTGTCAAAGCTAATGGAGGAAAGCTAGCTATCGTATTGATATATGTGGATGATTTAATCATAACTGGTGATTATGAGGCAGAAATTCTTCAAACCAAGGAGAATTTATCAGTTCGTTTCCAAATGAAAGAACTTGGACAACTCAAGCACTTTCTTGGTCTAGAGGTTGATCACAGACAAGAAGGAATATTTCTCTGTCAACAAAAATATTCTAAAGATTTGCTAAAAAGGTTTGGAATGCTCGAGAGCAAGCCAATTTCAACACCGATGGAACCAAATGGCAAGATGTGTGCACTTGAAGGCAAAGACTTGGAAGATGCAACTATGTATCGACAATTGGTAGGTAGCCTGATCTACTTAACCTTGACTCGACCTGACATTTCTTATACAGTTGGTGTGATGAGTCGGTATATGCAAAATCCGAAGAAGCCTCATTTAGAAGCAGTTCGACGAATACTGAGATATGTGAAAAGTACAATAGATTATGGTCTTTTGTACAAGAAAGGTGAAGACTGTAAGTTAGTTGGTTATTGTGATGCTGACTATGCAGGAGATCATGACACCAGGAGATCAACAACTGGGTACATGTTTAAACTTGGTTCTGGAACAATTTCTTGGTGCAGTAAGAGACAACCAACGGTATCATTGTCAACTACCGAAGCTGAGTATCGAGCAGCAGCAATGGCAGCTCAAGAGTGTACGTGGCTGATACAACTAATGAGTGATCTACATCAACCAGTAGATTATGCAGTTCCGTTGTATTGCGACAACCAGTCAGCAATTCGTTTGGCAGAAAATCCAGTCTTTCACGCAAGAACCAAACATATAGAAGTGCATTATCACTTTATCAGAGAAAAGGTTCTACAAGAAGAGATTGAGATGAAGCAGATCAAGACAGATGATCAAATGGCAGATTTATTCACAAAAGGTTTGAGTATCAACAAATTTGAAATGTTTCGTCGTCAACTCAACATGGTGCAAAGAGGAAGAGCTGGTATTGAGGGGGAGTGTTAAATTGTCCAATACCAGCCCAAGGAAAAATAAAAGCCTAACAATGTGTGGTTGCAATTGTGTGGCTTAATGTGTGGTTGCAATTGTGTGGTTTAATGTGTGGTTGTAGTTGTGTGATTTAAATGTGTGGTTGTTATTAAACAACAATGTGTGGTTGCAATTGTGTGGTTTAATGTGTGGTTGTAGTTGTGTGATTTAAATGTGTGGTTGTTATTAAACAACAATGGGTGGTTGTAATTTATTTAGATTTTATATTTGTGTGGCTTGTGTTTGTCTTGGTATTGTATAAATACCCCCCTCCCTTGCATTTGTATATCATCAAGTAGTAAGCTTCAATAAGCAATAAAAGTTCTAAGTTTTCCTAAGGAGTTCTTCTCTAAAGAGTGTAGTCTAGAGTGAAGTGTGAGCATTTGTGAGTTTTCCTAAAATCTAAACTTTCTTCTTTGAGTGATAAAATTAGAGTTATCTACTCTAAGTTTTTCTCAACAATAACTTTCATTCAAGTAAGATCGTAAAAATGACTATATGCAAATAGATAAAGATATATTCTTTTTTTAAATTTGTTTTTATATATTTGAAAAATTATATCTTATATTTATATCCGTAACTATATTTTTTTTTTTTAAAAATAAATAAATAAAAGTCCGATAACATAAATTCTTATTCTTATCGGTTAAGGAAATTCAATAAGGAAAAATTGAAAATTGTAACAAAAATCACACGGATTGGTAACACGGGCAGACTTGCCAGCACCCAACATGGAAATTCTAAAGAAAATGCAAAGAAATAGCAAGGGAGCAATCATGTGTCTCTCTCATTTCTGGTTTCTGTCAAACCTATATACATCATTTTCATTTGTAATCTGATGCAAAAGCATAAAAAAAAAAAAAAAAAGACTTCCTGTTTCTATCACTCTACCAATTTCTTCCCCACTACTGATCTCCTATTAAACTATACCATCTACATTAACAAACTTAATTAATAGTAAAACAATGGAACAGTGTCTCTAAGCAAGCTACTCATGGATCGATCCTTGACCACCCGTACCCTTTTGTTTTCCCTGATATGGTTGGCTCTACCTCTACCACTAACAGCAAAGGACCTTTCCCCTTGATTTCTGCTGGGGCAGTTGGCATTTCTCATCCTTTGCATTTCCAAATGGTGCTTACACAAGCTATGACCCTTCACCCTCATTTTGTTACACCTCCATCCTTTCCCATTCCCCCTATTGCACCTCTCTTCATCATAACCCTCCATTTCCCCCATCTCTCGCTTATTCCTCTCCTCCAATGCACCCTTCTTCATCATCTCTTTGCTTTGGCTTCTTTCGTAGCTGACCATCACTACTCTCCTTTTCTTCAATGGTATTGCTCTTTCTTCCTCGCACCACCGCCCTATAAATATATATATATATATATATATATATATATATATATCATGCCAAATAAAAACCCAACATGCAAAAAAACATGGTAAAATTTTTACATAAAACAACATACCATTGTTAGATAGGGATGAGGAAACGGAGCTTGAAGTTGATGGCTGACAAAAAATGCTGTGCCCAAAACTGTAGAAATTACATGCCAAAAGAATCTCAGCCTAACAATTCATTAGAGTGAAAAGAAAATGAAAATTACTAAAAAGATGGAAACTATTTTATTAACCATTTTTTGTTTTCATATTACCTCTCATTAGTTGACATGGACCAGCTGCTATCATCCGTAGTACTTTCATCTTGAGCAAAGGGGGTAGTGGTAAAGAAGGTATCTTTGGAATTATCCCCAATATTGTCAATGGAGGAAAGTCGGGCGTTGATTCTACTGACCATGACATGTGGCGGCGGTTGATGATCAGATGGTGAGGAGGAAAATGGAGTGGTGTTCATGGCTTTGGTGGTTGGGGAAAAAAACGTTGGGTTATAAGGCGGTGGAGAGGGTGGTTGTTGTTGAAGTATAGAAGAGAGAAGATCAGGTGGAGGTGAAATGGAGCGTTGAGGGTGATTGCCAATGCCACTGTTTCTGATCCTCATATTTTGATGGAGGCTTAAAGTGGAGCAGAGCAGAGCAAAGTGTTGTTGATTTTTGTAGGCGCAGGCTGGCAGGGGAGGGAATACAAAACAATGCAAAAGGAACGATTTTGGTGGGTGGCAGAGGCAATGGGAGAGATGATCCCTGGCAAAAGGGTACGATGTGGGACGAGGCACGCAGCGAGCGTGTACGGCATGGATTTTATTCAAAGGAGAATCAGCCACGCTCTATTAATTCGCGTGCATTTCCCCTGTCCAACCCTCCTTTGCCACCAGGGTCGGTTGTTACGGGAAGGCTCTAACGAACTTCTCTTATCAAATAATTTCTTTTTCTTTTTAAAAAAAGAAAAAAAGAAAAACACTTATCCTTTTGCCACTAGATGAATATTATGAAGGACACTGCCGTAGTGGAATTACTTGCTAGTTTGTTTCTTTAGCACAAAATATGTAGTTGAAGTTTTGCGATGATGTTCTTAGAAAAAATGTGGAGCAATTAGCAATTGTAACAAGGCTGGCTAGACCTTGGGCTTGGGGTTTGCCCATAAATCAACAAGGCCCTAAAGATAAAGGGTTTGATAGTTCCTACTCTCCTGCCTCCTACTATCTATGGTTGATGGCATTCTAATGTAATAGTTAAAATTCAGATTCTTCGGTGGCTCCAAAAGCACATTGCTGCTGACTCCCCAAAAATTAATATGAAAATGTTTTGAATTCATGATATATATAAATGTGTTTCTTTGTCATTTTTCGATATAGTGCCCAAAACCCTCAATGCTCCTCTATCTAGATCTAATGATTTTAAATACGATACGATTATACTATACGAATATGATACTAGAAAAATAATTAAAATATTATAACACGAAAAAAATAACATGAACATTGTTGATATCTCTTCCCGCCAAGATGATTTCCTTGGGTGACCTGAGGTCTTGTGCAGGAGAAAGAATGTTAGAAGGCATCGGGAGTTGGTCTCCTGAGGGGCGCTCCGATACTTAAATTAGTATATTAGTATATGGAGAAGGAAATGGAGAAGAAAGTGTGACAATATGGGGAGTTGGATTGAGAGAGAAAGAGGGAGAGTGTAGAGAATGTAAAGAGTGTACCGTTGGTTAGTCCTTAGGAGGATTATCTATACCTGTTTGGGTGACCTGCCCAGTTCCACGTGTCTAATTTTGACCGGGGTTTGGTGGTTAATAGTATGGGCGACCTCACCACAATGGTTATGGCTAGGGGTGAGCATTCGATCGAGTCGAGTCGAGTGAAAAAAATTCGGATTAGTCGAGTTGACGAGTCCTATTTTGTCAACCAAACTCAATTTGAAATTTTAGCGAATCGAGTCGAGTTAAAACAAATTCGAGTCGAGTCGAATAATTTATTCGAGTTAAAATGTTATCTTGTAAATGTTGATTGATTAGATCATGTTACTGTTATCTTGTAAATGCATGTATATCTATAATTTTGAAATTTAGTTCTATGAAATTACAAATATTTTTTTTTTGTGTTCTATCTTTTCTTATAAATATAACTATCAAAGATTTGTCATACTAAATAAATAGCCTACTATTGACCTTTAAAAAAAGAGAATTCATTATCTTTTGAATTTCATCGTTTGGTTAGCTTGGTAATGTGCATGATATCAACCAAAAGCTTCAATCTTTAACTGAATGAAGCATTGAGTGATAGCCTTCCCCTTTTGAAACTCAAAAGATTCAATGTAAACTTTCAATCTAGACTTGTCAATTTCAAAGGGAAAAAAAAATGAATGATAAATTATTAAGACAATAAGTATGCAGTCAACAGCTCATGTGGATTTATTTTTCTACTGAATGATGACAAACAACAAAAATAAATGACCCAACAAAAATGGGCTAAAGAGTAAAAAGGGAAGACGAAATAAGGAAAACGCAAAACTCAAGCTTAGTATCAAACTCAAATGAGTAAAACGACGTCGTATAGAAATATCTTATTTGGATTTTCGAGTTATTCGAGTTGTATAAATTAAATCCTAGCTAAACTATATAACTCAAATTACTTAGTCGAGTTGATCCGAAAATTCGAATAACTCTAATAAACCGAACTATTTAATTCGAAATTTGAAATTTTTTTCGGTTTTTTCGAGTCGAGTCGGATTTTGCTCACCCCTAGTTATGGCAGTTGGAGTCCCACGTGGTCATTGAGATGCCAAGCCACATGGAGCGTCCACGTGTCCCGAATCCTGGCTTAGATTGTTGGGCCTGACGAATTGGGTCTTTAGCTTGTAGGCTCTTCTGGTAGGTTTTAGTGGACTTGTGGTTTAGCGAGCCCAACAGGCTTGGCGGGCATAACAAACACAACATGAATATACCAACGTGGCAAAATCTATATAACACAAATTATAAACATAATTATGGCAAAAAAATAAAATGATACACAAGTTATCATATCTACGACTTTGCCCAATCCCTTTCTTTCTTCCTTTCTCCCAATGATGAAAAAATCGGATCGACTGATCGGACCAGTTAAATCGAGAATCGACAGTTTGCCCGGTCCGATGCATATAAAAAATTGGCATTATAGTGAACTGAAAAAAAAACCGGATTAAATTGATAAAAAACTGGTTTTTTGTTAATTTTATTATTTTTTACTAAAACATTATTTGAAAATTATGAAATTTGAACATTTAACCTCTTAATCATATAGTAAATACTATACCATTAAGCCAAACACATTTTTTTATTAACTAATGACTATATTTAATACTTATTTAATCTTAAAATCATATATTTAATATTTAATTTATTTTAAAGTGAACAATCCGATTGGACCGGTTGAATACTCAAAAGTTACATCAGTTTTGACTTCCAATACAGTTTTTTCAACATTGCTCTCTCCGTTAGTTTTGCTTTTATTTTTTTTATTTCATAATTAGTTAGAGCCATTTTTTTTTTTTTCGTTCTTAAGAAAACCCAGCCCACTGACAAGTAGAAAGAGGAAACGAAAGGCCTGATATGAGCAACGCAGCCCAAAGTTTGCAAATCGATCATCTATGTCGGGGATCAGCAAAAGAAGGCAAATTTTTGGGCCTCGTGGTCAGTGAAGGAGTCTTCTTTAGCCCCGCTGGTTAAAGCGTTAGCAACTGTTGCATTCGGGTAAAGCCCATTAGAAAGTGAAAAATTGGACCAAAAACGAAAGCAACTGACCATGCTTGCTAAAACTCCCACTTGCTACCTTATGAAGTTATGAACTTATGATGTACCTTTTAAGCATTTGATTCAACGATTCTTGATTTTTATTTTTTATTTTTGGAAAATATTATATACATTTTTTAATTTGTTAATTGTATACTTTGTATTACTATCAATTTTGTATGTTGCATGCATCATTTGAATATGCACTTTAATTTCAAAATAAAAAATAAAGATAAAAAGAGTCTCTTCTTCTTCTTCTATAATTGAAGCTCTAACATCATCTTGGAAGGCGATATGAATTTGTAAAGAGAATGGAGAAAAGAGCATCTGGAAGAAAAGTGGGACAAAGCATTCTATTTAATTTTATTTAAACTGGAAATGTGAAAGTGCTTGTGCCGGGAAACATGGTCCAATCACTTTACAGATATTTGTTTTCTTTTTTATGGTTCCTCTTCTCCAAGAAATGGACAACCTTCTACTTCTAGAGAAAAAAGAAAAAGTTTTAGTTTTCTCCTTACCAAATCTACTCTAAATTGAAGTAATGAGAGTTGGAAGTATTTAAAAAGTTCATGTCGTCTTCTTTTCCTTTTTTTTTATTGCTCTAGTATATTCCTATGATCTGCACGCAAAGGATTAATCCCAAATAAAGCGGTATTTCTAAGGTTGCAGCGTAAGAATAAGAAAAAGAATTGTAAATGTTGGGATTCGAATCCCAAATTTATTGGATATCACCTTTTAAGAGTAATTGCATGAAATAACTAGACTAAACTGTGAATTCAAAATCTCCTCTATTTGATGCCTTAATTTATGAGAAATGAAAGGTAATTTTAGGTCAAAAAGAAAAGGGAGGCATGGATAACAATGAATAATTTAGTTGGATATTAAGTTATCTAAGTTTGTAAGTTTTGATGAGTCGTTTTTCACCTCCATTTTGATAGCAATGATAGCTTGTGTGTTCATGTTTACTATGATCAATGGCATGCATCTATCCATCATATCAGAGAGTAATTGTGGTCTGGTTGGTTAGGATCATTCCTAAAATACACCCTTTTGAATGCCTGAAAAGATAACTAGGTAAGTGACCCTTAGCTTCTTTCTTTTATTAATTTATTCATTTTCTAAAAATTGGGGTTGGCAGCTTCTTTTCTTTAATCCTACTAGACTGAACTTTAGCTCTTTATAGGCCACGCATGGCCAATGCCCCGTAGTTATAGAATAGGGAGTTAGGGTGATTCTAATCACCAGATCTGGCATTTTCCCACCAGCCAAAACTAGGCCAACAGTGATAAAAAGGGGATCTAGCCCGATCAACATCACGACGGTCTGCATAATTTTGACCCTTGCCGTCGGACAGTGCGGCAATGGAATCAAAAGCAAAAATATGAAAAAAAGAGATGTGGTCGTTTAACAAACCCATTACTAATGGTTGCACCAGATCTGGCTTTTCTGAATCGATCGATTCAGAAGTGTTGCATTTCTTAGTACATCTCATTCTAAGTATTGGTTATTTTTTAAACTTCCTTTAGACCTTGCTCTTTCTTGTTGCAAGGATTCAAATTACCTAGTACAACCAGAATAGTCTTTCAAAAACAAAAAGTATATATATGAAAAAAAAGCGCAACAAAATAAGGTTTGATTCAATTAAATTTTACTTTAACTTAAACTAATAATACGAGTACAGATTAAGGAATGTGTTTGAAAAAGACAATAAAAACATGTTCCGGATTTTATCTAATACGTAATTAAAATAAAAAATTTGGGCAGGGTCTCAGAATTGGATGCTTGGAGTCCACTCATAGTTGGCTTGGCATCATGGGGATCTCTGCCTCGTACACTTATTCTAAACACATGGAGTGTACGTGAATTTCTTTCTCAGCTATATGTCCCTAACATCATTAATTCCTTTTTCAACTAAATGAAGGGAAAAATAATTAAAAAAAAAAAAAAAAAAAAGACCAATCCCATGACGACAGTTGAATCTTCTACATGAAATTAATTGAATTCCATACTTCTTTATGCCCCTTCGGCCATTTCCTCGTAGCTTCGTTTGTGGTCAATATGCATGTGGGGAAGGAAAGACTAAAAAGAGAGCTCCATAATCAATATCATGGAAGTAAATTAATTAATGGCACATTTCATTTTTTTTTAATAAATGAGACCGCAGTCTGAAAATTAAAAAGAAATTACAGATATTGAAATTCAAATTTATTAAATTTTTTTTATTAAAAGTGATTGCATAAACCAATTAAATTAAATTTTAAATTCTTCATCTTATTCTTTCGTTATACTTATATATTGAACTTTTCCAATTTCTCTGATTCATGATAAGCTAGTTCATGTCAACATACATTTATTTATTCTGAAGTTTGAATTGATAAAACTTGTGACCATTTTTCCTTTTAATTTTTTATATTATGTTGGTGTTTGAAATGATTTAGAACTCTCCTACTAGATATATATTATATATACTTATATATAAATATAATCTATAATTAATTATATGGCTGTGCATATTTGAATTAAGTACTTCCTTTTTCTTGAAATGAAAAAGAAAATACTACATGTCAGTATGTCACAAGTTTTGAGTATTTTTAGAATTAAAAACCATCTAACCAAAGTGTTATTTTACCCATTTTTTAAGTGAATAATGCATTTTCTTTTTAATTTGGAAAAGGACTTAAATCTGACTATTTAAATATAAAAAGTAAATTGCATTATATATTCATATATCCATAATTTTTATGTAATATTTCTTTTTTTGGATAAATAAATAGTTTTATTATCTAAAAGAAGCAGTAATACTTCTACATCAAAACTGTTCCAGCACAATTAGCCAAAATAACAAGAAATCTAACTTCAAATATAGAGCAATTTAAGCCCCAAGCAACACAAAGGTTCTCATGGCAGCATTAATGTTCTTCAATCCTGCTAATCTCAATCTAACAACTTCCTTAATACGACCAAGAACTTGCATAGGAGACTTCTGGGAATTGCTATATAGTTTGTTCCTCTCCCTACTATACCAGATGAGAAAAATTCACTCTTAGCACAATTTAATTGCAAACCAGGAAAAAAAAAAAAGTAAAAAACCTTTTAAGATATTTTGCACTCCAAAACAAAATCCAGATTGCCTTTAGTAAGGATCAATAGATTATTTACAAAGCACAATGAGTTAGATTGATCCTTTTAGAATTAGGATGATAAGCAAATGCTCCAAACTTGAATACAGTATTTAAGAGTTTGGATAGAACATTCATTACAATGACAAACAAGTTAGGAGAAATAGGATCCTCCGACCTCACTCCCATTTCACCTTGGAAATAGCCAACCAATCCGCCATTTAGTGATAATGAGAACATAGATGTAGTGATGCAACACTGAATTCCTCAGGAAATCATAAAGCTGACAACACAATGAGAATAAAGTTCCAATCCAATGAATCAAAAGCCTTTCGAAAATCAATTTTGATTGCATGTCGAGAAGAAATAGTAGTTCTGCCATCCCTTACTAATTCCTGAGTCATTAGTATATTATTTGTGATGCTCCTTCTCTCAATAAAAGCACTTTGATTATAAATGATAAGAGGAGACAAATGTTTTTTTATGCAATTTTTTATTTATGACATTCAAAATTTAATTTTTGAATTTACAATCTTTTAAAAGTATTTTAATTTCATTGATTCTATCAACGATCATTAAAATTTGACAAAATCTATCATTTCAATGCTATATTTGAATGTCTACGTAAAAAAATGGACTCGTTTGACATTAATTTGGGTTATAAATTATGTCGCATGATCAAGGTTTATGTGATATTGAGATGGCATAATTTCATTAATTTTTAATACTGGTTGATAGTTGATTGAATGGATGATTTAGATTATTTCTAAAAAATCGTGAATCTAAAATTTGAGTGTTAAAAATTACCATAGAAAATGAACAATTATACAAACAAACAAAAAAAACCCCACATATTACGGTGATTATACTCCATAAAGATGGGAACCAATTACCATAAGCCAATGCTTAGGTGCATAATGCATTGATTTCCTTCTTAATAACTATTAAAAGCTTAAAACACCCTTGGTTTCGAGGAGGTTTTTATGTTTTTTTCATCCCCTTTATTATCTTGTGTAATTGTAATCAATGAAAAGGACATGTGGCAAATCAAGGATTGTTGGCGAATAAACAAGTCTCAGATCTTGCGAAAACAGTGTTCTGATATGGGTGTCTCGCACAATAAAGAGTGGAAAAAGAATCATGTGAAAGAGTTGGAACACGTTTAGAAAGAAAATCCCAAGAGGGACCAAAAATGAGATTTGAACCGTAGAGATAAGTAGAGAGAAATCAAAGTGTGCTATTTGTCTGGTTGCAATCTCCAAAAATATGTATGTTAATTAAGGTGTCCAGTCGGTGGAGAAAAGTAGTAGCTAGTTGGCTGATGAGTTGGATGAGAGGGGATTAAATGACCCTCCACCTTCCTTTCTTATTGTCATTTTCCTCTATTTTTTTGAATGATTTAGATGAGTCAATAATAATTTGATTTATATTTCTTCTAGGGAGTGACCAAATTTCATGAATTTTTTTAGGATAAGATTTTCCATTATTGAGGTTCAACTAGATTAATAATTTTGAATACGACATAATTATATGACACGAAAAAATAATTAAAATACAAAACGAATATGATATGAATACACGAATGTATCAAAATCTATATAACACGAATTATTAATGTGTCAAAATTTATATAAATATATAATACTTTAAATACGATTATGACAAAAAAAAATATGAATACGACACGAATACACGATTATAAAAAAAATAAATAATTAATTAATTAATAAAATATAAAAAAAAAACTTAATATAATAAAATTTTGTTACTTTCGTGTCTCTCTCTACTATTTTACTTAAATTCAATGGTTAGTAGAATATGAAAAAAAAAAAAAATCAAAATAAATTGGATAATGAAATATGAAAATTAATATTATTAGATTTTATTTTTCTTATTATTTTAATTAAATTAAGTGAGAGAAAATATATGAACAGTTTATAAATTTTAAATATTTTTTAATTATTATTTTTAAATAATTAATTAATTAATATAATATGAAAATATTAAATTAATCTGTTAATTTTTCATATTTTACTTCTTAATTTATTAATAGTATTTATTAAAAATTATTTATCTTTGCAAATATTGAAACTAATATAATAACCTTCCATAATATGTTTTTTTTAAATAATTTCTAAAAAGAAAATATTTAATATTTGTATTTATTGTGTAAAAATCTAACTTTACATATATAAATATATATAGTATGCTAACTTCTCACTTTTTTACTTTCTATTAATCCTAATTTATTTTTATTTTTAAATATTTTTTTTTAAATATTTTTTTTCAAATAATTAATTAATAAAAATGAAACATTAATTAGTATTATACTTTTAATTAAGCATGAAAATGAATTATTAATTGGTGATTGGAAATAATAAATCCTAAAACAAAGACAGCAGTAAGTACAGCACCGACAGACATTGAGCATAGATTTTAGGAGTTGACGCGTAAGCCAACGAGTCCAGCCAAGTCCACGCTGGGATTGTACGGCTTTTTCAAAGCATAGCAAGCAATTTTAATATCTTAGATTAGACTTTGGTTTTTTTAATTAAGATATGTATAACATTTTTAAAAGCAAATTGTGTCTCATCAAATCATTTATTATTGTTAGAATATTACATGACAAAAGTCATCTACTTCTTTGAAAAGTACTGATCTTATTATTAAGGATGACTTTTATTCATTCTCCTCTTTAAAGTAAAAAATGTTTTTTATTTTTATTTTTAAATCCTCCATATGAAGAGTAAAGATTTTTTTTTAAAAAAAATTGATTATGATATGGGTAAAAAAATCAAATTGTGCAATCTCATTCAAAATTGAAAATTTAGTTATTTTTTCTCGCCTCGTCGTTAATTTTTCAAATCCAACTAAAAAATTATATCAATGAAATTAATGTCACATCATCAAAATTAAGTTATCAATTTTAACGGAGCATATTTAATAAAATTATTGATTGGATTGACATTGTCAAATCAAAATAATAAAAGAACTCATTTTTATGAATTACACTTGAGAGATTAAATCTCAAATTACATATAAATACATGGAGTGATTGTATAATTTGACTAAAAAAATGATGAAAAATTTTAATAAAAAAAAAATAGGAGAAAGAATATGAGTTACGTAACTATAAAAATAATAGATGCTTTATAATTGAATGTGTGAACAATTATAAAAATAAATTTAATTAAAAACATTTATTTAATATTAAATGATATTTATATATTTTTTTATGATTTAATTTATTTATTAAATTAATTTTTCAAATGATTTGGTGTTACTTAATTTAGTAACACCAAACTCAACCGATCCTTTTATTAATAATAATATAATTTTTTTATAAAAAAAAAATCGTAATTTGAAAATAGTAAAAATATTTATAAATCATAGTATTAAATTGTTATTAATTTCAACTAATTTTTAAAAAGTTTATTATTTTCTATGAAAATCAATAAACTAAAATTCATTGATATTAATGTATAAAATAATGTTGGTACTGTAAACTTTTTTTTTTTTTTTGTAGAAGTAGAGATCCATTGAATCTTAAGCCTCACTATGAATGTAATTATCAATTAGTATATTTCATAAATTTTACTCCTTTTATCTCCAAATTCAAATTCGCTATATCAAAATTGAAATTTCAAACTCTAACCATCAAGATATTAGATATCTTCGGATATAAATACTTTATCCTCAAAGTCACATCATTTTTTAGTTTATAAAGGAAGACCCACAAATTAATTTCTCCTTTTTTTTTTTCTTCTCAATTAGTCCTCTAATTATTGATCATTAATTAAACCCTTTATCTAATGGAAACATTTCATTTGTATTCCCCTTTATTACAATCTCGCAATACTATCTAGCGATTGTCCAATCACAACTAAAAATTATGTACGGTTCACCATTGGTATTTCTTTTACTCATTTATATATATATATATATATATATATATATATTACACATAAACAATCATTTAATTTTGGAAAAAAAATACTTATGAGACTATAAATTAATCTATATCTACTCTTTTTCTAAGGGCCTCTAGGCTCTTACCATAAAAAAAAATATATCTTGTTGAACATATCAAATAGTTGGTTGTGATCTGATTTTATTATTGTCAAGTGTTGATTTTTGACCCTCGATACCGATTGTAGTTTTGTGCTACAGTATCGATTTGCTACAGTAACTTTCTCGATACGCTACAGTAACTTTATCTCGGGAAGCTACAGTAACTTCCGAAAAACAACTCTTTTATTAATATGAGAAAAAACCAAATACAATTGGTGTGAACACCAACTAACAATGGAGACAACCTCACACAAACTCTTTCTCACTTTACTATTCACTCTTTGTTTTCTTGCTCACCACTTTCACTTACTCCACTCAACTAGCACACACCTATTTATAATTATGCTAGACCGACTTATCATTGTCGGTTACATTAAGTAGAGGAGAAATCTAGAACTAAAAGATTGGAGAAACATCTAGATAGAAAACTAAAGAATAATCTAGGAAGAAAAGATTGGAGAGATTTCTAGAAAGAAATCTAAAGAGAATTAAAGAATTATGTAGACAATTCTAGAGAGGGGGATGAAGAAATTTCTAGGAAGAAGATTGAAGAATAATCTAGAAAAATAACAAAGAAGAGAACTCCAGAAAATTTGAGTAGTCGATGACTTTCAACATCAAGGTTCCAAGGGATCATCCAAAGAAATCCTTCAAAAATATTGGTGTCTCAACTTAATCTAGTTTTTAGTATGGGGTCAAAGGGAAACCATTTGTATTTTATATATGGTCTCAGGGTCTATAAGTATCAGATAATGATTTTTTAATTATTATTTAAAAAAAAAATTTGTATTTAATATATTATTTTTATTGAAGTAAAAATAATACATTAATTTTATCTTTTTTATAAATATCATCTTAACCATTATCATTAGACAATGATTAATATTTCTTTTTATATATTTCTATTTTTAAATATTTAAGTTCTTAGTTAATTATTTTATTTATTTATTATTTGAAAAAAAAAAACAATTTCAGACCTAACTTTTTGAATACACATGGCAATACTTAATATTAAATCAAATATTCGGTGCATTAGTTCTTAATTATTTTTTTAAATTGATAAAAAAAAAAGTACTAGTCACATGCATTCTGCAAATGTTTGAATACGTATGATGAATGTCGATCCAATCGTCAAAACTTTCCAACCTTTTATATATATTTTCTATTTAAATATAACAGGATTTATTTAATCCTTTCATTTGCTTCCAAAATAAGACGCAAGTTTAACAAATTAAGCATTAATTTATTGATAATAGTAAAAAAAAATCCTTATTTAATCCATCAATGATTGAAGATTTTGGGAAAATGGCGATGAAGACAAAAGAAATAAGACTCTTTCTTCTTTTTCCTATTTTTCTTGTGAGTATATCTGTTTACGGATCGAGTAATTCATCTGGTTCATATTGAATTGAATTTGAACAAAGTATTTAGTAATTTGAGTTGATCCGGTCTGGTTCGAATTACTATTTATTAAATAAAAAATATTATTTTATTTAAATTTAATTATAAAATATATAAAAATATTAATATAAAAATATTTTTTTAATTTTTAATATTTTAATATTTTTTTAAATAGTAAAATGGGTTTATATGGACTGGTCCAAACCCGACACGAATGTACTTGGACAAAAAAATAAATAAATTTCGGATCACGATTCGGTCCGACCCATAGACAGGTCTACTTGTGAGTTGTGAGGGCATTTAAATTTGTAGTCAGCCATCAATGGTTTACTTTGCATCAACGAAGGGTTCCTTTCGTGAATGGTATAAGTAGTAGACCTGTCCCGACTATCCGATTTGGATCGAAATTTTGACATCATATTTTAAGTTTAATTTTAGCTTAATTTAGCTTAAATTATTATTTAATTAATAAAATTATTTTTATTTTAATTTAATTATAAAATATATAAGTATAAATTATATAATTTTTAAAAAAAAAATTAATCTATTTTAAATAATAAAATTTTCAAATTTGACAAATGAGATAAAATCTTAAACAAATAATTTTTTATTATCTAAATTTTATCCAACATGATTTATGTACAACTTTAAATTTATGAAGAAAAAAAAAAAAAAAAAAAACTTCGAAAGGTCAATATTGTTCTACTAATAAATAAAAAATTTTGCTAACGGATATTTTAAAGATATTTTTTAAAATTATCATATATAGTAATATATATTTTCACTCAATATATTAAAAATAATGAATAATATTATTAACTATTATATTTAATATAATATTATACTATAAATAACATATTAATTAATTTTAAAAAATACCGTAAATATATTCGTTAGCAAAACCCATAAATAAATAGCTATTAAGACTATCATTTAGTAATAGTAGCCTTTTCATTTTTCCTGTTAGGTGAAGCATTCGTTGAATGCTTTCAAAAAAAAAAAAAACTCATTCTAATTACGACTCTGTGAACGTATCATTACAGGCATTACTTCTCTAGAAGAATCTTCAACTAAAAAAAATTGAGAGTTAAGACTGGAATTCCCCCCTTTTCCATATTTCCTTAAATGTATAAAAAATGAATTATTTTACTAAAAAATACCTTAAAAATACTTTTTAAAATTATTATATTAAATAATATATTTTTTCAATACATTGAATACATTGAATTCATCAAATTCATTATCAGTTATTGTATTTAAAATAAAAATATTATTATAATTTAATTAATCTTAAAAAGTATTTTAAAAATACTCATTAGCAAATTCTTTTAAGATTAATTAATTTTTTTATTTAATGCATTATTTTTGTCATTTTAAAGAAAAAATACAATACATTAATTACAAAAGTTCTTTTATAAATACTATTTTAATTAATAAAATATTTCCTTTTTCTAAAAAGAAAATATAGTAAAATTTGATGGAATAAATTGATAACCAACCCTTAGAAAGAAAAAAACTCAATTTCTTGAAATCATTGTTAGCTCACTTGCTCTTTCGAGTTTTGATTAAACAAGTATTAATGAGCTGTGATATTCGTTTTTACTCACGGACTCTATTTTGTGGAAGTTATCAGGTCATTTTGACATGATTTAATTATTATGATAAATTATTAACTCTTTATAAATAATAAATATTAGTTTAAAAACTTCAAATGGAAAATTTTAACTTTTTCTTAATGAAAATTTAAGACATTTAATTGATTTTATAATCTATAACCTAAACTCCAAGAATAAATCACATTTTTTTTTTCTTCTCTGCTTGCAAATAAACAAAAAACTGAAAAGCTCCATATTTAATGTCTCTTAAACTTTTATATAAAAAAAAAAAAAATCAAGTTTACCCTTTTACAGTATTTAAAATATTATTTATTTATTATGAATTAATAATTTATGATTATAATTAAAACAAATTAAAATGATACCGAATTGTATAATAACTCCTTTGTGTTGGAAATCTGGTGATAAAACTAACCTGGCGAAAAGCTGAGAGATCCAATCCAACCACCTAAAAGTAAGGGTGAGTTCGGTTCAGGTCGGATATTTCGGATTTTATAAATCGAATCGAGAAATTCGATTTTTTCAAATGGATAACCGAAATCGAACCGCAATAGCCAAAAGATCGGTTATAACCGAACCATCGTATCTCGGTTCGGTTATCGATTTTTCATATTTTTTTGGGCTTTTGAACATTTGAACTTTATTACATGCTATTTTAACAGGTTATTTATGCCTAACATGCTATTTCCACAATAAAAGTATCTTAGTTTTTAAAATTTTTAAAAATTGTCTTTTTTTTTATAGTATTTTTAATTTTTTTCACTAATTTAGAAATAAAATATTTATTTTTATATTATAAAAATAAAAATTAATTAAAAAAATAGAATTCGGTTCGGTTCGGTTAATTGTGATTTTTTGACTTCTGAATCGAAAATCGAACTGAACCGGATAAACCGAACTAATAACCGAACCGAATTAAAAATTACCAAACCGAACACTACGGTTCGAATCAATTTTCGGTTTTCTCGATTTTTTTGTTCAGTCCTACCTAAAACTTATCAAAGGTAAAATTAGATTTAATAATACGTGTATTTATATTTTATTTATATTATTTATATTATTATAATTATATTTATATAAATTTTGATAAATTAATAATTTATTTTATATAAATTTTAATAAATTTATGTATTTGTATCCTATGTATATTATTTTTTATATTTTATATTATGTACGTATTAAAAAATGATATTAAATTATTAATGTTCAAAATTGAGGCCTTTAGGCAAAGCCGAAGACATTTGGAAAACTTGAATCCTTCGAAGTTCAAACCCAAAACGACAAAGCAAGTGCTGTTGCTATTTGACACAGCTGGTTTAGGGCAGTGACTCAATACTTAAATAAGTTTAAGTAGCGACATAATCTTTGTACGATAATAAAAAAAATAAATAAAATTTTATATTATAAAAATAAATAATTTAATTTTTATATAATTAAAATAAATATAAATAAATAAAATTAATAACAATTTTAATGAAAAATATTTAAAATATTAATGTGGATTCGTAAAATTTAATAGATTTAGATATATTTCAAGTCATATTTTATTTAAAATCATTAATTCTGTTAGATTTTACGAGTCCACATCAATATTTTAACGATTTTTCATTAACATCGTTATTAATTTTACTTATTTATACCTATTTCAATTATAAAAAAATAAATTATTTATTTTTACAATATAAAAATTAAATTATTTTTTTATTATAATATAAAAATTACGTGGTACTTAAACCACTTAAATATTATTTGGTTGGACCCTCTACCTTTTTGTCTGTGAGATGGGCCCTCCTCCAATGAAAATGCGTCACAGCCCACCACTACCCTCACCGTCAGGTCACGGTGCGCTGAAGGAGTCGATTCTCCTTTCGATCTTAACCGTACGTCTGTATTCATATTTCTGATCAAGCGGCCGTACATGTTTGACAAGTACGGTTAAAGACATGTCATTGACAGTAAAAGTTAAAAGAAAAATAAAGGAAACAGTTTAATTGGGTCCCACACGTACGCGCATTTTAAAAAAAGGGAGTAAGACGTGGAAAATCTCATGAATTGAAAATTTTGAAAATAATAGAATTTAAATTCTAAAGGGTACGTTCTTTTTTTTTTCCCCCTAAAGGGTACGTTCATTTAGGGGGATTTTGGACAATATTACGACTTCTGCCACTCCTTTTTTTCCCCTTCGTCATTAAATTTTAATATTTGATAGGAAACTTTTATTATTCAATTACAATTACAAATTAGAAAATTATTATCTTTTAAATACCGGCGGTAATAGAAATTATCACACCCCACAAACTTCTTTTTATAGGATTACAACTTATAACTGTTAAACAACAATTAAGAAAATAAATAAACTAAAATAATTATGAAAGATATTATGTAGGAAGTGAATAAAATTATAATTATAATTTTATAAATATTTGACATTTAAACGATAAAATAAATTCAATAAATAATAAAAATAATAATATAATTTTACATATATGTATAAGCAAACAAATTGTATTTTTAATACTGTATTAAATAATAAATAGTATTAACAATTAACTATAATACTAATACATATTTTTATAGTATTTATTCATTTATTTAATGATTTTTATCTATTAATTTATTATATTATTGTATATATTTGTTTGTTACATTGAATTGTTAAAAAAAAATTGAAAACAATCTTAAATAAAAATAATAAAATCTGTAAAAAAAACAAAACAGCCAAAAGGTAATTATGTTATAATTATTCCTACACTATGTAATGTTATAATTATGTTATGAGTTTTATTTAATTGATTTTAGTAACATTTGTACATGTCTTCATATTTTAATAATTTTATTTGGTCAATTATCTTAATATTATTTTTTATTTTTACCATTAATTTTACTACCTTTTAAGTTACTTATTTCTTTATTTTAATTGATTATCCTCCAAACAACTTTTAATTTTATTTTATGCTATAGATGTTGATACGTAATCTATGTGCAATGAAGGAAACTGTTCGTTGTCGGCAATAATTGTTTTTGATTGTTTTTTCTTTTTTCTTTTTATAGTTTAATGCTTAGTTGATACAATATTTTTGAATAATTTTTCTATTTCAAAAGTTTGAATACAAAATTAAAATAAATTTGGACAAAATGAATTTAAACTTTTGTATATGCATAAAATGAATTTTTTACAATAAAACATAAAATCTAAAATGAAGTTTAGAGAGGAGTCAAGGGTAGACATTCAACAAAGTTTTTGAATAAACAAACTCAGTCATTTGAAATTGAATAAAGAAAATTATAGGATACTTTTTCGATGAAATTTTTAAATTTTTCGAATAAAATTAAAAAAATTTCATATATCTTATTAGAATAAATTTCAAATAATTATTAATAAATTAATATCATAAAAAAAAGAATGCAAACACAATATACTAGTTCCAATTGTAAAGTCTAAACAACGATGTATAAAAATAATAGTTCAATAAAAAATATATCAGTTAAATGCCACAAGAGAATTTTCATAATTGAACATGCATTTATTTTATAATTTTATTAATTTATTAATTTCTTTTTTATTATATATTAATCTTGTAAATCTGTTTATTGAGTTTAAAAAATTTACTTATAATATATAAGATAATTGTTATTGCGTAAAAGATGTTGTTCTTACAAATTATTATTATTTTTTTATTAAAGGAAGAAGAGATTCAAACCTTATTCCGATCAAGCAGTTATTTGTTAATTTTAAAGATGAATAGAAATTTGTAAATAAATCAGAAGTAAAAACTTTTAAACAATTGAAAATCTTATATTTGATTAATTTCGAATTAAATTATCCAATACTGAATAATTTCAAAAGTTTAATCGATTGAATTTAATTCGGAGAATTTTTGGATTAACGGAAAATAATATTCTTTCAAGTTAAATTCTATTTAAACTCTTAATATCTCATAATTCAAAAACACTAAATAAAATCATCCAATTAAATATTAAAAAAAACTAAGGTTGAGGCAGTGAGGCTGAGAGCTCGAGGAAGTGAGGCAGAAGGAGGTTGAGACTTGAGAGAAGTGAGGGAGGCAAGGAGCGGTTGTTTTAACGGGTTTTTTTTATTTTATTTAAAACTTTAGTTGTTAGCGTTTTATAGTTTATCCTTTTAGTATTTTTAAACTTAAAAAAAAAAAATTAATTTAAAAATAAAATTTATAAATGAAAGGGCAAAGCTCTATCGTTTTATATATTTTAACATATATTTCTATATTTTAACATATATTTTTATATTTCAATTAATATTTTAATTAATTCCATTATATTAATTTATCAAACCAAATTAAGAAAAATAAAAAATTTCTTTAAATCTCTTTAAAAAATGACTGAAATTAATTTAAGGATCGACTGATTAATTAAAGAAAAATGTTAATCAGTTTCTAGTGACACTAATTAAGGTGATATATATATATATAAATAAAAATGAAATTAATACATTTTTTTAAGAATTCAATAAAAATAATATATTAATGCAATTTTTTTTTAAAATAGTAAATAAATAATTTTTAATTGATGTTTATAGACATTAGTTAAACTAATCCTTAATTAAATTAGAAAAATATTAATTTTAGTAGCACTTATTAAGATAATATTTAAAAATATATATATAATTAATAAATTATTTTTTAAAATAATAATTTAGTAATTCTTAACTTTTTCTTTTGGCCATATATACCAATTAATCGGGCCTATTAAATTATATTGATTCGGTTAAAATCCAAAATTCAACAGCCCTACATAAAAATAGCTTCTCGAATGGCAGAAGTGTTAATTATATACAAACCGATCCCTTTTTTTTCTCTCCCTAAAACCATTTATTCTTCCATCTATTTTTCTTTTCTATGTCTCTCTTCCCTGCTGTTTCTCACAAGTCATAAAGAGTCCTCTCAACATAACTTTCTCTTTCTGTACAGTCACATTCACTTTTTAAGCTCATCCCACTTCTCCACTTTCTCTCTCCCCAAACACCATTTTCATTTTCTCTTCAGTTTCCCATCTGCTTTACTTCCATTTCTGAGTTCTGAGAGATAACACACCCAAAAGGCCATTAGGCTTTGCCTTCCATGGCGGATATCGCAAAGTACATGCCTATCAATGGAGGAACAACTGTCAGTAAAGACTTTAAGAATCTGTTTTCAATCATCAAAACAAGAAGAACAGTGGCTTTCTTCATGGTTGCCTTTGTTGGTTTCACTGTTTTTTTAGCTTTTATTCCTTCTTCAAACTCTTCTTCTCCTTGGGTTACCAACATATTTTCAACAAGTTCCACCACTTCTGCTACTACATCTGCTGGCTCTTATAGATCTCAATTCTCTTCCCTCTTTGATTACTTCTTTTCCAATACTTCTTCTCCACAACAACAACAAGGTCTTAACTTTACTTCTTCTTCTTCTTCTTCTTCTTCTAATAATACCAGATCTAATAACACTGCACCTCAATTAGCCAACCCAGGAGAGGAGCTACTTTCTGACAGAAACATCAACAAAACCCAATCTTTCAACAAAAATAAACAGCTCCCCAGTTCCAAAAACACAACTTTTCAGTCTCCCAACACAAGTACAAACAACACCCAAAGTTCGTTTTTGCATGCAAATCAGGCCACATCTTCTTCTCCCAGTATGAATAATAATCCGCCTAGCACAAGCAACCAGGCTGAAAAGAAAGAGAATTCTGATAAAGCTCAAATTTTGAAGGCTAATCTGACTACAACTGTCACTGAAAAAACTCCGGTGGTAGCTAATCAGAGCACAAATTCTCCAGCTAAATCTGATGCTTCCAACAAGGTAAGTTCTGGGAAGGGAGAGAAAAGTGTAGCGCCAAAAGGATTGGTGTCAAACTACACAGCCTCCCTGAAAAAGAAACAGGGGAACGAGAATGGGAGCGGTTCAGGGCTGTCAGCTAAACAGGGGATTGAGAGTTTGATCGAGTCTTTAATGAATTGCGATTTGTTTGATGGAGGATGGGTGAAGGATAATTCGTATCCGCTTTATAAACCTGGGTCTTGTTCGTTTATTGATGAGCAATATAGTTGTATTATCAATGGAAGGCCTGATAAAGATTATCAGAAATTGAAATGGAAGCCTAAAGGCTGCACTTTGCCAAGGTAATAATTCTTTTATTTATTATTATTATTTTTGAGGTTTTGTTCATTTTTTACTGATTTATCAACCAAGTAATATTTTGAGCATATATGATCGGTTTCATTTTTGAGTAGATTTTTCTTTAACGATATTCAAACTAATTTTAGCAATTTTTTATTTAGGTTGATCTTCGAATTAGTCATATAGGGAATTTATTTAATTTTATTCGTAATCTACACTGTTGATTGTATTTTCATTCATAGATTTTACGTTGACGCAATTGATTTACTTTCATTCTGTCATAATCCTCTATTTAAAAATTACATGGAAATGGACTTTGTTTTCTTTTTTATTAAGCTAAGATTAGTTAACATATATGAATTGATTTTTTTTTTTTTTTTTTGAAGATTGGATGGTGGTCACATGTTGGAGTTATTGAGGGGGAAGAGGCTTGTTTTTGTTGGTGACTCACTGAATAGGAATATGTGGGAATCTCTAGTTTGCATCCTGAGAGGTGCTGCAAAAAATCCAAAAAATGTTTACGAAGCTAATGGAAGAAACTATTTTAGAGGGGAAGCTTCCTATTCTTTCATATTCAAAGTAGGTTATTGATATTTCCTACTTAATGGGTATTGATTAAAATTGCTCAATCTTTGTTACATATTGTAGGATATGATGCACTTGAAATTTGATGAAACTTAATTTGTTTACCTTTTTTGGGGCTGGCTTGGATGATGATGAATAGGATTATAACTGCACTTTAGAGTTCTTCGTATCTCCGTTCTTGGTCCGAGAATGGGAAATGCCGGACAAAAATGGAGCGAAGAAGGAGACACTGCGGCTTGATCTTGTCGGAAAATCATCTGATCAATATAAATCGGCAGATATCCTCATCTTCAACACAGGGCATTGGTGGACTCATGAGAAAACTTCCAAAGGGTTGGTTGATTATATTTCCATGTAACTGTTTCACAATTTATGGTTGTTACTGTAGTAATCTAATCATTTTAATGATTATTTCCGTATTCAACAATGGAAAACTACAGGAAAGATTATTACCAAGAAGGTAGTCATGTTTACTATGAATTGAATGTTCTTGAGGCCTTTCGGAAAGCTTTGACAACATGGGCTAGATGGATTGATGCCAATGTAAATCCTATGAATACTATGGTGTTCTTCAGGGGTTATTCTGCTTCCCATTTCAGGTAAAGGGAAATAATTTTGCCATTGTTTTCGATGCACAATACTATTCGTTCCTTCATCCGCAGTCCGGTTTTGAAATAGAACAAAGGGGTGGGCTACATAATTTGTGTACTACATTGAGAATTATGTAGGCATTGCATGTATTTCTAACCTAGTTAATTCCTACATGATTGTTTTGGAATTGTGTGTTGGTTAAACCATGATATAGAGTTTCTAAATGTTTAATTGTCGCTTGAATCTTTCTCCAGTGGCGGGCAGTGGAATTCAGGAGGAGCATGTGATAGTGAAACCGAGCCGATCAAGAATGAGACATATCTAACGCCATATCCATCAAAGATGTTGGTGTTAGAATCGGTGCTGAAGGGGATGAAAACGCATGTCACCTACCTAAACATTACTAGATTGACTGATTTCCGAAAGGATGGCCACCCGTCAATCTACCGGAAGCACCCGAAGCAACATTTTTCGGAGGACGAAAGAATTGCACCTCTAAAATACCAGGACTGCAGCCATTGGTGCCTTCCTGGTGTACCTGATTCGTGGAACGAGCTTCTGTATGCTGAGCTCCTTGTAAAAGAAAACAAGATGCGGCAACATCAAAGGAAAGCTAGGTAAAATAAATCACACAAACTTAGATTTGCTTTTTTTTTTCCCTTTCATTTTGAAATTGTAGAAACAAACAAAGAAAAAAGGATAAGATCAAATAGACTGTTTTTCAATTTTTTGTTTGCCTATGGAAGTAAGATAGTAGATAAATTAAGCTCTATTCCTGGAGAGATCAATCTGTCCTGTAATAATTTTTCTTTGTTTATAGTATAATAGAAAGTAGAGAGGATGGTTTTGGTTGGTAAGATTTGGAGATGGAAAATATGTCCTTCCCTTACCAGTTACCACCCCAAAGATTTTTCTAGCCTCAAATTTTCTTTGAGGATTGTAAATCTCCTTTAGTTTGTTTAATTTATTTTAAAAAATAAAATACAGTGGATGGTTTCTCTTTCAAAATATATATCCTTGCATGTTTTTCTCTTATCTATTCCCTCTTCTTAGTAATCTGTTTCTAAAATATGATCATAGTAATGAAATCAACTAGAAACAATAAAAAGAATTTAATCTAACGGTTATTATCTCTTTCTAAATTTTTAGACAGTTTACAGATGTTTCTTTATAGATATTAATAAGGTTATACGTACTTTTTTAATAAATTTATTTTACGTGATCAAGAAAACATGAAAATAGATAAGTACATTATTTAAGTGCAAGATTTTAATATTTTTCACTTAAATCTTTAAGAAATAACATGAAAAAATAGGTAAATGCATTATTTGAGTATTTTTTGATCGCCATATGTTAGTACGAATGGCATTGCCTAATTAATTAAGGATAATTAAAAGTTTATGATTGTTTATATATATATATATATATATATATTAATTAAGGATAGTCAAGACAGGAGGGATTAAGTTATCTCTTTTATAATTTTATGTACGCTTAATATTTTAATATATTGATCGTAAGATTTAATAGCACAATTGTTTATTATGTACGTAAAGTTTCAATTCAAATCGATAATTTTATCATATCTATTGAAAATATTATTTTTTTAATGTATATATAACGATTAATTTTTTTAATTAAATAAATAATTAAATATTTTTAATTAATTCTAAATATTTAACGTGCATGATCTACATAAATCAAATATAAAATATAATAATCAAATTAAACAAATATAAATCAAATACAAATTATTAAAGGATGTAAATAAATTTTTTTTAATTAAAATATTAAATGTTTATAAATCATACAAAGGTGTAAGTGAATTCCTTTGGATTATTTTGGAGAAAATGAAATTCTAGCATTGTCACATGGGATGGGAATCGGGATTGACTAATATTAAAAATAAGAATCTGTAACATTAGGGAATTGCAATGCCAAGTCATTTAATTACGCCTTTTTCGACTTTATAATCATTCATTTAAATTTTCTTGTCATTTAATAGAACCATTTTCTTTCCTTTTAATAACACTCTCTACTGTCGGCAATTTCTTTCTTTTTGTTTTTTGTGTGTCGGCAACTTCAAGCAAAGCAAGGCTCTTAGTCTTATCTCTTTTTTTATTATTATTATTATTTGATTGTGAAATACATTATGCTTATTCTTTTTATGGTGAAATGAGAGAATTAAAGTTCAAATTTAAAATACATTGAGCATTTGGATTGATAAGTGCATGTATCTTTTTATTTAAAAAATTAGATTTAGATTTTTATTTCCTTAAATCAAAACAAAATTTGAATTTAAAATTTAAAATTTTCTTATCTCTTTTTTTTTTTTTTTTTTTTTATTTCCTTTTGTTCTTTTTACTTATATATTTTGAAACAACTTTTTTTATCTTGATTTGATGAGAGCATTTAAATTTAAATTTTCTGCCACTTAAGCTGATCTTAATATCTTAATTTCGTTCCTTTTTTCATTTGTGTTTTTGAGCTTAAGCCTGATTAGTTTTAGATTTTGTTTTTTGTTTTTGATTTTGAGAGTCTGTCTATCTATTGTTTCACTCTATTCGTCCTTTTCTTTTATTTTTTTCTTCTTTTAATTCAATTTCTTAGAAAAATAATTTATATTGTCTTTCTCAATACCTTACTCTCTCTTCCTCTCACCTTCTGTTATTCAAAATTTTGTTGTTACATTTATTCGAGTTTTTAATAAAATTTTAATAGTAGCCGTGTTATATATATATATATATATATATATATATATATAATTTTATAGGCAGTTTTAATGGAATTTGTACTTAAACTAGATATGTAAATTGCTAATTTTTTCTTATAAATTCAGAAAACACTTTACTGTTACTACTTAAATTATGTTACTCATATTTCACCCATTATTAGTTTTAAAGTCCTTTGGAATTGGAATTTGGAAGCCAATGATATGTTAAAGAGTTTCGTGGTTCATTAAAGAATTTAATCATATTAATGAAAAATTCTTTGCATGAATCAATTATGTATAACTAATTTTAAAATTATATCCTCACAATACTCATCTAATTCAATTATATATATTTATATTTTTTTATCAACAATTTAATGAAATAAATAAAAATTATGCATCGTTGTAAAGCGCGGACATATTGAATTAGGTTTCAATCTATTACTTTTTTATCTATTATTTTTTAATACACTTATCATTACTATTTACATATATAAGATTTACTCATTAATTATAAGAGTTATATTTTTAAATAATTAAAGATATATTAAAAAATAATAAACTGACAAATAACGATGAGAAGTCAGATCCAAGCAAACTTGCCGGAAATATCTCAATGATAAAAAAAAATTAAATTAATATACCAAACATGAAAAATTTACTATGATTTTCCTATCACTATATATGTGGAGCACTCCACCTCATAAAGTGTAAAGCTAAGCTAATGTTTGGTTATGTTACTTTTACTATTTTTTTCCCTCTGAAATTAAAATGTCAAAAATGATTCAGGATACAAAACTAGACAAGTATTTAAAAGAATCAAAGTTAAAATTTTAATTTTCATAGATAAAAGAATACATATTTTACATTTATATGAAACAATTATGCTTGAGTTTGTATTATATTATATATTTTTATTTTAATCAAATTATGAGTTTAATTTTGGGAATTTACTTTTGCTTTATAGCAATTTTTGAAAAAAGACAAGTAAATAAATTTTAAAAAAAAAGTAGCGAAAAGGAAATAGCTAATTAGAATATTACTAATTTTGCTCTTTTTTTCCCGTTAATTTCGTGTATTCTGTTTATGGAAAATAGATGTACTCCTACATATATCTTTTAATCTCTTTTTTCCTAACGCTGATTTTTTTCCCACAATGGGCAAACATGCAAATGTTTCTGAATTCAATCATTTAGGGGGCAATTTGAAAGAATTTTTTTTTTTTTTTGTTTTGACATTGTGGGTTTGCTAGAAAAAATTGCCCACAAACTTTCCAGACTCTGATCCCAAACGATTTCTTGGGCCTCAATTTCCTCACTATAAGCTGTGGAAACTAGCCTACTTATATTAATCTTGAGGTCCCTAGGCCTGCCCTATTTTTTTTCTTTTTGTTGAAGCTTGAGGCTAGTTTTTTTTTTATTTATTATTATTATTATAAAATAATATGAGGGTTTCATTTATATTAATATAAAATTACTTTAGTTTAATAAATTTCCGTAAATTTTTACACTATTTATATGTTTTTTAATTCGACTTTCGTATTTCATGCTCTATTCATGTAAATTGTGCATATCAAATTTTGAGTAAATAAAAAATTATAACTATTTTTTCGATATAAAAAAAATAACTTTTAAATACATATAAAAAATACTATTCTCGATCGACATGATATAGATATCGGATCGATTTAAAACTTTAAGTGCATGACGAGTGCGATTATATTACTAAATCCAACGATTGATTTATTAAAATATCAATCATATATGAAATTATAAAAACGTGTAAAACTAATTAATTTTACACTAATGTAACCTCTTCCTAACAAAATATATAAGAGAGGAAGTGGCCGAGTAGCCTAACCAATGAAACCTTTTGTTGATTGAATTTGGGTAAATTTCACTTAAATCCTTGAGGTTTGGCTTTAATTCACTTCCAATTCATTAATTTCAAAAATTGGGCATCTTATTCCAAAAAAATTTAGTTGACAACATAGTTATTAAACTCGGACCGGCCCAGCGGTCAGATCGACCGACTCGGTGATTCGGATCTTAATCCATATCGGTTTTTTAATCAGATCATTTTTGCAAGTGACCCAAGAAAACCCGGATTGACCCGTCAAATTTATGAAAAAATCGACAACCTGAGGGTTTTTTATTGTCCCGGGTCAATTGAAAATAATTTTTAAATAATGCTTAACTTATTTTTTGCATACTAGTTAATAATTCTTTTATCATTTTCACTAAAATTTATATTTTTTAAAAAGTTAAAAATAAAGAAACATTACAAAATCAAAAAATAGAACAAATCTTGGTAAATTTAGGTTTTTTTTCTTTCTAATTTTCTAAATTATAATGAATATTTCTAATTCCTATATCAAAAATTTTAAATTATACAATTAATAAAAGTAGTTATATAATTTATAATTTTATTGATAATATTTTAAAATATTTTTTTAAATCAATATTGTTCCAAATGACCCTACGGTTGAACCAATTACCCGAGACTTGAAGTCTTGAACGGATCAATATCCGATCCGATTCTGATAATTTTATATGGTTGACATAACAAATAGGTTCTACCATTAAGGTTCCATTAAGAAATTTGTATCCAAGTGTGTACTTCCCAATAATATCTCAATATCACCCTTCTTTGTTATTGAACCAAAAAAAAAAAAAAATACAAACTTAAAAATCTAAAAAAAAAAAATATTCATATTTATTTTTTACTTTTCATTTTTTAAATTAAAATGAAAAAAATTACAAAATATTTATAAAAAAAAAAAAGAGGGAAAGGGGTCGGCCATATCCGTTACCGACCGGCCTCTCCTTGGGCCAAATCCATCTTCGGGCAAATCAAACCCTGAGTTGGAAAGAGGTTTTATGTTTTAGTTCAAGGGTAGTTTAATAATTGAACCATATCGATTTTTTATACTAATTATTAATTTTTTAATTATTTTTACTAAAAAATAATTTTTCTTAAAAAAATAAAAATACATTATAAAACATCAAAAAGTAAAAAAATTGGTAAGTTTAGCTTTTTTTCTTTCTAATCTTTAAATGATAATACACATTTCTATTTTTTATAACATAATTTTTAGTTTCTACACTTAAGTAAAATGTTTATATAATTTATAATATTTTAAAATATTATTATTAATTCAATATTGATCCGAATAATTCAACGGTTGAATTCATTAACTCGAGAATCGAAGTTTTAAACAGACCATTATCCAATCCGATTTTGATAATTATATATGGTTGGTGGTTTTGAACTTTAAAGCATAATGTTTACTTTCAAAGCTAATAGAGTGAAGCTGAATTATGGAAAAACCTTGAGAACTTCATAGGAATTTATCCTTGAATTTGTAGTAAGACTTTGGACTAAACCCTATACTGATAAAGTTGATTTTGCCGAGCCATTGAATTTATATATATATTTTATAATTGATAAGTATTATTATTACTAGAAAATTCCATTGACTATGCCTAGATAGGAAAAAAAATTTCTTTATAAATCATGAAAATATGATTTAATTGTAATTGCATGTATTTTTTTTTAAAATGAATTAATAAATATCATAAAAATATGAATTATGTATTACAGAAAAATTGAAAATATATAAATCAATTGACAAAATATCTATATTTTCTCAACTTTTAAAATTATTTAAAAACATAATATTTAAAAAATATCTAAAAAATAAAAGAAAAAAAAGAAGAAAAAAAGAAGAAGAACTGTCTTAAATGCTCTTTGAACATGAAATCATGCGCCAACCAATTGAATCAAATGCTTGTATAGTTGTATTTAACAATTAATAATTAACTTATTTAGAAAATGAATACGTGATAAATCAATTATTTAAAAAAAAAAATGAAATTTCAAACCCTTCCTCTCTATCTACTCATGATATGTACCTTCAATATCAAGACTGTACTCAAATGTTGTGATAATTGCATGATCTCTTATGATTTCAAAAATAAATTACTTTCAAACCTTTTTCTTTATTTATGGTTTGGTATTTATTACATATGGTGGAAGTAGAGAAACAGCATTAATCTTTCACAAATAGATAGGGACACAAAGAAAATATATAAAAAAGAAAAAGCACAAAACATCACATAATTCTCAAACATATATATTCTTTTCGGAACAAATAAAAATTGAAAACGTCAATAACGAATCCCCCTCTCATCACTACACTACCCAGAACATAGAATAATTTGTTTTTATTATTAGTAATTAGTAATCAACTGGTCAATGGCATTATCTGATAAAGGATAGAAAGATTTACAATAACATTTTGCTGCAGGTAAACCTTAATAATAATATGTTTTTGGCAAGAAAACAAAAACCTTCATAATATAGTTAGAACTGGCAATCTATGTATTCGTATTATATTTGTGTTATTTTTTCATATAATTACAGTTTAAGATGTTATATATTTATATAAATTGTGATATGTTAATAATTCATATTATATAGATTTTGACAAGTTCATATATTCGTGTTTTATATTGTGTTTTAGTTATTTTATCGTTTCGTGTAATCATATCATTTTCAAAATTTACAGATAATATAAATGAACTTTAATAAGGTTTAAAATATTTTTTGGTATATAAAAATCTGAGAGATTATAGGTTTCTTCATCTTTAAGGTTGGGGCGCAAATATGCAGTTTTCCTACTTGTTTTGAGTTACATTATGGATAGTGCCAATGACGAGCAATCGGTGCTCAAATTCAAGATCTTTTACTATTGAGACAAACGAACTGACTGTTTGAACCAATTCTTGGTTGATGATGAGAATTTTATTAACCTTTTTATTGTGCCATTATGTGACAAATTAAAGTTTTAAATGTTGCTTATCAGTGCAGATGCCCCAACTTTAGGCTCCTTCACCTGGTCCACTAGCACTTGCAATCATCCAACAATGGGCCTAAACCAAATGTCTGACTATCTGTCTCATTGATTTGAGCTTGGTTAGATCCCTAATATGAACCGGAGTCCAGTCTTTTTCCCCTCCCTTTAACCATGCAATCAAACTGCAAGAATTTAACATGTAACAGTCTAGATTCTAGACTCTCTATGCACTTTATCCCACAGACTAGCCAATTTTTCAATGCATTTAATCCTATAATAAGTATATACCAGGATTTTGAGTTAGACAATGAGAGTAGACCTCTCGATGGGCAGGTCGGGTTAGGTTTGGATAGGGTTAATTTGGGTTGAAAAAATTCGAGTTCGGATCGTTTCGGGTTCTGATCATTTCGGATTTTGATCATTTCGGGTTCGGGTCATTCGAGTTTGACACTTGAGTAATTCGGGTTCGGGTCGTTTCAGGTTCAGATCATTTCGGATTTCGAATTGTTTCGGGTTCGAGTCATTCGGGTTTGACACTTGGCTCATTTCGAGTTTGTCACTCAGATTATTTGGGTTCGATCGTTCGAGTCATTTAGGTTCAATTTATTAATTTTGAAATAAAAATAGATTAAATGTAAACAAATTATTTGATCGAGTCATATTTAATTGAAATTTTGTCAAAATATAGAAAATAAATAATATTAAAAATAAATATAGACATTATAATTTTAATTTAAAAATAAATATTTATCTAACCCGATTTTTCTGATTCGAACATAATCGGGTAATTTTTTGAATTCGCGACTTAAGTATCTATTTTACAGTTTTACTCAAATGGTATTATTGTATACCTAAAACCATTACCTTAAATTCTTAATCAATTTACATATTTGAATTTGATATTTGTAAATATATTATTAATATTATAATGTAATGTACAAATCATTATAATAACATACATATCAATGATTTATTTTATATACTCTTAAAAAATCACATGATAAAATTTTAAAAATTATATATTTAAAAATTTATCCTAAAATAACATGTATAACAATAATCTTATGAGTAGACCTGACAATTTTAGACACGACACACGAACAATCGATAATTTAACTAATCGTGTCGTAAACGTGTAAACGTGTCAACACGTATCCATTAACACGTTTAAAACACGATAATTTAACGTATGTTAAACGTGTAGACACGTTTAACACATTTATATATAAAACACATTTAATTTTTAATATAACATATATAAACTATCAACATTATTTTAAACTTTTAATTATAATATCTTTTTAATATATAATTAAATAAAAAATATTTTAAGCATTTAATTTAATATAGCTCTACTTGTTTTAACTAGTAGTAATAATATGATTGTTAAGACAAAGGATAAGTAGAGCAAACTTAATTTCTTCTCATATAATATCCAATTTCAGTACCTTTATAATAAAAAAGTTAATTTAATTAGTATAAATATCATTATAAGAATAATATATCTTGACCTTAGACATATATAAAAAAAAAATTAAAGAAGCTTAACTTAATTATATGAAATATTAAAACTAATTAGTACTTAATACTTACTAGTAAGTAGAGCTGCTCATGGGTCGGGCCGGGCCGCGGCCTAGTTTTTTTTTATTTTCTCTGCCCAGGCCCGGCCCTGGGTCGGCCCGGCCCGCCCGTTTAGGCCCGAAACGCTGTTCATTGGAATAAAAAAAAATATTTTTTTAATTTTTTTATAATTAATATTAAATAAAATAATATTATTATAATAAAAATTACTGTTCCGGGCCAGGCCGGGCCGGCCCGGAACACAAAATATCCTGCCTAGGCTCGGCCCAATACGGGCAGGGCCTGCCGGGCCGGGCGGGCTGCCCGACCCGTGAGCAGGTCTACTAGTAAGTAGTTACTACTTAATAGTATAATTTTTTAGGGTCCGCTTAACCGGTGCCTATAGGCACTGGTTAAGGATTATATATTTACCATTTCAATTTTTTTTTGTTTTTGCATTTAATACATTACTTTTTCTGAATTCAAGAAAAAGTAATGCATTGATTTTACTTTTCTTTCTATATATAGCACCTTAACTAGTGCCTATAGGCACTGTTTAACAATTCCCAATTTTTTATATATTTTTAAAATAATTTTTAGACATATCACACTGACACACATATGTCTAATAAATAAATGAATAATTAAAATTTAATGTTTAAAATTTTTCATTTACCCAATATATTTTTAATCTATACTTTTCTTTTTTATTTAAAAACATAAAAACTATACTTCCCTTTTTAATTTTAAAACTTAAAAACTAAATTGTAATTAATTTTATCCTATAATATATTATTTTATGTTTAATTTTAAACATAATAAGTTTAATAATTTTTTTCTATAATATATATATTTTAATTTTAAAAAAATAAAATAAAATTTAATAAACTTTATTTTATAAAAATTAAAAATTAAAAATCTAAAATTTAATAAATATAAAATGTCAAATTATCAAATCCTAATTTCCTAAATGTAAAAGACAAATTTAAATCTAAAGATTAAAGAGTCTAAAGACTAAAGAGTAAAGATTAAAAAAATTAAAAAGTAAAAGTAAATGTTAATTGGCTAAAGCAACGGCACTCCAAACAAAAAAAAAACCCCTCAGCCCTAAAAGGCTAAAACAAGCAATTCACAATCGAATCTCAGCAGCTTCTTCAGTTCTTCTTCTTTTTCCTAAACCCTAAAACAAAAAAACTCGCCGCCTGACCCAAAAAAAAGCAACCACCGCTTGCCTCTCGGATAGTCGGATCTCGGGTCTCAGCTTCTTCTTTAATATCATTTCTGAGTTATAGATCTATGACAATAGCTTCAAACCTTAAGGTAATTTTTGAGTTGCAGATCTCTCTCACTATCTCTTTTTTCTTCCTTGTTTGTTATTTTGAGAGTCATCACTATCTCTTTTTTATTGTTTAGGGTTTATTTTTGATTTACTGTCTGTTAGCCTCTTCCAAGATTGGAGGCTGAAATTTAGGGTTTATTTTTTATTTCAAGGTTTAGGATTTATTTTCAGGGTTTATTTTTGATTTACGGTATGTTATCATTATGTGCTACTTAACTAATATATATTATGTGCTACCAATTCCAAGATTAGAGGCCGAAACTGTTGCAGTTATAATTCAAAATGTACATTTTTACTTTGCATTACATTGCATGTGTTTAGGGGCTTTGGACTTTAGGGAGTATGGAAAAGTTTTTTTTTTTCTTGTATTTCTGTCTGGTCCAATATTTATTTGTCTTTCCCTTCGCAATCCCAGTCTTTGTTCATTGTTCTTCCAAATCATATATTTAAGTTATTATTTGTTGCTTTAAAAAAAAAAAAACTAGAATTTCAATCCGTTGGAAATCATATTTGTAGACATTTAATTTTGTCCGAACCCCTAAATCAGGTACATTTTCTTCCTAAATTAATGTTTCAGAATGCTAAAAGGCTTTTCTCATCCTGCAGGTGGTACTCCGAGACATAGTCTAAGAAAGCAGACAGAAAAAGTAAACTTGAAAAAGTCAACCCCAAAAAAGTCAACCTCGAAAAGTCAACTACTGAAAAAGTCAACCCACTTTCAAAATCAAGATTTGAAGTTCAATTGAAAAATGGTGAAAGAAGATAATCTGAGGTCTACATTGAAAGATAATGAGTTCGAAAGTTGGGTTATGGAGATTCAGTAGAAAAGAAACCCTAATTCGGGAAATTTGGGGAAAAGTGCTTGAACGATCAAATTGGTTGAAATTGAAGTTCCCAAATGAAAGATAAGCATTGACTACGGGTAATGGAGAAGCTACTTCAAAGAAAAACTGAAAGAAAAGTCAATTCGGAAGAAAATCGAGAATTAGGGTTTTTGGTGGATTTCGGTGAAATTTGGAAGAATTACAAAAATGGGCCGATTCTGTAAGACTAAGCCCCCTAATTGATGATGAGTGATTAAACAAGGATAGCCCAAGGCTTAGTTTGAAGAAAATCTGAAAATCGGACTTGTTTTGAGAAAAACCAGGTTTCGGAGGCAAAAAGGCAAAATTGGAAAATTTGGAAAAAATAGCAAATGAACTCCAAAAATTCTGAAAATTTGCAAATCTCATTCTTAAATCATTTCAAAGAGATTGGAGAAAGAAAATCTTGATTCGGATTTCGTTTGCAAAATGGCCAAATCCCGGGTCTACTATGCAGAAATTCAACAGGATAAATCCCGAAAAAATAGCAAACGAGTTCCAAAAATTCTGAAAATTTTCAGATCTTATTTTTAAATTATTTGGAAGAGATTGGAGAAATAAAATCTTGATTCAGAGTTCATTTGCAAAATGGCCAAATCCCGGGTCCCCTATGAAGAAATTCAAGAAGATAAATCCAGAAAAAATAGCAAATGAGCTCCAAAAATTATGAAAACATCCAGATCACATTTTTAAATTATTTGGAAGATATTGGTGAAGAAAAATCTGGATTCGGAGCTCGTTTACAAAATGGCAAAAGTTCGAGTGCTTTAAGGGGCAATTTTGGAAATAAATCCGAAATAAATAGAAAATGAACTCAGAAAATTTTGAAAACTTCCAGAATTCAATTTTTTATTATTTTGGAAGTATTGAAAAAATAAAATTTTTATTTGGAGTCCATTTGCTATTTATTTAGGTTCGGGGGTCAAAAAGGTCATTTTATCGAAGAAACCAAAAAAGGGAAAATTTGTAATTAAGAAAAATATGAAAGATGGAGGATTTGCTGAGATAATTCCTCTCTTGGTCAGCCAGCATAGAGTAGAATAAGGAAGCTTGATCAATTTAATTTCTTAGTCACTATCAAGCTCACATGCTACCACTAGCACCTTGCAAATGATCTCCTCTTCATCCAATGGCTTAGGTGCCTTGTATGAAAGTTGAATGCACCATCCAATGGCCAAGTTTAAATGCCAAGATGACATTTTTATTTTTCATGAAAGAACCCTCATTTAATGGCCAAGAATGGAAGAGTACAATTCATCTAAAGGTGGACATCCATTCGGCCAAGCAAGGAAGTGTATGGGATTGTTCATTTTCATCCAAAGGATTAGGCCATGTACAAGGGCTGAGTACAAATGTTAAGGGCTGGATTTAATCTACAAGATGTCATTTTTATGTTGTCCTCATCCAATGACCAAGAATGGAAGAGCACAACTCATCCAAGGGTAGGCACTCAAAGGGCCAAGCAAGGGAGTGCATGGGATTGGTCCTCTTTTTCATCTAAGGGTTGAGGTTATTGCAAGGGCTGAGTACACATCTTAAGGGCTGCTATCAATTGGCAAGATGAAATTTTTATGTTTTCATGAAAATATCTTAATCTAAAGGGCAAAATTGGGGGAGAAAAAAGTGCACATTTGATCCTATGGTGGATAGGCCATTCGGCCAAGGCTAAGAGAGGGGGGCTGAGCATTTTTTTCACAAGTTTTGAGGATGGAAACAGTAGCTAATTTAGAAAAGAAGAGGTTTTGAAAGAAAAAAGAAATGTTTTCAATAGAAGAGCTTGAAGGTAGTCATCTCTACCAAGCTCTAGCATAGTTTTCTTCTTGTTTTCCATGATGATTTCTTGATTTTCTATCTTGTTTTCCTACTACATTTTTCATAGAAATCAAAGTTTTTAAATGTTTACTTGAGTTTTCATCTATTCTTCTTCAAAAAAATGGTTGAAAACAAATTTTTTTATAATCTTGCTTTGGCCGAATGTGGTATGTTTGTTTGCCTTGGTTTTTTTTTTTTTTCTTCTTTGCATGTTGTTGTGGAAAAATGATTTTTAGAAGGTTTGTTTAAGTATTTTATGTTCTGATTTTTTTACAAAAAATAAAGGAAAAGAGGTTGAAATGGTTATATGATCTTGGCAAGACCAAGTGACTATGGTTAGGGGAGAGGCTATGCCCATTTTTAGCTACCATGAAGCTCACCTTAATTTTGTTGTTTAGCATGGTTTATTTTCTGATTTTTGAAATGGAAGGCTTCATGATCTTGGCAAGACCAAGTGATTATGGTTAGGTGAGAGGCTATGCCCATTTTATACCAACCATGGAGCTTAACTTTCCTTGTTTTATTTATTAGTTTTGCTTGTTATTTGCTTTGCATGTCTATGCTTAATTTTTTTATATATTCTTTACATTATTTTCTATGCTATATTTGCTTCTATATTTCTTTTCCATGCTTAGTAATTTTTCCTTGTAGGTTCGGCCATTGTGTTCATTGGAATCATATTGTGCATTTTTTCATATATCATGTCATATTATAAACATGTTTGCATTTTATATTTGGTCATATGACTATTCGGCTACTCCATTTTGCTATGCCTTACATGTGCATTTTCATCTTGCTTCTTGGCTTGTTTGCATCTCCATGCCATGAGTTAGCATATCTTGATATTTAGTATGCCTTGCATGTGCATTTTCATCTTGCTTCTTGATTTGTTTGCATCTCCATGCCATGAGCTTGTGTATTTTGATTTTAGTATGTCATATGCTTGTGAAAATGTCATGACATATGTATCTTGATATGATTTGTCATGTACTTGTGTCATTTATTAGATAGGATTACATTAGAGTACCATGTGACCATCCGACCTCTTCATGTATTCATTGCCTTGTCATGCATTTGCATTTTGTTTAGGTAACATGCATTGCATTATCATATCTTGAAATTGTGTATTAGTTGCTGTTTGTTCAAGCATTAGTTTTAGGTTCATTGGTCATTGTATGTTCATATTATTGCTATGCATTCTCATTACATTTTAGGTCTAGGCCATATTGGTATTGCCATGCTTTGCTATGCTACTTAGGTCTTAGGTTACATTAGCATTTTCATGCATATTCATAACATATTAGGTCCAAGTCATATTTGCATTATCAAGCATTGCATGCATATTAAGTTAGGATAGTATTTATTGCCATGCAAACTCATGCTAGGCATTTAGGTTATTTTGAATTGTCATGCATTTTCTTTACCATTTATGCTTTAGACCATGCATTTCATACATTTCATTTGCTGTATGTTCATGCATTCCATGTCATTACCACATGATTTATGACTTAGGCCAATCAATGGCTCAAAGTCATGCTCACTTGAGCATACTTATGGAAAATTAAAGGGTTGTCAAATTGATTATTCTACCTTTGTGATTTTTTTACTTTTAACCAATTTTTGTCCAAGGTTTTTAAATGTTTTAGCTACTGTTTTTAGGTCTTTAGGTTGATCTCCAACAATTTTACTTTGATTTCTAAATGACTTTATCAAAGGCAAAAAAGGTGTTTTGACAAAACAGTTTTTTTTCACCCAGTACTCGAACTTCTCCGATTTTTTTGGACAGTCAACTTTAATTAGAAAATTAAGCCAATTTTTCTCGTGTATTTTTACATGTTCTGAATCTCCAGTATTTGTTTTAGATGTTTTTGAATTTTTAAAAATAGTCTAAAAAATCGTGTGTCAAATTCGGACAGTAGAGGCATATTTGAATTTAAAAGAAAAATAATGGTTGAATTTGGCTAAGGCATTTAGAGGGGGTCGGTTAGAAGCTTTAGCTACTGTCTTAGGATAGTTTCTAAGCTTTTTTAAACTTTAAAAATAATTTTATAAATCTTGGGTTAAGGGTGGTCAAGTCCGGGATTTTAAACTTAGGAAATTAAAGCCATTTTAAAAGGGTTTGGTAGGGATTTTAATCTTCATTCAAGTTTTTCTTCAAAATTGTTTTCAAACAATCACAAAGTATTTTGATTTTAGAAAATTTAATGTGACATATTTTTCTAAGGCAGCCGGATATCTTTTTAGCTATACGGATTTTCTTAATTAAAGGAAAAAAATACATTTTTATGCATTGCATTTTTCATGTTCATGCATTTTATTTAATATGTGATTTTTGCTATGATATTATTATTATTTGGATTCACCTTTTGTGATGGTTATTGTTTGTTATATGATTTTTTGAATATTTCATGCTATCCTATGCTTTTTATTTAGTTATTTATTCTTGTCACATTATTTAGCATATACTATGTTCATGCATTTTTATTTTATTTTCATGCATATTTTATGATAGCATTATTTTATGTTTCATGTCATATCTTGTCACTTAGATCATATTCCATATCTTTTAGGTTATATTATTTAGAATATGCCATGTCATTTGAAATATGCCATATCATTTAAACTTGCCATGCCATTTAAATTATTTTATTTCATTTAGAATATACCATGATACTTAGGATTTTTCATTTCATCTAGATTATACTATGCCATTTAAATTATGTCATATCATTTAGGTTGCATTATATTAACTAGACTTTGCTATGTCATACATGTTCATATTCATTTTTTAAATGTTAAAAAAAAGATAATGATTTTCAATAAAAAAAATAAAGATATTCCTAAGTTAAAATAATTCATGAGTTCTCTGCCGGGTTTGCTGGAGGGGATCACCAATTATCATTAATAAAGGAATATCTTTCTTTCAAAAAACGAGAATGATTCAGAAAGTTTTCCAAATAAATAATTTTTTTATATTTTGCCGATTTTGTCGGGGAATATAGAAAAATTTTGAATTAATAAATTCCGGATCATTTTCAATTCAAAAATGGAATTATTTTTCTTTAAATTGGAAATTAACTTGAAATACTAAATTAAAAATCGATTTTTTACCGAGACTTGAGATAACATACGATTAATAAGGTACCGTTTTATACGGGCGTTGTGGGTGTCGCAACCTAAAAAATAACGACGAGTCTCATCGCAAGACTTTATTATTCGTTAAGCGTGACATTAAAAAAAACCGAGGAAAAGTCCACTTAATTCCTCTAGAAAAATGAAGGTTTTGAAAATGACCTTAAAAAAGACATGGAGTCGCCACCAATCTTTTTTAGCTAGGTGTGATCGGCCACCTATTAAAACCGGTTTTATAAAATATTTTAAAAATTAATTAAAACATTTTAAAAACCAATTTCAAATCTGCGTTTTAAACCAGAGAAATCAAAGAAGCGGGTTCGGGAGTCGGTTACGTGTGGGGAAGGATTAGCACCCCCACAACGCCCGTATAAATCGGTACCTTATTAATCGTGTGTTATCTCAAGTCTCGGTAAAAAGTTGGTTTTAAATTTAGTATTTCAAGTTAATTCCCAATTTAAAAATAATTCCATTTTTTATTGAAAATGATCCGGAATTTATAAATTCAAAATTTTCCTATATTCCCCAACAAACGTGGCAAAATATAGAAATTTTTATTAGTTTTGGAAAATTTTCCGAATCATTCTCTTTTTTTGAAAGAAAGATATTCCTTTATTAATGATAATTGATGATATTCCCTCCAGCAAACCCGGTAGAGAACTCATGAATTATTTTAACTCGGGAATATCTTTATTTTTATTGAAAACCATTATCTTTTGCAAACATTTAAAATAAATGAATATGTATATGCATGACATAAATAAAATGACATAGTAAAGTCTAAATAATATAATGCAACCTAAATGACATGACAAATATGAATGGTATGGCATATAATTTAAATGACATGGAATAAAATAATGCTATCATATAATATGCACGAAAATAAAAATGCAATGCATGAAATGTATTTTTTTTCCTTTAATTAAGGAAATCCGTATATCTAAAAAGATATCCGGCTACCTTAGGAAAATATGTCAAATTAAATATTCTAAAACCAAAATACTTTGTGATTGTTTGAAAACAATTTTGAAAAGCTTGAATTAACAATAAAAAGTGGGCTAAAAATTTTTAAATGGTTCTAATTTCCTAAGTTTAAAAAATCCGGACTTGACTACCCTTAACCCGGGATTTGAAAAACCATTTTTAGAGTTTAAAAGGCTTAGAAATCACCCTAAGTCAGTAGCTAACCCTCCTAATCAGCCCACTCTAAGTAATTAACCAAAACAGAAAAATGGTTTTTCTTTAAATTCAATTCTGACTCCACTGTCCAGTTTTAATCCACGATTTTTTACCCTATTTTTAAAAATCCCAAAAATTCTAAAAAAAATACTGGAGACTCAGGACATGTAAAACTACACGAGAAAAAATTGGATTAATTTTTTGATCAAAGATGAATTCCCAGAAAAACCAGAGATGTACGAGTTTTTGGAGGAGAAAAAACTGCTTTGTTTTTCTTTAAATTTAATTCTGACTCCACTGTCCAGTTTTAATCCATGATTTTTTATCCTATTTTTAAAAATTCCAAAAATTCTAAAAAAAATACTGGAGACTCAGGACATGTAGAACTACACGATGAAAAATTTTCTTAATTTTCTGATCAAAGATGAATTCCCAGAAAAATCAGAGATGTACGAGTTTTTTGAAAAAAACTGAAAAAAACTGCTTTGCCAACACATTTTTTTTTGTCCTTGATAAAATCATTTAAAAATCAAAATAAAAATATTTGAAACTCATAAAATGACTTGAAAGCAGTAGCTAGGACTTTTTGAAAGTTAAATAAAAATTGGCTAAGTAAAAAAAATCACAAAGGTAGAATAATCAATTTGACAAACTTAATTTTCCACAAGTGTGCTCAAGAGAGCATGATCTTGAACCATTAATTGGCTCAAGTCATTATTCAAGTGGCATGAACATGAAATGCATGAAACAATGCAGCAAACATAATGCATGAAATGCATGGATCTAAACCTAAATGTAAGGAAAATGCATGACACAAATAATATGGCCTAGACCTAACATGAACTTGCATGACATTTAATGTAACCTAGACCTAAGACATGCATGGCATTTTCACAAACACAAGGCATGCTTAATTCAAAAATCCAACCAAATATCATGCAAATGCAAAAACCTAACAACTAGCATGACAAAAATACAACACACAATGCAAAACACATGGAGTAGCCAAATGGCCCCAAGCTCCAACAAGCATGGCATTTTCACAAACACTTGGTATGCTAGCATGAAAAACTAAGTCATAACACAAAAATCACACAAGCATTTTCACAAACACCTAATATACCAAATCTAAAACATGCTCACTAAGATATAAAACAAGAATCATGCAAAGAATCACACAAGCATTTTCACAAACACTTAATATGCTAACTCTAAAACATGCTCAAATTTAAACAACATGAAAACAGAAAATTAAAAATGCAAAAACATGATATCTAAGACATAAATGGCAACAAACAAAGCAACCAAATTAAATATAACTTAAGAACATGAAATAACATAATATTTAAAACATCAAAAATAAAGAAAATAGCATAAACAATATGGTAAAATGAATCAAAAACAACAACTTAAAATAAATAATGTAGGCCATTTGGCCATGGTGAGTTTATTGTAAAAACAAAATGTAAGAAAAATATACTTAAGAAAGGAAATGAAGGAAGAACAAGAAACATTATTTTAAAATGAAAACTCACCAAGTAGCTTTTGAACGGATTAAGCTATAAACCCTCAGAGTAGCTTTTGAACGGATTAAGCCACAAACCCTCTCACAAGTTGCTTTTGAACGGATTAAGCTATAAACCCTCAGAGTAGCTTTTGAACGGATTAAGCTACAAACCCTCAGAGTAGCTTTTGAACGGATTAAGCTACAAACCCTCTCAACAAAAACACTATGACTCACCACCCGGATAATCCTAATACAAGTGTATAGACTATCTCACAAGGGGTAGTGGGTGATTTCAACCAAAGGCCAAGACCCCTTATTTATAAGGTGAGCACCTCCTTGGCTTGACATTACAAAGGGATGTGGGATTGGGACTTAGGCTCAAAAATGAAAATCTCTAACTTAACTCTTGATTTTTAATCACTTGATTGAAAAAATCCTAAGCTTCCTCCTTCCTTTGGGCTTGGGCAGGCCAGCACTTCTCTTTTCCAGCCCAGCTCTGATTTTTGAAAGGCCCAAAGAAGCCCTTTTCGGTTGCTTGGGTGAAACGACCATTTTGCCCCCCGGATGCAAAATAAATATCAAACGGGATCCAAATTCAATTTTTCTTTTTTTAATACTTCCAAAATAATAAAATATTGAGTTCTGGAAGTTTTCAAAATTATCCGAGTCCGTTTGCTATTTATTTGGATTTTTTCTTCCCAAAATGTCCTTTTATGCCCCTACTTTTTACCATTTTTTAAACGAGCTCCAAATCAAGATTTTTATTCACCAATCTCTTCAAAATAATTAAAAAGTGTGATCTGGAAGTTTTCATAATTTTTGGAGCTCATTTGGTATTTTTTCGGGATTTATCGGCTTGAATTACTACATAGGAGGCTCGGGATTTGGCCATTTTGCAAACGAACTCGGAATCAAGATTTTCTTTCGCCAATCTCTTCCAAATAATTTAAAAATGAGATTTGCCAAATTTCAGAATTTTTGGAGTCCATTTGCTATTTTTCCGGGATTTATCTTTTTGAATTACTGCATAAGAAGCCCGGGATTTGGCCATTTTGCAAACGAACTCGGAATCAAGATTTTCTTTCGCCAATCTCCTTAAAATGATTTAAGAATGAGATTGACAAATTTTCCATAATTTTCGGAGTCCATTTGCTATTTTTCCCAAATTTTTCCAATTTTGCCCTTTTACCTCCGAAACCCGGTTTTGCTCAAAACAAATCCGATTTTCAGATTTTCTTCAATCTGAGCCTTGGGACATCATTTTTAACCATTCTTCATCCATTGGGGGCTTTGGTCTTACCAAGTCGGGCCATTTCTGTGATTCTTCCCGATTTCACCGAAATCCACTAGAAACCCTAATTCTCGGTTTTCTCTCGGATTGACTTTTCTTTCGGTTTTTCTTGCAAGTGACTTCTCCATTACCCGTAGTCAGTGCTTATCTTTCATTTGGAACCTTCAATTTCGACCAGTTTGATCGTTTAAGCACTTTTCCCCAAATTTCTTGGATTAGGGTTTCTTTTCTAGTGAATCTCCAAATCCCAACTTCCGAACTCCATATCTTTCAATGTAGACCTCGGATTATCAAAATTCTTTCTCCATTTTTCAATTGAACTTAAAATATTGATTTTGAAAGTGGGTTGACTTTTTCAGTAGTTGACTTTCTAGGGTTGACTTTTTCGGGTTTGACTTTTTTGGGGTTGACTTTTTTTTTTAAGTTTGACTTTTTATGCTCGCCCTCTTAAACTAAGTCTCGGAGTACCACCTGCAGGATGAAAACAGTCTTTTTATACACGGAAACATCAATATGGGAGGAAAACATACCTGTTTAGTGGTCCGGACAAAATTAGGTGTCTACAGCTGCCCCTCTTTGGCTATTGCTGAGAATCAGGAATCAGGCAAAGATAAACCGACACTAATTTTGTACGGTCAGTGACATACATGTGAAGGAAAGGGGTTTCTTTTTCATTTTCATTTTTTCATTTTCTATTTTTCATTTTTTTCTTCTTTTTTCTTCTTTTTTTCTTTTTTTCTTTTTTTCTTTTTTCCTTTTTTCTATTTTCTCTTTTTTCATTTTTTTTATTATTTTTTTTAAACAATAAATTGAAGGTTTTGTCTTTAAATTGAATTCCCTGCTGATGGAGACTCAATTAAGAGTTGTAAACCCAAGTGCAGGTTATGTTCAAGTAATAAATTCTCGGGTGTCCGAGGTCGAACCACAGGGAAGCGTATTAGTAAGTATAAGTTTATAAATATATAAGACAAAGAAAGTAAACAAGATATTAGGGAATCAACAACAAAATAAGATAAACAAGATATTAGAGAACAAAATAAACAAAATATAAAAGAAATTAAACAAGATATAAAAAACAATAAGAAAAGATGTTGAGGTTAGAGAATCCACTATTGGTGTTATGCTAAGATTAATCTTGTTTTATTACACAATTGAAATCCACACATAAGGGAGGTTCCAATCGGAAGGTTTAGCAATTCAGTCCAAATTGTCCAACGTCCATAGCATATGATATTATGTTCATTTGGTGTCCTCAAAACTCATAAAAAGAGTCCAAGCATTCCTTATGCCAAGGTATATGTCTACAATAAATCAAGGTTATGAAACCAAGCATTTACTGTGCCATTTTCATTGTCAATAATGAATCAAGATCTCTACTTTGCAAGTATGATTTTAAACCAAAAGAAAATATTATCTATACTAGTGTTTATAAATGATGATTCATTTTAGCTCATGTTTAAGAGACTAACCTTAGCATTTACCAAGAGCTTCACCTCATCACCTCAACAATATGATTAGCAACACATACTAGATATGAATAAAATGAAAAGAAATGTAAGAAACATAAGTAAATAAAGAAAAAGAAAACTAGAGAAAGGAAAGAAGAAGAAAACTTAGAGAATTTTATTACAATGGCTAATATCCTACCAATGTATCAATGTATCCTAATACTCATCCAAGGCCCTCTATTTATACACATTTTGGAGAGCTAAATGACAAAAGACAAGCTTTATAAATTTCAAAGGTAGGTATAATAGGTGGGTGCATTTTTCTAACAATTTTCGTCATGTTGTATGACAATTCTGATCAGCCAGCTTGATGGTCGATTTTGTCAATGTTGGAGGCTCGATCTGATCAAATGGTATTCTAGAAAAATATACCCCTATCAGTTACGGATCCATAGCCGTTAGAATCAGATCATTTACTCATCTTGATCGGAAGATATGGTCAAAATACCAAAACAGGTCAGCACAGACGTCATTGCATATCAGCCAACTTGATGGTCGATTTCGCTAGGGACAACGACTCCGTTTCAAGAAGTGTAAAACATGAAAAAGATAGATATGCCTCTTAAATATGCACTGTAAAAATTTCAGCCTTAATGCTTCAGTGAAACTCCAGATATAGCTGATATGGCAAAAGGTGTCGGAACTGGAACTGAATTGGATTTGCCCTTAATTCTTGATTTAACCTAGTAATCTGAAATCACTCAAAGAAACTCATGAAAAACACCAAATTACATAAAAATATAAAATATCATTGTCGCAACCTAAAAAAATAACGACGACGAGTCTCATCGCAAGACTTTATTATTCGTTAGGCGTGACATTTAAAAAAAAAAAAAAAATCGAGGAAAAGTCGACTTAATTCCTCTAGAAAAATTAAGGTTTTGAAAATGACCTTAAAAAAGACATGGAGTCGCCACCAATCTTTTTTAGCTAGGTGTGATCGGCCACCTATTAAAACCGGTTTTATAAAATATTTTAAAAATTAATTAAAACATTTTAAAAACCAATTTCAAGTCTGCGTTTTAAACCAGAGAAATCAAAGAAGCGGGTTCGGGAGTCGGTTACGTGTGGGGAAGGATTAGCACCCCCACAACGCCCTTATAAATCGGTACCTTATTAATCGTGTGTTATCTCAAGTCTCGATAAAAAGTTGGTTTTAAGTTTAGTATTTCAAGTTAATTCCCAATTTAAGGAAAAATAATTTCATTTTTTTTATTGAAAATGATCCGGAATTTATAAATTCAAAATTTTCCTATATTCCCCAACAAACATGGCAAAATATAGAAATTTTTATTAGTTTTGGAAAACTTTCCAAATCATTCTCTTTTTTTTTTTGAAAGAAAGATATTCCTTTATTAATGATAATTGATGATATTCCCTCCAGCAAACCCGGTAGAGAACTCATGAATTATTTTAACTCGGGAATATCTTTATTTTTTTATTAAAAAATCATTATCCTTTTGAAAACATTTTAAAAGATATGAATATGTACATGCATGACATAGTATATACCAAATAAAAATAACTAAATAAAAGCATAGGATATCATGAAATATTCAAAACCATATAATAAACCATGTAACATCAAAAAAATATAAATCAAAATAACAACAATATCATAGAAATTATTATGGCAAGAATCACATATTATATAAAATGCATGAATATAAAAATGCAATGCATGAAATGTATTTTTTCCTTTAATTAAGGAAATCCGTATATCTAACAAGATATCCGGCTACCTTAGGAAAATATGTCAAATTAAATATTCTAAAACCAAAATACTTTGTGATTGTTTGAAAACAATTTTGAAAAGCTTGAATTAAAAATAAAAACTGGGCTAATTTCTTTAAAATGGCTCTAATTTCCTAAGTTTAAAAAATCCGGACTTGACTACCCTTAACCCGGGACTTGAAAAACCATTTTTTAGAGTTTGAAAAGGCTTAGAAATTACCCTAAGTCAGTAGCTAACCCTTCTAATCAGCCCACTCTAAGTAAATTAACCAAAACAGAAAATTGTTTTTTTTTTTTAAATTCAATTCTGACTCCACTGTCCAGTTTTAATCCACGAATTTTTATCCTATTTTTAAAAATTCCAAAAATTCTAAAAAAAAATACTGGAGACTCAGGACATATAAAACTATACGAGAAAAAATCGGCTTAATTTTTTGATCAAAGATGAATTTCCAGAAAAACCAGAGATGTACGAGTTTTTGGAGGAGAAAAAACTGCTTTGTTTTTCTTTAAATTCAATTCTGACACCACTGTCCAGTTTTAATCCATGATTTTTTACCCTATTTTTACAAATTCCAAAAATTCTGAAAAAATTATTGGAGACTCAGGACATGTAAAAATACACGAGAAAAAATCGGCTTAATTTTCTGATCAAAGATGAATTCCCAGAAAAATCAGAAATGTACGAGTTTTTTTGAAGAAAAAAAAAACTAAAAAAAAAAATGTTTTACCAACACATTTTTTTGTCTTTGATAAAATCATTTAAAAATAAAAATAAAAATATTTGAAACTCATAAAATGACTTGAAAGCAGTAGCTAGGACTTTTTGAAAGTTAAATAAAAATTGGCTAAGTAAAAAAAATCACAAAGGTAGAATAATCAACTTGACAAACTTAATTTTCCACAAGTGTGCTCAAGAGAGCATAACTTTGAACCATTAATTGGCTCAAGTCATTATTCAAGTGGTATGAACATGAAATGCATGAAACAATGCAGCAAACATAATGCATGAAATGCATGGATCTAAACCTAAATGTAAGGAAAATGCATGACATAAATAATATGGCCTAGACCTAACATGAACTTGCATGGCATTTAATGTAACCTAGACCTAAAACATGCATGGCATTTTTACGAACACAAGGCATGCTTAATTCAAAAATCCAACCAAATATCATGCAAATACAAAAACCTAACAACTAGCATGACAAAAAATGCAACACACAATGCAAAACACATGGAGTAGCCAAATGGCCCCCAAGCTCCAACAAGCATGGCATTTTCACAAACACTTGGCATGCTAGCATGAAAAACTAAGTCATAACACAAAAATCACACAAGCATTTTCACAAACACCTAATATACCAAATCTAAAACATGCTCACTAAGATATAAAACAAAAATCATGCAAAGAATCACACAAGCATTTTCACAAACACTTAATGTGCTAACTCTAAAACATGCTCAAATTTAAACAACATAAAAACAGAAAATTAAAAATGCAAAAACATGATATCTAAGACATAAATGGCAATAAACAAAGCAACCAAATTAAATATAACTTAAGAACATGAAATAACATAACATTTAAAGCATCAAAAACAAAGAAAATAGCATAAACAATATGGTAAAATGAATAAAAAACAATAACTTAAAATAAATAATGTAGGCCATTTGGCCATGGTGAGTTTATTGTAAAAACAAAATGTAAAAAAAAATATACTTAAGAAAGGAAATGAAGGAAGAACAAGAAACATTATTTTAAAATGAAAACTCACCAAGTAGGGATTAAAATAGCAAAAAATAAGAATAGAAAATGAAAGTGCAAGAGTTGGTGCTCAAGAGCAACCTCAAGAAGCTAATATTTCAAGCTTTTCTCTTCAAACTTTCTTTTTTTTCTAAACTTTTCTTTTTTTGCTCTCAACCAAGAAGATAAAAACTAAGAAAAACTAAGAGAAATCAGCCAAAATGGAAAAGAAAAAACAAAATCTGCCTCCTCCCTTAGGGCTGGCAGAAAATGATGCTTATATGGACTCCAAGATGTTGTCATTTTTGTGTAACCTAATTTCCATCAAATGGCCAATAATTCAAGATGAAAAGTCATGAAATTACCACCCTTAGATTAGCATCTCAGCCCTCTCAAATTACAGCTGTCCAAGAAAAATGTTGACATCTTTTTTCCAGCCCAACTCTGATTTTTTGAAGGGCCCAAAAAGCCCTTTTCGGTTGCTTGGGTGAAATGACCATTTTGCCCTCCCGGATGCAAAATAAATATCAAACGGGCTCCAAATTCAATTTTTCGTTTTTTAATACTTCCAAAATAATAAAATATTGAGTTCTGGAAGTTTTCAAAATTATCCGAGTCCGTTTGCTATTTATTTGGATTTTTTCTTCCCAAAATGTCCTTTTATGCCCCTACTTTTTACCATTTTTTAAACGAGCTCCAAATCAAGGTTTTTCTTCACCAATCTCTTCAAAATAATTAAAAAGTGTGATCTGGAAGTTTTCGTAATTTTTGGAGCTCATTTGGTATTTTTTCGGGATTTATCGGCTTGAATTACTGCATAGGAAGCTCGGGATTTAGCCATTTTGCAAATGAACTCGGAATCAAGATTTTCTTTCGCAAATCTCTTCCAAATAATTTAAAAATGAGATTTACCAAATTTCAGAATTTTTGGAGTCCATTTGCTATTTTTCCGGGATTTATCTTTCTGAATTACTGCATAAGAAGCCCGGGATTTGGCCATTTTGCAAACGAACTCGGAATCAAGATTTTCTTTTACCAATCTCTTTCAAATGATTTAAGAATGAGATTGACAAATTTTCCATAATTTTCGGAGTCCATTTACTATTTTTCCCAAAATTTTCCAATTTTGCCCTTTAACCTCCGAAACCCGGTTTTGCTCAAAACAAGTCCGATTTTCAGATTTTCTTCAATCTGAGCCTTGGGCCATCCTTTTTAATCATTCCTCATCCATTGGGGGCTTTGGTCTTACCAAGTCGGGCCATTTCTGTGATTCTTCCCGATTTCACCGAAATCCACTAAAAACCCTAATTCTCGGTTTTCTCCCGGATTGACTTTTTTTCGGTTTTTCTTGCAAGTGACTTCTCCATTACCCGTAGTCAGTGCTTATCTTTCATTTGGAACCTTCAATTTCGACCAGTTTGATCGTTTAAGCACTTTTCCCCAAATTTCTCGGATTAGGGTTTCCTTTCTATTGAATCTCCAAATCCCAACTTCCGAACTCCATATCTTTCAATGTAGACCTCGGATTATCAAAATTCTTTCGCCATTTTTCAATTGAACTTAAAATCTTGATTTTGAAAGTGGGTTGACTTTTTCAGTAGTTGACTTTCTGGGGTTGACTTTTTCGGGGTTGCCTTTTTCAGGGTTGACTTTTTTCAAGTTTGACTTTTTGTGCTCGCCCTCTTAAACTAAGTCTCGGAGTACCACCTGCAGGATGAAAACAGTCTTTTTACACTTGGGAACATCAATATGGGAAGAAAACATACCTGTTTAGTGGTCCAGACAAAATTAGGTGTCTACAGCTGCCCCTCTTTGGCTATTGCTGAGAATCAGGAATCAGGCAAAGATAAACCGACACTAATTTTGTACGGTCAGTGACATCACATGTGAAGGAAAGGGAAAAGGGTTTCTTTTTCATTTTAATTTTTTTCATTTTCTATTTTTCATTTTTTCATTTTTTTCTTCTTTCTTCTTTTTTTCTTTTTTCTTTTTTCCTTTTTTTTTTATTTTTTTTTATTTTATTTTTTTTTTCTATTTTCTCTTTTTTCATTTTTTTTTAAAAACAATAAATTGAAGATTTTGTCCTTAAATTGAATTCCCTGCCTAAACAAGGCTCGATTCGTCTTAAGGGAATGAATTCGATTTCAAAAGAAAAATTTATGCTCGAAGGGCTTTAAAATTGGTGCCCGAAGGTCTTAAAATGGTGCCCGGAGGTCTTAAAAATTGGTGCCCGGAGGTCTTAAAAATTGGTGCCCGGAGGTCTTACCCCTGAAAAAAGTTATGTCCGGAGGTCTTAAAGATGTTGCCCGGAGGTCTTACCTGTGATTTGAAAAATTATGCCCGGAGGTCTTAAAAATTGGTGCCCGGAGGTCTTACCCCTGAAAAAAGTTATGCCCGGAGGTCTTAAAGATGTTGCCCAGAGGTCTTACCTATGATTTGAAAAAAATTATGCCCGGAGGTCTTACCCCTAAAAAAAATAATGCCCGGAGGTCTTAAAGATGTTGCCCGGAGGTCTTACCTGTGATTTGAAAAATTATGCCCGGAGGTCTTAAAAATGGTGCCCGGAGGTCTTAAAAATTGGTGCCCGGAGGTCTTACCTGTGATTTGAAAAAAATGCGCTGTATGCGACTTTAAAAATGATGCCCGGAGGTTTTAAGAATGGTGTCCGGAGGCCTTACCCGTGATTTGGAAGAAATGCGCTGTATGCGACTTTAAAAATGATGCCCGGAGGTCTTAAGAATGGTGCCCGGAAACCTTACCCATAATTTGGAAGAAATGCGCTGTATGCGACTTTAAAAATGATGCCCGGAGGTCTTAAGAATGGTGCCCGGAGGCCTTGCCCATAATTTGGAAGAAATGCGCTGTACGCGACTTTAAAAATGATGCCCGGAGGTCTTAAGAATGGTGCCCGGAGGCCTTACCCGTGATTTGGAAGAAATGCGCTGTATGCGACTTTAAAAATGATGCCCGGAGGTCTTAAGAATGGTGCCCGGAGGCCTTACCCATAATTTGGAAGAAATGCGCTGTATGCGACTTTAAAAATGATGCCCGGAGGTCTTAAGAATGGTGCCCGGAGGCCTTACCCGTGATTTGGAAGAAATACGCTGTATACGACTTTAAAAATGATTCCCGGAGGTCTTAAGAATGGTGCCCGGAGGCCTTACCCATAATTTGGAAAAAATGCGCTGTATGCGACTTTAAAAATGATGCCCGGAGGTCTTAAGAATAGTGCCCGGAGGCCTTACCCCTGAAAAAAGTTATGCCCGGAGGTCTTAAAGATGTTGCCCGGAGGTCTTAAAGATATTGCCCGGAGGTCTTACCTGTGATTTGAAAAATTATGCCCGGAGGTCTTAAAAATGTTCTTTGAAGAATTGTTGAAAATTACCCTAACGATTTTGAGAAGATGCAAATGCTTTTTGATGCAGATGCAGGTGTTGAATAAGACACGAAATGACTTAAACTGGTGCAAATGTCTTTAATGCAAATGTAAATGACTTGGATTGATGCCCATGTTTCATGATGCAGATGCCCCTACTAATTGTGTTCATGTAACTGGTTTATGAATGGTGTAACTACAATTACCACAGAGTAATGAAAATGCAATGATTCTAGAAATGATGCAATTGCTTGAGATGACACAAATACGAATTCCATGAAGAATGTAAATGTAAAGGTAAAATACAGATGCTTATGGAATAATGCCAATGCAAATACCCATGAATGATGCAAATGCTTGCCGACACTGTGCAGATGCAAAAGCTCGATAAAGAGATGAGTGCTCATGAGTGATGCAAGTGCCCCCGGCTGTTTTTCTAGACTTTGGCTTAGCCTTTCAAATTCATTTTTCCTCTTCAAATCAGAGTATATCTTCAATTCATTTTGGCTATTCTCTTTGCCCCAACAGTTTTTCAAACTTTCATCAACAGAGATCTGAACCGGGTTCTATTTCTTCTTCTCATATCTGGAAGTCAAGACCTATCCTGGCAGTTCTACACCTTTGAGTTAGAAAAATCCTTGTCTCATGCCAACATCAAAATGGGTATTTCAAAAAAATCTTTTTATTTGTTTTCGCATTTTGAAAACTTCTGAACAAAAAATATTAACCCCACAATGTGTGATGTACAAATCTTTTGAAGACTGATGATCATTGTTAGAAATTTCTCTAAGTATCAATCTGGGTTTTTTCAACTGGATTGGCAAGGCTTGGTATAACAAGATTCTGGCTTTTCCAGGAAAACTTCATGACAAAAATGTATATCCCTTCTAGGCTCACAAATGGAACAGGTTTTATAAATCATGAATTCATTGAGAACCAAACAAATTCAACATTCTTTTAGTTTCCATATCAAGGCATTTTGTCAAGCATCAAGATTGGCTGGGATGTTTAAACCGGAAAGTTTAATCTTGGGAACAAAGTTTCAGTTTTTGAAGACAATCCTCCGAATGAGAGCTGACAATTTGGGGGGTTCAGGAATTCCTAGATGTTCCTCGATGACCACTCCTTTAATAAGATCTTTTCTTTTGGGGTATCGGCACTATCATCGATGGCATCGAAAATTCCCATTCTACTCTAGACCGCCCGTTTTTTTGGGTTTTCGCCCTAGAGTCCCATTCTTTTCAATTTTTCTCTTTTTTTTTTTTTTACCATGCACTTGAGAATTCTAAATTCTTCCTTAGTGAAATGAGAATCTGATAAGATGGGATAAAATCTGAGGAAAACCCTTCAAATTAAACATTCATGCTTGATCAAAATGGACTTTTAAAGCACGTAATGTAGGCCATGGCTCAGGATTCAGAAAGAAAGGATAAATAGGCCCAAAATATGTGTTTGAGGGTAATCAGATCAAGGATCCTTTCTTGAAGAGGATTTTCTTTGAAGCATGTGTCTCTTCTTGGACATTTCTTTCTTTTTGATTTTGCTCTTTTTCTTCCTTGCTTTTGGCTTTCAATTTGCCATGTCTTTCACACACATTTTTTTATTGTGTTTTTTGTTTGTTTTTCTTGGCTTTCATTTCGTCATCTTTTCCTCTTCTTTTTTTCTTTGACAGAGTGCGCCCGTATTTATTCGGGGCTCCATTTGCTTTGTGTCTGTCCCTGAGCTGTCACTCATTTCTCAATGATCTTTGAAAAGATCTTTCCTCGCATTTGCCCCCCAGTGTAGAGGGTAATCCTTGATCAGGGTTCAAAGAATTAAGAATTCTTTTGGCTCAAAAGGGGTGACTATGGATAATAATTTTTTTCTTGTGAAATGGATATGAAAGATGGCCATTCATCATATCAAGCCGAAATATTCTCATTGAAAAGCAATCCTCAGGGGAAATAGATATTCAGAATTTCATTTTGCACTTTGGAATCATCCGAATTCTCATATGCATGATATCATGATTTTTCTTTTTCTTTTTTTTTCGTCGCATGCCCCCAATGATTCATGCATTAGCCCATCCTTCTTCCCTATGTATCCATCATTTCCACATATGATGCCCCAATTTGATTATCCATACGAATTTGTATCAACGAGGAACATGGCAAGTCTAGGTCTGTTTTGAAAAGGCTGAGTTTCCAATCTGAGTTCTTTGAAGAGACAAGGAAAACATGACCCAAAAGCAGGTTTTCTCTGGGACAAGGGATAATCTAGTTTAATCATTGTGCCCCAAGGTGTCAATCATGAAGTGATGTCTGGGCAATTAGTGTTTTGTGGTCATTGGGAAAGGTCATGAATGGTTTTAGCACAATCCTGACACACACCAAATTATCAAAATCTGGATTCTTGAAAGAATGTCTCATTTGTTTGATTTTCAAGGAATTCAAAAAATTTCAAAAAGTTTGTTCCTTTGTTCATAGCCTAGACTAGGATTTACATCCTTGCTTATTTTGCAATGACAATGCTTCTCTTTTTTCATTCATTTTTCCTTGAAGCATTAGGTCTTTCAAGTGTTATTGATTCAAGGTTTAGGTATAGAGAAGCCCAAAAAAGAGGGGGATGGTGTTGGGTCATTTCTAACACTGATCATCAATCTTCTTGAGACTATCCATTATTAAAACTTCCTTAATGCTTGTTTTTGTAAATTTACGTTTATTTAAAACACAACAAACACAAAGCATTTAAAATTCATTTAATTCATGTAGATGTTAACATGAGACAAGTGCTTTCATCATCACAGTGTATAAAACTACATGCGTCAAAAATGCTCCTATTGACATCCTTCAAAGGTAGTAATTCTCCCCCTAAAACCCTGAAAGAAATTGATTTAGGGCTAAGTGGCCTTCCATTGATCGATAAGCTCCGGTGTCAAAATACCATCACGAATAAAACTTTCAATCATTTCCTTCAGTTGTCTGCATTTTTCAGTTGAATGCCCAACTACCCCTAGGTGATAATCACACTTGCTGTCAGGGTCATAACTCCTTGCTGATGGATTCGGAGCTATTTTCAAAGGTACCGGGGTAAGGTACTGATTCTTTATTAGTAATGGCAGTAAGTCAGGGATGGGGATTGGAATTCTTTCTTGATTTTCTCGCGGTCGTTTTCTAGAAGTAGGCCTTGTTGCAAGGGCTGGTATAGGATTAGGTGTTTGGGTAGGTAGGTAAGGATAAAGGCTTGGAGATACCTCAGTAGGGTAACATGATTGGTATGAGGGAAATTGGGAATATGGGATGAAATCTTCCATAGTTTGGACATCTTCCTCTTTCTTTCTTGGTGCCTTATTTCTCTCGGTATTGGATGTTCCTTCTCTTTCAAGTTTCCCATTCTTGATAGCATTCTCAATCATCTCCCCTGAAATTACCATGTCTGAAAAATTATTTGTGATGTTGCCAACAAGTATATCATAGTACGGGGCCTGCAGTGTATTCACAAAAAGGATAGTGATTTCCTTTTGTGTCAAGGGCGGTTGTATTTGGGCAGCCAGGCTCATCCACCGTTGTGCATATTCTTTGAAGCTCTCAGTAGCTTTTTTTCTCCATATTTTGCAAAGTGAGACGATCAAGTGTCTTGTCGGTCATATGCTTGTACTGGTTTAGAAAAGCCCCAGCCAAATCATTCCAAGAGCGAATCTGATCCTTGCTCAACTGACTATACCACCTAATTGCGGACCCGCTGAGGCTATCCTTAAAGCAGTGAATCAAAAGCTTATCATTATCTATCTGACTTGTCATCTTTCGGCAGAACATAGTGATGTGGGCTGATGGATCGGTCGTCCCGTCATATTTCACAAAGTCAGGGATCTTGAACTTAGGAGGAATGACTAAATCGAGGACCAAGCATCGTTCTTTCGCCTTCACACTCCCGAATACATCTGTTCTTTCTATTGCCCGAAGCCTTTCATCTAACAACTGATATTTCCTTTGGGAATCTGCCAACTCAACCTCATTTACTGCAACCCTTTTCAACTTTGCCTGTTTAGCTGGATCATCTGATTTTAGGACATTGACGGGGTTAACAGTGTTCTGGGCATCACTTATTGCTACCTCATCTTGGCCCTTTTGTACCTCTAACCCTTCTCCGGCGACAAAGTTTTCGGTGTATCCTTTTCCCTTCATTACAGCAGACATTAGCTCCATCAGTTTAGTCATCTGATCCTTAGATTCTGCTTGAGATTTTGCTAGCTGTTCTCGCAATTCTCTCTGTTCCCTTTCCATTTTTTCCATTCGGGCAACTTGTTCATCCTCCATAGCACCGGCCTGTATTAAAAGTGTACTCAGTACTTCTTCTGATTTGAAATGGAAATTCTTTCAAAGACTCCTAAAGCCAAGCCAACTTCTATTTTATTTTCCCCAAATGTATGTCATGATGAATGAGCCATGAATGCAATTTCATGCATGTGAAGCCTAAACAATATGATGTATGGATATGTACAATGGAAACATGCTGACCATATATGTGATAAATGCAATCACAATGCCAACATGTTGCAAACAAAGAATAAACAAATCAACACATGGATATATGCAATGACTGATCATGTGCATTTTAGCATGTTTCCCAATGAATGATCATATATCCTATGAAAGCAACACGGTGTCAATTATGATACATGCAAACAATGAATGATTGATATAGAGTATATACAAAGAAAATCATGCTAACCATGTGTGTCATGAATGCGACCTAATGCTAACATGATGTATGTAATAAGCAAATTAATGCATGAACATATACAAAGAAATTATGCTGATTATGAATGCATGAATGCAACCTGACAAATAATTGATGGGATGCAAAATGCAAAGGGGAAGATATCACGGAGGAAATAAGAATCGGAGGAACTTAATCATCAACATCTTATAAATTTGAAGCATACTCAATTCATTCCCATATCAATGTTCACAATGGTATAAACCATGTTTTACAAAATTTGAGTAGTAGTTAAAACTGTCTTTACAAGCACTTTATTCTTTCTAGCATCCTAAGGCTATAAGAGCCGGCTACTGAAAAAGTGAAATCCTATTACATCATATAAGACCAAAGTCTTTCCACCTCAATGCTGTAAATCTCCCAATCCTAATGGCGTTTTCCCAGTCCTTTATCAATCAGTGTCGTTGGATCCAACCACTTGGCATCTATGAGAGCTTGCACTTTCCTTTTGACTGCTATACAATCTTCGATGCTATGGCCAACAATTCCACAGTGATAATCACATCTTTCATTTGGATTATACCACATTGGATATGGTGGTAACAGGGGTTTCAATGGGACACAGGCAACCATGTGATTTTGGATTAGTATAGGGAGGAGCTCTTGGTAGCTGATTGGAATGGGATCAAAATGCATTTGGGTCTTATTCTGGGATCGTTTCTTAGTCACACATGGCCTAGGAGTTGGGGCACTTGGTGGTAGCACTAAGGTTCGAACCGGAGTGTTTACATGGGGATGTGGCGGAACAGCATGGTAAGGGTATGGATTTGGACACGGGGCCTTTGGAGGTTGTACATAGCTCGAGGTTCCTATCTCAGGTACTGGATAAGGTGATTGATGAGGGAAATAGTATGAACTGGTAGTTGGTAACGATGGAGTCGGATTCAGGAATCCCGTAGTGGTCGTCCCAATGGACGATTGGACCATAGTAGGGTGGGGATACTGGTTTGGACCTAGAACAGTTTGCAGGTATGGTACTGGATTCGAGGTTTCTGTCTTTGGTATCAGGCTTTCAGGTTTAATTATTTTCATGATTTTGTCCACAATTTCATCAGGATTGCAACCTTTGTGGCATTGACAAGTGCAGGATCCAGCAAGGATTGTATGTTCTGGACCTAATGGTTTTGGTTGATCCGAAGATGATGCGAAGCCCTGAGAAAGTTCACCTTTACTGTTACCCATATCCTCAACCATTTTCAGCAATTTGGCAAGTTGTTCCTTCACCTCTCGGATTTCATGTCCATATTCATCTTGATTGCGTTCCAAAGCACCCAATCGTTCCTCCGATTCATTCCTCATATCTCGAACCCCTTTCATGCAAATGAAAATGTCATGAGATTAAGATTATGAATGTACACGCTCTATTCCTATGTGCATGAATAAATTGATGATTAATGCATGAACATATACAGAGAAATTATGATGACTATGTATGCTATGGATGCAATTTAATGCCAGGTATATACAGATAATGACTATGCATGTCATAAACGTGCCCTACAATGAATGACCATGCATGCTATGATGTCAAAATGATACATGCTAAGAATAAATGAATTAATACAAAGGTAGGTACAAAGAATGACCATGTATATCACAAATGTATTCTACAATGAATAATCATGCATGTTATGACTGTAACACGATGTCAAAATGACACAAATAAATTAATCAATGATTACACGAAATTGGTGGGACCTAAATCTTGATTATTCAAAAATCTCATTATGCAAGATTTGCCTCCTAATTTATGATTTTTTTTTAACATGCTTTTTTTTGTGTTTTTTTTTATTTATGAAAAACCAATCACATTATTTTCAAAAGAATTTCAGGGTGGATCCCACTATGGTACCATATGCAAATGTTCATGTGACACTACCGGTTTTATGAAATCATCAAATGAAATTACCAACTGTTTATTGCAAAGAATGAGATCAATAACACAACCAAAAATGTACATGCTCTATTCACACATGTATGAAATGTGCAACATGCAAAATGCTTGAAAAAAGTTTTTTTTTTTTTTTTAAAACAGCTAATGAACATCTGCCCCAGCAATATCTGCTTATTTAGGCATCACGATGTCTTCGAGGCGGAGTATTACATTTATTACGGGCGATGTACGTACATCGTTGCCCGATCTACCACACTTATTCGGAGTGTAAAACAGGTAACAAAAAGTTTAGAAATGTCCCTCCATGTGTTCCTATTTTCGGTATATCTAACGAAAATTCGAGATGGCTTCGCCTAGGTTCACTATATGAGGGTGAATCGGTTCTAAGGCCCCGAATTGTTCCTCACTGTCGCCGGTGAAGGCTAGTAAGGCACCCCGATAAAAGCGGGTTCAATTCGTTAGAGTATATTTTCCTATGCCCGTACGGAGGATTATCACGAAGGCATTAGGTACTTTATACTCCGAAAATGTTTCACTAGCCCATACGGAGGATCAATCACGAAGGCTTAGTTACTTTACTTCCACTTAAAAGGACGGAACCCGGGTAGAGGATTCATGTTATGCAAATGCACGTGTAGTGTGTGTGGAGAAACAAAACAAACCTGTCACCACCTATTCTACAAACCTTATTCTAAATGTCCTAACAATTAAAACATTCAAGAATAGTGTAACACATTAACCGACAAGCAGTTATAATATACAACCTTAAATAGCTAGAGAACAATAATAAAATGCATGCACATGAGTATGAACATATTTAAAAATATTTTATTATTTTCAAAATTCTCCTTATTAAAAAAAATATGGGAATTAAAATTAAATACCAATAAAACCAACAAAACCGAGACTTTGATAACACACGACTAATTCTAGGCCTGACTCTCTAATATGTCCCCAGTGGAGTCGCCAAGCTGTCGCAACCTAAAAAAATAACGACGACGAGTCTCATCGCAAGACTTTATTATTCGTTAGGCGTGACATTTAAAAAAAAAAAAAAATCGAGGAAAAGTCGACTTAATTCCTCTAGAAAAATTAAGGTTTTGAAAATGACCTTAAAAAAGACATGGAGTCGCCACCAATCTTTTTTAGCTAGGTGTGATCGGCCACCTATTAAAACCGGTTTTATAAAATATTTTAAAAATTAATTAAAACATTTTAAAAACCAATTTCAAGTCTGCGTTTTAAACCAGAGAAATCAAAGAAGCGGGTTCGGGAGTCGGTTACGTGTGGGGAAGGATTAGCACCCCCACAACGCCCTTATAAATCGGTACCTTATTAATCGTGTGTTATCTCAAGTCTCGATAAAAAGTTGGTTTTAAGTTTAGTATTTCAAGTTAATTCCCAATTTAAGGAAAAATAATTTCATTTTTTTTATTGAAAATGATCCGGAATTTATAAATTCAAAATTTTCCTATATTCCCCAACAAACATGGCAAAATATAGAAATTTTTATTAGTTTTGGAAAACTTTCCAAATCATTCTCTTTTTTTTTTTTTGAAAGAAAGATATTCCTTTATTAATGATAATTGATGATATTCCCTCCAGCAAACCCGGTAGAGAACTCATGAATTATTTTAACTCGGGAATATCTTTATTTTTTTATTGAAAAATCATTATCCTTTTGAAAACATTTTAAAAGATATGAATATGTACATGCATGACATAGTATATACCAAATAAAAATAACTAAATAAAAGCATAGGATATCATGAAATATTCAAAACCATATAATAAACCATGTAACATCAAAAAAATATAAATCAAAATAACAACAATATCATAGAAATTATTATGGCAAGAATCACATATTATATAAAATGCATGAATATAAAAATGCAATGCATGAAATATATTTTTTCCTTTAATTAAGGAAATCCGTATATCTAACAAGATATCCGGCTACCTTAGGAAAATATGTCAAATTAAATATTCTAAAACCAAAATACTTTGTGATTGTTTGAAAACAATTTTGAAAAGCTTGAATTAAAAATAAAAACTGGGCTAATTTCTTTAAAATGGCTCTAATTTCCTAAGTTTAAAAAATCCGGACTTGACTACCCTTAACCCGGGACTTGAAAAACCATTTTTTAGAGTTTGAAAAGGCTTAGAAATTACCCTAAGTCAGTAGCTAACCCTTCTAATCAGCCCACTCTAAGTAAATTAACCAAAACAGAAAATTGTTTTTTTTTTAAATTCAATTCTGACTCCACTGTCCAGTTTTAATCCACGAATTTTTATCCTATTTTTAAAAATTCCAAAAATTCTAAAAAAAAATACTGGAGACTCAGGACATATAAAACTATACGAGAAAAAATCGGCTTAATTTTTTGATCAAAGATGAATTTCCAGAAAAACCAGAGATGTACGAGTTTTTGGAGGAGAAAAAACTGCTTTGTTTTTCTTTAAATTCAATTCTGACACCACTGTCCAGTTTTAATCCATGATTTTTTACCCTATTTTTACAAATTCCAAAAATTCTGAAAAAATTATTGGAGACTCAGGACATGTAAAAATACACGAGAAAAAATCGGCTTAATTTTCTGATCAAAGATGAATTCCCAGAAAAATCAGAAATGTACGAGTTTTTTTGAAGAAAAAAAAAACTAAAAAAAAAAATGTTTTACCAACACATTTTTTTGTCTTTGATAAAATCATTTAAAAATAAAAATAAAAATATTTGAAACTCATAAAATGACTTGAAAGCAGTAGCTAGGACTTTTTGAAAGTTAAATAAAAATTGGCTAAGTAAAAAAAATCACAAAGGTAGAATAATCAACTTGACAAACTTAATTTTCCACAAGTGTGCTCAAGAGAGCATAACTTTGAACCATTAATTGGCTCAAGTCATTATTCAAGTGGTATGAACATGAAATGCATGAAACAATGCAGCAAACATAATGCATGAAATGCATGGATCTAAACCTAAATGTAAGGAAAATGCATGACATAAATAATATGGCCTAGACCTAACATGAACTTGCATGGCATTTAATGTAACCTAGACCTAAAACATGCATGGCATTTTTACGAACACAAGGCATGCTTAATTCAAAAATCCAACCAAATATCATGCAAATACAAAAACCTAACAACTAGCATGACAAAAAATGCAACACACAATGCAAAACACATGGAGTAGCCAAATGGCCCCCAAGCTCCAACAAGCATGGCATTTTCACAAACACTTGGCATGCTAGCATGAAAAACTAAGTCATAACACAAAAATCACACAAGCATTTTCACAAACACCTAATATACCAAATCTAAAACATGCTCACTAAGATATAAAACAAAAATCATGCAAAGAATCACACAAGCATTTTCACAAACACTTAATGTGCTAACTCTAAAACATGCTCAAATTTAAACAACATAAAAACAGAAAATTAAAAATGCAAAAACATGATATCTAAGACATAAATGGCAATAAACAAAGCAACCAAATTAAATATAACTTAAGAACATGAAATAACATAACATTTAAAGCATCAAAAACAAAGAAAATAGCATAAACAATATGGTAAAATGAATAAAAAACAATAACTTAAAATAAATAATGTAGGCCATTTGGCCATGGTGAGTTTATTGTAAAAACAAAATGTAAAAAAAAATATACTTAAGAAAGGAAATGAAGGAAGAACAAGAAACATTATTTTAAAATGAAAACTCACCAAGTAGGGATTAAAATAGCAAAAAATAAGAATAGAAAATGAAAGTGCAAGAGTTGGTGCTCAAGAGCAACCTCAAGAAGCTAATATTTCAAGCTTTTCTCTTCAAACTTTCTTTTTTTTCTAAACTTTTCTTTTTTTGCTCTCAACCAAGAAGATAAAAACTAAGAAAAACTAAGAGAAATCAGCCAAAATGGAAAAGAAAAAACAAAATCTGCCTCCTCCCTTAGGGCTGGCAGAAAATGATGCTTATATGGACTCCAAGATGTTGTCATTTTTGTGTAACCTAATTTCCATCAAATGGCCAATAATTCAAGATGAAAAGTCATGAAATTACCACCCTTAGATTAGCATCTCAGCCCTCTCAAATTACAGCTGTCCAAGAAAAATGTTGACATCTTTTTTCCAGCCCAACTCTGATTTTTTGAAGGGCCCAAAAAGCCCTTTTCGGTTGCTTGGGTGAAATGACCATTTTGCCCTCCCGGATGCAAAATAAATATCAAACGGGCTCCAAATTCAATTTTTCATTTTTTAATACTTCCAAAATAATAAAATATTGAGTTCTGGAAGTTTTCAAAATTATCCGAGTCCGTTTGCTATTTATTTGGATTTTTTCTTCCCAAAATGTCCTTTTATGCCCCTACTTTTTACCATTTTTTAAACGAGCTCCAAATCAAGGTTTTTCTTCACCAATCTCTTCAAAATAATTAAAAAGTGTGATCTGGAAGTTTTCGTAATTTTTGGAGCTCATTTGGTATTTTTTCGGGATTTATCGGCTTGAATTACTGCATAGGAAGCTCGGGATTTAGCCATTTTGCAAATGAACTCGGAATCAAGATTTTCTTTCGCCAATCTCTTCCAAATAATTTAAAAATGAGATTTACCAAATTTCAGAATTTTTGGAGTCCATTTGCTATTTTTCCGGGATTTATCTTTCTGAATTACTGCATAAGAAGCCCGGGATTTGGCCATTTTGCAAACGAACTCGGAATCAAGATTTTCTTTTACCAATCTCTTTCAAATGATTTAAGAATGAGATTGACAAATTTTCCATAATTTTCGGAGTCCATTTACTATTTTTCCCAAAATTTTCCAATTTTGCCCTTTAACCTCCGAAACCCGGTTTTGCTCAAAACAAGTCCGATTTTCAGATTTTCTTCAATCTGAGCCTTGGGCCATCCTTTTTAATCATTCCTCATCCATTGGGGGCTTTGGTCTTACCAAGTCGGGCCATTTCTGTGATTCTTCCCGATTTCACCGAAATCCACTAAAAACCCTAATTCTCGGTTTTCTCCCGGATTGACTTTTTTTCGGTTTTTCTTGCAAGTGACTTCTCCATTACCCGTAGTCAGTGCTTATCTTTCATTTGGAACCTTCAATTTCGACCAGTTTGATCGTTTAAGCACTTTTCCCCAAATTTCTCGGATTAGGGTTTCCTTTCTATTGAATCTCCAAATCCCAACTTCCGAACTCCATATCTTTCAATGTAGACCTCGGATTATCAAAATTCTTTCGCCATTTTTCAATTGAACTTAAAATCTTGATTTTGAAAGTGGGTTGACTTTTTCAGTAGTTGACTTTCTGGGGTTGACTTTTTCGGGGTTGCCTTTTTCAGGGTTGACTTTTTTCAAGTTTGACTTTTTGTGCTCGCCCTCTTAAACTAAGTCTCGGAGTACCACCTGCAGGATGAAAACAGTCTTTTTACACTTGGGAACATCAATATGGGAAGAAAACATACCTGTTTAGTGGTCCGGACAAAATTAGGTGTCTACAATCATAAACACAATTAGACTAAGCAATAATAACTCGTATTTGACACAAAACAATAATAAAACATAACTAAAAACTATATAATTATACGAGTTATCACCTGCCTAAACAAGGCTCGATTCGTCTTAAGGAAACGAATTCGATTTTCAAAAGAAAAATTTATGCTCGAAGGGCTTTCAAATTGGTGCCCGAAGGTCTTAAAATGGTGCCCGGAGGTCTTAAAAATTGGTGCCCGGAGGTCTTAAAGATGTTGCCCAGAGGTCTTAAAAATGGTGCCCATAGGCCTTACCCCTGAAAAAAAGTTATGCCCGGAGGTCTTAAAGATGTTGCCCGGAGGTCTTACCTGTGATTTGAAAAATTATGCGCTGTATGCGACTTTAAAAATGATGCCCGGAGGTCTTAAGAATGGTGCCCGGAGGCCTTACCTGTGATTTGAAAAAAATGCGCTGTATGCGACTTTAAAAATGATGCCCGGAGGTCTTAAGAATGGTGCCCGGAGGCCTTACCCGTGATTTGGAAGAAATGTGCTGTATGCGACTTTAAAAATGATGCCCGGAGGTCTTATGAATGGTGCCCGGAGGCCTTACCCATAATTTGGAAGAAATGCGCTGTATGCGACTTTAAAAATGATGCCCGGAGGTCTTAAGAATGGTGCCCGGAGGCCTTACCCGTGATTTGAAAAAAATGCGCTGTATGCGACTTTAAAATGATGCCCGGAGGTCTTAAGAATGGTGCCCGGAGGCCTTACCCGTGATTTGGAAGAAATGCGCTGTATGCGACTTTAAAATGATGCCCGGAGGTCTTAAGAATGGTGCCCGGAGGCCTTACCCATAATTTGGAAGAAATGCGCTGTATGCGACTTTAAAAATGATGCCCGGAGGTCTTAAGAATGGTGCCCGGAGGCCTTACCCATAATTTGGAAGAAATGCGCTGTATGCGACTTTAAAAATGATGCCCGGAGGTCTTAAGAATGGTGCCCGGAGGCCTTACCCGTGATTTGGAAGAAATGCGCTGTATGCGACTTTAAAATGATGCCCGGAGGTCTTAAGAATGGTGCCCGGAGGCCTTAAAAATTGGTGCCCGGAGGTCTTAAAGATGTTGCCCGGAGGTCTTACCTATGAATTATGCCCGGAGGTCTTAAAAACGGTGCTGAAGAATTGTTGAAAATTAACCTAAAGATTTTGAGAAGATGCGAATGCTTTTTGATGCAAATGCATATGTTGAATAAGATACGAAATGACTTAAACTGGTGCAAATGTCTTTAATGCAAATGTAAATGACTTGGATTGATGCCCATGTTTCATGATGCAGATGCCCCTACTAATTGTGTTCATGTAACTGGTTTATGAATGATGTAACTACAATTACCACACATTAACGAAAATGCAATGATTCTAGAAATGATGCAATTGTTTGAGATGACACAAATACGAATTCCATGAAGAATTGTAAATGTAAAGGTAAAATGCAGATGCTTATGGAATAATGCCAATGCAAATACCCATGAATGATGCAAATGCTTGCCGACACTATGCAGATGTAAAAGCTTGATAGAGAGATGAATGCTCATGAGTGATGCAAATGCCCCCGGTTGTTTTTTTTTTTTATTTTTAGGCTTTGGCTTAGCCTTTCAAATTCATTTTTCCTCTTCAAATCAGAGTATATCTTCAATTCATTTTGGCTATTCTCTTTGCCCCAACAGTTTTCAAACTTTCATCAACAGAGATCTGCACTGGTTCGATTTCTTCTTCTCATATCTGGAAGTCATGACCTATTCTGGCAGTTCTACACCTTTGAGTTAGAAAAATCCTTGTCTCATGTCAACATCAGAATGGGTATTTCAAAAATATCTTTATTTGTTTTCGCATTTTGAAAACTTCTGAACAAAAAATATTAACCCCACAATGTGTGATGTACAAATCTTTTGAAGACTGATGATCATTGTTAGAAATTTCTCTAAGTATCAATCTGGGTTTTTCCAACTGGGATTGGCAAGGCTTGGTATAACAAGATTCTGGCTTTTCCAGGAAAACTTCATGACAAAAATGTATATCCCTTCTAGGCTCACAAATGGAACAGGTTTTATAAATCATGAATTCATTGAGAACCAAACAAATTCAACATTCTTTTAGTTTCCATATCAAGGCATTTTGTCAAGCATCAAGATTGGCTGGGATGTTTAAACCGGAAAGTTGATTTTGGAGGAAAAGAGTTTTAGTTTTTGAAATCAATCATCCGAATGAGAGTTGACACTTTGGGAGGTTCAGGAATTCCTAGATGTTCCTTGATGACCACTTCTTTATGATGATCTTCTCTTTTGTGGCATCGGCACTATCATAGATGGCATCCAAAATTCCCATCTTACTCTAGACCGCCCATTTTTGGGTTTTCGCCCTAGAGTCCCATTCTTTCCATTTTTTTTTTTTTGTTCATTGTTTTACCATGCACTTGAGAATTCTAAATTTTTCCTTAGTGAAATGATAATTCGATGAAATGGGATAAAATCTGAGGAAAAACCTTTCAAATTAAATATTCATGCTTGATCAAAATAGACTTTTAAAGCATATAATGTAGGCCATAGCTCAGGGTTCAGAAAGAAAGGATAAATAGGCCCAAAATATGTGTTTGAGGGTAATCAGATCAAGGATCATTTCTTGAGGAGGATTCTCTTTGAAGCATTTGTCCATTCTTGGACATTTCTTTCCTTTTGACTTTGCTCTTTTTCTTCCTTGCTCTTGGCTTTCAATTTGCCATGTCTTTCACACACATTTTCTTTTTCATTGTGTTTTTCTTTTGTTTTTCTTGGCTTTCATTTCACCATCTTTTTCTCTTCTTTTTCTTTGACAGAGTGAGCCCGTATTTATTCGGGGCTCCATTTGCTTTGTGTCTGTCCTTGAGCTATCACTCATTTCTCAATGATCTTTGAAAAGATCTTTCCTCGCATTTGCCCCCCAGTGTAGAGGGTAATCCTTGATCAGGGTTCAAAGAAGAAAGAATTCTTTTGGCTCAAAAGGGGTGACTATGGATAATTTCTTTTTGTGTGAAAGGGATATGAAATATGGCCATTTCTCATGTCAAGCACAAATATTCACATTGAAAAGCAATCCCTAGGGGAAATAGATATTCAGAATTTCATTTTGCACTTTGGAATCATCCGAATTCTCATATGCATGATATCACAAAAAAATTTTTTTGTTTTTTTTTTCGTTGCATGCCCCCAATAATTCATGCATTAGCCATCCTTCTTCACTATGTATCCATCATTTCCACATATGATGCCCCAATTTGATTAACCATGCGAATTTGTATCAACGAGGAACATGGCAAGTCTAGGTCTGTTTTGAAAAGGCTGAGTTTCCAATCTGAGTTCTTTGAAGAGACAAGGAAAACATGACCCAAAAGCAGGTGTCAATCATGAAGTGATGTCTGGGCAATTAGTGTTTTGTGGTCATTGGGAAAGGTCATGAATGGTTTTAGCACAATCCTGACACACACCAAATTATCAAAATCTGGATTCTTGAAAGAATGTCTCATTTGTTTGATTTTCAAGGAATTTGAAAATTTTCAAAAAGTTCGTTCCTTTGTTCATAGCCTAGACTAAGATCTAGGTCTTTGCTTATTCTGTGATGACAATGGTTTTATGAAGTCAAATCATTCATATTCCTTGAAGCATTAGGTCTTTCAAGTGGTCTCGGTTCAAAGGATTTAGGCTTAGGAAAGCCTAAAAGAGAAGGCTGAAGGTATTGGGTCATTTCTAACAATGATCATCAATATTCTCAAGATTGTTCATTATTTCATGTGAAAACCACTTATTTATTGTGTACCACAAATTTTCTCAAAGTTTCATTTGTTTTTTTTTTTTTTTTTTTTTTTTTTTTTACAATTTCAAATTTATTGCTAAAATAAAATGAACACAAAATATTAAAATTCAAAATTTATTTATGTCATGTAGATGTCATCATGAGACAAGAGCTTTCATCATCAAAGTGTATAGAAAAATATGCATCAGAATGCTCCTATTGACATGCTTTCAAAGATAACAAATCTTATCCTCAAAATTCTTCAAGAGGAAATCAATCTATGGTAAAACAGATTTCCAATGTTTGATAAGCTCTGGAATTCAAATGCCATTGTGGACAAGACCCTCAATTCTTTCCTTCAGTTTTCTGCATTTTTAGTCGAATGCCCAATTGCTCCAATATGATACTCGCACTTGCTGTTGGGGTCATAGCTTTTAGCTGACGAAGAAAACTCTTCAAAGCTAAGCCAATTTCTATTTCATCTTATTAATGTGTTTCATGATGAATGAGCTATGAATGTCATGAGTGCAATTTGATGCATGTGAAGGATAAACAAAGTTATGTGTGGTCATATACAGTGGAAACATGTTGACCATGTATGTTATAAATGCAACACGATGCCAACATGATGCATTTAAAGAATAAGAAAAACCAATGCATGGATATATGCAATGAATGACCATGTATGTTCCAAATGCATTTCTCAATGAATGATCATATACACTATGAATGCCACACAATGTCAATTATGATGCATGTGAAGAATAAATGACTGACACAGAGTATATACAACGAAGGTCATGCTGACCGTGTATGTCATGAATGCAACCTGATGCCAATATGACAAATTAATGCATGAGCATATCATGATGACTGTGTATGCCATGAATGCAACCTGATGCCAACATGATGCATGTAAAAAATAAGCAAATTAATGCATGGATATATACAATGAATGACCATGTATGTTCCAAATGCATTTCCCAATGAATGATCATATACACTATGAATGCCACACAATGTCAATTATGATGCATGTGAAAAATAAATGACTGACACAGAGTATATACAAAGAAGGTCATGCTGACCGTGTATATCATGAATGCCACCTGATGCCAACATGATGTATGTAAAGAAAGAATAAATTGATACATAAGTATATACAAATAATGACCATGCATGTCATAAACGTATCTTACAATGAATGACCATGCATGCTATGACTATAACATGATGTCAAAATGATACATGCAAAAATAAATGAATTAACACAAAGGTATATACAAAGAAATCAATGATTACACGAAATTGGTGGGACTATTCAAAAATCTCATTATGCAGGATTTGCCTCCAATTTTTTTTTTTTTTTTTTGATTTTTTTTTTTTTTTTTAATAAACCAATCACATCATTTTCAAAAGAATTTTAGGGTGGATCTTACTATGGTACAATATGCAAATGTTCATGTGACACTACCGGTTTTATGAAATCATCAAATTCAATTACCAACTGTTTATTGCAAAGAATGAGATCAATAATACAACCAAAAATGTACATGCTCTATTTACACATGCATGAAATGTGCCACATGCAAAAATGCTTGAAAAATGATTTTTTTTTTTTATAAAAAATAGCTAATGAACATCTGCCCCAGCAATATCTGCTTATTTAGGCATCACGATGCCTTCGAGGCGGAGTATCACATTTATTACGGGCGATGTACGTACATCGTTGCCCGATCTACCACACTTATTCGGAGTGTAAAACATGTAACAAAAAGTTTAGAAATGTCCCTCCATGTGTTCCTATTTTCGGTATATCTAACGGAAATTCGGGATGGCTTCGCCTAGGTTCACTATATGAGGGTGAATCGGTTCTAAGGCCCCGAATTGTTCCTCACTGTCGCCGGTGAAGGCTAGTAAGGCACCCCGATAAAAGCGGGTTCAATTCGTTAGAGTATATTTTCCTATGCCCGTACGGAGGATTATCACGAAGGCATTAGGTACTTTATACTCCGAAAGTCTTTCACTAGCCCATACGGAGGATCATCACGAAGGCGTAGTTAATTTACTCCCACTTAAAAGGACGGAACCCGGGTATAGGATTCATGTTATGCAAATGCAAGTGAGTGTGTGTGGAGGAATAACAAACCTTTCACTACCTATTCTACAAACCTTATTCTAAATGCCCTAGTAATTAAAACATTCAAGAATAGTGTAACGCATTAACCAACAAGCAATTATAATATACAACCTTAAATAACTAGAGAACAAAAATAAAATGCATGCACATGAGTATGAACATATTTAAAAAACATTTTTTTTTATTTTCAAAATTCTCCTTATTAAAAAAAGTGGGAATTAAAATTAAATACAATTAAACCAACAAAACCGAGACTTTGATAACACACGACTAATTCTAGGCCTGACTCTCTAATATGTCCCCAGCGGAGTCGCCAAGCTGTCGCAACCTAAAAAATAACGACGAGTCTCATCGCAAGACTTTATTATTCGTTAAGCGTGACATTAAAAAAAACCGAGGAAAAGTTGACTTAATTCCTCTAGAAAAATGAAGGTTTTGAAAATGACCTTAAAAAAGACATGGAGTCGCCACCAATCTTTTTTAGCTAGGTGTGATCGGCCACCTATTAAAACCGGTTTTATAAAATATTTTAAAAATTAATTAAAACATTTTAAAAACCAATTTCAAGTCTGCGTTTTAAACCAGAGAAATCAAAGAAGCGGGTTCGGGAGTCGGTTACGTGTGGGGAAGGATTAGCACCCCCACAACGCCCGTATAAATCGGTACCTTATTAATCGTGTGTTATCTCAAGTCTCGGTAAAAAGTTGGTTTTAAATTTAGTATTTCAAGTTAATTCCCAATTTAAAAATAATTCCATTTTTTATTGAAAATGATCCGGAATTTATAAATTCAAAATTTTCCTATATTCCCCAACAAACGTGGCAAAATATAGAAATTTTTATTAGTTTTGGAAAACTTTCCGAATCATTCTCTTTTTTTGAAAGAAAGATATTCATTTATTAATGATAATTGATGATATTCCCTCCAGCAAACCCGGTAGAGAACTCATGAATTATTTTAACTCGGGAATATCTTTATTTTTATTGAAAACCATTATCTTTTGCAAACATTTAAAATAAATGAATATGTATATGCATGACATAAATAAAATGACATAGTAAAGTCTAAATAATATAATGCAACCTAAATGACATGACAAATATGAATGGTATGGCATATAATTTAAATGACATGGAATAAAATAATGCTATCATATAATATGCACGAAAATAAAAATGCAATGCATGAAATGTATTTTTTTTCCTTTAATTAAGGAAATCCGTATATCTAAAAAGATATTTGGCTACCTTAGGAAAATATGTCAAATTAAATATTCTAAAACCAAAATACTTTGTGATTGTTTGAAAACAATTTTGAAAAGCTTGAATTAACAATAAAAAGTGGGCTAAAATTTTTTAAATGGTTCTAATTTCCTAAGTTTAAAAAATCCGGACTTGACTACCCTTAACCCGGGATTTGAAAAACCATTTTTAGAGTTTAAAAGGCTTAGAAATCACCCTAAGTCAGTAGCTAACCCTCCTAATCAGCCCACTCTAAGTAAATTTACCAAAACAGAAAAATGGTTTTTCTTTAAATTCAATTCTGACTCCACTGTCCAGTTTTAATCCACGATTTTTTACCCTATTTATAAAAATCCCAAAAATTCTAAAAAAAATACTGGAGACTCAGGACATGTAAAACTACACGAGAAAAAATTGGATTAATTTTTTGATCAAAGATGAATTCCCAGAAAAACCAGAGATGTACGAGTTTTTGGAGGAGAAAAAACTGCTTTGTTTTTCTTTAAATTTAATTCTGACTCCACTGTCCAGTTTTAATCCATGAATTTTTATCCTATTTTTAAAAATTCCAAAAATTCTAAAAAAAAATACTGGAGACTCAGGACATGTAAAACTACACGAGGAAAAATTTTCTTAATTTTCTGATCAAAGATGAATTCCCAGAAAAATCAGAGATGTACGAGTTTTTTGAAAAAAACTGAAAAAAACTGCTTTGCCAACACATTTTTTTTTGTCCTTGATAAAATCATTTAAAAATCAAAATAAAAATATTTGAAACTCATAAAATGACTTGAAAGCAGTAGCTAGGACTTTTTGAAAGTTAAATAAAAATTGGCTAAGTAAAAAAAATCACAAAGGTAGAATAATCAATTTGACAAACTTAATTTTCCACAAGTGTGCTCAAGAGAGCATGATCTTGAACCATTAATTGGCTCAAGTCATTATTCAAGTGGCATGAACATGAAATGCATGAAACAATGCAGCAAACATAATGCATGAAATGCATGGATCTAAACCTAAATGTAAGGAAAATGCATGACACAAATAATATGGCCTAGACCTAACATGAACTTGCATGACATTTAATGTAACCTAGACCTAAGACATGCATGGCATTTTCACAAACACAAGGCATGCTTAATTCAAAAATCCAACCAAATATCATGCAAATGCAAAAACCTAACAACTAGCATGACAAAAATACAACACACAATGCAAAACACATGGAGTAGCCAAATGGCCCCAAGCTCCAACAAGCATGGCATTTTCACAAACACTTGGTATGCTAGCATGAAAAACTAAGTCATAACACAAAAATCACACAAGCATTTTCACAAACACCTAATATACCAAATCTAAAACATGCTCACTAAGATATAAAACAAGAATCATGCAAAGAATCACACAAGCATTTTCACAAACACTTAATATGCTAACTCTAAAACATGCTCAAATTTAAACAACATGAAAACAGAAAATTAAAAATGCAAAAACATGATATCTAAGACATAAATGGCAACAAACAAAGCAACCAAATTAAATATAACTTAAGAACATGAAATAACATAATATTTAAAACATCAAAAATAAAGAAAATAGCATAAACAATATGGTAAAATGAATCAAAAACAACAACTTAAAATAAATAATGTAGGCCATTTGGCCATGGTGAGTTTATTGTAAAAACAAAATGTAAGAAAAATATACTTAAGAAAGGAAATGAAGGAAGAACAAGAAACATTATTTTAAAATGAAAACTCACCAAGTAGCTTTTGAACGGATTAAGCTATAAACCCTCAGAGTAGCTTTTGAACGGATTAAGCCACAAACCCTCTCACAAGTTGCTTTTGAACGGATTAAGCTATAAACCCTCAGAGTAGCTTTTGAACGGATTAAGCTACAAACCCTCAGAGTAGCTTTTGAACGGATTAAGCTACAAACCCTCTCAACAAAAACACTATGACTCACCACCCGGATAATCCTAATACAAGTGTATAGACTATCTCACAAGGGGTAGTGGGTGATTTCAACCAAAGGCCAAGACCCCTTATTTATAAGGTGAGCACCTCCTTGGCTTGACATTACAAAGGGATGTGGGATTGGGACTTAGGCTCAAAAATGAAAATCTCTAACTTAACTCTTGATTTTTAATCACTTGATTGAAAAAATCCTAAGCTTCCTCCTTCCTTTGGGCTTGGGCAGGCCAGCACTTCTCTTTTCCAGCCCAGCTCTGATTTTTGAAAAGCCCAAAGAAGCCCTTTTCGGTTGCTTGGGTGAAACGACCATTTTGCCCCCCGGATGCAAAATAAATATCAAACGGGATCCAAATTCAATTTTTCTTTTTTTAATACTTCCAAAATAATAAAATATTGAGTTCTGGAAGTTTTCAAAATTATCCGAGTCCGTTTGCTATTTATTTGGATTTTTTCTTCCCAAAATGTCCTTTTATGCCCCTACTTTTTACCATTTTTTAAACGAGCTCCAAATCAAGATTTTTCTTCACCAATCTCTTCAAAATAATTAAAAAGTGTGATCTGGAAGTTTTCATAATTTTTGGAGCTCATTTGGTATTTTTTCGGGATTTATCGGCTTGAATTACTACATAGGAGGCTCGGGATTTGGCCATTTTGCAAACGAACTCGGAATCAAGATTTTCTTTCGCCAATCTCTTCCAAATAATTTAAAAATGAGATTTGCCGAATTTCAGAATTTTTGGAGTCCATTTGCTATTTTTCCGGGATTTATCTTTTTGAATTACTGCATAAGAAGCCCGGGATTTGGCCATTTTGCAAACGAACTCGGAATCAAGATTTTCTTTCGCCAATCTCCTTCAAATGATTTAAGAATGAGATTGACAAATTTTCCATAATTTTCGGAGTCCATTTGCTATTTTTCCCAAATTTTTCCAATTTTGCCCTTTTACCTCCGAAACCCGGTTTTGCTCAAAACAAATCCGATTTTCAGATTTTCTTTAATCTGAGCCTTGGGACATCATTTTTAACCATTCTTCATCCATTGGGGGCTTTGGTCTTACCAAGTCGGGCCATTTCTGTGATTCTTCCCGATTTCACCGAAATCCACTAGAAACCCTAATTCTCGGTTTTCTCTCGGATTGACTTTTCTTTCGGTTTTTCTTGCAAGTGACTTCTCCATTACCCGTAGTCAGTGCTTATCTTTCATTTGGAACCTTCAATTTCGACCAGTTTGATCGTTTAAGCACTTTTCCCCAAATTTCTTGGATTAGGGTTTCTTTTCTACTGAATCTCCAAATCCCAACTTCCGAACTCCATATCTTTCAATGTAGACCTCGGATTATCAAAATTCTTTCTCCATTTTTCAATTGAACTTAAAATATTGATTTTGAAAGTGGGTTGACTTTTTCAGTAGTTGACTTTCTAGGGTTGACTTTTTCGGGTTTGACTTTTTTCGGGGTTGACTTTTTTTTTTAAGTTTGACTTTTTGTGCTCGCCCTCTTAAACTAAGTCTCGGAGTACCACCTGCAGGATGAAAACAGTCTTTTTATACACGGAAACATCAATATGGGAGGAAAACATACCTGTTTAGTGGTCCAGACAAAATTAGGTGTCTACAGTGGGGATGCTAATCCTTCCCCACACGTAACCGAGTCCCGAACCCGCTTCTTTGATTTCTCTGGTTTAAAACGTAGACTTGAAATTGATTTTAAAAAATGTTTTAATTAATTTTAAAATGTTTTAACAAAACCGGTTTTAATAGGTAGCCGATCATACCTAGCTTAAAAAGATTGGTGGCGACTCCATGTCTTTTACGAGGCCGTTTTCATACCCTCGACCTTTTATTTCAATCTAGACGAATTAAGTCGTCTTTTTCTCTGTTTTTGTTTCCCCCTCACTCGAACAGGTCCTAGCGGCGTGATCACATATCGACAATATTATTTTTATCTTTTGGTCAATCTACATTTCAAGAATTTGGCTGTCAGATTTTTATTTGGTTTTGAAGGTTTTTTTTTTTTTTTTCATTTTATATTTTAACTTTGACTTTTAATATTATCTATATTGGTTTAAGTTTAATGTTTGTAGATTTAGAGACGGAAATGGAATCGATGAATATGGATTCTAGTCATAATAGCCCTGAAATTCAAAGTCAAGTTTCCAAATCTTCACAAAGGCACAGTGAAATTTGGCTTGAGTCCAATCTTGTTGAGTCTTAATCTCCAAGGAAAAGGCTAAGAGCTATGTGCAAGCATTGTGATCAATAATATTATGGAAAATCTTCGTCGGGTACTTCTAACCTTAAACGTCATCTAGGAAAGTGTCCTGCATATTTTAATAAAATAAGAAATCTGATACTTAAAAAGTAGTTAAACAAGCTTATCGTGAAGCACTTTCAAACATGGTTATTCATTTACATGGGTTGAACATGAAGGAACTAGAGAGGTTCATGCTTTACTGAATAATAATGTTGAGAATGTTAGTAGGAACACTATTAGAGCTGATTGCTTGAAATTACATAACAAATTGAAACATAAACTTAAGTCTACTTTGGATAAGATTTCTAGTAGAATTTGTTTGACAAGTGACTTGTGGACATCATGCTCAGAAAGAAGGTTTATTTGTCTTACTGCACACTATGTGGATGAGAATTGGAAGTTGCAAAGTAAGATTTTAAATTTTTGTCATGTTCCACATCCACACAATGCAAATCTTGTGTAATACTGTTCATACTTTCTTGAGAGATTGGGCATTGAGAAGAAAATTTTTAGCATTATTTTGGACAATGCACGTAATATGAATAACATGCAAGATTTATTGCGAAGCAAACTTGTTCAACAATATGCTTTATTGTCTCATGGTGCATTTTTTCATATTCGTTGTTGTGTTCATATTCTGAATCTTGCTGTTCAAGAGGGTTTGAAAGTGCTTGGTAAAACTTTAGAGAATATGAGGAATAGTGTCAGATATGTTGAGGGGTCGGAATCAAGGATGATGAAGTTTAAACAATGTGTAAGTAGAGTTAATTTGGATGAATCAAAAGGATTGTGGTATGATGTGCCCACTAGATTGAATTCAACTTATTTGATGCTTGAGAGGTTTCTTTATTATTATAATGCTTTTGCATACTTGGCAATGGATGATGCACACTATGGGCTTGAGGATCTCCCAACAAGAGAAGAGTTGGATAGGATTAAACAAAATTTTGAGTTTTTGAAACCTTTTTATGAGATTACTACTTTGTTTTTTGGAGCAAATTATCCTACTGTCAACTTGTATTTTGACAATGTGTGTAAGATTAAATCTAATCTTATGAAGGAAATTGAAAGTCCAAATAGTTTTTTTTTTGCAAAATATGGCTCAAGCAATGAAACAAAAGTTTGACAAGTATTAGGATAAATATTGTCCAGTGTTGGCTTTTGCGGTCATACTTGATGCACACTTCAAGTTGAAATTCATAAGATTTTCTTTGAAAAGGTTTGATAGTGATTTTTTGAGGCAAAGACAAGAAGTATTCTTGACAAACTCAAAAAATTGTTTGAGTATGAGAAAGTAAGCACTTCCAGTTCAAGTGATGTTGTTATCTGTGAGCAATTTGGTGTAAGAGAAGTTGTTGAAAATCTTAAAGTGAGTGTTGTTTTTATTTTATTAAGATTTCATATCTCCTTATTTGAATGGTTTATTGGATATTCAGTTTGATTTAAATTAAATTTCGTGTTAACCTTTCAAATGTTTTGGTATTTTAGGAATTTCAAAGTTATGACTCTGATGGATCTACTTCAAGCTCAGGTAAGTCACAATTGGAGCTCTATTTGAGTGAGCATAGAATTGAGCTTACTACAATGCCATTTGATATTCTTGGTTATTGGAAAGACAATTATTTTCGATATCCTAAGCTTGCAACAATGGCGAGAGATATTTTGAGCATTCCTATCACCACTGTTGCTTCAGAATCAACATTTAGTATAGGTGGTAGAGTTTTGACCTAGTGGAGAAGTTCTCTTTCATCTAAAAATGCCAAAGTTTTGATAACTACTCGTAATTGGTTATGTGGATACGAAGGTACGATATTTATATTAAAATAGTTGTGTATCTTTTTATGTCTAATGATTGTTTTACATGATAATTGTTTTCTTCTTTAATTGGTAGATCTCGAAGATGGGGAAGAAAAGTTTGAGACTAATGGAGGAGAGATAAATATGATTTTGAGGTCGATTTTAGCATCGAAAGAAGCTTCTAATAATGAGGATTATGGAAAATTAAAATGTATGTATATATGTTCAAAATTTCTTTAATTTTTATTTCATACTTAAAATTATGTTTGACTAATTGATAATTGGAATTTTTTAATTTTTCTTTATGCCTTATTGAGTTATTGTCTTTATCAATTTATTCATTACTGTAATTGTCTCTAATTTTAGATTTTTGTTTTATTTATTGTACTTGTTGGCCTTTGGTTTGGAATATGGACTTTGAAATGTATCTATTAAAAGGTTTGATGGAGTTTAATTTTCATTTTTTTCATTGAATATATTTTAAATTTGCTTTATTTCTGCATTTATTAAAGATGTAATTATGTTGATCAATTGATAATATGCTTGTTTTCTTTTGCATTATGAATTAAATGGCATATCGTTTTACCTTTTGAAATGTAATTGAAAAATAGATGTTTTATATATGTGATGAATACTAAGCTATTCTATTCGTCTTACCTTTTGCGGAGTATTTTGGTCATGCTCTTCACTTGCTGCTTTTTCTTGCCAATAGAGAGATGGTTTCTATTTCTTTCCAATAAATGTTGTTGTATTTGCTATTGAGATCATATGTTGTTGTGACAATTTTTAATAGATTTTGGTATTTTCTGAGTTGTAACAATAGAAGTAGAAGTCTTTTTTTTTTTTTTTTTTGTTCTTAAAATGACCCTCAAGGATTTGTTTACTAAAAAGATCTTTTTGCAAAGTATATTTACATGAATTTATGGTCTTATGCTTTGATTTAACCAACATGAATATGATTTTTTTTTAAAAATATTTTATATTTTTTGGGAATATATATGCGGCCTTCAAATTGCCAAGGCATATCTATAAGTTATTTATGTATTTTTTAAGATGGCTAACAAGTAAAAAGTTTCATGCTATTAGAGTTTTTTTTTATATTTTATTCTAAGTTCTTCAATTTATCATTGGATGATTAATATGCTGCAATAATTTTTGTTTATTTAAGAATTATTTACATTGATTTTCACATATATATATATTTAAGCAATAAGAGTTATTTGAAATGAATATATATTGATAAATTTTAAAGTAATATCTCTTTAAGTTCAAACAAATATTTGTTCCTACTTTCATGCATTAATCAAAAAATTCAATTTCATTCCAACTAATATAATATATTTTAAAATTACAATTAAAAAAATTTAAACTAATCACATCTTTAAAAACTGTCATAATAGTATAAACATAGATTTTGTACGATATTTGTACATGTATAGTTATTGACTTACTGTATTATTTTACATATTCAGAAGAGAACAAATATAATAATAGGATCAATTTATACATATTAAATAGTAATTGCATACTTTATCATACTCCAAAATGATAATCACAAGTTATAAAATAAAAAAAAAACTAATAATTTATATTATAACAATAAGTATTATTTTTATTAAATTAATAATTTTAAAATAAAATTATACTTAATTTAAGTTCGGGTCATTTTGAGTTAATTCTTCTGGTCATTTTAGGTTCGGATCATTTCGGGTTCAGGTCATTCTGGATTTGGGTCATTTCGGGTTCGGGTTGGTCGATTTCGAGTTGTTGACTTTTTCTGGTCAAATCAGGTTGGTCGGGTTTGAATTCGGGTGGATTGGTCTGGTTTTTTGGGTTCGGATCAAAATTGACAGGTCTAAATGAGAGGAAATTAAGTGACATCCATCTGATCTGATTTGAAGTTCAAATTTTAATATCTGTAATTTTTTCCGTCTATCCTTAGACTAAAACCTCCTTCATAATTTTAATCACTAATATGATCGTTGATTGGTTTAAACAAACCCTAGATACCTACCAATTAATTACCAGCATAAATCAAGGCATGAATTTTGAGATCATTACTGTTTAACTTTTTGATGATCTAATTAATCGTTTCAATATGGCAGATACTAATTCACATACCTAACTCTTACAAGGTAGCAGCCTGTCGGCAGATTTGTTGTCCTGGCCATGTCATGATCAGGGTTCAAAGTTGAAACACAAACGTTTTACTTTGTTTTCTTTACGCGACCCTGTATGTCACTTCTTCGGTCGTCAATTCTCAACACCAGTTTAAGAAGTTTAAACATATCTCTCGACAATTATGGCCACGGGATTTCAACTATATGGCCCTTTGGTATAAAAATGTTTAATTCACAACGAAAGATTTCAATTTTTTTTTTGAAATTACGACTCTTCAAATCGTTAAGGATATATTAAATATATATAAAAATTGATAATTAAAATAAAATTTTAAAAAAGAAAAATATTATATAGTTATCTTGAAATGTAAAAGAGAAAAAAAGTATAGAATAACTACACACAAATGATTTTTGAAATGAAAAAAAATAAAAAAAATAGGCAAAGGTGATTTTTCACTATTTAAAAAAAAATTGTTAATATATACCAATTAATATATATTGTTGATTTTATAATATTATTTTTATTAATTTTTTTATAATGATTCGTGACACCAATTCAGTCATGAATTTATATATATAGAATAGACAGATTACACTACAAGAGGACGTTGATTTACCGACGCAAAATATCCGACGGAATATTGATAATTACCGACGGAATTCCGTCGGTAATGTTTTTGGGAATTACCGACAGATTTATTGAGCATTACCGACGGAAAACGTGTATCACCGACGGATTTTCAACGATCGGATAATTCCGTCGGTAATTTTCGTCGATAATACTTTGGCAGGAAGCTAAGTCGTTCCCGCTAAAGTATTACCGACAGAATTATCCGTTGGTAAAAACTCTTCACGGATTTTCACACACAATAAATGAAAATTTAAAACTAAACGGTTAGTAATCGTAATCCGTTGATAATAATCGTAATCCGTCGGTAAAACACAATTCCGTCGGCAAAACATCACCGACGGAATTGGATAATATCGACGAATTTACTTGTATTACTGATGGAATTATCCGTCGATAAAAACTCTTCACGAATTCTCACACACAATAAATGAAAATTTAAAACTAAACGGTCAGAAAATATTACCAACGGATTATCCGTCGGTAATACACAATTCCGCCGGCAAAACATCACCGACGAAATTGGATAATACTGACGGATTTTTCGTCGGTAAAAACTTTTACCGACAGACGGAATTTGAATCATCCGCCAAAAGTATTACCGACGGAATGTCTGTCGGTAATAATGAAATTCCGTCGGTAAAAGACTGAATCGTATAAATGCCCGAGACTCTTTCTTTTCTCCTCCTTCTTTTTTTTCTTCTCACTTTCCCTTTTCTCTCTTCCCCGATTCTGAATCCGCTGACCCTGCTCAGTCCTCCTGCCGTCACCGTCCGACCCAGCTCTACCGTCGCTGTCCCACCGCGCCACCACCGGCCTCCGCCATTGTCGCCCTTGGTCCCTCTCTTTCTCTCTTCTCTTTATCTCTTCTTTCTCTCTTAATCTAGAAATTAACATTTTTTTTTTTTTTGCAGATTTAGCTTCTAAATATCTCATTCTCCATCAACACAATTTATTTGTAAGTATTTTTATTATTTATTATTTTGTTAATTTTCGAAAATAAATTAATTTTGATTGTGGAATGTTGTTTGTTATTGTTTTTTGTGATTAAATGAATTATGAGTTATTATTTGTTAATATATTTGTTATTGTTATTATTTTTGTGATTAAATGAATTATGATCAATAGAATATATATATATATAATATAATATAATATATATATATATTTCTGACATAAATTGCTTTATATATAATATATATATGATCACTAGAAATCTTAAATATAATATATATTTGTTAAATTATTTGTGCTTGTTAAATTATTTGTTAATATTTGAGTCGTGTTATTGTGTTTATTATTGTATTATCGATAGCTTACTTAGGCTTAGACAATGGAGCACGATAAATCTGGATGTATAGAAGGTTGGACGAGTCTCAATATATTAGTAACGAGTATTTGAATGGAGTTGAAGGATTCTTAGGTTTTGCATATGCTCACAGCGAGTACGTAAAGGATAATAGAATTAGATACCCTTGTGTGAAGTGTCAGAATAATCGGTTTGCAGAAATTGATGATGTGCGTAAACACTTGTATTATAGAGGGTTTAAGGGGAATTACTATATTTGGGATGCACATGGTGAAAGTCATCAAGGTCAATCATCAAGGATGCATAATGATGAAGTCGAAACGAGAAGTGACGTTCAAAGAGATAATCCTTATGCTAGAATGGTTATGGATGCTCTAAACCCGAATCATGGTATTGGTGGTAATTACAATGTTTATGAGACAATGGTTCAAGATGATCAACCAAATTTAAGTTCAAGAAACCTTTATTCGTTGTTGAACGAAGCAGATGAATCGTTGTGGTCAGGATGTACAAAACACACAACTTTATCTGCTGTGTCACAACTGTTAAATGTGAAGTCTGAATTTAACATGAGTGAATCGTGTTTCAATCGTTTGATGATTATGATAAAAGAGATGTTGCTAGAAAGTGATAATTTACCTGATAATTTTTACCGAATGAAGAAAAAGATGGTCAAATTTGGATTTCACTATCAGAAGATACATGTATGCAACAACAATTGCTTGTTGTTTTATAACGACTCGGTTCACTTAGAATTTTGTTCCGTATGTGGCCATCCTCGTTATAAACCAAGCAAATCAAGTGTTAGAAAGTCGAAGAGAATTCCTTATAAGATTCCGTTATTTGCCATTGATTCCAAGACTTCAAAGATTATATATGTCAACAATAACGACTGAGAATATGACATGGCATGCGCATAACCAAAGGGATGGTGGAGTGTTGAGTCATCCTGCTGATGGTGAAGCATGACAAGACTTCAATCGTAGGCATCCGTTTTTTGTAGTGGAATCTCGAAATGTCAGATTGGGTTTGTGTGTAGATGGTTTTGTCCGTTTACTCATGGAGTGAAACCGTACTCTTGTTGGCCGGTGGAATCTCGATATTTGGGATCAACTTATTGACAGCGTCTGGAGTACTGATGCTTGGAAAAATAGGTCCCAAAATGCCAAGGGTAATAGGAACACGGAGAAGGATGGAAGTATTACGAAGCACACTGGTGGATCAGTTCCTTTTCTAGTTACAGGGGAAAGGATGGTAAGATTTTTTTTTTTTGTTTAAAAGTTTTATACTTTAAACGATGTGAATATATATTTTTTTAATTAACATAATTTTAAAAAATTCTTTTGATCTGTAGTCACAAGAGTTGCAGCGCAACGTGAGTTTCCTGAAACTGTTTAACAAAACCCATAAACGTGCAAAGGGTCAAGGTGATTACGTAGACAACAAGTCTAAAAGTTGTTACTGTAAGTATTTAACTATATCAATATTTTATATATTACATTAATTTATTATATTACTGAATTGTTTATGTACGTGTTCATTACAATTTCATATATTAATTGTTTATATATTTCAATATTTGTGATTGTAGGAAAACTATACAGCCTCATTGCAGCAAAAATATGGGGACGATACGTCTTCATATCCCGATTTCGACCTTAGTCGTGGTCTAATGTTATTGGGGGCATTGAGACTACGCGGATACACATTTATTGTTTTGGAACAAGACCGAAGAATCGGCAAATTTTCGATATGCCCGGCAGTCAGCAAAGTTCAAATGCAGCTAGTTACACTCCATGTGATCCTAGTACTACATAGCAGCAGCCAGCAGAGCCGTCTGAGGACCAGTATAATGCATTGAGGTCCGATGTCTTGCAAATCCAGACATCAATCGTCAGACTTGAGAATCTCATCACCAGTATACTGCAGTCACAGCAAGCAGCTGGAGTTGGATTAGGCAGGATCGAAACAAGTGCTGCCAGAGTCGGTGCTGGACTAAATGCTGCGGGAGTTGGTGCTGAAGTAGGTGCAGAGCTTGGCATGGGTGCTGGACTAAGTGTTTCCAGAGGTGGAGTTGGAGGCATGGGTGTGGGATTGACTGTTGTCGGAGGCAGTGATGCCGGAGGCAATGCTGAGCTTGACAGTGAAGCCGATGACAGCAATATCAAGTGATGACAGCATATGTTTTGTATTCGAAAGCTACATTTGAATATTATTTTTATTAATAATATTGTAATTTATTTAAATATTTTTATTAATAATTTTACGAATTTTATTTTATTTTTTATTAAAATATAATTTTATTTTTTAAAAATATTTTTTATATAATTTATTTTAAAAAAAATATTTATTATATAATTTATTTATTTATTTTTGGAAATAAACAATTACCGACGAATTGTTCCGTCGGTAAATGTCTTTCACCGACGAAATTATCCATCAGTATAACATTACCGACGGAATAATCGGATGGATATTTCTGTCGGTAATTGTTTCACCGATAGAAATAGTTCGTCGGTAGTAAAGAATTACCGACGGAATTTTCGTCGGTAATATTCTGTCGGTAATTCTTTATTACCGACGAAAATATTTTCATCGGCGGAAGTAGTATCACCGACTTAAGTATCACCGACGGAATTTTCCATCGGTAATACCCTTTACTGACGGAAATTGAATTTTTACTGACGGAAAATTCCGTCGGTAAAAGTCCTTTCTCTTGTAGTGTTATATGCACCTACTATTTAATTAAATGTTCAAGTGGATAATTACAATTGTTTTTATTTATGGTTATGATACAAATATATTACATATACAATAATAGTTGTGATCATTAATCGTGTGAATATACCATTGATTGTTAGGTAACTCAATCTTTGTACTTGCTTGTAATTAAGTATTGTATCAATTGAGCATTGCTCTAATTAAATCTTTAAACATTACTTTGTATCTCACAAATAATTATCCCTAATGATACATTCAAAGAGAAATTGTATCAGCTTTCTAACTATCTCCAACTTTAAAGTTTTTTTTGGTTATTATTACATGATTAACTAAAAAAATATACCATTTATCAACAAAAAAATAAATAAAAGTCCGAAGGGATATAACACACCTAGCAATTATGAACCAAGACAAACCTACATACCTACAATACATGATATATATTTATATTTAAGAACACGATTCTTATTTCAAATGATTTATTCATTTCAATGAAGAATTAGATTCCAACATTTGGTATTTGTAAAAAAAAAAAATTCCAATTCTCTCAAATCTGGCCTCTCTTGTATAAAAAAAAATATTTATATCTAGAAAAAAATTGCTATATACTCTCATAAAATTTTTAATATGTTTTACTTAAATCCGTAAAAATAAAGAGTATAAATTAGTGCATGTAGAAATATCCTATCTATGAATTCGATAATTTATACTACTATGTAGTAATATAAAAGTTGCTATGTACCTCCAATTTGGTCTTTCTTTTAAAACTTTTAAATGAATTTGACTGACCTTATCAAAGTATCAACTATAAAAGTTGACTCAAAATCGTTTTTCTCTTCATTATCTCATCTTACTTAAATTATCAACTTATTGCAATTAAAAAATTAATAATGTCGATTGCACCTGAACATTTCACTCAAAATTAAATTCATATATATATATATATATATATATATATATATATATATATATATATATATATATATATATATCGATTGCACCTGAACATTTCACTCAAAATTAAATTCATATATATATATATATAGAGAGAGAGAGAGAGGAGGGATCCACTTATATTAATGTAAAATTAAATTAGTTTTACACACTTTCATAACTTTTATACAATTTATATTTTAATAAATCGACCATTGGATTTAACAATATAATTGTACTCGTCGTGCACGTAAAGTTTCGAATCAATCCGATATCTCTATCATATCGATCGAGAATACTGTATTTTTTAATATATATTTAACGGTTGAAAGTTTTTTACATCGAACAAATAGTTAAATATTTTTAATTTACTCGAAATTTGAAGTGCATGATCTACGTGAATAGAACATGAAATACGATGGTCAGATTAAACAAAAATAAATCATATAAAAAGTTACGGATGTGTGTAAAACTAATTTAGTTTTACACTAATGTAAGTGGATCCCTCCTCATATATATATAACAGTTCGGATCCCCTTTCTCAAAAAATAAAATAAATTAAACCACTATCAATTCTCTGCTTTTTTATCACAATATAGCCAAAAAAAGTTATTTACCAAAATACCGTTATTTTCAAATTAATTCTCAAAATTCGCTTATTTTTAACAAGTTGGGAAATCGCCATGGGCCATGGCGATTTCCCAATTGAATTTTTAAAAAAATTTGAAAAATACAGTTGAAAAATCGCCATGCCCATGACAATTTCCCAACTGTATTTTTCAAAAAAAAAATGAAAAAAATCAGTTGGGAAATCGCCATGGCCCATGGCGATTTCCCAACTGATTTTTTCATTTTCTTTATTTTAATTTTAAAAATTACAAACGGGTATAAAAAAAATTTAAATAATTTTTTTTCCTTGGTTTTTGTTTTTTTATTTTTTAAAAATATATATACTAATTTTTTTTTAATTTTTTAATTTTATAAAAAATAAAATTTAATTTCTCATTGAAATTTAAAAATAAAAAAAATTCTTATTGAAATTGTTTTTAAAAAAAATTAAATTTCTTATTGAAATTTTATATAAAAAATAATTTCTTATTAAAATTTTATAAAAAATAAGAAAACTCTCTGATGACAAGGTAAGTTCAAATGATATTTGCTTTTCTTCTAACCCTTGAACTTCAACATACTTGATGAATATGGTGTATTTATTAATGTCCCAAGAAAATTCTCTAATGACAAGGTAAGTTCTCCAATTTACATAATAGTTATTGAATATGTTGTTTTTAGTTTCTGACGATAGGAGAGAATTTCATTTGTTAGACCAATCTTTTTATTCTGGATTATTTTAGATCTAAGCTTCTAACCTTTTATTTGTGTTGAATTTTGCAATAATTTGGTTGCTGAAAATGAAAAACAAAGACATGAATTTAAAATTTAATGTTTATAACTTCTACATGATACTGTATTACTGTTCAATAATAAAATAAGGGATCAATTGAGTATTACTTCAAATGATATGCATATTGATCTGACTTTTAGACATTGCAAATTAAAAAAAAAAAAAAAAACCTTAAATTTATAATATTTTTCTCAAGTAATTAAAGTAGATTAGAAATTTTAAAAAAAATGAAACAGTCTAGATTCATTAATAAATATTGTACATCAACACTATATTTTGTTGTCAAAGAGTTTATTGTTGATCGGATTATTGATACTTTATAAGCTTAACATAAATGTAAATGAGCATAAATATGTAATTATTTATTCAACTTTAATTAATACTTAATTTTAGAGACAAATAAACTCAATTTTTTCTGTATCAAAAATTTTATTTTTTATAAAATTAAAATAACAAATTAAATTTTATTTTTCCTAAAATTTCAATAATAATTAAATTTTATTTTTATAAAATTTCAATAAGAAATTAAATTTTATTTTTTATAAAATTTCAATAAGAAATTAATTTTTTTTTAAAATTTCAATAAGAAATTAAATTTTATTTTTTTACAAAATTTCAATAAAAATTTAATTTTTTTAATTTATAAAATTTCAATAATAAATTATTTTTTTTAATTTCAATAAGAAATTAAAATTTATTTTTTATAAAATTATAAAATTAAATAAATTATAAAATTTTAGTATATATATTGTAAAAAAATAAAAAACAAACCAAAGGGATTTTTTTAATTTTTTTTTATACCCGTTTGTTATTTTTAATATTAAAATACATAAAATGAAAAAATCAGTTGGGAAATCACCATGGGCCATGGTGATTTTCCAACTGATTTTTTCATTTTTTTTTTGAAAAATACAGTTGGAAAATCGCCATGGCCCATGGTGATTTTCCAACTTGTTAAAAATAAGCGAATTTTGAAAATTAATTTAAAAAACCATCCATTCTCTTTATCCATTATTGCTAATAAATTGTATTTGTTGCGGGCAAACAAAAAAAAAAATCAATTCTATTCGTTCTATGTTACTTCCACTTAAATGCACATAATTTATATCTGCTATAAAGGCTAATATATTATTAGGAGTTGACTTAGTTAATAAATAGTAATATTTTTTGTCTATGTGAACCAGTGTTATCGGTATCGTATCGATACTGGTCGGTACGTACCATTTTTAAGGTAAATCGAAACGGTACCAGTGTCGTTCCGTTTTGATTTTGGTACCGACCTGTACCGGTCTTATCGGCCTGTACCGGTCCATACCGGTTGGTACAAGATTTTGATTTTTTTTTAATTTTCTTATTTAAAAATTCACTTATTTGAATTTTTAAACCAATTTCAATTTTTTTGTGTCATGATATTTTTATTTTTTCATAATTGTATTTAAAATATATATATATATATATGTGCTTATTAAATTAGGTTATTGGACATAATTTACTATATTTTTTTAACATTTTAATATTTATTTTACCTATTTGATGTTTAAAAATTTTAGATATTAAATATTTAAAATTTATATTTGTATAAAAACATATATATGCATGTAATGGATTTATATTTGCATGTGTATATAATATATATTTTATTAAAAAACTTGAAAATAAACTATACATATAGATATATATATGAAAAAATATTTAAAAATTACCGGTAAATCCGAAACGGTACGCCGAAACACATCGATATCGCTACGTACCAGTACCAGAACAAAAATAATACGTCCGCCAATACAGTACTGACTAACTTGATGTGAACACTATTTTTTTAAAAATCAGAGAGCAATAATTTGAATGAGGTGTATATATCCGAACGGGGTTTCTCTTATCCATAAATTTTCTTTAAAAATCTCAAATTCTAATTATAAGGTACTACTTGTGAAATTCTCAAAAAGAAAAAACAACAAAAAGGATAGTGATACATGCATTAATGTACTGCATTAAAATGATATTACTAATTTCTGATTTTAGGAATTTAAGTGAAAAATATTAAAATTTTTATGGATTATAATAAAATTTTAAAAAATTATATATCATATGAGTATGTAAAATAAGTATATTGGATTAATGTATATAAGTTTTTTTTTTATTAAGTATCCAATTTTTTTTATAAGTGATATTCCAATTTGAAAGTTCGAATTTAAATTGTAAAATAGGCATATAAAATAAGAAAAATACCACCTTTCATTGTGTAAAAAACAAAAACAAAAAATGTAAATGCTTCTCCTATCTGGAAATAAATGGTAGAAATGAGAGAAAAAAACAAGACGCCACAAAGCCAAGCCAAAGCACACATTGGAAAATGTCGAAATAAATGAATAATAGGTTTATATAATAAATAAACATCTAGGATCATATATATTCAATTTAAAAACAAATACAAAGCACTAGATCACATTAGGACAGTAACTATAATTATTAATTAATTAATTCCTTTCCTCGTCAAACAAAACAGGCAGCTTTCTTACAAAATTTCTTCGATTTCTTCCCCCAGCCCCACTCAAAACAAAATCTATCAAAAAACTCAAATCTCGTTTTTCCCCCCTTCCTATCACCAAGAAAACTGCAAGAGAGTAGAGACAAATTAAAAAATTCAAGAAAGGAAATAAAAAAACATTCCTCCAAGCCAAAAATATTTACAAAAATTGACCCCAAAAAAAAGTGGTAACTTCTTTTGACTGGTCATGTCATGTCACGTCCAATGATTTCATGAAGCAGCCTGGTGGTGGTGGGCTTGGGGCTAGGGCTAGGGCTGGGGCTGGCTCTGGGTCACATGTGTTTTCAGAGGAGAAAAAGGGTATCCTTTAGTCTTAGTCAGTGGTAGGACTCCAGTTTTGGTATCGGTAGCGGCGGAGGCGACACTGGTGGTAGCAGTAGCAGCAGCAGCAGCAGCGGTGGTGGAAGTGGTGGCCACACGCTCACATGAAGGACACATTGTGAGGGTAGTGGCAGGTAGCTGCATGTAAAATGGCTGAGAAGTTTTCAAGGTTCTTAACTCTTGCAGTTCTTTCTGTAACCTTCTATTTTCTTCTGTCATTGTCTCGCAGCATCTCCTTAAATACTCGCAATCTACCTCCGTCTGCTTCAATTTTGTCCTGTTTCGTACCATTTTATTCAAATCAAAACTTTAAAATAAGCCCAAAATTTTACATAATATTAAAAAGAAAATAGATTTCTATTTTATATTATTAATAAAAAGTAAAAACATTCTCAGCCCTGAAGATATTACTCGTATTGGCAATTATTGAATCCAACAATCATGAAATAAAAAAAAAGAATTTTGTTAATAATTATTTTAAAAATATTCTTTAAGATTATTATATGTGAAATTTATTAATTTAATAGATTGAAAATAATAAAAAAAATTATCAAATTTTATAATTAATATAATATTTTTATTATAAATAATATATTAATTAATCTTAAAAAATATTTTAAGGACACTCAGTAATCAAAATTCATAAAAAAGAATATATACCTTGCTCTTCTATTCTGAAACCAAACTTCCACTTGGCGAGGACGAAGATTTAATTGCTTGGCCAAGGCAAGTTTTTGCTTCTGAGCCAACATTTTAAAAGAAAATCATTCAAAATTTTAAACCAGAACCCTAAAACAATGAGACAAATAAAAAAAAAAGGTTCATTTTATTTTTACTTACAGGATTGAGAGTGTTGTGATCTTTGAAACTTTCTTCAAGAAAAGCAGATTGTTCTTTAGAGAGCCTGAGTTTCTTCCGGGTTGAACCGTTCTCATCATCATCACTGGCTCTTGAGCTAGCCCTTTCAGTTTCAACTTCCAGGTCTCTCTTGCCTCTTCTGCTTCCATTTCTAATCCCAAAATCCATCTGAAAAGAAGATACTGCGCTGTTGGGAGACGACAGCGCCGCCCCTTCCTCAGCTTCATCCGCCAACGCCACCAGCGGTAACCGGTTCACGTCTAACCCTCTTCCCAGTCCTTCTGACGAAACCGTTTCGATCACTAATGTTACAATACAAAAGTTAATGTTTTCTTCAAGTCAGATGATAAAAAAAACATATAAAAAATCAAAATCCAATAATACCCAGATCTAAATACCCCATAAAATGTCATTTTTGGTTGCAGAGAGAACTAAAAGAAGAAGAAAAAGGACAGTTTTTTAAATTTTCTTCATTAGGAAAAATGGAAGTTTTTGCTTTGACTAGCTAACTACGTAATTAATAAATATTAGAAATAAATTTTTATTACAAACAAGAAATTCAAACTTCAATTTTCTTTCTTCCATATCTTTATCACAAACCAGAAAGATAAACAAGAAAGAAAACATGAAGCTTGGAATAAAGGGGGTAAATAAAATACTAACGATTATCGGTGAGCCAAGGAAAGCGAAGCTGAGAAGAAGGCTGCGTACGAGGAAGAGGAGAGAAAGGAAGAAGATCAAGCTGAAGAGGTGGATTTGAAGAAACCCTTTTGTCGTCTCCATCTCTACTAGCTTCTCCTCTAATTTCACCTTCGAAAGCATCCCCTTTCTCTTGTGATCTGAACCCATTTCCGAGCCCCATGCAAAACCCTAGATCCTTGCTTGATAACTTTAGGGTTTTGTCTAGAAAAGAAAATGGCTCTGAGGGATCACCCAAGCTCAAAGCTAACTCCATTAACCTTTTTCTTGCAAAGAGAACCCCAAAAAAACAACTGCAAAGACGGCTTTGAATATCTTGTTGTTCTTATTTTCTTCTTTGATTTGATGAAGAGAGATATACCCTGAAAAGAGAGTTAAAAAAGAAACCCTATCCAATCTTCTTTAATGTAAACACACAACCCACGACCCCTTCCTCTATGACACTCCTTTCTTGCTTTTGCCTTGTGCGAGTAAAGATTGACCGACAAATCCAGGTTGACAAACGCACGTGAATCTATATAAATATACACCGGTTCATACACAAGAGAGAGAGAAAGAGAGGCGAGAAAGAAAATGAGAATGAGGAAAGAGAGATGTCTTGTTTTTTCAAGTAATAAAGGCAAAGGGTTAGAGCAAAATCTTAGGTCATAGTATGAACAGATGGAATTTGAATAAGTTTGACTTTTTAAAGAAATGAAAAGGAGAGAGGAAGAGGGGGGATGACTTCTGACCGATGAGAAAACTTAAGGCTTTAAGCTAACTTTTCTTTTATGGGTACAAGTTAACGACAAGCTTTTTTCTTTTCTTGTTTTTTCAATTAAGAATGTATCTACCCATGGCAGCACCACTTTTACAGCACAATCTATTATTAAATGCTTGATGGGAAGATTTTGTTAATTAATGTGACCATAACTTCACAATGTTACTGAATTATTGTGTTCTCACCAAACAAGGGCCAGAAATCATCATCATCCCAACATGAGAAAATGATTTTTCATCCGACGGCAGGGATCATCAAATCTTATTCTTCTACCCTTTGGACCCAATTTGTTTTTAACCCCTTCACCAACCTTTTTTTTTTTTTATAACTTTTGACTAAATTTGAACTCTAAATTTTATTTAATTAATTCATATAATTATTTTTAAAAATAATATTTAATATATTTAAAATTCAAATTTTAATATTTATGTTTTTTTTTTTAAAAAAAATTGACTAAATTTTTATTACTATAATAATATATATTAAATGCTACTAATATGTGTTATTATTATACTCATCATGATGATTTGAGGGAAATATAATGATTAAAATGTGTTGTTTACCAAACACAATTATTTAGCATTGGCACTGTTTGTTGTTTTCTTTGTTTTCCAAATGATAGCCAATTTGGTCCAAGATTTGCAGTTTCCGAGTAGTCAATTAACATTTCTTCCAATGACGTAATTGCAATGAAGTGTGTGTGACCCCGCTGGGAATGGGGCTGGACTGGGAGCCTGGGAACGCTGACTCACCAACCCAAATAGAGCACCTTTACCAGTTTCTTCCAAGGTGGCATTAACCAAATTGGCTAAGAATGATCTGAAAACCCCTACCTATGAGCTAAGCCTGATGTGTTAACAATGAAAAGCAATGGGAAGAAAAAGAAAATCAAAGAAGGATAGTATAGTTAGTTAAGTAATTTCCTAGTCAGATTATAGATTAGCATGAGATTTTGACCCAAAAAAAACTGCTTTTTATTATGTTCAATCCAAGCAGACAAAGAGACCAGCTTTTACTATTACAAAGAAAGTTACTAGTATATTATAGTTGTATAATAATAATGAAAACCAAAGGGCAATGTTCTTTTGTCTTTTAAGCAGAAAAAACCCACAAATTGGGGATCCAATGAGGGGAAAATTTGGTTGAAAATTTGAAGGGGGGTGGGGTTTTGAATAGATTTAGTAATATTAGACATTATATTATATAAATAAAAATAATGAAAATATAATATAATATAAAAAATAATATTAATATAACACGAATCATTAACATATTAAAATTTATATAAATATAAAATATTTTAAATATAATTATAATATAAAAAAATATATATATATGAATATAATATAAATATATGAAAGATTAAATTTAATTTAGGGGTTGAGGAGTATGAGAAGGAAGAAGAGAAGGAGAGGGGTAGGTGGTCCCACGCGCGTGGTGTGGGTTTTGAAGAAAGGAGGATAATTAAAATAGACATATAGAGGATGTGAGCAGGTCAGCTCTGCCATGCTTTTGGGATCATTGCAATAATTGAAGTCATGCAGGTTTTAATGATAAGTTGGAGAGAGAGAGAAATATGAGTGAATTATTGGGTAGAGACATTAAAGAACCCTCCGACTCTGGCACATGAATTATTTAAGGATTTTGCTAATAAGTGTTCTAAGGGCACTTGTTAAGGTTACTATATATAGTAATATCTTCATCCAATGCATCGGAAATGATGAATAAAATTGTTAACTTTTGCATTTAATACAATTGCTGCAATTGTTAAAAAAAAATTATGTTCATCATTTTTATAATTTGATTCATATATTTATTTTTTTATATTTTTTGAATTTTCTTTTATAATTTTTATATTTTGAATATTCACGTTCTTTTGAATAACATTATTAATCGTTTAAATTATTTGAATTGAAATTAAAATAATAATCAAAAATAAATATAAAAAATTGATTGATGGAATAGGAAAAAAATATATATACTGATTGATATTGATCTCAAAAATGAAACTATGGTTATTAAAAAAATGAAAACTTTCGCTAAAAATAATGAATTAAAAAATCATTATATTTAATATATGAATATAATGATATAAAAATATTTTAAATAAAAAGTTAGGTTTTAAACTATTTTTTAATGATTGTATTTTCATAAAAAATATATATTTTTTTATTTTAGATCTAATTACGTTTCTATAAAAAAAAATTAGATTTTATATTTTGATTAAGAATTAAGTGATATAATGTGTATTATTCTAATTAAAGTTAAGTCATATACCATCATATAATAGTACAGTATGTATACCATACTCTAACTTAAAGATATATATCATCTTAAATCAAATAAATAATTTTTTTAAAGAGTAAAATTAATATTTTTGCTCAATCAACATTGATTCATCATTATTTTTATTTTAGGATGGAATATAAGAATTTTAAATTAATAAAATACCACACATTTTATTAGACAACTATCAAAAGAAGTAGTTCAAAGGTAACTTGCACGTTCTAAATATTTTTTTAGACTTCAAAATTGATAATAAAATGTATTTTTAATATTTGAATATTTCTTTTTTAATTAGAATCAATTAATTTTTTTATTTTATAACAATTAATCATCCAATATAAATTATATAAGAAAGAAAAAGAAAAAAAAACCCCACCATCTAACTTATATTATTATAAAGGTATAACTACAGAAGGCATGTCGATAGATGGTCTGACCTTATCTTTTGTAATAAATCAAGTTTCTCTATATCATTCTCCTAACTTCTATATAAAGATAAGATTTTGTAATTCTAAGGTAGGCGTTGCCTTTTTGTAATAAAATCTGTGTTTTATCTCTCATGGCATTCTAAATTTCTCTCTTCTTTATAAGTATTCTTTGATAAGAAATTCGTTCCTTCTTAGAAATATGCTCTGCATTTGTCACTAATTGAGGATTTTGTTCATAAAAAAATATGGAACGAATTTAAATCATTGAACCATTTGAGATAAAGAAAAGAGATAATCTGACTTAAATTATTGTAGTTAAAAGACAATAGCCCCTCAAAACCGTGAAAATACCGTTCAATCAGACATAATATACCTGTTACAGTGCTAAATAGTATTTCCCTCTCGCTTATGTTAACAATTATGTCATTGAGAATTTGGAACATAGCATACCTATAAATATATAATTACCCATTTACTTAGCGTCTAATCATAGTGCAAAATTCTTATATATGTCCAATCCAATTCAATCAAATCAAATAATAGTGTTTATATTGAAAAACATTAAAAAAAAATTAGCTGATTGTCAACTACAATCACATAAAGCCTATAACCCCTCAAATCAAACCACTCACTTGCGTTCTCAAACTTAGCTGAAGCAATATTTACACAAGAAGTAAGGTGTGAATTGCCTCTAGTTAATTTGTTTGTACTGATGTATTTGTTTTTTTTAATATAAAATGAAATTTTAATTAGAATAAATTAAAAATTAAAAATCTATCACATTTCCCATTAATGCCCCTAAATTATTTAAATGTATTAGCCCAAATCGAAATCTAGAATCTAATTGGTTAAAGTCTACTCGGCCTTCTTTTTTAACTGCATTAATAATTGGGATAACATGATAAACGAAATTAAGGTGCAGGTATCTCGGATTAAACATTTTAATAATACATAAACCACATTAAAACTTTTCCAATATTATAAGGACTCATAAGACATTATCCCAAATATAAATTTACTATCATCATCCATTATTTTACCTATGCAAAATAATTAAGGTGAATGGGCCCTGGTTTTGGAAAATCTAAGAATCAATCATTTCACACAAAAGATTGTGCACAATGTGGCAACCCATACTTTCTCTTTCCTACATAATTTGAAAGTTCTTTGGAAAGGGACCCCTTGCCCTGGATGGAAGAGGGCATCAACATAATCCAAGGGGGCTTCTCTTACTTTATTTAATGACCACAAATAATTTGGGTTTATGTCTTAATCTAATTAAGAATGCAAATAAGCTATGGAAAATTCAGGTAATTTGCATGGAACTTGCCTTTGTGCACGAATGCATTCAACTTTTCACCAGAGGATCTAAAAAGATTTTCACTTTGGAGTGTAGCAAGTGTCATTTTGTTTATAAAAAAGTGCCATTGAAAATTTTTTTTTTCTCTTTGTTTCTCATGACATCCTTTAAAATTTGTTGGAAATTAACATCCTTATTTTGTTTGTACTTCACCAATAAACTCTACATGTTAATTTGCATTTAGTTTGGGTCAAATTAAGCCACCAAATACAGACTCGATCACAAATTTAGCACTCAAGATTTAAAAACAGAAAACATGATTGGATTTACAATTTTATTTATTTATAATATACTCAAATTTAACTCGTCGGGTTAATTTAAAGTTTGGCTCAATAATAAATTATTCGAGTCTAAATAATTAACTTCCAAGTATGACCGATTGGCTTTCTAATCAATTAAATATAAAAGGTTTAGTAGAGACGGTAATTGGACAAGTTGGATCAAGTTTGAGTCTGATAATTTTGGATTATAAATTTAGATCATTTACGATTTGTATTAATTTGGGTCATTTCGAATTTGACATTTTAATTATTTAAGTTTGAGTTGTCAGATTTTATTTTTTTGAATTTTAATTATTAAAATTTAAAGTTAAATCAATTTGATTTTGACTCATCCGAATTCGGATTCAATTGAATATATATGTGTTGTTGACTTTGATTGACCAAACTAAATTGAATTATATTCATATGATTGGACGAATTTTACGAATTTGAATCAACATTTTCACTCTAGTGTTTAGAAATATGAAAAAGGAAAGGATTTAACCGAAAGAAGAAAAAAGAAATAGCTTTCATAATTTTATTTTCATGACCTTAAGAAAAAGATTATTTTTTGGATAAGTTTAAAACAATAATAATAATAATAATAAAATAAAGGAAGAAGGCAAAAGTAGAAAGAATGAAGTGTGAATGTTGCAGAGAGTAATAAAGACTGCGACAAAACCAATTGCTGGTTAAAAATTTTGGCGTCCTTTATTCGACAGAGAGCCACAGAGCCAGAGATTCTGGTTTGTTTGGTTGCTCGAGGCCCCGAACCTGACCAGTGATTCCCAAATGTTTATTTATTTATTTATTTATTATTTTTTACGTGTAACCCTTTACTCTTACGAATGGGATTTTAAAGAGTACTGTACATTTCGTACAGTACATACACCACGAGGATGTAACAGGATCTATATATATATATATATATATATATATATTTTTGAACGAACTTTTTTGTTTGAAAAATGAGAAAAAATTATTTTGGTAAATGTATGCCCTGTCCTATTTCATCTCACCTATAAATTTATTATTTTATTATTTATATATTCTATTATATATATATATATATTATATTATATATAAAAATAAAAATAAAAATTTATACTAATTGATTTTACTTAAAATGAGTTAAATAAAATTTTTATTGGCAATTTATTTTTAAAACATTGTATTCATAATTAAATAATAATATTATTATTCTAAAAAATTTAATTAATAGAAATAAAATGTAGCGAGGTGAAATAAAGCAATTAAAGATATAACATATATTCATAAAAAAATAAAATAATTTTTGTATTTCACTATAAAAGGAGACAATGGCCGCACCCACACACCAATCATTTGTACATGGGATCCTAATACTAATACTAAATAAGAATAGGAATAGGGGGCTTTCTTTTCTTATTTTTCTTTTTGTTCTTTTTTCTTCTCCATTCATTTTCCATTATTATTATAAATTTTAGTAACGAATATTCTTAAAATACTTGTTAAAATTAATTAAATTTTATATTAGATATAATAATTAATAGTTATTTTTAGAAATTTTAATACATTAAAAATAATAATTTACTTAATATAAAATTTTAAAAATGATTTTAAAATATTATTTAATATAATTCTTTTATTATTATTGGATAGAGCCCAAAAAAAATCAAATAAGTATTAGGTGATTGAAATTTGAAATGGTGTGTTTCGTCTCTTTTTGTCCTCCCCTTCCCTACTCCAAGATTAAAAAAATTAAATTGAAAGTCAAATTGGTTAGATCTTTAATTTTCAGTTTAATTAGTTTAATCGATCGATTCATTTAAATAAAATTTTAAATATTTAAAAAATAATTTTAATATTAAATAAATATTATAAATAATTAATAAAAATATATATTTGACTTAATGGTATGATCTTTAATATATAACTAAAAGGTTAAAGGTTTAAATCTCATCAAATATATATAAAAAAAAATTGAAAACAAATTAAAGAAATATATATATAACCGGTTTTTTTGATTTTTTATCGATTAAATCGATTTGTTATCGATTTAATTTATACCCAATTTTATATAATGTATCAGACCAAATAACCTATACGTTTTTGATTTAACCGACTAATTCGGTTTAATTTTTTAATCATTGCATTCCCATTCCCCGTCCTTTTTTTTTTTTTCTTCCTTCTTCTTTGTCTCCAAAATTACAACGATTTTTACGTTTTGTTTTTATCAAGGAAGTAGTATAAAAGCCTAGCAAAAAAAATTTTAAAAATAGTATTATCTTAATTATATAAAAAAAATAGAAGGTAGAATAGTTAGATGATTCATCTAAGCTCATTTCAAATTCGACTCATCATCTATATTATATTTATTATTAAATATTAAAAAATATATTTAAGTTTTTTATTAATATAACAATAAATATTAATGATATTATTTATCTAGTACTTATAATTTCTAAAATTTACATTAAAGAAATCAAAGCATGATATAGAGGTATGTTACATGGATATGAATATTCATCACCTCTTGAAAGGATACTTAATCATAAGTTTTAAAGCAAAAATCAATGCCTACATTATTCTAGATCTGATCAAGATTACTGAATTTTACCATGTACATGAAATCAAGTTTAGAACATAGATAATTTGTCAAAAAGTCAATTCAGTTATCATTATAGTGTACTTGCCGAGATGTCTTTTATATTTATTAGATAACGTAATTTTTGAATGTGTATAGTGTCTTATATTTTTTTTTTTCAGTTGTGTAAATATACATATAATATAAATTATTAAATATGTCAAAATCTTAAATAAGAATATGATGTGTATTAAACGTATCGTGTTAATCTTATTTAAACGTGTCATGTTCTATTTATTATATTATTTCTTGTATTTATTAAATGTATCGTATTCATATCGTGTTTTTATATCGTGTTCAAAATTATCAAATTTAATATTTATAAGATTTTCTAATATGATAATATGTATTCATAACATTTTTATCAATAACTTCTTTTACTCTCATTTTTCTTTCTCTCCAATCTGATAAATTTGGTTTGAAAATTTTATAGAAATAATTATATTTAACTAATTAACTTTTACCTAAATGGAAATTTAATTTATTAAACCAATTACTGCTAAAGTTAATATATTTTCTAATTACTTGTATCTATTTTCTTAAGTTTATAATCGTATTAGTCCTATAAATTGACAAATTATAGTAACTAAGAATACCCTTTTTAATATGATAAATTTGAATTTAAAAGAGGAAGATTTAATTAAAATTTGTATTTATTTATTTTTAAAATATTGTGTCATTGTATCATTGTATTCAGGGGTATAATTGAGCCGAGTCGAGTTGATAAGTGACAGGCTTGAGCTCAGCTCAATTTGAAAACTTGAAGCTTAAAGCTCGGCTTGAGCTTGATCAAGTTTCGTTTTTCATACTTGAGTTTGACTCGTAATTTACTCAAGTAGATCGAGTCCGGTTTGATAAATTCTATTAGGTTCCGTAAAATCATAAATTTTGACTTTAAACATTAAATTTTCATCATTATTTATATGTACATATTAAATATATTTAAAAAACAAAGCTTCGAATACACTTACGAATCACTTGAATCAGGTATTAAATACTTGAATTTGACTTGTTACTCGAGTAGCTAGCTCGAACTTGACTCAATAATAAATGAGTCAAATTCAAGTATTCACCTAATCAAATCCGAATAACTTTCGAATATAATTTGACTCGTTTATACACTAATTGCTTCAGACCATGATATGGCACCACCTTAGAAATCGATGGCATGTAATGTTGCTTTCATACAATTTCAATAGATATCTAAAGAAACTTTTTTTTTTTTTTTGGTTATTTACTATATTTATTTTTGAGTGGGTGGAACTTAAAGAGTATTTTTGAAATAGGAAAGGAATAGTTTTGTCTTACTATAAAAAAATTCCTACTTGCCACATGTCAAATTTCTTTGCTCACACGTGGTGAGTTTTTTTTTTTTTTTTTTAAGATCTTAAGATTTTTAGTTTTAAGTTTTTTTAATTATTTTTTTAAATAATATATTTAAAGGAATTGGTCCATACATTCACTCGCAAGTCGATTTAGAATCCATACCAAACTTTGTTCGGGCAAAAAAATTTAAAATATATATTTTATTAATTATTTTTATTTTTTAAATCATTTATGTAAAGCAGTTGGTCCGTATGGTGACTTGCGGGTCGATTTAGGATCCGTAACTCGACTCGTTTAGGGAAAAAAAGTATTTTATTAATAATTTTTAGTTTTTTATTTTTTTTAAATGATGTATTTAAAGGGATTATCCCGCATGTTGACCTGCAGATCGAGTTAGGATTCGTACCCAACCAGCACGAAAAAAAGTTAAAAAAATAAATAAAAATTATTAATTATTTTTTTAAAAATTTTGAATTATGTATTTAATGGGATTGGTCCACATCTTGACTCGCGGATCGATTTAGGATCCATATCCGACCCGATCGAAAAAAAAAATCAAAAAGAAATTCATTTTATTAATTGATTTCAGTTTTTTATTTTTATTTTTTTAAATGATGTATTTAAAGGGATTGGTCTGCACATTAACTCGCGGATCGATTTAGGATCTGTACCCGGTCCGCTCGAGAAAAAAAGTTGAAACAAGAAATTTATTTTATGAATTACTTTTATTTTAATTTTAAATGTTGTATTTAAATGGTTGGCCAATACGTTCACTCGCTAGTTGATTTAGGATCCGTAATCGACTAGCTTGAAAAAAAATTAAAAAGAAATTTATTTTATTAAATATTTTTAGTTTTTTTAATTTAATTTAATTTAGTTTTACTTTAATTTATTTTTAAATGATATATTTAAAGGGGTTGATTTGCACCTTAATTAGTGGGTAGATTTAAGATCTGTACCCAACCCGCACAAAAAAAAATTGAAAAAAATAAAATTATTTTATTAATTGGTTATTTTATTTTTAAATAGTGTATTAAAAGGGTTAGTCCGTACATTGACTCGCAGGTCGATTTAGGGTCCGTACCCGATCGACTCGGGAAAAAAGTTAAAATATTCTATAATTATTTTAATTTTAATTTTAATTTTAAATGATGTATTTAAAGGGGTTGGTCCGCATGTTGACTCGCGGGTCGGTTTAGGATCCGTACTCGATCGGCTCGGTGAAAAAAGTTTAAAAAAAATTATTTTATTAATTATTTTTATTTTAAATTATGTATTTAAAGGGGTAGGTCTGCACGTTAAGTCGTGGATCGATTTAGGATCCGTATCCGATCCGCTCGAAAAAAAAATAAACAAAAATGAACTTGCTGCAAACTTATGTGAGAAAATCGATCTTGAATAAAATACAAACCATAATTTTATTTGTTATTTATTATTTTTCACCTCCTATAAATAAAAATATACAACATACAATAAAGTCTAAATATTTTTAAGTATATACAAAAATAACATTTGAAAATGCATTTATATTACATAATTTATAAATAAATAATTTTCATAATTAACAAAATATAATTATATTAATATTATATCAATTTCAAAATAAAAAAAATATTATTTAATAAAATATAATTTAAAATTAATCTATTATTATTAATTAATTAAAAAATTTATAATAAAAAAAAGTATCCCGACGAAGCGGGATCTTTTTTTTAGTTGTTGTATTAATTTTCAATTTATTAAAAAAGTTTCAAGTATTAATTAATATCATTATTTTTTTTATTGACAGATATTATGATATCAATAAATTCATCATAAATTATTTTGTTTCCTCAGCTATAAATCTGTTGAAACACCTTTAAATTGATCATAAATTATTTTGTTCCCTCAGCTATAAGTATTCCATCATAAATTATTTTGTTCCCTCAGCTATAAATCTGCTGAAACACCTTTAACACCAATTGGAGCCACAATATTAAGTTTTACCCCATCTAGTCTATTCTTTTCAGATGAAAAATATACTCTTACAACCAATCTTAAGATTGAATGAGCAACCCCATCACTATTAGTTCCATTCTTAAAGTCATTTGGCCATGTGATTATACTTGCTTGCTCATATTCAACCTCTCTCTTTAATTTTTACTATTTCTTGAAAAGCAGTTGGAGGTTCACCAACTTCTATACTACTTTTTCCTTTCTTTCTAATGTATCTATTATAATATTATAATGTCCACTACCAACCTCTTGATTCCAGTTAATTTATATTTTTTATGTATATTTTTGTTTTGATATCAATACATATTTGTATCAATATATTTCGATATATCATTTTGAATTTATTAATATTATATAATATAATATTTTATTTATAAAATATATATATATACATACAAATACACTTAAATTACACATATTTATATGTTTATATGCATATATAAATTTTAAAAAATTTAAATATTTAATTCCAAAATTTATAAATATCAAATAAATAAAATAAATATAAAAATATTAAGAAAACATAACACGTTGTTATTCAATAGTCTAATTTAATAAAAATATATTATTTTTTGATGGAATTATAAAAATAAAAATGATCATAAAAAAAATTATGAATTAAAAATAAAATAAATGAAAAGATTAAATAAAAAATAAAAAAAACTTGTATCAATTGGTATGATCAGTACGAATCAAAATGATCAAGTATAAGTCAATACTATCGATACAGATTGATACAAAATGAGAAACATTACATAGACCTAAATGTACCAATTTCCCTTAAAAGCTGTACATATTAGCCGATATGATCTATACTATAGCGATAACATTGATTTATCCTTTTATGTAATAACTTTTATTAGTTTTGACATAGGACGGTAGCATTGTTTTTTTAAAAGGTGATATTTTACAAATAAAAATTAGAAATACAATCAAATATTTTCAACATACATAATATATTCACACTAAAAATTATTAATAAATAAACCAATCAAATAAAACCAATATAAATTGAAACCTCAAGCTATTTTTTTTTTTTAATTGGAATTTCATTTTCCTCATGTTTTTAACGAGGGTGGACTATATATATATATATATATATATATATAATTCTCAACTAAGAGATTTATATATGGACTTTAAATTATATATATATATGGTTTAGAACTGGTTTTTGACCATTCTATTTCCCATGCATCCTTGAATTGTTCAGTCCTGGTAGTCTTGATGAATATATATAACTGATTTTTTTTTCTTCTAGTCAGACAAAAGCTATTTCTTTTATGTCATTTTTCAAGTGCTTGCCTTCAACTTATATATATTTTACATTAATATGAACAAGTTAATAGCAAGAAGTTAAAGGATGAATATGCAGGTTTTCATAAGCCTAAACATTATCTTTTTCTCTCTCTAATTATTACAATTATTTGGGCATGCATCATCTAAGTATTGACCGGTCAATTTGATTTTCCCATTATTGATTATAGATTATACTTTATATATAAGCTTTCTAAGGAGTTTTCAGTTATCTGTCAATATTGCTTAGCAAAAATAACAAAATTGCCACGTTTCTATATTTCCTGCTTGGCTGCCTTCAAATTAATAAAAAAGATGGGATGGCATAGGAAAAAAATAGTGATAGTATGATTAAAGAAGGAAAGCTGATGACATAAAAAAGGATTTTAAACCCTTTCTCGTATTGATAGACCTGCTCAAGGGTCGGATTATCCATCCAAACCAGAAGGTCCGTCCATATTTTGGAGGGTTTGGAGAAAAATATTAGGCCCTAAATATGATTTGGGCAAAAAATGAGGTCTATTTAAAAAATGGGCCGGGTCTTGGCTCCAACATCAAGGTCCGAGCGCAGCCCGATCCGACCGGTTTTTTATATATATAATATATAATATATTATTATTATATTTTATATATTATGTAATTTATATCATATAAAAAATAAATATATATATAATATGATAGTGTAAACATTTAAAAATATGTTAAGTTATCCATGTTTAGAACTTAATAAAAGAAAAAAAAATTACTAAAAATAAAATAATAAAAAAATATTTGTTTAAATTTTTTTAGAAAAAAATAATATGGCCGGGCCTAAACGGATTTTGACTACTTATTTACAAATATGGACGGGTTTGGATAGAATTTGAAGTCCATATTTCGGGTCGGACCATGCTTGTACAAGTATATATGATGTTGATACCATACCTAAGCCTAGCCCAAATCCGGCCTTGACCCAACCCATGAGCACCTCTGGGTTATTTTTTTGTATTTTCATTTAGGCCTTTTATTGAGTCGGGCTTTAGAAGTAATCGGATGAGCCCATGTTGGCCCACGTTAAATCCTCTTTTTCCTTTTCCTTTCCCTTTTCCTTTACCTGTCCATACTCCATATCTAAATAATATTTTTCCTTTATTTAATTTATAAGCCAACAAAATTGAAACTTTTCCTTTCCACCACCGCCTCACATCCCCATTTACCGGATGATAAAATTCGATATGTTGAACCAATTTCGTTATCGATTCGTTAGTAAGAATATTTTCTTAAAAAAAGTAGGGACAAAACGATTTTAATAAATATTTGTTTCATTTTGTCCAGTCTCGCTTTTTAAATTTAGTATTTTATTTTTTAAAATATTTTATATATTTTTAATAGATATATTAAATATCTATAAATTATTGAGAATCTTATATGCACTTAGTAAATATTTCATAACTTCATACTCATATATATATATATATATATATATATATATAAACAGAATATTGAAAAATACAAACAATTGCAGTTTCGGTAGAAGCAGAAAAAATAGAATATCGAGTCAAGATTGGACCTTTGACCTTAAGACGATTATTGTCTGTCTTTACGGTACTTACAGTCTTATTACAATTCGTCTCCCAGATTTTCTCGATAATCGTTGCAAATGAGTGCACACTCGGATTGCAACACAGAGAACCAGAAAAATGCTGAGTCTCTCTCTCAGAAGGCAGAATTATTTTGAGTGAATGAGTGAGTAAAAAACAGACACAGGATGTCTGTATTTATTGCAATCAATCTGCCTATTCAGTAAAGACACACCACATGGAAAAAACCTGTTTGATCAGAACAGACACACCCATTGGTGATGAACCAGTTTGGTCAAGTAGGAATCCAAACCAGCATATATTTACCGAAAAGACAGATTCTGAAAAATAACACGAACTTGTTCGATCCTGGACCGAAAAGGCATGAATTAATTGGACAGTCTTAATAAGTTGGTCCGGCTGGACAGCAAAAAGATTCTTGTTCGATCCTGGACCGAAAAGGCATGAATTAATTGGACAGTCTTAATAAGTTGGTCCGGCTGGACAGCAAAAAGATTATTGCTGACCCAAGCCCAAGTCTGGTTCGACCCAGCCCGGCTCAGCAGCGCGCGTGTGGTCCAACCTAGTTTGTGTAGGTCCTCACTCACCACAAAACTTGGGTGTCCCTTGGGGCCTAACCTAACATTGAACACAAGCCATTATAAATAACAAGCTTAAGCCATTCTTTGTTCTATGTGGGATTCCATATCATACACTATATCAACCAACTTTCTTCCTTTTCAAGTAGGTACTTAGAGATTAATTTCTCATTCAACATTGATATCAATTGTGTATATAAATTATACACCGTGTATTTACTTACGACAACCTACGTATTAAAATATGTATTTCGTATTTATACACCAAGAAATAAGCATTAATATCCAACATAAAAAAATCTCTGTCGACTACTATAAGTAAGGAAAAACATGGTGGTAAGATGAAGCTGTTGAATCGACTTTTAGGTTGTGTTTGGTAGAGTGAAAAAGTGGAAGGATGGAAAGAGGAGTGTGGAAAAGTGGAAAGAAAATAAATTTTGAGTGTGCTTAGTAGGAAAGAAAAGTGAGAGAAAAGAAAATAGAAAAGATAATCATTCTTCACACCTATTAACAAAAACAAATCACTCTAAATTGGAAAGAAAAGATGAGTATAATGGTAAAACAATATACTTTTCATTTTCTTTCCTTTCATTTTTCAACTCTACCAAGCAATAGATGGAAAGAAAATTATTTTTTCTTTTTACTTTTTCATCTTTCCTACCAAGCACACCAATGAAAAAAAAATATGTTTTCCATCTTTTCACTTTTCTCTTCCTCCAATTTTTCATATTTTTAATTTTCTTTCCCTCCTATCAAGGAAAACCTTAAACTTTCAAAAAGTTCGGGCAGAATTACAAAATGGACCAATGAACAAAAAGTATTTATTATCTATTATCAATAATTATTAATAAAGAAATAATAAAAATTTTACCACAGCTCAAAAAAAAAGTTTTGGGAGAATTATAAAATAGATCAATGAATCAAAAATATTTACTATCTATTATCATTACAATAAATATATTAGTAAGGAAATAGAAAAATTCTTTATATAAAAGAAAGATTATGCAATTATTTTTTAATTTTTCGATCTGAGGGAAAAAAAAAAGACTAGAAGCAGTTGGTCGATTTGAACTCCTACAACTGAAGAAAGTGAAATTTCGTTGATAAAAAAATCGACTTAAATTTCATTTTTCGATTAATTTGTCACTTGGTTTTAAAAAAATTAAATTTATAGTTTATTGTTTTTTATTTGAAATTGATTTAAGAAATTTTTTTATTTGTGAAGAAGATGTAATTTGAAATAATGAATTTTTATATTAAAAAATATAATTATTTTAATATATCAACATATATTAAAACATAAAAAATTAAATATAATTGAATTAGATAAAAAAAAATCCCAGCGAAACGAAAAAAATATTCTAGTATATATTAAAATCATATATATACTAATATTTTATATATATACTAAAGAATTATATATACAAGATTATATTCATAAATAAATTATAATATATTTTTTACAATATTAAATAAAAAATAATTAATAAAAAATGGGGTGGAGCGGTTATGAATGTAACCGACATCTATGAAAGTAAAAGTTTTCAACATCCATGCAAAAATAAGACGGAAATGGATAAGACAATCCTCATTCCGGCCCGCTTCATTATCATATTTACCTACACTTTTTTCTTCATTTTGCTCTTAGAATTGTAGTATAGGGACGAAAATGTCCCTGTCAGATATAGCTTTGGTTTTGTCTTTCGCATTTTATTTTTTGTTATTTTGTTCTTATTTATTTAAAGTTTTTCAAATAATTTTGTTGTAATTATTCAACAAATTTATATAATTTCTTAATAAACTAATTAATAAAAAATAAATAAAAATAATAAATACATAAATTACTAAAAATAATTCATGGCCCAAACATAACATTATTTTCAATAATTAAGATTCAATTCCTGATAATTTTAAATATATATATATAAAAAAAAAATCATCTCATGAATTCAATTAAGTGTAATTTCCACAAAACTGAGTTCATGGGATCAAAACTCATGAATTATAATCGTGTGTTTAGCTAGTCGTTTCACCTATTATAACATTTCCCAGTTTTAGTTAATGCTAAGACAAGCCTTAATCAATGTCGAAGCCAGAAGGCGAAGGGGCCTGATTTTTCCAAATTTTAAAGTTTTATCCTATAGCTTTTCTTTTCTTTTTTTTTTTTTAAATTTATTTATTTATTTTCATTTGGCCCCCTTAATTTTCTTAAAATTTTCTCAATTAATGTTTAACTTTTTCACACTATTTACTCAAAAAAAAAATACTTATGATTAGTTTTACTTTTCACAAGATTCCTTTTTATTATCATTTGATTTTTATAATATAAACATAATTTTTCATTGAATACATTAATTTCTTTATCTTTTACTTTTTTAGTACATTGCATGATAATTTCTTGTTTTTGCATATTATTAAACTAAAATTATCTATCTAGATTTGAATTTGTAACGTGCATAAGAAATGCAAATATAGTACTATAGCATTTAATTAATTATATATAAGGATAAGTTTTAACATAATAAAATAAATGATATCTTATATTAACTTGTAATGACTAAATGATAATTTTAGTGCAAAGGTATTATAAAAAATTAATTAAAAGTTTAAATGATACTTAATTTTTGTGAAAAAATTAAATTCATAAAATTTGATTTTAATTAAGAAAATACATAACATATAACAATCATTCTTAATATGATATGATCAATCATTTTGGAAGAAATTAAAAACTTTAAATAATATTGAATTAGAGGTGTCCAGGAGCTTAGTCTGGCTCGATCCGTCCATTCGAACCTGATTAGACACGTTTAGTATTTAAAAATTAAAAATTAAAATTATTTTAATATTTTAAATTTAAATAAAAATAAATTTTATTAATAATTTGAGTTCGGACTTAAAATCTCTATCCAAGAGTCAAGGGCCTAACGGTCACCCTATCTTTATTGAATCATATCTATTTTCTTTTTCTTTCTTTTTTATAATAAATCATCTTAAAATAAAGTAAGACCTATAAATTGTTGAATGTGGAGCATGATGTTTGAGAAGTTATTATTTATTGGTAGGTGGTTTGAAGACTAATGAAGTTTCCTTGTGGATTGCCTCTCTAAAGGAAAATTATCTTCCTATATTTTACAAGAGCATTGCACTTTGCAACCATAAAATTGTAAAAGCCTGCCTGTCTCTGCCTCCATTTCCTTGGAACACTTCAAAAATCAATGAAACATCAATTTTGACCATATATGAATCAATGATGTAATTTCATTATTGATGATCATTAGATATTAGATATGACAATTCTTATATTTTATCGTATTATAATCGTATTTAAAATATTTTATATTTTATATAAATTTTGATATGTTAATAATTCATATTATATAGATTTTGAGACATTCGTGTATTAGTATCGTATTCGTGTTATTTTTTTGTATTGTGTTATATTTTAATTATTTTTCATATCGTATTCGTGTCGTGTCCAATATTATCAAATCTAATACCCATATATAATGTGTAAAGGAACTCAAAATCAATTTATTTTCCACTTTGTTCCTTGTGGAAAATTAGGTGGAGAAATATTAAAACAAGTAAAGTGCCCAATATTCTTTCTTTTATTTGAAAAAAAAAAAAAATCGAATCAAATTCTTTAAGTAGGTAGCATATATGTGAACATATATGAGTTTTGATCTTATGGATTTGATTCCGTAAGAATTATCTCGAATATTTGATATGGTTCAATAGCAGCCAAATTTTAATTCTTAAAAACAAATAAAAATTACTCAAAATACTTTAATCGAACAAATTTGACTTTTTCTTAATAAAATTTTAACCATATTAAATTAATTTTACCATATATAACTTCAAAACCCCAAAACAATAAATAAAATCTTGATTTATTTTTTCCAATACATTAGAAACTCAAAAGTCAAAACATCAAAATTCACCCAAGCCGTTCATACTCTTGGTGGAGTTTCGATGTTTTGAGTTTCAGAAGAATTTTTTTTTTTTTTTTTTTGTGATTTATTGTTTTGGAGTATTGACGTTAAATATGATAAAAGTTAGATTAACATGGTTAAACTTTTATCAAGAGGAAGTCAGATTTATTTAATTAAAGTAATTTGAATAGTTTTTATTTATTTATTTATTAAAAATTGTGATTTGGTGACTATGGTTGAGTTATATATATTAAATATTTAGGTAACTCCCACAAAATTAAGTTTGCTGGATCGGAACTTAAATTTAAGTAGGAGCAATGATAGTTTGATAATTGAACTCGAGATTTAATTAAATTGATTCAAGTAATCATTTTTTAAAAATGATAATTTGATAAATTTAAAATTTGAATCTCTACATTTGCAGCCATTTCTTTTATCTCTAGACTACAACCTCGGTTATAAAAAAAATATGATAATTTGGTAGTAAATCATTACAATATTCTTTTAAATGATACCAAATGGTATCTAAGCGAGAAAGCGACGGGTGATCGTAACTTGAAAAAGTCTATGTAATTTTGTTTAATATTGGTCGTATTTTTGGCTTCCTAAAGCTACTGCTTAAGTTTGAAAACTAAAAAAATGTCTTTAGCAATGAAGTTTCCACGTTGATTCGGATATTTTTATAAATAAAAGAAAGTTAATCCTATTTATTTCTAAATAAAACACGTGAATTTGATCAAGGGTCAATTTAATCATAATGAAGTGACAAAAATTACGCGTCGTTGGGGGGTCGGGGGCGGCCGGCAATCAAAAATTGAATTAATTTAGGATAAGATGGCTTGGTCTTTGTCAATGAAATCAAATTTGGAAAAATCCTAAAATATATTTTTTGGAATGCAAATAATTAAGCAAAATAAGATCTAGCATTAATGGCCGGTTAGTTTTAGTTTGAATTTGGGAAATTTTTATTTTTTATTATTATTAATGAGGACTGTGATTGTGAAGTTCCTGGCTTGAATCTTAACCCCATTTTAAGTCTCATATTTTCTAGACCCATAATTATTTTTAAGGTTTTATCTAAAATTTTCCTTTTTTAATTTGTGGGAAGCATGTAAAAAGTTGTTTAGGTGAGTAACTATATATATATATATACCCTTAATTAAAAAGGAAAATTTATATATATATATATGTATATACCCGTAATTCAAGTGACTACAAAAAGAAAAAGTTTATTAATTCGTTCAATCTCTAAATAAGTTACTTTTATTGTATTTCACTACAATGCTATGGTTTTTATTAAATATAAATCACAACAAGGACTATGAAGCTGGTCAATGTTTATTTTTAAAATGTTCATTTTTTTTTAAAAGATATTCTAATTTAAGCATTCAAATACAGCAGAAAATACCAAGTGGCTTCGTTGTAGTTATAGAAATCTCAAACTTGACCAAATTAAGTTACATAAATTTTCTAAGAAGAAGACACTGTCTTCTATGTAAACGCGTTCATCCCTCAAAGTGACCAAAATCTTGCAAAATCCTCCATTATATTTCACTGCGTCCAAACTTTGCCAGGCATTAACAGAATCTCGTTATAATTCAATCCTCCTCTTTCCTGGCTCACTTGTTATATGGCTATTTTACCGGTAGTCAAGCTTTTAGTAATCTTATTAATTGCCCTCTTTGGGGCTTCTTGCACTAAAGTGCAGTGTTTGGATTTTAACTTTTCAGACTTCCAGGAAGAAAACAGAAAAGATCTGTTGCTGAGTAAGAATTCGACTATATTCAGAGATGCCCTCCAAATTACACCTGATCTTAATGGAGACATTACAAATACACCTGGAAGGGCATACTATGGGAAGAAGTTCAGGCTGTGGAGCAAAAAGAAAGGAATTGCATCTTTCAATACAACTTTTGTGATTAATATCAGTAACAAAGACTCACCAAATGTTGGGGAAGGTTTAGCTTTTGTGCTAAGTGCAGATTCCAGTGTTCCGGAGGATAGCTTTGGGCAATGGCTTGGGATCGTCAACACAACCACAAATGGAACCTCTCAAGCTGGGATTGTCGGCGTGGAGTTTGACACGAGGAAGAGTTATGAGGAAGAACCTGATGATAACCATGTTGGCTTGGATATCAATAGTTGTTACTCAATCGAGCAGCGGTCATTGATTAGCTATGGGGTTAACCTTTCGATAGGTGTTGATGTGCGGGTCGTTGTTCAATATGATGGCAAAAACATGACTGTTTTTGTTTCCAATGGAAGTGAAACTCAGAACGTTACAAGTCCTGTATTTTCGGTGCCTCTTGATCTCTCAGAATATCTTCCGGAAAGTGTTCATGTGGGATTCTCAGCTTCAACTGGCATTTTCACACAACTGAATTGTATTAGAGCTTGGGAATTCCATGGTGAAGATGTTGGCGAGGATTCAAATCTGTTGTGGGTTTGGATTGCTATTCCAGTTCTCGCTCTGGCTTTGATATGTGGGCTTGCTTTTTACATGTATTGGAGAAGGAAATCCCAAAAGGATGATCCGGAAGGGGCGTATCCAAATATAGAAGATCATATTAAGAGCTCCACTGCTCCAAGAAGGTTCCGGTTGAGAGAATTAAAAAGAGCAACAGACAATTTTAATCGCAAGAACAAGCTTGGAAAAGGTGGATTCGGGACGGTCTATAAGGGAGTTTGGAAAGAAAAGGAGATAGCTGTCAAAAGAGTTTCCAAAAAATCACATCAAGGAAACCAAGAATTCATAGCTGAGGTCACAACAATCGGCAACCTCAACCACAAAAATCTTGTGAAGCTAATTGGATGGTGCTATGAAAACCGAGAGCTCCTTCTCGTATCCGAATACATGCCGAATGGAAGCCTCGATAAATTCATATTCTATGATGAGAAAACAGGCAAAGAGGGATTAAGTAAACCAACTCTCAGCTGGGAAACGAGGCTCATCATTATACAAGGAGTGGCAGAGGCACTAGACTATCTTCATAATGGCTGTGAGAAGAGGGTGCTTCATCGGGACGTAAAGTCTAGCAACATAATGCTGGATTCAGAGTTCAATGCTAGGTTGGGAGATTTCGGATTGGCAAGAACAATCCAACAAAGAGAAAAAACACACCACTCAACAATAGAGATTGCAGGCACGCCTGGTTACATGGCACCAGAAACTTTTCTTATTAGCAGGGCAACAGTCGAAACCGATGTTTATTCTTATGGTATTCTTGTCCTGGAAGTTGTATGTGGAAGAAATAATCCTGGTAATCAAAGTGAGCTGAATAATTATAACAATAGCATCGTGAATTGGCTATGGGAACATTACAGGAAAGGAAGGATTACTGATGCGGCGGATTCCAATTTGGATGGAGACTTTGTGGAAAAAGAAGTGGAGTCTGCACTTATTTTGGGTTTAGCTTGTTGCCATCCTAACCCGCATTGCAGGCCTTCTATGAAAACTGTTTTCGCGGTTCTTACAGGGGAAGCTGATCCACCACAGGTGCCACTAGAAAGGCCTTCATTTGTGTGGCCAGCAGTGAACCCAGTTTTCAGCCAGTCAGATTACTCTCTCACAGGAAGCCAATTCGGTACATTTTCTGAGGTCAGCGGGAGATGAATGAACCATTAGCTGATCACTGTCTTTCCTTCTGCAATACTACTATACCAGAATACTCCAACTCGTCTTTTTGTCAATGGAGAAATCGTGTCAATATAAATGTCTTTTTTTTGTTTGTTTTTTGTTTACAAATGTATCCTGATACAGATTTTCTTAAACCATGAATACCAAATGTAACTTGTTTTTATGTATATTAGCAATTTGATTTGTATTGTTTTATTCTTATTAAACTGTTTGGTCATTAGGAAAAATGATTCGCTCTCCCTTCTATTGAATTGAAAGATGAAAATTATCTGTCATTAGAAAGCCATTATAAGGAAATTCACACTGCTGCTATATTTATATTGGCACTATGACCTTCCTTGCACTTGCATTGCATGAATAAAGCATTTGATTTGGCAGAATGGAGCTTTGTCAAAGGGTTAGCGGAAATTTTGGCTTTTGTGACTTGGCGTCTTTGGCCATTGGATCAAAGGGACCATCCATTTTTTGACTTGTTTCGTAGCCTGATTAAGCTTTAAACTTTTAAATTCAATTAAAGAAAGTAAAAGATTATCCTTCAAAACACGTGAAACAAAATTGAATGACTAAGGTTAAGCCATTGAACCTGATCAAACAGAGAGAAATGAGCAAGGCAAAGAGAGCCATTAGAGCTCACGTTCTACTCTTGCCTTACCCTGCCCAAGGCCACATGAGCCCCATGCTCCGATTTGGAAAATGTTTTTAAGTCTCCAAAGGCGTTGAAGCTACACTAGCAACCCCAATCTTCGTTTCCAAGTCCATGCAAACAGAGCTCAGTAGCTCTACTGATGTTAAAGTACTTTCTGATGGATTCGATGAAGGTGGATATGCACAGGCTGAGAGCCCGGAGACCTACCTCACAACTTTCATAACTCTAGACTCACAAACTTTGATTAATTTAATCAAGAAACTTGATGATATTAGTCGTCCCATGCCCTAATCTATGATGGATTTTTGCCTTGGCCACTTGATATATAGCTAAGCAGCTTGGGGTATTTGGATTGGTATTTTTAACACAATCTTCCATCTAGGGACGATTGGACCAAGTCTTCCATCTATGCATGTGGACATAAGACTTGAAGATGGCAAAGGCTATGGTATTCATCTTTTTAAGCCAAGCAGCACACCTTGCATGAGTTGGCTAAATGATAAGCAAATGGTTCAGTTGTCTATGCATCTTTTGGGAGCATGACAACTAGAAATGGAGCAAATGGGAAAGCTAGCTTGGGGATTGGCAAGAAGCAACTTCTATTTCTTATGGGTTGTGAGGGCATCAGAGAGGCAAAGCTACCAGCCAACTTCATAGAGGAGTCGTCTGGCGGTGACATAGTGCCCACAATTGAAGGTGCTAGCTCACGAGTCTGTAGGATGCTTTGTAACGCATTGTGGATTCAATTCTGTTCTTGAAGCTCTGAATTTGGGAGTTCCAATGGTGGCAATGCAAGCTCAGCCTGACGAGACCGGTCTCGTGAAAGAGAGGCTATAGCGCTGTGCGTAAATGAACTAATGGAGGAGATAAGGGAAAAGAGGTTAAGAGAAATGCTAACAAGAGGATGAAAGTGGCCAAAGAGGCTGTAATGATGGAAGTTCAGATGAGAACATCAATGAATTTGTATCTAAAACTGCAAGACTCCTAGTACATTACCACTTAATATAGCTCCATTATTTCTTCTCCATCATAACTGTAAGAACATATACATGATGAAATACATTGCAATTTGCAAGCATGTAAACAGGGGATGGTCCAGAAAAACACATACAAACAAGTCAAGTTCAACGAACTATGATTTTTTGTAAGTTACCTAAAATAAAATTCCATACATGCTAGAGTTTTTAATCAGGAGTTTGAAATAAAGAGAAATTGATGGCACTAGTACTAAATCCAAAACTAAAGCCAAATATATGAGAATGAAAATAAAAACAATAAAAATCAACGGATGAAACCCCACACAAAATTTCTTAATTAGAGAAATAATATAAATTACTACAAAATATTATTCTCTGAATGGTGAATTTGACCCAAGAAGCAGATTCAAAATTCCCCCTAGTCATAATCTATCCATTTGGGATGACAAAGTGACTCCAATATAAGGTTCTTTTCACAGCACCAATCTCATAAATCCAATTGAAAAATAGGGCGAAAAAGGGATGAGGTTCAGGCATAATCAGTTTGCACTGTCAAATCATGAATTCCCAATTCATGGTACAAACTATGCACATACTCTAATATTGGGCGGTCATCCATCTCATTCTTCACCTGCTCAAGTGTCAATAACAAATGCAACATTAAACATCCAACAATGGATAAAAACATTTTGGAAGGGAAACTCTTTGCTGCCTTAAAAATAGCAGATTAGATTTATGTTACAGTAAAATACCTGAAGTGAAACGGATCCAACAACATGACCAGGCACTAGTTCCCAAAACCGAGCTTGAGAAACTTCTGTAACATCTTCATGAGAAGTAATCTAAACGAGATAGAAAATTAAATTATAATTCACAAAAGAAAGATGTATAAATTTGATAAAAAAAAAAAAAAAAAAAATTTGCATAACAATAGCAAAGGTAAAGGCAACCACCTGCCGCCAGCATTTGCCCATGGCTGAAGATGGAATATTAGGTGGTGCCATCTGAAGCAAGACGCCACCACTAGCTTTAAATAGAGGCATGACAAGCATAAAGACTGCAACCGAAACTAATCCCAAACACAAAACTTCAGCATTATTAACCCTGCAAGAAAGGGAGAAAAGTTACAAGACAAAATGAAGAAAGAATAAGGGAGGAAAACAAAGGAACAGGCCAAGTTTTTGTTGCAAGGAGCAGGACAGTTGACATCTGGCCTGTTTCTTCACTAGCAGTTAAATAAATTTGAAGCAAGAAATTACCCAAGAGACAGAAACCAGGATGCCAGTATCAAACCTGCACTGAGAAAAAAACAAATGTACAGCAGCTTAAGACAGTTGTAAATGATGAAAGAAAGGAGCAGTCATGCATAGATAGAGAGAGAACACATGTCGCACCTGCGAATGGAATCTGCAAGAACATGCAAGCAAACTGAGTGGTAATTCATATCTTCAGGTTTCCTGTATACTGCAAGAAAAATATACATGTAAGAATAACACATGATCTCAAGCTCATGTTTCAAATTGTGGCAATCACAACCTTATTGCCATGCTTCAAACATAACATAGCTGTGTCAGTTAGAACACTTCCACTGACAACAGGTAAGTACATGAATAATAAAATACTACCATGAAAAAAAAAAAAAAAAAATCATCCAGGTAAGCTAAAAGATCGTCTAGACATGTCAAGCATCTATCATCACAGTATGTGAGCCCACAACATTAGATAGGAACATAAATAAGTGAATGAAAACATATAGTACAAACATAGGCAGTTCGAAACAAACAACAGCTACAATCACAAATCACCAATGTTTTTCTTAGTATAAAGTTCATAGTAAATTTATATCAAATATTGTAAACCATTTATCACCAGCTGAAGTCACTAGTCTACACATTCATCAACTCCAAAACAAAGAACCCCCCTTGCAACCCATTACTCAACAGAGTAAAAGCACTAACCTGACCATGGTAACCTCACCATGGTTTTTTCTAAAATTATCACTTAATATATATTTTAAAAGAAATTAAATATTATTAGGTCAATCTTTCTTAACTAAAACTAAAAGGGTATTGATCCTTGTTCCATCCGTGAACCTCATAACTGCATAAGCATTCTTATTTTAATTTGAAATACAACCTCTCAAACATCAAGAACCACAGCATCTGACTTACCAAGATTGATTCGAGCATAATTTCTAAAGAACCAAACGCCCATGAGATTCACCAACAGATTTGTCACTGCCGAAATAATCAAATAATGCCTATACGCAACAAAAAAAGTTAGTAAATATTTTTCAATTATTTTTTTTATCATGTATAAGAAATTAGATTAAATAACTGACAACTTACTAATATTTACTACTGTACTACCAATCAAAGGCACGATGACTTACTTGTGCTCTGATTCATCTTGGATGAAAGCATGAAGTGCTTCCACAGCTATGGAGAATGACATGAACAACAGAAACAGCTGTCTACACATGCAGCAAAATCAAGAATATCAAGATGTTAACCCATTTTATGTAATTAAAACAGAAGCAACAAAATAAAATTGCTGAAATATTAACTAGAAATACCTGTAAAGCATAAGAGAACATGAAACACAAATTCATTATTATAGCTGCATGCCCTTGATAGCAGATAAACAGAACAGAGCAAGCCAACAATTATTTTTAAGACATAATTAGCACCCCCTACAAATTGTTTCAAGGATTTTCTATTACCTTATCATTTTACTCCATGAGCAGTATGCATCAATTACTCATAGAACTGAACCCCCGGATTGAGGAAAGTCTATACACTTCCCAATGAGAAATGTTATATTGATATGTCATTCACTGTTCCCAAATATTCTAAGAGTCTCAAAATAATTAACTTCTACACAACCACAAAATACTCTAAAGCCAAAGGGAGGAGAAAAAGAAATAGAACTATTAACACCTATGTTACTCGGACTCGGATGCGAGTGTCGGACACGGGTATGTGTCCGACACGGGTATGTTTGATTTATTTTAAGTTTTTCCATGTATTTGGAGGGTACTTGGGGGATCATATCCCCATACCCATGTCCGAATATGCGTCGGACACGAGTACTTCAAGAAAAATGAAGAGTCGGAGTCGGAGCAACATAGGTTAACACGCACACACATAAATTTATTATTTCACTTATTTATATTAAACTTATCACTTCCTATACATTTTTAAATTAAGAGTTATCATTTAATGTAGTTTCCCGATTTTACACATATTGATTCTTAATATTTTTCACTTTTTCGATTAAATTTATTGATAATTGAGTGCATGAAACAATATTAATAGCATTACTTGACATAAACTTTTGCAGTACAATAACAGATTTGCATCATTTTGCAATAGATTTAACCTATTTCACATTTCAATAAAATAATAAAAAATGAACCATTAGTATTATTTTCAATCACTAAATAAATAATTTTTATATATTTTCATCATACTCATCCAATATTATTCACATGCATATAGTTCGTTTAGCATGAACTACTTCTTGGGCATTCAGCAATGAGCATATTTTGGAACTGCAGATCAGTATTATCAAGGATGCAAAGCGCACTCTAGGCGTTAGAAACCTTATATTGCCCGAGGCACAAGGCGCAAAAAAAGCTCTCGCCTGAGTGAAGTAAGGCGCAATATGTATATGTGTGTTTTTGTTTGTGTATACATATATACATATATATATATATAATAAGCTTAAGATATATAATTATGATAATAAACTCTAAAGAGTGGTTCAATTTATCTACAAAACATGCAAAAAAAATTTCTTCTTTTGTTGGTCAATATGCATGATTCCCTTATGGTCCCATGTCGATTATTCAAATATTGAGAAGTATAAAGTTTGATATTATCGCCTTTCTTACTAGTAAAGGTACAGCTAATGAAAAAAGTTAAAAATAAATGAAATTAAAGAGAACTTCAATCAGGCGAGCTTTTTTTGCGCCTATTGCCTTACAAAAAAGCATGCCTAGGTGCACAAGGCGTGCACCTGATCAAATGTGCATCGCCCAAAAGGGTCTGAGGCATTTTTGTTGTCTAGAGCTAAGGCGCAACGCCCAGGCACACCTAGGCCCACGCCTTGACAACACTGCTACAGATATCTTAAACGGTGAAGCTTTGAGTAAAATAAAAGTACATTTTATCTAGCTTTTATATGGATTATCTAAAAGGCAACAAATATCTAGTCCTACTAACAATTTAAACTTCGAAATTCAAATGTCACAAAGATCCATTAGAAGTCTATTCCAACATGAGTAATACCAAGTGACTTCTAGCAAAACCATATCCCAGCTATGTTCAGCAGCTGACATTTTAAGGGGCAATTTTTCTCATCCTTGTCCTAAGTTCATTGTACTTCAAACTTCACTAAAATGAAATCATAACATGAACACGGTACAAACTGAGAGACTACAACTGGAACACAACATTTTGACAGAAAGAATGTAGAAAATAAAAATACTTACAGCATTGGTGAAAGCAGACAATACTTCAAGTCTTTGGTACCTGATAATGAAAAATTTTACAACTATTAGCAGTCATGTACAACCATTCATCTAATCTTCACAAAATAGCTTGAAAAGGAAAAATTTTCTGTCATTTCAGAAGTGATTTGGGGGATGGAGGATGTGCAATTGAGATGCCCTTTTTAGAGGAAAAATAATGGCTACCAATTAAACTATGCCTTTGCCACAAAATAACTGAGGAAAAAGGAAAACAATAGACAACTGTAAAACAGCAAATGACTCAGCAGGGCCGGTGAATAATGGTGCATGTGTGATGAGTTAAGGTTTGTCATGTGCTTGATATAAAAAATAATAATCTAGATCAGAGGCATAATTTCATGAAAAAATATGTTGGCAAATAATTAAAGTTAAAATAGTACCACGAAAATAAATACTGACTGGAAAAATAGAACCAACTCAAGAACTCCAAGAAATACCAATAAATTGCACCAACTTTATCTCATGGACATAATTGAAATTTTATGATCTCACCCGTAAGTATAAACATGATCAGGCTTTCTTCGAGAAGCAGCCATCGCAAACAATGAAAACGTCAAGAGACCACAGCCAAATGTCAAATGAAATGCATCAGATACCAAACCTGAAAAGACAAGCATAACAACAAAATAAAAAACGAGAAAACTTTAACTATAAAACCAGGAACCCTAAAAAACTTGATGCAAATTAAAATCAACAAGGAATTTCATTCAACCCAGGGTGATATTTTCCAGTGGCGCATTCCCTTTCATGTAAAGAATTAAAAAGGACATCAAAATTCAAAGCTGAATCGCTAAAAAATAAAGAAGAATTGAACACTGATAAATAGGGTTACAAGATTGTCAAAACAACAAACTTTTATAGCCAAAAAAAAAAAAACATACTGTCCATAATACCACTTAGAATATGAGCACTTAAGCATACACTCAACCAGAAAATTCAACATTAAAAAAAAAAAAAAAAAGCTTGCATCAACACAAATAGAAGCCTAGTTCAATTGCGAAACATCAGAACTACAAACAACAACTATTAATGAGAATGATAAAAGCAGTTAATTAGCAAGCAACTAGTGTTATTAGGTAGAAATAGCAAGTCAACTTTATAGACTAGCTTTTCTTTGTCCAAATTTATTTGCCAAAATTCTTTCAAATACATACATCCAGAACTGATTCTCGCCTAAATATTTTACAAATAAGTATCCTAATTTAATTACCAACTGATAAAACTACAATCACTATAATAAAAAAAGGCTAAGCAAACTCATATATATATATATATATATATATATATATATATATGCAAAAACCAAGCATAAAACATATTAGAATCTCACCAATACGCCCTGTAAAGAGCCCAATCGCCAACTCAGCAGTAGAATACGCCACATTAAGTGAAATCATAATCAGCAACCTCTTCATTTGCCGGTTACCGGTTCTCATAACCCGAAAAACCCACAAAACCGAATCCAAAATCGAGGATTTATCCGCCGCCGCCGATCCTTTGGCTTCGAAAAATCCTTCCTTTTCTTGGTCAAAAGAGTAAAACCCTGGGGGTATATCGATGCTTGAAACATTCCTCGAAAGAAAAGGCTTAGTGGAATCGTTGGAAAAGTTCGAAGCCTTCGGCGTTTGGGGATCTCTCAGCGATTGTTGAAACGAAGGTTGCCGCGAAAACGCATAACGCCGATCGCTTGCGTTGGTAAATCCGAAATCGGCGTTCCATGGATGAGGTGAATCGGGCTCTTGAGGGTAGTATTTGAATGATTTATTTTTCTCCATAATTTTTTAAAAAATTAAAAACAATTTTGTTTTTCCTTTAAATTGGGAAATTGAGATTTTGAAAGGATTGAGAATTTAGGGTAATAAGTTTTTTTGTGATTTTTTGTATAAAAACAGAAGGGAAAGTCTGTGTTTTTTTTTTAAAAGAAGACTTGGGACAGGGCCGGTCGAAGTAAACAGAGCGAGTGGGGTACAATACATTGATGCCTAGAGTAACTAGGGTGAGTTTAGGTAGGTCCCAGATATTAATGTTGGGACCATCAGAAGTTTTACAATTGGTTATCTTTGATTGGATGATCAAATGATTGGACCAACCAATCGAGCTCATGATTAATTTTTGTACACTTTTCTTTTACCAATTGGCTGCCCGTCGGAAGTTTGGACTGTAACGGCGACTGAACGTGCGAAATTCGGAAATTAAAAAGTTATTTTGCATAAATAATTAAAATATTAATAGTAGCATCCTTATTTATTCCGACTTCATTTATGTTAAAACAATTAATAAAAAATCAAATTGATTAAATTTTTAATTTTTGATCTAATCGATTTAATAATAATCAAGAACTGAATTTAATATAATTTTTTAAAAAATAAAAAATATATATATAAATGAAAATTATATACAACTTTTATTTTGTTCTCACCCAAAGTTGAAAACTAGATGTAAAAGCAGTAAAGCACTGCCAAAGCTAATCAAAGTTTTAACCAGCGGCAATACAAAGTGATGGAAGAATCGAAGAATGAAATGAAATGAAATGAATAATGGAAAAATCGAATCGAACCCAATAAAATATTTTTATACCAAAACCAAAATTAAATCAAATATAATAAAAAATTATCCCAACCGAACACTAATATTAGAAACGATTTTTTATTTTTTTTATATTTTTGCTCCACCCTAATCCTCGGTTGCAAATACAATTTTTTGTTATTATTTTATTCTTGATTTTTTAACTATTTCTTAAGCATTAAAATTATTTTTTTGGGTGTATTATAATGAATTGGTAGATTTAGTTTTTCTATCTTAATTTGTCATATACCGATCTCATACATTAATGTATCATTGATTCAGATCCAATTTATAACTCCCGTTAGTCTTTGTCGTTACTGTAGGTGACATGGCATTTGACTCTTTTGACTTGATTTTTTATCAAATTTTAATGGTTAAAGTATTTAGATAGTCCTTATATTATAGTCAAAAGTGCATTTTAGTCCCTATACTATAAAAGTAAGTAATTTAATTTTTGTACGTTTGAAATTAGTGCAAAAAAGTAAAATTGATAACTCTGTTAATGGAAAACCGTTTAAATACTGACATGAACATGTGAAATTGACAGAATAGATGACTTCGGAAAAAAATATGACGTGTCAACTTTTTTGCTCAATTGGAATTTAGAAACGGACAGAATAGATGATTTCGAAAAAAAAAATGATGACATATTTTTACGGGTAAGTAAAAGATTTGGATAAAAAATTATGTTTTTCTAAATTTTACTTGAGTAAAAAAATTTGACACATCATCATTTGTTTTCAAATCATCTTTTTTGTCAGTTTCACATGTTCATATTAGCATTTAGACAGTTTTTCATTAACACTTTACCAATTTTATTTTTTTGCACAAATTTTAAACGTACAATGATTAAATTACTCACTTTTATAGTACAAAAATTAAAATATACTTTTAACTATAGTACAAAAATTATTTTAAGTACTTGAACCAAATTTCATTCGTCGACATTTGATAACATGGAATTATTTTGGTAAAAACGAAAACTTGATCACGTGTAATCTATAAATATATAAAATAATTGATAATTATTTTTGATTAATTGTTTTAAACTTTTTCCTTTTTTTTTTTAAACCAAACAGTTGAAGCAAACCTTAAAAATTCTCAAATCAAAACCTAATCCTAACTTTGTAAACGATTGATTCTAATCAAAATCAATCTCTTTGTAAACGATTTTGCAAAACGTGAAATGAGAGTGAGTTTGGTGGTGAACATGGGGTGCCCTCATCATGTTACTGGTGCCTGAAGACTGACTATGTTCTTTATAGACTTTACTGATTTTTTTTTTTTTTTTTTTTTTGAGAAATTTTTGTTTATAAAGTGTTGGGTTAAGGGATCAACAGAAAGTTTAGCAGAAACTGGAATGAAAGTTGGCTTCATTTCTTCCTCATTTCTATTGGCTTCAGCTTTCATCTTTAGATAAGAAAATTTGTGTTTTACATGACAGTATATACTTTTTCGATTAGGGTTTTCTTTTTTTGGTGTGTGTTTTACAATTTGTTTTTGCGTTTCATTTGCTGGAAATTTCTTGTGACAATGGAGAGAGCTACGAAGGTTGATAATAAAAAGCAAAGCATTTGATCGGTGAAAATGTGTTCTATCATCATTTTTTTTTTTTTTTACAAAGAGATTGGTTTTGGTTAGAATCAATCTCTTGAATAAAATCCTAAAAAGAAATCAAATTAGGGTTAGATTTTGATTTGGAAAATTTTAAATTTTGCTTCAACTCGTTGATTTGGAGAGAGAAACAAAAGAAAAACGTTTAAAATAATTAACAAAAAATAATTATCAATTTTTTATTTTTTTAGTTATTAAAATTATTTATATATTACATGTATTTAAAAATTTTAATTTTTATCAAAATAATTTCATGTCATCAAATGCATACGAATGAAAATTTGATAAAAAATCAACATACATGTCAAAAAATTCATTGTCACGTCAGTTACAATAACGGCAAAAATTAACGAAATTATCAATTGAACTTGAATCAATAATATATTAATGTACAAGAATTTATATATGAAAAATTAAATAAAGAGATTAAATCTACCAATTTACTCACTGTAATACAGGGATTGATTATACAATTTGATCAATATTTTTTTTATTATTCAAAAATCCAAAACCAAGTAGTTTTTTTTCCCATAATATTTGTGTTTTTATTATTCTCTCTCCTACAAAGTTTGTTAATTCAATTTAAAACAAAACAAAAAAAAACTTGGAATAATGTAGAAGCAAATCGCAAATCCCCCTATTATCCTTCCTTTATTCCTTCCATGTCCTTAATTATATGAAATCTATGCTAATTAGCAGCACAATTATTTTTAACTAAATAATTCCCGCATTTCGTTGCAGAATATTATCGAATTTAAATTAATATTTTATAATAAATTTGAAAGATAAAAAAGTAAAAGTAGTAAATATAATAATTTAGAAAAATATTAATTTCTATTCTTATAAGACACCTGATATAAAATTGAGAGTTATTTAAATATAGTTAATTACATCAGACAATTTCGACACAACATAATTATACGATACGAATATTACATGAGAAAAATAATTAAAACATGACATGACACAAAAATAACATGAATACTACACAAATACATGAAGGTGTTAAAATCTACATAAAACGAATTATTAAGCGTGTCAAATTTTATATAAATATATAATATCATGAATAAGATTATAAAAAGGAAAACAACACGAACATGACGACGCGCGACATAAATGTGGGAGTTATTTGAATAGTGTCAATTAGACTTAACAATTTCGGACACAACATGATTATACGAAACAAACACAATTTGAAAAAAATAATTAAATAGGACACGAAAAATAATATGAACACGACAAAAATACATGAATGTGTCAAAATCTACATAAAACAAATTATTTACTTGTAAAAATTTATATAAATTTATAATACTTTAAACACACGATAAAATAACACGAACATGTTACGAACATATAAATTTTTCTCTAAATTAAATCATTATGACAAATTATGCAAAATATAGATGAATTGAGACATGACATGAACACACAATTTTTTCTAAATTGAATCACCATGACAAACTATGCAAAATATTTGGATGAATTGAAACATGACATGAACATATGGAAAAAATAATTAAAATACGACACGACACGAAAATAACATGAACACAACACAAATACACGAACGTGTCAAAATCCACATACAATAAATTATTAATATGTAAAAATTTATATAAATCTATAATACATTGAATATACGGAAAAAAAATACGAGCACGACATAAAAAATAATATGAACACGAACAAATATCTGAACGTGTCAAAATCTACATAAAACGAATTATTAACATGTAAAAATTATAAAAATTTATAATATTTTGAACAAACAAAAATAATACGAACACATAAATAACACGAACACATAAATTTTTTTTTCTTTCTTCCCTTCTTAATAATTTTTTTTTTTTTGTTGAAAATATTCAAATTAACCTCGACCATCTTAATATTCATGTTAGTTATCAACTTAGTATAAATTCAAAATCTTTAATTCTCTTCTCCATGCATTGTGATTTGTAGGTAGAGGTGGCAATTGGGCGGATTCGGGTCGGACTCATTTGGGTTCGGGTTTATTCGGATTCGAGCCTATTCGGGTTAGGGCTTATTCGGGTTCAGGCTCATTCGGATTCGGGTTCAATCGGGTTCGGGCCCATTCAGGTTCAGGTCCGTTCGGGTTCAGGTCCAATCGGGTTCAGGTCCGTCCGAGTTCGGGTCCGTTCGGGTTCAGGCCCAGTCGGGTTCGGGTTTGTTTTACATCATTTTTATTTTATGTCAGATGTAATCATTTTTACATAATTTAAATATTTACTTTTAAAAATAATTTTATTATTTTATTATTATTTTTAGAAATAATTTTTTATTATAATATGATATTTTTAATTATATTTATTTATTAAAATCAATATTTGTTAGCACCAAAAGAATATAAAATTAATTTTTTATATAAAATAAAATTTTAAAATGATTTATTATAAAAATATGATATATTATAAATTAATCATATTAATATTTAAAATAATTGATTTGATGAACTCGAATTTTAACATGTAAATACATTATAATTTATATTTATTACAAAATAAGAGATTTTTATGGACGAACTCTGGCATTCAACTTTGAGGCCTAAACGGGTTTGGACTACCCATTTACAAATATAGGCGAGTTTGGGCAAAATTTGAGGCCTATATTTCGGATCGGTCCGGGTTTGGGCAAGTAAATATGGTTTTGATGACTTAATTTAATAATATGCCTAGGAAAACTATATATATGTTGCAAAGAGCAACACATTTTTTTTTAAAGTAGCTTTATCTATATTTTTAATATAAGAAATACCATTATATTAGAGATAAGTTAAAATAAATGCTATTAATTAATTTTAATATATAGAAAATACTATTATACTATTATAAGTGCTCTTAAAATAACATAAATAAAGGACACGTAATATTTTATGTCAAAAAAATGTACATTTTTAAAATTTTCATGAGTTTAGAATTTTTAGATAGTGGATTCATCAAGATATGAGACATTAAAGTTATAAGTACAAAATATAATTTTATTTTTGATAAAATTATTATTTTATCATATATATTATAAATTAAATTAAATTATAATTAAATTATTAAAAAAGATATTAGAATAAAATTGATAAATAAAGTTATTGCTTTATAAAAAATTTATTTAATTACAATTTGATAATTTTATTTTTAGTATTAAATTTGAATTCGGGTTAGGGTCGGGCTCGAGTATTTTCGGGTTAGGGTTTTTCGGGTTTGGATTTTTTAGGGTTCGGGTAATTTTGGGTTCGGGCTCTTTCTGGCTCGGGCCATTTTGGATTCGGGTTTTTTTGGGTTCGAATTTTTTATTTTTTGGTCAAATCGAGTTTGAATGAAATCGGATTTTTTTGGATGAATTTTCAAATTCGGATTCATTTTATCATCTCTATTTGTAGGGATAGTTTTTAACTTTTTATTATAGTAAGGAATAGATTAAAAAAATTAATTCATTTTTCATTGGAAAATATTGCATGTTGCAATATTCCTGGTGGTTCTCCCGTGGAAAATTCAAGAAAAGTTTGTTAACGTACGTTTTGGTAAGCTCCAATAAATTATGGCCGTTAGATGAAAATAATTTAATCTGAACCGTTGAAACCAAAAAAAAAAAAAAAAGCTAGTAACCTGTTTACCGGGTCTCAAAATACTCAAATCCTGAAATTTTTCTCTCAAATAATAAAACCCTAAAATCTGAAAAGCTTTGTTTCGTTTCAGCCGCACCTCCTTCATCTTCTCAAATCAGCGTCGCCTCCATTTCATAAACTACTCAAGTTTTATAATTTGAAGCCTATCAAAAGCTTTTTCTAAGAAACTCTGGACTTTCCTCTCTACAACCTGCTTTAAGGTATTTTCTTATATTCTACAGTTTAGCTTAGCCATTGGGCTGTTTTCTCTTTCATAGCAAGTACCTTTTTTCTGTAGTTCAATTTTTAAATTTATAATTTATCTTATTTTGGCGTTGTCCATGCTAACTTATGATTGATACCCAATTTGACTGCAGTCCTTGATACCATAGATAGTCATGTGAGATATTCTTTTTTTTTTCTTTTAAGAAGTTTGCTGCTAGTGTTGCGTGGTGGTTAGAACATGTAATTTTTTCAAGGGACAAATTTTATTATTGTTATTGATTATGTTTTGCAAAAAGGTTGAGTAATTTTTTTGTTCTGTGTTTAGGGGACCGACAATTGGTTTTCGGGGCAAAGTACTCATTGCTTTCGAAGAAAATGGTTCCTCAAAAATTGGGGTCAGATTTGACAGATCTATTCCAGAGGGAAATGACCTTGGTGGGCTTTGTGAAGAAGATCATGGTTTCTTCTGTGCTGGTGACCACTTTAATCCATTTTGCATCAATTTTAAGCGTCTTTTATGATACATTGTGGACTTGTATCCAATCTTACCCATTGTGTTTGCACTCTATAGCTAGCTCACTTCGTTTGGATAGTTTTGGAGGTGATGATGTTGACAAGCTGGCTGTTAATGAACTTTTTGAGGTACATGTCATTGATTAATGCATGAGAGCTATTGCTTTACGATTTTCATGTTTATAAGCATTTAGCTCTGAACTGTCTCACTTTTATAGGTTGCAGTGAATGAAAGCAAGAGTAGTCCCTTGATATTGTTTGTGAAAGACATAGAGAAGTCTATGGCTGGAAATACAGATGTGTATACTTCCTTGAAGAGTAAGATTGATAATTTGCGAGCTAATGTTGTAGTGATTGGTTCTCATACCCATATGGATAATCGTTAGGAAAAAGTACGCAACTTGCTGTTTTTTGTTTAGCTCTGCGTCTTTCTTTGATGTTGTATGAAGTATTTTTAACTGTTTGATGTTTGCAATTTTGTGTTTCTGCAGTCTCATCCTGGTGGCCTTTTGTTCACAAAGTTTGGAGCCAACCAGATTGCTTTACTTGATCTTGCATTTCCAGTATGTCAATCACTGGCATTTTTCTTTTGCCTTATATTTCTTTTACTTGAAAGATGTTGGATGATTTTTTACAGACTGCTCTGAGTTACTACTACTGTCTAAATTTATTTATACGCCTATCTGTCTTAGTGGTTTCTAACTCTCTACTTGTATTGACCTATGGAAGGACCATGTCTGACTATATGCTAACATTTCAATGTTTATACTTTGAATTTGCATGCTCCGAACTTTTCTGGAACTGTGGCATGATTAGAATAGTAAAAAGTTTTAGATATGATCTTCACTTGAATTTAACATGATGCAATGCACACGCTATTATAATCGGTAGCGTTTCCAGTTTTATTACTCAAGAGATTCTGTTCCTAGAGAGTGTCCTCACGTGTTGCCATAACATCCTTAGTGCATTATAATCTAGTATTCACTTTTTTTCTCACTTTCTCATTCCGATAACACACCTAATACGAGTATCATTCCTTATGCAGGATAATTTTGGTAGACTTCATGACAGGAGCAAAGAAACACCTAAAACCATGAAACAAGTTACTCGGCTATTCCCTAACAAAGTGACGATCCAGTTGCCTCAGGTATGTTTATGTCAGTTTCTGCATCAGTTATCCTGTTACGATTGAAATATTAGGTTAATATTCCTGAATCATGTCAGGATGAAGCTTTACTTCTGGACTGAAAGCAGCAACTGGAACGCGACATTGAAACTCTTAAAGCACAGTCAAATATTGTTAGCATTCGCTCAGTGAGTATTGCTAACCTCTCCTCCCTTCCCAAACAGATAGAAGTTGCCTTCTGTGTCTTTTGAATATTTAGAAATTAGTAAACAGTTCATTTATTCGGAAATTTGAGGTACAAGTCTCTTTTTGGAGATTTTCATAACAGTTCTATGCTATCAGGTTCTCAATCGAAATGGTTTGGATTGCCCTGATCTTGAAACACTTTGCATTAAAGATCAAACGCTTACAAATGAGAGTTAGTATCCTTGAGCTTCTTATTATATACGAATTCCATACCAAGTGTATATTCCTTTTTCTTAATTTTTAACATTTTTACCATCGTATATATATATATATGAAAGATTTTCAAGACTTTCTTTTTTTTTTTCAAAAATTTGATTGATCATTTTTTTAAAGGTTGTTAAATAAGTATAATTTTTCCCTCAAATTCATAAAACAGGATTATACATTTGGAAAGGAGGTAGTAGTAAAACCTTGTACTACTTTTTACTTTAATATTACTAATTTTTTACCTTCTATTATTGTAGGTGTGGAGAAAGTGGTAGGCTGGGCACTAAGTCACCACTTCATGCATTCTTCAGAAACTTTGGTGAAAGATGCTAAACTTGTAGTTTTAACTGAAAGGTTTTATGTTCTCTTAATTTATTTCAACCTAGATCTCTGAAATGTTAAAAGAGAAGCTAGAATTATATGAACTATAATCTCTTTCCATTTTATTCTTGTGCTAACTTTTTCTGTTGCAGCATCAAATATGGGCTGAACATTTTGCAAGGCATTCAAAGCGAAAGCAAAAGCTTGAAGAAATCACTTAAGGTACAATTGTCTTCTTTCTCTTGGTTCTATGTATAGTCATTGCCCCTGATATAGTTGTCCATAATCTTTCTGGTTAGAAAGTTAGTATGCTATTGAATTACATTTAATTTTTCTTATTTCCAGGATGTGGTCACTGAGAATGAATTTGAAAAGAAACTTCTTGCGGATGTTATTCCCCCAAGTGATATTGGGTTAGTTTTGATGATATTGGAGCCCTTGAGAATGTCAAAGACACCTTGAAGGAATTGGTGATGCTTCCCCTTCAAAGGCCTGAATTGTTTTGCAAGGGACAGTTGACAAAGGTTCTTTCAATACGTAGTTTTGCTTTATGATATGTTACTTGGAATTGTGCATTTTAAAAGTAACTCCAGTTGTTTTATTATTTTATATATTATTGCTTTTGCAGCCCTGTAAAGGAATATTGCTGTTTGGGCCTCCTGTTACTGGAAAAACAATGCTTGCAACTGAAGCTGGTGCAAACTTTATTAACATATCAATGTCCAGCATTACTTCAAAGGTATTTTAAGTGCATAGAAACTGTGGCATGTACCTTTTCTGTAATTGTGGTTTTAGAAGCAAAGTTTAGTAATCAGGGAGCTGACAATCCTGGGAAGCGGCAGCTTCTTTGTGTGGTAAGGATTGTTAAATTTATTCTTCTATGCTATATCTTCCTGGCCTTCTCCATTATTGTCTTTTGTAATTTGCATGCTTTACTTTCATGCCTTATTTATGATCAAAACATGACATCATATTGCTAGTGGTGATTGTTATTCTGTGATTAGCTTTTTGATCAGGGGTTTTTAGTGGGCCATTGGCAAGTTGAACATGATTTGAATTGGGCTTTAGGCTGTAGGGTTCTCAGTTTATGTTTTTTTATTATATTTGTTGAATGAATTTATTTGATCATGAGGAACTCAAGGACTGGGATCAGTGTCTTTTGATGCTAGGAGATGAGAAGTTTGATGAACATGGGAATGTTTATGACGCAAAGGATAATAGTGCCATGTACTTAGAGAAATATGGGGAAGATCGTGAAATTTGTTACAATTCTACGTCTGCAAAGTTCAGTCCACATTTCTGTTGTTTTTGGTTATTAAATTTGTACTATGAACATCTTCATATTAGTGTACGAATGTTTTTCTTTTGCTTTTCTTGTGGGTTGTTCTGAAGTATTGAAAATATGGCTAGTTGGGTTGTGGTGGAGTTGGTTATAATCTCTTTCTAGTATTTTAATTTTGTTTCAGCAGAAGAATCAGTTCAGAAATATGTATTTTTTTTCTCATAACAATATGCATTTTATATGGCTGATTTGGAATGGTATTTTATATGGCTGATTTCGAATGGTATTTTATATGGCTGATACAAGTATATGTATGATATAGGTATACTCAATTTTTTTAAAGTTTTTTCATATATATGGAGGATCATACTTTAATATTTATTTTCAAATATGTGTCGGACACAAATGTCAGAAACGAGTATTTTGGTTTTAATTCAGATGCTTTCGATAAATAATATTTTCATTTAAAATTATTAAAATTTCAAATTATAGCAAATTGATATGAGTTTGGGGTTCAAGTATATTTGAAGAACAATAGTAAAATTTAAATGAAAGGAAAACATGTTTTATGAATTGTATTAGACTTGTTCAAGACTCGGGTTATCCACCCGAGCCAATAAGCCCTGCCCAAATCGAGCCGAGCTTGGGATAAGTTTTTTTAAATCCGGGCCGACTCGACCCAACCTCGATTACTATTTAATAAATAAATATTTTTTATTTAAATTTAATTATAAAAATATACAAATATTAATATAAAATAATTTAAATTTATAATATAAAAATATATAATTTAAATTTAATTATAATTTATCATGTTCATATGTAATTCGGGAATTTCTCAAGTTCATATGTAATTTGTCAAGTCCATATGTAATTCTCCAAGTTCATATGTAATTTCTCATGTCCATATGTAATTCGGGAATTTCTCAAGTTCATATGTAATTTATCAAGTTCATATGTAATTCTCCAAGTTCATATGTAATTTCCCATGTCCATATGTAATTCGAGAATTTCTCAAGTTCATATGTAATTTATCAAGTCCATATGTAATTTGTCAAGTTCATATGTAATTTTTCATGTCTATATGTAATTCGGGAATTTCTCAAGTTCATATGTAATTTATCAAGTCCATATGTAATTCTCCAAGTTCATATGTAATTTCCCATGTCCATATGTAATTCGGGAATTTCTCAAGTTCATATGTAATTTATCAAGTCCATATGTAATTCTCCAAGTTCTTATGTAATTTTTCATGTCCGTATGTAATTCGGGAATTTCTCAAGTTCATATGTAATTTATCAAGTCCATATGTAATTCTCCAAGTTCATATGTAATTTTCCATGTCCATATGTAATTCGGGAATTTCTCAAGTTCATATGTAATTTATCAAGTCCATATGTAATTCTCCAAGTTCATATGTAATTTCCCATGTCCATATGTAATTCGGGAATTTCTCAAGTTCATATGTAATTTATCAAGTCCATATGTAATTCTCCAAGTTCATATGTAATTTTTCATGTCAGTATGTAATTCGAGAATTTCTCTAGTTCATATGTAATTTATCAAGTCCATATGTAATTCTCCAAGTTCATATGTAATTTTCCATGTCCATATGTAATTCGGGAATTTCTCAAGTTCATATGTAATTTATCAAGTCCATATGTAATTCTCCAAGTTCATATGTAATTTTCCATGTCCATATGTAATTCGGGAATTTCTCAAGTTCATATGTAATTTATCAAGTCCATATGTAATTCTCCAAGTTCATATGTAATTTCCCATGTCCATATGTAATTCGGGAATTTCTCAAGTTCATATGTAATTTATCAAGTCCATATGTAATTCTCCAAGTTCATATGTAATTTTCCATGTCCATATGTAATTCGGGAATTTCTCAAGTTCATATGTAATTTATCAAGTCCATATGTAATTCTCCAAGTTCATATGTAATTTCCCATGTCCATATGTAATTCGGGAATTTCTCAAGTTCATATGTAATTTATCAAGTCCATATGTAATTCTCCAAGTTCATATGTAATTTCCCATGTCCATATGTAATTCGGGAATTTCTCAAGTTCATATGTAATTTATCAAGTCCATATGTAATTCTCCAAGTTCATATGTAATTTTCCATGTCCATATGTAATTCGGGAATTTCTCAAGTTCATATGTAATTTATCAAGTCCATATGTAATTCTCCAAGTTCATATGTAATTTTCCATGTCCATATGTAATTCGGGAATTTCTCAAGTTCATATGTAATTTATCAAGTCCATATGTAATTCTCCAAGTTCATATGTAATTTTCCATGTCCATATGTAATTCGGGAATTTCTCAAGTTCATATGTAATTTATCAAGTCCATATGTAATTCTCCAAGTTCATATGTAATTTTCCATGTCCATATGTAATTCGGGAATTTCTCAAGTTCATATGTAATTTATCAAGTCCATATGTAATTCTCCAAGTTCATATGTAATTTTCCATGTCCATATGTAATTCGGGAATTTCTCAAGTTCATATGTAATTTATCAAGTCCATATGTAATTCTCCATGTTCATATGTAATTTTCCATGTCCATATGTAATTCGGGAATTTCTCAAGTTCATATGTAATTTATCAAGTCCATATGTAATTCTTCAAGTTCATATGTAATTTTCCATGTCCATATGTAATTCGGGAATTTCTCAAGTTCATATGTAATTTATCAAGTCCATATGTAATTCTCCAAGTTCATATGTAATTTTCCATGTTCATATGTAATTTTTCATATGTAATTTTTCAAGTTCATATGTAATTTATCAAGTCCATATGTAATTTTTCAATTTCTCAAGTTGATATGTAATTTTTCATGTTTTATATGTAATTCGTCCAAATTGATATATAATTTATCAAGTGCATATGTAAAAAATTATGACCTAATAATCTGCTACTCAGATTTCCCAATTTAGAGCTTACCACAACCTTATCATAAGAAACTTACGGTAGAACTCCCCTTCTCCCGTTTACTCAAATTAATATGCGAAGACAGGTACTCCAACAGGGGTTTAAGGTTTTGACCACTTTGGAATTCGGAAGAAGTGAACTTGCTTTTTGCTTCCTGGCCAAAAAAAAAAAAAAAACTTGCTCTTTGCTACTTTTTTTTCTCTCGAGAAACAAACAGAGCAGAGAAGAAAACGGCAAGCAAACAAGATGGTGCTCTTTACATCTCTGAATTCGCTCTCCATAATCCCCAAAGCCTCTCCTTCTAAAAACCCAATAATCTTCAACCTCCTAAAAACTCCATCATTGAGAACTCACCTCAAACTCAACCCCATTTCGAAACCCTCTTCTCTTTCTCTTTTCACTCAACCATCCAGACTCAGACCTAAAACCCAATATTTCCAAAGCCCCAAGATCCGCTCCCTCTTCACCGGCATCGTCGAAGAAATGGGTGAAATCAAGCAATTGGGTATGGCCGATCATGGAGGCTTCGATCTCAAAATACACGCGAAAACCGTTATAGAAGATGTCCACCTCGGTGACAGCATTGCCGTTAATGGAACTTGCCTAACTGTGGCAGATTTCGATTCCCATTTGGGAGAATTCACGGTTGGGTTGGCTCCTGAAACCCTAAGGAAAACTTCATTGAGTGAATTGGAACCCGGGTCATTGGTGAATTTGGAGCGGGCTATCCAACCCACAGGCCGGATGGGGGGCCATTTCGTGCAAGGACACGTGGATGGGACAGGGGAGATAGTGGGGAAAAAGGTGGAAGAGGATTCATTGTGGATTAAGGTTAAGGTTGATAAGAGTTTGTTGAAATATGTGGTGCCAAAAGGGTTTATAGCTGTGGATGGGACTAGTTTGACTGTGGTGGATGTGTTTGAAGAGGAACTTTGTTTTAATTTTATGTTAGTAGCTTATACTCAACAGAAAGTGGTGATTCCTTTGAAGGAAGTTGGGCAAAAGGTGAATTTGGAGGTTGATATTCTTGGCAAGTATGTAGAGAGGCTTCTCAGCAGTGGTTTTGTTGATTCAATCAAAGGCTCATGACTTGCAGAAATGATAAAGGTTTGGTTTCTTCTTCTTCTTCTTTTGGTTTAATGTACCATTAGTTTATGTTTCTCTTATGTTGTTTTTACTTGTTCAATCTAATGTATTTTAATTTGCAGTAGTTTCTATCTATGTTACTCAGGACTCGGGTGTTAGTGTTGGATACGGGTATATGTTCGACACGGTATGTTCAATTTTTTATAAGATTTTCATGTATTTGGTGGGTCGATGGAGTATCATATCTCATACCCATGTCTGGATATGCGTCTGACATAAATATCATACACGGATATTTCAAAAAAAAAAAGAGTTGGAACAACATAAGTTTCTATATTTAGGATTTAGAAAGAAGCAGATTGAGGTAATGATTGGCATTGGTGTTAGTTCAGTAAATATATATGGTTATGTTTTCAATGATTGGGTGAAGGACGTCACTGTCAAAGCCCGTGAATCTGTTTGTGTTAGCTCTTGTAAACAGTGTCTATGAGTAAATGCCCGATTCTGTATGCATTATTGGAGAGGCCTGAACTGATGGGGTCTGGGGAGAAAAAAGTTGGCTAGTTGTTCTAAAGCTTTTGGGATGAAAACCTTGTTTAGTCATGAAGATTGTCTGTATCAGACAGGCTTTTTGAACCAGTTGCTAAATCCTTTCAATAAATCTAACATATTGCCCATCCATCGCTGCGGAAATTTCAAACCACATTTGTTATTTTTGTAACTCAACCTGGTTTTCATTCTTTTCTTGTCTCCATCCCCTCTACCAAATGGACCCTTAATGTTATATCGAATATCAGTAATGCTTTCATGTCGTGAATGGACTATATGCTGGGATGATGTGTAAATTTGAAGGAAAAGAAGAGCAAGAATTTCAATTTTAATCATCCAAGTCTCGGCAGTTGCTTTCAGTATTGGTCCTTTAATTAAATTTTTTTTTGGCTTCCATTTATGCATTCTTGATGTTGAATTTATCATAGTTTGCTTTTTGGTGCATCAACTCCGTGAATAAACTGCCTAACTGAAACGACCTTTGTATTGCAATTTCTTTCAGTTAATCTTTGATTAAAACAAGATGCAGTATGTCTCTGTTAACACGTAGAAAGAGTAGCATCTTGTTAACTAAGTTGTTATTACCATCAGATGATCGCCGTGAGGTTGTTGTGTGCTATGTTGTTCCGATTTTTCATTTTTTTGAAGTATCATGGGTATGGGGATATGACCCTCCAAGGACTCTCCTAATACATGGAAAAACTTAAAAAAAATTGAACATACCCGTATCCGACTCTCACACCCGATTCTGAGTAACATAGGTTGTGTGTGTGTGTGTTTTTGTTGAAATGGAGATCCTCTGCTTAAGCTACCTTCTCAATCCTGATCTTGACACCCCTGTTCTGTTTTTTCAGGTGATCCCAACAGCAGAGAAACACCCGAGGGTCCAAAGTTTGACACTGGTAGTAAATTTTTTCAAATTCCAGGATCTAGAGGCAAGAAGTTTCAACTATTTCATTTAAACAAAGGATGCTTTTACCTGGGGGTAACCTACATAACTAAAACTTCTCATTCAAGATCTTGAATTTATAAGTCTACTCCTTCAATTGACATTTAAGTAAAGTTGCAATTATCTTGGCACACGTTTCTTTTTTCTTTGGAATAAAAACTAGAATACTGGTTTATTTATGGAGATGGAATGGATCAAGAAATGTGAATGTGTGGAAATAAATTAAGAAATAATCAAATAAACTAAAGCTGCTTTTTATCTTTTTATCTTGCTACTTTTTTATGAGAATCTAAAGTGATTGAGGTACTACTACATTTTTTTTTTCTTATGTGACTTTTTGCCTAAATACTTCAGTTGGAAAAACTAGGTCAAATTGTACTATTAATCTCTCTATTTAGGCCAAAATGTTGATTTCACTATACAATTATTTGAAGATTTTTACTACCTGTATTTTTCGAGATTTGGAATTTTGATCCAATTGTTAACGGAGTTTATTTTCTTTCGTTAAATTTGATGATGTGGATGTTGATTTGCTTATGTGGCGTTGACTTTCTTACATGGCAAGCTTCTTTGTATAATTGTTTGGGTTCTGATAATGATGTGGCATTTTTTAAGTTTTGAGAGGAGGAAAATGGGAGTTGGGAAAGGAGGCTTTCATTTTGCTTCATAGTTTTGGAATTATGTTTGGGAAATTTGGTCGATTTTGTTTAAAGAAAACATAAATGGAAAATAGGAAAATGACACGTGGATTAAAAAATGCCATGTCATCAAAACTCCAAACAATTATACGAAAAAGCTCACCATGTAAGCAAAATCAATGTAAGCAAAATCAATGTCACGTAAGCAAGTCAACGTTCACATCATCGGATTTAACGGAAGAAAATAAACTCAGTTAACAATTAGATCAAAATTTCAAATCTCGAAAAGTACAAGTAGTAAAATTCTTCAAATAATGATGAAATAAATTCACATTTTGAGTACAATTTGACCTAAAAACTTACTAGTGAGGGTAGATCAGCCAGCCAAATATGCAAAGACTATGGATTTGGATTGTTTCTGTTGTTTCAACCCTTTGAGCTGGGTTTGGATTTAAGTTTTTAGCTCAGAGCTCGATCGGTTCCAAAGATAATGTTATGTTATTTTAGTACTAGATGAAATAATTTTTTATAAATAATATATTTTTATTTAAATTTAATTTCAAATAATATTTTAAAATATTAATAAAAAAAATACTTATTTACATTATATTAAAAGAATATTATGTTAATGAGTAGGTCGGGCTTGGCTTTAAAAAAGATAAATCCGATTAATCGAACTTAGCCTACAGACACATTTAACTAGTGAACCCAAAAAATTAATTAAGTGCATTTAACTGAAGCCATAAGCCAATAACTATTACATTATTATTACTAGTAAAAAGGATTGATATTTATGAAGGAAAAAAACATTGATTATTAGTTAAACCAGGTAACATAGCTCCTAATCGATCACGAATTACAACCGGTTTTCTACAGCTGATAAAAACCCAATGACTGCTAGTTTTTATTTTCTAGAAACACATTTATACATTTAATCAAGAGAGCATTATAACTATGAGAAATTGGCATACATAATACTTTATACATATTAGAAGAAACAAAGAAAAATTATACTTTTAACAGTAGATTGAAATAACAACATATATAAACAAAAAGTCTATCAATTAAAATCAAACAAATGTTATCGATGAGTACCGAGACATCTAACCATTCAAAATTCGAACCAAATTCAGAATTTTAATTAAATTAAAATCCAGCATTTTGCACTTAATGATCTCAAATAAAAACTACTCGATTAAATATAGAATCAAACTCACAGGTTTCCTCTATTTTGCAAAAAGTTTAACATTGTTTACCATTCCAATATATTCAATCACTGAAAAAAATCATAAATACAAAACAAAAATGAACCAAGACTCCAATGTCTTCATTTACATATTATATGCAATTGCAGATAGCAAAAAGACACTTACTTACTTTATTTATTTATTTATTTTACTTATCCAAAGTAAGGAGAAAATAGCATAAAAAATTTATTTTGATAAACATTCTCTTGACCCAAATTATCTAATCTAAGACACCATAAATCGTAAAAAAATAAAAATACTGCAAATTTTCACAAAACAAACAAAACCCGTAAAAGGAAACATGTTCAAAAGTAAAAAAAAAAAAAAATCGTTTTCAATAAAATAATAATAATAATAATAATAATAATAATAATAAAAGAGGAGGGATCCACTCTAGAGATGTTCATGGGTCGGATCGGATCGCGACCTAGAATGTTTTTATTTTTCTTGCCGGCCCGCGGACTCGAATTACTCTTCATTCTTTAATAAAAAAAATATTTTTTATATATTTTTATAATTAAATTTTTAAAAATAATTTTTTTTTAATATGTGAACAGTGATCCAGCCCACCCGGATCACAAATATTCCTGTCCAGGCCCAGCTCAGTACGGACCGGGTCGGATCGGCTGCCCGGCCCGTGAGCAGGTCTATTCCACTTACATTAGTGTAAAATTAAAATTATTTTACACATTTTTATAAATTTTTATAAAATTTATATTTCAACAAACCGACCGTTGGATTTAACAATATAATTGTACTCGTCGTGCACATAAAGTTTTGAATTGATCCCATATCTCTATCATATCGATCGAGAATGTTGTCTTTTTCAATACATATTTAACGGTTGAAAGTTTTTTACGTTGAACAAATAGTTAAACATTTTTAATTTACTGGAAACTCGACGTGCATGATCTACGTTAATAGAAAATGAAATACGACGGTCGGATTAAATAAATATAAATTGTATAAAAAATTATAAAAATATGTAAAATAACTTTAATTTTATACTAATATAAGTAGATCCTTCTTTATGATAAAATAAAAAGCTTACAAATTGTCAATAATTGCGTCTTTTGTGTTCAAGGACGGGAGTGGAATGGATAAGGCTGCCCTTTGGAAAAGATGGTTGCTTTGTGGTGGTTCAAAATGGCTGCTTTTATTGCCTATTCATTTCTCTCCAATCTCTACCCAACCAATTAGTCATACGTTTTCGCAGAGATTTTTTTTTTTTTAAGTATGAAGTTCGAAGCTGGCTGCCCGCAGACAAGACAACTTTAGAACAAAAATATCACCGGCTGACTCGCTTTTTTCGGAAGTCTGGGTGATAAATTTTCTTTATAACTTTTACCACGCTATTAGTGTTTATGGGTCGGATTAGTCATCATATTCTTCAAATCCGATCCAATCAGAATCGGATTAATACAAGTTCTTAAACATTAGTGTCCCCTGGGATACCTTAGTAAGAATTGAATTTTGATGTTCAATACCATTAAATTAAGCTAGCAAAATTGGAAGTAAGATTTCCAACATGATTGATGGATGGTACTAAAGTGCAGCAGGGGCCATCCATTTATCCAGGCATTAGGTCCATATTCTTATGGAAACTGATTCTGATGAATGCAGATAGACCAGGCTGGAACAGCGATCAAGTTTTAATTCTCCGCAAAGTGACTGACTCCCCAACAGTGCAAATTGCTGCATTGCATTTGATCGTTTGTTTCGTTGTTGTTAAGGCTTATTTATAAGGGGGGACCGCCAACGCCTTATAACTTCTACACAAAAGCAACATTGAATGCAGTGTTGGTGAACTAAATTAAAACTAAACTCTCTTCAAAGTCATTTCTACATTTCCTTTTCCTACCATAAGCTAAATTTTCTAACAAAAACAATTAGATAGATATTTATATTACAATGAGAAATGCTAAAAATTTGAAAATAGTATAAGTTCGAATGTATTTAATTACCTTAATATTTGTATTATTTTAATACCGTATTCTTACTGTTATTCCTTTAACTTGGGTTTAGAATCATTTAGTATATATCCATATTACATAACATTACACTTTTTTCTTTGTCATTTTTTTTATGGCAATGTTAATTGCAACGAAAGAGTTGCTTTGATTGATACAAGCTCTTATACTCACTAGTCACTATTACCTGGACGAGTACATGGCTGAACCTGTTATCTTCATATAACAGACACTTATTTTACACCTGTCGATCAGACAATTACATGAATTTCAGGTATAAAAAGATAGATAAAACACAAATTTTGCATTAACTCAAACCAAACTAAGGATGAGCATTGTTGAAGTAAGTAATCCTGAACTTGATGCCGAGATAGTAGATCATCTATGCAGGATCGATTCCTAAAAACGAGGCTTGTTAATGTTAATTTGTTTTTTAAAGCAAGCAATTATGATATTTTTGTTTTTATCTTAGAGGAAAGAATTGAGAGTAGAGACATGCATGTAATCAATCAAATAAATAACAAACCAAAATTCATGTCAACTTTAAGTTAGGCTTAAAACCTCCAACCAACCTTAACCAAATGTAATTGACAGTTAATAACCATTGCACATGACAAGGACTTCACTTTTAATTAGAAACCCCATATATTGCAAAAGTACTATAAAATAAGGAAAGCTCCACTTCTTGCAATACTTAGCTGGAATTGAGAAATATGAAGTGAGCTGGTGACCTTAAACAAGAAAAAAAGAAAGAAAAGGTTTCAACTTTGCATTCGTGCGGGGCCGATTATGAGATGATAGCCGGCCATAGTCTAAAAGGTAGAGATGTTCACATGAATAAAGATGTGTCCAAAACCAATCTCATTTCATCCCATAATTATGTTCCTTCAATGTTAAGCAATGCATGATTAAAGTAAAAATGTGTTTTTGTTTGGTTTCCAACTATAAAAACTACACCATTTAATTTTTGACACAATATAAAAATACGACATGAACACGATACGTTTAATAAATACAAAATAGTGTAATAAATATGACACAGTGCGTTTAAACACAATTAACATGACACGTTTAATACACATATCGTATTCGTATTTAAATTTAAATTTAAATTTTGACATATTTAATAATTTGTGCAATGTTCATATTTATATTGTTGATATAAAAAAATTACAAAATACGAAACACATGCACGAGTTATCAATTTTAATAACAACTTTATCATGAAAGAACTAAAATAATTTATTGTTGAAAAAATCGGACCGGACCAGACCGGTTCAATCAGGAATAAGTGATCTGTTCGGCACATACCAAAGAACCAGTGATTTAATGAACCGATAAAAAATGGGCAAAAAATTGGATTAAACCGATAAAAACCGATTTTTTGTTATTTTTATTAATTTTTTTTTTTTGTGTAAGTGATGAGATTTAAACTTTTAATCTCTTAATCATATATTAAAGATCATACCATTAAAACAAATACATATTTTTATTAACTAATTACTATATATATTTAATAATCATTTAATATAAAAATCACATATTTATTGTTTAATTTATTTTTAATTGAATAATCCGATTCAACTGGTTGAATCAGTAATTCAAAAGTCACGATTTGACCTTCGATCCAATTTTTTATTCATTGAAATAATTAGATTAATTTAATTAAAGTAAAAATATCAACCAAAGAAATCTCGGTCTTTTAACTCTTTATTTTTTAATGATGTTTAAACTATGAGTTCTATTCTGCCTTCCAATTTTTTGATTAAGTGGATATATAATGTTTTGTTAAAAAGTATATTGAAAAACATGGTTTCATTTTCTCATTTTTTTTAAATAAATATAATTTCTAAAAAATTTAAAAAACAATTATTTTGATAAACTAAACAACAAAAATAAAAAAAAAAATTGAAAAAAAAACTTTAATATTAAAGAATTACATACACATATATTATATTGATTTTTTTTATGAGAATATTAAAAAATTAAATTTTAATATTTGTACAAAGACATCTTAATGGGTGAAATTAAAAAAAAAATCCACTAAGGTCTTTTTTTTAAAGGATGATTATATTTTCTATAAAGAAATTTTCCAATTCTTTTTAGAAAAGAAAATGAAGTGGTCAAACTTCTAAACCTTGGTGTCGGAGATGTTAGACCACGTTGTGTGGTTTTATTTAACGGTAATGGATCGCATGTTATATATTCTGCACACAATCAATCAAACGCCAAAATCTTCCGTTCAATTATGTCACGTTTTGACGGTCAACGCTGATCCAGCTTTGTAGTCGAGAGAATATAGGAGGATCAGACAAGTGTAGGTGGAAGTGACCGCAGGTGAATAAAATTCAAAGGTAGACATCAACACTTGTGGATGATAATCAAAGGTAGACAGTTGGGTTAGGATCGATTCATTATTTTTTAATATATTCATCTTTACTATTGACATATATGGCTCATTAATTAATTAATTATAAAAATTTTATTTGTGGATGATAATCAACATATATTAAAAAATAATGAATTAAAAAAATAATGAGTGAACAGTTAGCCTAGGACCGGAATGCTTAGTTGACAGATTGTCTCTTTTTTTTTTTTTTTTTTCATGATCCTGTCCTTTACTCCAATTACTCCAACAATAAAGTGACCAAAAAGGAGTTTAGTTTAGAAATTCAAAGTTTTTCTTTATTAAGTAGGGCCCTTTATAAGATTAATTTGCCCCTTGATGAATTAATAATTGACAACTATGTCCTAAAAGAGATTGTATAGACCTGACAATTTTGAATTCGATAATTTTAGACTAGACACGAATATGATACACACAAATTATGATGTCAATTTTTTAATACCGTTTATAAATTTAAAAAATTTTATTGTCAGTGTACAAAATAATAATTTTTTATTATATTTTAGTACTATAAAAAGGTCAATTTATTTAAAGAGAGGGGTAGATCCGTCCACACAGATTGGTAAACCGAAAGAAAGGGAGACAGCTGTTTCCACCATGAACATGACGAGAAATGGGGTCCGTAGACGAGGACAGTGGAAGCGGACGGCCAAGATCTCCGGAAATGGAATTTGAGGTGAATTTAAGGTGAATTTACATTTGAAAGCGGAGTTTCATTTGCACCACCTTCCTTTTTTAAAACAAAGAAGGCGGGTACCTTAACTGCACATTCCCACAAACCTCTACAGTCCGTTAAACCAGCAAAAGAGAGAATCGAGGAAAAATAACAGGTCTTTTGTTTTCAATTTTTGAATTTTAATTTCTGTTCTGATCGTTATTTTGTTTGTTCATCTGATTTTTTCCATCAATTTTTTTGTTGCTAATTAGATCGGATTTAGATGCTTAGATCTTCAACTTCAGGATCTTTTTAATGTAAAATTCTTATTTTCTTACTTAATTTTGCGTTTACTTATTGATAATTCGGCTGCATTATCGTGTTACAGAATGTGAAATTTTATCCTTAAAATTTTCTGATTCTTTAAAAAGAGAAAAAAAAAAAAAAAACCCTGAAATTTATTGGTTTAAGGTGTTAGATCAACAGTTAAATTGAAAATTTGCATATTGAGTTCCTCAATTGAAGTTCATTTTAAGTTGATGACGGAGGAAATAATGCTAGTGCTATTCCTTGTTTATGACTGATTATGATGTCGTTTTCGGTACGGATGTTAATAGTGCCACATCTTAGAAAATGCTTCTGGTGATGGGATGTACCAGACTCTGAATATGAGATCATTTTGTATTATATATATGATTATTCATGTTGGTATCGGACGTGTATGAAACAGGCAATAGAAAATGGCCGAAAACGAAGATATTCAGCCTCTTGTCTGTGACAATGGGACTGGAATGGTCAAGGTAAACATACATCTGATCTCCATTTCCTTTTATTGCTGTATGATGATATTAGTGTATTAGTTTTGGAAAAGCATGTTGGTTATGTGGAGATGCTGATTGATGTCAAACTTTTCAGGCTGGATTTGCTGGAGATGATGCTCCAAGAGCTGTGTTCCCTAGCATTGTTGGTCGCCCACGTCACACAGGTGTGATGGTTGGTATGGGCCAAAAGGATGCTTACGTGGGAGATGAGGCTCAATCGAAGAGAGGTATTTTGACATTGAAATACCCGATTGAGCATGGTATTGTTAGCAATTGGGATGACATGGAGAAAATCTGGCATCATACCTTCTACAATGAGCTTCGGGTTGCCCCTGAGGAGCATCCAGTTCTCCTCACAGAAGCTCCTCTTAACCCCAAGGCCAATCGCGAGAAAATGACTCAAATTATGTTTGAGACATTCAACGCTCCTGCTATGTATGTTGCTATTCAGGCTGTTCTTTCCTTGTATGCCAGTGGTCGTACAACAGGTAAGCACTTTCTCCAACTATCTGCTTCTTGACTGTTCAACATTGTGTATTGGAAATTATGTCCATCTGATCATTGGTCAAGATTTATGTCCAAAGAGGGTTAATAGAAAATTTAGGTAATGTGTGAAATTGGAAATCTTCTTGCCTAGATCTTGTTAGAAACACAAATGTGCTGACTTAATAAGTCATGATCAAGCATGGTAAATCCAGATCCATGGAAGCCCATATAATCCTATCACTTTACATTTTATATATGATACATGCATGTTGCTCTTGTAACAGCTTGCTTATGTGAATGTCTGGTGTCTTGAATTTCTTGTTTCCATGAACACAGTAAAATATCAATAGCTATTCTTTATTCCTCATGTTAAAAAATTACCTTGGTCAAACTACTAGGTATATATTTTGACTTGTTATAGAAGTGATTGTATTTCTGAACAAACATGTTTCATGGTCACTCTTGCCCTAACATGCATGATTATTGTTTAGGTATTGTTTTGGACTCTGGAGATGGTGTGAGCCACACAGTTCCTATCTATGAAGGCTATGCTCTCCCACATGCCATCTTGCGTCTCGACCTAGCTGGTCGTGATCTCACAGATGCCCTCATGAAAATTTTAACAGAGCGAGGTTATTCTTTCACAACTACTGCTGAGCGGGAAATTGTGAGGGACATGAAAGAGAAACTAGCTTACATCGCTCTTGACTATGAACAAGAGCTGGAGACTGCAAAAACCAGCTCTTCTGTGGAGAAAAGCTATGAACTACCAGATGGACAAGTTATCACCATTGGGGCTGAACGATTCCGCTGTCCAGAAGTCCTCTTCCAGCCATCCATGATTGGGATGGAAGCTGCTGGCATTCACGAAACCACATACAACTCTATCATGAAGTGTGACGTCGATATTAGGAAGGATCTCTATGGAAATATTGTCCTCAGTGGTGGCTCCACTATGTTCCCTGGAATTGCTGACAGGATGAGCAAGGAAATCACAGCATTAGCTCCAAGCAGCATGAAGATTAAAGTGGTTGCACCACCAGAGAGGAAGTACAGTGTTTGGATTGGAGGCTCCATTTTGGCATCCCTCAGCACCTTCCAGCAGGTATTGTGTCCTTGTTATCTTTGGAAAACCAGTCATATCTTGGCTGATACCTTTACAATTCGTTACAATCTTATGTTTTACATTATATGCTTCGGAATCACTTTATCGTTCTTGAATTTCTCATAACAGTTTAGTTTGATACAAATACTTATAAACAACTTTGAATTCTCTTTTAGAAGCTACCATACAATGACTATGTCTCTGCTTAAAATTTGTGTTTACTATAATATCTGCTTGCTGTGAATAGCAATAAACCGGCATGTGTTGAGCTGATGGCTTATCGAGAATACTTTAGACAATGTTCATTCTTGGCAATTTCTTTCGAAAGTATTTAAAGAAATCCAGATTTTATAAGATATTAAAAGAAAAAGTAAATTTGACTGGATATTTTTGGTGCAGATGTGGATTGCAAAGGCAGAGTATGACGAGTCTGGGCCATCAATTGTCCACAGGAAATGCTTCTAGTTATGCAAAGTAAGAGGTGGGGTGACGAGATATACAGTACACATTTTGTATCACGGCAAGGCTTATAAATCAAATGATTGCTATTTTATCCTCTCTTCTTTCTTCTTTTTCTTAATTTATTTCCCATTTTTTCCTCTTGTTCCTTTTTTTTTTTTCCCTCTTTCCATTGTTGATGTCCAGAAGACGGACATGGATCGATTCAAAAAAAAAAAAATCATTACTATTTGATTGTAGAAGAGTTGTGTATTGTTACTAATTTGGTTTTGGATTGAATCAAGAATTCTTTTCATTATATTTCATCAGCCTTTATTCAGAATATTGTTCAATTAGCAGCAAAAGTTTCCAAATTTTCTTCTTTACTTCTTTCTTTACCACTGTGCATTTTAATGCTATGATTATCAAGTTGTGGGATTTCTGTTAATTAACAATTGATAGACAGCTTTGAAACATTACTAACTAGGGTTTTGTTTTATTAGATTTTGATTTTGATCATGACATATATATCACCTGAACGAAAATGAAGAAGGAAAATAAAGAAAAGAAAAGAAAATGTAGCTCCTCTTATAGGGTTTATCATTACAAGTTGCATATAAAAGTAAATAGGAGTAATGAAAATCAGCTCAATCTTTTCTTGCTTGGTAATGGGAGAAAAAAAGAAAAAGAAAAGATCAGAAACAGCTATCAGCTGTTGGAAAAAAAGAGAGTAAAATTCATACAGAAACTTGCTGAACTTCACCACAACCCCACTGATTATTTCAAGTCACAAGGTACTAATTCAGATGAGAGACCATGCATTTGCTGATTTACGTGTCAATCCTTAAAGAATGTTGAAGTTTGATGGTCCAATGGTGTCGACGAATCCCCGTACGGACTGCTCTGGCACAGACATCTTCGTACCCAGGGATTCATCGTCTATAAAGATGACAACAACTGTAATATCGTCATGGAAAAACCGCCTAATCCCTTTATCAACCTTCTTAAGATCATCATATCTCATCTCCCTTTTCTTCGCTGCCTCATTTAAAGCTGTTTTAATAAGCCTTCTTGCAATTCCCTAACATTTTTTTTTTTGAGTGGGAGAGAAAGAGAGTGAATAAGAGACTTAAAAGTTCAATGGTAAAAGAAGATGCAAAAGATGGTGTAAAAATGGCACTTACTGCTCGTGGATGGTTATAAACAATCTCGACAGCCTGCTGATTTGTCAAATGTTCCCAAAGTCCATCAGATGCAAAAATGAGAAACTTATCACTAGGTTGTAAAACCCGTGTGCACAAGGATGGTTCTGCTGTTAAAACAGGTCGACCAATGGGTTCGGAAAGGTGAAATCGTGGGAAAGAAGGATCAAGAGAAAACTCTGGCCGCTTCAAGTATGCATCTCCAATAGATCTAGATACCTGATATCAGTTCATAGGCAAACACAAAGAACATAAAAAGGTCAAAACATAAGTGAATTCCACTAAGAAATGTGTTGCAAGCAAACCAACATCAAATTGACCTCCAAGTCAAGTAAAAGAAAAATCAGAACTTCTGAAAATAAACATTCATATTAAGAATCAACTACAATGCACATCTTGCGGAATATGCTTATCGAACCAAACCTGTAAAAGCAACGATTTCATCAAGAAAAGTTGGAGTATTTCCTAAATGGATCCTATTACACATTTTCCATTACAAAGATAGTTCTGGCCATCAACTATATAGCCGCTAACACCTCAAACGAAGGCAGGCTGCCATCATAGTCCAGAAAGCCTCCAGACATCTGGAGAAGGAAAAGGACAAATGGTGTATATTGAACTATGTTACTCGGACTCGGGTGTGAGTGTCAGACACGGGTATATGTCCGACACGGGTATGTTCATTTTTTCTAAGATTTCCATGTATTTGGAAGGTCCTTGGAGGATCATATCCCCATACCCATGTCCGGATATGCATCGGACACGGGTGTCGAACACGGGTATACTTCAAGAAAAATGAAGAGTCGGAGCAACATAGATATTGAAAGGACATTTTTCTAGAGGTAAAGATAATTATATATAGCTTAGAACTTCAGTTACGACCAGCAAAGGAAATTTCCTAAGGCTGCCTCAAAATCAATATCGCACAACCAGCAACGCAAGATTTGAGGTGGTTTCTGCAACCAGATAATGAATCCTTGACATTCCAATTTATCTTAAAATCTTTATTATGATCTTCCAGACAGTACTAAACCTTTATTATGAATAAAGAGTGCTATATCTGAAGCAGAAAACAAATTGTAAAATAGGAAAAGAAAAAGGTAAGCCTAAAACAGGAAGGCTCAATCATGAGAACCAGATGATAATGAACAAAAGAGATTCAATTAAAAACAAGTAAGCCCTTCTTTTTTTGGCGTGTCCTACTGGTGGTCCCATAAACAACACACATACATCATAGCATAAAACATGGAAAGCAGATGATAATGAACAAAAGAGAGCATACCTGAATGATGCCCTTAATACGCCATACTCCATGCTTCATAACAACAATATGAGAATCATCCGGATGCAATGACCTGAGTTCCTGTCTGACCTCCTCTATACTTGCATTATGATCTCTAGTCAACTGCTCAGCAACTATCTTATTTGATCTACCTAAATAGCCAATTACAGCTCGAGAATCACCCACATTAGCAACGTATAATGTCCCCCTCCATATAACTCCAACCAGACAACAAGATCCAATTGCTGCAATTAACGGTTTTATTCCACATGTCCTACGTACAAGCGTAAGAAACTCATCTTCAGTTGCGGAGAAAGCACTTTTAAGAATATCTTCAGAAATGGTTCCATTTGCTCGAGCAAGCCCTGTTGAATTATGCGTAAGATGCTTTCTAGAATGAATTACTAAATAGCCTTAGAAAGGACACAAGAATGATCGCTAGAAAAGCATCCAATACAAATTAAACAGTTTATTTATTTTGGAAGGAAGAACAGAATCATCTCTGTCAAAGCTTATATGAACATCCTCCTAGTTGTAGGAGTGCCTGGCGGTAAGGAGAGGTAGAAACTATAGAGCCATGGGCATATGAAATGTAAATTTATTCAGCATATAGTCATATATCATCGTTCTCTTAAGGTCTACTCTTTGCTTATGGTAAGTATCACAGGAAATGAGAAAAAATTATGCTTCTCTTATGACTTTGTCATAATTCAATGTCTGGTCCCCAAGTATACTCCAATGAATCAAATTTGACACTCTTACTTTCTTAAGCAGATGTTGAGTTTCCAGAGTCAACTCTAAGTTACTTTGTTTGTTGACAACTTGACATTATATTTAAGCCACAACAATTTTATATTAGAAACAAAATTTTCATTTATCAAAGTTGAATTCCAAATAAAATCCAACTCAGTGTGACATCACATCATTTTATCAGTAAGCTCCAAGAAAAATAGACAATCAGACAAATACAAATTCGCATAAGGTTGCTTTAAGCCAGCATCTATCACAGCCTACTGCGATATAAAAATTAAAAACTAGTAAGGATACCAACAAAAACTACATTCAAACAAATAAATAAGCAAATATATTTCCAACAGACACATAACAATCCAGAAAAATCTAAGCAAAGAATTCTTCAAGATAGCTCAAAATACATACAAGTTGTTTATATTAGAAGAAAGATAGCCAAAAATTGAGAATGAAGAGAGTTAAAAAAAAAAAAAAAAAGAAGAGAAACCACAAAAATTCAACGCATCAGTCACCAAATTCATAACATTACCATCATATGTACAGAAAACTACAACAAAGACATAACACCAAGGATAAAAAAATCCCCAAGAACTAAACTCCTTACCAGAAAATTCATCCAAGAAACACATAGTTAGCACAAATCAACAAAACCAACAGAAAGAAAAACAAAAATTAAAACCCAAATTAAGAAAACATAAGGAAAAAGGAAAAAATCATCTAGTCATAAAAATTCCTAAACAACCCAACCAATTATCCACTAAAACAGAAAGATTTATATAAAAAAAAAAAAAAACCCCAAAAGAAAAACAAAGAAATTGACAAACTTTAAAAGGAAAAAAAAAAGAGAACTTACTAATCAAGTTTTGAAAGAGATGATTGGAGATAAATCGAGAAGCATCAGGGCCACCATGTCCATCATAGACACCAACAAAAGTAGCATCTTTTCCAGTCTCAACTTGACTATGATCTTCAATGATCTCATTGGCTTGAACAACAGCATAGGAGAAATCACCATAAGAGTGTTTTTCAAGGTCTCTACACCAAAGAAGTGAATCACGTAAAGAAGAAGAATCTTCTTCAAGCTCATCATTATTACTAATGTTCTTATCCTTGTTCATACGGGCATATCGACTCACTGGTCTCCAACAAGCGAGAGCCATCCTTGCCAACCATGAAAACATCCCTCATTTCCCTTAAAAACAATACCCTTTATTGAACTTTTCACTTTGAAATCACAAAAATTGGTGCCAATTTTTTTTTTTTTTTTTAAAGATGGAGTTTTTAAGGTTTGGATAGTGAAATTTTTTGAGAACCCCGCTAAGTTTTTTGATAAAAGGAAGTAAATTTCTGTTTGGGTTTCTTGGAAAAATGAGGAAAGTTCGAAGACTTTGAAGAGTTTGAAGATGTAGTGGTTAGAGGTGATGGATCAAAGAAGAAGAAGAAGAAATGTGAAGAAAATGAAGTATTTGATGGATCAGAGAGACAGAGAGAAAGTGAGGGGAGAGTTGTAGAGAGGAAAAGCAGACATTTTTTGGTTTGTGAGAACTGAGAAGAGAAGGAAGAGAGTTTTTTCTTTTTTTTTTTTGCAGAGTGAAGGAAAAGTTGACGAAGCCTATGAGCAAATAGCAATGCTTTTCTCTTTCTTTCTTTTTATCCTTTTTTAAAAACAGAAAGTTGTCCTTTTCAATTCTTTTTCTTTTTCTTTATTTCCAAAATTTATGTTTTGAGTTGGAATTACGATAATGCCATTAATTTTGAAGATCAGATCTGGGACCCTCTTTTCTTTCACTTCTCTGAAGGGTTTTATTGATAGGATGAAAACAAAATTGAAAAAAATGAAAAATTAGAAGAAGAGAAAAGATAAAAAGATAAAAAATATATTTTTTTATTGCTGTATTTGGTAAGAAAAATAAAAAAATAAAAAAAATATAATTTTTTTTTATTCATTGCTTAGTAGAGTTGAAAAATGAAAGAAATAAAAATAAAAAGTATATTGTTTTAGCATTATACTTATTGTAAGTTAAGATGATTCACAACACTCTCATTTTCTTTTTTTTTGTTTTTTTTAATTTGGAGTGATTTATTTTTTATTAATAGATGTGAAAAACGATAATCTTTTTTATTTTCTTTCCTCTCATTTTTTTTTCTTACCTCTCATTTTTTTTACTAAGCACATTCAAAATTTATTTTCTTTTCATTTTTCTACACTACTCTTTTCATCCTTCTATTTTTTCACTTTATCGAGGAAAGGAAAAAACTCTTTGATTATTATATACACTTTACCCCTACTTCAAATTTTATTTTACAAAAAAGTTACGGTTTCAAAATAAAATAAAAAATTTTAAATATTAAATTTTAAATTTATTGAATATCATTAATACATAAACATATAATATTGAGATGATTTATTTCATTGATTTTTTAAAAATAACTGATGGAATGAATAAATTAAAAATATTTTAAGAGATTGGAATTCAAAATTTAAATTTTAAAATTCACGAATAAATATATAATATTACAAAAAATATTACAGATGATTGATACATTTTACTTAGAATGGCTAAACTTACACCTCTTCAAAAAAAAAAAAAAAAAACCTACCATATTATTTTTTCTTTGATGAGTAGTCATGTGTGAATGAGTAGTCATGTGTGAATGAGTAGGTAGCTTAATAACTACAACATTTTTTTTTATTAAAAAAAATAAAAAATCACAGTTTAAGAAATAATAATAAAAAGTGTAAATGTTGAATTCGGATACTATATTTTAAAATTGAATTAAATCTCGGATTCACAGTACAGTTACAGCATGTTATTTTCTAAAGATTAGGGGAAACGGAGATATGTTGCTGTGGAGGTAGAGTTATGTTCTTTTCCAAAACTAAAAGGACCCAAAATCATGTGACATTGTGGCATGTGAAACTGAGTCCTTTTTCTTCTTCTTTTTTATTTTGGGTGTCACAAGCTTGCCAATGTGTTTTAGCTTACCTATAAAATCATCCCAATCTTAATCTTAAAGGCCACCAATCAATCAAACTGTTTGCAATAAATTATAGAGATTAGCATCACCCTTTGATTGATTGACCCCACCAGATATTCAATCAGAGGGCGGTGATGATTTCTGTAGTTTTTGTCAACATCAAATGGGTGTTCAAAATATGTCCACAGTTAATGGAACTTAACTTCCAAAATCTGGGTAGTGTTGTGCTGCCTCTCTCAACCTAAAAATATGTCATAGCTTGGAACTTTGGTAGTAATCAGAATTTGATCTGAATTTTAAATAGTAAAATGAATTTTTTAATTGGATCGAACAAGATCGAGACCAAATTTGAACAAATATTTTTTATTTGGATCCGGTCTGATATGCTCATGAATGATTTTAGTTTAAATACATAAGTGAGATATTTATACATTTTACACTCAAATATTCTTAAGAATTTCCATGAGTGAGATTGAATTGGAATTGATCTATCTTTTATTTTGTTGATAACAAAAAAAATAAATAAATATGAATAGTGAATACTAATACATATGGTTTGATGCCAATATACAAATTGCTGAGCCTTTTGCCCTCAATGTGACAAGGTCTTAATTAAATTCCCATTTGCTAGGCAGCTCTTACCTCTAATTAGACAACATCATTAATCAGACGCCTATGTCTGTTATAATGTTTCTCCATGAAAACTTTTGAAGCTCCTTCAATAGTTTTACGCCATGTCTGCATCAAAAAAATATTAAAAAACATGTAAGATTTTCTAAGATTGCCTTGCTATATATGTGTATATATATATATATATATATATATATATATATATATATAATTAGCTTCCTTTTTCTTAAGCTTCAAAGAGAAAAGCAAAAAAAACTCGAAAAAGAAGATGTTGAAAATGTTTGGTATCTATACTAATTAGGTTGTGTTTTAAAACTAAGATAAATTAAGAGCCACATTCTTCTTATCTTATTATCTTATACAATTAAAAAAAGTGATATCAGTCACTATATGGAATCAAGGTATTTTAATGATTGTACCGGTTGATTAATTACCACAAGAAATAGTTATTGGAGATGAAAGATTTTGGTTTGGGTCATTTTCTTGCCCCCTCCTCTAAGAAAATGATGGGAATTGCATAGGTAATCTATATTTAAAGTATTATTATTATATTATACGAGTAATTATTTTTTTTGTCACCTATTCATTAATCATTTATGTATTACCTCTACAAGTGATTGTTTTTTTTTATTTTTTAAAAAAATAAAAAAAATCCACATAATAAGAGTGCTAAAACTAGTTTATAAATTTTAATTTCGTTGTCTATAAGATGAATTATGTGAAAGTAATTATTGTAATTGTACAGATTACGATATAATTACAATCTAATTAACTTGATTATCTCTAAAATTATTGAGAATCAAATTGATTATACTGTAATCGTGTAGGGGAAAAAAGGCATCCTAATGAGATCCTAATTTCAAGATATAAAGGAGATATGATGAAATTGATTGAATTGAGTTTTGGTACGAAAACTTACTAAATGATAATTTTTAAATTAAAAGAACCCTACCTTATATCAAATTCGAGAAAGGATGCAAGATATACTTATATAAAATAAATAAGTATAATAATGAAAAATTATTTATAAAAAAAAAAAAGACCCAAACCTGTTTTTTTTTTTTTTTTTTTTATATGCAAAATCAAATCCTTATAATCTATATAGCTACAAGAACTATATTAACAAATCCAAATCAATTTTGTATGGGGTTAATGAAGAATACCTTCTCAATGGTGCCAAAGAGGGACCTGTTCCTGATTTCCCTAGCTTTTAGTTGCGACCTTCCGATCCCAAGTTGCTTAAGCAAAGTGGACCGCCGTGTGGCCGCCGGAGGAAGAAGCCATTTCCTCTCTACTAAACTGCCGCTTCCATTGTTTGAAGGACTCTCAGACTGACTATAACCACCTGATTCCCTTCTCCTCGCCAAGCCATTCTTTTTCCTCCGTTTCACCACCACCCTTAACTCTTTCCTAGCTGCACCCTTATCAGCATCATCATTATCTTCCATTTCAGCGAACTTCCTCAGCAGCTCATCAGATGATTTCTTAGTTACATGTTGAACTTGAACATCACTAGGATTAGCATTAGCATTAGCAGCAGCAGCTTCCATTGTTAAAACAAATTGAGAGATTTTTGGTTTAGATCAGAAAGAGGGCGAGAAATGATAGCAGCAATGAAGGAGAATATAAATGGTGGCCGTGGGTAGGGTTGATTTTTGTTGGTTTGCGGCCAAACATCATTTGGGAAAATGGAAATGGACCGTTGGGGTAAGTGAAGCCAGGATTTGAATAATGCATAAATATAGCCGTTAGGTTGGGGGTTGGAGGCGGATGGAAAATGGGATTTTTTTAGCTGAAGAATGTGAAGGGGATTGGGTTTGAAATGTGATTTTTAATGTATAAAATTATAACATATTGTTAGTACTAAAAAAAAAAAATCAACTTTGGTCGGACTCGGATCTCTATGTAAAAATGCGCTCTCCCCATGTTAGTTTTGCTGAACAAACGGGATCTTATTGAGATTTAATGGGGCTTCATGTTAGTATATGTGTCATGTTTTGAACTTTTTTTAATATCAATATAAATATAACATAAATTATTAAATAAGTTTAAATTTAAAATATAATTATAAAATTTGTATTAAATATATCAAATTAATCATGTTTAAATATTTCGTGTAATATTTATTACACTGTTTTCACATTTATTAACTGTCATTGTTGTTTCATATTATATCCAAAATTGTACATCTAATTTTACTAGAGACCAAACAAAATCATTATAATGGTGAATGGATACTTGTCAAAAAAGTTGATTAAAATAAAAAGATTCGGTTAACGAATATCTATAAATACTAGTTAAAGATTATTTAATTATTATTTTAATTTTTTTACATTTAATATATTATTTTTATTGAATTAAAAAAAATAATGCGTTAATTATACTTTCTTTTTATAAACTAGATTATGTCACACCCACTCTGTGAGTAAAAGAAAAATCTTATATAAATATATATATATATATATATGAGTACTTTTTTTAATGGAATGATAATTTTTTAAAGAGAATGATAGTTTTTAAGTGAGCGATAAATTTTTAAAGAAAATGCTAGTTATTTTAAGGGAGTGGTACTTTTTTTAAGAGAGTGTGTAAGTTTTTTTTTTAATATATTATATAAAAAATTAAAAAACATAAATACCTTTACAATATTATTATTTGATTTATAAAATATTTGATTTTTAAGTAAAATATTAGACAAAAGAAAAAAAAATGATGTGAAAAAAATGTTTTGTTAGGGAGAAAAGTTGAGTAATTTATGATAAGTATGATAGTTTATTAAGGAGAAGTGGGTAGTTTTTTAGAGATATATATATATGTATATATGAGTAGTTTTTTTTTTTATATATATATATAAAAAAAAAAGTACATAATTGCCTCTAATTTTATTACTTTAATTAGGTTTTTAAGTATTTTCATTGACTGAGTTGGTGTTTGGTTAATTCATGATATTAATTCAGACACTCTCATTATATATAGTATAGATATCACCTTAACCAGTACCACTAAGTACTGATTAACATTTTCCTAAAATAAATATTTGTTTCATTAATTTCATCAAATTTTAAAAAACGTTCATTAGTTATTGTTGGAAAACAGATTTGCAGAATTACATTGACTGCAGTAACTGCTGACTGTTAGCAGTAACTGCTGATTTTTAGGTAGATATTACTACTAATTTTTAGGAGAATATTTTCTTTTATTGTTGTGCTTGATTTATTCCCTAATTACAGGGATAGTTTTTTCCTGGTTTAATTCCTAGTTGTAGAGTTGACTTACTTGATTCTTTTGGCTTATAAAAGGCCTTCTGATGTACATAAAACAAATAAGAAATACAGAAATACTATTTCTTCTTTTCCTTCAACATGGTATCAGAGCTTTACGTATTCTTTAAATCATTTCTCTTTGTGGCAGCCTTTACCCTCGGTGCCTCAATTTTTTTTTAGTTCTTTTCCTATTTGTTCTTGATTTTAAAAAAAAAAAAAAAACAATTAGAATGTCAGAAGTTTCACAAATCACCCATTCTGAAGAGACTGCAGTAAGTCAGATTCATGGGGAATTACAAAATATCCAAGCGACGTACAGGCTGAATGGAAAAAATTATTTGAAGTGGTCGCAATTTGTGAAAACCTTTCTTAAAGGAAAAGGGAAACTCAACCACATTCTCGGGACTGAACCTGAATTGGGAGATCCGAAATTTGCTGCTTGGGATGAAGAAGATTCCATGGTCATGTCTTGGCTGTGGAATGCCATGGTGCCCGAAATAAGTGACACCTGTATGTTCTTAACCACTGCCAAAGAGATATGAGATGCTATTCGTCAAACATATTCAAAGAAGCATGATGCTGCACAAATCTTTGAGATCAAGACAAAAATCTCTGCTACGAAACAAGGAAATCAATCAGTCACGGAGTATGCCAATCTTTTGAAGAATTTATGGCAGGAGATGGATCATTACCGGTGCATTGAAATGAAGAACAGTGAGGATGTGGTCATTTTAAAAAATTTCATAGAAAAGGATAGAACCTATGATTTCTTGGCTGGCCTCAATGCTGAGTTTGATCTAGTATGGGTACAAATCTTAGGAAAGGAAGATATGCCTTCATTGAATGAAGCAATATCTATTATCTGGGCTGAAGAAAGCAGAAGGGCAGTCATGCTTGCTGTTCAACCAGTAGAAGGATCAGCATTGCTCACAACTGAACTGGTTTCAGGAAAATCTGCTGCAGCAAATGCGGACAGCAGAAAATCAGATTCAAGAAACACGAGTAAAGGGAATTTGATGTGTAACAACTGCAAGAAGCCTGGACACACAAAGGAAAACTGCTGGAAACTTCATGGGAGGCCACAGAACTCTAACCGAAAATGGCAACAGAAGGGGCAAGCACATTCTGCTCAAGCCAACATCACCAGTAATCTCACTGATCAGACTACTCCAAGTGATAGAGAATTCAATAAAGATGATATTGATCGACTGAGATTGCTCCTTGACTCACTAGAAAAAACTTCAGGTGCATGTTCATTAGCACTCTCAGGTAAGTTTCCTTCTCCATGTGCTCTTAGTGTCTCAAAACCTAACTCATTTGACTCTTGGATCATTGACTCCGGAGCAACCGACCACATGACCTACTCCTCCCACAATTTTTCCACTTACAGCCCATGTCCTAGCAATAAAAAAATTATTATAGCTAATGGTTCCTTAGTAACAGTAGCTGGCCAAGGAGACATTCATATAGGACAATCCTTAATCTTGAAAAATGTCTTACATGTGCCAAAACTGTCTACCAACCTTGTATCTGTCAAACAAATTACAAAAGATCTAAATTGTAACTTGTTTTTTTTTGCCTACACATTGTGTGTTTCAGGACCAAGTTACGGGGAAGACGATTGGGCGTGCTAAGGAAAGCAATGGACTTTACTATCTTGAGTTCCCAGATGACTATGTGAACACTGGGCTGGTTACTCATCCATGCTCATGTTTGAAACAAGTACTCAAAATAAAGACCAAATTTGGCTTCGACATTTTCAACTTGGTCACCCACCTTTTAGAGTTCTTAGGATGATGTTTCCTTCTCTATTCAGAAATATTGATATCCAACAGTTTCATTGTGATATTTGTGAGTTTGCTAAACACAAAAGAATTTCCTTTCCTTTGAGCAATAAAAAATCTTCATTTCCTTTTCAATTGATTCACAGTGACATTTGGGGTCCATCAAGGGTAGCTAATATTTCTGGGGCTCGGTGGTTTGTTACATTCATTGACGATTGTACTCGTCTATCGTGGGTCTTTCTCTTGAAACAAAAATCTGATGTGATTAAAGTTTTTCAAAATTTTCACAACATGATAACAAATCAATTTCGTGTGAGGGTAAAAAGATTGCGAACTGATAATGCTAGGGAATATTTTAATCAAGTGTTATCCCCATTTTTTCAAAAGGAATGAATTATTCATGAATCCTCCTGTGTTGATACACCCCAACAAAATAGAGTGGCAGAAAGGAAAAATGGTCACCTTCTTGACACAGTCCGTGCCCTCATTTTCCAGAGAAAAGTTCCAAAACAATTTTGGGGAGAAGCTGTACTTACAGCCACTCATCTCATTAATAGAGTTCCCTCTCGGGTTTTAGGCTTTAAGAGTCCTTGGGAAGTGTTCTCATTTTTCCAGATTTTTCTATTCCTAATCGCCTGACTCCTCGTGTTTTTGGGTGTGTCTCATTTGTCCATGTTCATGCTCATAATCGAAGCAAGCTTGATCCTAGAGCAATCAAATGTGTGTTTGTGGGATATTCTTCCACTCAAAAGGGGTATAAGTGCTATCATCCTCCGACCCGTAAAACATATGTTTCCATCGATGTCACATTTGTGGAGTCTGAGAGTTACTTTCATCATTCTCTTCAGGGGGAGACACCTACTCATGAAGAGAAGGATGATTTCCTTCATCTACCTAGTCTTATTACCCAAACACCTATGCCCAACTCCATGCCTAATTCTGCCATGCCTAATTCTGCCCAAAATAGTAACCCCAACTCCATGCCTAATTCTGCCATGCCTAATTCTGCCCAAAACAGTAACCCCAAACCTGCCCAAAACAGTGAAACCAAACCTGATCATGACAGCCAAGAGGATCCAGTATTCACAAAGCCATTGCAAGTTTACTCAAGAAAGAAAGGATCCATTGCTAATCCAGAACATGTCCAAAGGTCAGAACCAATGCTTGGAAGTGAAGCAAATTGTGAGGTAAATACTTCTACTGATGTTACTTTTAATGATGATCTACATCTACCCATTGCAGTAAGAAAAGCTACTAGAAAATGCACACAACATCCAATTTCTCACTTTGTGTCTTTTGAAAAAACCTCACCTTCACATAAGGCCTTCCTCACTCACCTAAATTCCATAGCCATCCCTCAAACCCTATCTGAGGCACTAAATAGTGAAGAATGGAAACAAGCAATGAGAGTGGAGATGGATGCACTTGAGAAAAACAAAACATGGGAGATTGTTGAATTACCAAAAGAGAAGAAACTCGTGGGATGTAGATGGATTTTTTCAGTGAAATATAATGCAGACGGGTCCCTTGAACGATATAAGGCAAGATTGGTGGCCAAGGGGTATACACAAACTTATGGTGTGGACTATCAAGAAACCTTCGCACCAGTAGCAAAGATGAATACTATAAGGGTACTACTGAGTCTTGCAGCAAACTTTGACTGGACACTACAGCAGTTTGATGTAAAAAATGCTTTTTTGCATGGTGATCTTGAAGAAGAAATTTACATGGAAATTCCTCCAGGATTTAATGCAGACAGAAATGGTAGGGTGTGTCGACTGAAGAAAGCATTATATGGGTTGAAACAATCTCCAAGAGCATGGTTTGGACGGTTTACTAAGGTCATGTTAGCTCTGAAGTATAAACAGAGCCAAGGAGATCACACCTTGTTTATTAAGCACTCTGCATCAGGGGGAGTTACTGCACTCATTGTGTACGTTGATGATATTATTGTCACTGGTAATGATCACCAAGAACGAGAAGCTCTTAAAGCTAGGTTAGCAAAAGAGTTTGAAATAAAAGATCTTGGCAAGCTAAAATACTTCTTGGGTATTGAAGTGGCTAGATCAAAAAGGGGAATCTTTATCTCACAGCAGAAGTATGTAACAGATTTACTTAAGGAGACAGGGAAGATTGGTTGTAAACCTGCAGAGACACCCATAGATCAGAATCACAAACTGGGAGATGCAGCTAAAGATGAACCTGTGGATAAGGGAATGTATCAAAGACTAGTTGGAAGGTTGATTTATCTATCACACACTAGACCTGACATAGCATATGCAGTGAGTGTAGTAAGTCAATTTATGCATGATCCAAAAGAAGTCCATCTCCAGGCAGTATATCGAATATTGCAGTACTTAAAGGCTAACATAGGTAGAGGAATTCTCTTCAGGAAAAGTTCAAGTCTGTGTTTGGAAGTATATACAGATGCAGATTATGCAGGCTCAGTCATAGATAGGAGATCAACTTCTGGCTATTGCATTTTTCTAGGAGGCAATTTGGTTACTTGGAGAAGCAAAAAACAACCAGTAGTGGCTAGATCGAGTGCAGAAGCAGAGTTTCGAGCTATGGCACTAGGAGTGTGTGAACTACTATGGCTAAAAATGATCATAAATGATTTGAAGATTACAATAGAGAGTCCGATGAAGTTATATTGTGACAACAAGTCAGCTATCAACATTGCTCATAATCCAGTGCAACATGATCGCACCAAACATGTGGAAGTAGATCGACACTTCATAAAGGAGAAGATTGAGAGTGGGTTGATATGTACACCTTATGTCCCTACTGGAGATCAATTAGCAGATTTCCTAACAAAGGGATTAACTAGTCCTACATTTCAAAGACTTGTGAGCAAGCTAGGAATGGAAAATATTTACTTCCCAGCTTGAGGGGGAGTGTTGGAAAACAAATTTGCAGAATTACATTGACTGCAGTAACTGCTGACTGCAGTAATTGCTGATTCTTAGGCAGATATTACTACTAATTTTTAGGAGAATATTTTCTTTTATTGTTGTGCTTGATTTATTCCCTAATTACAGGGATAGTTTTTTCCTGGTTTAATTCCTAGTTGTAGAGTTGACTTACTTGACTCTTTTTGGCTTATAAAAGGCCTTCTGATTACATAAAACATATAAGAAATACAGAAATACTATTTCTTCTTTTCCTTCAACAGTTATAATTTACAAACTTCATTTATAGAAAATATTACTTTGCCATTGTCTATAGAGACTTGTAACATTTCCCATATTGTGTTGTTGAGAATTAATTTATGGTTAAGATAAGACACGAAAAATATACAAGATAAATACTTTAATCAACAAAGAGAAGAACAACCATTGTTTTTCTTTGTTGGATGCAAGTTGCACTGATTTTTTTCCCCATAGAAATTGTAATCAATTATAAATAAATACTTCATAAGGTTAGTAAAAATTAGCAGGTCCACAATGCTAATTGGTATTTAATTAAATTGCCTTACCCATGTTATGAGCTGAATTGGGTCCCAAAAGTAAGTGTGGTCTGGCTCTAGCATTCAACATTTTCTCATGTTCAGCTGCAAATAGAAAAACAAAGATTAGATGGATGGTGCATGTAATCATGTAATCCAAGAAACAAGACATTACCAAACCTGCAAAAAAAATCTATTAACTTTAACTGATCGTTTAATTAAAGGAAGTAACAAATAAAATCTGCTTTCCAGTGGAAATACACAAGCTAAAAGTTAAAAAGAACCAAGGAGGAAGCATCTCTAGAATTATAGTAAAAAGGTTATTCTATTTATGGGTCCGGTTAAGGATCTGATTAACGGGTGTTTAAATGTACAATAATAGCTTTTTATCCACATATATTGGATAGATTATGTTAGATCCGTCAGATCCACCAATCAAAGTCGTCAGTTTCATGATTCAATCCAACAGACCCAACAATCCAAACTTGTATTTTGGAGGATACATGACTCTTCAGAGTTTATGTCACCTGACACTTCAAAGATCACGTGAGACTTTAACTGTTAAAACGAGATCACCCATACTGTTGACCATCAAACCCCGGTCAGAAGAAGACACAAGGCACGAGTTAGGTCGCTCAAACAAATATAAATAACCCTTATTGGGGCTAACCAATGGTAGACACTCTAAACACTCTTCCCTCCTTTACTCTGTCTTCCACCTTCCTCTTTCGAACACTGACTTAAGCATCGGAGCGTGTCCAAAGACCAAATTCCAACACACTCTAACTTTTCTCCTTCTCTACAGGACTTCAGAGTACCATAACAATCACTTGCTCTCAAAAGACATCAACATATTCACTATGCTCTGTTACATGGACTCGCCGGTTATGGCTGCCGTACTGGTGTCGACACGATACCGGTATTGACATGGAATATGCGTCCGACTCGTCATCGAAAATATGGACACGACTTCTTGTGATTGGCTACGACTCCTCAGCAGGAGGAAGAAAAAGAAGAGACAATTAAGTTCTAGAAAAGGACGAATAAGAAAAAAGAAGCAAGGAGAAGAAGAAGAAGAAGAAGAAAAGACGATGAAAGTTCAGGAAAAAGGAACAAAACGAGGAAGAAGATGATGGGCGGCTTTGTTGCCAAAAAGAAAAAAAGCAAAACAGGACAAATTTTGGGCTTTCTTGAATTTTTACGTGTTGGGCTTATTATATCTGGCCCAAAATATTCAAATTGGATTAAATAAAAGCAAATTTATTATGTATTGGAGCCTTGGGCTATTTTTACCCTTGCCTAATTAATGGACCAAAAGTCCAAGACTACTAAAATTAATAATAATTAAAAATAAATTTGATAAATAAAATATTTTTAAAAAATATTATTATAAAAAATATTATTTATATATAATATTACATTATTTGTATATATATTTATTTTAAATATTATTATAAGACATATTCCCGTACCCGTATCTAATTTTTGGATACTTTTTAGCCGATTCCGCGTGTCCACAATTTTAACCAAAAGATGAGTCAGACACTTGGATACATATCAGTATCGGATACCCGTATCCGAATCCATGTAACCTTGACACTATGTGATAACTCGTATAATTATATAGTTTTTAGTTATGTTTTATTATTGTTTTGTGTCAAATACGAGTTATTATTGTTTAGTCTAATTGTGTTTATGATCTTTTATATTTTTATGTATTTTGGTGTTTTTCACAAGTTTCTTTGAGTGATTTCAGATTACTAGAATTAAGGGCAAATCCAGTTCAGTTCCAGTTCCGACACCTTTTTCCATATCAGCTATATCTCGAGTTTCACTGAAGCAATAAGGCTGAAATTTGTAGCCATGCAAAGATAAGAGGCATATCTATCTTTTTCATGTTTTACACTTCTTGAAACGGAGTCGTTTTCCCTAGCGAAATCGACCATCAAGTTGGCTGATGTGCAATGACGTCTGTGCTGACCTGTTTTCGTATTATGCCCATATCTTCTTATCCACATCAGCAAATGAGCTGATTCCAACGGCTATGGATCAGTAACTGATAGGGTAACATTTTTCTAGAAGACCATGTGATCAGATAAGGCCTCCAAAATTGACAAAATCGACCATCAAGTTGGCTGATCAAAATCGTCATATATGACGAAAATTGTTAGAAAATGCACCCACCTATTATACCTACCTTTGAAATTTGTAAAGCTTGTCTCTTGTCATTTAGCCCTCCAAAATGTGTATAAATAGAGGGCCTTGGATGATTGTAGAGGATCATATTGTACATAGGTAGGATATTAGCCATTGTAATAAAATTCTCTAAGTTTTCTTCTTCTTTCTTTTCTCTAGTTTTCTTTTTCTTTAGAAAGAGCAAGAGGTTGGATAATTAATATTCTTCTTCTTCTTCTTTCTTTCTTTTATTTCCCTCTTAGATTCTCTTTAATTTTATGTTTATGTTTACAATGCCTATGCTAGGCTAAACTTCTATTTGGTTAAGGGTGATTTCAAAGCCCTAGACATGTTTTGTGATTGATTTTCAGATTCTATCTATCATTAATTTTCTATCAAAGTTGCTTATGTTCTTCTACAAGAATTGTCCATGATGTTGTCTTGATTTATTTAGGTGTACAACTAGATAGATCTTGATAATTATCTATTGCTAGTTTAGGAGTCTTGATCCGTGTAATTGTCTTGATTTCCTATTCATAAGTGGCAATTTGTGATTAATGATTATGGTCAAGTTTTCAATAATTGCAAAGTGGAACATAACCTAAGTTGAACAATCCGAGCTTATGTGTTTGTTGCTTAGATCAACCTATCTTTCTCATCATAAAGCTGCCATTAAATTGAATTTAGAGAGCTTATTCTAGGTTGTTTAATGGTTAGAGATTAAATAGAGAGCTTGTTCTATTTAACGACAAACTAAGGAAAGATTGGGGTAACAGAGCTTGTTGTTATCTACGGTTGTTAACTTTGATAGTTGGTTGATATTGATAGATCTGAAATTGATTCTTAATGATGTCTAGTGGTGGAGAATGAAACCTTAACCATATTTTTCATATTTGATTCTTCTTACTTACTTGTTTTCTTACTTTTAGTTTGCTTATTTTTAAAAGTATATTTATTTTTATTGGCTGGTTATACCGCCTAATTTGTATATTAACTTTGTTTTATTTTTATTGGCTGGTTATACCGCCTAATTTAGTATATATATTTTTATTGGCTGGTTATACCGCCTAATTTAGTATATATATTTTTATTGGCTGGTTATACCGCCTTGCATCTTATTCTTATTATTTACTTTAGTTTAAATCTGGCTTCAAAAACCCCTTTTCTTTTATTGTTCTTGAATTTAAGTTTTAAACTATTAACTTATAAACTAAAACCCAATCCCTGAGGACTCGACCCTTGCTAACTACTATACTTACAATTTATCTTTTTAGTGCAAGGTTAAATAAGATACACTCTTTTGGGTGCATCAAATTTTTGGCGCCGTTGCCGGGGATTGCTTTCTTTAGTTTATTTGTTACTTGGTTTATTCTTATTTTCAGTTCTAATTAGTTTTATTTTCTTGTACATACAAGTTTTTCTTTTCAAATTTAAAAAAAAAAAAAAAACAATGGAATTGAGCAATCTAACACTTGAAGAGTTGGTGGCATACATGAACATGGAGAATCAACAAGCCAATCTCACCTCCCCAGTTCAACAATTGGCCATGGGAGGATGTCAAGGCCATCAAGTGTTCCAAGACCAACAGTATGATCATTACTCAAACACTTACCATGAGGGATGGTGGGATCATACTAATTATGGCTACTCGAAAAATTACCAAGAAGTAGATCCTTATGCCAATTACACTCATCCATCTAGCTTCAATCAATCTTGGTCTCAAGAACCAGATCTTTTTCAACCACCACATATGACTCAAAACTCAGGTACTTCTTTAGAAGATCTTGTCTATTCTCTTGTTACTGATTCTTTGCAATTTCAACAGAAAACAAGGGCAAGCATCCAGAGTTTGGAAAAGCAAATGAGCCAATTGGCTAGTAGTATGGTGGGATGGGTAGCACAAAGATCTGAAGAACTCCCAGCCCAAACGATGGTTAACCCAAAGGAGAATGCTACTATTGTGACCTTGAAGAATGAGGAACAAGATGAGGATGAAACAAAATTAGAGATGGATTCTATTCTTGAGGATAATGAAGCCAAAGATCCAAATAAGAGTATTTCGGCACCTGAGGTAACGTTTAAGGTTTCACTTTTTACTAATGTTTCTTCTCCACCTTTTCCTAGTAGATTTGCAAAGTTCAAGGAGGAAGAACATGAACAACACATGCCGGAAACCTTAAACAACTTGTTTGTGGAGGTCATTCAACAAGTATCAAAATATGCTCCATTCCTCGATGACATATGCACCACAAAGGATGATGGAATAATACTTGTAATGGAGAATGCATCCACTGTTGTGCAAAGAAAGCTTCCTCTCAAACGCATAAATTTGGGAAATTTCATGTATGAGCCTGACAAGCCTAAAATGCCAAGAAGGGGTGTTGGTTAGGTTCAAAACACTAAATCAAGTGCTAATTGGGGGAGGCAGCATAATTAGTGAAAGCATTGCCAAACTGCCATCCTCAGATTTGCTCTCTTTTTCTTTATCTTTTTCTTATGTTTCTTTGCTAATTATGTTTAGTGTTTCTAAGTTCATTTAGGCTGCATAAGTTTATTTTGTTTATTAGTTCTTTTCACTTACACATGATTCTTTCATTTGGGATTAATAGCATTACATTAATGACAAGGTAAGAATTATGTGTGGGGGGAAGAATTTAGGATTTTATTTAGAGTGTTTTGTTTTTGTGTCTTTTTATGTTGTTTTTCTTTCTGATCCTTGTTTTGAAAATAACTAGATGTAAATATAATTTTTATTTATTTTTTTTTTAACCCCGGTTAAATGGCGGATAACGGTACTCTGTGATTATTTAAGTCGGTTCCATCAGCTACCCACAAAACTGATATTGTATATAAATTTCTCTTCCAATTTCTCTTTCAATTTTTTTCATTTTTTTTTCAGGATGGATGATATTCTCACAAGATTGCAGAAACGATTTCCTCCTTTTCCTCGAAATATTTTACTGAAGCTTTACCAAGTTCGATTTGAAAGATTAAGAATGCTTATGCACAAAGGGATTCCTGACGACATACGTTGGATAATTGAAGCCAAGGTACGTGAAGATGAATATCTTCCTGTTTTGCATTTACCAGGTACAGGTAAAAGCACTTTTGCAAAGAAGCGACGAGCAAAGCGCATGAGTTCAAATTGCCACAAATGTGCACGATGGACGTGTAACGGTAAATGTCGTTCTATTGGGATTCCGTCCTCTAATCGAGATGATAAAATTGAATTCATTAAGGATGGACTGAGTAAGGAGAATTTGGGTAATATCCAACTTTCTCTTGAGACGCATCCTAGTGGAGACGTACAAAGAGAAATTCTTGATTTATGGCCGCAATTCCAAAGGGAATGGCAACATCTTGGGAATCTGATGTTAAAAGACCCTGTTTGCCAGCTTGTAAGAAAACTGGATGGGAAGCATATCCTCGACTCATAGAAGGCGTTTAAGCCGTTTTTGGACGTAAAACCAGAGGAAGATGTGAGCCACAATCACAACTACAATAAATGACTTCTCAGCTTTTGGTTTGATTTGCAATAACTTTATTTTGGTTTAATTTACGTGTTGTTCGATTTGTGTAATTATTCTCGTTTTTTTTTATTTGTCTTTTACGGTTGATTTTTTTCTTCTCTTTTTGATTTTCTTTCTGAAATCACGCAAAAATCTTTTGTTAGGTTAACATTTTCTTCTGACAGGTCAGATACACTTTCGGTGACATTATTACTCTTGTCTGATTCACTACTCAGTCCTCTATATATTACACCATGTACTCATTCTCTTTCAGGCACTCGAAAAAAAAAAAGAAAAAAAAATGGAAAGTATTTCGTCCCAACGCATTAAAAAAATTTGTGTCTTTGGAGGTGCTTATCCAGGGAAAAATAACATATTCGCTGATGAAGCCATAAGAGTTGGAGTAATACTTGCCCAACAAAAGATCCACTTGATTTATGGAGGCGGTAGTACGGGTTTAATGGGAGCAGTCGCTACAGCAGCACACGCCGGAGGAAGTCCAGTTCTAGGAATCGTGCCAAAACTATTCACAAGTTTTTGTGGACCTACCGTGGGTAAGGAAATACAAGTCTGGAGTGTCCCTGAACGGATAACAATCATGTACCATTCTGCCGATGCATTCATTGCTTTACCAGGAGGTCTGGGTACATTGGAAGAAATAGCTTGCGTGGCTTCTTGGTCATCTTTGGTCACAAATAAGAAACCCATTGGTTTGCTTAATATTAATGGTTATTTTAGTAATTTGCTTTTATATTTAGATAATGCTGTGGATAATGGATTCATGTTTTCAGAGGCAAGGAGAACCATAATTTCTGCTACAACCATTGAAGATTTACTTAAAAAGCTCCAAGCTTATGAGTGTTTATCTGCTACGGTTGTTTCGCAAACGCTCGGAAAAAGAAAAAGAGATATGGACGAGCAAGGAGTGGATTGCACTTTGTCTTTGTGACATTATCTAACATTTTGCTTGTTGTGTCTCAGTTATAATAAGTGGTTAGCAACCTCTGCAGGTAATATCTCCTAAATTCTACCTTTAAAATTTGACATTGGGGACAATGTCATATTTTAGTAGGGGGTAAGGGACATATTTTGCTAATTTAAAAAAAAAATTGATGTGTTTTAAGCCATTTAGAAGTATTCATTCTGACCAAGGTCTGAGTAAGGGAGACTTGAGACATACCTTGTCAGTTTGATTTTAATCTTTTTATGTTTACTTGTTAATTTTTGTTTAGTATTTTAGGATTATTTAGGTTGCATGGTTTTGTTTTGTTTTGAGTCTTAGTTGTTCCTATTCTTATGTTATTAGTTCTTTTCTCTTACACATGATTCTTTCATTTGAGTTAATAGACTTACATTGAGGACAATGTAAGAATTAAGTGTGGGGGGGAATGATTTAGGATTTCTTTTATTTTTGTCTACTATTTTTTTTTCTTTTCTTTATTATTATTATTATTTTTTTTGTGAGTTTTAGTTCCTTTTTAATACAATGATGAGATATGAATTGCATAAGTCTAAAACAGATTTATTAGTGAGAAGATTTTCATGAGAATTGAGCTTGATGTCAACCTTTTTATGAGCCAATGTTAATATGATATGTTGATTGAGAAAGAAGCATGTTTAGACTTAATCTGACTTGTATAATCATCCTTGTGAGTTTTTGAGCCTATAATGATTGATGCATTATACAAATCAATCTAATTTCTTTCTTGAGTGCTCTTATGATTACATGATTCTCTAGAACTTGCTTTAAACCGTTTGAGACTATATTGATACATGTGACAACATGAATATGATAGAGGCATTAGGATTTTTAGCCAGGGCCAAACAGCCATCCCTTATTGATGTTCCAAGAGAACACACCCTTAGTGAACCAATTTGAGCCTACATTGAATAAGCTATCTCTTTGGTAACCATAACTTGTCCCTAACCTAAATATACTTATATCTTTACCTTTGTTCCAAAGATGAATTAGCATGATTTGAGACAAGTTCCAAAGACAAGGAAGATCTATTGAAAATTTGGGTTAGAAACAAGAAATAAGTGTGGGGGGAAAAGAAAAGAAAAGTCAAGAGAAAAAGAAATGGAATACTGGAAAATACATTCCTATGTAAAAATATATATATATATATATGAATCATCTCTTGAATTTGTGGAAAAAGAAAAAGATGTTACAAAGTTGTTTAGAATGAAGAAAAGGCCCAACATGAATATCCGGCCTAGGTGACTATGTACTTGTAAAGAGTTTTGAGAAGTTTCTTTGTATAATCTTTTTATGTCTCTAAACTTTATGAACTCTTTGGAACCTTTGTGATATCTTTATCCTTTTGTTCTTCAACCACATTACAAACCCCTTGGCCCCATTACAACCTTGATTAAAGACCTCTTGATTCATGATGTTGTATGATCTAAATAGGGGAGAATAGGTGGACAAGCAAGAATATGGTAGAACTGTTTTCATGAGATTGATTGAGTGTAAACACTTCACCACTACTTTAAAGAGTGAAAATCATGAGGGTATCCCATGTGAGAAGTTGAGATTAAATTTGAACATGCAATATTTTGATTGAGATATGTTATGCTAATATTGGCTTAACTCAAACAATTTACATTCAAGCATGATTTTTTGTGAAATTCTTTAAGCTATTGATTAGTTTATAAGACTTGTTCAAATATTGTCTCTAATTTGTATTGAAAGGATTAGGAGTAAATATTTTTAGTATATGCAGTTTATTTATATTTTAGTTTTTCAATGTTTGTGGGTATCGTTCTAGTAAACCCTCACGAGACTAAACTCGTCCACTAGGGACACCTAGGGGTTTAAAGGCTTGTGTCACATGCTAAGTGCCACCGTGATTTCCTACGAAAATGGATTAGATTAGATTTTCTTATTTTATTTTTATTGAGTCGTTGCTAGGGACTAGCAACAATCTAAGTGTGGGGGTGTGATAACTCGTATAATTATATAGTTTTTAGTTATGTTTTATTATTGTTTTGTGTCAAATACGAGTTATTATTGTTTAGTCTAATTGTGTTTATGATCTTTTATATTTTTATGTATTTTGGTGTTTTTCACAAGTTTCTTTGAGTGATTTCAGATTACTAGAATTAAGGGCAAATCCAGTTCAGTTCCAGTTCCGACACCTTTTTCCATATCAGCTATATCTCGAGTTTCACTGAAGCAATAAGGCTGAAATTTGTAGCCATGCAAAGATAAGAGGCATATCTATCTTTTTCATGTTTTACACTTCTTGAAACGGAGTCGTTTTCCCTAGCGAAATCGACCATCAAGTTGGCTGATGTGCAATGACGTCTGTGCTGACCTGTTTTCGTATTATGCCCATATCTTCTTATCCACATCAGAAAATGAGCTGATTCCAACGGCTATGGATCAGTAACTGATAGGGTAACATTTTTCTAGAAGACCATGTGATCAGATAAGGCCTCCAAAATTGACAAAATCGACCATCAAGTTGGCTGATCAAAATCGTCATATATGACGAAAATTGTTAGAAAATGCACCCACCTATTATACCTACCTTTGAAATTTGTAAAGCTTGTCTCTTGTCATTTAGCCCTCCAAAATGTGTATAAATAGAGGGCCTTGGATGATTGTAGAGGATCATATTGTACATAGGTAGGATATTAGCCATTGTAATAAAATTCTCTAAGTTTTCTTCTTCTTTCTTTTCTCTAGTTTTCTTTTTCTTTAGAAAGAGCAAGAGGTTGGATAATTAATATTCTTCTTCTTCTTCTTTATTTCTTTTATTTCCCTCTTAGATTCTCTTTAATTTTATGTTTATGTTTACAATGCCTATGCTAGGCTAAACTTCTATTTGGTTAAGGGTGATTTCAAAGCCCTAGACATGTTTTGTGATTGATTTTCAGATTCTATCTATCATTAATTTTCTATCAAAGTTGCTTATGTTCTTCTACAAGAATTGTCCATGATGTTGTCTTGATTTATTTAGGTGTACAACTAGATAGATCTTGATAATTATCTATTGCTAGTTTAGGAGTCTTGATCCGTGTAATTGTCTTGATTTCCTATTCATAAGTGGCAATTTGTGATTAATGATTATGGTCAAGTTTTCAATAATTGCAAAGTGGAACATAACCTAAGTTGAACAATCCGAGCTTATGTGTTTGTTACTTAGATCAACCTATCTTTCTCATCATAAAGCTGCCATTAAATTGAATTTAGAGAGCTTATTCTAGGTTGTTTAATGGTTAGAGATTAAATAGAGAGCTTGTTCTATTTAACGACAAACTAAGGAAAGATTGGGGTAACAGAGCTTGTTGTTATCTACGGTTGTTAACTTTGATAGTTGGTTGATATTGATAGATCTGAAATTGATTCTTAATGATGTCTAGTGGTGGAGAATGAAACCTTAACCATATTTTTCATATTTGATTCTTCTTACTTACTTGTTTTCTTACTTTTAGTTTGCTTATTTTTAAAAGTATATTTATTTTTATTGGCTGGTTATACCGCCTAATTTGTATATTAACTTTGTTTTATTTTTATTGGCTGGTTATACCGCCTAATTTAGTATATATATTTTTATTGGCTGGTTATACCGCCTAATTTAGTATATATATTTTTATTGGCTGGTTATACCGCCTTGCATCTTATTCTTATTATTTACTTTAGTTTAAATCTGGCTTCAAAAACCCCTTTTCTTTTATTGTTCTTGAATTTAAGTTTTAAACTATTAACTTATAAACTAAAACCCAATCCCTGAGGACTCGACCCTTGCTAACTACTATACTTACAATTTATCTTTTTAGTGCAAGGTTAAATAAGATACACTCTTTTGGGTGCATCACTATGTATATGTAATAGATTGAAAACATTGTTCATCTTGTAGGAATGACATCAACCACCATTTCCACCATGGTTGTAGCTTAGGCCTTAATTAGGTAATGATCGATGCATAGCACAGGCCTTAATTAAACTTTAACATGGTTTTTAGGGTTCGGCTGCTCATCTCCTCGAAGGCTATAGAAACATATATAATTTAACTGTATTAAACTTTTTTTTTTGGTCTCAACTGTATTAAACTTTAACATGGTTTTTTTGCTTGTTTCTTAACACTTAACAGCAAAAAAAAAAAATAATGTTGAATCAAATGGAACGAATTAACCACCGTAAAGGGACAAAGTTCTGGTCTTGACTGGGGTGTAACTAAGCAGAATTGAGTTTAGATAGTAAGAAATTTGAATTTGATCGAAATTCGTAATTTAAAATTCGGTCGAGTTATATATTTAAAATTCGAACTCGATTTGAGATAAAAATCGAACTACTCGAACTCGCTCGATTAGGTTTGTTTATTTAGTAAAAATGAGCTCGATTCTCATGCTCGACTTCAAATTCGATTATTTGTGCTCAAACTCGAATTCGAATTGATTTTTTTCAATACAAATAAACATAATAAAAATATATATTAAAAATAAAAAATATCGATTAGGTTCGCGAACAACTCAAGTCGAACATTAGAATAATCAAACTCGATTTGTTCGATAACTTGAACTGCTCAAACTCAACTAAAAAATAATCGAGCCGATATGACTTTTTTTTTTCAAAGCATTTTGTTTATATCCCTGATAGAGACAAAGAGTGAAATTGGAAATGGATCTCATAAAAAAAAAATTGGGAATGGGAATGGAAGATTTATGACAGTTGAGTGTTTTCTTTTTTTCCCTTTTAAAATTGCATCACCATCTTCTTCATGCATAAAAAATAATTACCAAATCTCGTATTATAATAAAAAGAATGATTGACTTGGTATCATTGAATCAAGTGATATCAACTCAGCTGATGAAAAAATATATATATATAAAAAAAAAACAAATTGAATAAATGATATAAAACAAAATCAAAGATGTTTATATAATTTACTTTCTTTAAAAAAATTATCTTACATGATATGATCAGATAACTTTTTTTTAATTTAAAAAACTCATGTGATATCATTAAAGAATTTTCTTATTTTAAAAAAATTACCTATATCTTACATTATTAAATTATTTATTTTAAAATATTTTTTAACTGACTATTTTTTTATAGTTTTCACCAATATTATGGGTGTGCAATATCTAAATTTACATAAAATAAAAAGATAAAATTATTTAATTACACTTAAAAACGATTTTGACGTTTCTGTTTTAGGCAAATTTATCAAAATATTGTAAAAAAAATTGATCAAATTACCAATAATTTGAAATTAAATACCGAAATAAGCCCAAAAAAATACCATGGAAAGTCGCCATATGATATAGCGACTTTCTATGGCTAATTTAAAAAAAAATTGAAAAAAACTAGGAGGGAAGTCGTGACTTCCCTTCTAATTTTTAAAAAAAAAATATTTTTATAGGTCAGAAGTCGCCATGTGACTTCTGACCTGTATTTTGTAAAAAATTTTAAAAAACTAGTTCGGAAGTCGCTATATGACTAATTTTGTTTAAAATTTTAAACGTTGTCAACGGTAAAAAAAAAAATTAAATTTAATCGTTTTACAATGGATAAAAAAAAATTTCAATTTGGCAACGGTCAATTGACTGTTGCCCACTCACCCACCTATAAATACCCCTCATTCCCTTCATATTTTTTCATACAAATTTTTATTTACTACTCTCTCTCTCTCTAAAATTTTCTCTTAGTGCACGAATTCAAATGGCTTCATCGTTGTTGAGGTTGCAAGATAAGCACATATCCGCGGTTATATATCAAGAGGTTAGTAATTTTTTTTTAATTTATCATTATTAATTTATTATTAATTTTGTTATTAATTTTTATAAAATTATAAAATTATTATTTATAATAATAATTTTATAATTAATTATATTTCAAAGAGATTGCATTATTAATTTTTTTATGATTTTATAATTATTTAATTTAATTAATTATGAATAAGACCCTGTGCGCGTCTTACGATCAAGAAATTTTTTTCGAAGATCCGCATCCATCTATTATCGATAACTTAAAGAGTGCAAGATTTTATTATGCAAGTCAAATTCGACAATGTATGCTTATGCAGGACTTAATTAGCGCGTTGGTTGAACGATGGAGACCCGAGACGCACACTTTTCATTTGCCGTGTGGTGAATGCACAATCATTTTAGAAAATGTTGCTCTCCAGCTTGGACTACCAGTGGATGGCATGCCAGTTACAGGCTTTCGTCTTCTAGATTGAAATGAAGAGTGCCAAAATTTATTGGGCGTTGTACCTCTAGAAGAGTGTCTGAAGGGCTCAATTGTGACAAAAACATGGCTGCAGTCATTGCAAAATCTCCCCGAACACGCAAGAGAAGAAGAGGTAAAATATACTGCTAGAGCATATATTTTACGTTTAATTGGAGTAATGCTAATGCCGGACAAATCGAGCAGTCGGGTATATTTAATGTATCTTCCATTGCTTCGTGATTTAGAGCACGCAGCAAACTATAGTTAGGGTTTTGCGTGTTTGACGGTTTTGTATAGAGAACTGTGCCGGGCTACAGTTCTCGACTGCCATGACATAGATGGATGTTTACTGCTTCTGCAGTCATGGGCTTGGCATCGACTCCTATATATTACTCCACGCGGAAATTTTCCCCCTGTATATCCCCTTGCAAGCAGGTAATAATCTTGACTATTTTTATTAATTTTGTACGAACTTGTATTTTTATTAAGTCTATTAAGATTTTGATGCTTTTTAACAGGCGGAGTCATCCTAAAGATTGTAGCGATATTCCGCTCGACCTTCAAACTATAAGATCACGACTAGATCGAGAAGCGTATAAAAAGGTAAATGTTTCGATTGTTACATTCAAGTATTTTTGTATTTAATCCATATGAAACTAATAATTTGTAATAATTATTCGCAGTTTGTGTGGATGCCATATTTTTCAAATAAAATTATGGCATGTCTTCCATCGGATACAACTAATAATTGCAATATATGGATAGCAAACACAGCATTGATATACTTTGCATATGTAGAGTGGCACGCTATTGACATGGTGTTGCGACAATTTGGGATGCAACAACCAATTCCGCAACCACCGGCGAACCTTGATAAGGTTCACAAGATTGATATGCGTGGGCGCCACGAAGTATTTTGGCTTACGAAGCATCGACAATGGATCCATTTGTGGAATCAACATTTTGAACAAATTTCGACAGATATACCCATTGTTCGTAATAATTTCAACCCATCTGCTGATTATATAAGATGGTTTAAAATGAAGGTCGGCCTTTTGTTTGTCCACCGTCGGAGTTTGAGGATGTTAGGAGTATGCCATTTCCCGGACAGATTTCAAATCCAGTCCGTCCTACACAAGAAATGAAAGTTCCTAGACCTAGCCGAAAATTTAATAAATTTTTTTTTTTTTTAGCAATATCTGAATAAAAAAATCTCTGTTTATCTTACAAAAAGTCGGCACAATTTTAGACATAAAAATCTCTCTTTGACAATAAAAGAAAAAAGGAAAGAAACAAACCCTAAGAAAAGTTTCCATTTCATCAATGGCTTTTCTGCAAGGATCGTTTCCTGCAATTTCGGCAATTCGCTCGAGCTTCTCTACCTCGTCTTTGACGGGAGTTTCTTTCGTTAGATTGCCGGAGTGTGACCGGAGGAGCTCCGGCGACCGGAGAAACCGTCGTAGAATGGCCTGTAGAGCTATGGTTCAGCAAGCAGTGCAGGGAGGAGCTCCGGCTACTTATGCTAAAGAGATGGAGCGACTTTCTGCTAAGGAATCTCTGCTTCTTGCTGTGAGTTTCTCCTTTTTATTTGACATTTTCTCTAATTTAATTATTAATAAAATTTGGTAGTTATAAAGAAGAAAGGAGTGGTTTGCAAATTTTGAGGTGCTTTTCATTTTCAGGCCGAATTTTGATTGGAAGAAACAAATTACAAGTAATTGCCTGATCATCACACATTCACACTTGGCATTTTTTCCGAGTGAGTCAAAGCTGTTTCAGTTTAGGTGCTTAGAATTCTGCCTGGGGTTTGCCTTTTCTTGCCAAGTGCCAAACAGTTGGTAATCTATTTTCAGGACCTGTAAAAATGTTAATCATGTGATTAGGGTAATTATATGGTTTAGTTCCTTAGTTGAATGACTATAATAGTTACCAGAAGGGAGAACATGAACTAGCAGGATTGTTTTGAAATATATGGGGAAAATTTTAATCATCATCTGAGACCTTTAATTTAGTTTCATTTTCATCTATCACATTTCAATTTCAAAAGGGCTTTATTAGAAGTTTGTGAATTCCATCCTTTTCTTCAATTAGGCACTCGTTTTGATGGAAATGGTCATTTAAGCAACATATGGTGTGTCTGTGGCAAGTTTGAATTAGAAAAAAAGAAGGTAAATTACACCCGTCATCCATGATATTTCTATATGATTTCATCTTCATTTATTACTTTGCAACAACCTGGACCTTTTACACAATTTCCCATAAATACGATAACCCATCTGGCATGAACTCGTGATAATGTGGAATGAGTTTATAAGAAAATTAAATTTATAAGTTTGGGAAGGTATTTCTTGAAATTTAGTTGAAGGCATTTGAGTCTAGTGAGAGAAACAGAGAACAATGGGTCGGTTGAAAAAGAAAAAGAGGGAGAACAAAGTAAACTTGGGGATGCACTAGTGCCAGCAGTGAGGCACTGGAGTCACCTGACTGATGCCAGTGACTGGAATGCTTGGATAAAGAGAAGTAGAGGGGTTTGGATTTGTGATTTGTGAAAGTGCAGAGAAAGAGAGAAGAACTGAAGAAAAGTGCAGAAAAAGGAAAGAAAAAGAAAGGAAGAAGACAAGGAAAAACGAAGATTAATAACATGGCTGACATGGTGCTTATGTGGCTGCCACATCAATGCTTATTTGGGCATTTATATGAAAAGTTCCATCCTTTTTCCAACAACAACAAATTGATGGATAATGTGAAAGCCCTTATGAAAGGTCATGAAGCATTATGTTAAAATTGGGATAATACAATTGCATAAAAGGTCGCAGATCTTGGGTGCAATTGCCCTATTTTTCACTTCCCATACTTGTCACAAGGGATGCTACTTGTTGCTTATGTGTCTATTTCTATCAACTTTTTGAAGTCTGACAAATGAAAGAATGAATTTGGCACACATATGGAATGCCATGGAGTATTATGTTAAAATTGACATGGATGATAGGTGTAATTCGTTCTATCCTATATATTTCTTTAATTTTCTCAATTGGATCTGCAATTGTCTATCAGTTATCATTCACTCAGAATGCAAAACAATAATAAATTTTATCTTGTTTGTGAATCAAACATATTTCCTATAGTTGATAGTTTTTATTCAGTTGTAACTGATTATTCAAACTTCAAGCCAGTATTACTAGCTTGAGAAAAAGAACTTTTTCAGCAAATGAAGCTAGATATTATCAATGAATTTATGTCACTTAAAGATTGAGTAGTCTAACTTATCCATATTTGTTGAGTGTTCCATGAAGTATATATGTATTTTTGTGCACCTTCAAGCTTGGCCTTTCATCTTTACTTTGTTAAATGTTCTTTCAGTTTAAGGATGCTGGGGGTTTTGAGGCTTTAGTCACTGGAAAGACGACAGATATGCAACGAATTGATGTGAATGAGAGGATAACTGGTCTTGAGAGGCTCAATCCAACACCAAGGCCAACAACGTAGGTGCTTAGTGAAAGAATGAATTTTTGCATGTTCATCTTTTGCATAAGACTTTTATTTGTTTATATAGCTCTCCAGGTCTCCCTTTTTGGAAGGTCGATGGAACTTTGAGTGGTTTGGATCTGGAAGCCCTGGACTTTCTGCTGCTAGAATCATATTTGAGTGAGTGTCCTGTGAAAGCTGGTGATCTCCAATTTTTCTGAATGACTGGTAGCTGATCTTCTTGATGACTCCTTTGTTCTTTGCAGGAGATTCCCTTCGACATTGGCAAAATTGTCAAAAATGGATTTGCTTCTTAAGGATGGATATGCAAAGGTTGCAGCACACTTGAAACTGCTTAACTCGGTAAATATTTCCTCATCAACTTTATGCTTACCTACACAAATGAATGCTGCATGTCATAAAGCATCAGTATGGTCTTTTATGTGAAGTGCTCCACCTTGAACTTTATATTGATGTTCAGCTATCATCTTCCTTTATTTTATCATGCATAGCCTATTTTATTGCTTGCTTATATAAGTTGGATGTGAATTAAATGAAATTACTTTAGATCTGTTCTAGTTAAAAAATGTTTTAGCCAACCACATCTACTATGTGGTCTCAAATTAGTTTTCTGTACAATGTGCTCCTAGTTCTTGATAGAACTTGAGTATGTAAATTTTTTCTATTGTGCAATGAAGTGGTGTTGACCACGATTTGCTTCAAAATGATATAATAAATCCACATGGAGAAGCTATGAAATATCCTGGACACTATTGCTAATTAAATAGTTTATTTTTCCTTGACTATTATGGAAGTGGGTAAAGATTATGTTTGTCATTTAACCAACTGAAGGACATTGTCCCTAGTTTTAACTGGATGGATGAACACCTTAAAGCTTCATTGATGTCATTATTGGATTAATGAGATGAAGTAAATTGAGATATCACTAGTTTCCTTTCCATTTAAAAGTGTACTTGTATTAACTGGTTTTGCTTGAGCTTGTCCGCTAGTAACATTGGTTCTCACTCAACTTCATTATCTATGGTTGAAATTTTTCTGTTCAGAAAGCTAGGATGGGCTTTCATTTGTGTGAGATTTGGCACCATTACTATTGGCACCACTAATTAAAGGATATTGGAATAACAATGTATACCAACGATTCCTCTTTAAAAGTTTTTCTCTTTTATTTCTGTTACCGTCAAATTTAAATAACTGGGACAGGAATTTAGAATCATTGCCTGCCTCTATTTCTTTGTTTTTTGTGATCATGTCAACCTTGTTGCAATGGTAAGATTGCTCCATTAAGATTTGTGTGTCGAAGATGTGAAAAGCAGGATAAGCTTGGACTCTCCCTGGACATTATGCAAGCCTTTGCACTGGCTGCCCGATGGAAGTATTCCCTCTTCTAGTTTCTCAATTGTATTCTATAATGGGCTTGTATTGCGTACAACTTCACAATTCTCTAATTGAAAATTGGAACAAGTGTTTTTCCTCATTTAGCATTTCAGTTTTCTGTTTCTAAACTGCTGTTTGAATTTTGATCGAGAGTTAAGCTTGCTTTGATTAAAAAACTTTCTCAAGGACTAGAGTTTATTAGAATAGCCACTTTTTTTCAACTTTGGCTAACTGTATTTTATCTGAGTGCTAGGAAAAGCTATCATTATTACATAATTTTCAAGTGATTTAAGGTTATCTCTGGTGGAATGCAGATAGAAAGCAAATTTGTTCTTTCCACCAGGGTATCTGTTGAGGGACCACTACGAATGAAAGAAGAATATGTTGAGGGGATACTTGAATCACCAAATGTTGTTGAAGAAACAATACCAGAACAGTTAAAAGGTGCATATAGTCAGGCTCTTACTACTGTCCAACAACTTCCAATTCCTATTAGGGATGCAGTGGCAAGTGGACTGAGAGTTCCTCTAGGTAAGCATTTCAATGTTTTCCAAGTTTTCCTTAAGATAATATAGCTGAGAGTAATATAGACCGTTAATGTACATAATTGCACAAGTCCAAGCTGAAATGACCACAAAAAACCTAGTTTAAATCTAATCTTGACTGACATTATGAGAAATGTGCTACTTATGTTTTTGTGAATGATTATTGTTGCCCATGGCCATATGATCTTCATGGATGCTAGGTATTAATGTCACTTTTGGCACCTATAAGATGTCTCCTTTTGTAGACATTCAAAGTAATAGTACCATAGACTTGCTCAGTATCTGAAAAATCTTGGAAATGATCAGTCTTTTTTTCCATTTTCTTATGACTCAGCTCTTAATATTTAAATTGTAGATAGAAAGTTAACGAATGGTGATTAAATAGCCTTTGAAGGTACTCACTAGAGTTGTTATCATTATGATGCATTTTCTTTTGGCGGAGAAAGCTGTTGATTATTTGGAAATCTTTTTAGAGGTTGCAATATAGTATGAGATTTGTTAAGTGGTGTTATCCTACATCTGTTAAGTATTAAGTTTTCTGTGGTCTTATATTAAAGTTGAGCCCCTCCATCTATTACCAATTGGTATCATAGCCCAAGTTGCGTTCTGCTGTTCTTCCTGCCTAACCCCATGTGAGGTTGACGACCTCCGGTAAGGTTGTCCACGTATAGGCTATGTGAGCTACACATGAGGGGGAGTGTTAAGTGGTGTTATCCCACATCTGTTATGTATTGAGTTTCCCTGTGGTCTTATATTAAAGTTGGGTCCCTCCACCTATTACCAATTGGTTTTAGGTTGGATGCTTAACAAGATTCTTTCCTTTGAGAGCAATGAACATGGGTATTTAAAAATGCTCACCTTCATCTCAATATGGCCCGTGCACTTTTATTAGAGGTTTGTTATGGATGTATAACCTACCTTTTGTAAAACTAACAAGGCTACTTATTAATAAAATTGTTACTTATTAGCAAAGAGAAGAACCAGTGCATTTGCAATGGAATCATTGCCTAATTTGATGGTAAAGATTAAAGAATCAGTTCCATGAAAGGATGCTGTTCCAGTTTTGTCATCACTCGTGACTTTGGAAGCAATTTTGCCAGTTGCCACATCCTGTATGATTAATGTGTCAAGGGTAATATAGTACAGAGAAGGAAGCAATAAAGTTCATGATTAAGGGTAAACTATATAGCTTATCTGTTTGATTTTCAACTCTTTTATGAATCTGAGCTGAAGTTTCTTTGTGTTTCAAGGTGGGACATTCCAGAGGCTATTCATGATTTCTTATCTTGATGAAGAGATCCTTGTAAGTTTATATCTGTACTTTTCAGTCTTTGTTTATTTTGATTTTGAAATTATCTTTACACCTTTTGGCCTTCAGGCTGTTTTGTAGATAATTTATTGTTAAAGTTGACAATAACATAAGATATAACGACTTCACCACATAGTTGTAATCAGCAATTGATGCACTGACCAAAGGTTTGAAATGGTCATTTCATCCCTTGAGAAAAATGGAATTTTATATTATTGATTTATTTTATTTTGAGGAACTAAATGAATCAAGTAGAGTGGAGCTATTTGAAAAGAAAATGGATTTTTTGTTGTAACCCTAGTGATTCACCTTTTGTATTTAGTTTGTCGGGTGCCATCTGTTATTATGAGTTTATGACTTTAGCTTCATTATCTTCATTCAGTTCCCAACTGATCTTGGGCTCCTTTTCGTAAAGTTCATATGAAATATATTATTCCACTTAATATATTTGTAGTTACTGTTTTTTGTTCATGCCTTGGCAATAGGTCTCTCAATCTGTTGGACATTATCACCTATGCTGATAATATTACAATGCCATAACATTAGTTTACTAAACTTCCCATGCTTGTCATCTGAGCTTAAGATACTAGATTGCTATGTTACTCGGACTCGGGTATGAGTGTCGGATACGGGTATGTGTCCGACATGGGTATGTTCAATTTTTTTTCAAGTTTTTCCATGTATTTGGAGGGTCCTTGGAGGTCATATCTCCATACCCATGTCCGGATATGACACGGGTACTTTAAGAAAAATAAAGAGTCGAAGCAACATAGCTAGATTGAGAAGGTTAAATTTGCCCCAAGAACCTTCAATTTCCATTTCTTTTTGTAGGGTAGAAGCAATTCTTAAGATTAAGAGTTTGCTATAGAATTATAGTATTTAATAACTTTTATATATGATAAATTGATGTTACATGATTAGCTACTGTTCAATGTGAGATCATGAGATTTAAATAGCTGTAAAACATGAATCTGAAAAGGGGAAAGGGGAAAAAAAGTGAAAGACCTAGTTCTTGTAGTTGGATAAGATTGTAGAATTAACAATAACGTTGAAAGCTAATGATGCTTTATGCTTTCCTTAATATCAAATCCTTATATATACCAAATCTGTAATGCAGAATGCTTAGGTGCCTATTTAATACAAGTAGCAAGCTATGTTACCCGAACTTTTCATTTTTCCTAAAATACCCATGTCGGACACCTATATTTGACACATTCGGACATTGGTATGGAGATATGATCCTCCAAATATATGGAAAAACTTAGAAAAAATTGAGTACATCCGTGTTGAACACATACACATATCTAACACTCACTTCCAAGTCCAGGTAACATAGGTAGCAGGTGCCTAAGTTAAAGTTTGCGGATGAATTACCTGACTCATATAAATGATTTATAGATCTTGAAATGTTTTAGGCTCTAGAATGCAATTGGTGATTAGGTGTAGCATAACTGGTTGAAGTCAAGAATTTAATTTTGAATACTTTCTGTTGCTTGATGCAGATAATTAGAGATACTGCTGGAATACCTGAAGTTCTTACTAGGGTGGATGCACCCTCCTCATCTAGCATGGCGGAAACTAACCCCAACTATGAGATTGAGAGCTAGAAATTCATATATACATGTATTTGAAATGTGTCTTTTTTTTTTTTTTTTTTATCTAATATATTTTTTATTGCAGTAAAATATCAAGGGACAATTTAGTGTTTTATTATCTCTCTTTTTGTTCACTTCTCTGCCAGTTTTCTCAATGCTATTTAATTCAATATCTCTGTATTCAACATATCATAAATGTAAATTAAAGTCAAATAATGTATCAAATTCTTGAATACTACAAGAAAATTTATACATCCACCTTATAGCTCATAAGAAAATGTTAATTAATGCCAATCACCGGTTAAGATGATATATAAGAAAATAGATATAATTAATGTATTATTATTATTTTTTTAATTTAGTGAAAGTAATGCTAAAAATCTTTTTTGAAATAATAGTTTAACTATCTTTAATTAGTATTCATAAATATCACCGTTAATCAGATTTTTTATTTTTATATATGCAAGTATCAAAATAAACTTATTTTAAAATAAACTAATTTAGTTCTGATCGATTTAAATTATTAAAATAAACTAGTTTTATAGACAATTACATAATATAATTAAAAAAGTTAAAAACTAATTACTTTTTATTGTATTTGCCCACAATAAAAATCCTCCATTCATCTTAGATTTGTATATAGATTGGGTCGCGATTTGAATTTTTTTATTTTTATCCAAATCCGAGTTGATTCGATCCGAAAACGCATTTTATTGTTCATTAAATATTAAAATTTTAAAAAAATCATTTTTATATTTTATAATTAAATTTAAATTTAAAAAATATTTTTTATTTTAATAAATAATAATTTAGTTCTGATCGATTTAAATTATTAAAATTTTTGTCCAAATCACACTAATAGATAGACTCTTGGACAATCTAATCCATTCATCCTTGGTTTTCATTTTCAAGGTCAATATCTTTGAAGTTTCAAGTCATGTGGGCTTATTTTGACGATATTCCATTTCACACTTAATTTTTATCTTGAATAATTTTCCTCCTTGGATTGAGCAAATTGCAGTAGTAAATTAAGAAGACTTTTGTTTTTGGGTAGAATATAGTAAATAACAATTAATTAGATGTTGGTGTAAGTAAAGTGTGAACATGTTTGACTAAAAACAAACAACGTGCTTGCTTGCTTGCTTGACTAATAGTGTATGTAATAAGAGTTGGTGCTATATATGCTGTCATGTTGATTCAAGTCTCGCCGCTTCTCAATGCTTTGCTGTCTGTACCTCACTTGTATCATTAATTGGAAACACAATTTTTCTTTATGATTGCAATTTTTCCTGGCTGTCATTAGACCTGCTCACGGGCCGGGCAGCCCGCCCGGCCCGGCCTAATACGGGTCGGGCTTGGGCAGGCAAAATGCTGTTTCGGGCCGGCCCGGTCCGGCCCGGAACAGTGTTTTTTATTATTATAATATTATTTTTATTTAATTTTAATTAAAAAAATATAAAAAAAATTATTTTTTTATTCCGATGAACAGTGATTCAGGCATAAACGGGCGGGCCTGGGCCAAAAAAAAAAAAAAAAGGGCCGCGGCCCGGCCCGGCCCATGAGCACCTCTAGCTGTCATACGGGATCTATGTAAATTCATGGATTTTGTTATATCCGATAATTTATATATTCATATAATATTCGTGTTACTTTTTTTATTATAATTATATTTAAATTATTATATATATATATATATATATAAATTTTGATAAGTTAATAATTTGTATTAGATAAATTTTAATACATTCATGTATTTATATCATGTTCATATTATTTTTTCGTATCGAATCGTATTTTAATTATTTTTTATATATCTTGTAATTATGTCGCATTTAAACTTATGGAATCTAAATTTTGCAATGGGATCAAGATTGGCTATCCTAATTTGATTTTAGAATTGTATTAACAAATCATGATCAAGTCGTGTCAAGAATAGAATATAAATAGATAAACGAATTGATACGAATACGGTACAATTAATTGATGTGTCAAAAATCTTTTCCACCCACATAATATAAAAATGACAAGATTGATACATTAATATAATTAATTTGTTTTAGTTACAATTACGTTATAAACACGATTATATGAAAACTTAAAATTCTCTTAACTTCACACCATATTGATCCAGTTGTGTTAAAATTTACAGATCTGATTTGGTGGAGAAGTAGAGGAGGGGAATTGCTCCCTCTTTCGGGTAAATGTGTCCCCAGTTAGTGGGATATTTGGTATTTAATAAAATACTTAACAAAAAGCTACGGCGGCGCACATTTTCATCAAGAAGTCTTTTTATATTTATAAAAAGTTAATAACAGTAATAGTCTCTAAATTATAAGACATATTTATATTAATTTTTAAATTTTAAAATATATCAATTTGATCTTTGATTACAAGTATCATAATAAATTGATCTCTTTCGTTAGTCATTTCGTTACCTTTACCGTTAACAAACAGCTAGTGACATGTGTCACCAGCTGATTGCTAACACATACCTCTTTATTTTTTTTCTTTATTATTTTTTCTTTGATCCTTTTTAATAAATAAATATAAATAAATATTTTTTATAAAATTAATGTAAATAAATATTTATATTTTATAAATTATTTAATTATTAAAATAAATTTAAATTATTATTTATCTTTTGTATTTATTTATAAAAAATAATAAAGAAAAAGGAAAAATAAAAATATTAATATTAATAAATACAAAAGATAAATAATAATTTAAATTAATTTTTTAATAATTAAATAATTTTTCAAATATAAATATTTATTTACATTAATTTTATAAAAAATATTTTTTCTTTTTCTTTTTATTTTTATTTTTCTTTTACTTTTACTTTCACTTTTTCTTCTTTCTTTCCTTTTTTCTTTTTATAAATAAATTAATTTCGTAAAATTAAATAATTTATAATTTATAAAATATAAATATTTATTTACATTCATTTATTAAAAATATATTTTTAATTTTTTAATTTTCCTTTTCTTTCCTCTTTTCTTATAAAATTAATGTAAATAAAATATTTTATATTTTAAAAATTAATTTAAATTATAATATAAATTATTATTTATTTTTCTTTATATTTATTTACAAACAAGAGAAAAAGGGAAAAGATAAGAAAGGAAAAAAATAAAAAAACTTATAAATATAAAATAAAAATTTTATACTTATAAGTTATTTAATTTTGAGAAAGTTAATTTAATTTAAAATATAATATAATATACTTATATATATTTTCAATTATTTGATTATTACAATATTAATTTAAATAATAATGTAAATTATTATTTAGTTTTTAATATTTATTTATAAAGAAGAGAAAAGCAACAAGAAAAAAAAAGGAAGAAACAAAAAAATTAAAAACATTTTTTATAAAATTAAAGTAAATAATTATTTTATACTTTTTAAATTAATTATATCTTTAAAAAAATTATTTTAATTTATAATACGAATTATTTTTTTCTTTGTATTTATTTATAAAAAGAAGATTAAAGAAAAAATAAAAAAGAAATAAAGAAAAAGGAAAAAGAATGAAGAGGTATGTGTCAGCTGATAACACGTGTCACTAGCTGTTTGCTAACGGCAAAGGTAACGGAAAAGCTAACGGAAGGGATCAATTTGTTATGATACTTGTAATCAAGAATAAAATTGATACGTTTTGAACTTTAAAAATCAATATAAAATATATCTTATAATTTGGGGATTATTGCTATTAACTCATTTATAAAACTATTAAATTCGAGGTTTAAAGCAACTTTTAATATAAAAAATTTGGCCCTCCTTTTATTTTTCCTCATAGGAATGTAGAAGCCATTTGATACCCTAAACATCGAGACAAAATATTTAGCAATTTAAACCTCAATTGAAACTGTTGTTTCTAGCTAGTGTCGTCTTGCTGCTTCAATTATTGGAACTCCATTGCGTGGAAAATGGAAAACCTATGTTTTAGGCGTTGTTCTCGTCCCTACCATAATAATTTTGAATACGATCAAAATATGATTCGAATATGACACATTTAATAAATATAAAAATAGTGTAACAATTTCGACACGTTTAATAACACAAAAACAATATAATAAACAAGATATGACATGCTTAAATATAATTAAAACGATTAACACGATACGTTTAATATATATATATATATATATTATATTCATATTTAAAATTTTGATACATTTAATTATTTATGTTGTATTTATATTTACGCGATTAAAATAAAAAAATATAAAATACGACACACATACACTAATTATTAAATTTATTTACAACTGTTTTTTTTTATATATAAACATAGAAAAGTGGCACACTTGGGTAAGGAAAGGCTTTTTTTTTTTTGGTAATAAGATCCAAAAACAAGTTGCTTAAAGACAAATTATAAGTATATTGTCATATGGTAGTATTTTATTCTAATTCTAACAATCAATTTTATATGCAAAAATTGAAGTAAAATCATTGTATCTGTATGTAATTAAGAATTCTCATTTTCACTACAATTTGTCCTTATAGTCCACCATTAATTTCCGTCAGCATGGAGATCAATGGAGATATTGTAGACCCTGGTTTTCGTAATCCCCAAATGTCATCAAATTACCCTAATAATTTTTGTACTTTTATAGCTAAATAAATATCCTAACCTTCTTGATATCAACACAGTAATTTAGTATATCATTTGTCAACACTCCAATTGTTATTTGTTTAAAATAATTAAATTATTGAATAAAAATAAAAAAGACAACAATTATAATTAATAAATGTCAATATAACAACTTGAGTTAGTGTGGATTGGTAAAATCTTAAGTTTTTGTTTCTGTTAATATTTTCTTTCTAAAAGAAAAAAGAAAACACAATAATAACTAGAAGATGTATACTGAGAGATAGACTTGGTAATTTTGGATATGAGACGATTAAACGATACGAACATGATACGAGAAAAATAATTAAAATATAACACAATATGAAAAAATGGCACGAACATAACACGAATACATGAACGTGTCAAAATCTATAAAACACATATTATTAACATATCAAAATTTATATAAATACATAATATTTTAAACATTATTATAATATATAAAATAATAAAAATATAATACAAATACAAGAATTTATTAGAGCACGTGAAGAAACATTCGTTCCTTGACATTTAAGACTAAAAATGATTAATTATTAACTCTAAAGTGGTTGAAAAGGCAAGAGGTGCTTTTTATGAAAACAATTAATTAGGGTTATGGTAATTAATTTGCAAACAAATATATATATATATATATATATATATATATATATATAGTTTCAGATAATTGAGCCAGTGGTTCAGACATCAATTTTCATCCTGCTTAGTTTCCCAATTTTCTATTAGGCAAAATTAGTCGGTTCTATATATAGACCGTCCAAAGTAAATTAATATTAATTGCAATTTGCTAATAAAGTTTACCAAAAATGTTGACTTAAACATAAGATGGCTAAAGTCAAATATGAATGCTAACCTTTGGCTCCAATGTCGGGTTTCATTTTTTTAGCTTAGAACTGAAATTTCAACATATTCTATTTCCTTGGTGATTTCTATCTTAAGAAATCTTGTCTCTGTTATTGAAGAAATTAAATACAAGTTTACAATTCCATGTTCTCTCTGTGTCCACACATAATTAAATTTATTTATATATATTTTTATAAAGAAAGTTGTAATCAAGAGTTAGAGAAATGATTGTAAATGTTAAAATTCAATTCCAAACTTGTTAAATGTCATTTTACAAAAGTGACTGCATGAATCAATTGGGTTAAACTCGGGTTTAAATTTAACCATATTCTCTAGTTGATCAATCTGAAAAAAAAGAAGAAAAAAAAAAGCAAAAATTAATATCTGCCTTTTTATCGGACCTTCTTACTAAACAGTAGAGGTGCTCATGAATCGGACCGCGATCCGATTTTTTTTTTATTTCTTTGCCCAAACCCCGACCCTAGGTCGAGTCGGGATGGCCCGCCGGCTCATATTTACTATTCACTAAATTAATTTTTTTTTAATATTTTTAAAATTAAATTTAAAAAATATTATTTTTTATTAGATAAACAGTGATCCTGGTCGGGTCAGTCCGGATTACTAAAATCTTTACCCAGGCCTAGTCCAATACGAACCAGGCCTACCGGACTGGACGGATTACTCGGTCCGTGAGCAGGTCTACTAAACAATACCAACTGTTTGATTTTGTGATCTTACTATATAAAAAAAAGATTCATGGAATTTTTTCTTCTTTTCACCTGCCTAGATTTCGTCCATTGTTCCTTTCTAACAAGTTCAACTAAAATAAGCATTTTAGGAGTTAATTCAATTGGTAAAGTTTGTCCGCGTGTATGAAATCAAATTTGTTCGAGAGTTGGAGTATGAATGGTTTAAATTGGAGAATTCAATCCGATTCGAGTTGGATTTTAAACATGACATTTTAGGTTTGGGTTCAATCTGAATTATTATTTAATTAATAAAAATTATTTTTATTTAAATTTAATTATGAAAAATATTTAAATATTAATATAATTTTTTTTTAATATTTTAATTTATTTTGAACAATGAAATAGATTTTTTGGATCCGAAAAACTAAAACAAATTGGACTTCGGATAAATAAAAATTTTTGCTACTTAGATTTTATCCGACCCATAAATAACTTTTTGAAAGTGAGTAGTTGCACATATATTGAGTTTTATTAACGGTCTCTTATGATTTTAAATGCACAATTTTCTCAGAAATATAACACATCTTATCTTAATTTAAGGGACACAACATTTTATTTATCTATACTTTTATGTTAAATAATTAAAATAGGAATTTTTGTTTATTAATTACTAATTAATTAACAGATTTTATTTGCATAACATCTTAATTTCTACTTGGAAAAGGTAAAAATTGGAAAAATCACATTATAATAGAATTAAGGAAAAAAAGGAATTTATATATCAAATCTGAGGGAAGAAATTAAAAGTATACAAGTTTTACATTCAAACTTGGTTAAATATTTTAAAAACCTAGCTTTACTATTTAGTCTTCAAATGGTTAAAAAAGGGTGAAGTTACATCCATTAACCATTTTATAAGTTGCCATATTAAGTTAAACATTTTAAAAAGATCCTCACCATCATATCAAAAGCTATAAGTTTTCCCAAATTTGGAATGCTTATGGGATAAGCACCAACATGCTTGCTAACATCATATTAGTGGAAAGCGACTTCAAAGGATAAAATAATTTGTTATGTAGTAATTTTATAAAATAAAAAGAGCCTTGCAAGAAAAGTAAGACATTTATCAATCAAATAACATGATATAGTTTTTGCAAGTTCATGTTTGGTCTGCCAAACTGCTATTCTTCCCAAAGGTAAGAAGAAAAGACAAAAATCCATTGCACATTTCAAATCAAAAGAAACAAAAGCATTCTTAATTAAATTAAATTAAAATGAATTAAATTAATTAATTTAGAAATACAAAGACAGAAAACAAATTTTAAAATTAAGATGTTGTTGATAAGTATTCAATTTAAAATCAATTGATAATAGGTGAAGAGGTTTAACTTAAATATAAAACAATTCAAGATTTAATCGATGTAGGATAACCACTTTTAACAATTATCAGTTATTTGATTAATGGGTTATAAAGAAAATTTAAGAAAGAACAATTTTGTTTGCAAAAGTAGAAATAATCTCATAAGTCACATGAAATTAGGTTAATCCCTTATATTTACAGAGATAATAATAATAAGATTACAGAGAGACAAACAGATGCCTGATTAAATTCAGTAAAAACTATATCTAAACCCCCACCCAAAAACAAAATCTTCAATGATCAAACATTCAATTACAAAATTAAAAACCCAAAGTAAAATAATCAATTTATGCAAGTTGAGCTTCTTCAAATCCGTGCATGTGATGAGAAGCATCCAAAGGAAGCAAAGGGAATTCACCAAGCTCTTGAATAAACCCATCCAAATCTCCAAAACCACTTAAGAAACCACCTGAGTTCTCACCAAAATTAGTCCAAATACCTTCTTCTTCCTTAACCCTTTCTCTTGTTTCCAAGCCTGCAAGAAACCCAGTTCTCAGCTCCATTTTCTTGGCGGCCGCCATAGCTGCTGCTACCACTGGCTTGTCACAAAAAATATGATCTTTTCTGGCAATTCTTGGTTTATTTTTGCAACCCTTTTCTTGAGGTGGTTTCCCTGTGAGTCTTTGAACCAGTTCTCTGAAGTTTGCTACGTCAGTCTTGATGATCTCTGGTGCAAATATGTGAATTATGCGTATCTTTGGCTTTGATATTGTTTGTGAATCCTTGTGAATGGATAGTGCTGCTGATGGGGTTGAAGAAGACATTCTGGTTTGATTCCTGATCATCAAATTCTCCATGGAAAAATGTTTGAGACAAAGAAAAAAAAAAAGAAGAGATGGGGGAGTTGGTGTATTTGTTTAGAGAAATGAAATGGGGGGAAGCTTATATAAGGAGAGAAAGTGATGGGAAAGATTTTGTTAAAGGTGAAAAAAAAGAACAGAAAAAACAAGCTGCAAGGACTGGATGAACAATCCTTGTCTGACAAAATGGAAGAGATTCAATAAAGAAATAGACAACGTAAATGGTCCCCCAATTCCCAAAATTGGATTAACTTATAAGAATTATTATTATATGTTTTATGTGTATCAAAATATGTATTAATTTTTCTTACATATATAGAGAAGATTGAACATATTGTTTCTTATATCCTACTAGCAATGACCAAACTATCCTCTATTTTTTTAACATTATATAACTATATGTGTATGGGGCTATTGGCTTGATTTAATATATATATATATATATATATATATTATATGAGAAGTGAACAACTTATATTGATGTAAAACTAATTAATTTTACACATTTTTATAATTTCATAAACAATTAATATTTTAACAAATCGACCGCTGAATTTAGCAATATAATCGCACTTGCTGTGCACATAAAGTTTCGAATGGATCTGATACCTATATCATGTCCATCGAGAATATCTATTTTTTTTATATATATATTTAACGGTTGAAAATTTTTTTACATCAAAAAAATAATTAAACATTTTTAATTTACTCGAAATTTAAAATGAACGATCTACATGAATAGAGCATGAAATATAACGATAAATTAACTATAAATCGTATAAAAAATTATGAAAATATATAAAACTAAATTAATTTTGTACTAATATAAGTAAATCCTTTTCATATTATATATATTATATATCTACAAAGCGTGTGGTTTCCTCTACTTGTTGAGATTAATATTCATGATTCAAAGTAGATTATTCAACGGGAATTAATTCTCTTTTTTATTGAGGCAGTAAATTAAAAACTCTTCAAATATCAAGTAGATTTGATTGATGGAAACCATTAGAAGAACTATGTGTGACTCATTTTCTGTTTTGAGTTTTCAAGTAGTAAATGTGAGATCTGTAAAGATATAAAGCCTAAGTTATAATTCACTCTATTATATACATTTTTCACTTGCAAAATGAAGATGTTCAAATACAAATATCCCAAAACCTAGCTAGCTAAATCAATAGAAAAAAAACTTTTATTCCCTAGAAAGTGCAAAACTACATACAATAAAAACACATAATGTTGATTATTGTGGGAGATTATATTTGCTTGTTTGTAAATAAAACACACAGACACACACAAAAAGACCTCAAAAATTTGGCAAAGTAAGGTGCGTTCTGGTCATGAAACTGTTGGAAGAATCTTACTTTTGCTAATAAGTGACGGTTCCCACAGCTTATTACTTAACACCTATATTATTTGAACTCGAATTAATATTGGATACGAATATGTATCTAACATGAATATATTCATGTGTTAAATATAAATATTAAATATGAATACTTTAAAAATTAAAAAATCCGAGTAATATAACTTTACACACGGCCCCGTAGTTGGGAAAAAAAAACCAATGTCATGCTTTGCATAAACGACAGCCGTACATAATCCGCGTTTCAGTCTCATATCTTTTAATAAGAAAAACATTATTATATATACTTTTATCAAATCAATATTCAATTTTGAAAATGCTAGTTCTCCCTTCCAGTATTTGTAATTTTGTATATCCCTTCTATGAGCTTTTTGATTTTTCAATTTTGATCACAACTACTTCATCAATTTAATTCTGCTGTGATTTTGTGACATGATTAATTAGACTTTAAACTAGAAGATCCGAAATTTAGGAAGATATATATATATATATATATATATATATATATATATATATATATATATATATGGAATTCGCTTAACCGATGCCCATGGTACCAGTTAAAAATTATTTAATTATTAGTTAATGATTTTTTTTGTTGCATTTAATACATTATTTTTACTGGATTAAAAAAAGAATCATTAATTATATTTTTATTTCTATATATCACTTTAACCAGTACCCATTGAGACTAGTTAACATTTCCCATATATATTTACCTTTTAACAATTGAAAAAAAAAAGGTCAAAATTGAAAAAATTTCAAAACAAAGCCCAAAATGTATTAGGAATTGTTGGTAGTTTGGGCACATCATTAACAATTAATATAAACCATTTAGCAAAAAATTAAATTTCTAGTAATACCAATCATTGGGTACATTGCTTGATTGCTTCCAACTATATCAAGTTGACTAAAAACTTTGGCAATGTTAAAAAATACTACAAATTTCAAGATCCATGCCTCTCTCAATTTTTTTGTTTGTTTTTAATTTTGGGTTATTATGGAATCCGTACTCATTAATTGTCAAGTTGATTTCAATATATAATTTGAGTGCCAAAAGAAATAAAAAGCCCTAATACTCTTATATATCAAATTGCTTATAGAAAGAGGATTTTATAACTATGTAAAAAAAGAATGGGATTTTATTTGAAAGGTTATAGAGATATATAGCTCAAGTATTTACAGATAAAGATTTTATTATTAAGAATCCTAAATTTAAAGTGGAATCAATATATATATATATATATATATATATATATATATATACACTCCTATGTACTTTTTTTTTTTGGTTGTTGCTAAGCCAATGTTTATTAAGACCCAAAAAGATAATGAGAACAGAACAAAAAAGACAGAAAACACCCCAACAGCAATAATTATCTACGCTGTAATCAACAACAAAAGACCAAAACACAGATCAGAAAAAAAATCAGCGGAACAAAGCCAACAAAAAGCTTTCCAATCCATCTACTTAATTAAAAAAAAAAGGAAAAAAATCAAACTTTAGGAGGCTTATATATATTGTACAAGGGTAAATTAAAATAGTGTCAAAACATTTTTTTTTTAAACTATTGAGAATTTTATTCGAACGTGAATACTAGAATGAAAAAAATTCCCACAAACCCATATAAAGAGCATCAAAGATACCATACAGATACTGCAAACCAAATCAATCTTGAAATTAGATAAAAAACAACAGATATCAAACACTCCATTTATCTGATATAAGAGTCAATCTCCTAAGAAGTCAAATGTCCAAATCACCATTCTTCAAGGTTTGCCTCACGTCCACCAACTGAGGCAGAAGGTTCCCAAAATGTAACACATACTTAACTGAATATGAGTTAGTAAAAGTGATGTTTTTGTTGCATCTTGTTCACCTTTCAAAGCACAGGCAAATCCATTGAAAATTAATTAATTTATATCTGATGAGTCTTGTTTAGGTTATTTTATTTTTTTGTAGTAACAAAAACATGGAAGCTCTTGTACGGATACTTACGGTATATATCCCACTCTTTATATTTTATATATAATTCACTTGATAAATAGTGCTTTCTCATTTGTTTCTCAGCTTTCATCTTGTAGCTAGACTTATTCATGGGTAGGTTACCTGTTTAGTTTGAACTAGAAAAGAATTGAGATACTTTTTTTCTATAATTCGGGCTAATTTAAATTATTATTTAATCAATAAAAATATTTTATTTAAAATTAATTATAAAAATATTAAAATTTTAATAAATTCCACATAGTAAAACAAGCTTTTGGACGGGTTCAAACCTGAACAAATAAATTTTTTATTATTTGAATTTAACTCAATCTGATTCAACTCATAGACAGTTCTATTTATAAATAACGAGAAAAATCATAGCCGGTTTTAATATTCATTCCCCTACTCGCTTAGAGGGATTCCCAACCCTAACAATTATATTCTCCAAGACTAGATCAGCACAGCAACAAACCAAGTTTTCTTAAAACCCTAATTAACTAGCTAGCTAGCTAACATTAGGGTTTTTGGCTATTTTTTTTGTTCCTTTTCTTTTTCTTTGTCCCAAGCTACAAAGCCTACAACAAGTTAGTTGCTAGACATCAGACTTGAGTGTATTTTTTTTTGTTCGTGTTATTTTTTTGTATTATAATCGTGTTTAAGATATCATATTTTTATATAAATGTTGATACGTTAATAATTTAATTTATTTATATTTTGACATATTCATATATTTCTATCGTATTTAAAATTATCAGATCTATTAGACATATATATATCTTAAATTTTTAATGCCATATTATCTACAATTTTAGAAAACAAAAAGAAGATATGATCCAAACCGGCTTTAACTAAATGAATTTATAAGAGGTCCTAAAATTATATAATTTTACATAAAATATCTAATAAAAACATTAAGATGCAAACATATATATATATATATATATATTATTTATTGATAATAAAAAAAAAAGAAAGGAAAAACTAATAATAAGAGGTCCTAAAATCACAGGAAATGCAAGGGTGGAGAGCATGATAGCCGGAAGAGAGGATTTGCATAAATCTTGTACCCTTTTCTGTACCAAAATTTTGGATTTTTTATTTTTTCAAAAGAAATATATAAAGAGGGAGAGAGAAAGAGTAATAATGGCCGTTGGATGTGCACGTGAAGAGGGAGATCGGATGAGATCTGAGGGCCAGAGTCGTTGACGTGGTTCCCAGTCTTCTTGGCTGGCTGGCTCACCACTCACCTCACCTTAGCTGAGCTGAGCTGGATTCGACTCAGATCGATCCGGATCCCTTTCTGTTTCACCAACGTGCTCTGAGGTTGGATTTTAAAAACTACTTAACAACTACCCACTAACTAGCTGCTTCATAGCCCTACCCTACCGGTTACATTTAATCCATCCAAAAATTAGATTATTCGTCTGATTTAATAAATTTATTTTGAATAAATCGAATTTGAGATAATATTTTTAAATTTGGATTGATTCGATCGATTTGATCCGACCGATTTCATCAAAATTATTATTTAATAAATAAAATTTATTTTTAATTAAATTTAATAATAAAATATATAAATATTAATATAAAAGAACTTTTTTAATATTTTAAATATTAAAACAGATTTTTTGAACTCGACGATCAAGCTGTACTTTGAACAAGCAAATTTTTGTTATTCGAATCTAATGGCCCATGAACAACATTACTACACTAGTTACATTAATTCAATAATTTATATTTAATGCACTGTACGTGTATAGAGCTATACACTGACAGTGCACCACATGACGTCACCTGTTAAAAGTTAGGTTTAGAGGTTAGAATTAGGGTTATGGTTAGGATTAGGATTAATGTTAAGGTTTTAAAGATTTTATTAATGAGGTGTCATTGTATGATTCACCATCACTATATAGCTCTCTATACATTGACAGTGGATCAAATACAAACTTTTGATTCAAACTAAAAACCTATTATTATCGAGATTGAATTAAATCTTAAATTAATCATGAAACTAACTTCTCGATAGTTGGTAATCATCTCATTACATCATTGATAAAAATTGATTAATGCTAAGCCAATGACTTAATTAGCAATACTAGGAGTCGATTGGTTCGTTGTAGATTTATTACTAATTATTATCTATTTTAAGTCATATGTAAGATTTGATTGTCAATCCATATGAAGATATTAGTACATGCATGCATCATTTATGATAGATATTTCATTGATCAACTATTATAATTTATACCACTATGGTAAAATATTGGTATATAGCTTGGATGATTTTAACTACCACTATCGTAAAATGGTTGCAGATATGCCCCCCTTACATCCTTACTTGATGCATATTGTTTGTTGTATATATAATAACTTTTACTTTCAATTATATTTCTCTGACTTATATATATATATATATATTGTTAAAAATCTAAATAAACAAAATAATTTCTTTCTCTTTCAATAGATCTGACAATCTGTGTATGCATTTATATCTCGTGTTTTTTTTATCAACCGTATAAATATACACAACAAAAATTATTAAATGTGTCAAATTTCTAAATATGAATACAACACGTGTATTAAATATGTTGTGTTATCGTATTTAAACATATCATATCGTATTATACTATTTTTATATTTATTAAACGTATCATATTCATATTATATTTTTGTTATACCCATAAACGACTATAAGGATATTTTAGTAACCACACTAGTTAATATGCCATATAAGGTGAGAGTAGGGATGGCAATGGAGCGGGGCGGGGGCGGATTTTGCAGTATCCGCCCCGCCCCGCCATTGTACTGCTCCGCGCCCCGCCCCGCCCCGCTCCGCCATGGATGTTGAAATTTCAATACCACTACCACCTCCATGGATGTCGGTTACATCCATAACCGCCCCGCCCCGCTCCGCCCCATTTGATATTTATTAATTATTTTTATTTTTTTCAAATAATAAAGCATTTTAAAAATAAATTAAATATAAACATAAAAATAATAAGTTTAATTATATTATTTTATTATTCATTTAAAAGCTAAATATGTAAGGGTAAAATTGTAATTTCACTATTCGGGGCGGGGCGGTGCGGAGCAGGCAATTACCACAACTGCTCCATCCCCGCCTTTCAGACAAAAAAAACCGCCCCGCCCCGCCCCGCCTCCATTGTTCAAAAAAAAAAAACCTCTCCATTCGGATCGGATCGGTTCGAAATCCATCGGTCGGATCGGGTTTTGCCATCCCTAGGTGAGAGCCTCCACATTCCACAAAGGGAGGCATGTTATTCTCTTTACATTCTTCACTTTTCATTTATTTACATTGTCTATCTCACAACTGATTTGAACGTAGAAACACGCGTCAAAACACCAACTCTGATGCTCATTAACCATTTTTTTTTACAAGTTTCCTCTACCAATTTGGACACCAACAATTTCCGTATCATGTTCAAAATTATCATTCTATTTTTCAAAGGCCTTTATAAATTCATTTACTTTATATAATATAATATATATAATACATTAATACCATTTTAAGTAGAAATTTTATTGTCCAAATAGGTTATTATATGCTGTATAAAAACCTACATATAATAACTACAATGGGTTATAAATGTTACTAAAAGTATAAATAGCAAGACCCCTGAAAAGTAAAGTTCATAGTGTATATAACATGTTGCTTACTTAAACGAAGTGTTTTAGAGAGTAATTTTTTTTTTTTTTTGGTATACATATAAATTAATAGTTCACCATTTCTAATAAGAAGCAGTCATTGCAACTTAATTTCCACAATCCTTTTCCTAAAAAAAAAAATATGACATGATTTTGACATGTTCAGTAGAAAATTTTGCTAGCTTTTAGTAAAAACTCAATTGTTTGGTGTAGTGAAGAATATTTCATATCGACTTAATTAGCTATCACCTAAACAAGCAATTCAATTTCAAGTCCTATTTTTTTTTTTTTACAATGAAGTTCTAATTCTTAATCAAACAATATACTCAAATTTAACATCATATATAGACTGGTTTAAGTTTAGCGTTAAGATTAGAATTACCTAATAATTTTAGATATGAATTAATACGATATGAAAAAATAATTAAAATAAATAAATAAATAAATAACACGAAAACAATACGAAAACATAAATGTATTAAAATTTATATAATGCAAATTATTAACATATCAAAATTTATATAAATACATAATATCTTATAAAACATAAAATAATAAAAATATAATACCAATACATGAATTGCCACTTTAAATGGGGTATATAAATCTGCATCTTATAGTTTTTTTTTTTGGTGCTCTATCGATTGTCATCATTAGTTTTACCAAGCCAGTACCACTAAGGAAAGTCAGTTAATAATATAATTAATTACATGTAATTATATGATTATACTGACGTAAATCTTCTATTACACTCTACCTAGTCTACAAGATAAGTCGTTTCGGATTATTTATATATAATTGTGTTCATACTAATTTTTGGTTTTGGGATAATTGATTCATGTTCATACCTGGTATTTTCCTCTAGATATTCATGAACTTCTAGAATAATCAAATCTATCTAGATTCTAGAAAATTATTGTTTATTTTTCCACGAATCTTTTAGTAAAAGACTAGATGAGAGTAAATAATCATTTCTCTATTTAAAAATTTTCTAATTAATTTTTGTCTCTAATGACATAATGTAGGAAGTATGAAAGCTAGCATTAGCTAGCTAGCAATTAATATTATTTTAATTAAACGAGTTAACTTTTATATATTGATGTATATAGCTTGCAAACTCATGGGTGGAAAGACCTTAATTTATATATTGAAGAGTCAAGGGTTAACTACTCTCCCATAAAATAATTACAAAAGTTTGTGCGGTCTAGGTTTATATTGGAGAGGACTAATTAAGAAGGGCCAATGTAAAATCATTGGTTTCATACTTTCATTCCTTCAAATACAGACTACTAATTAAAATTATATATGGAAAAAGAAAGGTGGCTGATGAGTTGTAATATAATATATTAAGTTTCTCAAATTCAAATCCTCTCTTTTTAACCCAACTCAAGTTAAAAATGTAACTGGCAGTTATATGATCTTTTGATAAAATAATAAACTTCTAATTTCAATATAAAAAGTTAAATTTATGATAACCTCAAATATTAAAAAAAAAAATTGAAAATGTAGGAAGCAAAAGTTTCTTCAACATTTGAGCAAAAGTTAAATAGAATAAAGTTATCAATTAGAACTATTCATTTGAGCTCCAATTTAATATCACATGCCATCGTCACCTACATACCACGGGGTCAATACATATTTTTTTTTTATAAAAAAAGTAGAAAATCACTTAAATCCATTATTAACAACAGTCAAAAATCCAAAAAATTCTAAGTAAAATGCACACAAAAATAAGACAACAATAGATTACAATGAGCAGGAAAAAAACAACACATGAAAAAAAAGAAGAAGAGTGAATTGAGTTTTTTTAAGGTTTCGGGTTAAGGATTTTTACGTGGATTTGATGAAATTTCAAATCGGCGGAATGCTGGAGGAGGGATAGTGGAAACCTACAGTTTTTTGGAGCGACGAAAATAGGTTTTTTCTTGGCTGAATGGGGAGTTTAAGGCAAAATGGAAAAAATAAATAAAAAAAAACAAGGGAAGAGAGAAGCTGACCCGCGAAATACTCCAAACCCAACTGATTGGGGCTAGATCCGGTTCAAATTTGAACTTGGATTCAAAATGTTTGGACCATAAAACTTGGGCCATTGAGGTATATAATTGTGCTTTTATTTTGTTATGTATTCTCATTAACAAATAACTAGATTATGGCACAATGAATAAAAAAATAAAAAACAGTTTTTATTAAAATTACTTAATGGGTACTTTGTAAGTAGAGGTGCTCATGGGCCGGGCTGCGACCCATTTTTTTTTTGCCCAGGCCCGGGCTTGGGTCGCCCAAGCCCGTCCGTTTAGGTCCGAATCACTGTTCATTGGAATAAAAAAAATATTTTTTATTTTTTAAAATTAAAATTAAATAAAAATAATATTATAATAATAATAAAATACTGTTCCAACTCAACTAATTTTTTTTAAAATGAATACTTTTAAAAAAATTGATAAAATTTTCAAAATAAAAATTATATAAAAATTAAAAAGTCATCAATGCCCTTATTATATATTTTTTATATAATAATTTATTTGATCTTTTTGTAATTTCTTAAACAGAGTTGGTGTCACTTGACTCGTGACACCAACTCAACCACTCTTTTTATATATAGTATAGATTATATATGGATTTATCACTTTTTTTTTATTATTTTATATAAAATTTTAATAGAACTTAGACAATGGTAAATTATGAATGATTAATAGGTAGGTGATATGCTCCTTAAAAAGCTACAAACTTACCATATTCATATATTCTTTATTTTTTTATTTATATTAAATGTGATACTAAAATGTTTAAACATATCCTAACATTTGATTTAATAAGTGATACGTTACATCCTTTAATCAGAAAAGTAAGATTTGAATCTTACTTTTCTGATTAAATATATATATATATATATTCTATTATCATATATATATATATATATATATATATATATATATTCTATTAGCTTTGAGAAGTAAGATTCAAATCTTACTTTTCTGATTAAAGGATGTAACGTATCACTTATTAAATCAAATGTTATATATATATATATATATTCTATTAGCTTTGAGAAGTAAGATTCAAATCTTACTTTTCTGATTAAAGGATGTAACGTATCACTTATTAAATCAAATGTTAGGATATGTTTAAACATTTTAGTATCACATTTAATATAAATAAAAAAATAAAGAATATATGAATATGGTACACAATTAAAAATCACTTCATCCTAAAACAATGCCCCGAACTTGATCCATACATACATCCTTTACTCAAAATGAGTAAAATTTCAATCTAACTTCTCAAATTAAAAGAAAATGTGAAAAAATGTTTAGACAATGACCATTAACAATCACTTTATCTTAAACCAATATCCGAGACTTATGCGTCCATTACAAGTTGAAAGTAAAGTATACAAGAAAGAAAGAAAGGAAAATTTTAATTAGTGCCTACTAACACTAACTAAGATGATATTTTTAAAATATAAAAGAATGTATTTTTTTATTAATATATTATTTTTTATTGAATCTAATAAGAACAGTGAAATAAAAAATATATTATTTCTTAATAAAAAAGAGTGGTAGAAATTAAGATGCAGTCAATGAGGGAAGCAGCAGCTGTCAATGCAGGGGCCTCTGCAAAGGCTGGCATGGAGAAGGTCAAGGCCTCCATGCAGGAAAAGGTTTATAATCACTGGATTTCTTTATTTTTATTCAAAGGGTTTTTGCTATTTAGTGCTTATTAAAGGCATCTCTTGATTTATTTTTAAAAAACTATTTTCATCAAAGATGATTACATTGCCAATAGTATAAATAGATTTTTAGATCCTAGCTAGTAAGACTTCATAAATCAACTGATCAGTATGTAAAACACATTTATATTTATAGTGGAGACATTTGATGCCAAACTATTTTTAGTAAAATGGAGTTTGATCACTTTATTAACATTATAATTGTCATGATTATTAGTAAGTGCATAAACTTTGTTGGTATTTTGTGTTGATATTTTTATCTAATTAAGAATTTCAATGCAAGAATAGTCGTATATTGTTTATTAAAACTTAATAAAAATGTGGAAATGGATGTTTAAGTGGACAAGATGAAGACCAGAGACCCTAATGAGAAAGAGATGACGAGAGAGAGGAAAGAACATGCAGAGCAGCAGAAACAAGAGGCCCGAGATCAAAACGCAACAGCTAGGCAAGCTGGTGGTGGATACACCACTGGTGGGCGGTGGCTACAACAGAGGCGACGCTCGTGGCTTCGGGGACGACGTATACACCAGCACCACCACCGCAGGTACTTGCTATATTGCGGGCAGGCAAGTTGGGTACGATGAATATGTTGGCTATGCTGCAGAAGTGCAGATACAGCAGGTGGTCACATAGTTCTAAATCGCGGTCGCGAATTATATCGCGGATGCGGTTGCGGGTGTCGTGAACGTTACGTAACGTGTTGCGATTGTTGTGGATGTGAATTTGATAATATTTCAATGAATCTAATAATATCACATAACGGATAAAATACGATACGAATTTTTTAATTTTCATTACAATTTCCGTTACGTTGCGACCGTTACGCTACGTAACGGGCCGCATTTTAGCAGTACCATGTGGTCACGCTTACTAGACAGCTGGGAGCCAAGATTACGCAAGTGGGGAATACGAGAGCAGGGAAGTGGGAGGAGCGTGAGCCTAACAATGCAGGGTGGGACTAGAAGGAAAACTGGCGTTGCTGAGGATGATCCATATTATGGATTCTATCAATGAAAGTGGACGTGTTTTTGTGCTCTGAAATGAAGACACTTGAGAGTCATTTTGTACTTTCTTGCTTGTGCTCTGAAGTAAATGAAGACACGTAAAGGTTATTCTTTTACTCTTTTTCAAAAAATGTAAATTATTAATATTTATAATATTTTATATATTTTTAATTCAATATATGATACTAATTCAATGAAAAGTTTTATATATTATAAATTTCACATCCGTTTCTTTGAATTGAAATGGATGAAAATAAGAAAATTGGATTCTTGGATCTTTATTCTCGTTTAGACAAAGTGAATCCAACGTAGATTTGTTTATGGGTTTGATCGGATTGCAGTTCGGTTTTAAACGAATCATTTTATTATTTAAATAATATTAAAAAATAATTTTTTATATATTTTTATAATTAAATTTAAATAAAAATATTTTTTTAATTATTTAAATAATAATTCATGTCGAACCGAATTGATCTAAAAAAATTTATTTTTATCCAAATTCAATTCAATACGAGCGAAAGGACTATCCAACTTATGAAACAACACTACTTGTCCTAATTGAAAAAAAAAACTAAAAATAGTAGTCAAAGCTCAAAGTGCAGGGTAAGCGGATGAAAACAAGCATTGACACGCGCGCGGAGCAAGAGCAACCTTTGGCCTCTTGTCGCCACACATCCTCAACTTGCCTCGTTTCAAGACAAAACTTCTATTAACGACCAAAACTTCCCCCTTTGTATCAACAACTCGCCAAATGGCAAAAGAACGTGTCAGCACCTAAGAAAAAGACCTGTCCATGAACGCCACGTATAATTTCTCTAACAATACGTGGCAGAAACCCAGATGCCCCTTTGCTTCTATTAATGGAAAACAATTAAGTTGCTAAAACCATGCAAGGTTTTAATTAGTGTGATAGAGTGAAGAAGAAAGAAAAATGTCCATCAACGAAAAACCCAGATGCCCCTTTTCTTTTTCTTTATTTTTTTTTTTTTATTTTTTTGATTTTTTTAATAAATAAAATTAAAAAAATATATTTTTTATAAAAATTAATGTAAATAAATATTTATATTTTATAAATTATTTAATTATTAAAGAATTAATTTAAATTATTATTTATCTTTTATATTTATTTATAAAAAATAATAAAGAAAAAGGGAAAATAAAAACATTAATAAATACAAAAGATAAATAATAATGTAAATTAATTTTTTAATAATTAAATAATTTATAAAATATAAATATTTATTTACATTAATTTTATAAAAAATATTTTTTCTTTTTCTTCTTTCTTTCTTTTTGTTCTTTTCATAAATAAATTAATTTCATAAAAAATAAAAAATAAATAATTTATAAAATATAAAATATTTATTTACATTCATTTATTAAAAATATATTTTTTACTTTTTATTTTATTTTATTTTTCTTTCTTCCCTTTTTTTCCTCTTTTCTTATAAAATTAATGTAAAGAAAATATTTTATATTTTAAAAATTAATTTAAATTATAATATGAATTATTATTATTATTATTATTTTTTATATTTATTTACAAACAAGAGAAAAAGGGAAAAGATAAGAAAGGAAAAAATAAAAAACTTATAACTATAAAATAAAAATTTTATATTTATAAATTATTTAATTTTTAGAAAGTTAATTTAATTTAATTTAAAATATAATATAATATACTTATATATATTTTGTATTTGTTTATAAAGAAGAGAAAAGAAGAAAGAGAAAAAGCAAAAAAATTAAAAAATTAAAAAATATATTTTAATAAAATTAATGTAAATAAATAGTTTTATATTTTTTTCAATTATTTGATTATTACAATATTAATTTAAATTATAATGTAAATTATTATTTAGTTTTTAATATTTATTTAAAAGAAGAGAAAAGCAAAAAAAAAAAAAAAAAAAAAAGAAACGAAAAAATTAAAAATATTTTTATAAAATTAAAGTAAATAAATATTTCATACTTTTTAAATTAATTATATTTTAAAAAAATCATTTTAATTTATAATATGAATTATTTTTTCTTTGTATTTATTTATAAAAAAAAATAAAGAAAAAATAATAAAGAAATAAAGAAAAAAAAAGAGAAATGTGATGCAATCAACTAGTGACACGTGTCACTAACTGATTGCTACAATAAATGTAACAAAAAAACTAACGAAAAAAATACTTGTAATAAAAAATCAATTTGATACGTTTTAAAATTTAAGGATCAATATAAAATATGTCCTATAATTTGAGAATCATTGGTGCTATTAACCCTTAAAAGAACACCCGATAACTTGTTAGGTATTGTTCGAAGTATTTGAAATACAAGAAAGAAATACCATTCAGGTAATATTTTCAAAGGCGTTGCAAATGAATCCGCAGGTTCACCAATCATTGAAGGTTCTAGAACCAAATCTGACAGTTATAAAATAGAAGAGACTAAAGAAAGTCAAGAAAAACTAATATCAATTCAACTAGATAGTAATGCACAGCTAGCATGTTAAACAAGGCTCTCACTGATACAAGACTGCATAATATCTCATGCTATCAACTACTTGGAAAGCACTAGTAGCCCTCACATTACTGACTTTCGCAACTGAGCTGCACCATGTGCAAAGTGACATCTTTCTCCAAAAGTGCAACTTCCCTTTGCAAAATTGTCGCACAACTTTGTCTTGTAGTTGCTTCCCGGATGCCCTTGACCACCATGCACACCAGGCGTTTTTGCAGGACCTGGCACCGGACCCAGGCTGCTGATTAACTCTCTAACCATTCCACTGGCTTGTTTAATTTGCTCAAATGATCCTTCAAGCTCGATGTTCCTAAGAGTGGGATCTGACTCATGCTCCCGAATAGAAAGTTTTGCTCCTGTTTGACGACATATCTGCTTGGAGTGCACACCACCTTTCCCAATTATGGCTCCTGCAAGGGAAGCATCCACACTAATTTTTGCAGTGGCTGTAGCACCAAAGGTAGCAGCAGGACCTGATGGGGGTGGTGGCTCCATCCGACTGCCCATACGACCAGGAATAGGTGCCATGGCACGGGGATCATCATGAGATGGAGCAATAGGCTTGCCGAGTTCCCAGTCTCCATGTGCAAAATGACATTTGTCACCAAACTTGCAACCTTCGCCACTACTAAATTTGTTGCACAAGCGAGTTTTCACTGCAGAGGCAGATCCATGAGGGATGGCAGCTGTTGCTGCCATGTTTCTAGAAGCTGGTGGAACAGCTGGTGCAAGGTTCATTATCTGGGCCACTGCATTGTAACCTCCAGGAACATAGTGCAGGAAATGGCAGCTCTCACCAAATTGACAACCAGCAGTGCTGCAATTAAAACCACAACATAGGATCAGATAAAGCTTAGAAGAATCCATGAGATCAGCTAAATATAAATCTACCAATAGCAGATGAAGTAGACATGCTTCACTGGCATTAGATGTTGTAGCTCTTAACTGAAAACTTCAGAAAACACAGAAATTCCAATAGACCAGAAACCTAGCTAAAGCAAGCGCACAACAAATATCTAGCCTAAAAGCATAACAGCACAGAACCTGAGGACTGTAGTTCCCTGTCATGTTTGCTATTAGCGTTTGCAATTAGACCACAGACAATGGAATGTGTCTTCTTTATTTCAAGGTTGATACTTTAAAGGCCAGGTAAAGCTTCTTTCTCTACTAAAGCTTCTTTCTACATTGGTTACCGGTTCTCTAAAATGTATTTATGTGCCAATCAACAAAACAAACTAGAAAATCTTCATCCAAATCAGAAATAGTAAAACAATTTCAAAGATGAAAAGCTATTCATATCAATATGAGCAATTAAAACCAATACCCTTGCTGTCTTGAATTTCAGTAATGGGAAGAACTTCAAAAGGAGTTCCAATGACATAATTTTCACATGAATACATCATACCTGAATTTCATCATACTTTAACTTATAACGCGAGTAACTTACCAATGGATTCAATAACTGTACCGATTCTGAAAATTTTACCATTTAATTCAATCTTAGGTACAGTTTATAAGTTGTAACAAATGATAGATCTTTGATATAATTTGCCTTTTTCACCAACAAACTCCAGCAAAATTGTTATAAATGAAGCCAATCTCCGTTATTCTTTAACTTGATTAAGATCAAATAACAGTAATGTACCTGTCATAACTCAATACCCACATTTGATTAGCAAAATCGCAAGTTTTAACTATTATTAACAGATTATAAATTATAAATTTTTACCTTATAAGCATTAGACAGAAAAGATAAACACGGAATTAACTATAATTTAAATTGGAAATATTAATATTTATTTAGGTGGGTATAGGAATTTTAACCTGAAAAACTTGGTGCATGGCTTCGATTTGCTTCCTACACCAGTTGATAAAGATTCCAATTCTGTTGCAGAACATTAATTAATTACTTTTTCTCAGTTACAATTTTTTATCGAAATTACCCTCCCCCAAAAAATTCCACGTTATTAATTCTTGATATGAGCTGTTAATGAAAATTCATTACTAATAATTAAATAAATAATCATTTCTAATATTAACATTTATCCATGCTTGTAAATATTAAGCAGAACAAAAAATATACATATTTTTTTTCTTTTTAAAGAAAAAGGGGGGCAAACCTGGTTTATATTTCTTGATGCCGCCATTAAAGTTGAACCCAGCTTCACGCCTTCCTCTTTTACGAGTATCCATTCAGAACTTTTCTTTTAACGAAATTCACAGATGCAGATCCAAAGAAAAAGGAACGAACAAATAAAACAATTTTCCAATTGAATGGAAAATCAAATAGTATTAAGAATTTCAGGCACCCTAAAAACCCAAGAAAGAGATATGTAAAACCCTAACCTAGCTTCGGAGGGGTTTTTGAGGAGGAGAAGGAAGAGGAAGCTAAAAGCGACAGCCAAAGCCAAGAGAGTGGGGAAAAGGCTGAAAGATGGAGATATTTAATTGCTAGGGCTGAAAATTCGCGGCCGTGCTGTCTGTCACGTGCTCCATAATCAGAAGGGCTGGATTTTGTTTGACGTCAGAAAGAATCTAGCCATTTTAGGTTCTTTTGGGCTTTAATTAATTACGAACCCAATTTCTCTTGGGTCTAAACCAGGCCAACTTTATTTAGAACCATTCAAGTCCAGCCCTTAATGTGCCCATTTCCATTAGTGTGTGTTTTTTTTTTTTTTTTTAACATGATTAGAAATATTTTCAGATTTTGTCTGAACTTAATTTTTGTCTTGAGAAATTTTAAGAATATTTCTTCATATTAATAATTTTACTCTCCAAATATTTTTCACAATAATAAAATACTACTTGACAAGAAAAAGAGAGCTTTTTTTTTTTTTTTTTATCAAAAAAACTAATCCTTTTGAGAATCAATTTGTACTTTGTAAATGATGTACTTGACAGAAGTACAAAAATTATAATAAAACTAGTTTTAAGCACGTGCAATGTACGGGTATGAAATTATATATACGAAAATTCAATTATAATATTATTAATAAATTTTATATAAAAATATAAAAAATTTAAATGTAAAATAAGTATTAAAAAATAAATATTGAAGATCAATATGTAGCTACGACAAAGTTTAAAGAAAAATGCTTTTTTATCATATCTCATCTAATAGTGATATTTAAACAAAATTCAATAATGTTTGATTCCAAAAAATTGAAATTTGCTACACGTAAAATCAATCTTATGTACAAAATTTTTCATACTCTTTTTGTGAGAGATTATTCTATAACTTTTTTATTTTTGAAATCAAACATGAAATATAATTTTTCATTACTATAACTTAATTATTATGTAAATTTTTTCATAAATGTTTTCATACTTTTTATGGGAAATTATTCTATAACCTTTAAATATAATTTTTACCATTTTTGAATTTTTTTTTTGTTGTTGTTAATTTGCATATTGTGAATATTTAATTTTATTCATCAAATCATATCATTCAAAAATAAGATTATCTCTATTTGAAGCTAATATAACGTTTTTGACAAATCAAATATGTTAGTTTTTTTTTTTTTTTTTTTTAAATTGCTAAAATTTAGTTAGGAAAATAATGTTTATATAGGTGTGCCGAATAAAAAAGTTTTATCCATGTGAAAACCTAGTGAAAGTCCAAAATCATATATAATATGGGATCAACATTATAAAGGTATATATGGAAAAAAATCGTTTATACTCTCTGTTCAATTTACATCAGAGGTTATTAAGTGGTGAAAAATTCAATTAATGTTTATTAGCACATAGTCAACTTTGTTTTTATTTTGAACTTTCATTACTCACCAGTTTGAATATTTTAAACGATATTTTGTTTAAAAATATATCAAATAAGACTAACATATAAGAATACATATTGATGATTTAATGGTTGGATTCTTTTTATATAATATTTTGATATTACTATATATGGTGGTGTAACTTAAAATGATCTATTTTTCAACCAATTGAAAACATATATAGTATAAAAACAAAACTCTTTATCTTGAAGAGAAAGGAGAAAGATAAAAAAAAACAAATCTAATGTTGACCAATTAATCTAATCAAAACTAAAATTAATTTAGAGTAAATTATTAAGGTAATTTAAATAGTAACTTATTTATCGAGAGGCAAAAGTATTCATTAGTCAAACGTGAATAATTATATTAATTTAGTATAAAAAAAATCAAAAGTTAAAATATATATCAAATCAATTATATTAATTAAAGGAAACATGTCAATCTTTCAAACATTATATTTCATGTACCGGTAATCATTATATATCAAATCAATTATATTTGATTAAAGTGATTTTTTAAGTTATTGAAAATACCTTATAACATTATATTTCATCTTTCGAAATATTAGTTTCTTTTCAATATTTTTTAATATAGTATTGTTGGAGTTCTTTTGATCATCATCTTCTTAAATTCTTCACTTTACTTTAAAAAAATCAATGAAGAAAAACCTATAATAAAGAAAAAAAAGAAATGAAAAAGTTAAATATTGTTAAATAAAAATATTAAATATCATCCCTAATAAATTATAAATTTTGAAAATAGAATATTGAAAGTGATATAATATATTTCGTTAATTTAATAATGAAAAATAATAATTAAATATTTTACTTTCTATATTTGCAAATTAACTACATCAATTACTCGATTGGATACCATATTTTATCAAATATGATTGTATCTTGTGCAATACTTGAATTATTTTTATGTTAAATATAAGAATTAATGCATAAAAATAATATTAAAAAATATAAATAAACATGATTTTAATTAAATAAAACAAATATAGATTTGCGATTAATAAATAAATATAAAAAATAATAGCAAAAATAAAAACGAAAAATCATGAAATAAAAAAGTAAAGAAATCGACAATTATAGTAAAAACTTTCAATTAATATAAGCATAATTTTTCTATCATAATTTCAAACAAAGCAAGTCATGCGTTAAAAATCACATTAATTATAATATGGCAATAGAAATAATTTCTTTATTGTCATTAAAGGATTGTAGCCTAAATCCAAACCACAAATCTTTTGTTTCAATAGGAGATGTCCTTAGCCCTGCACATAAAAAATTGAGTCAAAAACTTAGAATAAGTTATGAAATAACAAATAAATATCATTTATTTACTGGCATATGTTGTAAAGAGAACCTAGAATAGATAAAAAAATTTGATTACATAAAACAGTATATGCAAAGCATATTACAACTATTATATATTTGAAGAATAGAAAGTTGAAAAAAAAGTTGAAATTGTAATTTTATGAAAAAAATTAATTGTAATATTTCACTCCTAAGCAAAGAAGTTACAACATACCATTTACATTGGGTTTGATGAAAGAAATCGAGTTTGAGGAAAATAAAATAAGCAATTATTATACTTTTAAATGATAAAATTAAAAATTCAAATTGAAAGCCAATCTCATAAAATATTTGAGATTTTTTCAATAAGCATTACCAAACAAACAGAGATAAAATTGTAAAAATAAAATAGAATTAGTGAACATGTCAGATTTAGCTTCAAAATTTGTCATTCTAACCAAAGCACTCGTAATTTGCCATACAAATTATTGAAAAAATGAATTAGATTTGATTGACGAAGTTTACATTGATTCGAAGATAATGCATTTGGAGAGTAGCCTTCTAATTCCCAAGTTGTCTAGCATATCAAGATATTTTATTTTTAATAGACAACTTTTTTTTTGGGTGCAATATGAATTATTGGAGTCTTTGCATAAGATTAAAGGGAATAAAAAATTTAAAGGTTAATTGCAAATTAAATTAGGCCTAATTTATGCAAAGTAATTATAACGGGTTTTTTTTATAAAGTAATTTTCAACATGTTTATGTTTTGTTTTGAAAGTTCATATCTATAATTGAAGATATTTTGTTGGGAGTAAATTTTTCTAGCAAATTAATAGGTTTATATAATCATAAATATTCATTATAAGATATACAAAAATATTCATTATTAATGAACTTTCTATTTAAAATTTGAATTTTTAAGTTAATTGTCAAATTAATGGTAACCAATTTATAGAAGGCAAGAATATTGATATTTAAAAATATAAATAATTTAGTTAAATTAAAAATGTATAGAAATCAAATCAAATCCATTGATTAGAGGACATATGGTATTTACATAAGGCTGTCCATGTGTCAAAAAGTTAGGCTATCCACATAGGACAATTGTTATTTTTACCAAAGCTTTGGCTTTTATATATTTTTATAAGATTTAAGGATTCAAATGTGACAATTTGAAGGTTATGGATGAAAAAGACATTTATAAAAGGATTAGAGACAGTGGCTAGAAACCTTGCTGCTTATGAGTTAGCAAACTAGGAAGCAACTCAGAAAACCGTATTGCCTGAGGAGAAGAATGTTAGAGATAATTTATAAATTTGTAAAAATCTTGTTTGAGAACTTACTTGTTGAAGACAAATTTGAAGAATAAAGAACTTAACGTTGTTGCCAAGAATTGAACTCGTTATCTTTGAAGGCGAAATTGACTGTCATTTGGTGCACACGGATTCAATACAATTGCCTCCCAGGATACTGGAGTAGTATTCCCACGAGGAATTGTCACTAAATTCGTTAAGTACTAAAACTAGAACAACTTAATCTTATTCAAACAATTAATTAATTAAATTAAATTAATGAAACTAACTAATAATAAAAGAATGCAAATAAAAGATAGATTAAATCAAATGAGAAAGGCCTAAGATTACAATTTCCCTCAACACTTCGTATGGACTTCTCCTACCCACTTAACTTGACTAATGATATTGATTTGTTAACCTTAGAATTCTAATCTATTTATAAGAATGTTTCGATGGTCTTATAAAAATATCTCTCTTAACTAATTAACTATATTCCTATGATAATTGAGTTAAAAAGAAACTCATTAAGCTTAGACTCTAAAATTGGTTACACATGACACGTAAGTATACTTCTACCCTACATCCAGATCAATTCATCATAATAAATGAATATGAAACATATGTTATTCAATCCATGTCTAACACTAAACTCCCTTTTTCAAGTTGTATCTAGGTTACCAAATCAATCTATTTGGTAGCTAAGCAATTAAAAGCATTAAGAACAAGATTGAATAAACAACGTCAAATATCATTAAATCAAGCAATAGAGTAAAATAATCCAAACTACATGTGTGAGTTTCATTGTAATCCTAGAAAAATAAATTAGTTCATGCTAATTAATAAAAATATAAAACAAATGAGTTTCACCATCATAAATAATACAAGAAAGATAAAGAAAATTAAGGGAAAAGAGAAAACTAAGGGTTGTCAGATTTTCAATTTTCAATCTTCCAAAATCTTTTTAACTCCTTACAAATCTTTGGTGGTTGCTATCCTCTTAATAAAATTAGGTTTATAGGTCTTAATTCCCCTTATTTTAACCTTAAGAGGTCCTATTTATAGAGCTTTAGACCCCTGGAGTCAGAAACTTCGCGTCCAAGCAATAGGTGAGCTTTAGACCCCTCTGTTTTGCTGTACTTCGCTTCTGTCGTCTTCTCGCACTTCCTTGGCTGATTTGGATGGGTAAATCTTATCCGATTTGGACAAGTAAACTACCTTTACAAAGGTATGGAAATCTGCTTCAAAAGTAAAGAAGGAAGTTTTCTTGAATAAAGATTTTAAGATCATGTTTTTCTTGAAACAAGCTCCGGAGGTCAAATCTGCCCATGCGTTGCTTTGCACATTTTTTCGTCTTTTCGCATCTCGAAGGTCCTTCTCACTTTGGACCTATAAAAATACAAAAACAATAATTTAATAACTAATTTAAACATAAAATAAATAAATACAATTAATCTAAAAATAATTAATTTCGAATAAAAACTTTAAAGACTTAGCCGATTTGAATGCACAAAATATGGTAAAATAACTATATTTCATAGAGTTATCAATTTCAACAAAACCACCTTGAAATATTGCACAGCTTTCCAAGGTCCACGAACTTAAGGAAATTGGGTCAATTTTTTTTTTTTTACAATGACATATTATTAAGCTTCAGAGTAAAAAGTATAAATAAAATAAAGGGCTTAAAAAACCAGAATAACAAAGGAAGAAAATGAGTTTAAGAGTTTTTGAATGAAATTTTCAACCTACCAAAACACCTATTTATAGGAGGTAGGACCTAAACATTAATCACCTATAATACATGAATGTTCATAGGTCATGAATGTTCATTAATTATGATAAATGTTCATTTTTAATGAATGTTCATTCATAACATTCATGTATATTACACCATAATCATATTTTGGTTAATGCACTAAGACATTTTAGGGATTGAAAGTTAACAACAAAATATTTTTCTTTTTAACCCAACCCAACCCAAGCCCACGAGCCCATGATCCAAACTATAAGACAAAATTATAATCTATTAAATATTTGAGAATTTTAAGGTTTGGAATTTTGTCGAAAGTTTTTTTGAGATTAATTTCTTATTCACCTATAATTGGTGTTAAACATGTTAATATTCCATGTTAAATAACTAATGTCGAAGTACAAAATCCAACAAAGTTTTAATATCAAATGTAAATTAACCTCACATTTAATTTGGTCTCAGAAGTGCCCATTAACAATGTTTTATATCCTAATTTTTTAGCTAAGATCTTACAGACAAGTTGTACTAAAAACTAATAGTTTTGTTTACTTTCCTAATAAAATTTCAATTGTTTCATAAACAATCTTATTATATAACAAACATTTGAGTTTAGTTCATTTAAATAATTCAACTTTTTTGACGAAGCTTATAAATAAGCTATTGTAAAAAAGTTTCAACAAGTGTAAGTTAGGAATGTTGAATACTTGAAATAAGAAAATGACATAATCTATTTATTACTACACCCGAGATATTATAATTGCTTAACTTTAGAAATATTAATTTATAAAATTCCATTAAAACTTTATTTTAATCTACTTATCCTGTCAAGATCACATGACCAGTAAAAAAGTTGTTCATAAGTGCAAAGTATGTTGTAGGACATGATTTTGTTAATTTATAGTATAAGATTCTGTCAACTATGTCTAATCAAATACAAGTGTAAGCAAATTTTTTTTCATATTCATCTTTTTTTTTTCTCTCAAAAATATTTTTCAAATTAAAAAACATAACTTTTTATTTTCAATCAGTTTTACTCTATTTAGATAATTAGGTTCTCAAATTCTTCTCATAAAAATATATGATTTTTTTTATCTTTTTAATCTAACATGACTAGAGGATGTGAAAAATATGATTAGGTTCGAAATATTATAATAAATGATAAATTTATAATTAAGATTAATAAAAAATAAAAAATAATTAATTTTTAAAATTGATAGTATCTTTAACATACATATAACATTATTCTTATTATTAAATTATAACATTTAAAGATATAAATTAATAATAGGTAAAATCTCTTACTATTAATACTTTAATTTTAAGTATATGATAATAAAGTATAAAATTATATAAATTTAATTCGTGCGTATATCGTGCAAAAACATATTTTTATTTCTTATAAATAAAAAATAGTTTTTAAGTAATAAAAAAGATTTATAAATTAATATTATTAAATAATTTAAATAAAGAAAAAAATATTAAATCGTATTTGTCTCAAATATCTTTAAAAAAATTTGAAATTTTTTTGTATATATCGATTCAGACGTGCAAATTGATAAATAAAGTTTTAGTTTCTTACTTTCCTTCAATTATTATTTGAATCTTACTTCACAAGATATGGATTATCCAGCAAATTTTTTTCTTATATTTGAAAGAAATAAAAGCTATATCGACAAGAATTCCATAATATTTTTGAATATTTTTACGGAACAAACATACTTTGAAGTTTTAACACTTTATATGTTTATTCGATATATTTACTCGTATTCTATATCATTTGCTGTTGTATTAAAAACACCAATGATACAATAAAAGATTCACGCGTTTTATCCTTCTGACGAATCTACTCGCATTAAAAGCTTTCTCTCACGTTTAACCATTAGTCCAAACAAAGCTTTGGCAGAAAATAGCTAACATTTGGTTTTGGATTTTATAAACCAACGGTCTGAGAAGATATTGGGAAGATTCCGTGATTTCCATTTAAAAAATCCTAGAGCTTTTACCGAGAAAGTTATCATGTTTCTCTCAGTTTATTAACTCCATTCATTAAATACATTACCTACTTATCTTTTCCTACAATTCCGATTGACTCCGATCTTATACTAACTATAATTTCTTATAAAAAAAAGTTTTTGAAAAAAATTCACCCGATTTGAATCTTGTAATGTTAAAAAATACATGTAAAATATTTCTAAAAATTGTTATCGATGTTTTGACAAGTAAACAATATCTTAACTTAAAAAAATGAAATTATCTTATTGATTGTACAACTTTTGTTTTTCTTTACAATTACCAAATAACATTTAATTTCGCATTTTTTTTATCGATTTTTTGACAAATAAAAAAAAAATTTGTAAAAAAAAAAAAAAGATGTTTTGTTATTTTGATTTTAGAAAAAGAAAAAAAAACGCAAAATGAGATTTTAAAAAAATTTCTTTGTCTTTTGATTTCAATAAGAAAAATAAAAGGTAAAAACAGTTCTCTAAACGAAAAATATAAACCATCTGTTGTCTATATTTAATCTTTTTGTTCAATTTATTTATACGTCACATTATTTTGAATTTAGGGTGTAATCGAGTCAAATCAGACTGAAGCATTAAAAAACTCGATCCTTGAATAGGTTAATTTAATATTAATAATATAATTTTTAATATATGGTAATAAATTATATGTTAAATATGTTAAAGGAATGCAATGAAATTTTAGTTTGTTGATTTTTGAGAGCCTCATTCAACGATTTAGCATGTTCTTGTATTTAAGGGTTTTAATGATAGTACAATCGAACTAATCGACCAAACCAATTAAGTTAGGTTCGGTTGATTCAATTTAAGGCCTTTTTATCGGTCAGTTCGGTTCGTTTTATGAATTTAGTCGGTTTAATCAATTATCGATATTTAAAATTGAACTGGCTGAATGCTCCCCTAGTAGCTACACTTTACTCCTACTATTACTCTTGTTAATGTGATATTTAATTAATTTTTTAGGGTGCCAACAACCAAACAAATTTCAAAGAATTTTTAAACCTAAGGGAAGTAAAATAAACATTAGCAGTGATTCCACTTGCAAGCAATTCAAGACCATCCAAGTCTCGGGATGACAATAAATAGTAAAAAATCGGATATTTGAATTATCCAATTTTTTTTTGTTGCAAATCTGGAGAATATTTTGATCGCATATTAAATTTATTATTCGTAGCGTATTTCGAGCGAATTTAGATATGAATCCTAAGATATCGGTTATCCGAATCCGCTTTGATTTTGGTGCAAATAATATCGGATATCCAAATCCATTTTATTTATACGGATATCGGATTCGGATAATGTCGGATACTCAAATCCGCTTTATTTATATGAATAACAGATTCAGATATTCAATATCTATTTATATATTTAATTATTGTTTAATTTTATATTTTTATCTTTAAAAAATTGATTTAATAAATTTAGATATTTAGCGGATTCAGATATCCGACAGATATTGCTATTTAAATTGGATGCGGATAGTAATATTTTGATAGTAAGCAAAAACAAAGTTGGATATCGGATAAATTAAGAGGATTTTAATTCAGATATTTCAAAAATTATAGATATCTGATCTTTCATCATCCCTACTCAAATCTCAGAGTCAATTATACAAAGGGGCAAATCAGTCATTCCCTATTGCAGCCAAAACCAACAACACAATCAGAACTTTTCTCAACATTTCCAAATCTCCCCACTCCCCTCCCAACTGTTCGAAACCAAAACTTCATTTTCGAAATCAGAATTTTTTCCACCAGTAGGGTATTTTAAATTTTTTATTCTCTAAAATAAATGGTTTTAAACTTATTTCCTTAAATGGGTAATCTAAATCATGTCATTGCCATGTCAACTGCATGTCAGATTTTTAAATTATTTTCATTTTTTAAAATAAAAAATAAAAAATTTTAAGAATTGAAATACAATACTTTAAGGAGTTATTTGTTTTTACTAAACAATTATATCTTTGTAAACCCTAAATACTATTTTCTCTTTACACAATTCTCTATAACCTTACATAGTTTCTATTCTTTTTATTTTGCTTTCTTGTTTAAATTATAATAATGATTTCTTATTTTCAATTTTAGGGTTTAAGGTTATTCAAGCAAGTTAACAATACTAGTATATCTTTTTTTGAAAGCAACAAATATTATTTGCTGAATTAATATTGACTGCTTAACTTTTCATCAGATCATGTTCACTAAGAAATAACTCGAAATTTGATCTTGGCTTACTTGAAATTGTTCCTTTTAATTCTAATAAAAAATGATTTCTTGTCTCTCGTTTATTTTATGAATACATTAAAGAACCTAATGGATGGAAGTCATCCTTGGTTGCTATGAAACACTTGCTTATCATACTCGACCTTGAGACCAATGTCTCATCCACTGCCTTTCATCTAACTGTTGTAATCAAGCAATTACTATTATATTCTAAATCAGATTTTGCAAACATCTTCATAGTTTGCAATTTACACTTTTAAGTTTGATTTACCAAAGGGACTTCCTCTTATTTTTTTCTATCTTTTTTTTTTCTCTTCCAAAATCAAGGGATTGAGTAAAAAAGAATATAGTATGTTAATATTTTTCAAATCTTGTTATGTTTTTTTTTTCACTATGAAATTTAAACCAAAACAAAGCCAAGCCAAACCAATTAGCCAAGTCATCTTTTATCAGTCTGACTGTTCCACACCCTAAAAATAAGCTTTAAATAAAAAAGGAAATGTCTTTTGCATGATTATTTATGAGCTTTAGATCCCCTACTCCCTTACTTATGTCTTTAGCCTCATTTTCAAAACCAAAACTTAACCCACTTTAGACAATTATAGTAGCAAATATCATAGCCTAGAGTTTAAACTTACTCATACAACTTATCTTAAATTTAAATATAAAAAAGTTAGCATGTTTGAATTGTGGCTTTGTTTCAAAATGGGTGTTACATACGTTTGATTTGTATTAATATCACTTTTATACTTTTTCACAATAGTAGTGCTTTTGTAAATGACTTGCCTTGTTTTTAGAATTGATTATGAACATTATGTTTTTTTTTTGTTCTCATTAGCTTAAGTTGATATATTCATTTACATAGTTTTATGATATTAAACTCGCAATTATTGTTTAATGTTTCAATGCTAGTTGGTTATGTCTGAAAAATAAATTTTAGTATTTTGTTATTGGTATGGCAGCATTTCAGAAGGATCAAATGACTTGTGTTATGATGGCCCTCCTTTGAGAGCAATTAAATTAAAGCCTAAAACGAAATTCGATAAGCTATTAGATGAGATTATTGCATCACAAGATTTGATAGAGAGAAGGCACAATTAAATTTGGTTTATCGGTATCCAACCATAGTGCAATCATCAATGATTAAGTTTATTTGCTTGCCTATTATGGATGATGACAGCGTAGATATCATGCTGGAAATTCCATCTATTCTTCATTCAATCAGCAATGTTGAATTATATTTAGAAGTGGAATAAATCTTCATTGAATCTGCAAAACGTGAGATTCAATCCATGGGTTTTGAACCATTTGCTCTAGTACCAACATAAGAAAATGACACCTTGCTTAATCATGCTAATGCCCACCATGCTAATCATCCATTCTTGCCAAGCAGCGAATCTACCATGTGAAGGTAAAGGCAAGTATCAGTTATTGGTAATATTTTTGGATTTTCAGATTGTGGAATTAATAGGCATCATGATAGAAAAAAGTAGTGTAAATATGACAACAGTAAAACAATTAGTTTATTCTGAAACCAAAAATATGTTTAGGGATATGAAAATATATAATGTAGTACTCGATAAGAGAATGATGACCATGAAGAGCAAGAAGATTTTGAAGAAGTTGAAGATGCTGATAAGAACATGGTTGTTTGAAAGTCCAGTTGTTGATCAATATCCATAAGAAATTTGCTTAGAAACTGATACCACCATTTTAGAGGTGCCACCTCAAGAACCAAATATGCCATTCTTCACAAGTATTGATCGGGTTGTTGATGCTGTTACTAGTAATTGGGCACCATAAACTCAAACTATTGCTTGGAACCCTAATCTTGAATTAAGGAAAGGTTTAATTTTCCAAGATAAGGCAGAATTGAAAAGAGTTGTGCAATTGTACTCTATTAAGAGACACCAAAAGTATGAAGTGATGGAAAAAAAAAGGGATAAGGTCCTTAAGGTGTAAAAGACATTTTCAAAATGGATGCAAATAGAGGCTTCGTGCGTATCAACGTAAAGCCAAGAATTATTTGAGATTACTCAATATGATGGTCTCCATACGTGTGTCTACCTAAGGCTGAGTCGTGATCACCCACAACTGACCTCAAATTTATTATCACATGATATTGAAAGCCAAGTGAAAGCTGAACCTTCGATTACGATTGTAGCTTTAAGCGCTAAAGTAAAAGACAAATTTTCTTATTATGTTTCATATAAGAAGATGTGGCATACAAAACAGAAGGCCATAAAAAATGTTCTTGGTGATTGGGACAATCTTATAGAGTATTGCCTAGATTTATTGTTGCACTTGAGATTTGAGAAGTATAATGGGTAATTATTATGTGGCAATTTGAACAGTTGCGAGATTTTACTGTCGGAGCATTTGGAGTATTTCATAGTGTCTTTTGTGCTTTTCCACCTTCTATTGAAGGGTTCAGGTATTGTAGGCCATTTATAAGTATTGATGCTACTCATTTATATGGAAGATATAAAGGTAAAATACTTATTGCAATGGGAGTTGATGCCAACAACCAACTTTTTCCATTTGCATTTGCTGATGAAGAATCTTTTGATAGTTGGAGATGATTTCTTACTTGCATTAGAGAGATTATAGGGATATCAATTTAAAATACGGATTCAAATATCCGCGTATCCCATCCGTTTTTTGCAAATTCGGATTTGCGGATTCGGATAAAAGTCAGATTCAGATATTATAATTACTATCCGCAAAGGATTCGGAGCGGATGCGGATATGAAACCTCGGATATCCATTATCCGAATCCGCATTACTTCTGCGGATAACATATTTGGATATCCAAATCCGCATAACTTATGCGGATTTGGATAGCAAATTTAGATATCGAAATCCATTATCCACAAAAATAATATGCATAAATTTGTACTCTGAGAGATTCGAACCTTGGCTACGTTGAAGTCTTCAAACCCACACCAAATTTGACTCACCTTATGTGGACCTTACGTTTGAAGACTTTTGTTGCCTTATGGGTAAAAGAGATGTAAGAGAGAACCTTTTATTTATAGAAATCATGACGCTTTAGTTTTACTTTTTTGTTCCATGTGGGATGATGAATACAAGATCTTTTAAAGCCTCATTTTTATCACTACTTGTCATTTTTGGGTCTATAAAAATTAATCTACAATAATAAACTTTTACAAAAAATTATAGATGATTTTAATATATGTAATATTTACTTTTTAATAATGTAAATATTAAGTTATGTTTTTTTAACTTAGTTAAAAGATATTAAAGCTTAAAAGTAACAACTTGAAAAGGATTAAACGAGCTTTTATTGAGTTTTTTAGTAAGCTTGTTCATGAACAACCTATCAAACGTGTTCATGAACATAAACAAGTCAAACTTAAATAAGTTAAAGATCGGTTCGTTTATGAATCGAATATAAAAATCTTGTTTGAACTTGTTTGTTAAGCTTCATAAATGAACATAAACGAGTTTTAATCAAACATGTTTTCGAATTGTATATATTTCTAAATTCTAAACATACATGATACTTTTATATTATATAAATCTTAACATATTATATATACATATTTATTCTAAATAGCATGTATAATGATAAGAGATTAATTTATTATTATTCACAAGATAAGTTACTATTATAACGTAAGGTACAAATCATTATGATAAATACAAATATCATTCCAATAATCTATTTTATGTACTTATTCTAAATTACATGAGAAAAGTTTGTATGGATTTAGCTTGTTTTCATATCTTAATTATATCGATATGTTTTAAATATGACAAATTTCTAGATTTTTCTTTATTATTAAAGTATTTAAGGTGACCAAAGCAAACATATGATCAAGTGTTCTACTCATGGGACATGATCACCCATTTTATGCAATTGCATGCTCCAAATTCATCGACTTCTAAAGGACTTCAAAGAAAATCTTAAAAGCCGTCATGGGTCCTTGATTGAAGATGTGCCAAAGAACAAATATTTTAATTCTTTTCGGTTTCATGGTCTTATAATTATATGTAGAACTCTATATTCTTATAGCCAGACATATATTGAAGATGACATGTCATGGACATTGAGTACTTACTCTTGGCAGCCAGATGACTGATGACAGTTGTGGATCTATACATTTTTGGTAAATTTTGGCAAGAAATGCAAGTGGAATGGTATTAGTATGCAATATGCATTACATATTTAATTGCAAATATCTTCAAGGAAAAAATTGGGTTCTGCAACTGGAACCATGTGCTTTGGCAGCCAAACATAGTCAGTAAAACTAAAAATATAGGAGGAGGTTTAGCTTTCTTGCTCACTGCCACTGGAATTATGTTGATATTCTATTTCCACTTCACTGATCTTTGCATTTAATTTCTTTTCCTTGAAAAGGAAAACCCGTATGTATGAACAGTGGAAAAGGATATTGCTTGTATTTAAATTTTTTGTTCTGTAACTTTCATTTATAGCAAAGAGATGGCATTTTGGACACTGAATCTCAAGCATTGATATTGACATTTGAAAAGGAAAGCCTAAAATTATCTATCAGGTCTGAGCATCTATACATATTCCACTCTCCTCAGCCAAAGAAAACTTATTCCAGAGCAGAGATATGATGTAATGAAGGACTTCTCAATCTTCATTTCCAGATAAAATTATGAAAAAGATATCATATTAGTTGGATATTTATCTGACTTTTCGTAATCTGCTTATGGACAGGAAAATTTGGGGCTGTTCTGGCTTCAATACCATTGCCAATTGTGGCTCCTCTGTACTGTGTCCTCTTTGCCTATGTTGGTTTGTATCCCTTTTATATTTCTTGGTAAACAAGCTGAGGGTTATATATGGGACTGGGAGCAATAAGAAAATTGGGATAACTCATACGAACTTCGAGTACTTGAAATTTTATCAGAAAAAGAAGTAAATACTATATTTTTGGAGAATAATAAAGGCTTTCTTCAATATACATTGATTATGTTTCACTTCTAATATCGTCAACTCTAACCAATATAATGTGACTTGACTATATGTTATATGTTAGACATCGACGAATCAAATCCTTTGCCTCATTCTAATTCTTTGCTTTTTTATGTTGTTACTAATTAAAGATTGACATGAGAATAATGATATATATATATATATATATCTCATATATCTTATCATCAATTAATAAGAGTGCATGACTTTGCACCAGATTAAAGCTGCAGCAAAAAAGACAGAAGAAAGAACCCACCACCTTCATAAAAACAGATAATAAAACCACCAAACCAACTCTCTCCCAATCAAACCCCAGACCCAAAGAATAAAATACTAAACAAGAGGAAGGCTACATCTATAAATAATCTCCTTCCCTCTTTTAAGTCAATCCCACATTGATTGAAAATACTAAACAAGAGGAAGGCTACATCTATTAATAGTCTCCTTTCCCTCTTTATAGTCCATCGTACATTGCATGGAAATGCAAGAGAAAAGGAAGATTAGATCTGTAAATAATCTTCTCCCTTCTACAAATTATCATCAACGGCTGACTTTTCAGTTATTTGGGATTTGAAATGAGTTTTAGGCCTCATTTGGCACATCAGTTATCATCAGTTCGGTACGGTTGGGCAATTTTTTTTGGGAAAATATGAGAAACGTGCAAGGAACAGTGATTTTATTGTTAAAGAGTACTATAACTTAAAATTATTTTGAAAAAGGAAATGAAGTGATTAAAAATTGTTGTGAAGGAAACTGTAAAGTCCTAAATACCCTTAATGAAATAAGCTAAACAGAGTCTTCCCCCCTCCCCTCGTCTCCCCCTCCCTCGTCTGTTATTCTCCCACCCTTCATTTTCGTTCTTCTCTTTGTATTTTTCTTGTCTCTTACCACAAACCTCTTCTTAAATCCATTGTCTGTGAAGGAGAAGGCAAGCAGAAGAAGAGATTTCGTGTGACAAACCCATTCCGAGATTGACCCCAATTTGTTGCGGCGGTAGTTTTGATCTAAACATCTATTGTAAGTTTTCTGGATATCTTAAAATCCTTTGCATGCTGATTTCTGGATATTGTAAGTTTTCCTTTATTTATTTTTTAACTTTTGGGTTTATTATTTAGTCTCTTAATTTGTTTTGATTTTAAGATCTGCTTCAAATATTATAAATATATGTTTTGTTCTATTACTTGTCTATTGTAAATTTTGACCTAAACATCTATATTGGTGGCAGTAGTTTCAGAATTTTTGGACTGCAGTAGAGTCAGACATGGTAGGATGGAAGTTAGGTAAACATTAGTTTCTAAAGCTTTGGCAAAATTTTGTTAGGAATTTTTTTTTTTAATTGTAGAATGGAAAGTGTGATGAGCAAGTTGATGTTATATCTTAGCTAAATCATGAAATCACGAACCATTAGCTTGTTAAGGTTTGGCGTCTTTATTTTAGTATAATAAAAAATTATCTTAATTGTACAAGGAAAAATGTTAGAGGCAAGCTTATGTTACATTCTCCTAGCACTCTTGTTTTTGTATGGTACATGTGGAAAGTTCAATCGTGGTTTCCTATTGGTCTCTTGGGTCATTCAGTGTATGTTGGTCGGATAATTAGTTTGGAGTGTGGTTTAGTTAATGGTTTTCATTTTTGAAGAGTTGGCTTTATATATATATATATATATGTATGTATGTATGAATTCATACATACATAAATAAGTTCGTTTGCTATGAACTTAGAGTATCCATACGGTAGATGTTGGCTAGGTTATCTAACTTTTTATGATGTTTTGTTATCTCTTAAATTTCAGGCTGGAGATGCACTGATAGAATTGTATGATAATTTTAAATGTGAGTTTGAGACCAAGATTAATCTTCTCAAGCTGGTATGTTTTTATAGGTTTATGTGTTTTCTACGAATGCAATTGTATTATGTTGTGATACTACTGGAGCTGAAACTAATTTATCAAGATTTGATGTTAGAAACTTCTTGTTCTTCAGAGTCCCCTTTAGAAAATACTGTTTTATCAACAAATTAATGTGCAGCAATGCTCTTTAAGGTTAAATTCTAGTCTTACTAGTTTGAGCTTTTTCTTTCATGCTACATCCCCTTCTCTTATCATCAAAATAAAAAATTTTATAATAACATGGATGAATCGAGTTGCCAATTATGTAATTGACAATAAAACCTGCATTAAAATGACATACCGTTGTATGAAAGATAACGCTGATGGTAATATGGCTAATGTGCTTAAGTATTATGTTTTCCAGCCCGAAGACTGACGTTGTACTTAGCCTTACACCCAATCATTAAAAGTAGATGGATATTAAGTAAAGAAAGTTTACAGCTTTTATTTGGCTAACATATATATTTATCCTTTGACTTCATTTCATTTTATTTTAATCCTTTCAATTATATAGGATTTGACATGTAATATGTCCATTTATGCTCTTCTAGGAGATAACATCTACAACTTTGTAGAATTGCTTGCTCATAATATTGTAAGAAGATCTTTATTAATTTTGTTAATTTCACCATATATTGCAGTTCAATTTTTTTTACAAGCAAAATAGTTTCATGTCATGATAGTTGTTTGTGCCTCAATTTAATTGAAATGATATTCATGCTTGTTATTTGCTTGCTTGCATATATAGGACTATGAAGAAATTGTCAGTGTAAAAAAAGTACATATAAGTTGCAAGAATGTACATATAGTTATGCTACATCCTATGTAAATAATATGTGAATATTTAAGTGTTGCATAAATGAGAAAAGTATTTATTTCTCCCAACATATGGAAGTGATGGAGTAAATTTTCTTATGTTTATGTGACATTTGTTTGGGGCTTGTAAAAGTGAAATTTCTATTAATCTTAACAAATGTACATAAAATTTGTAAGAATGTGGCACATAATATCTTAATTGATTCATTTTTGGTAAAATACATATTATTTGTAAAAATGTACATATAGGTATACAATATGTACATTCCTGCATACTTATATGTACATTCCTGCATACTTATATGTACATTTAAGCAAAACAATATGTACATTTTTAGTTTCTACTAAATTCAACCCTAAATTGGTGTGATAGAATTTTACAGATAATATCTGTGTTTTACTTGAAGGGAAGGATGGGGAGATGAAATTCCAAAGTATGATGGAAAAGATTACCCCAAATATGTCATACAAAGCATACTGCCTTGAGCCTGAGGTAGGTTTCTGATTATTAATGTGCTTCCACTATCATATAAAATTGTCATGAAACTTGTCATTTTAAAGAGGAGGAACATGTAAGAGCTTAAATCATTGGGGTGTAGGATAGAAATTGTTAGAATATAAAAAAGTACATATAGTTTGGCATAATGTACATATTGTTTTCCTACATGTACATATTATTTTGTTATATGTACATATAAGTTGGCTTATTTTGTTGAAGCATTTCTTATAATTTCTGTTAGTTTTTAGTCATTTTAAATGAAAAAAAATGACATGCAAACATAGTATGATTAAAGGTTTGGCTTTAGGGAGCAAGACTCTTTTAATTGCAATTATGTTACTGTCATTGTAGTATTTACTATATTTCTTTTATGTTGCATGTCCCACAATATTGAGAGAGAAAAAAAAAGGATGCATTTAAATGACGTATAGGACATCAATGCTAGTAAAAAAAATATTTAATAAAAAATTTAACTTATATGTACATGGCCACAACATAATATGTACATTCCTGCATCTTTATATGTACATTTAGGCAAAACAATATGTACATTTGTAATTTTGAAGAATTAGTACAATTTTAATATGAAATAGATGCTGTCAAGAGTGGAATAATAGTTAAATGGTCCTAAATCTTAACAATATTTGTAAAAGGAAATTGAAGAAATAAGAATTTATTACTAAGGAGATCGAAAATACAAATATACCCTTAATGAAATCAACATAATAGCAAAAACAAAACTTGATATTTTGCTTCCGATAATCTTCTCCCCTTCTCCTTTCCCCATTTTCCATCCCTTCCCTTACTTCCTGACCTCCCCATTCTATCTGCCCTTTCTTTTTTCTTCGTATATGTCAACTTGTTTTTACAAATAATTCTGATGGTGTACAATTTCCTTTTGGTATTGTAAATGTACTGTCATTGTTTTGCTTTAAGAAATTAAAGAATATGAATGTTACATGTACATATAGTTTAGTTGAATCTACATATAGTTTTGTTATAATTACATACTTTTATACTTCTATGTACATATAAGTGCGCAAATAGTTTTCCACATTTCTGAGAGATTTGTTCATATACTCTTTTTAAAATATACATATAGTTATGCTAAATGTACATATAGCTAGGCTAAATATACATATTGTTATAGGTATATGTACATATAACTTTGCTTCTGATCTTGCAGTATTTACTATAACTCTAAACGTTTTGCCATGTATGAAGAACTTCAACAAATTTGGGCTACTCAAAATAATTTGGATGCATATTTGTGCGGGGACTGAGTTCTTATCCTCCTCCACCATCATAGTCAACTATATGAAATTGTATTTCTCGTGTATTTGCGATATTAAAGTTGTAATTCAACTTGATCTTCACTGTTTTTAATATGTGAATATTTAAGTGTTGCGTAAATGAGATAAGTCTTTCTTTCTCCGAAGATATGGAAGTGATGGAGTAAATTTTCTTATGTTACATTTGTTTAGTCCTTGTAAAATTGAAATTTCTATGAATCTTATAAAATGTACATATAGGTATGCAATATGTACATATCAATTTGCTATATGTACATTCTTGCTTATTGTTTTGCTATATGTACATTCTTGCTTATTGTTTTGCTATATGTACATATACATATTGTTTTGCTATATGTACATATTGTTTTGCTATACGTACATATTATTATATTATATTTTCTCTTGATTGGTCTTTTTACTTTTGGGTTCAAACGTAAAAGTCTATTGTTGCTTTATACATTGCAGAAACATATTGTTCGATCATTATAAAGTTGAAATGAGTGAATCAAGCGTTAACAAAAGAGTTTATTGTTATTGTCATATTGATGGTGAGGTCTTGATTGTTAATGGCGACTGTATAGAATATCGAGGTGGAAGAACAGTGGGTGTGATGATCGATGAAAACACTAGTTTTGAAGAATTAGTGCATCAAGTTGGGGAAAAATTAGGGAAGAGTGTTGATGGTCATGTATTTAGATATACACTGGAGTTTGACAAAACCAAGCTAATTGATTTGGTGAATGATGCCGGTTTGACAGATTTGATAAATTTTACTAATCGATTATGCAATTTGTATATTTTTCGAACTGAAGTGATTGAATCCGCCAACAACAATGACAGAAATATAGTGCATCATTCGAACGAAGATCTGTTCTGGTAAGAAAGATAAAGGCTTTATAACATAAAAGTATATAATTGCGTTACGTCTTACTCATGTTTTTGTTATAATTGCAGTGGGGTTATTGACAACGAAGACATAAGTGGAAACTATTCTGAGAGGGAACGTAATGTAGGTTCTTCCGTTGAATGTTCTTCCGTTGAATGTTCTCGTTCGAAGATATCTGGTGTTATTGTTGAATGTACTGCTGCGAACAAAAATCATTTTGCAAGCGAAATTTGGAAAGATCACATTATTGGCAGCGGTCAGAAATTCAAAGATGCATCTGCCTTTAGGCTGGGTCTTTATCAATTTAGTATTGCGAATGGATTTGCATATAAGTTTAAGAGGAATAGTAAGTCTTTTATTAGTGTGGTCTGCAAGGCTGAAGGCTGTCCTTGGCATTTAACTGCTTCGAAGATGCGATGTACTGACTTTATGGTTGTGGGGACATTTCTAAATGTGCACAACCACTGTGCGCAAGATGCAATTCAAAGTAGACCTTTTTCGAAGTCAAAATTTGTTGCTGCCATAATTTCGGAGAAAATGAATTTGCAACCGGACACAACGCCACATCAAATTCGTGCTGCATTAGAATCTGAATGTGGAATTCCAGTGACCTACCAGCAAGCTTGGGCATGCAAAGAGCAATCCATGAAGTTGCTGCATGGGAAAGTCGAGGACTCGTACAAATTTGTTCCATGGTTGTGTGAGCAAATCAAAGATGCTGACCCCCAAAGTGTCGTAATCTGCACTTATGATAATGGTAATCATTTTAAGCAATTGTTTATCGCTTATGGATGCTCAATTATTGGTTTTTTGAATGGGTGTCGAGGGTTGATTTTTATTGATGGTTGCCATTTGAGTGGACCTTATAAAGGGACGTTATTATCTGCTAGCTCAATAGATGCAAATAATCAGCTGTTCCCACTTGCATATGCAATTGTTAGCTCAGAAAGTTTAGACAATTGGATGTGGTTCCTGGAAATTTTAAAGTCAAATGTTACCAGAGATGTTTCGGTAACCATTATTTCTGATAGGAACCAGAATATTATCACTAGTGTTGGCACAATATTTGGATCGGCTTGTCATGCTTATTGTTACAGACATATTAAGGAAAATTTTAGTGCTGAAGTTAGCAAATTCATGCATGGTGGGAAAAAAGTGAAGGAGCAAGCCCTACAGTTGTTGGATGCAGTGGTTTATGCTAGACTTGAAGAGGATTACAATGTTGCATTCACAAATTTGACCATGTACAAAAAAGAGCTAGGTGAATGGGTGTTAGATAATCAGCCAGAACATTGGGTCATGTCAAAATTCAGTCATCCTCGTTGGGATCATATTACTAGCAACGTTGCAGAGTCTTTCAATGCATGGTTAGTCAAGGAGAGGCGACACAACATCATTTCCCTCATCAATGAGCATAGAGAAAAATTGGCTAAAAAAATTTATAAAGCTAAGTCTGATGTCAGTAATTGGAAATATGGAGTTGGGAAGAATGTTGAGGAAAAATTACTGGAGAGTATTGGAAGAAGTAAATACTTCCATGTTTCTTGTTATAGCGATTTCACCGCTAAGGTAAGTCACGGCAACAAAGACATTGTTGTTAACTTGAGGACTCGACAATGCACATGTTTAGGATGGCAAATGAGTGGACTTCCTTGTGCCCATGCTTCTGCAGTCATTGAAGCAAAACATGGAGACATATATCAGTTCGTTGATGATTGTTATAAGTCAACGAAACAGGAGTTGATTTATTCACTTACAATGGCTCCAGTTGAGACTCATAACTTGCTTGATTTCACCCTATCAGACAGCAGTCATTTATCGTTGAAGCCTCCTTTAACGAAGAGGCCACCCGGTAGACCAAAAGTCAAGCGCATTGAATCACAATTTATCAAGAAACGAGAAATTCATTGCTCTAAGTGTAAGCAAATTGGTCACAATCGAGTTTCATGCAGATCGCCAAATCCAGTGTAAAGCAATTGTAAGTTTTACATAATTACCATTTAAATTTACTTTTTCTGAACTATGGTTCTATGCCAACACAGTATAACTTATATCTTCTTCATGTGTTAAATGCAGGTTCATGGTTACATACCTTACCTTTTGTAAAGGAGTGGCAACTTTTTTTGTAAAGTGAATTGATCCTTTTTTCAACCCTATCAGAAGAATATGAATGTTGAAGGTGCTATATTTCATTTTTTGACGCACCTCAATTGTATATGTAGGTTTAGGGTTTACAAGGTTAGAGGTGCAATATTTTTTGTTCGAGCACCCAAATATGTTTGTAGGTTAGAAATTGAATGGTTCAACGTGCTATATTTTTTGTGAAAGCACTGAATCGATGTCTATAGCTTTTTTTGTTTATTGTATAGGCATGCCAAGAATTTTGTACAGCAATGTGTAGACTTTTTTTTGTTTAATAGGTCTGTGGCATTTAGGTTCACAAGCTTCAGAAGCTTTTGGGTTTAGGTGGGACTATTGTTTAGTCTACTCTTCTCTTCTTATTTATGGTGTATGTAACTTCCTGTATTGTGTACAACATCATATTTTTGGAATGAATGAAAGAAAATATCAACTTTCTTCGTTCGAAGTTGATGATATTTCTTCTTATTTGTTATTGTCTAGTGCTACGGACTTGGACAGAAGACAATATGTACATTCTTGCTTATATTTACAACTACGAAAACGAATATGTACATTTGTAGTTTCTCCTAAATTTAAACATCAATTTTAGTAACAAAATATTTAATTCACAATATAACTTATATGTACATGGCCAGAAGACAATATGTACATTCCTGCATACCTATATGTACATTAAGGCAAAATAATATGTACATTTGTATTTTCTTATGTACATTAGTAGAAAATTATATTTACATTGAAACTTATATTTCATTTGAACTTTATTTTAGTAATTTCATATATATAGTTATATACTTTTTTAAGTTTTAACAAAAAAATTGGCGGCACGGATGAACAAAAATAATCGAACTGGGCAGGAAAACAAAAATTTGAAGACTTTGCCAACAAGCTCTTGGCTGAGTGGCCAAGAGTGTTGGGTTCAAACCCAAGCAACCCCTCTCCTTACCCAATTATAAAAAAAAAAAAAAAGACAGAATGTTCGCGCCGCGGCTCAAAGCCGTGGCGTCAAGCGAATGAAATTAATATGCAGCCTTCACAAAACAGGTTGTGAATCAGACAGAAATACGCCGCGGCCTTATGCCGCGGCGCACTCGTACGGAATTAGGTTCTGAAACACACAGACCAACTACGCAGCAGACAGAAATACGAAGCCGTGGCCTTCGGCTGCGGCTCTGTATTACGGTTATGAATCCAGACAGGAAAACGACGCCGGGGCGTAGGGCCGCGGCTCACACTTACGGTTAAACCCTAAGCGAGAGAAAAAAATGACGCCGCGGCTGGAAGCCGCTGCTCTGTATTACGGTTTGTTGTCTAGAGTCGACAGAAAAACGACGCCGTGGCGTGGGGCCGCGGCTCGATATTATTTGTAAACCCCAATCCATACAGAAAAACGAAGCCGCGGCTTATCGCCGCGGCACACTTTTCTATGTTTACTGTCTACAGTAGACAGTAGCAATACGCCGCGGCTTTGAGCCACGGCGCCATGGGTAATAAACGGTTTTTTTTTTTAATATTTCTAACCCTAACACCATCAACTAATTTAAAAACCCCAAAATAGCTTCACCCTTATGTTTATAACAATTTTTTGTCTCTCTTCAGAATCTCTTCTCTCCCAACATTTTTCCCAACATAATTTTCCATTCTTATAGAAAACCCATTTATGTCATTCTCACAGCTCTCATCTACGAAAACGAATATGTACATTTGTAGTTTCTCCTAAATTTAAACATCAATTTTAGTAACAAAATATTTAATTCACAATATAACTTATATGTACATGGCCAGAAGACAATATGTACATTCCTGCATACCTATATGTACTATGTACATTTGTATTTTCTTATGTACATTAGTAGAAAATTATATTTACATTGAAACTTATATTTCATTTGAACTTTATTTTTGTAATTTCATATATATAGTTATATACTTTTTTAAGTTTTAACAAAAAAATTGGCGGCACGGATGAACAAAAATAATCGAACTGGGCAGGAAAACAAAAATTTGAAGACTTTGCCAACAAGCTCTTGGCTGAGTGGCCAAGAGTGTTGGGTTCAAACCCAAGCAACCCCTCTCCTTACCCAATTATAAAAAAAAAAAGACAGAATGTTCGCGCCGCGGCTCAAAGCCGTGGCGTCAAGCGAATGAAATTAATATGCAGCCTTCACAAAACAGGTTGTGAATCAGACAGAAATACGCCGCGGCCTTATGCCGCGGCGCACTCGTACGGAATTAGGTTCTGAAACACACAGACCAACTACGCAGCAGACAGAAATACGAAGCCGTGGCCTTCGGCTGCGGCTCTGTATTACGGTTATGAATCCAGACAGGAAAACGACGCCGGGGCGTAGGGCCGCGGCTCACACTTACGGTTAAACCCTAAGCGAGAGAAAAAAATGACGCCGCGGCTGGAAGCCGCTGCTCTGTATTACGGTTTGTTGTCTAGAGTCGACAGAAAAACGACGCCGTGGCGTGGGGCCGCGGCTCGATATTATTTGTAAACCCCAATCCATACAGAAAAACGAAGCCGCGGCTTATCGCCGCGGCACACTTTTCTATGTTTACTGTCTACAGTAGACAGTAGCAATACGCCGCGGCTTTGAGCCACGGCGCCATGGGTAATAAACGGTTTTTTTTTTTTAATATTTCTAACCCTAACACCATCAACTAATTTAAAAACCCCAAAATAGCTTCACCCTTATGTTTATAACAATTTTTTGTCTCTCTTCAGAATCTCTTCTCTCCCAACATTTTTCCCAACATAATTTTCCATTCTTATAGAAAACCCATTTATGTCATTCTCACAGCTCTCATCTACGAAAACGAATATGTACATTTGTAGTTTCTCCTAAATTTAAACATCAATTTTAGTAACAAAATATTTAATTCACAATATAACTTATATGTACATGGCCAGAAGACAATATGTACATTCCTGCATACCTATATGTACATTAAGGCAAAATAATATGTACATTTGTATTTTCTTATGTACATTAGTAGAAACATATATTTACATTGAAACTTATATTTCATTTGAACTTTATTTTAGTAATTTCATATATATAGTTATATACTTTTTTAAGTTTTAACAAAAAAATTGGCGGCACGGATGAACAAAAATAATCGAACTGGGCAGGAAAACAAAAATTTGAAGACTTTGCCAACAAGCTCTTGGCTGAGTGGCCAAGAGTCTTGGGTTCAAACCCAAGCAACCCCTCTCCTTACCCAATTATAAAAATAAAAAAAATTGAAGACAGAATGTTCGTGCCGCGGCTCAAAGCCGTGGCGTCAAGCGAATGAAATGAATATGCAGCCTTCCCAAAACAGGTTGTGAATCAGACAGAAAAACGACTCCACGGCCTAGGGCCGCGGCTTACTCTAAGGGTTTAGGGTTAAACCCTAAAAAAGATGTAATACCACGCCGCGGCTTTGCGCCGCGGCTCTCTTTTACGGCATTAAATTCAGAGTCAGACAGAAAAACGAGGCCGCGGCTAAGGGCCGCGCCTCACTCTAAGGGTTTAGGGTTTAACCCAAATCCAGACAGGAAAACGACGCCGCGGCTGACTGCCGCGGCTCACTCGTACGGAATTAGGTTGTGAATCAGTCAGAAAAACGACGCCATTGCCTAGGGCCGCGGCTAACTCTAAGGGTTTAAGGTTAAACCCTAAACAATACAGAAAACTAACGCCGCGGCATTGCGCCGCGGCTCACTTTTACGGCATTAAGTTCCTAATCAGACAGAAAAACGTAGCCGTGGCTCTGGGCCGCGGCTCACTCTAAGGTTTTAGGGTTTAACCCAAAACAATACAGGAGAACCACGCCGCGGCCTTACGCCGCGGCGCACTCGTACGGAATTAGGCTCTGAAACACACAGAACAACTACGCAGCAAACAGAAATACGAAGCCGTGGCCTTGGGTTGCGGCTCTGTATTACGGTTATGAATCCAGACAGGAAAACGACGCCGAGGCGTAGGGCCGCGGCTCACACTTACGGTTAAACCCTAAGCGAGAGAAAAAAAATGACGCCGCGGCTCTGTATTACGGTTTGGGGTTTAGGGTTGACAGAAAAACGACGCCATGGCGTGGGGCCGCGGCTCTCTATTATTTGTAAACCCCAATCCATACTGAAACACGAAGCCGCGGCTTATCGCCGCGGCACACGTTTCTATGTTTACTGTCTACAGTAGATAGTAGCAATACGCCGCGGCTTTGAGCCACGGCGCCATGGGTAATAAACGGTTTTTTTTTTAAATATTTCTAACCCTAACACCATCAACTAATTTAAAAACCCCAAAATAGCTTCACCCTTATGTTTATAACAATTTTTTGTCTCTCTTCAGAATCTCTTCTCTCCCAACATTTTTCCCAACATAATTTTCCATTCTTATAGAAAACCCATTTGATATTACTCTCACATCTCTCATCTTTCCCAACAAACTTCTTCTCCATACATCTTTCTCTCAATTTCATCTAACTTGAAGCAAACGAATTATTTCATCAAAGTTTTAAATTCAAGTAAGTTTATATTGTTTCTTTATATTTGTTGGTTGTTGTGGGTTGAAATGCAAAAGTATTGGTTATTGTTGATTGGTTTATTTGAAAATCATGGCAATTTTTATGCTGGGTTTTGTTGAATTATACTCAACATTTAAAATTTTGCTACTGATGACATTGTCTTTGATTATGTCGTGTTGATTGATTTATTTAGTGATGAAATTGTAGAAGAATTTAACTATTGCTTTAGAGGTGTTTGGTTGATTGAAGAAAATTGTTGAATTTGGTAGATATTAACCAACTTACAACTACTGTCATGGGATTGAAGAAGAAACTCAAGGGTAGCAGTACTAATAGAACTTTTGATATTACTAAGTTCGTGTCGGAAGCGGCAGTATTACGACATACCCAATCTCTCCTCCAAAAAAGCCCTATTCCAGAGAGAGGGTTGAATCTTGATCCGCGTCATCGTGAGTATCAAGATGTAATTAATTCGCGCAATTGGCAGAAATTTTGTGCTCCACCTCAATCCGCAGTGCTACCGGTGGTTAGAGAATTTTATGCTAATGCAGCCGAAGCCAGTGGTGATACGATTTTCGTCCGAGGATGTGAAGTACCGTTTGATCCGCAGACAATTAATCAATATTACCAGACACCGAATATTGTGGATGATGACTTTAGTCGGTATTTGAATGGCCACATTGACATGACTGTAGTCACAACACATTTATGCCCACAGGGGACTACTTGGAAAATATCGAAAGGGGAGCTTGTTTCGTTCAAGGCCAACACTCTGGATAAAGAGGTTAAGGTGTGGATGCATTTTATAGCGGCCAAAATGCTTCCATGTAAGCATGTTAGAGATGTCACCAAAGATAGAGCAATTCTTCTTTATGCTATTACTACAGGCAAATCGATTGACATTGGCCAGCTTATCTACAGGGCCGTAATGCATAGTGTTAGAACAACACGGGAGGGCCTATGGTTCCCCTCCTTAATCACTCGGTTGTGTGACCAGGCTGGTGTCCAATGGGATAATGGTGAAGAGTTGTTACATCCTAAGGGTCCCATTGATGATACCATTATGTATCGTTTGACCCGAGAAATTGATCGTCCCCCACCCGGACCTGGTGCGAGTTCATCCTCAACCCCACAACCTCAGGAGTTAACTATGGCAGAGCGCATAACCAGACTTGAACTTCAGAATGCGCATCACCTTGCATATCATGCCCATCAAACTGAATGCTTCAAAACTGTTGAACAACTTATCCATCTTTGTGCTCGTCATATGGGTGCTGACACGACCCAATATCCCACTATGCCACCACCACCAACAGCTTTGGCTCCCCAAGAAGCGGAAGAAACAGAGGAAGAAGATGATGAAGATTAGAACTGATTAGGTGCTGACAATGAACTTGATTTAGGTTTGGGGGGTATTTATTAGTTATGGTTTTATAATGTAATTTTATGGGGTATTTATTAGTTATGGTTTTATTATGTAATTTTTGGGGGTATTATTTGTTATGGTTTTATTAGTTTATGGTTTTATTATGTAATTTTTCTCTCCAATTGAAAACCCTCTGCTTTATTACGCTATCTTCAGCCCATGTCAACTTCTCAATTTTTTTTTTGTATTTTCTTACACAACAAGTTTGCATAACCAAAATTAGGGTTGCCGATGGCAGAGCAACAAAACCAACGAGCTGTGAAACACTATGAAAGTAAAAAACTGAATCAAACTTTAACAAACAAGCTAAAAGAAACTAAACTAAGTTGTTATATTTCAGAAAAATTACTTAATTGTGGTGCATTTCACTTAAATATCTTCAAACTTTTCATTCTACAACCTGATAGACAGCCTTTACATCAATCCTACTATTCCCGAACCAGATCACTTAGATGTACAGCTCTAAAATCCCATACGTACATTCCTGCATTCCTAAATTAACTTCTGCAGCATGAAGGCTTAAAGGTTAAAACAACATAAACAATCATGAAAGTGCAGAAAACAATTTTTAGAATCCACAAAGCCTGGACTTGCTCAGAACTTGCTCTTTTTCTGTATTTCTTGTATCCAAAATCAACTGGGCGGCGAGCTGCAGACGGTACTTCTTCGCATCATCCTAAAAAAAATTATGTACACTCATTAAAATTCTCTGCATTAGTGTTAGAGGAAAAAGAAGTGATTTATATGACATTCACCCGATTAAGCGGTGGACTGATTCGGCCAAACCAGGATTGTAAGTGCTTAATTAAAAATACCCCGCAATCAGATGAACTGTAAGACAAATGAGAAAATCTATTGCATCAATAGTACTGATAACTAAAGAAACATGTATAACTCTTAAATGAATTAAAATTAAGAGATTACTCGTCATCTGATTGCCAATCAAATTGTACACGGTTTTCCTTCAACTCTTTCATTGCATCTGCAGCAGGATGATTCCAAGCACGTAATAATGCTGAAAATACTTTAACCTGAAAACACAATTTGAAGCATGTCACACAAATATTCCACTACGAACAAGGTAGTTGAGAATATGAGTTAAAGATTACCAAACGTTTCGGGAAACCAACATGCAGACGCCCAAACGACGACCTTCTTGAGTCGATGATTTCGATCTCACCAGACACCGTATTCACGCAATATGCAACCCAATGATTATTTGCACATAAGGGTAAGCAAATCTAAAAAGGATGAATTGATTATTAATGAGAAATCAGAAATAACAACTTCAAATATATATATATATATATACATCTTATACTAATGTGAATATCGATAAAAATAAGCATATATGTACGCATACCAGTTGAGCTTGCATAATATCAGCATTATTCGGTTCATTTGCAAGATAATTAGCAAAATCATTGGCGACTTCATCAGTTGTCTTCCTCCCAAACTTGTAATTAACGATGTTAGACTACATTGAACGGCCACATTTCATTAATAACCTATACTATATACTTATAATCTTAATCAACATACAATAAGAATTAAACTTTTTTTATAGAGATGTAATTAGGAGGGATAAAAATTAATACCGCAAATTGTGAACTCAAAACAACACGAGTTCCAATCGATTTCCTACCGATATACATTTTGGTGGCGTTAATTACACGAACATACATCTCTACAACCTGCCATACTCCAAAGAAGTATTAATTACGATACCATACGATAAAAGCGTTAATGCAAATGTGTAATTAACGAACTTCATTATACCATGTTATTCACCCAATTGGAACCGGCTAAAGAGAGTATGTCCGACCTCGTCAATGACCAACCATGCATTGCGGACAATATTTCCCTACATCATTAATAAACATAGTTCAAATATCGCATTGTCGTCACAATAATGTTATGTAAAAAGTTGAGAGTCAATTGGATTGTGTAACTTACTCATGATTTGCATTTTCATCCCAAGCATAATTAACAACAGCTTTTTCTACTTTCTTCAATGTCGCAATTGGCCAATTAACATAGAATGGTGATTGAAGATTCATAGAAGTCGTAATTTTTCTAGGAATTCGTGGAGATCTCCTAATAACAGGGGAATCATGTATTTCCCTCTTTCGATTTCCACGAATTTCCTCTACAAATTCCACTCCATCTTCAAATTCAAGATTGGAAGGAACATTACATTCTTCCACTTGAAAATTTGATAGAGGTGCAGTTGTCTGTGAAGTTGAGCCTTTTGCAAATGGCCTAAACATAGATGATGGAGAAGCTTCATTCTCCACATTCTCCATCCTTCTAGTGAAATCATCGAACTGATCTCCCATTTGAGCATTGACATGTGCTGGAGACAACTTCGCCAATGCCATGAAATCAAGAACATTGTCTTTATGAAGCTGGACCATTTCTTGATTCCACTTAATCATCCTCTCCGTACGGCCTTTGATCCTTTCAAATAAAGCCTAAACACATAATTCTAAATTTTAAATATTTATGGATTCTGTTGCAACAATTTTAAAGGCTATGAAAGGTAATACAGTCTTAGATGAATTTCAATGACAAAATGTCGACATACCATTGCCTCTGGATCAAGCTGCATGGTTGAAACTTCTCCAAAACACTCATCCATAGGGGGATCAATGTCACTTACAACCTACATACAGAACTAGATTTCAATAACATTTTTTAATACGAACTAATAATCTATTTATAAATTAGAATGCGCAAAGAGTATTGATATAAATAAATACAAGCATGAATCAAACATTACTTACCTCCCCTAACCCATACCCCCCTAACTCTTCCTCAACTTCTAGGCGCTTCTTCACGGACGCATCATCCCATCCCATTAATCGGGGCATTGCACGAACAACAAAACGTTCGGATGGGATAACTCTATCCAAATAAAACATCTATCCAAAATGTTCTATATTAACAATAGGATAATAAATATAATCACTTTTTTTTTTTACTTATTAGTAAAAGACATTGAAAAAAGAATCAAACAATATAATACATATTTACCTGAAGGAAGAGTAAGGAGCCTGTAATGTATGTTGTATCTTGCCTGCCGTTGTACCTTCTAATGCCATTCATCAACTGCTTAAGTGTAAACCCACCCCAATTGTAGGAACGAATTTGGGATGAATTATAAATCGTGGTAACTAACTTTCTATTTACTTCAGGCCTACTAGAAGGCGCCATGACAGTACCGATAACAAACAAGACGAACAACCTTTTCCAATCATCTATATCTGTTACATTATGTAACAAGAGCTCTACTTCTTTCAATGAACAAACCCTTAAAAATCTATCACACCAACCCTTTATCTCATCATTTTCATTTACAACATCTACTCTAACCTCTTCTCCTGTACATGGAACACCAAACACTAAACCTACATCTGTATCTTTAATAGCTAAGATATGGTTACACCATCTTAAAACACAATTTAATGGCTCACATTGTTTAATAAGCCACTCACATAGATGGTGACGCAAAATTGTACAACTCAAACTTAGAAACCCACCAAAACCTATCTCTCGCACGGCATTTTCCTTCCTAACATCACCCCTAACCACTTCGTTCATAACCCTAACCAATTTACTAGGGCTACATCTTGTGCGCAATTGAACATCACACTGCAATTTCGTAATGAATAGATTACGTTCAATCTACCAATAATTTATATTATCATTAAAAAAAAAGTCGAATGAAAGAAAAATAATTTACCTCAAGACTTTTATTTTTTCTTGCAATATGGCGTGAACTATGACGTCGTTCCATTTGTTCTTCCCCGAAATTTGTATGTGTCACAAATAAAGCTGATAACCCAAAAATATATAGCTAAAAAGTTAACATTCTGCTATAAATAATAAACAAATGTAGGTGAAATTGCAAAGAAATTGTAAGAAAACGTCTATCCCTCCCTTTTATTTTGACCCAAAAAGAAATAAAACCTGAATTGTGTATGCATGTGCAAACTGAAAATTGCAGTTTCTCACTTTTCACAGTCAACAATCTTGTTTTCGGAATTTCACAGGGAAATATGCATTGCATTAGTTTATTACAACAAAATAATGGCTCTCAGAAGCCTACATCTTTTGCTGAATACAACAAATAACATTCAACAGTTAATATGGTGGGTAATCAACCTAATCAATCTACTACAACCAATTTGTGAGGACTGTTTGTCCAAAGGATTGGTTTGGTTGCATTGCACTGCAGTGCAGCCCACCAGGGTGGGAGTGGGACTAATAAGTGTCTTAGGAGTGTTTCTCCAAAGCTGAAAGGCATATTTGAGAGTATAGCCCACCAGAAGCAGAAATGTATACTCTTAATGGTGGTATAAATTACATTCACTGCTTTAGGATATGAAAGAGTTGTTTATGAAATCCAGTGGGTCAGAATTCGAAAGTATGAGAGATTTTATTGCTTATGGTTAAATGAGAAAGAGTTGTGTCTGGAATTTTATTTGCACTTGTAGGGCTTTAAGAACTAAGAAGTTGCTGCAATTGAGGATTGTGGTTGCTGTAAGTTTTAGAGAAACAGAAGAACCAGGGCTATATCGATATAGTTAGAGCGAATTGCTCTGGAAAACTCTGGAGGATTTAGGTTTTTAATGGTTTAACAAAAAGGGTAGTGTATTACTGCAATTGGGAAGAATAGGATGCAGTTCTTGTTGTTGTTCCTGTACCTTAAAGAGTAACCCTAATATACTGTAGCGAAGAACCTCAGGGGAATAAGAAAGAAATGCAATCAACAATGACAAGTTCTTCAGGAACCTCATCTAATTGTTCAAATCAATATCTAAAAATGTAATATAAAAGAAACTTCAGTTAACAAATCATGTGCCTTTAATAAGAGGAAGTATAAGGTTATAATCTAACTATAGATTAACACTTTAATGGTTATTCATTATGAAAAATGTCATAAATCTCACAGTTTTGCTTTAAGAACTTGATATCAAAATAGACTTAAAACTTTAGTAAATGAGGCTTATAAAATGTATGAAATTTAATCCTATCAATGCTCTGCTTATTTTCACCTTTTAGGAGATGAGGAAACTTACAAGGATACAAATATTGAACATAGTTAACAAATGCTCATTGAAGTTATTTATATTTCCTAGTTATTGATATTTTTCCCTTCTTTTTGTTGTGTTTTTTTCAATCAGATTAGTAGTTGGCAGATCCCTAGTGAAGTAGCAGAGTTGAGAAAGAAACAGGATAGTGATGTATCAAAGGAGCATGCAGTGCAAGTACCAAATATTGATGTAACGGCAGAAAAAGGATCTACTCCAATAACTTTGAGTGCTCCTGCTGTTAATACAGGTGACCTTGCAACAAAATAAGCCCACTTATATGTACATAGAACTATAACAGTACGTACATATAGCATAACCATATGTACATTCCGCAAAAGTATATGTACATTTTCATATTACTGACAATTTCTTTCTAAATCTCAATCAATTAAGCTCTTATGTGTTTCCAAACCATAAAATCATCTAAGTATTCTACTTATACTATTACTTAGACAAACACCAAAACCCTAACTATAATCCTCCGTTTAATCTCGAAATCGTTTAAAACAACTGTAAAATAATAGCTTCACTAAGAAATTATTAAAAACAAAAAAAAGGTCCACTTCTGTGTACATAACAAATTGACAGAATGTACATAAAACTTCAATACAAACACAAAAGCAAATGCTAAAGAAAGGATGTTGTTTCTTTTTAAAAGAGACTTAAACAAATAAGAAAATTTGAAGATCTTAGTTGCAGCAAAAAAATGGTTATAACGTAGGCTACATACTTTGATTATATGTACATTTGGCAGAATTATATGTACATTTTCAAAACTCTAATCAATTCTATCCTAAATCCGATTCAATTAACAATGTATTATATGTATATTTTCAATACTGCAGCTATTATGTTCAAAGTCCGAAATGAAAAGGTGAACAAAAACAGAATTGACAATGCAAATGGTCGGGAAATATCGCAGTTGAACCCCAACATAAAGGAGGAACTTATGGACTCTATGTCATAATGTCTAGAATCCTACTAATGGCCAATGGCTCATAAAAAATAGAATTTCGCAAAGAATAATCGGGAGCAAGAACGAATTTATGTCAGTATGCAACTCATTCACACATTTATGTCACAAAGCACTTTTAACAAACCAATTTTAACAAAGCAATTTTAACAAAACATCCACACATTTATGTCAGTATACAAGTCATTCAATAATAATGCTACCAAACAAATTCCTAACATCAAAATATAACTTATATTTCGCTACCAGACTTCCAGAAGTTTCAATAACACAGGATTTCTAGAACTTGATAAACCAAATAAACATACGCTGTATATTACAGACACAATGCACATGTTTGAACTCAATTGATGCTACCCAAATCCCATTACATTAGAGCATAATTTAGCTGCAAGGAAAACAAATACGTGCAGGAATATAAAACAATGTATGAAATCTAAACAAAACATTTCAAAAATCAAATAAAATTATGCCATGACAAATCCAAAGAGGAAGGAGTTTACCTAAAGCTCTTCAGGACCAAGAATATGAGAAGATTTTCTGAGGTTTCACTCGGGTAAGGATTATCCTCCGATTTTGAGTCACCTAAGGTTTTAGTTTCAGTCACCCTAAACCGAAAATGCAAAGAAAGTGAGGAAGAAATAGATGAAAAAAAATGAGGCAAAGGGAGAAAGGAAGGACACGAAATAAAGAGTGAAGAACAGAATGAGAGAAAAACTGAAGCAAAAATTCGGGACCCAAGTGGAAGCTAAACTCAAGAACACAATCAGAGACAAAAGCCAAAACAGAGAAAAACAGAATTATCAAATCGGGAGAGAAAAGAAGCCAAAATTGACTTTGTTTTTTAACCTAACACTACTCATAAAATGGTAATTACGATTTCCTCTTTATCAATTTTTAAATTTTCTATTTCCTTTTCAAAAATAATTTATTTCATTCGTATCTTTTAACATAATTCCTATTACACTGCATGTTTCTCATATTACCCCAATAATCTTTCTCAATGGTATCCATTAAAAAAATCCTATTACACTGGTTGTTTTTCAAATTCACCCTACTCAAAAAATCTACTCTAAACCCCAATACAAATTAGGCTCTAAAGACTTCCATCTATTTAAATTTACCAAAGTAACAAAAATATAATGATTCATACCAAATGACTAAGACTAGTAAATTAAAACACTCTTGCTCCCTAAGGCCAAAAGCCAAACTCTTAAACATAATCAATGTCGTTATCGTTTTTGTCATTTAAAACGACTTTAAACTAACACAATTTATAAGAAATGCTTCAACAAAATAAGCCCACTTAAATGTACATATAGCATAACAATATGTACATATAGCATAACAATATGTACATGTAGCATAACTATATGTACATTCTTGCCAACTATATGTACTTCTTTATACTGACAATTTCTTCAGTCTTGTATATGCAAGCAAGAAAGCAATCAACAAGCATGAATATCATTTCAATTAAATAGAGGCACAAACACTATCATGACGTTAAACAAATATCAAAGCTTTCAAATTCATTTTAAAAGCAGTTTAAGTAAATGGTTTATCAGTTCTATAACTTATGATTAAGTAAAAATGTCAAATTGCAAATATATGTTCATAGACTCTTACAAATATCTGCTTATACATATCCAAACCTGCCCATAATAACCAAGTTTGGTGTAAGGAAACCATGTGCATGGAAAATATAACAAATCAAACTCAGTAGCCTCTCATCAACTAAATAAGGGATACAACTGAAGGTTAAGAAATCATACATGTAAACCAAATTGACAATTTATTAAGTACAAAATAATTCATAACAAAGGGTACACAGCTGAAAATTATAAAATGGAAGAAACTAAACAGACAAAAATGCATCTAAATTATTGAATTCTACAGCAGAAACTCCTATTCTTAACACCACCAACCTTCATTTATCATTTAATTCGCTGGAATGTCAATATAGTTATAGCAAACGCTCTGTTTAGGTTCATATAAATTGAAATTTAAAAATGTTTTGGACATAAAATGCTTATTTACCTCTACATTGTTTGCCCTCTCGAAACATTAATGAATTCAAGCCATTCTTACAATTGATGGCAACCTTACTGAATAAATGATCTTTCCCCCTTTCACTTTGACTTATGTTCGCATCACAATATAAGAGTGTCAGGTACGACCCACAAATTTTAGCTAAAATGTTAATATCACTTTTAGGACAGAAAACAAACTACAATATCACAACAAATTGCTTTTTTTTTTTATGGCAGAGAACATTAGAACAAACAATATCACAAGACCAACCAAGTTTTCAATGATAAATCTAACAAAAATGAATTCTCTATACGATTACTTTTAGGACAGAAAACAACAGTAATTCGTGTATGGATATATATTGAATCTATAAAACAACACATAAACAAAAATTAAAACAAGGTCAGAAGAAGTTCACCTGGTTTTGTAAAGTTGCTTTCCTTGTATATTGCTCCCCCAGGAACATACACATCAACCTTCTAATAACAGAAAAATATCATGTCAATAGAGTAACAACAGAACAGAAAAGATATGTCATATCAAATTATAAATGTCTAATTTATATAATATACATACAGATTATATTTGTTGGAACAATGTCAATATATTATTCTCATTCTAGTAGCCAATAATTATGTAATTTATCACAAAGAAATTTAACAGTTTCTGAAAGATCTTTAACAACAAAGGATGAAACAATCGCACCATTCTTTTATAATAACACATTCATATTTCTAGTTCTTTTATAATAACAACATACCCATAAATTATAACTGAAATAACATAATACCCACAAATCAAAATCAAAATAACAAACAAAATTTTACCTCAATCTTCTTCCTGAGCTTCCTATTTCGATCAAAACCCTAAACCCAACTAAACTCACAAATTAAACAAACTTTGAAATGGGTTTTCAATCCCTAAACCTTAACTTCTCAACTGGGTGAATGATTTTGAACAAAATAAAACTAGGTTAAAAACGTTGGTTGGGTGAAGATTTTTAACAGCAACAAAGAGAATAACAAAAGCAGAAGAAGAAGAAGAAGAAGAAGAAGAAGAAGAAGAAGAAGAAGAAGAGGAAGCTATTCGGTTTGGGGGGTTTGGGTCGATTTCTGTCGTCAAATTTTAACAAGGAAAAACAAAGGTTAAACATGTCATTTCCATTTCCTTTGTAATAATATCAAACTTTTACATTTCCTTTTTCAAAATAATTTTAAATTATAGTACTCTTTAACAATTAATCTACTGTTCCTTGCACGTTTCTCATATTTTCCCATTTTTTTTCTCAAAACTCATCGAATGTTGTGTTTGATAATTAAGCATCATGTAGTAAACAGTAGTGGCATTGATTTTTTTTTTCTTGCTAAAAGAGAAATGCCTTCCACTCTATTTTAGTTTTCACGGCTTAACTTTCAATTCAATTCACTTTTTTATTTTATTTTATAAATCTAATAAATATATAAATTTTATTATTATATAATTAATATAAACTAATTAAAAATAAATAAATATAAATAAATATAAAAATATTATTTGATATATTATTATTATTTTTTAATTATTTATTAATAAGATTATTATTTGATATAAATATAATTTTAATAAATTTTAATTATTTATTAATTTTATAATATTAAATATATTTTTTTTATTATATATTCACATTTTAATCTAATATCCTTTATGATCATTTTCTTTTCTAATTATAGTTTACCTCACCGCTATTGCTACTTTTGAATCAAAACACATATCCCACCACTAATTTTAATCTCACCACTATAGTATCCAATCTCACCATTACAGTAACTAATCTCACCTCAACCATTGTTTTTAATCTCACTGGAGCCAATCTCACTGCCGATCCAAATGGAGCCTTAGTGATTATTTTTAGTTATTTGGGATTTTAAATGAGTTTTAGTGATTATTTTTAATTTAAGCGGATTCGAATATTCATGGATAATATTATTTTTTTCAAATTCGAATTTGGATAATGATATTCGGATAAAATGCGAATAATAAACAGATTCGGATATTATAAAATTTTGGCATATTCAAATACAGATACTTCAAAAATAGAAGATATCCGACCTGCTGCCACCCTAAGAGAGAAGGTCACTCAATGAAAGGGATTTGTTTGATATCTGATTGTCATTGTGGTATCCGAACAGCAATGAATGAGCCTAACTCTAGATGGCAAGAACATGGGCTTATCATCGATTTTGCTTGCGACATATATGCACTACTTTCAATGGTAAGTTTCATAATAAACACTTGAAAATGCTTGTCTATAGAGTTGGAAGTGCACACCAATTACGAAAGTTTGATGCCATAATGAAAGAGATAGAAAAGATTAATCCCAAAGCTCGAAAATGGCTATATGAGATACCCATGAGGCAATGAACATTGGCACATGATGGTGATCGATGCTATGGAATAATGACAACTAATTTATCTGAAGTGTTTAATAGTGTGCTAAAAAAAGCTCAAAATTTGCCTATCACTGCATGTGTGCAATTAACCTTTTATCGACTAGTTAGCTTTTTTAGCACTAGACGAGGCTTTGCAGTAGAGGCATTGACAAAATGAGACCTGTACACTCCTCATGTTATGATTGAACTTCAAGGTTATTTGGCAAAAGCCAAGACACATGATCTTGTCTTATTTGATAGACAAAGAGGAGTGTTTGAAGTAATAACAGCATCCTATGGCGAGAGAATGCAGCAAGATCATAAAAAACAAGTTGTTCAACTTGATAAAGGAACATGTACATGCGAAAAATGGCAAATTTATAAGTTTCCCTGTTCACATGTGATGGTTTTATGTGGAAGATTGACCCTTGATAGTTGGCAATATATAGAAGATTATTAATCCATTGAAAATTACTCTCAAACTTGGACAACTCACTTTAATCCAATCCCTCATTAAACTTATTGGTCGGAGCCTAATATCCCTCTATTATTACCAGATTCTGTTCATAAATGTTCAAAAAAAGGCCTACCATATTCTACACGAATTAGAACTGAGATGGATATATCAATGAGGGTCGAACAACAAGAAGTTGCGGGCTTTGCAAACAACTAGGTCATGATTGAAGGACATGTAAGAAAAGGCAAAAATATTCAAATATAGTTGCAATTTAATCTTATGTATCAGGTACTTCTTATCTATCAATATTGTCATAACAATTTTTTTAACCGCTATACCATTTTTAAAAACAAATGGAGCCGCCACCAATCTTTTTTGCTAGGTATGATTGGCCACCTAAGGAAGCTTATCATTTTAATAAAACTAATTAAAATTTATTAAACGATAATTTTTTTAGTCGGCGAAAATCAAAATTTGGGTTCTGGAGTTCGGTTACGCGTGGGGAAGGACTACCACCCCCAAAACGCCCGTTTTAAAAACGGTACCAATTAATCCCATGTTATCATAAATCTCGATTTAATGGACTCAACAACGGTATTTAAAATTAATTCTCTTTTTATTTCTTTTCTAAAACATGTTTATTAATCTGAAAAAAGAATTATCTTTATTTTTTGAAAATGAAAGTGAGTATAAATCTTTTATCGAGAATACTCATTAACTATTCCCAATACTTTTGGTGGTATTTAACGAGATCCTCTCACCTCGGGATATCTTAGGAATCACTATTGTGAAATCCTTCGAGTTCCGTCGTCGGCAATTTACATTCATCTTTTTTTTTTTTAAATGCATATGATGCAAATAATTAAGTATGAGAGACATATGGTTAAAGCATATAAGACATGTGATTAAATACATAATCATACGATTAAGCATACAAAGCATATCATTTACGAACACGAGCATGCAAAATATCAAGCACGCACATACTCATTTTCTACTTATTTATTATTTTTATCATTTTATTTTTGAAAATGAACACGTTTTTTCATGTCGAAAATATTGCCAAATACTCCTACTACTTGTGGTGATATTTAACAAAATTTTCTCATCTCGGGATATCTAGGGAATCACAACTGTGACGTCCCACGAATTCTGTCGTCGTAAGATTCGTATTCGCTTTTATTATGTATGCACCAAAATGCCATTTTTTTTTATTTCTTTAAAAGATTAGTAATGCATTTAATAAACAATAAAATAAGGGAAGGTAATAAAAAAATAATAACTATTATAACAAGTAAGGTAATTAGATCAAAAAAAATAAAATTATGAACTAACATGACATGTAAATAAAAATACTAAAAGCAAGCAACATTAGGCATATAAGAGAAAAATCATCAAATACCAAATATACAAAAATCAAAGTCAAAAACAATGAAAACAAGTATAATGAACATAAAAGAATAAAAAAAAATATTACCTTTTGTTTGTAACTCTCACGCCACCATTTCTTTGTTTATACTCCTTTGTAACCTCTCTAACCCCTTCTTTACTTTTTCTTTCTTTTTAATTCTAGCTCCTTTGTCTGTAGCCTAACCATCTTCTTCCTTTCCTTCTTTAAAACTCATGCCTTCCTTGATAAGTTCTCCCCTAAAGATCGGCTCCCCCTTTTACTTTTTTTTTTGTTTTTTGTTCCTCCAAAACCTAGCTACCTCCACCATTTTTATTAATTTTTTTTTAGCTTTTTTCTTCTCCTTCCCTCTCTCTAGCTGTGTTCTTCCTTCCCCCTAAAGCTCTCATCCAATCTTTCTTTCTTCCTCCAACCCGTGAGCCTCCTACCTCCTTTCTACCTAGCAGTAGCCGTCAGCTTCCAAAAGAAAAATAACCGCCCCCCTTTTTTCTTCCTTCAACGCCAACCCTACAACCAACTGCCTTCCTTTTCTTTTTATTTCCTTTGGCCGCCAAGTCCTTCCCCCTCCCTTCAGTTGTGAATTTTCTTTTGGTCAAAGATACCGGCTGAGATGAAACTGTCTATGTGGACTATATTTGAGGTATGATTTGGTTTAGAGTGGTATTATAATTTAATTATGTTTAAGACTATCATATTAATTCGAAATGTCTCATTGTAGAGAAAATTCCAGTGGTCTCCTGAGCAAACACCACTGGTTAGGAAATTACGGGAGGCCACATGCAATGATAAATTCAAGGACATGATGAATTTTGAGAGGGATAATGCCATGGCCTACTTTAAGATGAATCGAATAGAAGACTGCAAGGGTTACAAGTGTGATTGGATAGCAGTCGATATTTGGGATTAACTTATTGATAGCGTCTGGAGTAGTGACGTTTTTATTGAAGTCCATTTCATGAAACTTTGAAGCCAACTAAAGCTAGTTTTGGGTATCTGTACCTTTGATAAAGTTATGTAAACTGAAAAAGATGAAGTCCATCTGGGGAAGAGAAGGGAAAGCTAGAAATAGCATTCAAAATTTAGAAGAAAATAAAAGCTGACTGCCATGGTTCTGCCATGGCAGCCATCATTTTTTTTCCATTTTTTTTATTTAATTAATTCTTTGTTTTTTTAATTTAATTTCAATTAAATTTATTAAACCAAATGGTCCCAAGCCCATATAACCATTCAAAGCCTAAATAAAAACAAGATGAAGCACACTTCCGATCGAAAGATTGTGCTTGACAAATTGTAGATTAATTGAAAAAGGAACGGGTTCAAAACACATTTTCGATTGGATCGTGATTTAAGAAAGTTCGAGCTTAATTAATAAAATTGGGCCACTTAATCGAAAAATACTAGGATGGATTTAAGGGATCAAAATGGGGATTGCATGATTAATTCTAGACTCAGGTTCAATAACCTGGACAAAATTAGGTGTCTACAGCTGCCCCTCTTCGGCTATTGCTGTGAATCAGGAATAGGGCAAAGACAAAATAGACAACAATTTTGTCCGATCGTTGAGATCACATGTGTGGGGAAAAAAGAGAGAATTTTTTCATTTTTTTATTAAATTTTAAATAAAAAGATTTGCCTTAAATTGATTTCCTTGACTAACATACCGAGACTCGACTCGTCTTAAGAAAATGAGTTCGATTTGCAAAAAAAGAAAATATCTCGACGAAACCCCGGGGCCTAATCTTATTTTGTGTCAACTTTACTGGGCTTACTTTCTCTTGGTGCCAGCTTACATTGGGCTTAACCAACTAAGATGCCAATTTCGACTGGGCTTACACCATAACTGTGCCAGCTTATATTGGGCTTAACCAACTAAGATACCAACTTCAACTGGGCTTACACCATAACTGTGCCAACTTACATTGGGCTTAACTAACTAAGATGCCAACTTTGACTGGTCTTACACCATAATTGTGCCAACTTACATTGGGCTTAACCAACTAAGATGCCAACTTCGACTGGGCTTACACCATAACTGTGCCAGCTTACATTGGGCTTAACCAACTAGGATGCCAACTTCGGCTGAGCTTACACCATAACTGTGCCAGCTTACATTGGGCTTAGCCAACTAAGATGCCAACTTCGACTGGGCTTACACCATAACTGTGCCAGCTTACATTGGGCTTAACCAACTAAGATGCCAACTTCGACTAAGCTTACACTATAACTGTGCCGGCTTACATTGGGCTTAACCAACTAAGATGCTAACTTCAACTGGGCTTACACCATAACTGTGCCAGCTTACATTGGGCTTAACCACGTCCTTTCTTTTGAAAAACTCCTTCTTCGAGGCTCCACAACTTTAAAAATTAAAAACTCCTCCTTCAAGGCTCCACAACTTTAAAAATTTCTCATTAACAAAAGTCTCAACACTTTGAAATATTCATTTCTATTTTCTTTTTTCGTCATATCCAAAAATTCTCAACACTTTTCCATTTCATCGTTTTGAAAATGACCTTTTTTTTTCTTTTCAAAATAACCCTTTTTTCCTTTGCTTTTACTTTGATAGACTCTTTCCTCTAATCCTAAAGCCAGCCTCTCATCTTTCTTTCTTTTTTTCTCAATTTTTATCTTCTCTGTCTTAAAAAAAAAAACTATTTTTTTCCTCTCATCTTTTCAATGCTCTCAAAATTAACAAATGCAATGATCAACTACGTTGATGCAACCTACAAAGATGCAGATGCAAATGTTCATTATATGATGCGTGAATGCTCATGGAGATGCATGACAATTTCACATGAAGAAAATGTTGAGAGAGTTGATCATCTCCCATTTTCCTCGTGTCCTGGTAAGGTTTCCTCATTCCTTGCCATCTTGTCGCAGAAATCACATGATTTTTATATTTCCAACGTTTTCCTTGCCCTGGCAAATTCTTTCTTTTCGGTTTCCTTGCCTAGATCAAAACACAGAGTCAAACTTTATGTACGTAAGAATTCAAAATTTCATACCCCTATAGAATGTAAACTTTAATTTTCTACCAAAACATATCCATATCTCAATTTAAGTTCGTTCTTCTCAAAACTTGTCAATTTCATTTCTTCCAAAACATGTGAAATTGAAGTCTTTCAAAAATTGGTGATCACCATTAAAGACATTTCTAAGTGAGGTGAGAAAACAACCCCCCATTTTTTTGAGTAATTTGAAAGGTTTAATGCAACAAAGTCAATGGACTTATGTAATAAGATCCGAATTTATCTAAGGAAGCTTCCCAACTTGACAAGGAAAAGAAGGTGAATGCCCTTTTATCCCAGCTCACGAGTAAGTTTTCTCAAAACATGAATTCTTTAAAACCAAACCTTTATTGAAAAAAGCTTTAAAGTACAATTAAATCTCAACAATCTTCCAATCTCTAAATATGGCATCTTGATAGGTGTTAACCTTAGCCGTAATATTTTCAACGTTGGAAGGTCAATTTGGATAGAAAAACAGGTTTAACTTTCAAAGTCCATTCCTGAAAAGATCTGTGGGATATCTAGGAGTTTCTTGATGTTCCTTGATTTCTTCAAAATCATTTCCTCTTTTGTCATGGCTTTGGTAATACCATGAGTGGCATCAAAATTTCTTCTCATTCTGCTCTAGACTGCCCGTTTTTGGGTTTTCACCCTGCCTCATTGTTTCTTCTTTTTTTTTTTCTTCTTTTTTTTTTATTGTTCCACCATGCATCTGAGAATTCTAAATTCTTCCATAATGAAATGATAATTCACAAAGGTGGGATAAAATCTGAGGAAAACTCTTCAATTTAAATATCCATGCTTGATCAAAATGGACTTTTAAAGCACGTAACGTAGGCCGAGGTTCGGGGTTCAGAAAGAAAGAATAAATAGGCCCAAAATATGTGTTTGAAGATAGTCAAATCAAGGATCATTTCATGAGGCTTCCCTTTGAAACATTTGTATTTTCTGGACTTCTCTTTTCTGCTTTTGCTTCTTTTTCTTTGTTCTTGGCTTTCATTTCGCCATCCTTTTCACTTTTTCTTTTTTTTTGTCCTAGCTTTCATTTCGTCATTTTTTTTTTTTGCAATTTTCTTTTTCTTCTTTTTTTTTATTTTGCATTTCCATTTTGACAGGGTGAGCCCGTACTTGATTGGGAGCTCAATTTGCTTTGCATCTGTCTTCGAGCTAGGACTCATTTCACCATGATCTTTGAAAAAGATCATTCCTCTCATTTACCCCTTAGTGTGGAGGGTGATCCTTGATCAAGGTTCAAAGAAAAGAAAGAATTTCTTAGGCTCAAAAGCAGTGACTATGGATAATTTCTTTTTGTGCAAGGGATATGAAAGATGGCCATTTCTCATATCAAGTATGAATATTCTCATTGAAAAGCAATCCTCAGGAGAATGGATAATCAGAATTTCATTTTGCACTTGGAATTATTCGAATTCTTATATGCATGATATTACAATTTTTTTCTCTTTTTTTTTCATGCCCAAAAAATTTATGCATAGTTCATCTTCAACCACAAATGATGCCTCATTTTGATTTTCCATTCAGTGAAAGTCCTTTGATTTATGGGAATCTTGCTATGAAGGAACATATCATATTTCATCTTTGAGCTTCTTGCTAAAAGAACTCATTCGAATTTTAATTTCTTCAAAGTGTTTCCAATCAAATGGGAGAGAGAAAAAGTGTTTTGGTTCATGTGCTCATGAATCAAGGTCTTAGGAAAAAGTTTAAGAATTTGGCATTTTGAAATATTGTATAAGGATTCAAGAAGTTTTTCTATGTCCGATAGCACGGCATAATCTTAACACGTATCAAACTACCAAATCTAGATCTTTTGGAAGAGTGTCATGTTTGCTTGATTTTCAAAGAATCCACGAATTGTTTTTCGTCCAAATTTTCCAATACTCACGGCCTTGATAAAGGTTACTCTTTGGGAATTTTTGAGTAATCTTTATTCAACTAGTTTATGATCGGGGTACGTGTGGAGATGAGGTATTTCCTAGGATTAGTTCATTCCTCATAATGATCACCAATTCTTTCGAAACTCTTTTCACTTTTCAAAGAAATATACTTTGTATTCTCAAAACAGAAAATCATTCGTATGAATTTTTTTTTCATTTTTTTCATTTTTTGTAGTTTTTTTATCTTTTAAAAGAAATCCTAAAAAAAAAGCTCTAGAAGAAACCCAAACTTCGAATTAGGTACAATGTACGATGCTTGCAATTTAAATTTCATTCATTCCAACCAAAGTGAAAATATGTACAAAATTTAAACCAAGGTTAAGGATTGCCCCTGAGTGGCATGCTACCCTGAGAACAAATGGCTCTTAGCACTGTCGTCCTTGATAAGCATCAATAAACTCTTTGAACTTTGCCGAGTTTGCCTCAACTATAGCTTGAACTTTGTCCTTGAGTGCAGTGTAGTTCTCTGTAAAATGTCCTTTAACCCCATTATGATATTCGAATGTGGCATTAGGATCATACCATTTCGAGAAAGGAGATTTCTTGGGCTTTGCGGGTACAATGGAGATCATATGACTTTGGACAAGCAATGGAAGAACTTCTGTGTAGGTCATCGAAAGTGAATTGTACATCTTTGCCTTCGTTCTCTTATTGCCTTAAGAATAGACTAAATCAACCTCCGGGTCATTCGGCATTGTGTAAGCTTGGGGTGGTGTGAAAAACATTGAAGTATGATGTTGACCGTGCTGAGGCCAATGGTCAATAAAGGGTCGAGGATGTACATAACCACCGAAAGGATTTTCTTGCATTGCACTGAACTTTCTTTTGTCTCTGCCTTCAATAGTTAGGAATTGATCATGCTCATTAGCAACACTATCCTTTTTCTCGATAGCAATTCTTGCATCAGTATCCACAATTTTCTCCTTTTTTTATACCATCCTTGATCCTACCCACAAAAAATAATATGTCTGTGAACTCCAAAAAAGCATTGCCAATCAACTTGTCATAGTATGGATATGGGAGAGTATCCACAAATAGAGCATTCATTTCTCTATTGGTAAGAGGTGGTCGGACTTGCGGGGCTACATCTTTCCATCTGCAAGAATATTCTTTGTAACTCTCGTTGGGCCCCTTTTTCATGTTCTGGAGTGTCAATTGATCTGGAGCTACTTCCAACATTTGCTTGTATTGTTCCAAGAATGACCGAGCTAAGTCTCTCCATGTACGCACCTAGCCTTTCTTCAACTGAGAATACCACTTGGATGCTGCCCCTATCAGGCTGTCTTGAAAAACATGGATAAGCAAATTCTCGTCATGGACATGCCCCACCATCTTATGATAATATGCGGCCACATGTGTTTCAGGACACTTAAAGTCCATCATATTTTTCAAATTCTGGAACTCTGAATTTCGGTGGGATGACCATATCGGGGATCAAAAGTAACTTCTTTAAAGTAAATTCATCTCCACCTTCAACAGCTCGAATCCTTTCCTCTAATAGGTCGTACTCTTGAGGTATCTCTGCTCTTTTGCTCAAAACTTGCTGTGAATGAACCTGATCAGAAATTTGGCCTTGAACATTCTTTCCTAAATTGCCACACTCTTGAGATTGATTACTATTCTGTGTAAAATGTTCTCCCTCAATTTCTCTCATTTTTCCAATTCCCCGAGTCGTTTGTATCGTCTGCGAGGCTCATTCAACTCTCTCCTTCTGCACTTATTCCATTTGATCTAATCGGGTGGTAGAATCTTCTCCCATTTCACTTTTTGGTGTCATATTAAAGAAACATAAAACCAAAGCTATCTTTAGAGAGCATACATGAATTCTATCAATATTCATTCTCATCATGGCTCTTTATTTTAGAGGATTGAGAAAAAAATCCCCTTTTTATTTGCCTTTAGAGATAAAAATTTATTGAAGACAATGTTGACTTCTCTATCATTGGCATCGATGGAGCCATTGTTATGAGCAAAATGAACTTAATATTAATGAATGGATGGATGAGATGCGTGGTATGACAAGTAATTGATCGAATGCAAATGAGGGGAAGATACCACAGAGGAAATAAGAATCGAATGAACTTAATCACCAATATCTCGTAAATCAAAATTTTCATAATGCCTCAAATGATATGAATCTTATGCAAAATGCAATGAAAAGATTAAAGAAAAGAAGATCCTAACATCACTTTTTTTTTTTAATACTTTTTTTATTTTATTTTTTTGAGCTATCTTCTTTCTAGAATTTTCAACAACACATTTTTTGAGATTTTCACCGAATCTTATAAAGATTCAAAATTTATTCATCTTTGCTGGACTCTTTTTTTCATGGAACACAATGACTCTCCTTTCCTAATCCTCAAAAAGGAACCTTAAAAATTACACAAAAAGAAAAACTCTTTTTTTCTCATTATTATTTTTTTTCACACTCATCTTTCATTTTTTTTTCAAAGAAGAAATTTTTTCTTTTTTATTGGAAAAAGGTAACTAAAAAAAACTTCCTTTTTTAAAAAATGTATAACAAAGACATGAGTACGAAAGTTTTTTTTTTTTTTCAAAATAATAAGGGAAAAGAAAACCAAATTGAAATAACTTCTAAAAAAAGATACTAATTTCCTATTTTATTGGCCTTATCTACAAGTTTTCGCAATAAAAGTTCTCTCGTGTGCTTAATTTTAGGTAATTTTTATAAAAGACGGGAATGGCTCTACCTATGGTTGGCTTCATATGATTCACTATATGAGGTTAAATCGGGTTTTAAAAGGCCCCAAATTGCTCCTCACTATCGTCCATGAAGGCTAGTAAGGCACCTTGATTTAAACAAGTTCAATTTGTTTGAGTATATTTTTCAGGCTTATGCGGAGGTTATCACCTCACGAAAGCATAGGTACTTTATTACTCCGAAAGTGTTTCGCTAGCCCATGCGGAGGTTATTACCTCACGAGAGCGTAGTTACTTTACTCCCACCTAAAAGGACGAAAATCCGGGTGTAAAGGCTTCATGTTATGCAAATGTACGTGTAAATGTGTGCATAAAGGAACAAACCACCATTTAATCAGTTCAATACCCCTATCCTAAATGCCCCACAATTATTAGCATAAAATAAAAATAATTTAAAGCATAAATAAAGAATTAACAAAAATTAAGACATGAATGCAAGCAAAATAAATAATAATAATATATAAAAAAATTAACGGAATTAAAATTAAATATCAATTAAATCCATTAAATCAAAATTTATGATAACACATGATTAATTAATAGCTCGAATCTCAAAAAGTCTCCAGTGGAGTCGCCAAGCTATCATAACAGTTTTTTAAACCGCTAAATGATTTTTAAATACAAATGAAGCCGCCACCAATCTTTTTGCTAGGTGTGATTGACCACCTAAGAAAGCTTATCATTTTAATAAAACTTCAAAAAGGAACCTTAAAAATTATTTCCTCTCATTTTTTTGTTTTTTTCTTCATATTTTCTCAAAGGTCAAAACTAAAAGAATCTTTTTTTTTTCCTTTCTCAACTCTAACACACAAAAAGAAAAACTCTTTTTTTCTCATTATTATTTTTTTTCACACTCATCTTTCATTTTTTTTTCAAAGAAGAAATTTTTTCTTTTTTATTGGAAAAAGGTAACTAAAAAAAACTTCCTTTTTTAAAAAATGTATAACAAAGACATGAGTACGAAAGTTTTTTTTTTTTTTCAAAATAATAAGGGAAAAGAAACAAAACCAAATTGAAATAACTTCTAAAAAAAGATACTAATTTCCTATTTTATTGGCCTTATCTACAAGTTTTCGCAATAAAAGTTCTCTCGTGTGCTTAATTTTAGGTAATTTTTATAAAAGACGGGAATGGCTCTACCTATGGTTGGCTTCATATGATTCACTATATGAGGTTAAATCGGGTTTTAAAAGGCCCCAAATTGCTCCTCACTATCGTCCATGAAGGCTAGTAAGGCACCTTGATTTAAACAAGTTCAATTTGTTTGAGTATATTTTTCAGGCTTATGCGGAGGTTATCACCTCACGAAAGCATAGGTACTTTATTACTCCGAAAGTGTTTCGCTAGCCCATGCGGAGGTTATTACCTCACGAGAGCGTAGTTACTTTACTCCCACCTAAAAGGACGAAAATCCGGGTGTAAAGGCTTCATGTTATGCAAATGTACGTGTAAATGTGTGCATAAAGGAACAAACCACCATTTAATCAGTTCAATACCCCTATCCTAAATGCCCCACAATTATTAGCATAAAATAAAAATAATTTAAAGCATAAATAAAGAATTAACAAAAATTAAGACATGAATGCAAGCAAAATAAATAATAATAATATATAAAAAAATTAACGGAATTAAAATTAAATATCAATTAAATCCATTAAATCAAAATTTATGATAACACATGATTAATTAATAGCTCGAATCTCAAAAAGTCTCCAGTGGAGTCGCCAAGCTATCATAACAGTTTTTTAAACCGCTAAATGATTTTTAAATACAAATGAAGCCGCCACCAATCTTTTTGCTAGGTGTGATTGACCACCTAAGAAAGCTTATCATTTTAATAAAACTTTAAAATTTATTAAAAGATAATTTTTTTAGTATGCGAAAATCAAATTTGAGTTCGGGAGTTTGGTTACGCGCGGGGAAGGACTAGCACCCCCACAACGCCCGTTTTAAAAATGGTACTAATTAATCACGTGTTATCATAAATCTCGATTTAATGGACTCAACAACGGTATTTAAAATTAATTCTCTTTTTATTTCTTTTCCAAAACATGTTTATTAATTTGAAAAAAGAATTATCATTATTTTTTTAAATTGAAAGTGAGTATAAATCTTTTATCGAGAATACTCATTAAATATTCTCAATAGTTTTGGTGGCAATTAACGAGATCCTCTCACCTCGGGGTATCTTAGGAATCACTACTGTGAAATTCTTCGAGTTTCGTCGTCGGCAATTTACATTCACCTTTTTTTTTATTATTTAAATGCATATGATGCAAATAATTAAGTATGAGATGCATATGGTTAAACATATAAGGCATCTGATTAAATACATAATCATACGATTAAGCATACAAAGCGTATCATTTACGAACACGAGCATGACAAAATATCAAGCACGCACATATTCATTTTCTACTTATTTATTATTTTTATCATTTTATTTTCGAAAATGAACACGTTTTTTCATATCAAAAATATCGCCAAATACTCTCACTGCTTGTGGTGATATTTAATAAAATTCTCTCACCTCGGGATATCTAGGGAATCACTACTGTGACGTCCCTCGAATTCCGTCGTCGGAAGATTCGTATTCGCTTTTTTATGTATGCACCAAAATATCATTTTTTTTTATTTCTTTAAAAGATTAATAATGCATTTAATAAAAATAAAATAAAACAGGTAAGGTAAGATAAGATAAGGTAAGGTAAGGTAATAATAAAAAATAATAATAACTATTATAACAAGTAAGGTAATTAGATCAAAAAAATAAAATTATGAACTAACATGACATGTAAATAAAAATAAAAATGAAAATGAAATAACATAGACATCAAACATGCACCATAATAGACCCTAGCCAAGGCAAGCAACATTAGGCATATAAGAGAAAAATCATCAAACACCAAATATGCATCACAATATACCATATCTAAAAGCAAGCAACATTAGGCATATAAGAGAAAAATTATCAAATACCAAATATACAAAAATCAAAGACATAAACAATGGAAACAATTATAATGAACATTAAAGAATAAATATAAAAAATATTACCTTTTGTTTGTAACTCTCACGCCACCCTTTCTTTGTTTATAAAAAATCTCCTTTGTAAATAAATATAAAGAATAAATTAAAGGTACACACAAATTTTATGTCAAAAATATGACAAGGAAAATTTGGAGTCAAATAATAATAATTTTATTAATCAAACTTTGAGGTTACAATCTCTGAATATTCTTAAAGAAAGAAATCCTTTGATTCTTTTCTTCAATAAAATTTTGATTCAAGGGTCTTCACGACTTGATCTTGAATCAGTGAGATCTGCTTCAAGGGTCTTCTAGACTTGGTCTTGAAAAACAGGAATTATCTCCTTTCCTTCGATGAACAAGATCGGAGAGCAGCTTCTTAGAGAATTCTCAAGAACAAGCACCGCGTTCTTAGAATTTCTCTAATTTCTTCTTAAGACTTTTGAGAGGATTTAGCTCTTCAAAATCTTCTTCTCTTCAGGCTTTCTGAATTGTGAATTTGTGTTAAGAGGAGGTCTCTATTTATAGTGGTAGCTAGCCAGGTGAAAGAGAGTTTTAAAAGAACTTAATCTCCTTATTTATCTCTTAATTAATTTAATTTAATTAGAGATAATATCTTCTTATTTATCTCTTAATTAATTTAATTTAATTAGAGATAAAAAAATTTTTTTATCACTTAATTAATTAATTAAATTAGAGATAAAAATATTTATTTATCTCTTAATTAATTTAATTTAATTAGAGATAAAACTTTATTATTTATCCCTTAATTAATTAATTAATTAAATTAGAGATAAAATATTTATTTTTTATCACTTAATTAATTAATTAAATTAGAGATAAAATATTTATTTACCTCTTAATTAATTTAATTTAATTAGAGATAAAAATTTATTATTTATCTCTTAATTAATTTAATTTAATTAGAGATAAAAATTTATTATTTATCTCTTAATTAATTTAATTTAATTAGAGGTAAAATAATTATGACACATGGGTGAAATTTGATTGGATAACCCATGAGTCCTTGCAATTTGATTGGTCAAACCATGTGTACATATTTAATTAATTATAAAATAATTAATTATAATATGATATTATCAATTTCTCATGGTAATGTATAATTTAATTGAAAATTTCTTAATTAAAGAAATTTCAATTGACACGTGGCAATTTGTAATTGGTTACAAATTTTCTCCTTCTACAAATGCCCCCTCAAGACTTGGTTACGTACACGAATTTTTTTTTTTTTTTTTAGTGTAGCAAGGAGACAAGTCTTGAAATTTATCTATATCAATTAATTATCCAAAAAAAAAAAATGGATATGGGCCAACATTGGCCTACGTAACAAAAATAGTTTTAAAGCCAAACTTAAAGTATTTTTCAAAGAGTTTGACTTGGTAAATATCAAAAGTTCATACCAAGCATGGCCCATACCCATTTGTTAAGTTAATTGATCAAGCAAAACATGAAACCATGCAAATGACGTGTTTATTTTCCTAACCAATAAAGAAGTTCAATTGGTTTACGAAACTTAAGGAACCAAAAACTCCTAGTCCGACTTCAATTTATAATCCAACTAAAACTCAACCTCCAATTTTAAAGAAATTCTAATGCAATTAGAAGTTCTATTCCTTGACCACATGGGACTTGAATTATTTCCCCTATAAAAGCAAGACCTTCTCAAGCTAATCTGCATAACAGATTAATTGTCAAAGGTTGCTACGTTGGAGAGCTTGATAGGTGGCTACGTTGGAGTGTTCGACAGGTGAGCTCCTTTTTTTTTTTATATGGTTATTCTCGTCGGTTTTGTTTGAGTCAATGCTGAGCAGCACGTTCTTTCACCTTACGAAATGGAATTGCGAGACCGAGTTGTTCGATAGTAACGGTGGTTTGTCAACAGTTCGATGGTTTGATCTTTGGTGATTGAATTGGAGATTTATGGCAGGTTTGACTGTTGTTATTGATGCTTTAAGGCTAGGTACACGAGTCGTAGTAGTCACAGAGGAGGCAGGTTTTGGGTTGGGAAACTTGTCACTGATGTTGTAGTTGGGGCTGTCTTGGCTGGAGAAGATGGCGACGACGCAGTTGTTGCTGTTTTCGATGGATTTGGCCTCGCCGCAGTTGTAGTTACAGTTGGCGCGGTCTTCACCGGGGAACTAGGCACTGAAGAAGTTGCTGCACTAACTGGAATCGTTAGGGAAGTTATAGGTTTTTTTATCAGAAGGGGAAGACGGCTGAGATGCTCTTACCAACAGCAACAGGGGATGTTGGAACCGAAGAAACACCACCCACAGGTGGTGGAGCAGCAGCAGTCGCTTGAGTTGACGCTAACTAAAAAGCAAAGCTTCAGCAACGCTGTAATAGCAAAAGCAAATCCAAGGAATAGAAGAAAATGGCGAGATACGACAGAGCGATCACGGTGTTCTCGCCGGACGGCCATTTGTTCCAAGTGGAATATGCCCTCGAAGCCGTCCGTAAAGGTAACGCCGCCGTTGGTGTCCGCGGCACGGACATCGTTGTCCTAGGCGTCGAGAAAAAATCCGCCGCCAAGCTCCAGGACTCCAGATCGGTTAAGAAGATTGTGAACTTGGATGATCACATTGCATTGGCATGTGCTGGACTCAAAGCAGATGCTCGTGTCCTCATAAATAGGGCTCGGATTGAATGTCAAAGCCAAAGGCTGACTGTTGAAGATCCAGTTACTGTCGAGTATATTACTCGATACATTGCAGGTCTTCAGCAGAAGTACACTCAAAGTGGAGGTGTTAGGCCGTTTGGTCTCTCTACTCTGATAGTCGGCTTTGATCCATATAGCAGTGTACCAGCACTATATCAGACAGATCCATCAGGGACATTTTCTGCTTGGAAAGCTAATGCAACTGGGAGAAACTCTAACTCGATACGAGAGTTTCTAGAGAAGAACTATAAGGAAACCTCTGGGCAAGAAACCATTAAGCTTGCAATTCGTGCGTTGCTTGAGGTTGTTGAGAGTGGGGGAAAGAACATCGAAGTTGCTGTGATGACAAAGGAGCATCGTCTGCGGCAGCTTGATGAAGCTGAAATTGATGCCATTGCAGCTGAGATTGAAGCAGAGAAGGAAGCAGCTGAGGCTGCAAAGAAGGGCCCCCCAAAGGAAACATGAAGTATCAACTGTCGACTTTCTTTTACTTTTCTCTCCTTTTTTCTGTTTATGGGATTGTCTGGGGTTCTTTTCTAGTCGATTGTTGATGTATTCGGCCTTTCACTTTCACCCGTTCCTTTTAAAGAACGATAACCAGCTGCTGGTAGAGGAAAAAATTTTCTGATGAATTATCCTAAACGCTGGTGCAGACGTTGGAGAAGACAGAGAAGAGTAGGGCGATGAGGATTCAAAGCCGTTGCCTTGACTTTGTTCAACCGCGGCTTCCTTTTCCGCTAAAACTGGGATAGGGAAGTTAGTGACTGCATTGGGAGTGATTGGAGGCACTGTCGATGAGCCATGAAAACTTGGCTTTTTTTTTTTTTTTTTTTTCAAACCTTGCATGTTAAAACAAGATTAATTGTTCTTCTTTAAAGCCATGCATAATTACACGTATCATAACACTTAAATTTTTTTTTTTTTTAAATTCTCTGCCTATTTTGACATTTTTTTTTGTTTGTTTTTGTTTTTGTAGACTCATCATGGTGTACTTCAAAGATCACAAAGATTATCTTGTGATTCTTACCAAGGAAGACGAAGACATAAAAGAAGGATTATATCTCTCCATCGACAAGCCCATATCGGGTAAATATAAATCCGCTTGGAAATCATTTGATTTTCCCACCACTTTGGAAGATTGGTCGATAGAACTTTCTCCAACCTCACAATCTTCTCCAAAGGCGAGATCTCTTCAGTCTAGTCTTCACGTCAATACTTCTAATCATGAGAAGTTTGACACGTTGGGAAGCCGTATCATTTCCGAAAGATCATATTGGGGATTTTCCTTCAAGATTTTTGGAGAGTTTGGTTACATACCAAAGTACTGGGAATGGACTGAAGATGTGTTATACCACTTCAACAAAAGTTTGACGACTATTAGTATATATGATGCTGTTTATGCATCATTATACACTTATGATCACAACAAGGATGTCATTCGCGCTTTTTGTGAAGCTTGGTGTCCGGCTACTAATACTCTCCATCTTGCTACTGGGGAAGCTTCCATCTCCTTATGGGATTTGCATAAGCTAGGCGGTTTGCCCCTTCACGGCATATTTTATGATGAAGTCATTCCTTGTGCTGCCGAATTGACTGGCTTTGATAACAAGGGAAGATTCATCCCGAGATGTTGTGAATATCTATTTGCTGCATTCCATCTTTTGAAGCAAGGCAAGGAGGATAAGGTGTCCATTGAGGATTGGATCGATTTTTGGTTTCAAGGGAAATTGCGTTACACCAAACCACCTGCTCGAAAAGCAAAAAAGCTTGTTCGTCCAAAAGCTACACATAACCCTACTGGGATTCTTCGGAAATACCAAGGTCGAGGAATGGCAGGAGATGGAGCATTCACTACACTTGGAATCAAAGACAGTTTAACAACAGACACTTATTTAGCTGCCTTCCTTTCTTGTTGGATTTGTGTTTTCGTTTTTCCAAGTAAAGATTCAGAATTTGTTCGGCCAGAGACATTTAAGATAGCCAGCCTGATGGCGATTGGGAGAACTGTTAATCTCGCGGTCCCGGTGTTAGCCAATATTTACCATGGACTAAACCGAATTACACTTTCCGCTCAAGCGGGCTCTTCAGATACGTGTTTTCCAATTCACTATATTTATGGGTGGCTAAGTTATTACTTCCGGACTCACTTTCAAAATCCAGATGATGTCTATGGGCCTTTGATGAGCAAGTTTTCAGGAGAAGGTGGAGCCAAATACTTTGAGGATTACGACGCCCGCAAGGTGATTCATAGTGGCATAGTGTGGAATGCTAACTTATATCCCAGAAATAGGGATGAAGTGATTGTTGATGATGACACTCTTAGTAAGATCAATCATGGCTACCTTGTTAATGTTCGTTCGAGCTATTTGCCTGCCCGATGTAACCAAGCCATCATTGTAGAACCTTACAGTCCTCATCGATTTGGGAGACAATTTGGGTTTTGTCAAGATATTCCCGGAGCTCTTAAGGAAGATATTCGTTCTGGATCTGTGGATGATTTATGTAGGTTTTGGAGAATTTGCACTCATTCTCATACAAAGTCCAGATTGATCTCTCCAGCTCGTTCTCTAAATCCTAATGATCATGCAACCGCAAGATACATAGAATGGTGGTCGAAAGTTCATGAGCCATATCTTGAGCATTCTATTGATATTTTGATTTCGAGCATCCGTACATCACCATCGAAGAGAAGAAAACCTCCAAAGGATGTTAAGAAAAAGTCTTTAGAGATTTCGCAAGACAAATCCAATAAAGCCAAAGTCTCATCCACCATAGATTTAACAGAGGAGCATGTGAAGACTTCACAAGAAGTTCCTCGATCAATGTCATTAGTTGATGAAGGACAAAGGGTTTTACCGAAAGTCATCGAAGGGAAGGATAATGCGATCGTTGAAGATTCAATTGATGAGAGTGATCATGAAAGACATTGGAAGCGAACTAGGCCAAGGAAATCCTTTCAAGGTGATATATCGCCCGCCAAAAGTGAAGCTTCAGTTTCTAGTTCGCATGAGTTCAACAAACTTGCAGCTAAAATCAAGAATAATGTTTCAAGTACCGTTCCCAACCAAGAAGATGCTTGCCCTAATGTGATTGTTAATAATACTTCTCCTATAGTGAAGACTTCCACAGGCCCTCTTGTTGAAGCTAGTCATCTCGCCCTTCCAGAATTTTCTAAGTTTAGTGCTGAAAAAGTGATATCCGATAGTCAGTTGAAGCTTGCAACTATTTTGTGGGAAAGCATTCAACCAAGGATTATTCGCGCTTCGTTTGATCGGGTTTCTTCACTTAGTGGTGATGTTCACAAGATCTTTGATGCAATAGAAGCAATCAAGTCCGTTGATTCATCCTTATTGAAAGGCATGGTGGAAGACTACTTTACACAAGTCCAAAAGTTTAATGAGCTTGAATCTTCCATTTCTTCATCCAAGGATAGAATTGAAAGGCTTCAAGGACTTGAAATTCGACTTAAAGATTCAATGTTACTTGAACATAAGACTGTTGAGAACCTTAACACCCTGCAGTCGAACTTGGCAGATATAGAGCATGAGTTCATTACTTTGCAACGCAAAAAACATAGACTTGAGTCTTCGCTCCAAGAAACTGAAAATGAACTGAAAAGAAGAAGAACCGACACCTCCAAGATTCGTGAAGAGATGAATTCTGTTGAGTCTATTACTACCCTTACTGAGGATGAAGCCAAAAACTTAGATTTGTTGCGAAATATGTTGGAAGCCTCTCGAGACGACTTGAAGAATTTCAAATGGAAGCCCTGACTCCCTTTTGATGTAACTTTTTTTTTTTGAAATTTATATTAGTTCTTAGGCTTGCTAGTTTTTTTTTTTTTTATTGTAAGTTCTTTTCAAGTTTGAAATGAAGTTAAATTTCTTTTTCTCCATATATCATCTTTCTTTTGCACTTTCTGAAGCATTTTTGCATCATGTATGGACTACAAATTAAATTCCCAAAGATCTTTAATTTGCAAAAGATTTATTTTACTTGAAAAATAATTTGAATCATGAAATTTGAGTGGAGAATTATCATGATACTTTCAAGTGAACATAAGATAATATTTGAATCAAATTTTTTTTTTTTGGACTGAACTTGGCAATGAAACCAAGCTGCCTACGTACCCTCGAATTTGAAGGATCAAGTCATAACGTAGTTCATCAATTTTTTTTTTTGTGCCCTAACTTTTGCCTAAGTTGTCCTAGAAAGGATTTTCAACATAGCGGGCTTTTTTTTTTTTTTTAATGTGCAGTTTAAGCTCGTGCTTAGGAGCAACATACGACAGTTTAAGCTCTTGCTTAGGAGCAATATCTTCTTTAAGCATAGTAACGCTTCAAAAACTTTCCATTGATCGGTCCGACTTTGACACCATCTTGATCAACGATCTTGTAGGCACCATTGGTATAAACTTCTCGAACAACGTATGGTCCATCCCATTTTGAAAGGAACTTGTTGCCAATACGATGTGAAGTATTTATGGGTCTTCTTACAGCAAGGACTAAATCTCCAACTTGGAAAGATCGCTGCTTGACTTTCTTATTAAAAGCTTTGGATAGTCGAGCTTGATAACATTCCAAGCGTTGTTGGGCTTCCAACCTTTTCTCATCCAGCGCTTCTAATTCTTCCAAACGTAAGCGTACATTGTCTTCACTAGAAAGATCTTCCTGGATTGCAATCCTTAATGACGGAATTTGTCGCTCAAGTGGTAGAACAGCTTCCACACCATAAACAAGTGCATATGGAGTGGCTTGAGTTGGTGTACGATATGTAGTTCGATAAGCCCACAGAGCTTCTCCTATCCTTTCATGCCAATCTTTCTTTGAACGGTTAACAACTTTCTTGAGAAGATTGCACAAAGTCTTGTTAAAAGCTTCTGCTAATCCGTTTGCTGGAGCATGGTACATTGAAGACTTGTACTGCTTGAAGTCAAACTGTGCACATAACTTGCTCATGTCAAACTGCTTCCCATTATCAGTTATGATGTGACGAGGTACGCCATACCGATAAATAATGTTTGTTCTGATAAAAGTTGCAACAGTTTCTTTTTTTGCTTCCCTGTAAGGTGCCACTTCTGCCCACTTTGAAAAATAGTCTGTAGTGGCAAGTATATACATATGCCCTAGTGAACTCTTAGGTAATGGTCCTACCAAGTCAAGTCCCCAAGCATCGAAAGACCAAGATGTGACTGTCGGATGTAATGGTTCAGGAGGTTGATGGATGAAGTTTGCATGAAACTGACAAGCTTGACATTTTTTGGAGTAGTCCATACTATCCTTTACCATTGTTGGCCAGTAGTATCCCATTCTTTTTATCTGAAAGTGCAATTTAGCTCCAGACTGATGTGCACCACAAATTCCTGAATGAGCTTCTTGTAAGGTTTTGGATACTTCATCTTCTCCTAAACATCGAAGGAAGACACCATCAAAAGAGCGGCGATAGAGCGTACCTTTGAAGTAAATAAATCGAGGAGCTCGACGTTTCACTTCTGTTTTATGCCTTGGATCATTGGGTAGCCTCCCATGCTCTAAATAATTAATCAATGGTTGTCTCCAATCTTCTTTTTCGACTTCGCAAACTGAAACAACATTGGATTCCGTATTATTATCTTTAAAATCAACTGGAGGCAAAATCCATCGTTTGCAAAGAGGGACTTTTATTTCTACACTTGGCATGGCAAGAGCTGATGCTAAATTAGCTAGAGAATCTGCTTGCTTGTTCTCTCTTCTTGGTACATGTTCTAAGCTTACATTGTCAAACCATTCCAAAATTTTCTTCGCATAGTCGACATATGGTAAGAGGTCAGGCTTCTTAACTTCATAAAGTGAAAGAAGTTGGTTGATGACCAATTTGGAATCCCCAAACACTTTAAGTTGAGTGATCTTCATATCCACTGCCATTTCCAATCCAATGATCAGAGCTTGGTATTCTGCTACATTGTTGGAACAATTTTCAGTGAGAGTAAATGCATAAGGCAATACATCTCCTTCTGAAGTGACAAAGACAACACCTGCTCCAGCTCCATCTTGACGGGCAGCCCCATCGAAAAATAGTTTCCATGGCCTGGGAATTTCGATGAAAAGAGCATCTTCATCTGGGAGATCTTCAGAGAATTCCCAATCATCTGGAATCGGATGGTTTGCAAGGAAATCGGCAAGTGTTTGCCCTTTAACGGCCTTTTGTGGAATATAAGTAATATCGAACTCTTGTAGCAAAAGAGCCCATTTTGCTAATCTTCCACTGAGCACAGACTTGGACATGAGATATTTGAGGGGGTCTGCTCGCGAAATCAAACGAACAGAATGAGCTTGCAAATAATGCCTCAGCTTTTTAACTGCAAACATCAATGACAAGCAAGTCTTTTCGATGGGAGAATAATTTAATTCAGCGCCATTGAGAGTTCTACTAAGATAGTAGAGTGCAGTTTCTTTTCCTTCACCATTCTCTTGTGCCAACAAAGCTCCTAAGGAACGTTCTTGTGCAGCAATATAAAGGATTAACGGCTGTCCTGGTATAGGTGCCTTCAGAATAGGTGGTTGTAACAAAAAGGTCTTAATGCTCTTAAAAGCATTACTGCAGGCCTCATCCCAGACAAAAGGGACATCTTTCTTCATTAGCCGGCTAAATGGTTGACATCGACCAGCCAAGTTTGAGATAAAACGTCGGATATATGCCAATCTTCCTTGCAGACTTTTAAGTTCATGCAGATTGCGCGGTTCAGGCATTTTCATGATTGCATCTATTTTTGATTGATCGATCTCAATCCCACGATGTCGTACGATGAACCCCAAAAACTTGCCCGAGGATACTCCGAACGCACACTTGAGCGGATTCATCTTCAATTGGTATCTACGCAATCTTTCAAACACTTGGCGAAGATCAGCAAGATGATCGGATTTTTTCTTTGACTTCACTACCAAGTCATCAACATAACATTCGACATTCTTGTGAAGCATATCATCAAAGATCTTTTGCATTGCTCTTTGATAAGTAGCACCTGCATTCTTTAATCCAAACGGCATAACTTTGTAACAGTATATTCCTTTTGGAGTTCGAAATGCAGTAAGTTCTTCATCTCTTGGAGCCATGCGAATTTGGTTATAGCCAGATGATCCATCCATAAATGACAAAGCTTCATGGCCAGTTGTAGCCTCCACCATTATTTCTGTTATAGGGAGAGGAAAGTCGTCCTTTGGACAAGCATTGTTCAAATCTCGAAAATCTACACAAACTCGAAGTTGACCATTTTTCTTTCTCACTGGAACAATATTTGAGATCCAAGTAGGATACTTGACTTCTCTAATAAAGCCAGCTTTGATGAGCTTATTGACCTCAGCTTCAATTTGGGGGATCAAGTCAGGATGGAAACGTCGTTGAGCTTGTTTGATAGGTCGGACACTTTTCTTGACAGCCAGATGATGCATAGCTACTTTTGGATCAAGTCCCGGCATCTCTTTGTAAGTCCAAGCAAAGATATCTCGATACTCTATCAAAAGATCAAGATAGGCTTTTTCTTCTTCTGGTGGTAAGCAAGCATTAATAAAGACCGGTCGTGGATCTTCACTAGTACTGATGTTGACCTCCTTTAGCTCATCAATAGTAGCTTGATTTCCCTCTTCAAAAGACGAAGGGGCTTCTTGGGCTTCTTCTTCTTGAGATTTTTCACCAGTTTCTTTTACAGATACATGGTTCGAAGTAAAGATTTCTGTTTCTTCAAGTTCTTCTTCCTCTGAGGATGAAACTGATTTGGTTATAACCACTGTGTGCTTTCTAGCCTTTAAAACTTCACCAGTAGTTACCTTCCATTCGCTTTGCCTTTTCATTCGAAAAGGAATTTTGCTGTGAAAATCTCTTGATTCCTTTAAAGTGGAAGATTTTCTTTTTCGGCCACAGTTAACTTCTTCAGAGTACGGACTTCCAAGCCTTGACTGAATGGAAATTGGTTTACTTACAGAAACTTCACTGCATTTTTCTCCCATTCGTTCAAAAACTGACCTTCGTGATGATTGAATACTCAAACGATCAAACACTGAACATCGTGTTGAGCGTGCCCCCAAGCGATCAAACACTGAAAGTCCTGGTGGCTTCACTGCATCTTCTTGCTCCTCGGGAACTTCCTCCATATTTATGTACCTCGAAGTTTGTTTATGAATCTTCAATTTTAATGGAGAATACCCAAGCCCCTCTCTAGAAGTTCCGATGTGATCAATCTTCTTTTGCCAGACCTGTCGGATCTTGAATGAACTTTGCGGCTTTTCTTTGCTAGGCTCTTTTGTCTCGTGAGCCAATTTTACGACATCCTCTTGTTTATACCCAGCTTTGACAAGCAACCTATAAGCGTTAGGATCAAAATCTTTAGCTCGATGAGTAGGAAGATCTTGATGTTCACAAAGAGGTTCTTCTATTGGCCTAACAAATCCCTGCAGTGGAGGTATAAGGCCTCTTGATTCTTCCAAGTTAGTGAGGGGAAGAGTCAGATCTTTTAAACCTTGAGCAATTTCATCTTCTCCGATTGTGGAAGAAGCCAAATTCTTTCCCTTTTGCTTTAATTCTTGCATCGGGTTGGACATTACTTCTTCAATAAATGTATCTTTGAGATAAAACTTTGCATCTGCGAAATGTGCTTCTGCTATAGTAAATGGCTTAGAGTCTGCAAGGATCGTCTTGACTTGACCGTTTCTGCAATACTTGAGACATTGGTGCAGAGTTGAGGAGACTACACCATTTTGATGTATCCACGGTCGTCCTAACAACATGTTATACGTCGTTTTGGCATCGATTACATGGAAAAGTGGACTTGACTCCATATCTCCAATGAAAAGTTGAAGTCTAAGTTTTCCAAGAGCTCTTTGTCCCCCTTGGTTGAATCCTTGGATCATCAAGCGGCTTTGCATCAATTCATCCAAAGGAAGTCCCAATTCTTTCATTGTCATCAACGGGAGTATGTTGACAGCAGAACCATCATCGATCAAGATTCTATTGATCTTCTGTTCCCGAGTATATCCTACGACGAACAACGGCCAATTATGAGGGGTTGACCCTAGCAACAGATCCTCGTCAGAAAAGTTAATTTTCGTAGCACAAGAATGTTCACCAACTTCAAATGCTACTGAGTCTGTGTTGTTTTCATTATCTTCATTGCCATCGTTATGGTAACAAGTCATGAAAACCAAATCTTCATTTCTAAGCTGAATTGGCATGAATTCGTTTAAAGTGATTTGCCTTCTTGACTTCCTCCCTACTGAATTTTTACCCCGAGATAGCATTTTTGCTTCTTGAGGCACATTGGGCTTTGGGAATTTAGATGGTTGTTTGACCATCTTAGTTCTTGTAGGCACTTTCACAACTTTTGGAAGATTCTTCTTTTTGCTTTTTCGGCGTGTGACTAGAGTCCAACCATCGTGATCTTGATTTTGTCTTTGAAGCAAATAGTTGTCCCCACTTCCCTGAAGATCCACTATCGTACTTGTACTTGGAGCCAATATGATAGGATCAAAAGAGCCAAATTTTATGGTTCTATCCAGCAAATTGGATTGAGAAACCGTATTGACTGATGCCAAATTTGACGACATCGTTTCTTCTTCAAACTCGATTTTCCCTTCTTCATAGAGTCGCATAATTCTATCCTTCAAAATAAAGCACTTCTCCAGAGGATGGCTAATCAGGCGATGGTACTTGCAATAATTGGGGTCTTCTACTTTATCAGCTTCTTCAGGTCGCTTCATTTCTGGCAACTGAATCAGCTTAGTCTTTAAAAGTTCTTCAAGAATGCTTGAAACATCAGAATCAGGAAAAGGATACTTCTTTTCTTGTCTCTCCTTCAAAGTGATCTTGCCTTTACCTTTGTCTTGGATAGGAGAAGATTTCGTCTCTTGAGATTGTTTTGACTTGGGAGATATCATGAGTGGCTTGGTAGTCACAGCCATGGACTGTTTGCTTTCTCCCTTGTTGGTAAAAGTTTTGCCCCCTTTGCGGGTATCTTGTTTTTCCTTGGCTTTCTTTGGCTCTTGCACCGGAGGTTCTTGATTTCCAGCAGCTGTCATACTCAACTCCATATCATGAGCACGAGTGGCTAATTCTTCAAAGGTCTTAGGCTTGATGCCTTGAAGAATGTAACGCAAGCCCCAATTCATGCCTTGGATGCACATGTCAAGGGCGGAAGACTCAGACAGTCTTTCTTTGCAGTTAAGGCTCAGATTTCTCCATCTGTGGATGTAATCAATGACTGGCTCATCCTTCCATTGACGTGAGCTTGTGAGTTCGATCATGCTGACTAAACGACGAGTACTGTAGAATCGATTAAGGAATTCGCGCTCAAGTTGTTCCCAGCTGTCAATCGTCCCAGGCTCAAGATCAGTATACCAATCAAAGGCGTTGCTTTTTAGGGAGCGAACGAACTGCTTCACCATGAGATCCCCATAGGTACCAGCATTATTGCAAGTTTCCACGAAATATGCAACATGTTGGCGTGGATTTCCTTTTCCATCGAACTGCTGAAACTTTGGGGGTTGATAGTTCCCAGGCATCCTCAGATGATCGATCCTTTGAGAATATGGTTTTGCATATGTATATGAAGGTTGAGTGATGCTTTCAACTTGATCTTTGATAGCCTCCTTGATAAGATCCTTGAGCTGACTGGTAGTGACGAGTTCATTGATCTTTTCTTCAGAATCCTTAGCAACTTCCTTGCCAGAGTTCTCACCATCATCTTGAAAGATTGATTGCCAATTCTGGTTTGAAGCTTCGTTCCTTTTTCCAGTGAGACTGGCGATCTTGTCCATCATGGAAGCGATCTGGTTATCTTTCTCTTTGATACTTGCTGAAAGAATTTCAACAGATTTTGCCAGAAGTGCAACTTGTTCTTCCAATGATGTGGTGCCAGTTGTCATGACAGCCATTACTCCAGAACTTGATTTTGGAGCAGAGGATGGAATAGGCTTGTTGCTGGAGTAGCTATCTTGTCCTTTATATGTTAACTAGCGACTTGCACTTGATCCTCGAGGAGAATCAACTTGTCCAGCGGAAACTTCTTCTAAGTTTTGAATTGGAGAAGAAGTGTCATAGAGAGGGTTTTGATTGAGCACTGGAAAAGTTTGCTCATACAATTCAGTAAGAGCTTTGGTCTTCCTCCTAGTGCCATAAGTATGAGTAGGGATATCAACGCTTGATGATGAAGTGGGGTAGACTGCAGGATTAGCTCGAGCAGGCTTGAGAGTTGGTTTGTTAGCAAGGTTCTTCTTGGGAGCCATTGCAACTTGATAACTTGAGTTTTGAAGAAAAGAGATGAAAGGCAGAGATTGTCCCACCGGGCGTGCCAAAATTTGTACACACAAATTTTATGTCAAAAATATGACAAGGAAAATTTGGAGTCAAATAATAATAATTTTATTAATCAAACTTTGAGGTTACAATCTCTGAATATTCTTAAAGAAAGAAATCCTTTGATTCTTTTCTTCAATAAAATTTTGATTCAAGGGTCTTCACGACTTGATCTTGAATCAGTGAGATCTGCTTCAAGGGTCTTCTGGACTTGGTCTTGAAAAACAGGAATTATCTCCTTTCCTTCGATGAACAAGATCGGAGAGCAGCTTCTTAGAGAATTCTCAAGAACAAGCACCGCGTTCTTAGAATTTCTCTAATTTCTTCTTAAGACTTTTGAGAGGATTTAGCTCTTCAAAATCTTCTTCTCTTCAGGCTTTCTGAATTGTGAATTTGTGTTAAGAGGATGTCTCTATTTATAGTGGTAGCTAGCCAGGTGAAAGAGAGTTTTAAAAGAACTTAACCTCCTTATTTATCTCTTAATTAATTTAATTTAATTAGAGATAATATCTTCTTATTTATCTCTTAATTAATTTAATTTAATTAGAGATAAAATATTTTTTTTATCACTTAATTAATTAATTAAATTAGAGATAAAAATATTTATTTATCTCTTAATTAATTTAATTTAATTAGAGATAAAACTTTATTATTTATCCCTTAATTAATTAATTAAATTAGAGATAAAATATTTATTTTTTATCACTTAATTAATTAATTAAATTAGAGATAAAATATTTATTTACCTCTTAATTAATTTAATTTAATTAGAGATAAAAATTTATTATTTATCTCTTAATTAATTTAATTTAATTAGAGATAAAAATTTATTATTTATCTCTTAATTAATTTAATTTAATTAGAGGTAAAATAATTATGACACATGGGTGAAATTTGATTGGATAACCCATGAGTCCTTGCAATTTGATTGGTCAAACCATGTGTACATATTTAATTAATTATAAAATAATTAATTATAATATGATATTATCAATTTCTCATGGTAATGTATAATTTAATTGAAAATTTCTTAATTAAAGAAATTTCAATTGACACGTGGCAATTTGTAATTGGTTACAAATTTTCTCCTTCTACACCTCCCTAACCCCTTCTTTACTTTTTCTTTATTTTTAATTCTAGCTCCTTTGTCTATAGCCTAACCGGCTTCTTCCTTTCCTTCTTTAAATCCCATGCCTTCCTTGCTAAGCTCTCCCCTAAAGATCGGCTTCCCCCTTTTACTTTTTCCTTTTTTTGTTTCTCCAAAACCTAGCTGCCTCCACCATTTTTATTAAATTTTTTTAGCTTTTTTCTTCTCCTTCCCTCTCTCTAGCCGTGTTCTTTCTTCCCCCTAGAGCTCTCATCCAACCTTTCTTTCTTCCTCCAACCCGTGAGCCTCTTGCCTCCTTTCTACCTAGCAGTAGCCGCCAGCTTCCAAAAGAAAAATAACCAGCCCCCCCTTTTTATTCCTTCGACGCCAACCCTACAAGCAGCTGCCTTCCTTTTCTTTTTATTTCCTTTGGCCGCCAAGTCCTTCCCCCCCTTCAATTTTGAATTTTCTTTGGTTTTTATTAAAGTCCATTTAATGAAACTTTGAAGCCAACTGGAAAACTGGTTTTGAGTATCTGTACCTTTAATAAAATTATGTAAACTGAAAGAGGTGAAGTCCATCTGGGGAAGAGAAGGGTAAGCTAGAAATAGCATTCAAAATTTAGAAGAAAATGAAAGCTGACTGCCATGGTTCAGCCATGGCAGCCATCATTTTTTTTTTATTTAATTAATTCTTTGTTTTTTTATTTAATTTCAATTAAATTTATTAAACTAAATGGTCCCAAGCCCATATAACCATTCAAAGCCCAAATAAAAACGAGATGAAGCACACTTCCGATCGAAAGATTGTGCTTGACAAATTGTAGATTAATTGAAAAAGAAACGGGTTCAAAACACCTTTTCGATTGGATCGTGATTAATTAATAAAATTGGGCCACTTAATCGAAAAATACTAGGATGGATTTAAGGGATCAAAATGGGGATTGCGTGATAATTCTTGACTCGGGTTCAATAATTCGGACAAAATTAGGTGTCTACAAATATGATTAATTATGATTAAACAATTAATAGATTACTTTTGTTGTTCATGAGTCAAATTATTATTTTTTTTCTTAAGTTAAAACTTATTTATCAATTCATTTGTTGGATGTTTGCAGGGCTTCTAAGATATCTAAGATGATTCCTATCAAAGATTAGTAAAGGGAGTGATTGTAGATGGTTTATTCAAACTGTTTTGTTAAAGCTAGTGTGTCATTTTTTTTTAATAAATGAACCTATTCATTTTGTACTTCCATAAAAATTTCAAGATTTTGTTTTGAATATATTGGCTTTATCTTTTAGTTATATTATGAAAAAGTTGATTCTTTTTTTTATTTAATCGGTTTGTGATTTAATTGAATTCAAGAGAGTTGAAGTTGCATCATGATTCACAAGTTCACGCCCATGTTTAATTGCTTCCAACTTAAAAATATTATTAGACCAAATCAGCCCCCTCATGTAGACAAAACATCAAAAAAGGCAAGGATAATTTTGAAATCCAAACATTTTTGTCAAATATATAAAAAAAAAAAAATTGCTAACAAGAATCATTTGTAATAATTTGATGCTTTTAGATTCATAAATATTGAAATTTAGTTAACAAGCTATTTTTGTACAACATCATTCAACCTATGTTGCTTTTTATACAATTGTACACCATCAAAGCTTCTATAATACAATTTCTAAACCAATCCTATAAAACAACATGTCTCACTTCTCTTTCAAGGTGCATCTTTTGAGAAAACCAGTGTTTTCATATCTATGAACATTGTTCAATAAAAAGAGTATTTAAGAACAATTGATTAAAAGAGGATTTAATAGGTAACTAGCATCCTAGACTTCAATGCTTTCTTGCCGCTTTAGCAAAAGAAATTGCTACTTTAGCTTCTATTGCCTCTGCCTCTCTTGCTGCCTTTTCAGACTCTGAAATTGCAATTTCTGCCTTTGCAACTACTCGTACAACAAAACTGTAGCAACCTCTTTTGCAATCATGCTCCTCATTTTTTACAACTCTGCATCAACTTAGGTTTAAGAATTTTGATGCCATTCTTCTCTGCTTTGGAAAAATCCTTTTGCCTTCCTTCCGAAGGAAGCAAAATAGATCTTCTTGCTTCAGAAATTGTTGAACGTGGTGCAATCATGTACTTGTGCTTTACCTATCAACATATACACCATAAAGATGAATCAATTCCAGCTTATGAACGTTCAACTTAATCTTCTTTAGAAAAATATTTCCTCTTTATGAGAAGATATGCCAAAAACTTTCCACATGTATATCAGAAAAACCAACATCAACTTCATTTTCACCTAAAATAATCTATAAAAAATGCTCAAAAGTAGACTATGATCGGGGATCGAACATTAACTTCATTTTGCAGTTGATTATTTAAGCATTTATATTCCATTGGACCAGCAATGAAGCACAAAAGTTACTTAATATAGCTATACTCAGTGAGACTGCATTTTTGAAGGATCTATCATACCTTATAATACAACAAGCTGGTCCAGCAGGGCAAGCTTCTCATCTTAAACTTCTTTATGCTCTTTACCCAATGCAAAGTTTTCTTCCTCTAGTAGAAAATACTTTCGCCTTAGTGTCGATACTCATTTCCAAATGTAGAAAAGTCTGCTAATGAATTTGAATTCAATCTCTTAGGTTGCTAAAATTTGGAGAGGTTTCATTCTTCAAGTTCCTTTGAGATGTCTTTTGCCCTGTTCTTAATGGTAGGGATCCATGTACCTGTTGAGCCCTTTAATATCATTCTTTTCCAATGGAAACCGATGCTTTGTTAGTGTAACTTTTCTTTTTCCATATCTTAGGATTCAAATACCTCTCACAATGAAAATGCTTTGAAAAGGGTTTGTTTATTATTGCTCTGAATTAAAGAAATTCAAACCCGACTTCAAAAACTAGTTTATAAGGTGGAGAATTTAATATGATATATAAGTCACACTTAGGTACAAGAGGTAAACAATGTGAGACTTTTGACAGATACATGGCGAAACATGCATGGAATAGAGAACCCAACGGAACGGCAAGGAATCTAACTCTGATACCAATTGAAAAAAACTCAAACCCGACCTAAAAAACTAGCTTATAAAGTGAAGAGTCTTATATAAATTACACTCATATACAGGAAGTAAATAATGTGAGACTTTTGACAACTCTTTTTGCAAGTTTGAGCTTACTCTTGAAGATGTTTTTGCACCACAAACAATCACAGGTACAAGTCATGAGCACCCGTGGACACTTCTATTAAGACGGATGCCATTGATTTGTGATTTTTGTGGCACCGATGGAGATCGAACCCCCTTTCTCTACTGCATTTGATCTTCTTGTCCACAAGAATTCCATTTCATTGCCATGGAATATTATGATAAAGCGACATCATCACGTGATTTCTCATATACATTCTCTTCAACAAAATTAATGTGAAAATTGGAACTGTAGAATTTGTCACAACGAAGTAAATACAAGGTATGACAGTTACTTTTGTTCAACTTCTGATTGAAATTATATTGCTCATGTAAATTCAACAACTGACAAAGGAATTTGGGATGGAACACTTATCACGGAAGATAAAGATGAGAGATCCAAGGAAGCACTACATGAATCTATTAATTTGATTACTAATTTTATAAGTGCTTGCGGGAGAGGATATAATAGCAATAGAGATCAAGCATAGCCATCCTATTGGGTTCAAATTGAAATGGATTTGAGATAGATTTTAATAATTTAAATCGATTCGACTTAATTTGAATTACTATTTAAATAATAAAGAATATTTTTATTTAAATTTAATTTAAAATTTTAAAAACAATTTTTTAATATTTTAATATATTTTAAATAATAAAACATTTTTTGGGACCAAATCCAACCCGACCCAACAAAACCTCTAATCAAGCATGCCTACCATCATCGTAATTTAATACTCACTTTTAGTGGCGAGATCAAAGATGATAACAATTGTTATGGGGCTTAAATACGTAGACAATTCTCGTACTATATAAATATGCTTGATAACTCGTATAATTATATAGTTTTTAGTTATGTTTTACTATTGTTTTGTGTCAAATACGAGTTATTATAGCTTAGTCTAATTGTGTTTATGATCTTTTATATTTTTATGTAATTTGGTGTTTTTCACGAGTTTCTTTGAGTGATTTCATATTACTAGGTTAAATCAAGAATTAAGGGCAAATCCAGTTCAGTTCGAGTTCCGACACCTTTTGCCATATCAGCTATATCTGGAGTTTCACTGAAGCATTAAGGCTGAAATTTTTACAGTGCAAAGTTAAGAGGCATATCTATCTTTTTCATGCTTTACACTTCTTGAAACGGAGTCGTTTTCCCTAGCGAAATCAACCATCAAGTTGGCTAATGTGCAATGACGTCTGTGCTGACTAGTTTTGGTATTTTGACCATATCTTCTGATCCACATCAGCAAATGCGCTGATTCCAACGGCAATGGATCACAAACTGATAGGGGAACATTTTTATAGAGGACCATTTGATCAGATCAAGCTTCCAACATTGACAAAATCAACCATCAAGCTGGCTGATCAAAATTGTCATACAATATGAAGAAAATTGTTAGAAAAATGCACCCACCTATTATACCTACCTTTGAAATTTATAAAGCTTGTCTCTTGTCATTTAGCTCTCCAAAATGTGTATAAATAGAGGGCCTTGGATGATTGTAAGAGACATTGTACATTGGTAGGATATTAGCCATTGTAATAAAAATCTCTAAGTTTTCTTCTTCTTTCTTTTCTCTAGTTTTCTTTTTCTTTAGAGAGAGCAAGAGGCTGGATAATTAATATTCTTCTTCTTCTTCTTTCTTTCTTTTATTTTCTTCTTAGATTCTCTTTAATTTTATGTTTATGTTTACAATGCCTATGCTAGGCTAAAGTTTTATTTGGTTAAGGGTGATTTCAAAGCCCTAGACATGTTTTGTGATTGATTTCAGATTCTATCTATCATTAATTTTCTATCAAAGTTGCTTATGTTCTTCTACAAGAATTGTTCATGATGTTGTCTTGATTTGTTTAGGTGTACAACTAGATAGATCTTGATAATTATCTATTGCTAGTTTAGGAGTCTTGATCCGTGTAATTGTCTTGATTTCCTATTCATAAGTGGCAATTTGTGATTAATGATTATGGTCAAGTTTTCAATAATTGCAAAGTGGAACATAACCTAAGTTGAACAATCCGAGCTTATGTGTTTGTTGCTTAGATCAACCTATCTTTGTCATCATAAAGCTGCCATTAAATTGAATTTAGAGAGCTTATTCTAGGTTGTTTGATGGTTAGAGATTAAATAGAGAGCTTGTTCTATTTAACGACAAACTAAGGAAAGATTGGGATAACAGAGCTTGTTGTTATCTACGGTTGTTAACTTTGATAGTTGGTTGATATTGATAGATCTGAAATTGGTTCTTAATGATGTCTAGTGGTGGAGAATGAAACCTTAACCATATTTCTCTCATATTTGATTTATTCTTAATTACTTGTTTTCTCATTCTTATTATTTACTTTAGTTTAAATCTGATTTCAAAAACCCCTTTTCTTTTATTGTTCTTGAATTTAAGTTTTAAACTATCAACTTGTAAACTAAAACCCAATCCCTGAGGACTCGACCCTTGCTAACTACTATACTTACAATTGATCTTTTTAGTGCAAGGTTAAATAAGATACACTCTTTTGGGTGTATCAAATTTTTGGCGCCGTTGCCGGGGATTGTTTTCTTTAGTTTATTTGTTACTTGGTTTATTCTTATTTTCAGTTCTAATTAGTTTTATTTTCTTGTACATACAAGTTTTTCTTTTCAAATTTAAAAAAAAAAAAAAAACAATGGAATTGAGCAATCTAACACTTGAAGAGTTGGTGGCATACATAAACATGGAGAATCAACAAGCCAATCTCACCTCCCCAGTTCAACAATTGGCCATGGGAGGATGTCAAGGCCATCAAGGGTTCCAAGACCAACAGTATGATCATTACTCAAAAACTTACCATGAGGGATGGTGGGATCATACTAATTATGGCTACTCGAAAAATTACCAAGAAGTAGATCCTTATGCCAATTACACTCATCCATCTAGCTTCAATCAATCATGGTCTCAAGAACCAGATCTTTTTCAACCACCACATATGACTCAAAACTCAGGTACTTCTTTAGAAGATCTTGTGTATTCTCTTGTTACTGATACTTTGCAATTTCAACAGGAAACAAAGGCAAGTATCCAGAGTTTGGAAAGGCAAATGAGCCTATTGGCTAGTAGTACGGTGGAATTAGTAGCACAAAGATCTCTAGCACTCCCTTCCCAATCGATGATTGATCCAAAGGAGAGTGTTAGCGCCACACAACTTGAGGATGAATCAGAAAATCCAAGGGAACCCGAGGATGAGAAAGAACTAAAGATGGATTCAACTATTGAAGATAATGAAGCTTCAATTCCGAAAGAGAGTACTTCGGCACCTGAGGTAACGTTTAAGGTTTCACTTTTTACTAATGTTTCTTCTCCACCTTTTCCTAGTAGATTTGCAAAGTTCAAGGAGGAAGAACATGAACAACACATGCCGGAAACCTTAAACAACTTGTTTGTGGATGTCATTCAACAAGTATCAAAATATGCACCATTCCTTGACAAGCTATGCACCACAAAGGATGATGGAATAATACTTGTAATGGAGAATGCATCCACTATTGTGCAAAGAAACCACCCTACGATTCGTACAAATTCGGAAAGTTTCTTGTATGATCTTGCAAATCCTAAACAGCCAAGAAGGGGTGTTGGTTAGGTTCAAAACACTAACTCAAGTGTTAATTGGGAAGGCAACCCAATTAAAGAAGAAATTGCCAACCTGCCATACTCAGATTTGCTTTCTTTTCCTTTTCCTTTTCCTTTTCCTTTTTCTTTTATTATGTTTATTGTTTTTATGTTTATTTGTTAATTGTTTGTTTAGTATTTTAGGATTATTTAGGTTGCATGAGTTTGTTTTGTTTTGTTTTGTTTTGAGTCTTAGTTATTTCTATTCTTATGTTATTAGTTCTTTTCTCTTACACATGATTCTTTCATTTGGGTTAATAGCATTATATTGAGGACAATGTAAGAATTAAGTGTGGGGGGAATAATTTAGGATTTTTTTATTTTTGTCTACTATTTTTTTTATGAGTCTTTAATATTAATATTATTATTTTTAGTGTGTTTTAGTTCCTTTTCAATACTATGATGAGATATGAATTGTATAAGTCTAAAACAGATTTATTAGTGAGAAGATTTTCATGAGAATTGAGCTTGATATCAACCTTTTTATGAGCCAATGTTAATATGATATGTTGATTGAGAAAGAAGCATGTTTAGACTTAATCTGACTTGTATAATCATCCTTGTGAGTTTTTGAGCCTATAATGATTGATGCATTATACAAATCAATCTAATTTCTTTCTTGAGTGCTCTTATGATTACATGATTCTCTAGAACTTGCTTTAGACCTTGTTGAGACTATATTGATGCATGTGACAACATGAATATGATAGAGGCATTAGGATTTTTAGCCAGGGCCAAACAGCCATCCCTTATTGATGTTACAAGAGAACACACCCTTAGTGAACCAATTTGAGCCTACATTGAATAAGCTATCTCTTTGGTAACCATAACTTGTCCCTAACCTAAATATACTTATATCTTTACCTTTGTTCCAAAGATGAATTAGCATGTTTTGAGACAAGTTGCAAAGACAAGGAAGATCTATTGAAAATTTGGGTTAGAAACAAGAAATAAGTGTGGGGGAGAAGAAAAGAAAAGTCAAGAGAAAAAGAAATGGAATACTGGCAAATACATTCCTATGTAAAAAAATATATATATATATGAATCATCTCTTGAATTTGTGGAAAAAGAAAAAGATGTTACAAAGTTGTTTAGAATGAAGAAAAGGCCCAACATGAATATTCGACCTATGTGACTATGTACTTGTAAAGAGTTTTGAGAAGTTTCTTTGTATGATCTTATTATGTCTCTAAACTTTATGAACTCTTTGGAACCTTTGTGATATCTTTATCCTTTTGTTCTTCAACCACATTACAAACCCCTTGGCCCCATTACAACCTTGATTAAAGACCTCTTGATTCATGAAGTTGTATGATCTAAATAGTGGAGAATAGGTGGACAAGCAAGAATATAGTAGAACTGTTTTCATGAGATTGATTGAGTGTAAACACTTCACCACTACTTTAAAGAGTGAAAATCATGAGGGTATCCCATGTGAGAAGTTGAGATTAAATTTGAACATGCACTATTTTGATTGAGATATGTTATGTTAATTTTAGCTTAACTCAAACCATTTACTATCAAGCATGATTTTTTGTGAAACTCTTTAAGCTATTGATTAGTTTATAAGACTTGTTCAATGATTGTCTCTAATTTGTATTGAAAGAGGATTAGATTAGGTTTTATTATTTTGTCGCTATTTGATTTTGCTCGAGGACTAGCAAAAGATTACATGTTACTCAAGAAGAGGTTGTTTTTCTTTCTGATCCTTGTTTTGAAAATAACTAGATGTAAATATAATTTTTATTTTTATTTTTTTAACCCCGGTTAAATGGCGGATAACAGTACTCCGTGATTATTTAAGTCGGTTCCATCAGCTACCCACAAAACTGATATTGTATATAAATTTCTCTTTCATTTTTTTCATTTTTTTTCAGGATGGATGATATTCTCACAAGATTGCAGAAACGATTTCCTCCTTTTCCTCGAAATATTTTACTGAAGCTTTACCAAGTTCGATTTGAAAGATTATGAATGCTTATGCACAAAGGGATTCCTGAAGACATACGTTGGATAATTGAAGCCAAGGTACGTGAAGATGAATATCTTCCTGTTTTGCATTTACCAGGTACAGGTAGAAGCACTTTTGCAAAGAAGCGACGAGCAAAGCGCATGAGTTCAAACTGCCACAAATGTGCACGATGGACGTGTAACGGTAAATGTTGTTCTATTGGGATTCCGTCCTCTAATCGAGATGATAAAATTGAATTCATTAAGAATGGACTGAGTAAGGAGAATTTGGGTAATATCCAACTTTCTCTTGAGACGCATCCTAGTGGAGACGTACAAAGAGAAATTCTTGATTTATGGCCGCAATTCCAAAGGGAATGGCAACATCTTGGGAATCTGATGTTAAAAGACCCTGTTTGCCAGCTTGTAAGAAAACTGGATGGGAAGCATATCCTCGACTCATAGAAGGCGTTTAAGCCGTTTCTGGACGTAAAACCAGAGGAAGATGTGAGCCACAATCACAACTACAATAAATGACTTCTCAGCTTTTGGTTTGATTTGCAATAACTTCATTTCGGTTTAATTTACGTGTTGTTCGATTTGTGTAATTATTCTCGTTTTTTTTTTTTGCATTGGTCTTTACGGTTGATTTTTCTTCTCTTTTTGATTTTCTTCTTGAAATCACGCAAAAATCTTTTGTTAGGTTAACATTTTCTTCTGACAGGTCAAATACACTTTCGGCGACATTATTACTCTTGTCTGATTCACCACTCAGTCCTCTATATATTACACCATGTACTCATTCTCTTTCAGGCACTCGAAAAAAAAAATGGAATGTACTTCGTCCCAGCGCATTGAAAAAATTTGTGTCTTTGGAGGTGCTTATTGATAACTCGTATAATTATATAGTTTTTAGTTATGTTTTATTATTGTTTTGTGTCAAATACGAGTTATTATTGCTTAGTCTAATTGTGTTTATGATTTTTTATATTTTTATGTAATTTGGTGTTTTTTCACGAGTTTCTTTGAGTGATTTCAGATTACTAGGTTAAATCAACAATTAAGGGCAAATCCAGTTCAGTTCCAGTTCCGACACCTTTTGCCATATCAGCTATATCTGGAGTTTCACTAAAGCAATAAGGCTGAAATTTTAACCGTGCAAAGTTAAGAGGCATATCTATCTTTTTCATGTTTTACACTTCTTGAAACGGAGTCGTTTTCCCTAGCGAAATCGACCATCAAGTTGGCTGATATGCAATGACGTCTATGCTGACCTGTTTTGGTATTTTGACCATATCTTCCGATCAACATGCGCAAATGATCTGATTCCAACGGCTATGGATCCGTAACTGATAGGGGTATATTTTTCTAGAAGACCATTTTATCAGATCGAGCCTCCAACATTGACAAAATCGACCATCAAGCTGGATGATCAGAATTGTCATACAATATGACGAAAATTGTTAGAAAAATGCACCCACCTATTATACCTACCTTTGAAATTTGTAAAGCTTGTCTATTATCATTTAGCCCTCCAAAATGTGTATAAATAGAGGGCCTTGGATGAGTATTGGGAAACATTGATACATTGGGAGGATATTAGCCATTGCAATGTAATTCTCTAAGTTTTCTTCTTCTTTCTTTTCTCTAGTTTTCTTTTTCTTTATTTTTCTTTTCATTTTCTTCATATCTAGTATGTGTTGCTAATCATATTGTTGAGGTGATGAGGTGAAGCTTTTGGTAAATGCTAAGGTTAGTCTCTTAAACATGAGCTAAAATAAATCATCATTTAGTATAGATAATATTTTCTTTTGGTTTAAAATCATACTTGCAAAGTAGGGATCTTGATTCATTATTGACAATGAAAATGGCACAGTAAATGCTTGGTTTCATAACCTTGATTTGTTGTAGACATATACCTTGGCATAAGGAATGCTTGGACTCTTTTTGTGAGTTTTGAGGACACCAAATGAACATAATATCATATGCTATGGATGTTGGACAATTTGGACTGAATTGCTAAACCTTCCGATTGGAACCTCCCTTATGTGTGGATTTCAATTGTGTAATAAAACAAGATTAATCTTAGCATAACACCAAGAGTGGATTCTCTAACCTCAACATCTTTTCTTATTGTTTTTTATATTTTGTTTAATTTCTTTTATGTTTTGTTGTTGATTCCCTAATATCTTGTTTACTTTCTTTTTCTTATATATTTATAAACTTATACTTACTAATACGCTTCCCTGTGGTTCGACCTCGGACACCCGAGAATTTATTACTTGAACATAACCTGCACTTGGGTTTACGACTCTTAATTGAGTCTCCATCACTTATCCAGGGAAAAATAAAATATTAGCTGATGAAGCCATAAGAGTTGGAGTAATACTTGCCCAATAAAAGATCCAGTTGATTTATGGAGGCGGTAGTACGGGTTTAATGGGAGCAGTCGCTACAGCAGCACACGCCGGAGGAAGTCCAGTTCTAGGAATCGTGCCAAAACTATTCACAGGTTTTTGTGGACCTACCGTGGGTAAGGAAATACAAGTCTGGAGTATCCCTGAACGGATGACAATCATGTACCATTGTGCCGATGCATTCATTGCTTTACCAGGAGGTCTGGGTACATTGGAAGAAATAGCTTACGTGGCTTCTTGGTCATCTTTGGTCACAAAAAAGAAACCCATTGGTTTGCTTAATATTAATGGTTATTTTACTAATTTGCTTTCATATTTAGATAATGCTGTGGAAAATGGATTCATGTTTTCAGAGGCAAGGAGAACCATAATTTCTGCTACAACCATTGAAGATTTACTCAAAAAGCTCCAAGCTTATGAGTATTTACCTACTACGGTTGTTTCGCAAACGCTCGGAAAAAGAAAAAGAGATGTAGACAAGCAAGGAGTGGATTGCACTTTGTCTTTGTGACATTATCTAACATTTTGTTTGTTGTGTCTCAGTTATAATAAGTGGTTAGCAACCTCTGCAGGTAATATCTCCTAAATTCTATCTTTAAAATTTGACATTGGGGACAATGTCATATTTTAGTAGGGGGTAAGGGACATATTTTGCTTATTTGTAAAAAAAAAAAAAAAAAAAAAAAAAAAAACTATCTGGTCCGTTTATTATCTGCATGTGTTTTACTACTTTTATGTATGTATTTTTTTTTTGAGTATTAGTATAATCTTGGCAAGCATGTGGATAAAGCAATAGAGTTACAAAGGCTTTGATTAAGTTATCTAGGTTATTTTCAATTTGGTTTTCTGAAAATTGAATATTTTTGATGATCAAATGTCTTTGAGATTGTTTTTGGCAGATCGATTCGATTTTTGTTGGAATGTGAATTCATGGTGAGCCTTTGGAAAGCCACAGAAAACTGGGAAGACATAGTAAGTTTACTTTTTCTCTTCATTCCACATGCAGATTTAGGTCATCACATAGATGCTTGCATCTATACATGATCTGATCTTAGAACAAAGTCACTATCCAGAAAGCCCCTTATCTTTGCCCCCCTTTACATTAGGAGCCCATAGGTTGTAAACCTTCGGGTTGGATCCCTAGATATGAACTCCATAAATTATGCCAAAGTGAACGGATACGATTCCGACCCCCATTCCCTCTTTATACTTTTATGATAATATTTGTGATCATTGGGTTTGGGATTGTGTGTTTCCTTCTTGTTTATTTTGGTATCTTTTGAAATCTGAAAAAAAAAATGGGAATAATGCAAAAGAGGGTAGTTAGAATGAGTGACTGTTTTTAGAGTCGTGAATTTCGAACTTATTGATGCCAAAACAATGTTGTGATGAGTTGAGAAAAAGATGCTGAAAAAAAAAAGCTGATGAAAATCTATCTTGTTTGATCAATTGAATGAAAAGAAAGAAAAAGAAAGTATGGAATCCAATGTGATTTCTAAAAAAAAAAAAAAAAAAATCAGAATTCAAGATTCGAGGTTCTTCATTATAGAGAGGTTTTTACTTTTCTATGTTCTTTGGATCGAGTCTTTTCTTGCTTTTTGTTTTCTTTTCAAAATATTTATGTTGAACATAGGACTAAGGATGAGTGAGAATGGAAATATTTTGAGAGGATTGATCACATTATTATTATATTTCTTGAGCCTAACTTGTGATAAACCTCAGATTATGTTTGAACATTCCACCCCTCACTTGTCCATAAGCCTCAGATTCATCTCTGTACCGATCAGATTTGTCGAGTTCACTTGTGAACTGCGGTGACAAGAATCTTAGCATGTGTACTTATGAAGCTATAGTTTGCCTAGTCCTCCATGGCTAGCTAAAGTCTCGCCAAGAAGGAAGTTCCTCAATCGTACGGTAATGCCTTCAATTTTAATCTCATTGACCCTTTACTCGAACTTAATATGCCAATGATACTTAATTAGATGCCTTGCCAATTCTTACGCTTGATCTTGCTTGTTTGTTTGAGATCCCTTTAACTTGTTTCCTATTTATTTTTTTTAGGATTGAGTCGTTGCTAGGGACTAGCAACAATCTAAGTGTGGGGGTGTGATAACTCGTATAATTATATAGTTTTTAGTTATGTTTTACTATTGTTTTGTGTCAAATACGAGTTATTATTGCTTAGTCTAATTGTGTTTATGATCTTTTATATTTTTATGTAATTTGGTGTTTTTCACGAGTTTCTTTGAGTGATTTCATATTACTAGGTTAAATCAAGAATTAAGGGCAAATCCAGTTCAGTTCCAATTCCGACACCTTTTGCCATATCAGCTATATCTGGAGTTTCACTGAAGCATTAAGGCTGAAAATTTTACAGTGCAAAGTTAAGAGGCATATCTATCTTTTTCATGCTTTACACTTCTTGAAACGGAGTCGTTTTCCCTAGCGAAATCAACCATCAAGTTGGCTGATGTGCAATGACGTCTGTGCTGACCAGTTTTGGTATTTTGACCATATCTTCTTATCCACATCAGCAAATGCGCTGATTCCAACGGCTATGGATCACAAACTGATAGGGGAACATTTTTCTAGAAGACCATTTGATCAGATCAAGCCTCCAACATTGACAAAATCAACCATCAAGCTGGCTGATCAGAATTGTCATACAATATGACGAAAATTGTTAGAAAAATGCACCCACCTATTATACCTACCTTTGAAATTTATAAAGCTTGTCTCTTGTCATTTAGCTCTCCAAAATGTGTATAAATAGAGGGCCTTGGATGATTGTAAGAGACATTGTACATTGGTAGGATATTAGCCATTGTAATAAAATTCTCTAAGTTTTCTTCTTCTTTCTTTTCTCTAGTTTTCTTTTTCTTTAGAGAGAGCAAGAGGCTGGATAATTAATATTCTTCTTCTTCTTCTTTCTTTCTTTTATTTTCTTCTTAGATTCTCTTTAATTTTATGTTTATGTTTACAATGCCTATGCTAGGCTAAAGTTTTATTTGGTTAAGGGTGATTTCAAAGCCCTAGACATGTTTTGTGATTGATTTCAGATTCTATCTATCATTAATTTTCTATCAAAGTTGCTTATGTTCTTCTACAAGAATTGTTCATGATGTTGTCTTGATTTGTTTAGGTGTACAACTAGATAGATCTTGATAATTATCTATTGCTAGTTTAGGAGTCTTGATCCGTGTAATTGTCTTGATTTCCTATTCATAAGTGGCAATTTGTGATTAATGATTATGGTCAAGTTTTCAATAATTGCAAAGTGGAACATAACCTAAGTTGAACAATCCGAGCTTATGTGTTTGTTGCTTAGATCAACCTATCTTTGTCATCATAAAGCTGCCATTAAATTGAATTTAGAGAGCTTATTCTAGGTTGTTTGATGGTTAGAGATTAAATAGAGAGCTTGTTCTATTTAACGACAAACTAAGGAAAGATTGGGATAACAGAGCTTGTTGTTATCTACGGTTGTTAACTTTGATAGTTGGTTGATATTGATAGATCTGAAATTGGTTCTTAATGATGTCTAGTGGTGGAGAATGAAACATTAACCATATTTCTCTCATATTTGATTTATTCTTAATTACTTGTTTTCTCATTCTTATTATTTACTTTAGTTTAAATCTGATTTCAAAAACCCCTTTTCTTTTATTGTTCTTGAATTTAAGTTTTAAACTATCAACTTGTAAACTAAAACCCAATCCCTGAGGACTCGACCCTTGCTAACTACTATACTTACAATTGATCTTTTTAGTGCAAGGTTGAATAAGATACACTCTTTTGGGTGTATCAATGCTCATGGGTCGGGTCGAGTTTAAGTATGATATCAACATCATTTATACTTGTCCAAGTCTGGCCCGGCTTGAAATATGGGTTTCAAATTCTACTCAAGCCTGTCCATATTTGTAAATGGATAGTCCAAACCCGTTTATACCAGCCTATATTTTTTATAAAAAAATTTAAACAAATATTTTTTTATTATTTAATTTTAGTAATTTTTTTCTTTTATTTTTAGATGTTTACATTATATATTATAGATACTTATTTTTTATATGATATAAATTACATAATATATAAAATATAAAATAATATATTATATAAATGAAAAACGGGTCGGGCCGGGCTCCGATCTTGATTGTTGGAGCCAAGGCCCGTCCCATTTTCTAAATGGGCCTCATTTTTTTGCCCAATCCCATATTTCTGGTCTAATATTTTTGTCCAAACCCTCCAAAATATGGGCGGGCTTTCGGGTTTGGGCGGGTAGCCCGACCCTTGAGCAGGTCTAATACTATAGTTAAAAGTGTATTGTAATCCCTGTATTATAAAATAGAGTAATTTAATTCTTGTACGTTTAAAATTAGTGCAAAGAAGTAAAATTGGTAACGGTGTTAATGAAAAACAGTCTAAATGCTGACATGGATATGTGAAACTGACAGAATAGATGACTTGAAAAAAAAAAATGATGACATGAAATTTTTTTTGTTCAGGTAAATTTTAGAAACTGACAAATAGATGACTTAAAAAAAAATGATGACATGTTTTTACGAGTAAGGGAGGGATTTAAGATTAAAAAAATAATGTTTTTTTAAATTCCACCCGAGTAAAATTTTTTAACACAATCATTTTTTTTCAAGTCATCTTTTATGTCAGCTTCACATATCCATATCAGCATTTAAACGATTTTTCATTAACACAGTTACCTATTTTACTTCTTTATATCAATTTCAGATGTATAAAGATTAAATTATTTATTTTTATAATACGAAAAGTACTTAAATACTTTAATCTTGTTATGGGTGTACGAGCCCTATCTCAACTCCTTTTCATAGTTGTGACTTGTAAGTGACTAAGGTTTTTTCTCGATAAAAGTTAGCGCGGGATTGAAGAAAAAGGACACCCATTCACAAGCACTTGCGGAAGGTTGCAATCGTCATTACCTACCAATTTCACAAACAAAGAAGGTTGTTTCTTCTTTAAAGTAGTTTATTAACGGACACCCTAAAGCATCCTAGTCATGAGCATCCACTATTTCTTGTCCACAAATATGAGGGGATTTGCAGGATCACCAATATTTTTTGGAATATATGGACTTGCATATAGATGTATGAATGAAGCCTTGTATAGATTTATGATACCATTCACAGCTTGGTACAAGTATGAAAGACATTCTTAGGCTTAGCTCATTCTGACTTATTTTGATGATTCTAATCCTTGTTAACTTTATTGCCAACTTTGTGAGAAAGAAAGAAAGACACTCAATCACTGGTTTTACTACTGTGCTGTTTGGGATAATTCTCTTCATTCCAGTTTCACTGTTTCTTTTTTCACTTTAAATGTTCTAAAGTAAATATTGAAACTTGCAATATTGAAACTTCGACGACAAACAAAAATGAGAAGAGCCTGACCAGACATGCATGTCCGGAGCCTTAATGTTTCTGCCATTAAGATACAAAAAGAAGGAACAAGCAGTTGCCTCTATGGCGGTGCAGGCTGTCAAGATCAGGTTTTAAGACAATTGCACTGAATTATCTATGGCGGTGCAGGGCTCGTAGGGCAATTAATTAGACTGCTCTAGGTACACAAACTATTATGTTAAGGAATTATCAATATAAATGTAGTCATGTCTGGCACACAAAAAAAATGACTTGAAATACTCCAATGTGTCTAACGAAATGATTATTTGCACTACCAACCAAAAAAGAAAATTATTATCTCCCCTAAGCTAACAAAACCACATTAGAGACTGAAGGGAATTCAGAGACGGGGGAAATTGCGCCAGCAAGGGCGAAGCAATCCAGTTCGTTTGAAAGCTGTTCTATTTCAAACGTGCAATCATACCAAACCTGACAGTTATAAAATATAAGAGACTAAAGAAAGTCAAGAAAAACTCACTCAAATCAATTCAACTAGATAGTATTGCACAGCTAGCATGTTAAACAAGGCTCTCACTGATACAAGACTGCAGAATAACTCATGCTATCAACTACTTGGAAAGCACTAGTAGCCCTCACACTACTGACTTCGCAACTCAGCTGCACCATGTGCAAAGTGACATCTTTCTCCAAAAGTGCAACTTCCCTTTGCAAAATTGCCGCACAACTTTGTCTTGAAGTTGCTTCCCCGATGCCCTTGACCACCATACACACCAGGCGTTTTTGCAGGACCTGGGACCGGACCAAGGCTGCTGATTAATTCTCTAACCATTGCACTGGCATCTTTAATTTGCTCAAATGATCCTTCAAGCTCGATGTTCCTAAGGGTGGGATCTGCCTCATGCTCCCGAATAGAAAGTTTTGCTCCTGTTTGACGACATATCTGCTTGGAGTGCACACCACCCTTCCCAATTATGGCTCCTGCAAGGGAAGCATCCACACTAATTTTTGCTGTGGCTGAAGCACCAAAGGTAGCAGCAGGACCTGATGGAGGTGGTGGCTCCATCCAACTGCCCATACGACCAGGAATAGGTGCCATGGCACGGGGATCATGATGAGATGGAGCAATAGGCTTGCCAAGCTCCCAGTCTCCATGTGCAAAATTACATTTGTCACCAAACTTGCAACCTTCGGCACTACTAAATTTGTTGCACAAGCGAGTTTTGACTGCAGAGGCAGATCCATTTGGGATGGCAGCCGTTGCTGCCATGTTTCTAGAAGCTGGTGGAACAGCTGGTGCAAGGTTCAATATCTGGGCCACTGCATTGTAACCTCCAGGAACATAGTGCAGGAAATGGCAGCTCTCACCAAATTGACAACCAGCAGTGCTGCAATTAAAAGCACAACATAGGATCAGATAAAGCTTAGAAGAATCCATGAGATCGGCTAAATATAAATCTACCAATAGTAGATGAAGTAGACATGCTTCACTGGCATTAGATGTACCAGCTCTGAACTGAAAACATCAGAAATGAGAAAACCCAGAAATTCCAATAGACCAGAAACCTAGCTAAAGCAAGCACACAACAAATATCTAGCTTAAAAGCATAACAGCACACAGAACCTGAGGACTGTAGTTCCCTGTCATGTTTGATATTAGAGTTTGCAATTAAACCACAGACAATGGAACGCGTATTCTTTTTTTCAAGGTTGATACTTAAAGGCCAAGTAAAGCTTCTTCCTACATTGGTTACTGGTTCTCTATTAAGTATTTATGTGCCAATCAACAAAACAAACTAGAAAATCTTCATCCAAATCAGAAAATAGTAAAACAATATCAAAGATGAAAAGCTATTCATATCAATATGAGCAATTAAAACCAATACCCTTTGCTGTCTTGAATTTCAATAATGGGAAGAACTTCAAAAGGAGTTCCAATGACATAATTTTCACATGAACACATCATACCTGAATTTCGTCATACTTTGACTTATAACACGAGTAACTTACCAATGGATTCAATAACTGTACCGATTCTGAAAATTTTACCATTTAATTCAATCTTAGGTACAGTTTATAAGTTGTAACAATTGATAGATCTTTGATATAATTTGCCTTTTTCACCAACTAACTCCAGCAAAATTGTTATAAATGAAGCCAATCTCTGTAATTCCTTAACTTGATTATGATCAAACAACAGTAATGTACCTGTCATAACTCAATACCCACATTTGATTAGCAAAATCGCAAAATTTTAACTATTATTAACAGATTATAAATTTAAATTTTTTACAGTATAATCATTAGACAGAAAAGATAAAAACAGAATTAAGTACAATTTAAATTGGAAATACCAATCTTTATTTAGGTGGGTATAAGAATTTTAACCTGAAAAACTTGTTGCATGGCTTCGATTTGCTTCCTACACCAGTTGATAAAGATTCCAATTCTGTTGCAAAGCATTAATTAATTACTTTTTCTCAGTTACAATTTTTTATATATTTTTTTTATCGAAATTACCCCCCATAGATTTCACGTTATTAATTCTTCATATGAGCTGTTAATGAAATTTCATTACTAATAATTAAATAAATAATCACTTCTATATTAACATTTATCCATGCTTGTAAATATAAACAAAAACAAAAAATATATATTTCCTTTTTTCCTTTTTTTGAAGAAAAAGGGGGGCAAACCTGGCTTAGATTTCTTGATGCCGCCATTAAAGTTGAAGCCAGCTTCACGCCTTCCTCTTTTACGAGTATCCATTCAGAACTTTTCTTTTAATGAAAATCACAGATCCAGATCCAAATAAAAAACAACGAACAAATAAAACAATTTTCCAATTGAATGGAAAATCAAATTATATTAAGCATTTCGGGCACCCTAAAACCCCAAGAAGAGATATGTAAAACCCTAGAGAGACCAAAAAAAACCCTAACCCTAGCTTCGGAGGGGTTTTTGAAGAGGATGAGGAAGAGGAAGCTAAAAGCGAGAGCCAAGAGAGTGGGAAAAGGTTGAAAGATGGAGATATTTAATTGCTAGGGCTAAAAAATTCGCGGCCATGCTGTCTGTCACCTGCTCCATAATCACAAGGGCTGGATTTTGTTTGACGTCAGAAAGAATCTAGCCTTTTTAGGTTCTTTTGGGCCTTAATTAATTACGAACCTAATTTCTCTTGGGTCTAAATCAGGCCCATTTTATTTTGAACCATTCAAATCCAACCCATACGCTATGTTAGATATACAATAATTAAAAAAAATAAATACATGTAGCTCTTATTTAGATAGGTAAAATTAATAAAAATAAATAAAGGAAAGAAATTCTAATAATCATTGTTTGGATAAAGAGTGAAAAGGAAAGGAAATGATTTATTATAATAATTTTTTTCAATTATAGTTTTTTTATAAAATAACATATAATATCAAAATTATTTATAAAATAAAATAAAAAATTTATTTCAAATACCAAATTTATTCATAAAAATATAATAAATCATTAATAATAATTCAGAGTATGTTGACTAATTAACATATTAACATATACTTATATCTTTTAGTAGATAACAATTGAAATTTTTCATCAATATATCTTTATTCCATAACTAACAGTTGTTCAGATGAAAATAACTTGATGGTTTTTTTTTGTTGTTGCCGAAGTTGACGGTTTCTTACTTTCTTTAATAACATAAAATTACACGACATTTATTTAATAAATAACTTATAAGGTAAGATATAATAAATCAACCCACCATGAAAAATATAAGCAATATTATAAAATTTAAAAACAAAATTGTTGCTAAAAATAGGAAAAATAAATATACCCCAATTGGTGAATTAGACTAAAACTGGTGAAAAATCCATGAGGTAGATTAGTTGAGTAGGGAGTGAGGGATAGATCAGTGCATGTAGAGCCAGCTTCATCTATGTTGCTACAACTTAATGCTGTAAATGAACTTGAATTTCAGAAAATATTTCCAAATACAGAAAATAGTTTGCTTATCGATGGAAAATTGTTTCTCAGAAACCTGGCATATAAATGATTTGCAAATTTCATGAGCAAAGGAGAAAGAAGAAGGCATTACAGTACTGCTACAGCATTTGTCGAATGATGAATTTTTTGGCAATTCATCCACGGTGCATTAGTGGCAATTAAGAACTAACATTTGTTCAGGTGAAAATAAAAAGGGTAAAAAAGGTATTTTATATATTAAAATATATTTTTTTCTTTGTATTTCTTCCAAATTGGGATATTAAAAAGATTGGTATTTGAAGGAAAAGTGAGGGGTGCTCAACTCACTAACTTTCCTTAATTTAATTTTTTTTTTTAATCTAAATAACAGAAAACAAGAGAAAGGATTATTATTTTTTCTTGCTTTACTTTACTTTCTTTTTTCTTTTTTTATCTCAATCCAAACATAAACTTAAGGAAAACTAATTGGCCCAAGGTCACCAAAATGTATTTAACTTTTTATTGAATTTTTTTTTTACAAATGAGATCACATCTAGATTTGCTCAAGGATTGGACAATCTGTATGGTCCTATTCGCATTGGGCTGGATCTGGATAGAGATTTGTTCATTTCGGATCGGTCCGATCCGGCCCGAATTATTGTTTATGTAATAAAAAAATTATTTAAATTTAATTATTAAAATATATCAATATTAATATAAAAATAAAAATAATTTTTTAGTATTATTTAAACAGTGAAACGGGTTTGCGGGCTGACCCAGGCCCATCTAGGGCCAGGCTTGGGTAAGGGAAGAAGAAATTTTTAGGGCCACAACCCGACTCATGAACAAGTCTAGTCGTATCTTGAAGTTAGGAAAAGAGATTGTAAATTTTGATATTCGATTTCTAAACTTATTGAATGTCATCTCTTAAGGGTGGTTACATAAATTAAATGGCTACATTATGGATTCTTGATTTTTTTTTTCTACTTACATTTTGATTTTTTGCAAATTGCTTTAGACGTTTTAACTTTTAACTTCACACTTACATTGCTCCTTTTCACTATTGGAATTATATGTTCCAACTTCACCAACTTCACTTTAAAGTTTCTCTTTTTTATACTGACCTTTTATTTCATATTGAGAAATTCAAATTATATAATATTACCCTTTTTTTATGGGTTAATTATACGGATAGTCATCCAATTATTAAAGGTTTTTTATTTTAGTCATTCAACTATAAAAAATATCAATTTAGTCACTCACGTTATAAAAATTAATTTTTTTGGTTATCCAACAGTTAGAAACTAACAATCGAATGACGTGGCAATACCACATCATATGTCAGATGCCACGTGGCATTGCCACGTCATCTAACATGTCACGTGAAATTTTTCACGTACCATTATGAATTTAAATAAAAAAATTTAAAAAGATGAATTACACTTTTGACCACTTAATTTTGTGAAAATTTTTATTTTGGTCACCTAACTTTTAAAAGTTTACAATTTGGTCACTAACATTTGTGAAATTATTAATATTTTTGTCTCTATTGTGAACATATGACCGTCGGTATGGCTTTATAACAATTAAATCATCAATTTTGTGCAATTTAATTTCATAAATATTTTTTATTTTTATTATATATTTGGTTGCATGAAATTAAAATTATTAACTTTCATTATAATTAGAATTTTGACGTTATGAAAATTTTTCATATTTCGGTTAAATTTTTTTGATTGATTGATGTAGTCTACAACAATTACTTAAATTTATTTGGATGAACTGGATATCAAATGCTTCAAATAATGCATTTATATAGTTTTGACAATTAAATTTATTCATCAAAATTTCAAATTTAAAGGGTATAATTACAAAAAAAAAAATTAAAATATAATTTTAATTTCATAAATAAAAAATATTGAATGCATATATATATATATTTTTAAATAAAGTTTGAATTCTTATTTGAGTATTATTATTTCAATATATTTTGGTATAGATAACAAAAAAAAAAATTGATATAAGTAATCATATCGTTATAAAAGTCATGTCGATAACGAACCATTGACAATGAAGATCAAAATATTTATAAAATAAGTTTTGACAAACGTAAAAACATTATGACCAAATTGTAAAATTTTCAAAGTTGGATGATCAAATAAAATTTTTTAAAAAGTTAAGTGATCAAAAGTATAATGTATTTTTTTAAAATTTTCAATTTTTTTCAAAATTCATAAATGCCACGTGGTATGTCAGATGAGTGGCAATGTCACGTGTCATATGAAGTTGACATGCTAATGTCACGTCATCCAACCGTTAGTCTCTAACGGTTGAGTGACCAAAAAAATAATTTTTTATAACGTGAGTGACTAAATTGATATTTCTCATAATTTGGTGACTAAAATAAAAAAATCTCTAATAGTTGGGTGACTATCTGTGTAATTAACCCTTTCTTTATCAAATGAAAGTAAAATACAGCCACGATCCCTAACTTTTTATAAAATATCAATTTGATTTTTAACTTTCGAATTGTCACAATTGGATCCTCAACCCTATTATTTTGTTAATTTTGGTCATTACGTCAAGTATATCCATTAAAACTAACAAAAAGATTCACATTAGTGACGCATAAGAACTAACAAAATGGCCGCATCAACAACACCTAAGCGTCATGTAAGTAGAAATAGTCACCAAAGTGACATGAAAATGGCTCACTCATTTGATCTCACATAAGCGCTTACATGTCGCTAATGTGGCCATTTCCATTAGTTTTTTTTTTTTTTTTATATATATTATACTATTAGAAGTATTTTTAGATTTTATTTGAATTTAATTTTCGTCTTTAGCAATTTTAAGGATATTTTTTATATTAACAATTTTATTTTCGAGATGCTTTCTACGATGATAAAACTCTGTTTGACAATAAAAGGGGAGTTTTTTTTTTTTTTTTGAACTGAACAAATCCTTTGAGAATCAATTTGTATTTGTGAAGGATGTACTTGACGGAAGCACACAAACCATAAGGCTAAGGATTCAAATGTGACAATTTGAAGGCTAAGGATGAAGAAGACTTTTATAAAAGGATTAGAGATGGTGATTTCACGAGGAAGAATTATAAATGTTGAAATTCGAATTTAAATTTATCAAATGTTATTTTTAAAAATAATTGTATGAATTAATTTTACTCCTATTGTTACTCATGTTAATGTGATATTAATTGATTTTTAGGGTGACAACTAGACTTGTCCAAGGGCCGAGTTACTAGTCCAAGTCAGAAGGTCCGCTCAATATTTGAGAGGGCTTGAATCAAAATATTAGGTCCAAAAAATGGGTTTAGGAAAAAAATGAGGTCTGTTTAAAATATAAGTTTGGCTTTGGCTCCAACATTCAATGCCCGAGCCCGGCCCGACCCGTTTTCTAATTAAAAAATATATTATTTATATTTATATATATATATATAATTTATGTCATATAAAGATTAAATTTATACAAGAAATCTTGTAATTTTTGTAGCAAATTTGTGCAGCCACGTCATCCCTTTTTTTCAGCAAATTTGTGCAGTCACGTCATCCTTTTATTTTGCGGGTCCCATTCTTTTTTCCTTGGTTTGTTGAGGGTAGGGGAAAAAAAAAAGATGGTAGGAAGAAAAGAGAAAAAAGCGAGAAAAAATTTGTGTATTTGTGTTAATTTTTTTGTTTAAAGTATTACAAATTTATATAAATTTTTACACGTTAATAATTCGTTTTACGTATATTTTTAAACGTTCGTGTATCGTATCGTGTTTGTGTTATTTTTCGTGTTGTGTTTTAATTATTTTTCTTATGTTGTGTTCGTGACTTGTTCGTGTTCGTTTTATTTATTTTTTTGTTTTACAAAATATTATAAATTTATATAAATTTTTACACTTTGATAATTCGTTTTATGTATATTTTTACAAGTTCGTATATTCGTGTTGTGACACGTTATTTTTCGTGTTGTGTTTTAATTCTTTTTTTAATTTTGTGTTCGTGTCGTGTTTTAATTCATATCATATTTTGTATAATTTGTTATTGTGATTCAATTTAGAGAAAAATTTGTGCGTTCATATCGTGTCTCAATTTATGACATATTTTGCATAATTTATCATAATGATTCAATTTAATGAAAAAATTGTGTTCGTAACGTGTTCATTTTTTTTTCAAAGTATTATAAATTTATATAAATATTTACACGTTAATAATTTGTTTTACACAATAATTTATATAAACTATTAGAAATTTATAAAAAAAATTTACACGTTAATAATTCATTTTATGTATATTTTCACACGCTCGTGTATTCGTGTCATGTTCATGTTATTTTTCGTGCTGTATTTTAATTATTTTTCCTATGTTGTGTTCATGTCATGCCTCAATGCATAACATATTTTACATAATTTATCATAGTTATTCAATTTAGAAAAAAAATTTGTGTGTTCATGTTCGTGTAATTTTTTTGTTGTTGGTGTTTTTAAAGTATTAAATTTTATATAAGTTTTTACACGTTTATAATTTATATAAAGTTTTATACACGTTCGTGTATTCGTGTCGTGTTCATTTTATTTTTCGTGTTGTGTTTTAATTATTTTTTCTATGTTGTTTTCGTGTCGTGTCTCAATCATCTCATATTTTACATAATTTGTCATTGTGGTTTAATTTTTAAAAAAGTGTTTGTCCATGTCGTGTCTCATTTCATGACATATTTTGCATAATTTATCCGAGTGATTCAATTTAAAGAAAAAATTATGTTTTCATAACGTATTCGTGTTATTTTTTTCTGTTTTCAAAATATTATAAATTTATATAAAAATTTTCATGTTAATAATTAATTTTATACGTTATTAATTTATATGTTCATAACATTATTTTCATTACTATTACAAAAATAGAAAGCGAATCGTTTCACCCGCAGCGTAGCGTAAGTATTTTTTCTAATATATAATATTATAGTGTAAACATTAAAAAGTATGTTAAATTGTATATGTTTAAAAACTTAATAAAAAATATATATATAAAATTACTAAAAATTAAATAAAAAATATTTTTTAAAATAATATGGAACGATCTAAATTAATTTAAATTATCTATTTATAAATATATACGAATTTAAATAAAATTTAAAATTCATATTTCAAGTAACACTGAACTTAAATAAACATATAATATTATACATAAACTCATCCTGAACCTAACCCGATCTCACCCAACCCAAGAACACTTGTGCCAATTTGCCAAACAGATTCCGAACAATTTCGAAACCTAAGAGGAGTGGACTAATCATGAGCAGTGACTCCAATCGCAAGCCAGCCAATACCACCCAGGCCCCCAAGGATCAACTCGCAAATCAATCATTCCCTGCGGCCGCCAAAACCAACAGCACACTCAAAAGTCAAAACTCTCCTCGACATTTCCAAAGCTCCCCACTCTCCTCCCAACGGCTCGAAACCAAAACTTCATCAAACCACTTCGATTTCATCGAAACCCCGAAAAAAGAGAGACATAACCACATTTATATACGCAACAACTTCGTACACTTTTAGACATTTAAAGCAAAACTCAAAACTTCTCTCCATCTCAACCACCCTTCTTCTTCTTCACTTTGGTGAGTTTTTGGATCTTTCAATGTTATACTGATCTTCAGTTTTCTTGGGTCTCATTATTTCTTGTTCTATAATCACTGTAAAATGTGGTTTATTATTGAAACTTTAATGGTGGGTTCATTCCATCTTTTCTTGTGTCTGTTTTGGAAGTTTTGAACTTGATCTTCTGCTTTCTTTACATGTTGCTTGACCATTTAGAGAAACTACTATGAGAAATCTTCTTTTTCTTATTTGATTGCTGAGAAATCTGATGAAAATAGGCAATGATGTGCTACATGTCAGACCATTGCAGCACACAATGGTCATACTATTTCAAGAAGTAAAAGCCATGATATGGGAAACCAAACCGAGCCCTTGTAGAATTAACCTTTTAAAAAGATTATAGTGTTGATTTATACATTGCAAGATAATTAGAATTGGGTGCCCGTGCCACAGCCACTATTGATATCTATGTGGTGATTCAAATTAAAAACGATATGGGAACGGCTGCTGCTCCTGGCACATACATGGCAAGTGGCAACTATTAAGCCTTGTATTTCTTCTTCTTCTCGTAAAATGCTTGTCTCATGAGCCATGAACATCAGCACTGAGCATAAAGAGGCATCTTGGACTAGGTTTGCAAGCTACTCTCACATCTCATAAAGGCTGCCATGCCTCCGGAGAATCACATCAGGACCTGTGAAATTTGAAAAGTTTGTTACAAGAGCGATGTCCGGAGACAAATGACTACAAGCCTTTGCCAGGACTGCCTACTGATTTGCGAGGTCATCCATCTATTATTCACCCCAACCTCCCTGCTTCGTTTTCCAAAGCCTGATTTTAATGTTTTTCATTTTCTTCATAGATTTTACGTTTCCCATTACTGTTTGTCTTTCTATCAACAGAAAAAGTATGACGTTTAGTATACATATTGCAGTATCAAGCATGTTTTGCCACCATCATCTGAGCATTAATTCAAAAGCCTACCTGTATTGATCCTAGATGAAATCATGAAACAACATTTAGAACGGATATATTTCATTAGAGATTTAAATTGCGGTTGTCGACGCGTTTCGGTCGTGTCGCATTCATCGTTAATTGTAGTAAATATCGACAATGAATATTGGTGATGGAGAGAACCAAAACTGCAAAATAGTGATAGTAACATCGCATTAGGATCGCTATTTAAATCCATGAACTACATGATCATGTGTATCATTTTCACCATGTGCTCATGTTCGTTGAACCTGGAAAACTTTTACCTCATGCGTCTTGTCCTGACTCAAAAGCACTTAAGGCTTGAACTTGCCTGTGAGGTACTGAGGTACGAACATAACCACTTGAACATCTAACATGAGACATCTGTTAGCAGATAAAAGATCATTTATAGCTGGTGTTGGTGATGACAATGGATATGGTTGGGCAATAGCAAAATCTCTTTCTGCTGCTGGACCTGAAATTCTTGTTGGAACATGGGTGCCTGCATGTACTTTGATCTAACTTATTGGTCATTTAGAAACGGAGATTCTTATTTAAGTTTCATTTCTTCTTACAATTTCATTTCTTTCTTGCAGGCACTCAACCTCATAATATGCAACTTTTAAGCTGCCTTCGCATCTCTTACGACAGATAAAATCATTCTCTTGATGTAGGTGTGCATGTTCTTAGTGTTTCACTTTCAGTGCCAGTGAGTTGTTCCAAAATGCATTTCAGCTGCATGGTATTCTCTTGATTTAGGTTCATGTTCTTAGTGTTTCATGTTCTTAGCGTTACTTTGTATCAATGCAGGGAGGTTATAGGTTGGAATAAGTCTTTTAACAAAGTCGATCCAGTAGTTTTAAGGTACGGCATGCTGGCCAAGGTTTCTAATATAACGTATTTGGAGATTACTAAAACTTTCTAAACCAAAAATGCTGCAAAGGGTAATCAAGAAAAAGACCAGGGAAAATTATAGAAGCTTGAACACTAGGCAGTGATCAACAATTGAACTAAACCAAATATGCTCAAAGGCTAAAGGCTATGCTGTAAAATCAAGCCACGGTTCCTGGACAACCTTCAGATTGGTGTTGTAGATTCTGTTGCTTCAGATTGTCTATTACATGTATGCGAGTAAAAATTGCTTGATACTTCAACTTGAACCCTGTTGGGCATCAGCTCTTGCCCAACCTCAACATAATCTGTCATCAGCTGTGAAATGCACAAAGGAACACATTCAGGCAAATGGAAGATAAGCGATCAAGAATATATATTATTTCTCCTATTCAAATAAATTGAAGGGAAAAAAAATGGTTTATTGTTTATGTCAAACTACAAATTCCACAAAATACGAACTATTCCCATAAGTTTGAAACAGTGAAGACTTAAGACAAAAGGTAAAGACCCAAAACCAGCGGCTCTATGATATTCAGGCAGCTGACAGCTCTTTTAATGAAAACTTTTATTTTATGAAACCATGTTAATGGTGAAACTTTTCAACTGTAAAATCTCAAAAAAAAAAAAAAAAAGAATTTCAAAACAAAAGATATAAAAATGAGAACTCTTGTATCACATTTAGTATTTTTTTCCCCCAAGTACCTGCCAATCCTTGAAGTCAAATCTGAAGACAAAGTGGTTGTAAGCAACCTCTTTTGATGCAACTGCCCTAGCAGTAGGAGCATTCCTTGGTGCTAATTGAAATGGAAAACGAAAACAAACAGAATGTTAGATTTTTAAAAATGAAAATAAACACAAGCTTGGAAAGGGGACATAAGCAGACATTCAGAAGTATCTTACAGACTAGATGAAAGCTTTTCTCATCCACTTTTATCTCAGCACGCCCATCTTTAACCAGAAATGAAAGGGCAAATAGATTTTCCACTGTTTGTGCAAAAGAATTCCTATTCAATACTAAATGTTCAAGCCTCACGATTCTATACTTCCTCAGAATGTCAAACATGGTTGACATATTACCATCAGTATTTGTCCTCTTCTGTATACCAGTATCATCAACCTGCAACAAATTGACAAAAGACAGACCTAGATGAGGTGTGGTGCAAAAAGGTTGCTACTTTTATGTGTTACACATTAACGTTAGTGCTAAAGAGCTTTAATAACGAAAGACCAAATTCCGCCAATATTTGACATGAAATGCTAACAAGAATGGACAATGGTATGAACTTAACTTCATTAACGGTACGTTTAATTGGTCTTTTATATATTTACTATTTCAGGAAATCATTTTGCATATAATACATTATTTTACTGAACTTATAATAAAGTAATGCATTAATTAAATTTTTTTATGTATATCATCTTAAAAAGTATCACTAAACACTAGTTAACATTTCCCTTTCATTAAAAGGTAAATTGACTCAATCCTCCATATTCTAATAGGACAAATCATCTTTAGATAACGCTGCTTCTATAGTGATTCTTGTTATGAACAAAGATTGCAGCTTGAACAACAATTCTTACCTCCCCAGGCTGCACATTTTCTGTCGGTCTCACACGTTTTCTGCGAACAGTGGCTCTCCTTTGCTTTAGTTGTGTATCCATAGGCCCAATCCTGAAGGAGTAAAAACGATAAATACATAAGTATGTAAAATATAAGTAAAGAATTATACTGAATTTCTATTAGTATTACATGGTTCGACACCCAGGACTGCTCCTAAAAACATGTGAGACTTCAATCCCAATCTTCTTCCAATCCATTAAGGTTCTGCCATCCTGTCTACTGCTACTACTACTACTACCTAGTCCACTTTGTTTTGCAAAGTCTCTAAGGAGACAGTTGACAAAATCGGTTACAGTAATCCCATCACCATTTGTTGCTTTGACAGAGGCAACCAAGGTGTTGGTAATGTCCAAGAGTGCCTCAGCATCAGCAATTTGTTCTCTTGGTTTCTGCACTGAAATTCACATAAAATACCCACACACACAAAAAATTGAGAACTTTTCACATAAAGGAGAAAAAAAAAAAAATCCAAAACACAATACCATGTTGATGTAAGCTCTCTACTGCATTAAAAATTGAGTTGAATTGAGCAGAATCAGTCCTAGAAATGTCATCTCTTTCATCTGCAAAACGAGTTGATAAAATTCCCCATTTAGAATAATGATAGTCAATAAATAGAAACCAAGTTCAGAATCAAATTACTAATTTTCTCTTTATTTGAACCACAAACTTAACCATTGGTAAGAATAGACAAATTTTAGGACATGGTTTGGTTGTTGCTTTCAAACTTTTCTCAAAATGGAATGCAGTTTGGTACAATGTTAAAAAAAACTAAAAAATTAAGTATTATATTACATTTTAATGATTTATGCCATATAATTTCCTTTCTTTTTTTTTTTTTTTTTGGCTAAGCAACCATATAATTTACTTATATATAAAAGCCAAAAAAATAACCTCGCCTTTTTTTTTTGGCCGAAAAAGAAGACTACTTTAAAAAAGAAAATGCTTACACATACAGGAAAAAAAGAACTTCATTGATTTCCCGCTCATTTTCTTCCAATCCAAACAGAAACAAAAACTCCAAAACAGAGACGAACAGTATATAATAATAATAATAAAAGAAATAAGCGAAGTTACCGAAAATAAGAGTCTTAACAGCGAGATAACGAGAGCGAAGAGTTCTACGATCACTGGAATCGTTAGCTTCAGTATCACTACTATTGCTATAACTACAATCTATTTCACGTTTTATGATTGGAGCCATGGCTTTTTCACTTTCTCTCATTGTTTTCTAGATAATAAAAAAAAATAGAAAAAGAGGGATTTAATAAAGAAAACCAAAAAAAAAAAAAAAAAAAACCCTAGAATTATAAAAGAGGTAACATGCTTTGATTGCGTGCGTGAGAAGCTTTAAAACAAAAACAAAAAAATCGAGAGATTAGAAATTCGAAGAGTCGTATTTTCCTTAATTACGTTTTCGAGAGTTCGACCGGTAATTGGTATATGGATTTTTTTTTTTTTAAAAGTGATTTAATTTGCATGGGGTTATATGTGATGGGCAGAAACCGAACTTACCAATAAATCGGGAAAACACAACCGGTAGTTCTTTCTCTCCCAATTAACAGGATCTGTAAATATGGTACTAAATTGCACAAGATATATATAAATATATTCCAGCAACACAAATTCAACCAAGGATAATCACCAACAACCAATCACACGAGACACACAATTTTTACGTGGAAAACCCCTTTAAATCAAAGGGTAAAAACCACGGGACTTAAGAGTCCAGTCAAAATCTCCACTATAATGAGAGTGCGTTTACAATATCACAATAATTCAGCTAACACAATGAGTACACAACTCTAACTTAGCTATCAACAAGTGATATTAAAATCAAAGAGAGAAAGTTGAGAAATCACCCCAAAAACGTGACTACTATTCGGACACAAAACAGTACTTTATAGTGTTCAGATGGAAATTCTCACCGTACACAATCAGCATCTACGTATCCTGTAGCCACTGCCAGAAAATCAAGAAGATCGGACCACGGATGAACCTCCGATCGATGACTTGATCAAACCTGTGCAACTCACTCTTTTCTCTCTTCACTGCCGCCTCCTCTATTTTTCTTTCTTTTGTTTAGCTACTGACTCTCCTTCAGCAAATACAAAAGCCCTCAAAATAAAATAGGGCTAAGGGCAGAATGGGTATTTCCTCCACATAGGAGGGACCCATGCCCAACAAATCTCCCCCTCCCGACTATGTGGAGGTGTTCGCCATCCCGGCGATCAAACAACATATTTTAAACTTTTCTCTTGGTAAGGCTTTAGTCAACATATCAGCACCATTATCATCAGTATGAATTTTCTCAAGTTCTAACAATTTAGCATCGAGAACATCTCGTATCCAATGATACCTTACATCGATATGTTTAGACCTAGCATGAAAGGTTGAATTCTTACCAAGATGAATAGCGCTCTGGCTATCACAAAATAAAACATACTTCTCTTGGGTAAAGCCAAGTTCTTGCATAAATCTCTTCATCCAAAGCAACTCCTTGCACGCTTCGGTCACTGCAATGAACTCTGACTCTGTAGTGGACAATGCAACACATTTTTGCAATCTGGATTGCCAAGCCACAGCTCCCCCTGCAGAAGTAATTAAGTAACCCGAAGTGGACTTTCTGGAGTCAATGTCTCCAGCCATATCAGAATCTGTATAACCAACTAGAACAGGTTTCTTATTGCCGAAACAAAGTTTCAAGTTGGAAGTACCCCGAAGATATCTCATAATCCACTTCACTGCATTCCAATGCTCTCTGCCTGGGTTAGAAAGAAACCGACTGACGGTGCCAACAGAATGAGCTAAGTCAGGTCTTGTGCATACCATTGCATACATCAAACTACCCACGGCTGAAGCATAAGGAACCTTCTGCATGTCTTCCTTCTCTTCTCTTGTGGAAGGACTCTGCTTGACACTCAATCTAAAGTGTGTAGCAAGAGGAGTGCTCACCACTTTAGCTTTGTCCATACTAAACCTTTGAAGTACTTTTTCAATGTACTTCTCTTGTGATAACCACAATTTCTTGGCATTTCTATCACGTGTGATCCTTATGCCAAGAATTTGCTTTGCTGGCCCCAAGTCCTTCATCGCAAAGGATTTACTCAACTCTTGCTTCAACATATTAATCTTAGAAGCATTACGACCAACAATAAGCATATCATCAACATAGAGCAACAAAATAATAAAATCATCACCAGAGAATTTCTTGACAAAAACACAATGATCAGAAGTAGTCTTCTTGTAGCCATGCTCCCCCATAACAGATTCAAACTTCTTGTACCATTGCCTCGGAGCTTGCTTCAAACCATACAAGCTCTTCTTTAATTTGCACACATAGTCCTCTTTTCCTTGTGCAATGAAACCCTCTGGCTGCTCCATGTAAAGCTCTTCTTCTAGATCACCATGAAGAAAAGCAGTTTTCACATCCATTTGCTCGACTTCCAAGTCATAATAGGATGCCAAACTCAATATAGATCTGATAGAGGACATTTTTACAACTGGAGAGAATATTTCCTCAAAATCAATCCCCTTTTTCTGACTGAAACCCTTGACGACCAATCTAGCTTTGTATCGTGGAGTTGAAGAATTCTCTTCTTGCTTCAACCTGTAAACCCACCTATTTTTCAAAGCTCTTTTACCCTTAGGCAATTTCACCAGCTCAAACGTATGGTTGTCATGTAAAGATTTAAGCTCATCTTTCATAGCATCAACCCACTGATCTTTGCATTCACTCTCCATAGCCTCTTCATAACACTCCGGTTCTTCCCCATCAGTTAAAAGAACATACTGATCAGAAGAATACCTCACAGAAGGCTGTCGATCTCTAGTAGACCTCCGAAGTGGAACTGCTGGTGGAGATATAGGTCCTTGGTGTTGATCATTCACAACACTATCCATGGGAGCATCAAAATCACCCATACCCTGCTGGTCATCATGGACATCTTCTTGCATGCCATCCTCAACTGGATTTGGCGGAGGGGTTAGAGGAATTGGATCCCTGGCGGTCAAGTCATCACTATTCTGTGGATCGGTTTTCTCCGCCTTGTCAATGTCATCAATGGTCTGATCCTCAATGAAAACAACATCTCTGCTTCTAACAAGCTTCTTTTCAACTGGGTCATATAACCTGTACCCAAATTCATCTTGACCATAACCAACAAAGATACATTGACGAGTCTTGGCATCTAACTTTGACCTCTCATCCTTTGGAACATGTACAAAAGCCTTGCAACCGAACACACGCAGGTGATCATATGACATATCCTTACCAAACCAAACTTTGTCTGGAACATCACCTTGCAAAGGAACACTTGGAGACAAATTAATCACATGTGCCACTGTATACAAAGCTTCACCCCAAAAAGATCTAGGTAACTTTGCATCTGAAAGCAAACATCTGACTCTCTCAATCAATGTTCTGTTCATTCTTTCGGCTAAGCCATTCAACTGTGGTGTCTTAGGAGGTGTCTTTTGATGCCTGATTCCCTGTGCACGACAATAATCATCAAATGGTCCACTATATTCGCCGCCGTTATCAGAACGGATGCACTTCAACTTCTTCCCAGTTTGCCTTTCAACTGAAGCCTGAAACTGTTTGAACACATCAAGCACTTGGTCTTTTGTTTTCAAAGTATAGACCCAAAGTTTTCTTGAATGGTCATCAATAAAAGTCACGAAATAAAGTGCACCACCATGCGACCTTACTTTCAAAGGACCACAAACATCGGAATGTACCAACTCTAGCAAATCTGATTTTCTTGAAGGAGGATGACTCTTAAATGAAACTCTTCTTTGTTTTCCAGCCAAACAATGAGCACAATTCTTCAGTGTAGCATTCTTCAACCCAGAAAGTTGATTTTTCTTGGCCAGACAATTAAGCCCCTTTTCACTCATGTGACTAAGCCGTTTATGCCATAGCACAGTTGAACTATCATTTTCGGTCACATTAACAATGCCTCTGGAAATTGAAGACTGCATCAAATATAAATTTGAACACTTCTTTCCTCGAGCTACAACTAATGAGCCTCTAGTCAATTTCCACTGACCATCACTGAAGGTGTTACAAAATCCCTCATCATCTAGCTTTCCCGCTGAAATCAAATTCAAACGGATATCCGGTGCATGTCTGACATTTTTCAGCGTCAACTTTGTTCCATTGTTAGTTTCCAAACAGACATCTCCCATGCCAACAACATGTGCTAAGCCATCATTACCCATCTTCAATACCCCAAAATCACCAGGCGTATAAGATGTGAAGAATTCCTTCCTAGACGTGACATGAAGTGAAGCACCAGTGTCTATTACCCAACTTGTCTCGTCGCATGCTAAGTTGATCACATTCTCATCACAAGTAACCAACAGATCATCAGAGGTAGCAGCAGTAACACGATCATTCTTTCCATGATCTTTATTCTCTTGTTTATCACTACCACCTTTGTTCTCATTCCTCCACTTGTAGCAATATTTCTTGATATGGCCCATCTTGCCACAATAATGACACTCAACATTTTTAAATCTTGATCTTGACTTGCTTCGGCTTTTATCTCTACCCGTTTCATTTTTGCTCCTACTTCTCCCCCTATTTTCAGTAACTAGAACCTCAGACTGTGATGAAGAACCCTGAGACTTTCTTCTCACTTCTTCATTCAAAACACCATTCTTGGCAAGTTCCAAAGTTACTACACCATTAGGAGCAGAATTAATAAGTGAAACCCGAAATGTTTCCCAAGAGTCCGGTAGAGTAGCAAGCAACCAAAGCCCTACTACTTCATCCTCAAATTTGATGCCCATACCAATTAACTGATTCATAACTCCTTGAAACTCATTCAAGTGATCAGCCACAGTTGTTCCTTCTTTATACTTCAGTTCCATCATCTTTTTAAGCATGAACAACTTGTTATTGCCAGACTTTAAAGCATACAAGTTTTCAAGCTTGTTCCACAATGTGCGTGCATGTGTCTCTTGATCAATGTGATTGTAAACATTTTCCTCAACAAATTGGCGAATAAAAGCACACACCTGCTGATTCTCAAATTCCCATTCCTCAACACTTTTAGATTCGGGTTTTTGAGTAGCAAAGACAGGAAGATGCAAAGACTTCACAAATAACAGGTCTTTCATTTTATTCTGCCACAATTGATAATTTGTGCCATTCAAAATAATCATTCTACTTGTGCCAGCCTCCATAATTACACAACAACACAACCAAAGCTCTGATACCAGTGTGATGGGCAGAAACCGAACTTACCAATAAATCGGGAAAACACAACCGGTAGTTCTTTCTCTCCCAATTAACAGGATCTGTAAATATGGTACTAAATTGCACAAGATATATATAAATATATTCCAGCAACACAAATTCAACCAAGGATAATCACCAACAACCAATCACACGAGACACACAATTTTTACGTGGAAAACCCCTTTAAATCAAAGGGTAAAAACCACGGGACTTAAGAGTCCAGTCAAAATCTCCACTATAATGAGAGTGCGTTTACAATATCACAATAATTCAGCTAACACAATGAGTACACAACTCTAACTTAGCTATCAACAAGTGATATTAAAATCAAAGAGAGAAAGTTGAGAAATCACCCCAAAAACGTGACTACTATTCGGACACAAAACAGTACTTTATAGTGTTCAGATGGAAATTCTCACCGTACACAATCAGCATCTACGTATCCTGTAGCCACTGCCAGAAAATCAAGAAGATCGGACCACGGATGAACCTCCGATCGATGACTTGATCAAACCTGTGCAACTCACTCTTTTCTCTCTTCACTGCCGCCTCCTCTATTTTTCTTTCTTTTGTTTAGCTACTGACTCTCCTTCAGCAAATACAAAAGCCCTCAAAATAAAATAGGGCTAAGGGCAGAATGGGTATTTCCTCCACATAGGAGGGACCCATGCCCAACATTATATTATTTAATGATGGACGGTTGGGATTTTCGCGTAGTTGAGTGCGGGAAAAAAAAGTGTAATAATTGGAAAATCAATTTTTTGAAGTTTTCTTTATTTTTTAATGGAAAATTTTATTTTTCTTGCACCAATTTTTTTTTTTTTGAAAATTTTCAACTTGCTAACTTAAATTAATTACAAAATATTTATAACATGAGAGAGAGTGTAAAAAAAAAAAATACATTGTTTTAGTATAAATCAAGATTTAATAACACAACAAAAATGATATATATATATATATATATATTTTTCAATATGAAAATTTGATACTTTAACTTGACTTGTACGAATGACAAATGCCAAGATTTTTAATTTAGTGTACAGTATATACTGTATTCAAGATTAATATTGCTTTTTAAGACTAATTATTTTTTTAATCTAAGTTAAATTGCATTTTGTTCTCTAACTTTTTGTTGTATGAATCAAGATTTCAGATTGTTAAGTCTATTAGGTTTGTTCGCCAGATCCACCAGTCAAGTTTACCAAGCTCAGGATTTAATCTATCAAGTCTAGCATATTAGATTGACATCCAGGTGAACACGTGGATGCCTTTCAACTCTTCAGAGATCATGTTGTCTGACATTTCAGGAATCACGTGAGACTCCAACTGCTATAACCATTATGACGAGACCGTCCATACCGTTGACCACCAGACCTCGACCAAAGACAACACATGGCTAAACAGGTATAAATAACCTCATAGGGACTAACCAACGGTAGACACTTTGCACAATCTTAATACTTGTCTTTTTCTTACTTCGCCTACTTTCTCTCCCCTCCAAATACTGACTCAAACATCAAAACATACTTCAGAGATCAAACTCCGACACTTCTAACCTCTTTTCTCCTCTACAGAATCTCATATCACCAGAACAAGCACCTCACCCTCAAAAAAACTCAACACAAATAACTCAATTTTATAATTGTTTATGGTCGAACCTAAGTAGGTTCAAGCTTGCACCTGAGAATTTTACTTAATTAGCATGATTTGAATCCCTTTCTCTATTTTATTTTTTAAAAATGAATCCGTCTAATTATGCGATTAAATTTTAGTTATGGTGAATCTATATTATATTTAAATTTTTTGATTGAATTGACATTATGAATTAATCGGATATTAATACACTTGGAAAATTGAAAAAAAAAATCAATTATACAATAAATATGTATATATTAATAATTATAATTTCTTATAACATTATAAGAAATTGTCTTATATATGTCAGCCATGAAGAGAAAGAAAAATGTTTGCCATTGTCCAAATGTGTTGGGACTAGTGGGAGGAAGTATATACACCTTGGATGGAAAATAAGAAAAGAGAGCTAAAAAGGAAAATAAACAAGAAAATTAAGAAGAGAAAAGATTATTTGGCCATGACATCTACCATATTAGCTTCCACATGTTTATTTTGATGTGGTTAGACTTAACAAATAGAGGTGATGGGTCGGGCTGAATCCAATAATAAATTTTTGCTTGATCAAAATCGAATTCAATTCGAAAGTCAATTTTATTATTTAAAACATATTAAAATATATTTTATATTAATAATTATATATTTTTATAATTAAATTTAAATAATAATTCAAATTGAGCAATATTGATTTAGATTACTAAAAACTTATCGCAAGTCTAGTTCAATTTAAAATCTGTGGATGGATCTATTAACAGAGCTAATGGAATCGATTAGTTTAAATTCCATAATACAATCCATGATATGCTACTACGAGTACATACAGAACAGAATGTAAATTCATCTTTTTACTTGCAAGAAATAGAAAAAAAAAAAAAAAAAAGAAGATAGAATGAAACTTTTGAATGCAAAGCCAAAAACTAGCAAAAAAGCACAACATAAGGCAAAAGAAAATTCTATTTTTGAAGAACTTAACAATTTCACTTTCATGAATAAAAAACACAAAATTATACTCACTGTTACAATTAGTTATTACTTTTCCTTAAACCTAATAGACTTGCATTCTGTTTGTTTTTAGTTTTTAATTTTTAGCAAAAGTCAAAGAAGCCAAAAAAAAAAAAAGTACCAACTAATAGGAAGCCAATAAATAAATCATTTTCGTTAACCAAATAATTTTCTATCAAACAAATATTAAAAATGCAAAAATTATTTTTTTAAAGTTAATTTTATTAAACAAACAGAGCATTGAACTATTTTTATCACCCAAAGAGAAAAGCCCACAACCAGTGTTCTCAGACAGCTTGATGCAAAATTATGGGTGGATTAAACTTGTTCATGGGTCAATCAAGTTAGACTCGATAGGCCTTCTAAAATCCATGCCCAATGGTCGGTTCGGCCTATTGAGTTTTGGAAGCTCAATTTTTTTTAAAATATTTAAAATTAAAAATTATTATTATTATTTTAATATTTCAAATTAAGTTGAGTCCAAACTTAAATTTCTTTATTCAAGATTTGAATCGAATCAAACATATAATCCGAAAGTTGAACAGCCATAGAATGCATTAACTATTTAACTTTACAGAAATTTAATACTGATTTATAAACGACAAATGGAAAATAATTGGTATTTTGAAAAAGATTTTTAATGTTTTGAAATTTGAAATTCAAAAAAAAAAAAAAATTGTCAGTTGTCACTGAGTTTGCACAATACTAGCCAGCCATAGCTCCACAATCATCCACCGTTCCCCCCTCCCATTCCCCATAATCACGTCCCCACCCTGAATTCTCCTTTCCGTTACTCTTTTCGTAATTTCTTTAAAACTTAATGGCAAATAGTGACGTACTCTTCTAAGTTTTATAAGTCCACCACTGCCAAAACTCTTGAGAGATTGAAACCCTCCCCGAATCCTATCCAGCCACAATTTGCCGGAATTTCCGCTAAATATTTTTTTCAAAAAAAAAAAGAAAAAGAAGAGAAGAACTTCCTATAAATTCAAAAACATTACTCTCCAATATTCAGTGCCTGCCTAAAAAAATTATTTTTTTCTTAAAAAAAAAAAAAAATTCAAGTTAGGGTTTTGAGAAAAAAAATGAAAGCTTCATTGAAATTTCGTGAAGAGAAAAGGCCAGTGTTGAGAGCGAAAATACCTGTAAGCATTTTGGGCTTGCCGTTCCAATCAGGCATCGTCGCCGGCGAATCCAAGGAGCTCACTTTAATTCTTTCTACGTTCTTCGAATCTGGGCCGTCCATCAAGGTCGCTTACCGTCCTAATGACACGTGGAACCCTTTCTCTCTTATCGTCAAGTCTGGAACCGGACCCTTCGGTTCTCCCATCTCCAGCTCTATGCTTATGAGCGCTGAGTTTAACCTCCTTGGCCGTGGAAACCCTAGCTTTATGCTTCACTTCAAGCCTCAGTTTGGGGATTTCTCGATCAAGAAGTCGCAGTCTTCTGTTTTTGATAAAGTCGTGAAGCCGAGGAATGACGCCGTTTTGGATGTCGATTCGTCGATTGAGGTGGTGGATTTTCCGGCTCTTAATGGCGACTCCGCCGGGTTCTTTGCCGAGAAGAGGAAACTTGCGACTTTGAATTCGGGAGACATCGCGGGGGTTCTGTCCGAAATGGAGGTAGCGGCGAGGACGGTGGTGCCAATTAAGGGAAAGGCAATGGTGAAATTCCGGTGGGGAATGAGGATTCCATCGGAGATGAAGAGTGGCATTGGCGGAATGGGTGATCCTACGGCTGGGATTTCGTTTAGGAAGATTCCGTTTTTGGTGATGGATAAGATCGGGATCGAACACGTGGACAGTGCTGATTCGAAGCTGGCTATATCCACAGCCAGCAAAGCGGGTCCAGAGGTGAGCACGAATGCTAACGTGGCAGAAGTATGTTTTACGGTCAAGCGACAGTTGGAAGCTTTGCAATCTGAGAATGGGTTACTGAAGAGAGCTGTGGATGATCTCAGGCGAGAAATTTCCGGCGGAAAATTCGGGGATTTGAATTCTGGGAAATATAGAGAAATTGAAAGAAATGGGATTAATAAATCGAAAATGGAGAGAAGAATGAGTGAGAAGAAATCCATGGAAGGGGATGTGAATGAGGAGCTGAAGAAGGCATTGGAAGGAGCTACTGGTGCTTAGCAGAAATTTAATGTAAGCTTTGGTTTGGTTAGTATTTTTATTATCATTAAGCTTTTATGTTTGGATTAGTAAGTATAGCAGGTACTATTAAATTAGAATATCTGAAATTTGCTACTACTATTAAATTAGTGGGTGTGGTTAGTGAATTATTCAATTGTAAATTTCTTTTGGTTTTTGATTACCGTACTGAACCTTGCTTGGTTTTTGATCCTTCTAAAATACAATACAATACAATGTAGTGTCTGCTATGCTGTCTAGATTGAGCATACTAGTGGACTCTTCAAGATTGAAACTGCATAACTACTCGTATTTGCATAAGAAGCTTAAGAGATTTAGGTCCAAAGCTTTTGAATGAAGCTTTGGTCTCTTTTGAGAGAAGCGAGCTGTTGCATCCCTTGCATAGGCGGTGGAGATGGCAAACTTGGGGAAACCTTTAACCCAAAGCTTTTGAATTCATATGAGATGTCGGACTCACATTGGCAAATGAACAAATGCTGTTAATCCTAGAAGTATTTTTGATAACCTTGTAATAAATAATTCCTCCAAGGCTAACACCTTCATTCCTTGCAAATTCCAGCTCTATAGAGAGAGATCAAGCCTTTCACAATTCCAAATCACCAGAGGTATTAAAAGCCTTTGGCAATGAAATCAAACAAAAAATTCAAAACTTAATCAAATTGATTTAAGCAATCATCTTTAAAAGGACAGTTAACATTTGATAAATTTGAAATTCGAATTTTAACATTTACTATCTCTAATTATCGACAATAATCATCAATTTGTAGTTGAGTACTAGAAATAAAAACTTTTGAGTTGATTTATTTATGACAAAGAAAACAACAAACCAAGGGATGGTTACATGCTTACATTTACAGAAAGGAAAAAGAAATCAAATAATATATAGATCAAATTACAAGCATACATTAAAAAGCAACGATGAGCATAACATAGAGAAAGTCACTTGGTCCAATCACCGTGACGCTTCAACAATCAAACATCCACAAACTTGACCTGCCACAAAGAATAGATGAACGGTTAGCAAGTCATTAAATTGAGGAATGATTTATGTCAATATCATACAGTACGTTTTTTATTTTATTTTTCCTCCTTCACTTCTAAAAGAATAAATGTAAATAAATTAGGTTGTTTTGATATATATTATCAATAAAGCAATTATTATTTTATTAATCAATAATATATTTTAAAATGATTTAATTACATTGTAACATTTTCAAATTTTATTAGCATAAAAATTGAAAAAAAAACAGAGACTGATAAATTAGATAAGCATATCGGCCTAACAACACAAGACCATAAAATAAATAAAGAAGTTTCGTAAGTTTAATTATATATAATATATATTAGAATTTTTGACGCTCACTCTGTGAGTGAAAATATATTTAAAAAATAAATAAATTGTGTTTAAAAAAATTAAATATTAAAAAAATTAGATAATTTTTTTTTATGTGAGTAGTTTTTTAAAAAAATGGTCAAAATTTTGATAGTTCTTTTAAGTGCTAGTTTTTTTAAAAGATTAGGTGATTTTTTAAAAATAAATAAATAATTTTTTTTATTAAAAATATTAAAAAATATAATTATTTTTATTTAATTTTTATAATTTTATTTGGTTATTTTATATTTTCACCGATTGATTTGATGTCACCAGTCATTTTTTTTAAAATAGTATATATCGATATATGGTTAAAGAAGAAAAAGAAAGAGAAGACTGATGAGTGATGAGAAAGGAGATTAAAACAGTACCCTTACCTTACTTATTCATCATCTGTAGTTGAGGTCTCCAAGTCCAAATTGCGGAGAAGAAGATGAGGGACATGAGCAATCTTAGGCCAATCTTCACCGGTTTCTTCTTTGCATCTTTCGCTTAATGTTGGACATCCATCAACCTCCAATGTTTTGAGTGCAGTGAGGTGTTGCATCCCTTCTGGTAGAGATGACAGCTTGGGGCAATCTTTAATCACAAGCTTTTGAAGGGATATGAGATGTTGGAACCACGTTGGTAACGTCGAGAGATTCTCCAATCCCTCAATGTGCAACTGCTGCAATGTTTTGGTGGATCCTAGAACAATCCATTGGGGTAGTGACTCCACCTTTGGCAGTCCTCCAATCCCCAATTTTCGAAGGCTACCATCTTCTTTCCCTCCCAGTTCCAGCTCCATAGAGAGATCAAGCTTCTCACAATCAGCAATTGCCAAAGTTTTTAATGCAGTCAGGTATTTTAAACCTTGTGGCAATGAAATCAAGTTTTTGCAATCCTGAATAACCAATGTTCGAAGGGCTGTTAGGCTTTGCATGTTTTCGAACAAATATTTTAAATTTTCACATTCCAAAAATCCCAAAAACCGAAGAGAACTCAAGCAGCCTATTCCATCCTCCTGCAAACCCGTCTGTTTTGTTGTTATAATTAATGTTCTAAGGCTAATCAGGTACCTTATTGGCAACTCTTCAATTCCCTCACATCCACCAAGAAAAAGAGTTTGCAAACTTTGCAAATTGCAAATGAAATATGGAAGTTTTTTTATATTGCCATTATTATTTATGCTCAAATATCTCAAATGCTTTAAATAACGTATGCTGTTTGGCAATTGCTCAAAACTGGACTCAGCCAAATCTAGCGCCCTCAAATGTTTGGACCTTGAGATGCATGTTGCAATAAGGGAATCGCTACTAGCCTTCTGTTCTTCACTCTTCAACATAAGTGTTCGCAGATGGCCCAAGTTATTTGGCAACTTGGAAGTACCTTGCCCTGACAAATCAAACCATAAATGTCGAACATTCCAAGTCGAATAATGGTTACATGAATTCACCTCATTTTTTGCCACTGATAATGCAAGATCGTGTACTAAATCATGCATTTTGAAGGTGAAACATACAAACTCATCTTCAAGTTGTTGGAAGAAAGATCTTGACCATAACTCATGTATATACCGATTCCCAATATCTTCTGGCTCTTCATTTTTGTTTGAAGATTGCAAAAACCCATGTGCCATCCACAATGAGATCAAGTGAAAATTAGTGAATTCAAAATCTTTTGGAAAAATTGAACAGAAGGCAAAACATTGCTTTAAATACCAAGGCAAATGATCATAACTTAGTTTTAGAGCAGGCAAAATGTCATTTTCCTTCTGTTCTAACTTCCATATCTCATTATCTCTAACAAGTTCCCAATCATGTTCTACCCTGGTTGAGCAAAGTAGGCTACCTAAAGTCTTCACAGCCAAAGCAACACCTTTGCATTTTTGAACAATTTCTTCCCCAATTCTTACAAGATTTTTGTGTTGTTTCTCTTCACCTTCATTGAAGGCAAGTTTAAGAAACAAAGACAAAGAATTCTCATAAGAAAGATTTTCTAAATCATATTGAGGGATTGTGCCTGTGATTGTAGCTACTTTATTGCTACGAGTTGTGACAATTATTTTACTCCCTTCAGCTCCCATAGCTAACAAATCTTTTAGCTCAATCCATTTTTTCTTGTCCTCATTCCACACATCATCTAAGACAATCAAAAATCTTTTACCATTCAAACAATCTTGTAAAACTTTATGTAATTCCTCCTTATTCATGTCCTTACATTTTACACCAGTGGCAGATTTAATGATTTTTATCATCAATTGTTTGATATCAAAATCCTCTGTAACACAAACCCAAATTCTCAACTCAAAATGCATCCTTACTCTTTCATCATTAAACACCAATTGGGCAAGGGCAGTTTTCCCAATACCTCCAATCCCAACTATGGGAAGGACAGAGATGTCTTCCCCATCAGTTGGATTGATTAAGAATTTTATTATGTTTTCTTTATCTTCATCTCGACCAATGACATCAGATGTCTTAACAAAGGAGTAGGTTTCCCTCTCACTATGCCTGACACGAGTTTCATGTTTTTCAATGAGATGAAATTTGGTCTTATTAGCAGCAATCTCATTCAACAACTCGTTTGCCTTTTTGATCTTATAGCCCATCCTAAATCGAAATGCCAATGGGTTTGAGCTAGAAAAGAAATGGCGTACCTTCCTTCCAGTGCTTCTCCGTTCCAGGACTTGCCTCCTCAACGCTTCAATCTCAAATTCGTCTATCAAATCTTCCACTTCATAACAAGCATCTTTGAACTTCTGTAGCCAAAGGCTGAGCTCATTGTTACGAGCCTGTTGTTGTTCAGCATCCAGGAGCACAACTTTGATAGCAGTTAGCGTCTTGTTAAGCTTTTCAAACTCCCTTTGGACACCCCACGCCAAGCAAATTCCTTCCAAGGCAGCACTCCCTAGTTTCTCCAATACTTTTCCTGCGATGCCGGATGCAAAGGATTCAGCCATATTTTTTAGGTGGAGGGAAAAGAGTTCTGAGTTATTGTTTCTCTGCTGATTTTTTGATTCAGAGTTGCCAAGTGCCAACAATCGGCCGTTCTTGAAGCTTTATATAGGAACATAGCAGAATTTGTTTGGCTTGTATGTGTTTCTGCCTAGATTGCAACTTCGTGAAGTAAAGTATATGTTCTTAATTGCTCATATTCTTTCTTTGTAGGTGCAAACTAAGCCTTGAAGTGTTAGTTGGGCAATGGATTTATTCTTTGGAGAGGATGGAAAGACCCAATTTGGTTGTTCTATTATTAGCAATGATTTGAAGGATTTTCATGTTAGATGTTGCAGGCAAGGCATGTTTATACGAGTCTCTTCTTTTTATTTTCTTGGGTGGGATCCTTGAATAGATTACTTTATACCCTAAAAGAATCATGCAAACTTCTTGGTTTGAGGTGTAAATAGTAAACTAAAAGCCCATCTTTATAATATACTAGAACAAATTAAACCCCGCCTTGCCGGGGGTATTTTTAAATTTTTTATTTTTTTAATTCGTTAATACTAATAAATTAATTTAAAATTATATTTATTAAATAATAATTATTTATTTAATTTTTTATTTGAAATTATAATAATTATAATATAATTATATTATGTTAATTATAAAAATTAAATTTATAAAAATTATTTATTTATAAATTACGTAATATAAATGCATTTTAAAATGTTATTTATCTATATATTTAAAAATATTTAGATTTTATTGTGCACTCTATATTTTTATTTATAAGAATTAAAAAATAATAAATAAAAATATGGTTTGTATTTTATTTTCTCGTATGATCGGTTTGTTCATATAGGTTAGCAGCAAATTCGTTTTTTCCTTTTTTTAGAGCGGGTCGAATACGGATCCTAAATCGATTCGCGACTCAACGTGGGACCTATGCCTTTAAATACATCATTTAAAATTAAAATATTTAATAAAATAATTTTTTTTAAACTTTTTTCCTGAGTCGATCGGGTACAAATCCTAAATCGACCCACGAGTCAACGTGCGTATCAACTCCTTTAAATACATCATTTGAAATTAAAATAAAATAATTAATAAAATATTTTTTTAACTTTTTCTCCGTGCCGGTCGGGTATGGATCCTAAATCGACCCGCGAGTCAATGTGCAGACTAACCCTTTTAAATACACTATTTAAAAATTAATTAATTTTTTTAACTTTTTCTCCGTGCCGGTCGGGTATGGATCCTAAATCGACCCGCGAGTCAATGTGCAGACTAACCCTTTTAAATACATTATTTAAAAATTAATTAATTTTTTTTTACTTTTTTCCGTACAGGTTAGGTACGGATCTTAAATGGACTTGCGATTCAATGTGCCCTTTAAATACATCATTTAAAAATAAAATAACTAAAAAATAATTAATAAAATAAACTTTTTTATATTTTTTCCAAATAGGTCGATTACGGATCCTAAATTGACCTGCGAGTGAACGTATGGGTCAACCCTTTAAAAACATCATTTAAAATTAAAATAAAAATAATTAATAAAATAAATTTAGTTTTTTAAATTTTTTTCTCTAGCAGGTCGGGTAGAATCCTAAATCGACTTACGAGTCAACGTGCAAAGTGCAGATCAATCTCTTTAAATACATCATTTAAAAATAAAATAAAACTAAAAACTAAATAACAAATAACAAATAACAAAAAATAATTAATAAAATAAATTTATTTATTAATTTTTCCTAACCGATCGAGTACGGATCCTAAATCGACTCGCGAGTCAACTTACGGATCAACCCCTTCAAATACATCATTTAAAAATAAATTAATAAAATAATTTTTTTTTTTAGCGGGTCGGGTATGGATCCTAAATCAATCCTTGATTGACCAATTCCTTTAAATACATCATTTAAAAGTAAAATAAAAAACTAAAACTAAATAAAATAATTAATAACAAAAAATTCCGAACGGGTCGGATACGAATTTTAAATCGACCCATAAGTTATCGTGCAGACTAACCCTTTAAATACATCATTTAAAAATAAAATTAAAAACTTAAAATTAAAAATCTAAAAATAATTTAAAAAATGTTATATAGTAGGACAAAAATGTCCCTAGCACATTTAAAAAATACCTCTTGAGTCAAAAATAATTATTAGTAAATATTTTTTCAAATAAAGGATTTTAAATATCGCAAATATTTTTTATTTTGACGAGAATACTTCAAATAATAATAATAATTTTAATCTGTATAATATTGAACTCTTAATTTTAACAATTAAAATTCACTTTTTTACAATAAAAACCTTAGTCACTCGGACTTAATTAATATATAAGATAAGATTTAAATAATTCCAACACAAATTGGTCGCGATGTCCTAATTGTTTGATGCCTAGACCGTATTAAAACGAGAAAGCATGTCTCGGAGGGCAACTTCCTCATTGCACTAAAAATAAATAACATAAAAATTCTATTAAATAGGTTGAATATTAAACAATTTAAATAAATTGAATATAAATACAATAATATCACACTGTTAGGATATACTTGATAGAATGGATAATATTATTTTGATATTGGTATCGACCATTTAATTTGTTTAATCACATCCTTACAACTGATGATCTTGACTGTTGACCTGGACGTATTATAATGTTTAAAGTTGGAATAATTTATACGGTATTTAAGTGTTATTTGATAAATTGATAAATTAAGTGTTGAAAATTAAATACTGAATTTATATGATAAAAACTGTTTGATATATTATTGAAATTAAGTACTGAATATAGTTATATTATTTGAGAACTGTAAATCTTTAATTTTAAAAATTATTCATTTCATAATTTTAATCTTATTAATATAATATTTTATATTATTTTAGATAGATATAAATAAAATTTAAAAAGGTAATTTAAATATCTAATCTTTTTAACAAAATAAAAAAAAGAGATAATTTAGTTCAAATATAATTTTTTAAAAAATAAAATCGACTTAACATATTCTGCATTAAATAGCTCTCTACCTATTTATCTCATTCGATATTTTTTTTTGTTGAATTTTTTTTATTAAGTAATGTAGACACCAGATTTTTCCCAAGCTATTTCTCTAGCCTAGGATTAAGTCTTTTGACTCTTTAGACTCAATAAAGGAAAGACCCACGTTTGTTTTTTATTTTTATTTTCTTTTCTTCAAATATCTTCTTCTCATTAAAACTTTCTTTGACTCCCCTTTGCAGACAAATCACTAAATCAGTGCAAATTGATTTCATCCGATTTTCCTCTTTCAACTAAATCAAATCTTCAAATCAGTGTCAAATTACCATTTCTGTTCCAAAGGCCAACAAAACACAATCTTAGCAAATCCCTAAATTGGTGTGGATTAATTACAAAAGCTAAAAATAAATGTTTAATTCCTAATCAGAATAAATCAGTTTCCCATTTCAATGAACAACAAATCCCTTAATTACAACAATCTTTAAACTCTAAAATTAAGGGATTAATTTTCAAAATTGATTGAGAATTAAAATCTGATTAAAGGGAAAGAAATCATGCTTTCCAAAAGAGAGGGATCTAATTGCTCCTATAAATAGGAGCAATCTACACAGTGAAAAGACAGACAGAGAGAAATAGAGGCAAGCACAATACTCAGATTTTAATAGGAGAGAAAAAAGTTTTCTGAAATCAAAAGTAGTACGAAGTCTTGAGGTTTTTGGTTCCTGTGCGGGTCCGCGTCCTGACCCGACCTAGGTGTATTTTTTTTTCATTTTAATTTCTTTTTATATATATATATTTTTTTTATTTACCTTTTTGATTCTTTTTATATATGTATTTTTTTATTATTATTATTGAATCTTTATTTTTATTATTTCCTTTTTAAATATTTAGTTTAAATTTTTATTTCGTGAATGTTAATGCTTGTTTGTTTGTGTTTATATTTTCCTTTTGTTTGATAATTATTAACATAAAATTTATTTAGTTTATGTTGTTTCTTAATTGCGATAATTTCAATTTAATTAGATTTTATTTTATTTTATTTCATTCACATAATATGCTTTCATTTCATAACCCACAATAATTAAATAAATAAAAAATAAATCAAGATCTTACCGACGATGAAATCTTAAAAAGTTGCGAATGGTCAATTTTTAAGAATTTCTAGGTGAGGAGAATTATTAGGTGACTAACCTGAATGGTGAAAAGTAACCTAGAAATTTCCCAATATTCTAAATCTGTAATCCTTGATTTTAAAATAAATTCGACGATGGATCTTCATAAAACGAATAGTTTCTATTGAAGACTTCTGAGGTGAGGAGAATTTTTAGGTGTCTAACCCGAATGGTGGAAAGTACTTTAAAAATCTCCCAATATTTTAAACTCTAAATTTTATTTTTAATTAGTAAAATACTTAATAATTCCGATGACGGAGCCTCTTCATAAGAACGAATGTCTTCTATTGAAGACTCTTGAGGTGAAGTGGATTTCAAAAAGCAATCCTGGATGGTGGAAAATATTTTTGGAATCTTTCCAATATTTAATATATCGAAAGTTAAAGACCATTATATTTTAAGACCTATAGGATAACATTAGGCTAATTAGGTACTATCTCTGCATAGGCGTTGTGGGGGTGTTAATCCTTCCCCGCACGTAACCGAACTCCCGAACCTAGTTCTGAACGTAGACCAAAACCTATTCTTTTTAAGATATCTTAGTTGAGCTTAGGATCAGTTTACAAAGAATAGACTTATATAGGTGACTAATCACACCTAGTAAATAAAAAGATTAGTGGCGACTTCTCATTTGCGTCTAGCATGCCGAATTCGCATTTGGCACATTATGACAAGTAAAATTGAATATGGGTTATCAAACACATTGAAAAAAGTTGATGTAGAAAATTTTCTTTTTCAATACATTAAATTTTTTTAATACTTTATCAATCATACCCTTAAAGTCCCTGATTGAGTTGGTGTCACGAATCAAATGACACCAACTAAATTAATAAAATTCTTTAAAATATTTAAAAAATATTAATAATAATATAAAATTAAAAATGATAATATTTTTTATATCTAAAAAACTATCACTAATCAATTTTTTTAAACATAACTATTTAACTCACTATTTTTCCTGCCATAACCGACCAAATCTCCTGGTTTTCTCTCGACAGTAGAAAGCGGTTAGTTCTCTTTTTCATTTTTCTTGATTTCATAGGATTTGCTTTCTTTCCTTGAATCTGATGTATATGCCTTAGGATTCATTACACGGTATTTCAGCAATTGGTAATAGAAGTTAGGTTTTTTAATTTTTTCATGTTTTGATTGTTTGTTGTTCTAGAAATCTAGGGTTACCTTGTTTGCTTATACATTCTCATCAACGTTTAAGATTCAGTTTTTGATATTTCATATCTTGTTATGCCTGTTTTGTGTTAATCCTTATTGAGCTTTGCTTTTTCTAGTTCTTCTTTAACCTGATTGAAGGCCAATAAATAGGGGAATCGGGGGAGTTAGAGATTGTCCTGGAAGAAGAGAACTGCTGGGATAATTCGGTATCCAGATTTACCTTGGTAGGGAAGATTGTTGCAGAGAAAACATTGAATCAAAGAGGAGTTCTTGGGATTTTGCGAAATATATGGTCAGTGATAGAAGCCCCAATTATTCGAGGATTGGAGGTTAATATGTACAGTATCTCTTTTAGATCTGAAAATATGATGAGAAAAGCTATAGAGGATGGGCCATGGATAATAATGGGTCATTGTTTGGTTCTAAGAGAACGGCCATATGGGAGTACAATTGAGGAAATCGATTTTTCTGAGGTAATTTTTTGGATTCAGATTCATAATCTTCCATTATCAATGTTAACAAAAGAGAATGCTGGTATGATACGAAGATGTTTGGGGAAGGTTATCGAGATTGAAGACCCAGATGGAGATGAAGGAATTGGAAGGGGGTTTATACGGGTTAGAATAGAAATCAATGTGAGGAAGCCTCTAATAGAGGGTTTTTGGGTTCCAATAAAGGGTAAGGAGAAGATTCGAGCTAGCTTGAAATATGAGAGATTATCGGATTATTGCTTTCATTGTGCAAAATTAGGGCATTTGATAAAGAATTATGTAGATAAGGGGAATAATAAAGAGAGAAGGGAGATTCCTCAAAGATTTGGGCCACATTTAAGAGCATTACAAGTGAGATCATGGGGAAAAAAATAAAGAAATAAAGAAAGATAGCGATAGGGAGACAACAAGGATTGGATTGAGTAGTGAGGGTCAGGAGGAGGATATAGGAGATGAGGCATTGAAAGAGGTGGAATATGGGATACAGAAGGTGGGAATAAGAGTAGGAACCAAAAGAGGGGAGAAGGTTGGAATAGAAGGGAAAATGGGGGTTGTGAAGCAAGCAGTTGAGATTGTGGGGGAGGGTCTAGTTATAGAAGAGACTAAAGGGGAGATGAGGTGGATAGGGAATCTGGGTTCGAGGAAAAGTTGGTTGGAAAAGTGGGAATTAGAGGAGTAATTGGTAAAGGTACAAATAGTAAACAGGATCTATGCTCAAAATAAAAGGGGCAATGTGTGATGTACTAAAAATAGCGTATCTTATTTAACTTTGCACTAAAAAGATCAATTGTAAGTATAGTAGTTAGAAAGGATCGAGTCCACAGGGATTGAGTTTTAATTTATAAATTATTAGTTTATCACTTAAGTTCAAAAACAAGAAAAGAAAAGAGGGTTTTGAAATAATTAAAAGTAAAGAAAACAAGATAAGTAAAAAGTAAATAAATAAGAGAAAATCAAATATAAGAGAAGTATGGTTAAGGTTTCATTCTCCACCACTAGACATCATTGAAAATCAATTTCAGATCTATCAACATCAATTAGCTATCAAAGTTAACAACCGTAGATAACAACCTCCCGTGTTACCCCAATCCTTCCTTAGTTCGTTGTTAAGCAGGACGAACGCCACTACTTAGTCTCTAACTATGAAATAACCTAGGATAAACATAGTCTCTAACTATCAAATAACCTAGGATAAACATCTCTAAATTTAATTTGACATCAGCTTTATGATGAGAAAGATAGGTTGATCTATGCAACAAAAATATAAACATGAATTGTTTAACTTAGGTTATGTTCCACGTTGCAATTAGTGAAAACTTTAACATAATCATTAACCACAAATTGCCACTATTGAATAGAAATCAAGATAAGCTACGTACCAAAACTCTTAAACTAGCATTAGATAATTGTCAAGATATATCTAGTTTGCAACCTAAACAAATCAAGATAACATCATGAACAATTCTTATAGAAGAACACAAGCAACTTTGATAGAAAACTAATGATAGACAGAATCTCAAAATCAATTACACAGCATGTCTAGGGCTTTGAAATCACCTTTAACCAAAGAGAAGTTTAGCCTAGCATAGGCATTATTAACATATACATAAAACTAAAGAGAAAATAAAAGAATGGAGAAGAAGAAGAATAATGATGATCTTTGAGTCTCCTCAAAAAATGTCTAGTTTGTGGCTTAAAAGATGGTATTTATAGAGTTTTAAAACTCTGGGAACAAGTCCTTGCCGCACAAGTAAGTTAGGAGGCATAAAAATCACGTTTTTCCAGGTTTTTCAAGATTTTTTGCGGTTTTTGGGCACCGCGGCGTCAGGCATTATGTCTCCCATTTTTATACTGCATAGTCTTGCACCTTTTTGGCTAATTTGGATGACCATTTCTTGTCCGATTTGGGCATGTAAACTACCGTTGGAAAGGTATTCAAGTCAGCTTCAAAAGTCAAGTATGAAGTTTATTCAAATAAGTACTTTAACATCATGTTTTCCTTGTAACAAGCTCCGGAGATCAAATCTGCCTTCTTGCTTTGCAACCAAAAAGTGATCTTTTTGACTCCCGAGTCTTCTTCCATCTTGTGATTATGATTTTGTAAGTTCTTTACCATCATTATTGACAACTTTTGACTTTATTCTCCTTATTGTACCTAAAATTTAAAAACATAATATAATTAATCAAAATAAAGATATAAGACATAACTAAAACTAAGAATAGAAGGGGCATAAAATGTGTATTTTGTGACTTATCAAATACCCCCACACTTAGCTTTTTGCTAGTCCTCGAGCAAAACAAAATAAAAATAAAATAAGAAAATCTAATCCACTTTCGTAAGAAATCACGGTGGCACTTAGCATGTAACACAAGCCTTTAAACCCCTAGGTGTCCCTAGTAGACGAGTTTAGTCTCGTGAGGATTTACTAGAACGATACCCACAAACATTGAAAAACTAAAATAAAAATAAAGTAACATATACTAAAAATAGTTACTCCTAATCCTTTCAATATAAATTAGAGACAATTTTTGAACAAGTCTTATAAACTAATCAATAGCTTAAAGAATTTCACAAAAAATCATGCTTGAATGTAAATAGTTTGAGTTAAGCCAATATTAACATAACATATTTCAATCAAAATAGTGCATATTCAAACTTAATCTCAACTTCTCACATGGGACACTATCATGATTTTCACTCTTTAAAGTAGCGGTAAAGTGTTTACACTCAATCAATCTCATGAAAACAGTTCTACCATATGCTTGCTTGTCCACATATTCTCTACTATTTAGATCATGCAACTTCATAAATCAAGATGTATTTATTCAAGGTTGTAATGGGGCCAAGGGGTTGTAATGTGGTTAAAGAATATCACAAAGGTTTCAAAGATTTCAAAGAATTTTAGAGACATAATAAAATCATACAAATAAAACTTCTCAAAACTCTTATAAAGCACATAATAATATAGGCTAAATATTCATGTTTAGCATTTACTTCATTCTAACCAACTTTGTAACATCTTTTTTTTAACCAAAAGTTCAAGAGATGATTCAAAATTTTTTTTCTTTCAATATGGGAATGTTGACAATGATCCCTTTTTTTTTTTAATATGGAAAAGTATTTTGACAATGTTCCCTTTCCTTTTCTCTTGACCTTTGCCTTTCTCCTCCCCCATACTTATTTCTTGTCTCTAACCCAAATTTTCAATAGATATCCCTTGCTGATGCAATATGTCTCAGAACATGTAATTCATCTTTAGAACAAGGGTAAAGATACAAGTGTAATTAAGCTAGGGAAAAGATGTGGTTACCAATGAAATAGCTTATTCAATGTAGGATCAAATTGGCTCACTAGTGGAATGTTCTCTTGGAACATCAATAATTGATGCTGTTTTGGCTCTGGTTATAATCCTAATGCCTCTATCATATTTATGTTGTCAGATACATCAATATAGTCTCAAAAAGGTTTAAAGCAAGTTCTAGAGAATCATGTAATCATAAGAGCACTCAAGAAAAAAAATTAGATTGATATGTATAATGCATCAATCATATAGGCTCAAAACTCATAAGGATAATTATACAAGTCAATTATAAGTCTAAACATGCTTCTTTCTCAATCAACATATCGTTTTAACTGTCGCAACCTAAAAACTAACAAGTCTCATCGCGAGACTTTATTATTCGTTAAGCGTGACATTAAAAAAAAAGAGAGGAAAAATCGACTTAATTCCTCTAGAAAAACGAAGGTTTTGAAAATGCCCTTGAAAAAGACATGGAGTCGCCACCAATCTTTTTTAGCTAGGTGTGATTGGCCACCTATTAAAACCGGTTTTGTAAAACATTTTAAAATTAATTAAAACATTTTTAAAACCAATTTCAAGTCTACATTTTAAACCAGAGAAATCAAAGAAGCGGGTTCGGGACTCGGTTACGTGTGGGGAAGGATTAGCACCCACACAACGCCCGTATAAAACGATACCTTATTAATAGTGTGTTATCTCAAGTCTCGGTAAAAATTCAGTTTTTAATTCAGTATTTTAAGTTAATTCCCAATTTAAAGAAAAATAATTCCACTTTTATTTGAAAATAATCCGGAATTTATTAACTCAAATTTTCCTACATTCCCCGAAAATTCGAAAAATATAGAAATTTTTATTTATTTAGAAAATTTTTCGAATCATTCTCGTTTTAAGAAAGATATTCTGTTATTAATGATAATTGATGATATCCTCCCCGGCAACCCGGAAGAGAACACATGAATTATTCTAACTCGGGAATAACTTTGTTTTATTTAAAATCATTATCTTTTTCAAAACATTTTAAAGAAGAATATGAATATGTGTGACATAATATAATCTAAATGAAATGAATACCCTAAGAGACATAATATATTTTAAATGAAATGAATAACCTATGTGACATAATATATTCTAAATGAAATGAATACCTTATGTGACATAATATATTCTAAATGAAATGAATAACCTAAGTAACATAACATATTCTAAATGAAATGAAATATCCTAACATAATCAAAATGACATGAAATGAATATGAAACATAAAATAATATTATCCTGAAATATGCATGAAAATAATAATAATAATGATAATGCATGAACATAGCATATGCTAAATAATATGACAAAAATAAATGACTAAATAAAAAGTATAGGATAGCAAAAAATATTCACAGCCATATAACAAACAACATAACACCAAAAATATAAATCAAAATAATGACAATAACATAGAAATTATCATAGCAAAAAAAACATATTATATAGTATGGATGAATATGGAAAATGCAATGCATGAAAATGTATTTTTTCCTTTAATTAAGGAAATCCATATATCTAAAAAGATATCCGGCTACCTTAGGAAAATATATCAAATTAAATATTCTAAAACCAGAATACTTTGTGATTGTTTGAAAACAATTTTGAAAAGCTTGAATGAAGATTAAAACCTTAACCAAACCTTTTAAAAAATGGCTCTAATTTCCTAAGTTTAAAATCCCGGACCTGGCCACCATTAACTCAAGGTTTATAAAATCATTTTTAGAGTTTAAAAAGGCTTAGAAACTACCCTAAGGCAGTATCTAAAGTTTCTAATCAATCCCTTCTAAGTAACTTAGCCAAAATAGAAAAATGATTTTCCTTCAAATTCAAATCTGACTCCACTGTCCAGTTTTAAAGCACGATTTTTTAACCTATTTTTAAAATTTCCAAAAAATCTAAAAAAATACTAGAGACCCAGAACATGTAAAACTACATGAGAAAAAATTGGCTTAATTTTCTGATTAAAGATGACTTCCCAGAAAAATCGAAAAAGTTCGAGTACTAGGTGAAAAAACTCTTTTGCTAAAACACATTTTTTTTGCCTTTAATAAAATCATTTAAAAATCAAAGTAAAAATGTTGGAGACTCTCCCAAAGACTCACAAACAGTTGCTAAGACTTTTAAAAAATTAGACCATTGGCTAAGTAAAAAAAATCACAAAGGTAAAATAATCAATTTGACAACTTTTTAATTTTTCACAAGTATGCTCAAGTGAGCAAGACTTTGAGCCATAAGTCATACAACATGTGGCATTTTATGAGATGTATGATCATACAACAAATTGAATGCATGATCCAAAACCTAAGTGGTATGGAAAATGCATGGCAATACAAAATAACCTAATGCTGGCAATAAATGCAATCTTAACCTAAGGCATGATATGTATAATGGTGCAAATGAGACTTAGACCTAAAGTGACATGAAAATGCATGGTGATACAAAGTGACCTAAGACCTAAATAGCATAGCAAATGCATGGCAATACCAACATGATTAAAGACCTTATATGCATGGAAAAATGCATGACAATACAAGGATAACCTAGACCTAACCAACTTGCATGGCAATAAATGCATTCTTAACTTAAGTATGCATGAGAGCCATAATAATGCAAATGAAACTTAGACCTAAAATGACATGAAATGCATGGCAATACAAAGTGGCTTCAGACCTAAATAGCATAACAAATGCATGGCAATACCAATATAATTCTAGACTTTATATGCATGGCAATACAAATATGGCCTGGACCTAAAATGTGATGAGAATGCCATGAACATATAGTGACCAATAAACCTAAATACTAAGGCAGCAACTCAAACACAATTTCATGGCATAATAATTCAAGGCAATAATACCTAAACAAAATGCAGCATATACAAGGCAAGGATACATGAAGAGGCCGAATGGCCACTAAGCAACCTAGTGTAATCCTATCTAGCAAATGAGACAAACATATGGCAAACAAGACCACAATACACAATGTTATGGCATGAAATGCAAACCTATCAACTAACCAAATTGAAAATGTACCCACAAAGCAAAATGAATCATATTGGCCGAATGGTCCTCAAAATCAAGTTGCTAGTAAATAACACAAATACATGGTAACAATCATGATAATAATGCAAATGTAGTGACTAACATAACTCCTAAACATATCAATGACAATATAACAAACACAAGGCATGATCTAAATATGTAAACATGAATGAAAACATACTAAGCATGTTAACATACAAAAAATGCACATATGCACAATGACATTCATCATGGCCGAATGGAGCAACCTAAATTAGCATGGCATTGTCACAAACACATAGCATGGTATATTGTTAAACTATCACAATCAAGCTAACCTACCACAAATCAAGCTAATCTAACACAAATAAACTAACCTACCACAAATCAAGCTCATGTATAAAAATCAATCACAAAATCATTTACCCAAAACAACAACCATTCGGCCATGGTAAATTTTTGATGAAAACTTGTTGTTTTTTTCTTATTTTCTGTAAAAACAAAGTAGTAGATCCTTAGAAGCAAGTTTATTTCATGAAAGGAAAACAAAAATAACAATCAAAACAACAAAATCATATCAACAAAGTATGAAAAAACCATGAAAGAGCATAGCTACCTTGCTCTAGCTTTCCAAATCAAGAAGAAACAAGCTAAAACACCTTTTTTCCTTCTCATTTTTTTCTCCTCTCTTTTCCTTTCTTTTTTCTCTGTTTTTCTCCTTAGCTACTGCCTCTTTTCAGCCTTCAAAACTTGTTCAAAAAAACTGATCAGCCCCCCCTTGAATATAGCCTTGGCCGAATGGAGCATGCTTCTAGAATGTAGGTTGTTATTTTTCATCCAATAGCTATCACTTAAGATGCCTTCTATGTAAACAACCTACCATTAAATTAGAATCATCAGCCCTTGAATTATGATGTCATAAAGATGTCATAAATAGGATCCCTCTCCAACCATTGGTCCATATGTTGCAAATTCAAAGGCTTGATCACAAAAAATAACTACCTTCCTCTTCATTTTTGGCCCTTTGATTAAAAAATCAGAAAATATCTGCTCATTATTGGGCCTTGGCCGACTGACCCTTCCTCTTCCAGCCCATGCTTCAATTTTTTTAAAAACAAGAAAAGGCCATTTCCGGTTTCTTCGGTAAAATGACCTTTTTGACCCCCGAACCTAAATAAATAGCAAACGAACTCCAAATAGAAATTTTTTTTCTTCAATACTTTCGAAATAATAGAAAATTGAATTCTAGAAGTTTTAAAAAAAATCGAGTCCATTTGCTATTTTTTTGGATTTTTTTCTTCCAAAATTGCCCTTTTATGCACCCAGATTTTCACCATTTTTAAACGAGCTCCGAAATCAGATTTTTCTTCAGAAATATCTTCCAAATAATTATTATCTAGAATGTTTCATAATTTTTGGAGCTCATTTGCTATTTTTTCGGGATTTATCTCTTGGAATTTCTACATAGTGGGCTCGAGATTTGGCCATTTTGCAAACGAACTCCGAATCCAGATTTTCTTTCACCAATCTATTCTAAATAATTTAAGAATGAGATCTGCAAATTTTCAGAATTTTTGGAACTCGTTTGCTATTTTTTCAGGATTTATCCTTTTGAATTTCTACATAGTGAGCCCGGGATTCGGCCATTTTGCAAACGAACTCCGAATCCAGATTTTCTTTCGCCAATCTCTTCGAAATGGTTTAATAATGAGATCTGCAAATTTTTTTTAGAATTTTTGGAGTTCATTTGCTATTTTTCCCAAATTTTCCAATTTTGTCTTTTTGCCTTCGAAGCTCGGTTTTGCTCAAAATAAGTTCGATTTTCAGATTTTTTTTTTCTTAGGCCTTTTTCATATATTGAATTGGAGTTGGTCCAAAAAATACCCAATTTTTACGATCAAATTCCCTTCCGATTTGATTTTTCCTTTTTCTCACTGTTTGAGAATTTTCTCGTTTTTCTATTTTTCCTCAAATCGGCTCTTTTCTCGGATTTTCTTCAAACTGAGCCTTGGGCTATCCTTGTTTACTCACTCCTTATCAATTAGGGGCTTTGTTTTATCGAATCGGGCCATTTCTGCAATTTTCCTCAATTTCACCAAAATCCACCAAAAACCCTAATTCTCGGTTTTCTTCCGGATTGACTTTTCTTTCAGTTTTTCTTCCAAGTAGCTTCTCCATTACCCGTAATCAATGCTTATCTTTCATTTGGAACCTTCAATTTTGACCAATTTGATCGTTTAATCACTTTTCCCCAAATTTTCCGAATTAGGGTTTCCTTTCTACTGAATCTTCGTAACCTAACTTTCGAACTCCATATCTTTCAATGTAGACCTCAGATTATCAAAATTCTTTCTCCATTTTTCAATTGAACTTCAAATCTTGATTTTGAAAGTGGGTTGACTTTTTTAGTTTTTGACCTTTTGAGGTTGACTTTTCGAGGTTGACTTTTTTAAGTTTGACTTTTTATGCTCGCCTTCTTAGAATAAGTCTCGAAGTACCACCTGCAGTATGAAAAAAAAGTCTTTTTACATTCTGAAACATCAATTTAGGAAGAAAATATACCTGATTTAGTGGTCCGAACAAAATTAGGTGTCTACAGCTGCCTTTCTTTGGCTATTGCTGAGAATCAAGAATCAGACAAAGATAAAGTAATACTAATTTTGTCCGGTTAGTGAAATCACATGTAAAGAGAAAAAGAAAGGGGTTTTTATTTCTTTTTTTTTTTCATCTTTTTTTTTTGTTGGAAAAAGTTGTAAATTGAAGATATTGTCCTGAAATTGAATTCCCTGACTAATCAAGGCTCGACCCATTTTAAGGAAACGGGTTCGATTTTAAAACAAAATATTTGACTCATTTAAAAAGCAGAACGAGTTTTAAAACAAAAGAAAATACCTCGACAATGGTCTCGGGGCTCGACTCATTTGATAAATAGAATGAATTCGATTTAAAACAAAAGGAAATACCTCGACGGTGGTCTTGGGGCTCAACTTATTTGATAAACACAATGAATTCAATTTAAAACAAAAGAAAATACCTCGACGATGGTCTCGAGGCTCCACTCATTTGATAAACAAAATGAATTCGATTTAAAACAAAAGGAAATACCTCGATGATGGTCTCGAGGCTCGACTCATTTGATTAACAGAATGAATTCGATTTAAAACAAAAGGAAATACCTCGACGATGGTCTCGAGGATCGACTCATTTGATAAACAGAATGAATTCGATTTAAAACAAAAGAAAATACCTCAACGATGGTCTCGAGGCTCAATTCTTTTGATAAACAGAATGAATTCGATTTAAAACAAAAGGAAATACCTCGACGATTGTCTCAAGGTTCGACTCTTTTGTTAAACAGAATGAATTCGATTTAAAACAAAAGGAAATACCTCGACGATGGTCTCGAGGCTCGACTCATTTGATAAACAGAATGAATTCGATTTAAAACAAAAGGAAATACCTCGACGATGGTCTCGAGGCTCGACTCATTTGATAAACATAATGAATTCGATTTAAAACAAAAGAAAATACTAAGAATGATCCAGGGTTTGATTCATTTGGAAAAATAAATTTATCTTGAAAATGAAAGGAACATACCTCGACGGCGATCTCGGGGCCCGACTCATTTGAGAAGCAGAACGAGTTCGATTTGGGGAAGCCAAAGTTTTCCTGATTCCTGCAATGTTAGCTAAATGCAATGATGAGAATGACATGCTTTGCAAATGCTTGTATGTTTCCTAAGGATGAATGTACTCAAATGATTGTGTCATGATTTCTAATCCATGGTTTCTTTGAGGTTCACAGATTATCCGGCTTCATGACGGAATCTTCAATTGTTCACTGATGCCCCACTTGTGGAACCTTCAATCTAGATAAATTGTCAAATTGTCCTTTTTGATGAAGATACTTCTTGGAATGATGCAAAATGAAATGCAAATGCTTCATGGCGCAAATGCAAATATCTTCAATTGATGCAACTACTTCTTAATACAGATGCAGATATTAAGTAAGATGCAAATGCTTCATGGTGCAAATGCAAATGTAAATGCTTCTTGATGCAGATGCAGATGTCTTGGATTGATGCAAATGCTTCTACATGCAAATGCAGATGTCTTGGATTGATGCAAATACTACTAAATGCAAATGCAGATATTGAATAAGATGCAAATGCTTCATGGTGCAAATGCATAGATTAGTAATGTGCAAGATGCTTCATGAAAAAATGCAGATACCCCTACAAATCGTGTTCATGTAAGTAGTTCAAGAATGGTGTAATTACAACTACAATGAAGATGCAATGATCCTAGAAATGATGTAATTGCTTGAAATAATGCGAATGCAAATATCTATGAAGGATGTACTGGTAAAGGTAGAATGCAGATGCTCATGAAATAGTGCAAATGCTAATACTCATGAATAATGCAAATGCTTGCTGACACGGTGCAGATGCAAAGCTTAATAAAGAGATGAGTGCTCATGAGTGATGCAAATGCCCCTGATCATTTTTCTAGACTTTGGCTTAGCATTTCCCATTCATTTTTCCTCTTCAAATTAGAGTATATCTTTAACTCCTTTTTCAATCTTTGGCTATTCTCATGCCCGAATAGTTTTTAAACTCTTATCAACAGAAATCTGCTTGCTGAGTTCTATTTCTTCTTCTGATATTTGGAAGTCAAGGTTAACCCTAATAGTTTCACACCTTTGGGTTAGAAAAACCCTTATCTCATGACAACATAAAAAAATGGGTGCTTCAAAAAAAATTTATTTTCCCTTTTTGAAAACCAATTTTACTTATCTAACGAAAACTTCTGAGCCAAAAATATTAATTCCACAGTGTGTGATGTACAAATCTTTTGAAGACTGATGATCACTGTTAGAAATTTCCCTAAGTGTTAGTTTTGGTTTTCAATTAAAATTGACAAAGCCTGGTACATCAAGATTTTGGTTTTTTCAAGAAAACTTCACAACAAAAATGTAAGTCATTTCTAAGCTCACAAATGGAACAAATTTTATATATCATGAATTCATTGAGACCCCAACAAATTCGATATTCTTTAGTTTTCATATCAAGGTATTTTGACAAGCATCAAGGTTGGTCGAGATGTTTAAACCAGAATATTTAATTTTGGAGGGAACAAAGAGTTTCAATTTTTGAAGATAATCCTCCAAATGAGAGCTGACAATTTGGGAGGTTCAGGAATTCCTAGATATTCCTCGATGACCACTTCTTCCATTTAACTCTAGACCGCCCATTTTTGGGTTTTTGCCCTAGAGTCCCATTCTTTCCAATTTTTTTTTTTTTGTTCTACCATGCATCTGAGAATTCTAAACTCTTCCTTAGTGAAATGATAATTCGATGAGATGGGATAAAATCTGAGGAAAAACCTTTCAAGTTAAATATTCATGCTTGATCAAAATGGACTTTTAAAGCAAGTAATGTAGGTAATGGCTCGGGGTTCAGAAAGAAATGATAAATAGGCCCAAAATCGATGTTTGAGGGTAATCAGATCAAGGATCAATTCTTGAGGAGGATTCCCTTTTGAAGCATTTATCCCTTTTTGGACTTTTCGTTCCTTTTTTACTTTTGCTCTTTTTCTTCCTTGCTTTTGGCTTTCATTTTCCATACTTTTCACACTTTTTATTTTTTTTTTCTTGGCTTCCATTTCGCCATTTTTCTTTTCCTTTTTCTTTGACAAAGTGAGCTCATATTCATTTTGGAGCTCAGTTTTCTTTGTATCTGTCATTTGAGTTAGGACTCATTCTTCAATGATCTTTGAGAAGATCTTTCCTCGCATTTGCCCCCTAGTGTAGAGGGTGATCCTTGATCAGGATTCAAAGAAGAAAGAATTCTTTAGGCTCAAAAGAGGTGACTATGGATAATTTCTTCTTGTGAAAGGGATATGAAAGATGGCCATTTCTCATATCAAGCACAAATAACATAATCAAAATGACATGAAATGAATATGAAACATAAAATAATATTATCATGAAATATGCATGAAAATAAAAATAATAATGATAATGCATGAAATAGCATATGCTAAATAATATGACAAAAATAAATGACTAAATAAAAAGCATAGGATAGCATAAAATATTCACAACCATATAGCAAACAACATAACACCAAAAATATAAATCAAAATAATGACAATAACATAGAAATTATCATAGCAAAAAAAACATATTATATAGTATGCATGAATATGGAAAATGCAATGCATGAAAATGTATTTTTTCCTTTAATTAAGGAAATCCATATAACTAAAAAGATATCTGGCTACCTTAGAAAAATATATCAAATTAAATATTCTAAAACTAGAATACTTTGTGATTGTTTGGAAACAATTTTGAAAAGCTTGAATGAAGATTAAAACCTTAACCAAACCCTTTTAAAAATGGCTCTAATTTCCTAAGTTTAAAATCTCGAACCTGGCCACCCTTAATCCGAGGTTTATAAAATCATTTTTAGAGTTTAAAAAGGCCTAGAAACTACCCTAAGACAGTAGCTAAAGTTTCAAACCAATCCCCTATAAGTAACTTAGCCAAAATAGAAAAATGATTTTCCTTCAAATTCAAATCTACATCCACTGTCCAGTTTTAAAGAACGATTTTTAACCCATTTTTAAAATTTTCAAAAAATCTAAAAAAAATACTGGAGACCAGAACATGTAAAACTACACAAGAAAAAATGGCTTAATTTTCTGATTAAAGGTGACTTCCCAAAAAAATCGGAAAAATTTGAGTGCTGGGTGAAAAAACTGTTTTGCTAAAACACATTTTTTGCCTTTGATAAAATCATTTAAAAATCAAAGTAAAAATGTTTGAGACTCTCCCAAAGACTCACAAACAGTAGCTAAGACTTTTAAAAAATTAGACAAAAATTGGCTAAGTAAAAAAAAATCACAAAGGTAGAATAATCAATTTGACAACTTTTTAATTTTCCAAAAATATGCTCAAGTGAGCATGACTTTGAGCCATTGATTGACCTAAGTCATAAATCATGTGGCATGATATGAGATGTATGATCGTACAGAAAATTGAATGCATGAAATGCATGATCCAAAACCTAAGTGGTACGAAAAATACATGACAATACAAAATAACCTAATGCCTAGCATGAGTTTGCATGGCAATAAATGCAATCTTAACATAAGGCATGATATGTATAATGGTGCAAATGAGACTTAGACCTAAAGTGACATGAAAATGCATGGTGATACAAAGTGACCTAAGACCTAAATAGCATAGCAAATGCATGGCAATACCAACATGAGTAAAGACCTTATATGCATGAAAAAATGTATGAAAATACAAGGATAACCTAGACCTAACCAACTTGCATGGCAATAAATGCATTCTTAACTTAAGTATGCATAAGAGCCATAATAATGCAAATGAAACTTAGACCTAAACTGACATGAAATGCATGGCAATACAAAGTGGCTTAAGACCTAAATAGCATAACAAATGCATGGCAATACCAATATAATTCTAGACTTTATATGCATGGCAATACAAATATGGTCTAGACCTAAAATGTGATGAGAATGCCATGATCATATAGTGACCAATAAACCTAATACTAAGGCACCAACTCAAACACAATTTCATGGCATAATAATGCAAGGCAATGATACCTAAAAAAAATGCAGCATATATAAGGCAAGGATACATGAAGAGGCCGAATGGCCACTAAGCAACCTAGTGTAATCCTATCTAGCAAATGACACAAACATATGGAAAACAAGATCACAATACACAATGTTACGGCATGAAATGCAAACCTATCAACTAACCAAATTGAAAATGTACCCACAAAGCAAAATGAATCATATTGGCCGAATGGTCCTCAAAATCAAGTAGCTAGTAAATAACACAAACACATGGTAACAATCATGATAATAATGCAAATGTAGTGACTAACATAACTCCTAAACATATCAATGACAATATAACAAACACAAGGCATGGTCTAAATATGTAAACATGAATGGAAACATACTAAGCATGTTAACACACAAAAAATGCACATATGCACAATGACATTCATCATGGCCGAATGGAGCAACCTAAATTAGCATGGCATTGTCACAAACACATAGCATGGTATATTGTTAAACTATCACAATCAAGCTAACTTACCAAAAATCAAGCTAATCTAACACAAATAAACTAACCTACCACAAATCAAGCTCATGTATAAAAATAAAACACAAAATAATTTACCCAAAACAGCAACCATTCGGCCATGGTAAATTTTTGATGAAAACTTGTTGTTTTTTTTTATTTTTTGTAAAAACAAAGTACTAGATCCTTAGAAGCAAGTTTATTTCATGAAAGGAAAACAAAAATAACAATCAAAACAACAAAATCATATCAACAAAGTATGAAAAAACCATGAAAGAGCATAGCTACCTTGCTCTAACTTTCCAAATCAATAAGAAACAAGCTAAAACACATCTTTTCCTTCTCCTTTTTTTCTTCTCTCTTTTCCTTTCTTTTTTCTCTGTTTTTCTCCTTAGCTACTGCCTTTTTTTAGCCTTCAAAACTTGTTCAAAAAAACTGATCAGCCCCCCTTGAATATAGCCTTGGTCGAATGGAGCATGCTTCTAGAAGGTAGGTAGTTATTTTTCATCCAATGGCTATCACTTAAGATGCCTTCTATGTAAACAACCTACCTTTAGATTAGAATCATCAGCCCTTTAATTATGATGTCATAAAGATGTCATAAATAGTATCCCTGTCCAACCATTGGTCTATATGTTGCAAATTCAAAGGCTTGATCACAAAAAATAACTACCTTCCTCTTCACTTTTGGCCCTTTGATTAAAAAATCAGAAAATATCTGCCCATTATTGGGCCTTGGCCGGCTAACCCTTCCCCTTCCAGCCCATGCTTCAATTTTTTAAAAACCAGAAAATGCCCTTTTCGATTTTTTCGGTAAAATAACCTTTTTGACGCCCGAACCTAAATAAATAGCAAACGGACTCCAAATTCAAATTTTCTTTTTTTTTTTACTACTTTCAAAATAATAGAAAATTGAAATATGGAAGTTTTCAAAATTTTCTGAGTCCATTTGCTATTTTTTGAATTTTTTCTTCCAAAATTACCCTTTTATGCACCCGAACTTTCACCATTTTTAAACGAGCTCCGAATCCTGATTTTTCTTCACTAATCTCTTCCAAATAATTTAAAAGTATTATCTGGATTTTTTTCATAATTTTTGGAGGTCATTTGCTATTTTTTCGGGATTTATCTCTTTCAATTTCTGCATAGTGTGCCCGAGATTTGGCTATTTCGCAAACGAACTCCGAATCCAGATTTTCTTTCACCAATATATTCCAAATAATTTAAGAATGAGATCTACAAATTTTTAAAAATTTTGGAACTCGTTTGCTATTTTTTGGGATTTATCCTTTTGAATTTCTACATAGTGAGCCTGGGATTTGACCATTTTGCAAACAAACTCCGAATCCCGATTTTCTTTCGCCAATCTCTTCGAAATGGTTTAATAATGAGATCTAAAAATTTTTATAACTTTTGGAGTTCATTTTCTATTTTCCCCAAATTTTCCAATTTTGCCCTTTTGTCTTTGAAGCCCGATTTTGCTCAAAACAAGTCCGATTTTTAGATTTTCTTTTCTTGGGCCTTTTTCATATATTGAATTGGAGTTCGTCCAAAAATGCCCAATTTTTACGATCAAATTCCCTTCCGATTTGATTTTTCCTTTTTCTCATTGTTTAGAAATGTTCTCGTTTTTCCATTTTTCCTCCAATCGGCTTTTTTCTCTGATTTTCTTCAAACTGAGCCTTGGGCTATCCTTGTTTACTCACTCCTCATCAATTAGAGGCTTTAGTTTTCCCGAATCGGGCCATTTCTGCAATTTTCCTCAATTTCACCAAAATCCACCAAAAACCTTAATTCTCGGTTTTCTTCTAGATTGACTTTTCTTTCAGTTTTTCTTCCAAGTAGCTTCTCCATTACCCGTAATCAGTGCTTATCTTTCATTTGTAACCTTCAATTTTGACCAATTTGATCGTTTAAGCACTTTTTCCCAAATTTTCCGAACTAGAGTTTCCTTTCTACTGAATCTTCGTAACCCAACTTTCGAACTCCATATATTTCAATGTAGACCTCGGATTATCAAAATTCTTTCGCCATTTTTCAATTGAACTTCAAATCTTGATTTTGAAAGTGGGTTGACTTTTTTAGCTTTTTGACTTTTCGGGGTTGACTTTTTATGCTCGTCTTCTTAGACTAAGTCTCGGAGTACCACTTGCAGGATGAAAAAAAGTCTTTTTACATTCTGAAACATCAATTTAGGAAGAAAACATACCTGATTTAGTGATCCAGACAAAATTAGGTGTCTACATTAACAATAGCTCATGAAAAATAGTAATGTCAAGCTTAATTCTCATGAAAATCTTCTCACTAATAACCAGTTTTAAACCTATACAATTCATATCTCATCCTTATATTAAAAGGAACTAAAACACACTAAAAACAAACTAAAAAGACTCAAAACAAAAAATTGACAACCTAAACTAAGAAACTAAACTAAGAAATCCTAAATTCTTTCCCCTACACTTAATTCTTACATTGTCCTCAATGTAATGCTATCACCCCATATGCAAGAATTATATGTAAGAGAAAAGAACTACTAAATAAAAGAAAAAAAATAACTAAAAAACACTATAAAAAAATTAAAACAAAGCACGAAAGAGAGAAAACAAATCTGGTTTGGTAGGTTGGCAATTTCTTCATTAATTGGGCTGCCTTCCCAATTAGCAATTGAATGATTGTGTTTAGCCTAGCCAATTCCCCTTCTTGGCTTTTTAGGATCTTTGGGCTCATACATGAAACTTCCTGGATTTTTGAGTTTTGGAGGAAGTTTTCTTTGCAAAACAGCCAATGCATTCTCCCCCACACTTATTGTCTCGTCATCCTTTGTGGTACATAGCTCTTTGAGGAGTTGTACATATTTTGGTACTTGTTTAATGGCATCCACAAGCAATATGTTTAAGGTTTCCAGAATTTGTCTGTAACAACCGAGGTTACGTATAATCATGTAAAGTTAAATCCCGAAAATTTTAAGGACGAACTTGAAAATTGGTAAGAAGTTATAAGTGAAAGAAATAAAAGAAGAAAGGATCAAAATGAACATATTAAAAAAGTTTAGGGGCTTAATGGTTATTTATAAAAAGTTGAGGGACTAATATGCAATTATCCCAAAAACAAGAAAAATATCACTTATTCATCTTTCTCACCCGAAATCCCTAGACATTTTCATTCCCTTCTTCAAGTGGCAGCAGCTCCCAACATCCCTCTCTCTCAAAATTCTCTTCAAACAACTCAACCAAAAATCTCAACAATAATTACATCCAAGGTTAGTTTCTTGATAAATTCTTCATTTTCTTTAGATATTCTACTAGGGCATGCTAAGATCTTAGCTCCATAAACATGTTAAGGTCTGAAATCCATCTATTAAGTATGAATTTTACTCATTCTTGGTAAGAATTAAAAGGAATTGAAAGCATGAACAAGAAAATGGGAAGAAAAAGCAAAACAGGGGAAACTGAGCATGCTTGCTGTTCGGATTTTCTGGGTTCGGTAAATTAGGGTTTGTATTTTTCCTAGAAACTAGACTTCAATATGAGAATTTTGGTTTTTGAATCACCCAAAACCGATAAGCGGTTAAAAAGATAAAATTCGGTGAAGTTTACTGTTCTGTGTTGATCTCTGTTTCAGCATGGTTTCGGGATTTATCAAATTTGATCAAAATTTTGTTCTAGTTGTATAAGTTAGTTATTTTATTCATAAATTAGATATATTGGTTGAAATAAAACAATTGGGATCACTTCCAAATTCCTTACCAAACTCAAGTTATGATTTTCTAATCTAACTTGATATTAAGGAATTTATTGCCTAAGAGAAATATAGTATCAAAGGATGGTTATGGATTATGAAAATCTCTAAGGCATGGAATACTAGAAACGAATTTGATAAGGACATGATTATGGAGTTGAATTTTGGAGAAAATGATTATGGAAATGATATTAAAAATTAAGGATATGTTGTTTTGAGTATGAGAAATTAGTATATGGGGTAGATTAATGGGACTTAAGTTGCATTCAAAATTGTGTAATGCTTTGAGCATGTATAGATACTAATTATTGTTAATCTCTAGGCCACGTAGATCCGACGTCACCTGTGGATCCCGAGGTTTCAGGTCGAGGTGTACAGTGAGATCATCCAAGGATTGTGAGTAGACAACAACTATAGTTATTTGGAATTTCTTTAATTATAATTATACATTTTTTTAACATAATATTTATTTTACGTATTAAAGATATATACGATATTTAATTATATGAATTGATTTGTTATTAAAGTATTTTTATTTCAAGAAATATTATATCAAGTAAGTTGGTTGATTTATGAAATATGATTTTACATAGAATTTGACGTACATGGTTTTGGCTCCACCTAACTTAATGTATGAGATTATTTCCTTGACCGGAATACGGGAGCTGCGTGCTACGCCTTTGTGGCGGGAGCCACCTCCAGAGTCCCTATTCCGTGATATTAGACTGGGGTATGGGAGCTGCGTGCTACGCCTTTGTGGTGCGAGCCACCTCCAGAGTCCCTATCCCGTTATATTTGCCTTTTGGGGGCACATCATAGCGACACATATGCCTTTGGGGCGTCCTATGGTGGTATTGGCCTTTGGGGCCGGCTACTAGTATGCCTACATGGATATTGCCTGGTTATTTCATGGATGTATTCTTGTGCATGACAGAAAGTTGGAGCCCAATTATACGAAACTTGATTTACTTTACGGATTTTATTCATTGATTTAATATTATAATATTGTTATACATTTGAAAAGCTTGCTACGTCTTTGAATTACTCATTATGGTTTTATTATTATTTATTTTGAAAATGTCAATTATACTTTACAGATTTCCATTATGGTTTTCACACGCTTTAAATGTTGTCTACTCATTGAGATATTCATATATCTCACCTCCTCTTATTTCTCATTTTCAGGACACACTTAGGTGTCAGGATTGCTGCCTTCCTCTACTCTCCGCTTCAAGAATATATTGACGTGGTGGGCATCATATCTAAATTTCTAGAAGATTTGGTCTTTTGATGTTTTTATCTAGTAAACCTTGCTGAGATAGGTTTATTTCTAGATATATTGTATATATTTGAAGATATGAGACAATAGATCAATATGTTTTGATTTGAGCATAAATTGATCATGAATAATTTTTGAATATGCATGGATATATGTGGTAATAGTATTGAGAAATACTGCTGGTTGAGGATATAAAATTGAGTGTTATTTGCAGGAGGGTTATAGTTGATATAGAAAGGAAACTCTGCCGGATTTTAGGTAGATTATCCGGATAGGGTGTTACAAATTTGGTATCAGAGCAAGGTTATAGGTCCTGTAGACTTAGGAACTGTTTGTTGAAGTATTAAAATATTGTCACCTATGCAGAAAATCAGACACGATGCCACCACGTCGAAGAGGAAGGCCTAGAATCAATCCCCTACCCCAAAATAGGGATAGGAATAGAAATGTTAATGTTCATGAGCAAATTGGAGAACAAGCTTCAGATGCTGGTTCATCCTCTATTGCTGTACCCTCAACAGCACCTCCAGCAGCTGATCGTAATTTAGCTGAGGCAGTTGCGGCCTTGGCAAGAGTAATTCCCGCTTTGACTGCCCCTGCTGAGAAGGGGATAGTTGATTACTGTAAAGATTTGAAGAATATGGGTTGCAAGATTTTCACAGGGTCTTTGGAATCAGATTTAGCTTGGTCATGGCTACAAAAATTTGAGACTACTTCCATTACTCTTTAGATTCCCGAGCCTATGAGGTTACCATGTGCGGTGCAATTTTTGGAGGATCATGCACACACATGGTGGAAAACTACTGTGCAAAGGTATGTTGGACGTCCTGCCATAACCTGGGCAGATTTTCGAAGAGAGTTTGAAGAAAAATACTATTCTCGGGCCTTGCGGGAAAAGAAATGGACTGAGTTTATGAATTTAAAACAGGGTGGTATGTCAGTAGCAGAGTACGAGCAAAAATTCAGTGAACTATCAGAATTTGCTCCATCGATAGTAGCCAACGATGCTGATAGATGCAAGAAATTCCAAGATGGGCTACATGTTAGTATTCGAGATAGGTTGACGACCCTAGATACAGATGACTTTAATAAATGGGTCAACATGGCAATTAAAGCTGAACAGAATCTGAAAGAAATGAAAGATAGAGAAGAGATGTTCAGAAAAAAAAAGGGCAATTCTCCAGTGAGGACATGAGGCCTAAGAAAAGTTATGTAGAAAGCAGTGTCAGTGGTTCCAAACCATTGAGATTTCAGGAGGGATTAGACAGAAAACCTATTAGTGGTTCTTCTAGTAGATTTATCATTGGACCTCAACAGCAGACTAGATTGCCACCTGGGAGGTCAGGAGGATCTCGTACATTGACTTATCCTCAGTGTCCCCATTGTGGGAAGAATCACCCTGGTGAATGTTGGAGACTACAGGGTGTGTGTTTTTACTGCAAAGAACCGGGACACATGAAACGGGATTGTCCCGAGCTGGAGAACAAGGGAGTTACTAGTCAGTTGTCAGTGGGACAAAGAGAAAGGACCCAACCTACTGCTGCACATCAGCCGACAGCAGTTAGAGATAGAATTGGGGTACAATCTCAAGTTGGTTCATCTACTGGCCTTCGACAGAGTGGACAGCCTGGTAGACCTCGAACTACAGCCAAAATTTATGATATGACCCAACAACAGGCTCAGGCTACTCCTGAAGTGGTTACAGGTACTCTCCCAATTTCTAAGGCAAATGCTAGGATCTTAATAGATCCAGGTGCAACCCATTCTTTTGTTGCTAATTCATATGTCATGCATTTGGGTAGAGAGTCTAGGAGGTTAGACATCCCTATGGTCGTTAGTACCCCAATGGGAGAAACTTTGAAAATTGATGTGGTTTATCCGGATTGTACCGTTATGGTTCAGGAGCATGAATTACCAGTTAATTTGTTTCCATTAGGAATGTATGATTTCGATGTGATTTTGGGAATGGATTGGTTGTCTAAAAACAATGCAGTGATAGATTGTTTTTCCAAAACTGTGACTTTTAAGAAGTCAGGAGATTTGGAGTTTACTTTTCAAGGAGAAAGGAAAGTTTTACCTTCTTGCCTTATCTCCAAGATGGCAGCCAATAGATACTTGCAAAAAGGGTATTCTGCTTACCTTGCTTATGTGATTAACAAGGACATACATGAGGCAAAGTTGGAAACTATACCTGTGATCAAAGAGTTTCCTGAGATCTTTCCTGAAGAATTGGTCGGTTTACCTCCTGACAGGGAATTGGAGTTTACTATTGACTTAATCCCTGGCAGTGCTCCTATTTCTCAGGCACCCTATAGAATGGCACCTTCGGAGCTAAAGGAATTGAAAGTGCAGTTGCAAGACCTAGTTGACAAAGGTTTCATTCGGCCTAGTACTTCACCTTGGGGAGCACCGGTTTTATTTGTAAAGAAAAAGGATGGATCTTTACGATTGTGTATCGACTACCGGCAATTGAACAAGGTCACCATTAAGAATAAGTATCCTTTGCCAAGGATTGATGACTTGTTTGATCAGTTGCAAGGTGCGAGTGTGTTCTCCAAAATAGACCTAAGATCGGGTTATCATCAATTGAAGATTAAAGAATCTGATATTCCAAAGACTGCTTTTAGAACTCGATATGGTCATTATGAATTCTTAGTTATGCCTTTTGGGCTAACTAATGCACCTGCAGTCTTTATGGATTTGATGAATAGGGTGTTTCGACCCTACTTAGATAAGTTTGTTATTGTTTTCATCGATGACATCCTAGTTTATTCCAGGAATAAGAATGATCATGTAAGCCATTTGAGAACGGTGTTGCAGACTATGCGTGAAAAGCAACTTTATGCTAAATTTTCCAAGTGTGAATTCTGGCTAGACAAAGTAGCATTCCTTGGTCATGTAGTATCTAAGGAAGGGATTTTTGTGGATCCACAAAAGATAAAAGCTGTAGTTGCTTGGGAAAGACCCACTAATGTCACAGAAGTTAGGAGCTTTCTCGGATTGGCAGGGTACTATCGAAGATTCGTGGAAGGATTTTCCATGATTGCCTCTCCTTTGTCAAAATTAACAAGGAAGCATGCTAAGTTTGAGTGGACTGATGAATGTGAGCAAGCTTTCCAAGAGCTCAAGCGTAGATTGACCACAGCACCAGTTCTTACACTACCATCAGGGAATGGAAGCTTTGTGGTATACAGTGATGCCTCGAGGCGAGGTTTGGGTTGCGTTTTGATGCAACATGGGAAGGTGATAGCTTATGCTTCTCGACAACTGAAACAGCATGAGCAAAACTATCCCACTCATGATTTAGAGTTAGCGGCACTGGTGTTTGCATTGAAAATTTGGAGGCATTATTTATTTGGAGAAAAATGTACAATCTACACTGATCATAAGAGTCTGAAATATCTGATGGATCAGAAAGAATTAAATTTGAGGCAAAGGAGATGGTTGGAATTGATAAAAGATTATGACTGTGTAATTGACTATCACCCAGGAAAGGCCAATATAGTGGCCGATGCTCTTAGTAGAAAGTCTTCTAGTTCTCTTGCTCATATCCGAGCAATTCAGAAACCCTTACAAAATGAGTTGAAGTCTTTACCTTTAGAATTGATGATTGATGAGAATAATCTCCTGATAGCCCACTTGAAGGTTAAACCGATTCATGTTGATTGGATACGTGAAGCACAAAATAATGACCCCATGCTGGTAAAGTTAAAGCAAGAAGTAAGAGATGGTGTGAGGACTGACTATCAAATAAAGGATGATGATGTACTGATAATGAAAAATAGGCTTTGTGTGCCTCAGGATGAAGAACTCCGGAAGGTGATTTTGGAGGAAGCTCATAATGCACCATACGTGTTACATCCCGGTAGTGTGAAGATGTATCGAACCTTAAGAGAACATTATTGGTGGCAAGGTATGAAACGGGACATAGCTGAGTTTGTTTCTAGATGCTTGGTATGCCAACAAATTAAAGCCGAGCATCAAAAACCTTCTGGGAAATTGAACCCCCTACCTATTCCTCAATGGAAGTGGGAAGATATTGCTATGGATTTCGTTTCGGGATTGCCAAGAACACAGTCTGGTTATGACAGCATTTGGGTGATTGTTGATCGTCTGACAAAATCAGCTCACTTTTTTCCAGTTAAGAAGACTTTTTCCATGGAAAGATTGGCTAAACTTTATGTGAATGAAATTGTTAGGTTACATGGTGCCCCAGTATCGATTGTATCTGATCGAGACCCCCGATTCACATCTCGATTTTGGCCAAGTTTGCAGAATGCTATGGGCACTAAACTCAAGTTCAGTACTGCTTTTCATCCTCAGACAGATGGACAATCTGAACGGACAATTCAAATTTTGGAAGATATGCTCAGATCTTGTATTATGGAATTCAAAGGAAACTGGGATGAACACTTGCCCCTAGCAGAGTTTGCGTATAACAATAGTTATCAGTCCAGTATCGACATGGCTCCGTTTGAAGCTTTGTATGGAAGAAAGTGTAGAACTCCAGTGTGTTGGGATGATACAGATGAAAGGAAATTACTAGGTCCAGAAATTGTTATGATGACTGCAGACAAAGTTAAGGTAATTCGGGAAAAGATAAAAATAGCTCAAGATCGACAAAAGAGCTATGCAGATAATCGGAGAAAAGATTTAGAGTTTGAAATTGGTGATATGGTGTTTTTAAAAGTGACTCCTTGGAAAGGAGTAATCCGGTTTGGAAGACGAGGAAAGTTGGGCCCTCGATATATAGGGCCGTATGAGATCATTGAACGGATTGGCCCAGTTGCTTATAGATTGGCCTTACCAGAAGAATTGTCACGAATTCATAATGTGTTCCATGTTTCCATGCTCCGAAAGTACATTTTCGATTCTTCACATATATTGAAGGATTTGCCTATGGAAATTGAGGAAAACTTAACTTATGAAGAGCAGCCGGTTGAGATTTTGGATAGAAGGGACCAAGTTCTAAGGACTAAGACTATTCCATTAGTGAAAGTTCTTTGGAGGAATCATTTATACGAAGAAGCTACATGGGAAAGGGAGGAAGATATGCGGACTCAATATCCTCACTTATTCAATCAAGTTGGTAAGTAAATTTCGAGGACGAAATTTTTATATGGTGGGTAAGTTGTAACAACCGAGGTTACGTATAATCATGTAAAGTTAAATCCCGAAAATTTTAAGGACGAACTTGAAAATTGGTAAGAAGTTATAAGTGAAGGAAATAAAAGAAGAAAGGATCAAAATGAACATATTAAAAAAGTTTAGGGGCTTAATGGTTATTTATAAAAAGTTGAGGGACTAATATGCAATTATCCCAAAAACAAGAAAAATATCACTTATTCATCTTTCTCTCCCGAAATCCCTAGACATTTTCATTCTCTTCTTCAAGTGGCAGCAGCTCCCAACATCCCTCTCTCTCAAAATTCTCTTCAAACAACTCAACCAAAAATCTCAACAATAATTACATCCAAGGTTAGTTTCTTGATAAATTCTTCATTTTCTTTAGATATTCTACTAGGGCATGCTAAGATCTTAGCTCCATAAACATGTTAAGGTCTGAAATCCATCTATTAAGTATGAATTTTACTCATTCTTGGTAAGAATTAAAAGGAATTGAAAGCATGAACAAGAAAATGGGAAGAAAAAGCAAAACAGGGGAAACTGAGCATGCTTGCTGTTCGGATTTTCTGGGTTCGGTAAATTAGGGTTTGTATTTTTCCTAGAAACTAGACTTCAATATGAGAATTTTGGTTTTTGAATCACCCAAAACCGATAAGCGGTTAAAAAGATAAAATTCGGTGAAGTTTACTGTTCTGTGTTGATCTCTGTTTCAGCATGGTTTCGGGATTTATCAAATTTGATCAAAATTTTGTTCTAGTTGTATAAGTTAGTTATTTTATTCATAAATTAGATATATTGGTTGAAATAAAACAATTGGGATCACTTCCAAATTCCTTACCAAACTCAAGTTATGATTTTCTAATCTAACTTGATATTAAGGAATTTATTGCCTAAGAGAAATATAGTATCAAAGGATGGTTATGGATTATGAAAATCTCTAAGGCATGGAATACTAGAAACGAATTTGATAAGGACATGATTATGGAGTTGAATTTTGGAGAAAATGATTATGGAAATGATATTAAAAATTAAGGATATGTTGTTTTGAGTATGAGAAATTAGTATATGGGGTAGATTAATGGGACTTAAGTTGCATTCAAAATTGTGTAATGCTTTGAGCATGTATAGATACTAATTATTGTTAATCTCTAGGCCACGTAGATCCGACGTCACCTGTGGATCCCGAGGTTTCAGGTCGAGGTGTACAGTGAGATCATCCAAGGATTGTGAGTAGACAACAACTATAGTTATTTGGAATTTCTTTAATTATAATTATACATTTTTTTAACATAATATTTATTTTACGTATTAAAGGTATATACGATATTTAATTATATGAATTGATTTGTTATTAAAGTATTTTTATTTCAAGAAATATTATATCAAGTAAGTTGGTTGATTTATGAAATATGATTTTACATAGAATTTGACGTACATGGTTTTGGCTCCACCTAACTTAATGTATGAGATTATTTCCTTGACCGGAATACGGGAGCTGCGTGCTACGCCTTTGTGGCGGGAGCCACCTCCAGAGTCCCTATTCCGTGATATTAGACTGGGGTATGGGAGCTGCGTGCTACGCCTTTGTGGTGGGAGCCACCTCTAGAGTCCCTATCCCGTTATATTTGCCTTTTGGGGGCACATCATAGCGACACATATGCCTTTGGGGCGTCCTATGGTGGTATTGGCCTTTGGGGCCGGCTACTAGTATGCCTACATGGATATTGCCTGGTTATTTCATGGATGTATTCTTGTGCATGACAGAAAGTTGGAGCCCAATTATACGAAACTTGATTTACTTTACGGATTTTATTCATTGATTTAATATTATAATATTGTTATACATTTGAAAAGCTTGCTACGTCTTTGAATTACTCATTATGGTTTTATTATTATTTATTTTGAAAATGTCAATTATACTTTACAGATTTCCATTATGGTTTTCACACGCTTTAAATGTTGTCTACTCATTGAGATATTCATATATCTCACCTCCTCTTATTTCTCATTTTCAGGACACACTTAGGTGTCAGGATTGCTGCCTTCCTCTACTCTCCGCTTCAAGAATATATTGACGTGGTGGGCATCATATCTAAATTTCTAGAAGATTTGGTCTTTTGATGTTTTTATCTAGTAAACCTTGCTGAGATAGGTTTATTTCTAGATATATTGTATATATTTGAAGATATGAGACAATAGATCAATATGTTTTGATTTGAGCATAAATTGATCATGAATAATTTTTGAATATGCATGGATATATGTGGTAATAGTATTGAGAAATACTGCTGGTTGAGGATATAAAATTGAGTGTTATTTGCAGGAGGGTTATAGTTGATATAGAAAGGAAACTCTGCCGGATTTTAGGTAGATTATCCGGATAGGGTGTTACATTGTCGTTCATATTCCTTCTTCTTGAACTTTGCAAATCTGCTAGGAAAAGGTGGAGAAGAAACATTAGTTAAAATTGGAACCCTAAAAGTTACCTCAGGTGTCGAAGTACTCTCAATTGGAATTGCAACTTCATTATCTTCAAGAGTTCCATCCATCTTTAGTTCTTTCTCATCCTCGAGTTTCTTTGGACTTTCTGATTCATCCTTAAGTTGTTTGGGACTAGCATTTTCCTCGGGATCAATCATAGTTTGGGAAAAGAATTGTTCATGTAGTTCCTCAGATCCTTCTTCTACCCATTACGCCACACCACTAGCCAATTGGCTCATTTGCATTTCCAAATGTTGGATACTTACCTGAAGACTTGTCCTTGTTTCCTGAATGTTTGCCCATGTTTTCTGTTGAAATTGCAAATTATTAGCAGCAAAAGTATTGACTAGGTCTTCTAAAGAAGTACCTGAACTTTGAGGTGGGGGCTGCAAAAAAATCTAGTTCTTGAGACCATGATTGATTGAAGCTAGATGGATGAGTGTAATTGGCATAGGGATCTACTTCTTGATAATTTCCCAAATAGCTATAATTAGTATGATCCCACCATCCCTCATTGTAAGTGTTTGAGTATGGATCATACTGTTGTCCTAGGAACCCTTGATGGCCTTGACATCCTCTTAAATCATAGGATTGTTCACAATTATTTCCTTCGAAGTACGGGCACAAATTGGTTGGATGATCCATCATAAAGCACACTCCATACTTCCTTGATTGTTGAACATTACCCATGGATATGAGATTGGCTAGTTGGTTTTGAATGATTATGGGTGCCATCAACTCCTCAAGTGGTAGATTGTTCAAGTCCATCGTGTTTTGCTCAAAATTTGAAAAGAAAAACCTATATGTACAAGAAAAATAAAATTAATTACAACTAAAAATAAGAATAAACCAAATAACAAATAAACTAAAAAAAGCAATCCTCGGCAACGACGCCAAAAATTTGATGCTCTCAAATGAGTATATCTTATTTAACCTTGCACTAAAAAGATCAATTGTAAGTATAGTAGTTAACAAGGGTCGAGTCCACAGGGATTGGGTTTTAATTTATAAACTATTAGTTTATCACTTAAGTTCAAAGACAAGAAAAGAAAAGGGGGTTTTGAAGTAATTAAAAGTATATAAAAAAAAAAAAAACAAGATAAGTAAAAAGCAGATAAATAAGAGAAAATCAAATATAATAGAAGTATGGTTAAAGTTTCATTCTCCACCACTAGACATCATTGAAAATCAATTTCAGATCTATCAACATCAATTAGCTATCAAAATTAACAGTCGTAGATAACAACCTCCCGTGTTACCCCAATCTTTCCTTAGTTCGTCGTTAAGCAGGACGAACGCCACTACTTAATCTCTAACATCAAACAACCTAGGATAAATATCTCTGAATTTAATTTGACAGCAGCTTTATGATGAGAAAGATAGGTTGATCTAAGCAACAAAAGCATAAACATGAATTGTTTAACTTAGGTTATTTTCCACTTTGCAATTAGCGAAAACTTTAACATAATCATTAACCACAAATTGCCACTATTGAATAGAAATCAAGATAAGCTACGTACCAAAACTCTTAAACTAGCATTAGATAGTTGTCAAGATATATCTAGTTTGCAACCTAAACAAATCAAGACAACATCATGAACAATTCTTATAGAAGAACACAAGCAACTTTGATAGAAAACTAATGATAGACAGAATCTCAAAATCAATTACACAGCATGTCGAGGGCTTGGAAATCACCCTTAACCAAAGAGAAGTTTAGCCTAGCATAGGCATTATTAACATATACATAAAACTAAAAAGAAAATAAAAGAATGGAGAAGAAGAAGAAGAATAATGATGATTCTTGAGTCTCCTCAAAAGATATATAGTTTATGCCTCAAAAGATGGTATTTATAGAGTTTTAAAACCCTGGGAACAAGTCCTTGCCGTACAAGTAAGTTAGGAGGCATAAAAATCACGTTTTTCCAGGTTTTTCACGATTTTTTGCGGTTTTTGGGTGCCGCGACGCCGGGCATTCTGTCTCTCATTTTTCTGCTGCATTATCTCGCACTTCTTCGACTGATTTGGATGACCATTTCTTATCCGATTTGGGCGTGTAAACTACCTTTGGAAAAGTATTCAAGTCAGATTCAAAAGTCAAGAGGAAGTTTCTTCAAATAAGGACTTTAACGTCATGTTTTCCTTGCAACAAGCTCCGGAGGTCAAATCTACCTTCTTGCTTTGCAACCATAAATTGATCTTTTTTACTCCCGAGTCTTCTTCCATCTTATGATTATGATTTTGTAAGTTTTTTACCATCATTATTGACATCTTTTGACTTAATTCTTCTTATTGTACCTAAAATTCAAAAATATAATATAATTAATCAAAATAAAGATATAAGACATCTAAAACTAAGAATAAAAATTGCATAAAATGTGTATTTTATGAATTATCAATTTGAGAAGGCAATTGAAAACAAGGGATCAGAAGTAAGGGAGGAGTTTAATATAGCAATGGGAAACAAGAAGGAATGGTATAAATCTCAAACAGAGGAAGAATATATTGTAGAGTTTCCTATAAAGGAGAATATAAGCCAGGGGATAGGTGAAGAAGGTAAAGGAGAAGCTTACTGTAGTGAACAATGTGTGGGGAATTTATTGACAGATCTCACGAAGCTGAAGCTAAAAAGGTCTTTTGAGATGATTGGTGAGGAAAATGGTCTGGAAATGACGATGAAAAGACTGAAGCAAGAATATAACATGTGGTCTGGAACTATTGGGAATGTAGTAAAATGGAGGAAATGAATAATAAATTAGAGAAAGAAGGACAATTGGATGGAATGAGAAACAAAGAGTGAAATAAGGGATAAAGGAAAGGAGAATTGATGTTAAACATAGAAGCAGGAAGAGAATCAACCATCCTAATAAGGTAAGACAAAAAAAGGAGGAAAGGGTTATGGGATGGTACGGAGACGAGGATTTAATGGAGGTAAAGATAATAGAAAGTGATGCTTTCATTATTAGTAATGGAAAGACAACGAGCTATATGGAAGAAAAGGTAAGGGATAAAGCTAAAGGTTATGATAGCTGGCCTATAACAGCCATCAGGAAGACATGAAGTGCATATCATGGAACTATCAAGGTATAGGATTAGCCTTGACAGTTCAAACTCTTAAGGGGCTTAAGAAAAAGTTTGACCCACATATGGTTTTCTTAATGGAAACCGGGAATGAGCAAAGTAAGGTGGAAAAGATTTGCGTCAAGATAAAGATCGATGAGGGAACTAATGTTGATTCTCAAGGTTTAAGTGGGGGTTTAGCCCTTTGGTTGAAGAAAAAAATGCAAGTTAGAGTTAGAGAGGTTGATAAAAACATTATTGATACAGAGATTGAAGATATGGATACGGGGGAAAGGTACAGAGTATTCTGGATATATAGAGCACCGATATTCGAAGATAGGCAACTAGTTTGGGAAAGAGTCAAAAGGAAAGCTAGGGGAATGAATATGACATAGATGTGCATTGGAGATTTTAATGAGATTAAGGAGAATGCAAAGAAGGATGGTGGGAGAACGAAAGCTAGAAGAACTATTATAAGTTTCCAGAACTTTATTAATGACTGCTGGCTTATTGATCTACATTTTAAGGGGCAAATGTTTACTTGGTTTAGTAACAAGGAAGGCCAACTGATTCGAGAAAGATTGGACAGAGCGTTAGTGAATAAAGAATGGGTTGAAGTTTACCCAGAAACTCAAGTTTTTAATCTAGCAGCTGTGGGGTCTGATCATTCTCATCTCTTTGTGGACACTGACTATAAGGATAGGAGAGCTCCTAGGAGATTTAAGTTTGAGATTATTTGGGCTGAACTAGAAGAACGTGAGAAGATTATTAAAGAAGGGTGGGAAGGGGAGTGTCAAGGATCAAATTCTCATAGATTGAATCAGAAGCTGAAAAAATATAGGCTTCTACTACATAAATGGAGTAAGAATATACTGGGGAATAATAGAAAGATTGAAGCCTTGTTACAAAAAATTTCTGATATTCAATGGAAGGAAAATATGAAACAAAATTTGGGTGAGCTAATGGAAGTAGAAAAAGAATTAAGAGATGTTTGGAGAAGGGAAGAAAAGTACTGGTTTCAGAGATCAAGAGTTAAATGGTTAGGGTGTGGAGATAAGAACACTAAATTCTTCTACCAGACAACAAGGCTAAGGAGACAGTTCAATAAAATTCTGAGAATAAAGGATGAAAATGAGGAATGGATTGAAAAGGAGGAAGGTATAATTGAAAGCTTCAATCAGTATTATCAGACCCCGTTTAACACTGACAGTGTGAGAGATTGGGGAAATGTCATTTCATATGTGCTCAAGTTAGTTACAGAAGAGATGAATAAGATGCTTACTGAGATAATCACTATGGAGGAGGTTGAAAGGGCAGTCTTTTAGTTTGGGGCCAATAAGTCACTAGGTCCTGGTTTAATGGATTCCAAAAGTATTGGGACATAGTGAAGGAAGATGTGTTTAAGGCAGTGAACAGTTTTTTTCATAGTAGGAGGATTTTGAAAGAGATAAATTGCACATAGATAGTTCTCATCCCAAAATGTAAGGCACCAGAGTTGGTAACACAATTCAGGCCGATAAGTTTGTGTAATTTTATTTTCAAAATTATCTCCAAAGTTGTAGTGAATCGGCTGAAACCTTTCTTGGGATCTTTGGTAACACAAAATCAGAGTGCTTTTGTGGGTGGAAGACAAATTCATGATAATATTATGATTGCGCCGGAGATGTTCCACCATCTAAGGCTGAAAAAAAGGGGGAAAAGGCGGAGGTTACTGTAAAAGTTGACATGAATAAGGCATATGACAGAGTTGAGTGGGATTTTTTGGAAAAAGTTTTGCTCAAACTAGGTTTTAATACAAAATGGGTAGGATGGGTAATGGAATGTCTCAAAACAATCTCTTACTCTTTGATTATAAATAGAAAGTAGATAGGTAGGTTTATTCCTTCTAAAGGTCTTAGGCAAGAGGACCCTCTTTCGCCATACCTTTTTCTTTTTATCATGGATGTCTTGTCTAGAATGGTTTTAGCTGAAACACATACACAACATCTTATTAGTGTCAGACTGAACAAACACTGTCCTGTTGTGTCCCATTTATTCTTTGCAGATGATTCTTTATTTTTCATTGAAGCTAATACTTTGAATTGCCAGAATTTGCTAAGCATTATCAAGTCTTTTTGTATAGCTTCAGGGCAGCAGATGAATTTGAGCAAATCCAGCTTAATTTTTAGCTCAAATACACCTGAATCTACAAGGAAAGATATTGTTGAGGCTATAGGAATCCCAGTTGCGGAGAACCCAGGGGTGTACTTGGGAATCCCATCATTTTGGAGGAAGACTAGGTATAAAGCAATGGGATATATCAGAGATAAAATTCTTCTCCAGCTACAAAATTGGAAGCAACAAGCCCTATCTTTGGGAGGAAAAGAGGTTCTATTGAAAGCAGTTGCTTGTGCCATTCCTACATACAGCATGTCTTGTTACAAACTTCCAAAAATATTATGCTTGGAGATGAATAAGGCTATGGCCAGATTCTGTGGGAACAAAAAAAGGATGAAAGGAGAATTCAATGGAGTAGATGAGAGATTTTAACTACCACAAGGATAATGGAGGGTTAGGCTTTAAGGAGTTTGAGACTTTTAATATTGCACTTTTGGCGAAACAATGCTGGTGAATGTTGCAGGATCCAGAAGCTCTATGGGTGAAAGTCCTCAAAGGTTTATATTTTCCTCATAGTTCTATGTTAAAAGCAACAAAAAAAAGGGCCCATGCTTCTTGGGGATGGAATAGCTTATTAATTGGAAGGGATTTTCTTAGGGACAAAATATTATGGAAAATAAAGGGTGGTATGGAAACATCTATTTGGCAGGATCATTGGATTACAAAGCTTAAAGAGAAGTTACTGGAACCTGTGGCAGTGGCTGAAAACTATTCCCCAGAGAAGATGGCTGAATGGATTAATAGAGAGGAAGGGTTTTGGGATGAAACTGCTATGGGGAATTGGATCTTCGAGGATGCTAAGGAAGCAATCAAGAAGATCCCAATCTGTGAGTCAAGAGGTAAAGATAGTCTGGTATGGCCGCATAAGGAAACTGAAACTTATTCAGTAAAATCTGGATATAAGGTTTTGGTAAAGAAAAATCAACAGAGCTGTTTGATGGACCTTCTACCTCTCATGTTCCTGATAATAGATTGTGGAAAGCAATATAGGGAATAAAAATGCCAAATAAGATCACGCATTTCTTATGGAGAATGTGTACTAATACGATTGCTACCTTTAGCAATTTATATAAAAGGAAAGTGGTAGAGAGTCCTATGTGCCCTATATGTCAAAATGAGGAAGAATCAATTGAACATATGAGCCTGCTTTGTGAATGGACAAGGGGAGTATGGTTTGAAGGGTGCCATGATTAAAGATTGAGAAGGAAAACATTGGACGATTTGATTTATGATTATAGGAGATCTTTATCAGTAAAAAGATACAGGTGGAGAACAAGGTGAATGTAGCCATCACCTGTTGGTATATTTGGAAAGGTAGATGCGACGCGTCTCTTGGGAAGAAAGAGTTGAATGTCTTTGAGACTATATCAAAACTTAAGCATGTTGTGAAAGAAATCATAGATATAAGTCCACCGATAATAGTAGAGGATAAGGCAGGCTCAGTAACGGATGTTCAACAAAGAAATTGGACTGCGCCAGCAGAAGGTTGGTACAAAATCAATTGTGATGGAGCTTTTAAGAAAAGTACTAGAAAAGGGGCAATTGGGATGGTGGTGAGGAACTCAAATAGTAAAGTAGTGGGAGGTAAGGGAAGGAAGATAGTGGATGATGCTTTGATAGATGAAGCTCTCGCCTTGAAGGAAGGCATAAAGGTTGCAGTCAATCAAAAATTGCAGAATGTTATTCTGGAAACAGATTCCAAAGTGGCAGCAGAGGAGTGTATGAAGTCACCCAGAAAGAGGAGATGGAAATTACCTCCAATTTTGGAAGATGTTAATTCAATGAAAAAGTTCTGCCAAAGAGTGAAATTTTCGTTGATTAAGCGTTTAGCGAATGAAGCAGCCAATTGGCTTGCAAAGAGGTGCAGGGAAGGGATGGAATCAGAAGGTTGGGTTGAAAAACCACCATCCTTTTTACTTTCATTTTGAATAAGGATGTACTACCCTGTCCACATTGATTTTTTTGATACAACTAAAAGGTTAGAGATGTAGTTGCAGTTTACTCTCGATTGACCTTTTATTATTGGAAGTGATTGTTCTATTGTAACTGATACTGAATTATGTACTGTTTCTTCTCCTAAGAAATGAATACATCATTCTCTTTTGACCAAAAATAAATAAATAAATATATATATATATATAATGTGTCATAATTAATAAATCTCTCTCTCTCTCTCTCTCTCTCTCTCTCTTTTTGTATTTGAGTGGGTTTAGTTTAGATATTCAAGTGTAGGTTAATACTTAATCGCGTGCTGCCAATTTTCCAATGTTTGGAATTGACGAAAAAACATCCTTTTCATTTCTGTTATTTTTCCCCCTTTTCCAAGTGTAATTTATGAAAGTTGGATTTAATTCAAATGGTTCATTTATTTTTTTTAAAATAAATTGGATTTCAGTAAGAAATGAATTTCAGCAAGATAGCGTTCTTTGAATGAAAAAAAAAAATAAAAAAAATCATGTGCTTTGGAGATGGGTTGGTTCAGGCTCATGCAGGCATGCTTGGAGATAAAAGAGCAAATGAACCTTTTTTTTGAGGAATTAGGTTTTTCTGTCAAGAAGACTAGAAAAGATGTTTTTTTTTTTTTTTTTTCCTGTCAAAAAGATTACAAATGAAAACCATTAATAGAAGAGAAAAACGAAATACTATTAAAAATATATATTTTTTGGTATAAAAGAAGCTACCGTTTAGGGTTAGAAAAATTGATTACTGATGTTGAGATTTGAACTCCAAACTTACTGAATATAAGAGATGATTGCATGAATAAACTAAGCTAAACTTCAGGTTATAAAATAAATATTAGTACTAAATACTAAATTTATGGTCTAGGCGTCATTGGCCAGTGCTCTCCTGTCTTTTTCTTAGTCCCTTTTTGGTTATGTGATTTTTTTTAAATAGTTGCATAATGTTAAATAGTCAATTTGCATAGAAAGAACCAAGAATGCTTAAATTTAGAGGTCATACTCGTATATTCACAAGAGCTAGATTGTTTTGTCGTTGGCGTTATTGAGAAGGAAGAAAAGCAGTGGATTGAGGGTCCACTTGGTAACCCCATAAAGAGTTGTTAGTTGGTCCATTTTTGCTGTGAACCAGCGATTACTTCTAGGGGGTAATGAGTTGAGAAGAACATGAAATTCCATTCGAGTTTGATACGCTAATTTTTCTGTACTGGCAAATGGAAATTCACAAGCAATTTGTACAATAAGACACGAAAATTTCATTATCCTCTGGGCTAAAGTTGCTACAATGGTGAAATGGGTTCATGCCTCTAGGATCTAGGATTTACCCAACATGGGAACATCATCGGGATCATCAGTGTTAATTTGATGGGCCAACTTCTTCTTCACGGGTAAGGTAGCCCACCGGATCCAATAAGTTCGATCTATATTAGATCAAATTTGGATAAAGCATTTTGCAATTCAAATTGACCGGCTTGAATTACTATTTATTAAATAAAATTTTTTTATTTATATTTAATTATAAAAAATATGTAAATATTAATATAATTTTTTTTAATATTTTTGAATAATAAAACGGGCTTATACAGGTCGGTTCGAGCTCGATCCGAATGGCTTGGGCAAGAGAAATAAAAAAATTTCGAATCTCGACCCGGCCCAGCCCATGGACACCTCTACTTAGAAGGCAAGCAGGAAGGATGAGCATAAAAATAGTTTAGTTGTTGCTCGTTCTAAAATTAATGCTAAAAGGAGTCAAGATGGACCATCTACTATAATGAAAATTGAGTCTTTAGAGATTCATAAGGGATTTTTGAATTTAATTAAAGGATTTTATTGTCTTATTTTGTCATGTTTTATGGATTTTTTTACTTTTTACAAAGAATCCTTAAGGACCCAAAGGATATTTTTTAAAATGTTCAAGATTTATTTATTCTATTTTGTTTTTTATTTGGGGTAAAAATATTTTTTTTTGACAAAAAATTAATAAATATATTATTATTAATGAATATATATTTTAGAAAAATCTTTTTTTTCTTAAGTTGATTTAGGATTTGTATCTGATCTGTTCGGGTAAAAAAAATAAAATTTTTTATCAATTATTTTTATTTTAATTTAAATGATGTATTTAAATTGGTTAGTTCGCAGTTTCGCACATTGACTCGCTGGTCGGTTTAGGATCCGTACTCTATCCGCTTGGAAAAAAGTTTTTAAAAAATTATTTTACTAATTATTTTTATTGTAATTTTAAATGATGAATTTAAAGTGGTTGATCCGCACGTTGACTAGCAAGTCGATTTAGGATTCGTACCAAACTCGCTCGGAAAAAAAAGTTATAAGAAAAAATGAATTTGATGCTAACCTATGTGAGAAAATCGATCCTACGAGAGAATAAAATACAAATCATTATTTTATTTTATTTTATATTTTTTATCTCTTATAATAAAAATATACAATGCAAAATAAGGTTTAAATATTTTATAAAAATACATTCAGAATAAAATTTGAAAATGTATTTTTATTAAGTAATTTATAAATAAACAATTTTCATAAATTTAATTTTCGTAATTAAAAAATAATTATATTAAAATTTAAAAATAAAATATTTAAATAAATAATTATTATTTAATAAAATATAAATATAAATTTATTATTAATTAATTAATAAAAAAAATTTAAAAATTAAAAATAATCCGATAATGCGGGATTTTTTTCTAGTTTGCATATAATAATACAGTCTTTAGAGAATTTTGATAGTTCTTACAGTCCACATAAAATTTGTGGATGGTAAAAATGTTGTGGGAACTCCTTTTATTAAAGAGAAAAGTGAATGAATCGAAAAGTTTTCGGATTAGATTCTCCTTCATTCGTTATTTTTTTAATATCATTCATAATTATTAATTATGATTAATGAGTGAATCGTACATACATAAATGATAATAATAAATATATTTAAAAAAAAAATACAAATACTATTTCCCCTTAAAATTATCAATTTTCGTTTTTTGTTTGAATTATCAATTTTCTGTTACTCCTTAAAATAATCATTTATAAAAAATTATTTTATAAACCCTTTTCATCAAATCAATTATAGTCCCTGTCAATAAAATTAAAATAAAGTAAATTTTTGTTTCATGTCATATTTACCTTCTAACATAAAACACGAATTATTTTTAGTAAGAAAAAAAACGAAAAAAAAATTATTTTCTTTTCTTCTTCTTTCTCTCTCAAGAAAAAAAAATGACATAAAAAAAAAAATCTGATATTGTATAATTTGATGTGGGAAGGGCATATCAAATAATTTTTCATCATTTAGGCATTCACCCAATACTACTATAATTCATCCCTTTTCTCTCCTAACATGACAACCTCAATTTCTGCTCCATTTTTCCAATACCCTTCATGACAAATGGAAGAAATTCAATTGCGAGAATGGTAACATGGCAACATTACCAATAACATCAACGCTAAATACTGGGTAAAACAATCAACCTTTGACATGTAAGGACATGGACAGATCTTAAAGATCATTTTCATTTTGTTGTTGCTATCTCCAAAACGGGTTTCTCAATGCTTCGCCGCTAATATGATTCTCTTAGTGGGTTCCCCTTGCAGGTACGGTTGCATTTATCAAGTTTTTATTCACATTATCTTTTAATGTCTTAGTGGATGGTTCATGGTTGGGATCTTTGTATTTATAAAGAGTTCTTTTGGTTGATTTTGATTGGTGATTATTAGGTTTATGTAGTTCTTTTGTTGTGATGCTTTTTATGTATTTTTTTTTATTGATGGTCATCGATTGATGTGCCTGATTGGAGTTTCTGGATTCTTGGAATTGTTTATTTGGAGTTTCGATGCTTTATATATGTGTGTTTATCAGTTTCTTGACTTTCTTCTCTTTTCCTTGCTGTAATTGGAGTCATAGGATTATCAGATGATTGCTCTTGTGATCCCCATCAGAATCTGAAGATTTCGTTTTCGATAAGAGAATCAGTCAAATGTTCTATTTTAGCAGTTGAGCAGAAATTTAATTAGGTTATTTCAGAAAATTTGACCAGCTCAATATCCTCATCTCTTATCTGTTGCTATTTGCCTAGTTTTCATCACAACTAGATCTCTTCTACAGGACCTCGAAAAATTCATGGAACAAGTTATACAAGACTTAAATGTTAGATGGGTGATGATCTCTCCATGACTGGCAAATTGTTTTTCTTGTGTAGTAAGATCAGTGGTTTCCCTCAAGCTAAAGTTAGATGGGTGATTAACTCTCCATCTTTGATGACTTTATTTTCTAATGTAGTAAGAGCATCAGATTGTGGAGATATGTAAGCAATGAGTTAGTTCAAGGATTTTTTTACTTAGGAGCGGTAGTTACTTAAAGCTTGAGTCTTGTTGAGATTGCTATTTGGTGCTATCATCATTTGCAGGCAGGCAGAGTATATTTTCTTGTTTAGCTGGATCATAAACCAATAGTTGTCCAGGGAAGTCCTCTTGAATACCAGCATAGAAAATATTTCAAGCTCTTAGAATTGAGCGTGTGTATTAATTATTAACAGTTGTGAATTGCCAGTTTTCCGCCAATTGTAGTTTATCTTCTGTGGTTTAGTTGTACGGCTGTCTTCTCTGTGGGAGTCGTCCTTCTTTAGATTGCCCTGAAAGACAAGGACTCTCCCCATCTTTCTTGTACTTTTTCATGGCAATTTAACTAGGACTTTTTTTGTATGAAATTCTAGCTTATTTATGATTTGGTAGCCGCTGTATTCTTTTAATCTTTTAGAGAACCTGTTAAGCCATTACAGTCCCTTGATGGTTTACATGGGTAGAAACTTCCATCTGATGTGAACAAACTGAAGTTTGCCAATCGAACATGTTAAAAACCAATCAAATTCATAGACTCGACTACCAAATAGACACCTAAAGCCTTAAGTACCGTCTTTGGGAACTCATCTGCTATCTGCTTGCTGTGACCAGGCCAATTCTCCCATCACCTTCCTTCCTATAACTTCAATAACAACCAGTCTGGAAGTATACCATTTGTCATGATTTAATTGGACTTGAATGAATCATTCATCTTCATGAAATGTCACAATAATTTGTTGCACATGCAAAATTTAATAGTACTGATGTATTCCAGTTGTTTATTATGTCAAGTATCTTATTGTGCTGTGGCTTGCAGGAAAAAGATCGTGGAAAGCTTGGTTTCAACAAATACATGAATTTCACAACATGGCAGACTGCAGGCTGCAACCATTTTAGCCCAAAATCAAATTTTTTACATTGAAGACTGCCATGAATAAATTTACATTCCAGTCCAACTTCTCAACCTACACCCCTTTTCATCCAAATGATCATGGAAGTAGCTATTTTCCAAGTGGATGAAGTTAGGACACTGATCCTCTTAACAAGATTTGGGCAACTTTTCTATCCAAGGACCAGATGCAAAAATCCAAAAAAAAATTGAAAGAAATAGAAAAAAAATCAACTAGTCACTATTGCAATTCGCATCTTACCACCATTTGATGCAACCTTCTAAATCTTTTGGACTTCCATATTATAACCCAGCCTTTTAGTTGGTACTCTGATGGTGTCCACAATCACAGCCGGTCTACTGGTTGCCGGCGAGAGAATGGTTGTTCTCCATCTAACAGGCGAGAGAATGGTTGTTTTCCATCTAAAAAATAAAAAAGAGAAACAAAAAGATTAATCTCCCGGGTGTACATAACACAAAGGTTTAACTTTGTGTGTACCATTGCTGAAATGGCATTATTTAGAAAGCCAAAACTTGGTGCACTTAGGTGAGCCCACCATACAGTCGATGCACTCTGGATCAACACCGAGTTGCGCATGCCCAGTCTTACATTCTCTATTCTATTACATTTGTGATACATATTCTTACAGTAGTAATTCATCACCCTAATAAGTCTCTGCGTCACTTACATGTTGCCAAAAAAATAAAAGGGGGGCTTAGAGCTATGTTACTCGGACTCGGGTATGTCGGGTATAGGTATGTGTCCAACACGGGTATGTTCATTTCTTTCTAAGTTTTCCATGTATTTGGAGGGCCATTTTCCCATATCCATGTCCAAATATGAATTGGACACGGGTGTCGGACACGGGTACTGCAAGAAAAATGAAGAGTCAGAGCAACATAGGCTTAGAGTAAATGGATTTATTACTGCCTCGATCAATAGACAACAATGCTCTAGATGATTAATAGAAAAAAAATACCAATATGTACATGTTGAACAAAGAAAATGCAGCTAGCTTTCTCTCAAATCAAATGGAATTAAAAAAAAAAAAAAATTAATCAGTAATGAGACAGTGTGTCAGTACTGGCTATCTGCAGTATACAGAAAAGAATGCAAAGATCACTATGTATACTAATATATTGATTACCACTTTCACCATCAGATGTATCAGCAAGCCTCCCAATAGCATCAATGAGTGCTTGTTCATGCTCCTGCATTACATATAATGGTTAAGCTTGCAGTACTAAGCAATGAAAAGAAAGACATATTCACGCTGTATGAATCAATCATAAGCTTACTTTCAGCTTCTTCTTTGCCTTCTCAAGCTCCAGAGGATCAGGATGACTTGTAACAAAAACCCTCTCCACCTGTTGAAGGGGTCAAAATAAAAATTAGTTAACTTATAATGTGAATTATCACAATTTGACATGTAACAGTATCAGCTGGTTCTCCATAAATACCTCCTTTACTAGTGTTTCTGTGTTAAACAACTCAATATCATCCAAAAGCTTCTTTGCAATACCATTCTTTGATGGAAAATTTTCTTTTTTGGATTGGCCCTTCACTGAACCTCGGCCTCTTCCAAGACCTGGGACAGGAGCACCACGACTGAAGGATTTCTTAGCTCCATGGAAAACATGACCTCCTCGATAAGATATCCCTAGGTCCTCACCATCCCATCTGATATCATCTGGAGAAATCTGTAATCATTAGGAGATCAATATTGTTCTCAATAAAATGTATTCAGAAAATTATTTGCTGGTAAGAAGTAGGAAAAGAATTGGCGGGCTTAGATAATCAGAATAAGCTCCTTTAATGCAAGAAAGCAAACAAATATATATACCAACATGCTCCTATTCTCCACTCTGCTGTTCTTAAAAACAATTCTATTTTCTCTCCCTCCCAATTTCCCCTATTAATTCAAAGATCAAATGTGCTTCAGAGTCCACTTTAGCTTCAGTTGACATCAGAGTGAAAAATAATATCACATGTCCATTGTCTGGGACAAAGACTGGAACAATATAGGGTATTAAGGAAGACCGCTCACAATCTTCTAATAGACAAGTTCATCACCTAGGCAACATGGATTAGGTAACTGAGGACGTAGAATATTTTGAGTAAACATGGTTATTCCTTCTAAAACTCTATCAAGTTATCATGGTACCCCTGCCACTCATACTGCTGCCTATTGTGTCAAACCACTTTATCTACCTGGCATCAGAGAAACTGCCAAATTTCTATGTGTACCTGGCATCAGAGAAACTGCCAAATTTCTATGTTATTTGGACTCGGGTGTGAGTGTCAGATACAGGTATGTGTCCGACACGGGTATGTTAATTTTTTTAGGTCCTTGGAGTATCATATCTCCATACCCATGTCCGGATATGCGTCGGACACGGGTACTTCAAGAAAAATGAAGAGTCGGAATAGCCAAATTTTATGCTATTACTTATTGGCCATCTCAATCCACTTCAATATTCCTCTGGTTATCAGCATTTGGCGAAAGTAAGCCATATTCTCATACCACATCAAGGGACCTTTTGACTGAAATTTGACCCCTTCATAACTTTGGATTATTTGCTTTTTATATCCCTAATTGAAAGGGTGAAAGAATTCATTTCATTGTTATTTTCAAGTTTCAACTAACCATTAAAAAAAACCAACGATAAAAGTTGATAATCACATGTGTCATTCTCAGGCTCAGATTTGTAGGTTATTTCTAAGTTTGGATTGATTGTCATGTCTAAGAAAGTAAATTGGGTGCAAAACAACAGCACAAGATCTATCCAATCAAAGAGGCCTGTGAATTTTGCCACATAAAGGATACAAGATGATTGATTTCATAAATCTGCCCATATGGTTTCTGGTATAGCTTAGATTAAAAAATATGGGAAATCAAGATGATGAAAGAACTTGATATGAAAAGCACAGAAATAAAGGATTTGAGGAAATGTAACTACAGAATTGGAGCACCAGGGATCAATGCATCAGGAAAAGCAACCAAAATATAAAAATCATAGGTATCTATGATGGCTCACTTTCTTGCAAATTAAGAGGATAGGCACAACTAACAAGGAAACTACTGAACAAATGCATAAACAACCACGACTGCTAGAAAGAAAGGAAAAAAACAGATTCCTTGGACCTAGAATATAAACCTCAATAGAGTATAATAATACCTAATCATGCAGTAATTGCATAAAAACTATCATCCTGGCCATGACCACAAAATCTCCCATGTCATAAAACAAACGATTCATAGCAATTGCAACTGCTTCCATGAAACACCCTTCCCTTTTTTCTGCCTCATATGAAAAAGAATGTTCAGTCAAAAACGAGGTAATTTTAGCTGCATTTGAACTATATGTTACCTCCATTAAGGTTACTAATTATTATTTTCCTTTTTGAGAATAATAAGGTTACTAGTCTTAGTAACTTTACTTCATTGCATTAAATGAAGAGACCTATTTTTAGTAATAATCTTGTATAATAATACGGCCTGTGTTCCATTTTGGTTTAACTCAACCTAATTGCCTACCATCAAATAGTCAAAACATCGAAGTTTTACTTTTCCATCGTAACCTTACAGAAAATAACAACTAAATGATGGTTACAATCAAAAGAACTATTTTTGAGGGGTCACTTTATGTTGACTGTGTCAATCGAATATCTGCCCTCTACAAGAAAAGACCTTTCATTATGAGATTGAGAGAGTATGACTTTATAAGACTTTCAAATTTCTTCTCCAAAACCAACAAACCTCAGCTCTGTCAAAGCCTAGCCAACTTCCAAATTCTAATTGTATGACAGAAGAGATATGTGGACACACAAAAACCTATAATAAGGTTTTTCTATTTCTTGTATTAAGTTTCACTATTATGCAAATAATATTTATATTAAAATTACATTTTTCAACACATTCTAACATTATTGCTGCAAAAAATAATGACTAGCAGACAAAAATGATTCAGTTCAAGCTAAGAAATCATATCCACTTACCTCTTTGAGATCAACCCATTCCCAGGCCTCATTTGCTGTATTTCTATCATAAACCAGAGCATGTCGCCCCTGTAAAAAAAATATATATATATATTTAAAAATACCGATGATGGCTTAGCAATCCACAAAATTATTATTAAAATAGTTCTAAAAGGCATTTTACAACTCTTAGCAGGCACTTAAATTTTGACGCATAAAGCACTGCATAATCCTTTTGAACATCAGATTATGGGTGCCTTTAAATGTCTAATAAAAGTTTTTTCCTAAGATACTGTAAATTGAAATAAAAAAAAAGGTTGAGGATTTGTCACAGCTCAAAATATTTGACTGACGGCAGATAGATTGCCAAAACAGAGACAAGTAAAATAGTTGCAACATTGGGAAATTAAAAAAAAAAAGGTATCATATTCATGTGTGTTTTTGACTCACAAGTCCAGAAACTGCATAAACAAGTCCAGAAAGTGCAACTGTGACTAAGCCTTAGGTTTCATACATATGCTTTCAATGTTACATATTTTTAAAACTTTCATCATCTCCTAAAAACTCCAGCTTAAGATATATCTCAGAGTGAGAGACAGAAAATGTCTTTGTATGCCTTGAACATACCTTAGAGGGATTGTAATCAGTGATTACAGCTTCATAGAAGGTGTTGTCTTCAGGCCATCTTGTCCACACTTTCCTTCCAATTAAGGAATCAAAAGTTGCTCCTTCAACAAGTTCATTTGCCGAAAGGCCAACAACAGAGCCACGGTTATTGATTTGCCTATTTCCAGCAGAAACTGCAGAACCGTAATGCATAGCCTTTTCTGAGGATAAGCCAGGCAATGACTGACCCTGTAAGGGGAAAATGTGATTAAAACAAAGCAAGCCAAATAAAGGTCAATGTACTCTTTTGCATTTCTATCATGAAAATAAGATCATTGCTTCAAGCAATTGGTCCCTGTTTCTAAAGCAGCTTTCCAGTTAGCATCCAAAGAAGAAAGCTTAATGTACAGAACTACTAATATGAGAGGTTCTAAAACCTGTTGTTGCACCAGCAATGGTAAGAGAAGTTACCGACTGAGATGTCTTCTGTTTCTTGCGAGATGCTGAAACAGTTGGACTAGATAAAAGACTGTGAACAAGATGAGATGTTGCAAGTCTTGCAGACTGGTTGCAACCAGCTTGTCTCCAGTCCCTGCTTGCGTTGCCCGCATATAACCCATTAAACAGAAGAAGAGATAAAAGACCCATTGAATCAATTACTGGCCCCTAAAAGTCAGGCTAATTCATGAAGCATTCAAACCTTATCCTTCTGATAGTATCATCAGCATTAACCTTGGTCAGAAGCTCTCTATGCTCATCATCTGACACCCTCAGTTCTTTCCTAAGTTCTGTAATCAACCCTTCCTTTTCCTGAAGATGCAGCATATGATGGAGCATGCAAATCCAATCAGCATGAAATAAATAGGAACGCTATTAAAAGCAATAAGTGCAAATACAGAAAAGTTAATACCCAAGTAATGGCATCGGATTGAGCTTTAAAAGCACGCAGGACAGAACAGTAAGCTTCTTGCTCAAGTAGATGTATTTGGGCCTCCATGTCAGAAAGCATCCTAGAATATGAGGCAGAACCTACAATAGATTTTCCATTGCGAGCAATATTACCCCTCCTGAAACTCTAGTTGGAGGTGATGGAGGTACATCATCATCAGTAACTGTAGTTATTTCAGATAAAAACATGCTGCATAGAGCATCCAATGACAGTAACTAGTCTTCCCATGCCCTTGTTTGAAAGGTTTACGAGTATTAATCTCTTTGATAGGTAACAAATTTACTAGGGGCAAAAGAACAGTTATAAGGAAGTGCAGTCTAACAAATACACATAGAGGAGAAGGAAATAGTTGGATTTATCACGAATCTTCTTGTATAATATCATAAAAGTTAATGATTTTATGCATATAAACACAAACCCAAGTTTACTAGGTTTGCTTGTCACAGTGTACAAAGTTAAGGGGAACAGAAACAATATGATTCAATTAGAAAAGAATGTGAATATACTGTGTTGACTACAGCTGGTCTGGTATACAACCAGAATCAAAGCTCAACATTGCAAAGCCAAGCGGACAATTTAAACAATAATAAATCAGAGAGGAAAATCTTTTGAAACAATTATAAGAAAATAACATAGTTTATTGCTAGGGTAAAAGAACCTTAGCTTCTTCTAACAACAATAGATATTTGTTTATTATCAAGTATCAAGTAACCTAAAATATGGAAAATTATGGACAAAAAATTGCAGGAAAAAAAAAAACTTTTTATTCAACCAGAAAAAAAGAATTCCTTTTTTATTATGGATTTCTCTACATTTGAATCCCAATTAGAATTCAAAGAAAAACACGAAAATTACACCTAAAAATTGCAAACAAATCAATACCTGAAAGCAAAAGTCAAAGAAAACCACACATCATCATTGCCCAAATCAAAATTATCAAAAATTCAATGACCCCAATTAAACCCTAAACCCTCATTTCCCATCTTACATCCAAAAATAAATGCAACCATTATCCAATTTTCAAATAAAAACAAAACCCCACAACCCCGAAAAAAGAAAAAAAGAAAAAAGTCAACAAAAAATAAACCCAGAAACACCCACATCGTTTACTACAAGAATATGACATTAATAAATGCAACATACCACTACTATAGCAAACTTCATAGTCCATACCAAGAAAATAAAAACAAAGCGGAAAAGATTTTTTCTTCGTTGAAGAAAAACACCACCAAAAAACCCTAACGAGAAGTTGCCCCGAGAAAGAGAGATTCAAGGAAGATGCTGCTGAGGATGTGCTCCAATGCTTCGCAAGCCAGTATAGAGATTTAGAGAGAAAGTTGGAATCTTTTTTTCCTCTTGTTTTGAAAGGGATTTGATTGGTTTTTATAGAGAGAAGAAAGAGAGAGATCGGTTAACTTACGGGAGAGAGAGGGAGAGAAGGGAGGGACTTTTGGACTTGAAACTTCACTTGCGGCTTTCAAAGAGATTTGTTTGTTGTCGGGTTTTTTTCTTTAAAAATTTTATTAATAAGTGTTTTAAAAATATTTTTTAAGATTATTATTTATAATAATATCTTATTTAATATATTAAAAATAATAAATATTATATTTTATATAATATTTTTTATAAATAATATATTAATTAACTTTAAAAAAAATTTAAAAACATTTGTTAATAAAATACTTTTTATGTTAAGGTTTTTTTTTTTTTTCTTTGTTCAGTCTCGGTCTAGTTCAAACAAGTTTTGGTCGAAAATCTTTGTAATAGTGTTGTCTTTGGGCCTTTTATTGGCTTAAATCTGTTAAGCAAGATTGTGGTTTTGGCCTTTTGGGCTCAAAGGCTTTTTCTTTTCTTTTAATTATCTATTTTGGGCTTTAATACTTGAAAATGTTGCATATTTTAATTTCTTACAAGATATAAGCTGTGATTAAGGGAATATTTCCGTTAATTTTTTTTTCTTATTCTTTAAGGTTTTGTTGGTTTGGTACTTTTGCAAAATATATATATATATATATACATTGAAAATATTAACCAATGTCACTCATTAGGCACCCGTTAAGATAATATTTAAGAAAAAAATATAATTAATAAATTATTTTTTATTGAATTCAATAAAAGTAATGCATTAAATAAAAATAATTTTCTTAAAACAATAATTAAATAATTATTATCTATAGACATCAATTAATCGAACCATATATATATATATTAATATTAAAACATTGGTATCAAAAGAGATATAATATTAATTTTGGCACATAAATTGATGTCTTTATTTTTGGACAAAATAAATACGGTCTTTAAAAGATGAAGACATCAAAAGTCTGTATTTTTTGACATATAAACTATTGAAGACATCAAACTTTTAGCTTGTAATTTTCGTGTTTCTGGGTTTTTTCTTTTGTTAAGAGAGAGTATAGCTAGCCTACACATGCTTTATCTATTTTAGTTAGATGAAGAAACAGTATGGTTAGAAGGAAGTATTATCAACACTAATAATTTTTCAACAAATCTGGCTGGCAACAAGTAACCTTACCTACTATATATTACCATTAATTATGGGCAACTTCTTTTGGGTTGTTTACTCTTGGATTTTGGAATGAGCTAGCTCACTGAGGAATGGGGATGATATAAAGAAAAACACACAAGAGATAAAAGAACCCATCATTTGATGCCTTGCCTCTGTCTTTTTACAGTCCTAAGAAGAATTCTGTACAAAATAATGCTTGACTGGTCCGGAGCTCCTCTTAGCTTTATCTGTTTCTACTCCTGGTGAAGTTCAATCTAAATATATAACAAGGTGAACATATATATATATATATATATATATATATATATATATACATGGTTACATACTTCTCATTGGCTCAGTCTCCAATGCATGCAAATTTTCAAAGAAATAATTTCAAACAATGTATACTAATTAATTTGGCTAAGACAGGCAGGCTACAATTGGAGTCAACTTCTTAAACCAGGGATGTCCTTAAACCTTCCAGTCTCACCACCAAACTTTCAGCTTAGTGGAACTTTTATCTGAGTGATCAATTATTTAATTTCAGTCATCTAGATTTTGTTGCTTGCAGCTTTTATTAATTCCTTGGAACATAGACAAAGAATACTAAGAGCAAGTCTCATGACTTTGTCTATTGAAGTTAAGCTAAAGAGGATGTGTCTTTGATTATGTCAATTGGTACCTTATGTCACCAGCTTTATGCCATGGCTATGTACATGTGCCTTTGATCATATGAGATTCATTAAGATCTTCATTTCTTTTTTTAATTGGAGTAGGTTCAACAAAATGTTTTCCTTCAGTTTTCCTTTCTTTTGGGGGTTTCATATTATTGTTTTGAAGAGATTAGAAGATCCTGAAATTGCTTTGACTTTGTAAAAATTAGGTGTAAAGTAATTAAAACGAGGAACATTATGTGGCATATTGATATAAAGCGTTATTCTTTGAACGAAAGGGCTTTCTCAATCACTTTCACTTTCTTATTTTTAAAAAATTATGTTTCTCGAATCTTCAAAACTTCATATGAAATCTAGAATGGCTTTTATAAAAGTTTAGAATTTGAAAGAGTTAGTACCATTTCAAATGATAGTTAAGTGAGTATATATAATGCCTAATATGATCTTTTGTAGGCCTGATTTAAACATCAAATGAATCACATTCATCAAATAAGCAAGGTTAATTGAGGATTGACTTAGTCTCCTTAATTTGCTTGGTGCAGACTTCGTTTATAGATCAACAAAATGATTAGCACAAATACCGAGATGGCAATCCTTAAGTATTATAAGTCAATAAAGTGATATGTACTACTGATCTTTGCAAAGATCAGCATGAGATAGTAGTTGGAAGAACCTAGTTTTCATGACAAGGAAATCTTGAATCTAGTACACTTTCCAGGACAAAAATGGTGAACTTAATAATTGGAAAATTGAAATGACCTGACTGGAATCTGGTTAATTAAATCATTGCTTTCAGGTGTTCAAATTTCTTCCACAAATTGGCCAAAAAATATATATTTTTTGGATTGAAAAAGTTGGCTTTAATTACATTGGTAGAAGTGTAACAAGTTGATAACTTTGACAAATTAAATGATTAAGTTACTGATCCCAAATTAACTTGATATATTAATGAAAGTGGATATGCATCTACACAGAACTTTCCATCATATAATAATAAAAATATCTATTAGTTAGATCTTTTGGCCCTGAATTACTAGTATTTTTCTCCTACCTGAACCTGATAGAATAGAAGATTCATCTACCAGCTGTATCTAAAGAAAGAGGAAAGAGCATACTATTCTGAAAATTTTCACTGAAGTTTTTTCTTCAACAGTTTTTCTTCCCCTAAAGATGCTTAATTAATATACTTAAAAAGAAAATTGAGGAATTCGCAAAAGTTCAATTCAAGGACTTTATAGCAGATTCAGTACTGAGTAGTCGCACCAATTATATATAACTTTGCAAGTGGAAACCAAACCATCACAAATTTAAGAGAAGAATTGCACAAATACCCCACATTCTATCATGTACAATTCTCCAAACACAAAATAAGAGATGGAAATGTATGTCACATAAGAAGCTTGGGAAAGCAAAAAAAAAAAAAGAAAAAAGATTATTAGCTAATAATTCAGAAAAACCTTCACATGCTTCTAGCCATCATTTCCTGGAATCTCCTGTAAGACTCCTGCTTCTCCAACCTAAATTTTTCATGACAATTTGCTATAAACATTTCTGCTAGCTTATCAATCTCATTGATAGCTGTCTCAGCTGTAGAATTGCCATTAACCTTCTTTTCTTCTAGCCATTGAAGGTAACCTGAAAGTTCAGACTCCACTGTATCCTGATCACATTGCTCAGTTGAAATAACTGAATTCCAGGTTGAATCATAGTATAAATGAGTTGCAGTACAACCTTCTAGAACTGGAGCTGGAACTGGTGTAACATGAGAAGAGCACCAATTATAGTGTAGCCTAAATGAACCAAAGAAGAGCTTCTTGTGCTTGTACTTCTTTTTTGTGGTCTTTGATGAGTTGGAAATGAAATATTGTAGAGGCTTGTTTTCTTTATAGATTTGAATTACAATGGATTTTGCTTTGGAAAATGCTCGAATGAGACGACAAACCTGAGCATAGATGAGGGTGTGAATTAGAGTTTTGATCTTCATGGAGCTTAAGGTAGAAGATGGTGATTTCAATGAAAAGGCTTGAAGGGGGAGCAAAGTTTTTAGGTAGGAGCTGGGACCAACCATTTTTAATGGTTTAATTTTATGGGGATATGGGAATCCTGAACCATGTTCAAATGGAGTTATAAAGGGTCTTGATTACTAATTTGCCACTTGACTTTTGAGTAATTTAAAGCATTGCCATCTACTTTGCAGATTTAAGAGTACTCTTGCCTTTTGCCTTTTCTATGGATGTAGAATTTGATAAGGACATGAACATAAAATATAGCACCTTGTTTGGTTGCTTCAACCAATGTGACTGATAAGTGATAAATCACTCTTTCTTGAAATAAATTATCAGAACTGACAGAAGCTCACTCTGTTCAAAACTATGCTTAGAATCAAAGAAAACAACCCCTTCAAATTAAATAAGCTGTATTATCTTAGTAAGATCATAATTACTGTCTACTACAAAATTAGCTACCCATTTATGCTAAAAGTTAACTGAATGGTCCTACTGTGTTCCTCTGCTGCTTAACATCAATCAGCTCAGTAATTTCTTTCATAACTAAATAAGGCTTGGAATCTTAGGGCATGCAGGGAATTTTTTGGATTTTGGTAGCAAACAAATCTCAAGGCTTTTCTCCCACAAGACCCGCTTACATATTTTGAAAATTTGTCACTTTTTTCACTATTTAAAAAGTGTAACTGGGGCCATTTTGGCACTAGCCCAAGACTGGTAAAGTAACTTGGGGATGAGGTCTATAGTAGGTTTAACACTTGAAAATCTTTAAAAACAGTAGAAGCAACTCGAGAACGGCTATTAAGGCTTAATATCCGCCAAAATTACCACTCCAAGGAATAATATAATCTGCCTGTTATCAGTGTATTAGTTTGCATCAAACCTTTACTAGCTCAGATCTTTAAGAATTAAGTATACTGATCTCTTTGAACAATTTCTGGTTTTTGTTGTGATGCAAATGTCATTTCTTTAAGAAATCTGTGTGTTCAGTTCACATAACTTGCAAGCACTTATTTGGCTATATTGGACAAAAAAAAAAGAAAAAAAAAGCATTGAAAATTCCACTATGTTTCAGCTAAACTAAGCATTGAAAGTAGTATTAAGAATAATATAATTTTAGTCTTTTTCTACTGTGTTAGCAATGCATAATTTCCTCGCAACTTTGCCCACAGACTTTTTCACTTCAAGCCGAAATAAAAAAATCTCAATTAAGCTTGGAAAGTCTGCTCTTATTGTTGTAGATATTTGAAATCAATATTGTATAATATGGGGGAGTTGTTGTAGACTTTGGGGGGGAAATGGATTGAAGATGATAGGGCTTTTGACTTTCCTGGACTAAATAATAAAAAACACTGATGATGATCCTCGTAATTGAGTAGTAAGACAAGAGAACAAAATCCAAACTCATCTATCCACCAAAATTTTGAAAAGGAAAAGAAAACCAATAGTGATATAGAGTTTTGTAGACTTGTTGTGGAAAAAACGGCAGATTGACCCATAATTATTATTTAAATTGAAGATAAATGTTATGATCCTAATTGCAAGCAGAGGTGGCAAAATAAATTCATACCCGAAAACTCATCCGAAAAAATTTGAATCCGAACTCGTCTAAATTCGATTTGATCAAAAAATCAAAACTCCGAACTTGAGAAAACCCGGACCCGAAATGGCCGGAACCCGAAATGATCCAAACCGAAATTTTCCTAACTTGAGCCTGATCCGATCATAAACCAATAATAACTCGAATTTAATACTAAAAATAAGAATGATGGAATTGTAATTAAATAATTTTTTATAAAATAAAAACTTTAATTATCAATTTTATTTTAATATCTTTTTTATTTTTTAATCAAAAATTAAAATTTAATATATATAAGGTAAAATAATAATTTTATCTTCATTGATCATTATTATTTAATAATTACTATTCAAATATAAAATAATTAAAATAATTAAATATATATCAAGTAATTTTTAATCATGATTTCTTAAAAAACTTAGATTTTAGTTAAGATTAAGGGTTTGGATTTGATGACAGTGAATCCTACGATGACACTTCATCAATAAATAAATCTTAACCCTAAAACCTAAACTTTAAACCTAACTTTTAACAGGTGATATCATGTGGTTCACTGTCAGTGTATAGATCTATACACTGATAGTGTATCAAATATAAATCCTAAGATTAATCCATTAGAACAAATAATTGAGAAATAACTAATAGTAGTACTTTTTTGCATTGTCTTACCAACTCTTAAATCTTTGTCTTATTTCTTCTTCAAATATAATCATTTGTCCATTTTGATATAATCATTAGTGTGTAGAGTTATATTTATATGTATGTATAATATAAATTATAATATATTTACATTTTAAACATAATAATTTATAGAATCAATCGTTTTAAATATCAATTTGATAATATATCATATTTTCAAGAATTAATTATTTAACAAATTAATTTTATATCATTGTTGGTGCTAACAAATATTGATATTAATATACAAATATCTAAAAAAATATCATATTATACAAAAGTTTACTTAAAAAATAATAATTTATTCTTTGGATTTAAATATTTAAATTATATATAAATTATTACATATAACATAAAATAAAAAATGACGTAAAACCTACCCGAACCTGAAATGGCTTAAACCTAAAAGAGCTCAAATCGAAAATGACCCGAACCTAAAAAGACTCAAACCGGAAAAAACTTGAACTCTATATGACCCAAACCCAAAATGATCCAACCTAAACCTGTCCGAACTCTCTCAATTGCCACCTCTAATTGCAAGTGGTATGGAACTTGAATTCTATGTTAAAAGGATAAGAAATTTCTTATGAGATTTATACAAATTTGGATTCTCCCACTCTAATAGCTAGATTTTGGAGGTGTGATTCTTCTATAATTCATATATCAATTAGTATTAGAGTTATTCACCATAACTCTCATGGCATTACAATGTTGCTCAAGGTTAGATTAAGCTAGCACAAAGTCAGTTTAAATGGGCGTCAGGATTGCAGAATGTGATGTATTATTATGAAACAAATTCCGAATGGTACGTGACTTGAATTCCACATCGAAAGGATAATTATTCTTTTTGTGGGATTTATATGGATTTGGATTCTCCCATCCTGTTGATGTATTTTGGTAGGTTGAGCAGAATAATCCTCTAAAGCTTGTTAGGCAAAGGCTGAAAGTGATATGTAAAGATAGGAAATGTCAGAGGACACTGGAGTTTGACCTTCGGAATCTGTTCTGATACATAAGTTAGTCTTCAAATGAAAATGTATGAGATGTCATAAGCTCAATGTTTATGTTTTTCTTTTACTTCAAGTCAGTCTTTACTTCACCTATTTATATATGGTTGCTAGATGTCTATGAACTTGACAAGTGTAAACTAAATATCTATTTTATTTGAAGTTGTTGGATAACTATGAGTTCATCAAGTATTCTGCATGTAGAAGTCTAACATGACAAAGTCCGGACAAATCTAACACATCTTAATAACTAGGCATTCATGGTGTGGTTCTCCTAAAATTCACACACACACATATATATATATATATATATATATAAATAAACCATATTAATTGAAACAAATAAGAATGTCCTTTTCCTCACAGACCCAGATTTAAATAGTTTCCGAACATTTTTTTTATATAGTTTGTGTCTAGTCGCCAATAATTTCCACCTTCCTTGTAACTTACTCTGAAAATCTAACGGGAGAGGCAAAACTTATATTCTTGAAATTGCACCCGGATGACACTTGGAAGTTTGCTTTGCTAGTGATGAAATTGACAACCACGTTTTCTATAATTTCTTTGGAAGGCAGGCTAAATTTTTTAAAAAATTTGATATAAGGGTCAAATTATGTTTAGTCCCTCAAATTTTATTTGGTTTTTTAATTTGGCTTCTCCTTAAAACTTTTAAATTTTTTGAAATAGAATAAAATTATATTTGACCCTTCAAATTTTATTTGTCGTTTCAATTTGCCCCCCTATTTGTAGAATTTATTTGATATAATAAATTTGATAATATTTTTAGTTTAAATCTCATTCACTATTATAGCTTAATTCTCTTTATTTACCTTTTCAATCAATTAAATAGATGCATTTACATTAATTATTTTCTTTACTATTTTTCATTCTATACTCATAAGGAAAAAAATAAATAAAGAAAGTTAAACAATTACAATATCTAATACGAATTGTGCATTTAAATTATTTTGCTCTTTCTAAATATATATAATCTTATGATTTTTTTTATAATATGAAATATTTTTATGCATATTTTAATTAGATAATAAATTTTTTTTTACGTTGAGACTTTATTTATTATTAAATTTTTTTCATATGCAACATGAATTATAATATTTAAAAATAAAAATTATTATAAGAAATTTATATATTGTTAGCAAATTTAATATCATATATAATATTTAAATTTAATATTTTTATACTAGAGTTGTTAATGGACTAGGTCGAGTCAGATTCACATAGCAAAAATTTTACTTGTTCAAAGATTCGGCTCGATTCGAGCCGACGAATAACTCTATTCTTGGACAGGTTTATTTCATATATAATTTTTATTTTTACTTTTAAATCTTTATATGTTATTCCGGCTGTACCTGCTTATGGGCCGGGCCTGGGCAAGATTTTTCGCGATCCGGACTGGATCGGATCACTATTTAAATAATAAAAAAATAAATTTTTATTTAAATTTAATTATAAAAATAATTTTTTAAATTTTTTAATATTAAATGAACAATGAAATGGGCGAACGGGTCCGGACCAAGCTTGGGTAAAGTTGGAAAAAAAATCGAGTCACAACCTGACCCATGAGCAGGTCTACTTCCGACCCCTCTCGTCAATATTTCAAGCTTCGTCCTTGAATTTGTTGGAAGGAGTTGGGATTAAATTACTCTCCAATTTGTAGATAAGCTACTGCCTCGCATATTTTAGCAATTCATCAGTTTGTTATCCCTATAAAGTCAGGATCCAATGTTCCATATGTTTTATTAATGTTGTTTCTGTTTGTTGTCTTGTTGGAGTAAGTAACAACTTACAAAACAGGAGGATCTCCCTTACCATTAATCTGGACTTCAATTATTTCTTTTGGGGAATCTAATCCATAAATAACTAACTAAAACGCCATGCGAAAGGCATCCTTTGGAACATTGCAGCTAGCTGTCACATTAAAGTGTTAAACATTTGTGCACATTTTCAAGTTGAGCATAATATAGGTAGTTTAAGTTTAACCACATAAACCAGGTAGTGATCAAGATTTGTACCTCAAAACCAACAAAGATTTTCGAGATAAAACCGCGACATGCTTCCTAACAAAAACAAAAACAGCTAAACCAAGATAAAAATGGAGTAAAGAAGAGTCACATGTTTATTAAACCAAGATCTGCGAATGAATTGTAAAGTAGTACAAGATAAGATTGTACTGTTCTTTCTCCTGACATTAGCAGGTGTTCAAGAGAATCTATGGAACACAGTAAAATAAAGCAAAGGGCTTGTTTGGTAACAGGGGGAGAAAAACCCGCCAGGCCAACTTTAATCTGTTAGATAAAGATACATTCAGTCAGTGACATTGGAAGATTGGAATGCATCACCTTTCCTTTATTATATTCCCAGAGAATCATTTGTCACAATCAGAGAAAGTCCCATGTAATTCAACATTTCAACTTTCTCTTGCCCTGTCCTGTTTTGTTCTGTTCTGTCCTGTATTTATTTATTTATTGGTTTTTCTATAGTAGTCCATGTTCACCAACATCAAACCATTGACTTCCAATAGCACCTCAAATATAATTAAGAACCTCTAGGCCAGAATCTATCAGTTATTTTAATAGCAAGATCCACATCATTATTGTATAAAAATGGCTGAATTGGAAGGCATATTCTAGTAATTAACACCGCACCTAACTGGTTAATTAGTCTAAGGTTCAGGCCACGGATATATTTTGGAAGGAAATGTAGAATTTTTTCAGATTTCAGTTTCTATCATCCCATGTGATTTTATAAGGATTCTTTATCTTCTTTTTTTGGATAATTAATGGTTTTATTCATCAAAAAAGAAGCAGGAAAACTTGCCACAAAACAGTATCAAGTACCAACCTGCCAAAAATTAGGCAGAAACAGAACATGAAAGGAAAGAACAGAAAATTACAGAAATAGTTTCAATAGAGAATCAGCAAAAGAAAACAGTAAATTAATGTTTCTCAAAGCCACCTACCCATACACGAAATCCCCAGCTTCGACAGATTTTATAACGATTCATTCTTTATTTTCACTTTGGTTGGCACATTTTAAAATCAGTGGGGCTGCAAAGCAGCAGAACAGGAAGTCTTGCCATTCCCAAACATGTACTCAACTTTCAGCTTTTGTAATCTGCATGACTGTCATCTGTTACAATCTCAGCCTTCTGACACTAAAACTTTGAGTAGTGCCATGAATTTCTGATAACAGTCTTTAGTTTTTGGTACTCGCAGTCTGAAAATACAAAAATGGGTTACAAATACTGTATCAGATTCGAATTATTATGATTATTATTTACCTTTCTCTAGGTTGGAAATTATGGGTAATTTTTCCTGTATTATATACCCAATCATGGGCCCCGGAAGATCATGGCAATATCTTTTACTTTTCTATATTCCTTTCTTTATGCAAAGTTTTATTCCAAACTCTAAGATTAAAACATTTAGCTTCTCAAGTAGCTAGTTATCATGTTCATTAAGCTGAACAACATGCATTAAATTAAAGAAAGCTTCATATTCTTAATGCTTCTTCATTCTTCAGCATATATAGTTAGAAAATATTATGCTTTGCACTATGCCGAGTAACATGGTTAGATGGCAAATCAAAAGTAAATGTCTGTAAATCCTTAAAGTAAACAAGATTGATATGATTAGCTTGTATACACCTACATATATACACAAATAAATTAATGTGTTCAAATCCTATATATAAATTTAGGACGTTTTCAATTGTAACGGGGCTATCCACGTCGCCCTTCTCTTCTCTTCCTTTTCTTTTTTTATTTTTTTTAATAAAGAGGGGCAAAGTGGAGAGGCCTCTCCCTTTGTCTTTTTTTTTTTTTTTTTTTTTATTTTAAATTTATATTTAAATTTTGTTTTTTTAAATTTAAGTTAGTTTATTAAATATTAAAAAAATGTGATGTAAAAAAATGGAAGAGATTGTGAAATTTGGTGAAAAAATTTAAATTATTTTAGATTTTGTAATTCGTGTATTCGTGTTGTTTTCGTGCGTGTTTAAGGTATTATATCCATAAGATAAATTTTGTAAATGAGGAATTTATGGATGGTGTCAAAACACGACACAATACGAAAAACAATATGGACACAATACGAATACACGAACATGTCAAAAATTATATAACACAAATTATTAACACATTAAAATTTATTAAATTTAAGTTAATTTATTAAATATTAAAAAAATAAAAAAAATGTGATGGAGATAAATGAAAGAGTTTGTGAGAATTTGATGAAAAAATTTAAGTTAATTTAGATTTCGTAATTCGTGTATTCATGTCATGTTCGTGTATTTTTAATGTTTTATGTGTCATAATCGTGTTTAAGGTATTATATGTATAAGATAAATTTTGTAAATGACTGAGTTTAAGGAGGATGTCAAAACACGACACGAAAAATAAATACAGGCACGACACGAATACACGAACATGTCAGAATTTATATAACACAAATTATTAGCACATCAAAATTTATATAAATATAAAACACATTAAACACGTCTCCACTTTGTCCCTTTATATATATAATTTTAATCCTTTTTTATCATTTTAAATTTATATTTAAGTTTTAGTTTTTAAAAAAAAATTAAATTTAAGTGATTTTATTAAATATTAAAAAAATTAAAAAATGTGATGGAGATAAATAGAAGAGTTTATGAGAATTTGATGAGAAAATTTAAGTTCTTTTAGATTTTGTAATTCGTGTATTCATGTCGTGTTCGTGTATTTTTAAATTTTTATGTGTCATAATTGTGTTTAAGGTATTATATCCATAAACTAAATTTTGTAGACCACAGAGTTTAAGGAGGGTGTCAAAACACAACACGAAAAAGAAACACAGACACGAATACAAGAACATGTTAAAATCTATATAACACAAATTATTAGCACATTAAAATTTATACAAATATAAACACTCTAAACACGTTTCCACTTTGTCCCTTTTTTATTATTATTATTATTATTATTAATCTTTTTATATCATTTTAAATTTAAATTGAAGTTTTAGCTTTTTTATTTTTTAACTTTAAGTGATTTTATTAAATATTAAAAAAATAAAAAATGTGATGGAGATAAATGGAAGAGTTTGATGAGAAAATTTAACTTATTTTAGACTTTGTAATTCGTGTATTCATGTCGGATTCGTATATTTTTAATTTTTTATGTGTCATAATTGTGTTTAAGGTATTATATACATAAGATAAAATTTTATAGATGACAGAGTTTTGGGAGGGTGTCAAAACTCGACACGAAAAAGAAACACGGACACGACACGAATACACGAACATGTCAAAATTTATATAACACAAATTATTAACACATCAAAATTTATACAAATATAAAACACCTTAAACACGTCTCTATTTTGTCCCTTTCTTTTTTTTTTTTTAAATCTTTTTTATCATTTTAAATTTAAATTCAAGTTTTAGTTTTAGTTTTAGTTTTTTTTTTTTTTAAGTGATTTTATTAAATATTAAAAAAATAAAAAATGTGATAGAAGATAAATGAAAGATTTTGTGAGAATTTGATGAAAAATTTAAGTTATTTTAAATTTTGTAATTCGTTTAGTTATGTCATTTTCGTGTATTTTTAATTTTTTATGTGTCATAATCGTATTTAAGGTATTATATCCATAAGATAAATTTTAGTAGATAAGAGAGTTTAGGGAGGGTATCAAAACATAATACGAAAAAAACACAAATACAACACAAATATATAAATATATCAAAATCTATTAACAGATTAAAAAAATTAATCCGTAGCATAGCGCGGGTCTGCTACTAATTTTTTATAAATAATAGAATATTGCTTTAATGGCGTTTTTACAGGTGCAGAAAAGTTAATTATTTCTTTAACCTTTTTCAAAGGAATCACAAAGATCTCACATCTAATAGTTAGTCTACCATTGTATACATTCGCCGAGTTTGAAATTATGTTGAAAGTTGAAACAAAGGGAAATCAACCAGATTCTTGTGGAAAAATACCCAGAAAAATGACACTTCTTTTGACAGTTTTCTAAAAAAAAGTGTCGTATATTATTAACTTGAAATTTCTTATTCCATTTTTAAACTAACAATAATAATGAGTAAATGTTGATTGAGTAAAAAACATTTCACTCTTTAAAAACTTATGAAAACAATTTTTTTTTAAGATGAGTTATATATACCTTATGTTATACCTAATATATATATATATATATATATATATATATAAAGAAAGATCTACTTATACTAGTACAAAATTAAATACTTTTAAACACTTCATAATTTTTTATACGATTTATATTTTAACAAACCGACCGTTAGATTTAACAATATAATTGTACTCGCCGTGCATGAAAATTTTCGAATCGATCCGATATCTCTATCATATCAAAAGAAAATACTATCTTTTTTAATATATATTTAACAGTTGAAAGTTTTTTAAATCGAACAAATAGTTACATTTTTAATTTAGTCGACGAAACTCGACGTGTATGATCTACATGAATAGAACATGAAATACGACGGTCAGAGATTAAACAAATTTAAATCGTATAAAAAGTTATGAAAATATGTAAAACTAATTTATTTTTATACTAGTATAAGTGAATCCTTCATTTATATGTATATTCTAATGGTTATATGACTTAACTTTAAAACAATTATACACATTATATCACTTAATTTTTCATGAAAATATAAAATATAAAATTCTTTTTTCATAAAATGTTAGACTCTAGAATAAAAATATCTTTTATCAAGATCGGATCGTAAAAAAATAGTTTAAAACCTAAATTGTCTAATAGTTTAAAACAATTAATGCAAAGAGGATTTTTTTTCTTTCAAAAATTAAACATTTTATTATTAATTTAAGTAGATTGTTACTGATCGAATGAAAATGATTTACTTATAATAACAAATGTTATTTAAAAATATATAAATTTAGTCTTTAAAAAGGTGTTTTCATTCACTATTATGTAAAAGTTTTACAAGTAATTTAAATCGCTTAATTGCTCGCAGGTTAAATTTAGAGTTGTATTGGTCATATTCAAATTTTTGTTAAAAGGTTTGGAAATCAACATGAGACAAAATTTGGTTTGCCTTGAATAATTTGTTTTTATTTTAAGATATTAAAATTGAGAACTTTGGTAAGTTTTTTTTACGTAACAAGTAATATCATATTTTATCATTTATTATAGGATAAACATAACAACTTGCAGCTTTTTCTTACACGTTTATTTTTTGTGATTTTATTCCATTCTCGGAGGGGATTACATCATTAACTTCATCCACAATAAAAAATAAAAAAAAAGTAAAAATACTCTTATTATAAGATATTTTTATAGGTTATTAGTAAAATTTATATATTTAGTGGCTATTTAAGAAGTCAAAATTCGATACTTAAAAGTTATTTGGTAAATCACTTATGAAATTTTATTTAATTTTTTTGTAATTATTTTTAATTAAAAGTTAGTGTCACTTTATTCGTAATATCAAATCAAGTTTTATATAATATAATATAATTAATTGTTGAAAGAATTAAGTTTCAAAATTTCTAACTTTTTAATAATTAATTGATGAATAATTTTTTATCTACACTATTCTTACATTAAAAATTATTTATTTTATTACTAATAAAATAATTTTTTTTTATCATAATAATAATTTCATTTGAAATAATAATAATAACATATTTTATCATTCACGTGTGTCCACGTGTAAACAAGCCCGCTTCGAGAATGGACCTAGCAACCCACTTCTTCAAAGTACGAAGACAGTTTTATTTTACCATCAATAAACAATAATGGGCCAAGCTTAAACTTAACGTCCAATGATAACAGTGATATGGCTCAAATTTGTTAAGCTTTTAATTTTAGCCGATCAAAGAAATAAAAATTGAGGGGGTTAATGACACGCTAAACGTTTCGAAAGGAGAGTGTTTTAATTTTATAACTAGAATTAAGCCCCGCGTTTAGCTGAAGTTTTTAAATTTTTTTTATAATTTTTTAATTAATTAATAATAATAAATTTAAATTAAATAATAATTATTTATTTAAATTTTGTATTTTTAAACTGTAACAATATTAATATTAATATAATTATATGTTTTAATTATGAAAATTAAATTTATGAAAATTATTTATTTATAAATTACGTAATATAAATATTTTTTCAAATGTTATTTATATGTATTTCTTAAAAATATTTAAATCTTATTGTATAATGTATATTTTTATTTATAAGAGGTAAAAAATGATTAATGAAAAATAATAAAATAAAATTGTGGTTTGTATTTTATTTTATCGTTGGATCGACTTAAAACTTAAAAAAAAAAAAAAAAAAAAAAAAACTAAAATTAAAAAAAAAAAAAAAAAAAACTAAAAATGAAAATGAAAACAAAAAAGATCGTCGTCAAGCAAAGGAACTTAACACGTGTGTCACACTGATTAGCAGCAACAATAGCTTAACACGTGTGTCACACTGATTAGTAGCAAATTTATTTTTTTTAACTTTTTTTCCCGAGCGGGTGGGGTACGGATCCTAAATCGATCCACGAGTCAATGTGCAAATCAACCCTTTAAATACATCATTTAAAATAAATTTAAAATAATTAATAAAATAATTTTTTTAACTTTTTTTTCGAACTGGTCGGCTACGAATCTTAAATAGATCCACGAATCAACGTGCGGACCAACCCCTTCATTAAAAAAATAAAAGTAATTAATAAAACAAGTTTTTTTTTTTAATTTTTTCTGAGCGGATCGAGTACGGATATTAAATCAACTCGCGAGTCAATGTGCGGATCAACCCTTTTAAATATATCATTTAAAAATAAAATAAAAAACTAAAAAGTAATTAATAAAAATAATTTTAATTTTTTTTCTCGAGCGATCGAGTACGAATCTTAAACCAACTTATAAATCAATCTGCAAACTAACCCCTTTATTTACATCATTTAAAAATAAAATAAAAAAAATTTAATAAAAAACTGAAACTAAAAAAAAAAAAAAAACCTTGCCACATGTTGAGTAAAGAAGCTCGACACGTGGCAAGCTTAAACCCCATTAGGGTATTTTTTTCAATGTAGTTTATAGATATTGGAAAGAAAATGGAGGTCTTAGGGCATATAGGGCATATATGCGTGAGCAGTGAAGACATTCAATAAGCTGATTTTAGAGGATAATGATCACGTGATAAGTGATATCAAAGTCAATTTTTGACTGCGTTAGACTCCATGCCGAACACCCTAGAGGGTGGGCCAATCGTGACGAGCCACGCTGAGCGCCCTAGAGAGAGTAGGCAAGGTGAGCTAGCAATGACGAGAGTGACTAAAGTGTCACGAGATTGGGTGGAAGAGAATGTCATGTCAAACGCTCCAAGAGGAGAGTAAACATGGTGCTTCAATCCTACATCAGAAAAGAAAAAATATCTTTGGACATATAAGCTTTGAGCGTTGCACACCCCAATAAAATCGATTTTGCAAAGAGAAGGTAATTGTTATGTGACACTAAATTATATATATATTTTTAATTTGAGGAAGGGGATTCAAACTTGCTCTTTAAATAAATTATTATGCATTAACCAACAGCATTAAATATTTTGATGCTAAATTATATTGTTTTTTACATCTAAAAGAATACAAATTTCTAAAATAAAAAATTTGTTGGTACATCAAGATTTTAAAATGCATAATTCAAGTTAACTTCAGTCACACCATACATCTCACCCGACTTATCTCAAGATTCAAATCCAAAAATTTCAACATATAGAGTCTCAAGTTTTAACTTTTAAAGTGTTTTTTTTTTTATATATAAAAAAAAAAAAATAGATAAAGAATAGAAATAAGCCAACTTGATTCCATAAAACAACATAATTTTTTTCATCAAGACAAAATCGAATTTGAAAACCATTATGTTTCCACTTCTCCACCCTTTTTCCTCCAAATAATAGAAGACAAGATATGGTTGGATGGCTCATATTTCTCCCTATGAACTTTATGAAACGTAAATGAAGTCCATAAATTAAAATCTCAGCCAACATTCTTTGCTAAAGTTATAGGTAAGGTGGTCCAAAATTGCTGGCAATTGGCATCCTACCAGTCCTATCAATTGTACTTCTCTTATTCTTCAATTATACAATTGGCCCATACTTGGAATTTTCCTTTCTTAATTTTTTATTTTATGAAGCACTAACTCTTGCATTATCAGCAATAAAATAACATTAAAAAAAGGTATTATGGGAATTGTTCTTCCATGAAGCATGGAAATGCTATGGATAAAATGCCATCAAGTATAGTCTATGCTAAATCTGTTCTGAATTGAGTCGTATCTGGATAAGAATTTTTTTTATTTAGGTCGATTCGAATTACTATTTATCTAATAAATATTATTTTTATTTAAATATAAAAATATTAATATAAAAAATATTTTTTTAATATTTATTAAGAGTAAATTAGGTTGGACTTGAATAAGAAAAGAAAAGAATCGAGTCATGACCTGGCCCATGGACAGGTATAGCGTAGACCTACTCATGGGTAGGGTAGCCCGCCCGGCCCGAATCACTGTTCACTATTAAAAAATATTTTTATATAGAATTTAATTATAAAAATATATCTATATTAATAAAAAATATTTTTTAAAATTTAATATTATTATTATTACTATTAACAGTGATTCGGGTTGGACCTGGATAAAAAAAAATTCGAACCACAACTCGGCCCGATCCATGAGCAAGTCTAATCTAATGTATGCTATACATCATTTTTCATATTAGTTTACGAACAAAATGATTGCTTTCCTAAGTACAATTTGCAATCTAAGAGGTTAAAAAATTTTTAAAAAAAAATTACCTAAAATAAATCTTAAAATTGTGTGAATGATTAATCCAATTCCATTGCTTAATTAATTGTATCCTAAGTTTTTCCATTTCTGGTTGATATATTTCTTACTTTGTTTTTTTATGAAATATATTTCTTACTTTTATCTTAAAAAATCTCTTTTTGTTTCCTTTAAAACATTTCTTTTCTTTTTCCTTTTTTTTTCCCCTCAATTTTAACAAATGTGATATCCTATATTACTAATACTCACTCACCCAAACGAACACTTCTGATTTAAGACATCTAATTTTTTAAAGGCATTTATAATAAAAACTTTTAGGTAATTTTTGTCCATGTTATCAAATTTTTTCACTTTTAGCACGTTGATTTTTATGGTGAAACTAATTACGAGGTGCATATGACAATCTACATGTCATGTTTGAAAGAGCTTATTATTTTAGGTATTAATTAAAATTAGAGGTGTTTATAAATTGAATTAGCCGTATTCAGTTTACTTTTTGAAAATTTTGTCTGAGGTATAGGCCTAACATTACTTAAAAATATTATTTTTATATTATATTTTAAAAAATAGTTTAAAATTAAAAATAAATAAATAAATTTTTTATTTATTAAATAATATTTCAGATAGGATTAGTCCGAACTTAAATTTTTTTGTGTAAAATCTAACCTGAATCAAGCCAAGTTTACAGATATTACAAGTCACTAGATCATGAATAAATCTAATTAAAATACATCTTTATCTACTTTTTTGTATAAATTGAATTAGGGATGGCAACGGGTCGGATGTCTGTTTTTTTTTTTGTAATATCCGAATCCAAATCCTCAAATTTGCTTTAAAATCCAAATCCGTTTATTATCCGTATTAAATCCGAATATTACTATCCGAATCCGAATTAAATAACATTATCTATCGGATATCCAAATTCGCTAAATATCCGAATTCAGTAAGTAAAAAAATTAAATAAAAATATAAAACTAAACAAAAATTAATTTTAAATTAAAATTAACAGATAATGGATTCGGATATCCGAATCTAGATCCGCAAAAATAAGCGTATTCGGATAGCGGATTCAGATATCCGAATCCGTTATTCGCATAAGTAGTGCGGATTCGGATAATGAATATCTGAGGTTTCATATCCGCATCCTCTCTGAATTAGCTACGGATAGTAATTATAATATCCGAATCCGAATTTTATCTGAATTCACAAAAAATAAATCGAATAATTACAAATATCCAATTTCACGTTATCTATTGTAATCCCTAAATTGAACAACAGATTACCAATGTACTATTTTTTTTTTGCTTTACCAACTCTCAAACCTTGCTTTTCAAAGTTTAAATGCCAAGCACTTAACCTTCAAGGACAAGAGGAGAGCCATTCCAATTTACCATGTTTATCTCAAGATAAAGTTGACTCTTGATGTATCTCTCATATTCTCATGTATCTTGATTCAACAGTACTCTTCCTCACGTTTAAAGATAACAAATTTAATTATCATGTATTTCTATTTGCAGATAACATATTATTATCCTTTGACGTGGACTTTAAAACTAATCACAATAAACCTTTCATGTAAAGCTCACCAAATTAAGTAGAGCTAATAATTTTAAATACGATACGAATATGATATAAAAAAAAACTAAAATATGATACAAAAAAATAATATGAACGTAACACGAATACATGAATGTGTCAAAATCTATAACTTGAATTATTAACGTGTCAAAATTTATATAAATATATCATCTTAAACAAGATTATAATACCCAAAAAAAAAAAAACAAACACGACACGAATACATAGATACCAAATCTAAAATTAAGGTAGAGACTACTCTTATACAATGTGAAATTACCACACATTTAAATTGAAAATCTCACATTTTATATGTATAGAGATAACTGATATATTATAAAAAAACAAAAAAGATAACTTATTTATTACTACATATATAATACTTCATTCTATAATATTTGTCCTAGAAAAGTCAACAAAAAAAAGATTACTCTTAAAATCAATTGGTATTTTTGTACAAGAAAATATATTAGTGGGTAGGGTATCTCAGTTCAAGGTCAAAGCATGTCACAAATTTTAGAGAGGATTAACAGTAGTACTTATAGATCAATCATCAAGTGGGACTGCTGGTTAAACTCAAATCTTTATATTTAAAAGTACACTAATGAATACTCAACTAACTGAATCAATCCACATTGACAGTGGAAAGACTTTTACCGTATTGAAGAGTGCATTTTATGATGAAATCTTTAAAATTATATGTAAAATAAATAAATATATAAAAAGGCTGTAATCACATGAATGATTGAAATTTTCGGACAAACGAACCTTTCGGCCAAAATTCGTGACTTGGAAAGATCGTAGCCAAACCAAAGCCATCTGTAAATTAAGGAAATGAGAATGGAAAAGGAAGCATTGAAACAAAAAAAAAAAAAAAGGGGGGGGGGGGGGGGCAACCAACGGAGAGGGTCGCTAAATTGGTATAACGTCCCTCCAAGGCTTTAAGGGGCAATTTTCCTTTTTTAGTATGTAATAATAATGTCCAACAAAGATAAAGCTTTAAGGGGAAAGTTTCCATTTTTAGTAGCTAATAATTCCAACGAAGATAAAGCGAAAAGAAACAATGCCCTCTTTTGTTATATCCATTTGAGATACAATGAATATTGCTTTTAATTGTTTACTATTATTATCTTCTTCATTCCATTGTTTTTTGCTTAATTATTATCTAATGCTTATCTGTTCATTAGACTAACAATCAATGCTCTTCCAAAGACCTTTTCATTTCGATTATATTGTGTGATACAATGATTTGAGAGAATGGATCCAATGCTTCTTGTCATTTTTCAGCTACCTATTTAAGCCCCCTAAGAAATTGACATTAAATAAACTACATTTTCAAGTAATTGAAATTGGTTTTAATTGCTATATTCTATTTGAGATGAGAAATAAAGATATATATTTTTTGACCAACCAATGAAATTAATTATCTTTTCAATTTCATAATTGAGTATTTATTAAGGTAAATATAAATCCATTCTTTAAATAAAAAACAGTGTGAACCCAATGACCACCTTTTATTAAAAGTAGAAAAGAACAATTAGCTTTTTCAAGAAAGCCAAAAAAAAAAGTACGAATATGATACTGGGTGCCTGGCTCTTGTAGGTTTTCTCATAGAAATTAATATATAGTGGACAGCAAAATTGAAGCATAAAAAAATTTCAACACATTATTTCTTAAATGAGACATATAGTTATAGATATGAAGTTGTCTCATGTTATTAACTTTATCAGAAAACGTTAAAATACTAAAAAAAAATCTGAATTATTTTATTTTTTAAAATAAATCTTTATACTTATATTGTACACAAATAAATTATAATCTTTAATTTGATTTGCATTTAAATAAAATTTTATTTCAAACAAAAAATTAATTTTTATTAAGAGTTTATTTAAGTACAAATAAAATATTAAAGGCTTATTTTGGTATAAATTAAAATTTAAAGATTTATTTAATTGGATGTAAATTAAAGATAAAAATTTATTTAGATGCGATAAAAGTATAAAAATTTATCTAAATAAAATAATAAAATTCATACTTTTTTTATTTTAGCAAAAAAAAAAAGAAGAAAATCTTTCTTTTCTATTTTTTTTTTCTTAGAAAAAAATTTAGGAATCACAAATGAGAAAACGACTTTGAAAAAGCTTATAAAAGTAGAGAATGGGTAACGAGAAAATGTATGGCCAAACTACAAATGGCCATTTATGAAAGAACAATGTGAATTTGTAGCATGTAATCGATCGAAGGACAACTGGCCTAGGGTGCATGCCCATCAAGGTGATAAAGGATTACAGAGTATATCTTAATAAGTATGACATAACTAATACATCCCATTGAGAAAATCAAATAACAAACCAACAAATTAATTAATAAATTAATATAAATGTTAAATATTCAATTTAAAATTAATAGGTAATAGAGTGAGTTGTCCAAACTTAAATGTAAAATCATAGGTAATGTTGAGAAAAACTTAGAGTAGATAACTCTAATTTTACTACTCAAAGAAGAAAGTTTAGATTTTAAGAAAACTCACAAATGCTCACACTTCACTCTAGACTACACTCTTTAGAGAACAACTCCTTAGGAAAACTTAGAACTTTTATTGCTTATTGAAGCTTACTACTTGATGATTTACAAATGCAAGGGAGAGGGGTATTTATACAATACCAAGACAAACACAAGCCACACAAATATAAAATCTAAATAAATTACAACCACCCATTATTGTTTAATAACAACCACACATTTAAATCACACAACTACAACCACACATTAAACCACACAATTGCAACCACACATTGTTGTTTAATAACAACCACACATTTAAATCACACAACTACAACCACACATTAAACCACACAATTGCAACCACACATTAAACCACACAATTGCAACCACACATTGTTAGGCTTTTATTTTTCCTTGGGCTGGTATTGGACAATTTAACACTCCTCCTCAATACCAGCTCTTCCTCTTTGCACCATGTTGAGTTGACGACGAAACATTTCAAATTAATTGATACTCAAACCTTTCGTGAATAAATCTGTCATTTGATCATCTGTCTTGATCTGCTTCATCTCAATCTCTTCTTGTAGAACCTTTTCTCTGATAAAGTGATAATGCACTTCTATATGTTTGGTTCTTGCGTGAAAGACTGGATTTTCTGCCAAACGAATTGCTGACTGGTTGTCGCAATACAACGGAACTGCATAATCTACTGGTTGATGTAGATCACTCATTAGTTGTATTAGCCACGTACACTCTTGAGCTGCCATTGCTGCTGCTCGATACTCAGCTTCGGTAGTTGACAATGATACCGTTGGTTGTCTCTTACTGCACCAAGAAATTGTTCCAGAACCAAGTTTAAACATGTACCCAGTTGTTGATCTCCTGGTGTCATGATCTCCTGCATAGTCAGCATCACAATAACCAACTAACTTACAGTCTTCACCTTTCTTGTACAAAAGACCATAATCTATTGTACTTTTCACATATCTCAGTATTCGTCGAACTGCTTCTAAATGAGGCTTCTTCGGATTTTGCATATACCGACTCATAACACCAACTGTATAAGAAATGTCAGGTCGAGTCAAGGTTAAGTAGATCAGGCTACCTACCAATTGTCGATACATAGTTGCATCTTCCAAGTCTTTGCCTTCAAGTGCACACATCTTGCCATTTGGTTCCATCGGTGTTGAAATTGGCTTGCTCTCAAGCATTCCAAACCTTTTTAGCAAATCTTTAGAATATTTTTGTTGACAGAGAAATATTCCTTCTTGTATGTGATCAACCTCTAGACCAAGAAAGTGCTTGAGTTGTCCAAGTTCTTTCATTTGGAAACGAACTGATAAATTCTCCTTGGTTTGAAGAATTTCTGCCTCATAATCACCAGTTATGATTAAATCATCCACATATATCAATACGATAGCTAGCTTTCCTCCATTAGCTTTGACAAACAAGCTGGAATCTGCAGGTGTCACTGAATAACCACTATGAGTTAAAAATTCAGCAATCTTACCATACCATGCTCTAAGTGCTTGTTTCAATCCGTAAAGTGCCTTTCGCAGCTTACACACATGCTCAGGATGATTTTGGTTTTGAAATCCCAATGGTTGAATCATGTAGATTTCCCGATCTAGCTCTCCATGAAGGAATGCATTCTTCACATCCATCTGCCACAAGTTCCAGTCTTTGTTGGCTGCAAGGGCAAGTAGGACTCGTACGGTTGTAAGTCTTGCCACCGGACTAAACGTTTCATCATAGTCTAGCTCATACTTCTGAGAGAAACCACGAGCCACCAACCGTGCCTTGTACCTTTCAATCGACCCATCTGGACGATGTTTTATCTTGTAAACCCACTTGCAGGATATGGGTTTCATATCTCTTGGTTTTGGCACTAGATCCCAAGTCTGATTCTGCTCAAGCGCAGTGATCTCTTCTTTCATAGCCATAATCCACTCAGAACTCTGTGATGCTTCTTCAAACGTCTCAGGTTCTGTTGCAATTGGTTCTTCCACTATGGCTGCATTAGCATATTTGGGATTTGGCTTCCGTGCTCTTGTTGTCCTTCGGATTTGTGATTGTGGAGATGGTTCTTCCACTTCACTCAATCTAACATCTGGTTGATACACACCAGTTTGCCAAGGACTCTGGACTAACACTTGCTCGTCATCGTCATCATCACATAGGTCTTCTACTTCGTCTGAAGTTGATTGAAGTTGGACAATATACTCTCCCATTTTTCTGTTGTAGCATGTCTTCAAATTCTTTTGAATCTGACAACACCTCCTTTTCTGAGGACGACCAAGAAGATGCTTCATCGAATACCATATTGCGTGAAGTGTAACATCTTCCACTCGTAGGATCACAACATTTCCACCCTTTCCTTTGGTTGTCGTATCCCACAAAGATACACCTAGTTGCTTTCTTATCAAACTTGCTACGTAAATGATCAGGAACAAATACATAACATACACAACCAAATACTCGAAAGTAGCTGACTGAAGGTTTCATTTTCCACAATTTCTCAAAGGGTGAAACAAACTCTTAACCTTGGTTGAGGAAGTTTGTTGATCACATGGGCTGCGGTTCTCATAGCTTCGGCCCAAAATCTTCCGGGTACATTCTTTGCATGCAGCATACTCCGACAAATTTCTGCAAGATGCCGATTCTTTCTCTCTGCTACACCATTCTGTTGTGGTGTATTGACACAAGTATACTGATGACGTATGTTGCATTCTCGTAGGTATTGAGAGAATTCGCCTAAGCTATATTCTCCTCCATTGTCTGTGCGCAAGCAACATATCTTCTTTCCCACTTCTCCTTCAACTATCTCTTTGAACTCTTTAAACTTTGAGAAAGTGTCAGACTTTTCTTTCATAAAGAGAACCCACACATACCTGGAGAAATCATCAATAAACGTCACCATGTACCGCATTCCACTAATTGATGGTTGCTTAACGGGCCCAAATACATCAGAGTGAACTAACTCTAATGGTTCTTTTGCTTTAAACTTTGACTCCTCGTATGGCAATTGGTGTGCTTTACCATATTGGCATCCTGCACAAACTGTGTCTGTTCTTATGTCAAGCTGAGGAAGTCCCTTAAGCATCGACTTCTTCATCATTATACTTAGCTTGGAATAACTAACATGACCTAACCGCATATGCCATAAATCTGCTGTATCGCTCCTTCTTGTCTTGTCTACATATGCTGACTCTGCTGACATCACGTAGACTGACTCCAGACGTCGTCCTTCCATCATCGGCTGTCTTGAGATTTTGAAATCACGATATACCTTCACATCCCTTGGACCAAACAGAATATGGTGACCTGACGATGTTAATTGTGCCACTGAAAGCAAATTTTTCTTCATGCCTTGGACATGGTAAACATCTTGTAGTGGTACCTGATTATGACTATATCGAGGTGCTACTACCGTCTTACCGATGTGAGTAATCGGTAATCTTGAATTATCAGCTGTCACAACAATGCGATTTCCCTTGTATTCTGACAGGTTCTGCAACTTCTGTTTATCGCCTGTCATGTGATTTGAGCAACCTGAATCGACAATCCAGTCATTCTCATAGTCAATTCGGTCAGCCGTTGTTACTATGAGAGCTAACTCTTCCTCTTCCATAGAAAAAAATGCTTCAGCGTCCCAATCATCTTCGCTTTTCTCCTTTGTACTAGAAGTAGCAGCATTGCTCTCAGCGGGCCTTTTGCTAAACCAACAATCTTTTGCCATGTGACCTTTCTTGTCACAGTTGTAACAGTTACCTTCAAATCTTTTATTGTTGCTACGATTCTTTGAAGCTCCCCCTGGACGAGAGCTCCCTTCTCCTTGATGACTTTTTGTCTTGTCACCATACTTTTTAGATCCACCACCGACGTGCTGTTTGAATTTGCCTTTGCTTTTGTTGGTGTAGAGTGCTTCCTCTTCACTTTTCAACGAGACCCCTCCCATTTGCTTGGCCATAGATTCTTGACCAACAAGCAAATTTTCAAACTCTACAAGTGATGGTTGAGTTGGCCATCCTTGTATAGCGGCAACGAAGCTGCGATATTCGGGCCTCAAACCATGGATAATTATTCTTTTTACCCTGGTATCTCCAATAGCAGCTGTAGGATCTAAATCAGAAATTTCACGGCATAACGTTTTTACCTTGTGAAAGTATTGAGCAATCGGTATATCTCGTTGTGCAACTGATAACAATTCATTCTCAAGAAGTTGAAGTCTTGTGTCATTCTTTCTCGAAAAGAGTGCATCTAAAGTATCTCACGCTTCTTTTGGCGTTTCTAGCTTTTGTATGTGTTCCAACATTTCTTCTTCAACTGTGGTCTTAAGGGCAAACATGGCTTTACCCACTTTAATCTTCCATTTGCGCAAGGTTCCTTGAGCATCTTCTTGCTCGGGCTTCGTAACTTCACTACCACCAACGACTTCCCAAAGGTCTTGACCTTGTAGGTAAGACATCATACACGTCTTCCACGTGTTGTAATTTTTGTGATTGAGCTTCTTGATTCCTCCAACTACTTGAAGATCACCCATCGTGTCGGCAAGACTCTAACAATACCGAACAAGCTTGATTTTGAGACACGAACTTGTAGAGTACAAACTCCTCACGACTCAAGAACGCTCAAACTAAAAATAGTACCTGAATAACTATTTCACCGTGAATAGTACCGTATACGTGAATAGTATCGTATACCATATACTTGAATAAATCTCGTATATGTTAACAATTACTATAAAAAGTATATAGTGACACGTGTGAATAGTAACTATGGTAGTAACTCACAACCTCGCTCTGATACCAATTGTTGAGAAAAACTTAGAGTAAATAACTCTAATTTTACCACTCAAAGAAGAAAGTTTAGATTTTAGGAAAACTCACAAATGCTCACACTTCACTCTAGACTACACTCTTTAGAGAAGAACTCCTTAGGAAAACTTAGAACTTTTATTGCTTATTGAAGCTTACTACTTGATGATTTACAAATGCAAGGGAGGGGGGTATTTATACAATACCAAGACAAACACAAGCCACACAAATATAAAATCTAAATAAATTACAACCACCCATTATTGTTTAATAACAACCACACATTTAAATCACACAACTACAACCACACATTAAACCACACAATTGCAACCACACATTAAACCACACAATTACAACCACACATTGTTAGGCTTCTATTTTTCCTTGGGCTGGTATTGGACAATTTAACAGGTAATTCAAAACTTAATAAATGTATGATAATACCACTTAGCAAATCTGCATCACGTGTAAATCGAAGACAAAGTGATCTACAATGTGACAAACTCAAAAAAATGTATAATGCGGGAATAACATAACAAAATCTCGACCTTAATACTATGTTAATCATCTAGCTTAAAATTAATTGATAATAGAAAAAAAAGACTTCACTTGAATATAAAATCACATATTATTAAAAATTAAATAGAAATGTGATAACACCTCTTTAACAATAAAAACAAACAAATTCATATATGATAAGACTAGACTTGCTCACGAACAGGTATACGAGCCAGGTTTGGGCAAGAGTTTTAGTGATTCGGGTCGGCTCGACCCGACCTGAATCACTATTCAACAATTAAAAATTTATTTTTTATTTAAATTTAATTATAAATATTAATACAAAATTGATTATTTAATTTTTTTTATTATTTTGAACATTGAACCGGGTCGACCTGGGCTCGCCCAAAATCGAACCTGGGTAAGAAAAAATTCAAGTTATGACCTGGTTCATGTGCAGGTCTAGATAAGACTAGAACTTAATTTATTTATTTTATAGAGTTGAACTCTAGATTTAGAAGTTTGAGAATCTCTTCTTTGATTATTTATCATTTAGACAAGATCTCATTGACAAATGGTAAATTATGTTTCATCTTAATACAAGTAATAAATTATAAAAGGAGAAAAATATGGGCCAAAGATCAAAATAATTAATGAAACATTTAAAAAAGAAAATCGATTTGAATTGGTTTTAAAAAAGAAAATCGAAATGAATTGGTTCTCAGTTTTCCCTTATATACCTAATTGTAGTATCAACAGATTAAAATAGTACTCTATACACTGAAGCTGTTTTTCCTATTTTATTCGTTCATTATTCTAACAATTATACCAATTTCTAACAATTATACCAATCAAGGAATTTTTAATTTTTTTTTTTTGTCTCTACAAGATTTTAGGTCAAAATGATAGTACAAGTTTTTTTTGAGTGAAAGAAATGATAGTACAACATGAAATTAGCTAGGGACACAACTCCTCTCTAGCCCTCAAAAGTGATTGGAGCAGCTAGTTAGATATGATAAATCATGTATACGTGTTTATTTTTTTTATCAATCCTATAAATATAAATATAATAAAAATTATTAAATGTGTAAAAATTATCTTGACTTCCCACTTCTCTTGTCTGTCATTGGACTTCTCACCCAATTATCTCTTCTGTTTTAGTTCTAAAAAAATTGCAGAAAATCAATAAAAAAAAATATCTCTTTTCTTTGTTGAGTTAGACTTGCTCACGGTCGGACATTCCGATTTGTATCGGTTCGGATTTGAATTATCCGGATTGATCTGATTTGGATCACTGTTTATATATTAAAAAAATATTATTTTTTAAAAATTTAATCATAAAAAAATAAAAAAATATATTAGAGGATGAACAGTAATTTAAGACCGTGAGCCAGGCCTGAGCAAGAAAAAAAAAATTTCGAAACGTGATCCAGCCCGGCCATAAGCACTTATGGGTTCTAAATATTTAAATTATGAATACTGGTTAGTTTTAAATAATACTAACAGTAAATTTTGAGAATAAAAGAAGAAAAAACGAAAAACTGCCTTAGAAAGAACACATGATTTTGGGAAGAAGAAAGGCTAACGGAGTTAAAAATCAGTACTACCATATTGATGAATGTATCATTTTTTTTTTTTTGGATATTGATACGTATGGGTATTGATATGTTTCAATGTATTGTTTTGAGTTTATCTATATTTTTAAAATATTTCCTATATATATATATATATAGTTCATTTTCAAGTTTTCTAATAATATATATATAGATATATATATATATACATGAAAATATACATGAAAATATACATCTATATGTTTATATGTAAATATAAAATTTCAAAATTATAAATATTTAACATAAAAAAATTTAAACATCAAATAAATAAAATTAATATAAAAAAATTAAAAAATATAATAAATTATTATTAATCAAGTTCAATAACTTAATCTAATGAATATATTTTATTTTCAAATGAAATAATGAGAAAATGAAAAAAAAAATTATGAGAAAAAAATTAGGAATTAATTACAAGAATCAAAGAAGTGAAAAAATTAAATAAAAAAATCAAAATATTATATTAATCGGTATGTGATAGTACTGGCCGATAAGAATCGATAAAAATTGGTACGACATGTACGGACCGTTATAAAAATCAAAATTGTATAATATTGACACCGTATCAATTTTTTTCAAAATTGATATGTATTAATCGATACTAGTGATATCGATACGGTTACCAATAACTCTAATTAAAACATCTTAATTTGATGTGTATAAATCTGTAAATATTTTTGTCTGATGTGTAAGGATCGAAGAAGAGGAACCGCATCAGAAATTAGGATACTAATTTGTATTGGAAGTAGGAAGAGAACAAATATTATTCCGGCATATGATACCTACATTAATTCACAAATAAAGATCCTCAAAAAAGTATTGAAGCTTTTAAATACCTTTGAATTTGAATTTCCATCTGATTAGGACATGGAACTTGGTTCTTAACTCTCAACTGCTTGTGCTTTTGTTCCCTTTGCATTAATCCCTACGCTCCAAAAAAGTTGAATTGTATTTGTCAGTAAGGAATTGATTTTCCCTTTTTTTTTTCTTTTCTTTTTAGGGTCTTTTTACGTCCCGGCCCATATTATATATAAATTGCAAATACTGAAATTAGTAAAGAAACTATGACTTATATAGTTTTAGTTAGAATATTTTTTGTACAAATAATTTTGAATTATATAACAAGATGTAACCATATTTTAATTCATAAATTTCATCATTTTCATCCCAAATTCGAACTTAATATTTTCAATTTGAAATCTAAAGTTTTAAGTAGACCCACTCAAGGGTTGGATAACCTGTTCGACTTGACCCGTATTGGATTGGGTTTGGGTAGAATTTTTTTCGATTCAGACCTGCCCGAATAACTATTTATATAATAAAAAAAATATATATTAAATTTAATTATAAATATAAAATTATTAATATAAAAATAATTTTTAAATTTTTTTAATATTATTTAAACAGTAAAATGAGCCGACGAATCAAACTTGGATAAAGGAAAAATAAAATTTTCGGACCGCGTCCCGACCCGGTTCATGAACAGGTTAGTTTTAATCGTTATAAAAAAAATTATTCAAATAGTTAAAAGAAAAAAGTCGATACTTGAAATTTTTTCATTAAGATCAAATTTTTTTTTTTTTTAAATAAACACGTAAAGAAGAAGAAACTAAAAGTGTTTTTGGAATATAGCAAAGTTTTTGTTAACTTTTTCGCTTATATTGTCATGTCTGGCATGCAGGTACATAATTACAAGAAATTATCTTATTCATTATAAGTGAAGAAATTATCTTATTCATTATAAGTGAAGATTTTAAGTTTGATAAATTATATTAGTAGAATAATAAATATCTCTTAATATATTTAGAAAAATAAAAAATTAATTAAAAAATATGAAATGTGATAATCTTTTAATTTTGTTTGTGAAATTAAAATTTTTTATTATCAATGTATAAAAAAAGAATTCTATAATTATTCTTTTTACCATCGTCAGGAAACTAGAAATTAACTAAGGAATCTAGATTTTTGCCGTCAGATCTTGAAGCCTGAACGCATTTCAATTCTTAGCACGTCTTCTGATAATTAAGCAGATCAATTAATTAATTTAATTAATGCTAATTACATGATTGTTATTATTAATAATTCCATACCCTAATCCGGAATATATATAGCCAGATATGAGTTGTCCGAGACTTCCCATGCAGAAATTATAGTTTTATCATCGTTTATAGTGCTTTACTGCTTTGGATGCACTCTTTTGAAAATGCCACCTTACCATTTTCTTATTTTCATTTTTTGTTTCTTTCTTTTATTCGTATGTATGGGGGAAGTCTACCATTTTTAAAATTTTCTTAAAACATGATTGGGGGTTTAGTTGTTGTCTTTTCTTCTTCTTTTTTTTTTGACATATAGTTTTATAATTAACTTCTTTATATAATGATCCAAAATTCAAACATTAATTAAATATCTCAAATCTAACAAAATTTCAACAACAATTATGAGATGACATTGTGCTTGCTTTTCATTTTTAATTTTTCTGAAATTACGAGTAAAACTTATAACTTCAGATTAACAATCGTATATGACATTATTATATATTGATGTCCTAATTATCTTATATCTGATTTAAGTATCGAAACGCGTGCGAAAAGAACATATTCGATGTCTCTCTAACCTCTTATTTATCTTGTAGCTTTGACATCCACGCTTGAGGTGATCACTTGGACTACTAGGCCAGACATCCATCTCCTTCGCCCTACTCACATCGACTGGTCTACCGCTTTACCTCAAAAGCTCTCTCTACATTGATGAATATCCAAATTCACCTCCATAACAAAATCAAACAAGTCAGTAACAAAAAATCGAACATACAATTGAAAAATAAAAGCCCAACTTGAACTTAAACTCCTCAGGTTTTAATCCTCCTTACTGTTGTGATAAGGTCTCTTCATTATATTTTTAATCATTGAGCAATAATCTATGGCATAGAAGTTCATAAAGGAAAATTTTGTTAATTAATTGCTTTGGGAAACATTCTTGGACATGAAGTTTATTCTATACATATTGAGAATAATTCTATAGAGACATGATATATATATATATATATAGCATGTAAATTAGATAGACAATTGTCCTAATTTAGTGGAGCTATATATATATATATATATATATATATATAGTACAACACTATATAAGGTTAAGGTTAATCTTCCTTTTAAATATATCGGCTAGATTCCTCTCTTTTAACTTTTGAAATCAAATCTTGATCGATATAAATGTTTAGGCCTTAATTAATCGGCTTTTGAACATGTATATATATGAACATGGTATCATCCAAAGTTTGCTTTTGAGATATATGAACATGGTATTTTGAACATGTTTCTTCGAATCTTACAGTTGCAAATCCACTGCGGCTTTTAGATATTAGTATAAAAATGCTCCATGAACTTTTTCTGGTAATTTCAGATACCCCACTTTGCAAGATGCATTGTTGTGGGAAGGAAAGAAGAATAAATAATGCTGTTTGAAGAGAAAAGGAAATACAGTTTTATACTATTTAATTTTGTATAATCTTTTTTGTGTCTCTAATGGGATTTTATCGTATCCATGGCAGGAATAATTACAGGTCTGCTAATTTTGAATTTATGCCGGTATCTTATTTTTGAATTATTAGGCCATAATAGATGCCTAAGTTGAAATCCCATAATCTTTTGATGTTTACTTTGATGTTTTACTTCTTGTTTTCTTGGCTTTTGTCTTATTTGTTCTTTTGATTATTGAAGAGTTCGAAACATATTTTTTATATTGTCAATTAGTTTTCCGAACAAAGACAAATTTTTAATTTATTTTATTTTATTATCTGGAAATGTTTTTTTTTTGGGAGGGCTTTGGTCATGTCAAATTGTCAATAGATCAATGTTCAGTCCAATATATATATATATATATATATATATATATATATATTCTATCTTAAACCTCAAGTCTTGAAGGAATAAAAATGAGAATTTTTCTACCATACATATGAATTCATCACTGCTATGGTTCTGCGTGGCTTTTTATCTTATAAGTGATTCATGCTAGAGTGAAATTAGATACACTTTCTGATACTAGCCAAGAAAATTGAACGGCAAATTCAGAATTTTGCATATCTGCTAGCTGTTGTTGTTAGGATTGTTAGATTAGTTACATTTTGTAAATGAACACTCAGAAGATTGATTGCCAAGAACATGTAGAACAGAACCTTGGATTCAGCAGGGACTGCAATTTTGAATATGTTAATCATGCTGGTTTTCAACAGCCTTGGAATATGGGAATCAGGATTCAGGCACCTGCCATGGGAGGAGGTTCACAGCAGCAAAATCCTGGAGCTGCTAAATCATCATCCAATACAATTATGAGTGGTTTTCAGACTCCAGCATCTGCCTTTTATGCAACTGAAAGATGCATGGGGTTTCCCCAGATCGGGTCTCAAGGGGGTACTTCTTCTTTCTGCTCCCAATACAACAAGAGCTGCAATTCTCAGTTTCCTTCATTTCATGCTTCAGGGGAGAACTTTTCCATTGAATCAATTGCTCAAGATGAACCCAATTATGAATTGAGAAATACATTGCAGTCAGTATTGAAATCCCAAATTTGTTGCAATCAATACCACAAGTCCTCGGAAAATTCATACAAAATTCCATGCACCAATATTATACAAGGGAGCCAGGTTCCTTCACATGATCTAAGTAACTTGCTTGGAAACAGTGCTGCCACTATTGGGAATCACTTTTCGGTTCCTTTCCGAGGAAATCAGGATCAAAGAGTAAGTTTTCTTTTTCTTTTTCTTCTTTTTTAGTGTTTTCCTATGTATTCTAATTAACCTCTTCGTTGAAGAAGTTGTCTTGACTATGGCTGGCTAGCTGTTTCCCGTGCAGGCTTATTGTAATTCACATAGTTCTTCGCTTCCACAGCTAAGCTTCTTTCAGCAAGAGAAGCAGTCTTCAAACTATTCTTCTGGTAACTCTGTTTCAAGTTCAACCGGGGCAGTGCTCGCAAGTAAAACTCGAATAAGGTGGACACAGGATCTTCATGACAAGTTTATGGAGTGCGTTAAACGCCTTGGGGGTTCTGAGAGTAAGTAATACTGTAATAATATGATTTTAACTTTTCTCAAATCTTGAGAAATTCATTCTACAATCGTTTTAGTTATTATTTATTACTTTGATCTAACAGAGGCAACTCCAAAGTCAATTCTGAAACTGATGGATACAGAAGGATTGACCATCTTTCATGTGAAAAGCCATTTGCAGGTATTAATTCAATTTTAAGAACTTCGGCTGTTGATTATATTATGTTGGTTTGGGATATTCTTCTGGCTAAATGCTAATATCCGACTTTTTTTCCCTTCTGATTTCTGTCTTACAGAAATATCGTATTGCAAAATACATGCCAGACTCTGCTGAAGGTATGCCTTGCTACTATGACTGTTTTTCTTTTCTGGTTTTAATCTACTTCTTTGCTAGACAAAGGATAGCCGATAGCCCTCTCTTTACAAGAGATATACTGATTTTATGCTTCTGCAAAAGCAAAACCTTATTGGAGAATTGAGATGCAAAGACCATAAACTCCCTTATTGGAGATCAATTCAGATCATACCTTTTAAATGTTTTAATTGATTCAGAAACTATACTAAGATTTCAAACAAATATGATTTCTGTTCTTCCTTTTTCCTGGCATTTGTTTTGTTTATATGATCCCCAACTTGCAAGACATTAATAATATTGAACTTAAGGCTTAGCAGAGTTGGTTCATGCAGTCATCCTTAAGAAGTGACATCCAACAGGTTTGGGATTCGAATCTCAGCATCTGTAACCCTTTCTCTTATTCTCAGGTTGCGGCCTTCTTAGTACTAAAAAAAATGTGTAAAGAGGGATACTCCTCAAATTAAACTGTTCTTTGTTTGATTGTATGAGCTTACCAGAAGTTCATCCACAAACAGTCTCCTCTCATCAAATACCCTTTCTTGTTGCAGGAAAATCAGAGAAAAGAACTAGTACAAGTGATGTAACTCAGATCGATGTCAAAACGTAAACTTCTTACTTCATTCCCCTCTTATTATATCCAATACATTCTTTTTTTTTCTTCTGAAATTTACAATCAAAATTCTTCTTCTTTTCCACCATGTTTTCCCATTTTCATGCTATATGTTTTACTCTGCAATTTAATCACAATTTCCAATCTGTCTGGCAGTGGTTTGCACCTCACAGAGGCATTGCAAATTCAGTTAGATGTCCAGAGGCGTCTTCATGAACAATTAGAGGTACAAGAATGATCTTTGATTCTAATTTCTCTCTCATTTTCATAGTATATCTTGCCATGATTTTTTTCTTGTCCTGAATGCAGTAACTTATACCCAGGCAGAACTTTAGCAAAGAGCTTCTGATCACTTAACCAGCTTAATTGTTAAGCCAAAAATATTTGTCATTCATTAATGATTTTAACTGAAGTTAATCAGTAAATTAAACATATAAATCAAATGCAAAGAAGTATATTTGGTGGCATCCTGTTTCTGAACCATAAAATTAAACTTGTTTCTTTTTTTCCTGCTCAGGTTCAGCGAAATTTACAGTTGCGAATTGAAGAACAAGGAAAGCAACTTAAGATGATGATTGATCAGCAACAAAAAACAAATGAAAGCCTCCTAAAAAATCAAGATTTCGATATCACACCCTTTGATCATGATCCATCATTGAGCCTCGAAGACTTTGAAGCCTCAATTGCAGAAAGTTCAGGAAATGCTCACTTCCCATCCAAGATAAGTTAGAGCTTAGAAATTCATGTCAAAAGATGGCCATTTACAAAAATAAAAACGTTCATGGCATGTCAACGAAGCCCACTTCCTCCTGCAGAATCAAGAACAAGACTGTCAAACAAATGACTGTAAATTAAAACATAGAAATACAAATGAGTTTCAATCATGAGTCGTGCCCTTTTAAGAGCTTGGACATGTGAAAGTTTGTGGAACTACTTATGCACATCAAGCTCTTATAAAGAACAATGACTAGTTTTAAGTGCCATAAATTTTTTTTTTCCCCTTTTTGATAGCTAGTTTGCTTGCAATAAAATTCAATACCTTATATGTGAGAAAGTTGGAGAATATTTGTTCTCATTTTCTGGCTTTTTTATTCTAAAGAAACTTGTTATTTTTCCACCCTTCTTAATTTTTTTTTTTAGTATAATGCACTTTTAATCACCGTTAATGTGTATGGAATCAAAACTTCATGATCGAGTTCTATATGTATAATGGTGGTGATAATTGAATTGAAAAGCAAGGAAACTAAACTAAACTCATATCTTGACCAAAAAAAGAAAACTAATGTACAAAGGGTGTCAAATGGGCGGGTCTTGAATGAGTTTAGAGGTGTTCATGGGTCGGATCTAATCGATGCTCAAAATATTTTATTTTTCTTACTCATACCTGGATTGGACAGGTCCGAAAGACCATATCACTGTTCACAATAATATTAAAATATTATTTATATTAATAATTATACTTAAATTCAAAAAAAAAATTAAGTAGTGAACAATAATTCAAACAAGACCGGACCGACTAAAATTTAAAATAATTTTGTCCAGACCCGACTTAATACGGGCCGTTCGGATTGAACAGGTCTAAATGAGTTGGATAATGGTCTAAATGAGTTGGATAATGATTAATTACCCAATGCTCACGTGACCTATCTATTTTATTTAGTTGCCCAACCTGTCCATTACCCCTTTGTTGTTTATACTCCTATGTGGTGATATCGTGTAATGCATGCTATTTCCATGCCTTTTTGAGGTTCACAAATATTGTTGCTTCACAACAACATTTTTTTTTTTCAGATTTAAGAGACGATTAGATTTCGATTGTATAGATTAAAAAATATTGTACTTGATTCTGTAAATAAAAATCTCTGTATAGCTTGGGATCTAAATAGTTCTATGTTAGTATAACCTATAGTTTCACAGTATAGTTTGCAGTTCGAATTGCATGATTCTGTTTTTGTAACGATCATACTTCAGTTGTACAGTAATAGTTTATCTGTTTCTTTAGGTAATGAAATTTCACTTATCCAAAAAAAAAATATTGTTACTTAATTTCTTTTATATGGAAGAAAGGGAGGATTCAAATTCAACTCTGAATATTCAGAAAGATGCATACATCTATCATTTAACCTGCTTATTCTATGCTTTAACACAATATATCCCCTTACTTTTTCGTTTTTAAGAAGCATACTTCATTTTTTTTTATATATTTTTTTCTTCAAAAATAGTTTTGTGATTTAATTTATTTGTAGAGTATTGATTTTTAATTTCAATGATTAAAATTATTTTATTTTATTTTTTTATAAAAATAATTGTATAAATTTGTTGGTAGAATGATGGATACTTCCCTAGTTCCCTAGTAGCTTCAGATACGAAAACCAAATGAAGGGTGTTTATTTTTCCCTGATTATTTGATATAAAAAAATGAAGGAAAGAAAAAAGTTAAATTTTTTTATTAACTGACTAATTTTGAGTGAATATTTATGAGTGGAATGTGCAAAATAACTTTGATTCCTTTGCTTAGTAGTTAACTAAAAATCTACCTCGTTACGCGTCAGGTCTGTAACTTTTAAAAATAAATAAATAAAATATCGTGTTGAGATTTTTGTAAATGTATAATAAGTATGTAATTTTTTTTTTAAATGTAACTATATATTTATAGAAAGAGAAATAGGATAAAAGTGAGGAAATAACATGATTTATTATTATTTGATATTAGAATTAAACTCGTCAAATCTAACTTAAACTCAAAAAATTCGTTCAATTCATTCGAATCCAAATTCAATTTGATTATAGAAAATCAACAATTCGAACCCGTCCAACCCGAACCTAAAAACAATTCAAACTCGAAAATGATTCGAATCCGAGACGATCCAAGTCCAAAATAATCGAACCCGAGTATCGAAAAATAATCCGAAATTGACCAAACTTAAATTAAGTATAATTTTATTTTTAAAAAACATTAATTTAATAAAAATAACAAATATAACATAATTTATTAATTTATTTTAATTTTATAACTTTAAATTATATTTTAAAAACTTTTTCTTTACTATTAATACTTTATGTAATTTTGAAAATTAATCATCCTTCTTAATTATGAGTAAAAAAAAAAAAACAAACAAAGTATTTATTTTATTATAAATGAATTTAATTTTTATGTAAATTATTATATATTATAAATAAAGTTCTATTTTTCTTCACTTTGATAAAATAATTACTTAGATCAATAATAATATTTAAGAGAAAATAATTAAAAATAATTCAATAAAAACTAATTATGACCCTTTTAAACATTTTATTATAAACTTCGTAACAAAATATTACTTTTAAAAATAGCAAAAAGAAAATTTCTATCTAAAAATTAAGTAAAAAGTAAATTCTAAACATAGTCATATATATTTATACAAAGTCAAAATATTTCACCAACATTTGATTGGTTGGAGTGGTTAGTGGTTCCAATCCCATAAATGAGAATCAAGATTCAAATCCTGAGAGTCTCCAATGTTGGGAGGGCTTTACCATTACACTCACAATCCAACAGGGATTAGTTTTCCATCAACTATGGGGTGGGAGGACACCTTAAGTTTACACACACAAAAGAAATCAAAATATTTCTAAGATTTCATATTACAAATCCACATGTTAGACTTAAAATTTAAAATTGCAAATCCGCCTATTTTTGTATTTGACTTATTAGGTAATAATTTTATTTCAATAATAATATCATTCATCATATAATTTATAATTTTATATTATATGACCCATATGACCTATGGTCATATTAGTATATTACATATATGACTCATAGTTAATGGTAATCTACTAATGTTGGATTCCCTTAAGAAAAATGATAATTTTTTGAAAGTTTGAAATTGAAATCTCTTTGGTATAGTATAGAAATTGAAAATTGAGATAATTTTATGGGGATTTGATTAAAAACGAAGTAGTGAACCAATGACTACATATAATAAAAACATGGTGTAAAAACATTTTAGTTTAATAAAAAAGTAAAATCACATTTTTTTTCATTTTATATAAAAAATTAACTTTAATTTAAAGCATACAAATTACAATGTTTATATATATATTTTTAAAATATTATTTATTTATTTTACTTTTAATCTTTCAATAAAATTTTAATAAAATATGAATTCGATCAAATAATATATTAATTTTTAATCTGAAACTTATTTTTGTGAAAATACTAAATGGTTCAATTAACTCAAGTATTAAAATTTGAATTTAAGAAAGAGCAGGGTTAAAAAATATCCCATATTCTATTTATTTTTTAAATTAATTTTTTATTTTTTAAATATATCCTAAAAGGTATGTGTCATTTTACTAACCTCGCTTCTGGAGTTTTTAAACTTCACTGCAAGTATATAAGATAATAATCCTTTAAAAAAAAAGAATTCAAGTTTCAAACAAAGTGCTTTGTTGATATTGCCCTAAAAACCAAAAACACTCTTAATTTTTTGAGAAAAGTATATTTATCTCCTAATATTTGATAGAAAATACACTTACCTTCTAAGATTTGCAAAATACTCACTTATCTCTAAGGTTTGACACAAAATACATTAACCCTCTAAATATTATTTCTACGTTAATTTTAAATGAAAAAACAAATATACTCTTTGTTAATTATTAATTATTTTTTTATATTTTTCTTTTCATTCTTTTTTTTATTCAACTTTTTTTTAACTACAAAATTATGTTTAAATACTATCAAGTTAAATTCTAATTAAATTATATTTTAATTTAAGTATATATGTTAAATATTTTAAACTTATATCAATGTGGATTGGTTAAGTTGGTTGAGTACTCATTAGCGCCTTGGCAAGCATCAGGGTTCAAATCTCACCAGCAGTTTCACTTGGTGGGTGGTCTGTAAGTACCACTGTTAGCCCTCTCTGAGACCTGTGACATGCCTTAACACTGGACTAGGTAGCCTCCCTAATCTAAACTTTTTTGTACAAAAAAATATTTTAAATTTATCTTTAATTCAATTATATATTAACTTTGATATTAATATATTATGTTATTATTATTTAAAAATAAATCAATTGTCCTTATTTAAAAAAGTTTAATGATAAAGAAATTAATTAAAACAAAAAAATAAAAAATAGATGGAAAAAAAATGATTGTTATTTTTAATATTTAAAGTAAATTTTGAATAGATATTAATTTGATTAACATAATGCTAATATAGTTACTTTTTTAAGAGATAAAATGTGTTTTTCAAAGTAAGAAGGGTAAGTTTATTTTCAATAAAATCTCATGAAAGATAATTATATACTTTTTTTATTCTCCTTTCTTTCCATTTTTTTCATTTTTTTCTTTAACCAATTTCGTTATCACTAAAATTTTTAAATAACGATAATTAATTAATTAAATAAATTTATTTTAATAAATTTATTTCAAAGTTAATATATAATTAAATTAAAGATAAGTTTAATATATTTGACATGGATTAATATGATAGTAATTAAAGATCATTTTAAGACTAAATAAATTCTTATTATTTTGTAGTTAAAAAAATATATTGAATAAAAAAAATAAAAAAAAATTATTAATAATTAACAAAGAGCATATTTATTTTTTTATTTAAAATTAATCTAGAAATAATACATTAAAGAGTTAATGTATTTTGTGTCAAACCTTAAAGAGATAAATGAGTGTTTTTAAAACCTAAAGGATAAATGTATTTTCTATCAAATCTGAGAAAATAAGTGTCTTTTACCCTAATTTTTTTTAATGCAGTTGGCAAATGTTGAGCATAACAAAATGTTTAAACTAAATTATCCTATCATTTTTTTTTTGCCAATCAATTTATCCTATCATTAAGAAAAATGATTTATAAAAACTAGTTGGTAATTGGATGATCGATATATATATATTTTTAAATTGCAAATAACATGTCCTCATTCAATGAATGTAAAAGATGTCCAAATTCAATGAATCCATTTATCCATATCAATCCTCACGAGTAACGATAAATATGCAGGCCTTCTAACAAAAAATAATTCTTTTTTTCCCTATATATGATTATTTATTATTTAATGTGTAAAAATGTTTAACTTTCGTGATTAAAATTATGATTTCAAAACTCAAATAAAAAGTCAAAATTTTGGTACTTTGCAATTTAAAATTTGATTTTTGATTTAAGTTGACTTTATTATTATCATATCTTTAAATTTTTATTATTTTAAATTTTTTTTGTTTTCAATTCATCACATGATTTTTTACAATAATATTAAACACTTTAAATTTTTAAGTCATATTTATCTCGTAACACTTTTAAAATATATTTTTTAATCCAAACTTATTTCAATTCAATTTTTTTTCAATAATAATATTAAATTAATCCTTATTAGGGTTCGACATTTTAAACGAGCCTTTCTCCTTAATACAACAGAAATAATTATTATTTACTTGGGTTGGGTCCATTATATATCCAACAAAAAGAAATTAAATATATATATATATATCTTTTTTGTGTTAATTTTTTAATTGAATTTTGTTTGTACTTTAGTGATGAGATGATTAGGATTAGACAATAAACATTCTGCCGCATCACATTTACAGATTGTATACTGAATAGAAACTGTTGATGATAAAGAAAGTACTTCTTAATGACAAAATACAGGCTCTAAAGAAAATAAATCCATTTCCACATTTTCTTTTATTCTTTCGAATACTGTAAAATTTATCTTCAAATTTTGTCTAGACTTAATTTTCTTTTTCAAATGATTTAAAAAATACATTCTTTCATAATGTTTTAATGTACTTATCATTTTTATAATTTTATTCATGAAATACTCCCAATAAAATTTGAACCTTGATTAACAAGGAAATTAAACACAGCTTCTAAGTTCTAACCTTACTAATTGGAGGAACTTCGTGTCACATATTTTTTTTATTAATTTAACGTAATACTAAAATCTTGATCTCTCATTTTTAAGATTCGAATCTAAGACTTTAAAGTTAGAATTTTGAGTTTTAATAGTTAAAATATGATTAAAATAATAAAAAAATTGAATTTTATCATTTACATAAATAATTTATATATATATTTGGATTCAAATAAGTCATTGATCTTTAATTTACACTCCAAATAAACCCTTATAAAACCTTAACTTTTAATTTATACTTAAATAAACCCTTAATATAAATTAATCTTTCATTTGAAATAAAAATTTATTGAATATAAATCAAAGGATAAAGTTTATTGGTACAATAAAAAATAAAAATTACTTTAAAAAATAAAATAGTTCAAGGATTTTATTAATATTTTAGACTTAAAATATCTTTGAGGACATAAGAATTAGAGCTGTAGATGATTTTTTTTTGAAAAAAATAATTCAAAAATAATTCTTTGAATTAATTAATAGAAAATATATACATTTATCATTGAAACAAATGATTGGACAAAAAAAAAAATTGTAATATTGAAACATTGACAATCAATTTAAGTGTTAAGAAAAGAGAGACCAATTCCCAGCTAAATATAGGGTCATAGTTTCCATCAAGCCATTATTGAAGAATCCGAAGATTTCATTACAGCGGCTCTGAATAAGGGTTTATTGAAGTGAATCACCAGAAGCCATGGATGGAGCATCAATTATATCACAGCAAAAACAAAAGCGTCTAATATCCCATTCAGTCAGCATCAGCTCCACCCCTTGGAAGCAACTGGCTTCTACTTTCGGTGCAAATGATCAAACTCAGATCAGCTCCATCGATTTTCAAGCTGCAAATCGCGACAGTGATGAATCCCAGCCGCCAGGATACCAGTTTTCATTGCATCCATCAGATCAGCAAGCAAAAGACACCTTGCTGTCGTTTGTGGATCCTCATCTATGGAGGAATCAATGTCACAGGTTGAATGAAAAGTCTAATGCTAGAAATTACAGGTCGCAGCAGGGAAACCTTCTTTCACTTGACCATACCAAGTTGCTTGATGAGGCAACCCGGTTCTCGACAGCAAGTGATCTGATCTTGTTTTCCATTTAAGCATGTATTTATTCATGTTTGGTTTTGTAATGGAAACTAAAATTTTCGTTCATTGTTGCTTAATTTTTCATCAAATTAAACAGGTTAGCTTATGCTCTCCTCAACCAGAACAGCAATATCCTAACTTTTCCAGGATTTCTGCAACTTCTGGAGCAAAGTCCTCAAGGATCAAAACAAGACTAAAATGGACTGCGGATCTTCATGAGAAGTTTGTCACTTGCGTCAATCTCCTTGGTGGTGCAGAGAGTGAGCAATTCTTCCTGATTGAATAGAAGAAAAAAAATGTTTTATTTTATATATATGTACCCAAAAAAAATGGAAAATTCTCCTTACTAATATTTATTAAATTTTGATGAACCATAGAGGCAACACCAAGGGCAATACTGAGGCTAATGAAATCAAATGGGTTGACACTCCACCATGTCAAAAGTCATTTGCAGGTACAAGTTTTTATATAGTATATATATTTAATTTGAATATTAACAATTTGTTAATTTCATAACATGTATTAAAGTCTAAGATTATTTTGGTCTGCAGAAATATCGATATGCAAAATGCCTTACAGATTCTACGAAAGGTAAACTCTGATAATAAGCTGAAGATCTTTTTTTTTTTTTTTCCTTCTTGGACAAAGATAAGCTGAAGATTTATACTATATGTTTGCTGACAAACTTTTTATCAAATAAGAATGTAAAGATGACCAATTTTTACAGTAATGAACAACTTAACAGATTAACCTTTTGATTTCTGATTGTATACCTTATAAATGATAACAACTGTTATTTTATAAAAATGTCTGTTAGTATATGCTTTAAAAGTCAATCAAATTGAACAATAGATATATTGTTAATAATGCAAACCTATCACTATTCTTTAATGATACAAGATTTTCCTTTATATTAGTATAATGATAAATAGTTATTATGTACTAATTTGATGAAACCCATAGAACATAAGCGTCTTGCAAAGGAATTATAAAGAGTTATAATTGTAAGATCTTTATGCATCAGAACCATGTTCTTAAAATTGTTTATAGTCATCGTCGTATTGCCAAGACCGGGCATTGGTAATGCTGAAAGACTAGTACATGTTAAGCCTTTTTACTTGTGAAGTAAGCACCGATCTCATGGGTTGAAGTATAAGGGATACTTAGATAACATGTAAGTGCTTGTCTGTTGAACAAGTTCATTGAACATGACCTGCTGTGAGAACTAAATTTGGAATTGTCACTTTAGTGTCTATGGAAATGTTCTCACATGTCAGTCGTGTAAATAGTCATCTGACTTGTGATACCAGATCATCTTGTATGAGGAGTGTCATGCTTTGATTTCATTCAAATGGGTCCCAAGAAATGATGCTTATGGTGTTGTGCGGAAGCGAATTGATATTACTAAAACCGATTTAAACACACTGAAAAAACACCGATATTTTACGTGGTTCGGCAACTGTGCCTACGTCCACGGGAGGAGGAGCTTGAAGCTTTGTATTAATGGAGTTTAGAGTACAAACATATACCGAATTCAAGGTGCTACACAAGCACTGAACTCACAACTCAACACAATACCGAATTACTCTATAAACACAGAGTATTTGCTTCAACAATTTAGCTCTAACACATACTCAACTCTACTCTTCTCTACTCATCTCTACATGGCTATTTATAGCCAAAATATCAAGGTGTGAACATGCATCAAGTGGCAGCCACCATAGCCTACCATAGCCACCATCCACCACCTATCTTGGTGTGAACACATGCAAGTGGTAGCCACCATAGCCACCATCCATTTGCAAGTGGTAGCTTCCATTATTGGTGGTGCAAGTGGTGCAAGTGGTAGCTCCATTATTGGTGCTAAGCCACCTATGGTGAATGAGCCATATTCAAGCTATATTCAAGCCATATTCTAAGCCATATTCCAACAATCTCCACCTTGGCGAGAATCCACAGAGAGAATTCACAGATCAGAGCTTCCTCTTTTCTCCTTCAAATGTACACACCATTACTCACATATCAGGGCACCTACTGCATTGGCATGATTCATCAATGCACTGAGCCTGAGTCAATTTTTCTGTCTACTTCCCAGGAATTTTCTTAGCTTCTCCAAGATCATCTCGAACTCTGAGCTCAGTTGAGCCTTCAGCCTGTCGATCTCCACCTTGCTTTTTTTTTAGCAGATAGACAAATGATCCATCTTGAAGTTTCCGGAAATAAACACAGTGTTCAAATTGACTGTGTGTGTACTTTTCATCCTTTCATGAAACAGTCCAACCGTTTGTTCAGCTGTCACGGGATTGTTTCAGAGCATACAGTGATCAGTTCAACTTGCTTTTGTAATCTCTGCGACCGGGGACTCCAGAACCATCTGGTTGAGTCATACAAATTTCCTCCTCTACGGAACCATGGAGGAATGCAGTTTTTACATCAAGTTGAACTATCTCTAGGTTATACAGTGCTACTAAAGCCAATAAGATCCGAATAGATGCATGCTTAACAACAGGTGAAAATACCTCATTGTAGTCTATTCCCTTCTTTTTGAGCCTAACCTTTGGCTACCAATCTGGCTTTGTATCTGATGCTGTCTTTGCCTGTAGCACTCTCCTTTTTTGGCAAAGACCCATTTGCACTCAATTGATATCTTGAGTGTTGGAAGTGGAACTAACTTCCAAATCTGATCGCCTCCTTCCACTGGGCATGCACAAGGCTGTTTACAGCTTCTTTGTAATTGATCAGAACATCATCATCAATTACTGGAAGGGCGTATGTCACCACGTCTGTGTATTGAGCAGGTTTCCGAATATGTCTATTCGGTCTACTGGTGACAACTGATTCAAATTGCTGAAAGATTTCCGGTGATGACTCCTCCACTTCAATTAAGGTGTCATCAGATTCTGATTCAAACTCCACCTGCTTTAGAGAATCTTGGTTCACATTCTCTGGAGTTGACAGTTTCAGCATTACAGATTCGTCAAAGGCAACATCTCGGCTTACGATGACTCTCTTTGACTCAAGGTTCCACAATCGGACTGCTTTTACTCCTTCACTAAAGCCCAAAGAAGACAGCTTTCTTGGCTCTAGGATCCAGTTTTGCATCCGTTACTACGAAGCCGATCATATTCAATGGCAGAATATCCGGACTACACCTCTATGGGATTCTTCCCATCAGTGGAGGTTAGTCTGTTGATAATGTGGGAGGCGAACAATAAAGCCTCCACCCAAAATGCTTTGCTCAAGCTCGACTGGGATAACATGCAGCGAACTTTATCAACCAAAGTTCGGTTCGTCCTTTCTGCAACTCCATTCTGCTGGGGAGTGCTAGGAACAGTGAAGTGTCGGACTATCCCATCATTCTGTGAGAGGCTGCTGCTCTGCCTGTCACGGTTTCTCTGTCAAGGAGATACAGATTTCCCTTCATATAACCCTTCATTGCTAAGAATGCTCCACGTACAACTCTCAGGACTCCATTCTGAATGGTCACCTTGTAACCATTTGAGTCTAAGACCCCCAGTGATATGAGGTTCTTCTTGAGATCAGGGACATACCTTACGTCTGTAAGTTGTCTGATTGTACCGTCATGCATTTTCAGTCGGATCGTTCCGATGCCTCTAGTGTGACAAGTATTGTCATTGCCCATATGGACAATCCCTCCATCAAACTCTTTGAAGTTTGAGAACCACTCCCGGTTCGGACACATGTGGTAGGAACATCCGGAATCCAGAATCCATTGATCTGAAGAGTGTGTTGTTGTGGAAATTGTAAATGCAGAGTCTTCCTCTCCCTCAGATTCTTGAGCTACACTCACAATCGACCTCTCCATGTTGGGACAGTTATTCCTCCAATGCCCTTTCTCATGGCAAAAGGCACACTCGTCCCTCGAGAGTCGTGTTCTCGATGATCCCCTCCTTGAGCGGGATTTACCTCGCTTGTTTTCTCCGGCTCCTCGGTTGTCCGTCCTGCCTCTGTACACAGTTAAAGCTTCTGGTGTAGTATTCTGGTGATCATGCTGATCCTTTTTCCGATACTCATTATTCACCAGAGCATTACAAACATTAACATATTCTATATCATTTTTACCATACAACAGTGTAGTGGTTAGATGATCATAGCTATCAGGCAAGGAATTTAACAGAGTAAGAGCCTTATCTTCATCAGAGATATTTGCATCTAGATTTTCAAGATCAGCGAGGATTTTGTTAAAACTTACTAGATGCTCCTGCATGGTGATACCTTGCATATACTGGAAGCGAAACAGCTTCTTCTTCAGATAGAGTCTGTTCTCCATGCTTTTTGTCATGTACTTGTCCTCAAGTTGTTTCCAGAGAGTTTTTGCATTATTCTCTCTCATGACAAAGTACTTCTGGTCCTTGGCTAGGCATAACCGGATTGTGCCACAAGCCTGACGGTTGACAAACTTCCAGTCATCTTCCGAAATATCTCTGGGCCTGTCTTCCAGAGCGATATATGAACCCTCTCGGAATAACAGATCCTGAACTTCGCACTGCCACATGCCAAAGTTGGTGGTGCCATCATATTTCTCCACCTCGAACTTTGCAGTGGTCATCGAGTTCTTTCTGATATAAGAACTTGATCGTGCGCTGCTGGTTGTTTCATGTGTCTCTAATGATTCTGCCATGGTAATAAAACAAAATTACCAACAAAGTGTTTTTCCGGTACCTGTATGGAAAAACGGATGCTGCGGTTGAGTCCGGAATAGTCGAAATAGCCAGGAACGGGTCCAACTGTGTAAATTTTGGACACACGGTGAATATTTTGCGAATATTCTGCTACAAGTGGCTCGAAATGGACTCGGATTAGCTCAACCGGCTCGGAAAAGTCTCGGAATAGTGTTCTGAAACGGCTCAAAAATTAGCCCGAAAAAGTTGGTCGGAGCTGCGGCGGCGCGTGGGGCGCGTACGGCGGCGCGTGGGGCGGCGCGTGGGGCGCGTGGAGGCTGTTCTCTCACCGGCGCGTGCGGCGCGTGTGGCGCGTGGGGCCACTCGCCTTCAACCTCTGGAAGGCGCGTGTGGCGCGTGCTGCGCGTGGGTGTCACGCGCCTGCAACCTCTGGTGGCGCGTGCGGCGCGTGGGCGCGTGGACTTCACTCTCAGCCCTTCTGGCGGCGCGTGCGGGCGCGTGCGGGGTCTTCTGGGCCTCCGGTTGACTCTGCTGCACTCCTCTCAACGACCTCTTCAACCTGGTATTTTCAAAACACAAATTGGAGCACTTTTGAAAAACGGACAGAATCGAAAAAACTCGGTTTTACGTAAAAATTGGCTCTGATACCAATTTGTTGTGCGGAAGCGAATTGATATTACTAAAACCGATTTAAACACACTGAAAAAACACCGATATTTTACGTGGTTCGGCAACTGTGCCTACGTCCACGGGAGGAGGAGCTTGAAGCTTTGTATTAATGGAGTTTAGAGTACAAACATATACCGAATTCAAGGTGCTACACAAGCACTGAACTCACAACTCAACACAATACCGAATTACTCTATAAACACAGAGTATTTGCTTCAACAATTTAGCTCTAACACATACTCAACTCTACTCTTCTCTACTCATCTCTACATGGCTATTTATAGCCAAAATATCAAGGTGTGAACATGCATCAAGTGGCAGCCACCATAGCCTACCATAGCCACCATCCACCACCTATCTTGGTGTGAACACATGCAAGTGGTAGCCACCATAGCCACCATCCATTTGCAAGTGGTAGCTTCCATTATTGGTGGTGCAAGTGGTGCAAGTGGTAGCTCCATTATTGGTGCTAAGCCACCTATGGTGAATGAGCCATATTCAAGCTATATTCAAGCCATATTCTAAGCCATATTCCAACATATGGTAAGGTGATTTTGGGTATGGCATGAAGCATACAAAGGTGGATGAGTGATCCAGAGAGGATTCACCACTCCAAGTGACATTGGGAGATATATCTCGTCTGTTCTTGGCTTGTGTTAACTTAGTAAAGTGTCTGGCCAGAGCAAGATGAAGTAGGAGAAATCATTTCTCTAAATTCATAAGGTTAACCAAAAGCTTCTAGAACTAACATGGATTGACTACATGAGTAGACACTGCACCATGCTCATGATCTTTTCGAGATATATGGTGAAATGATCGAATTACACTGATAGATTGGTTACTGAAAGGTTTCAAATAGGTCATCTTGACTTTTCAACATTTGGGTGATCATGATGCATTGCTAGATGCCGCTCATGATATATGTTTATAAATTGTAATCTATGTTAAAAAAAACGTAGATTATAATTTATACTCATTGCCAACATGTTGAAAACTTAATAGGTCACACACAATAGGACGGTTTGTTGGATTAAACATATGATTTAATTAAGTTGGACTTAATTGAATAAAATGTTAAATTTGGAGGACTTAATTGAATAAGTTCAATTAAGGTTAAATTAAGACATAATTTGGATTGGAAAATCCAAATAAGGATGTCTTAATATTTCAATGTGGATAAGCTTGACAAGACATTGTCTAAGATATTGTCGAAATATGGACATGTCTTAAGATAGGTTGTCCTAGCTAAATTTGAATTGTTCAATGGTGAAAGAGTTTCACTTGATTAAGGAGTTTGGTTAAGAATCAAATTATTCTCTCTTTATCTATGGGTTAGCCGAACATGGTCTTGTACATGTCTAGGTTCGAGTTTAATACTATGTGATAGTGTTTTAATGAAATAAAAAACTTGCAAGTGAAAGAGTCGAGAATCAAACTCTAACTCAAAGTCTCCTAGCTTGGCCAAACAACTTAGTATGACTAATGGTGTTGGTTTTGAATCAAACACAATGACTTCTAAAAGCATGGTGACTGGCCATTAGAGCTGTCCAAGAGTCGGGCTACCTGTCCAAGCTCGAAGGCTCGCCCATATTTGGGAGGGCTTAGATAAAAATATTAGGCCTGAAAAATGGGCTTGGGCAAAAAAAAAATTGAGGCCCGTTTAAAAAATAGCCTGGCCTTGGCTCCAACATTTAAGGCCCGAGCCCGCCTCGTTTTCTAATTAAATAATATTTTATTTTTATTTATATATATATTATGAATTTTATGTTATATAAAGATTAAATATATATAATATTATAGTGTAAATATTAAAAAATATGTTAAGTTATCCATATTTAAGAACTTAATAAAAAATATATATATAAAATTACTAAAGATTAAATAAAAAAATTAAAAAAAAACTAGAAAAAAAAAATAATATGGGCAGCCTAAACGGGCTTGGGTTTCCATTTACAAATATGGGCGGGATTCGGCAATATTTGAGGTCCATATTTCGGGCCGGGACGGGCTTGGGCAAGCATATATAGTGTTGATACCATACATAGGCCAGCCCGGCCCGACTCGGCCATGAACACTTCTACTGGCCATGCACTTGGTTTTATTTATGTGGATGGTTCGGCTATGAATACTATGTGTTAGTGTCATAGTCAAACTAGGAAACTTAAAAGGAGAAGTGTTCTACTTTAATAAGGTGTTTGATGGAGAATCAAACACACATCTCCCTGAAAACTACTAAGCATGACCGTCTATGAACATAATCATTTTTGTGGAGAGGTTCGGCCATACACACTAAGAGTTAGTGTCATGACCGAGTGAGGACTCTTTGAGGTAGAAGAGTTTTACCTCAAATGAAATGTTTGATCTTGAATCAAACTTATCCTCACCCTCACTTAAGGATGTGGCCGGCCAAATGGGTTGGGGAGTGAGTAATTCATTTGTGCAAAATCTATTTTTGACAACCCAAAATTAAGATAGCATTCGGCAAATACCTTACACTTTCTCCTCCTCCTCCCTTGGCTTTCCTTAGCCGTACACCATAGAAGAGTTATATGAAGTTTCGGCCACTGTGGTAAAACAAAGAGAGAACCTTTTGATTGTGATCAAAAAATCATCCAACTAGCATTGGAGAATCCTCAAACCTTGAGAAGACTCCAACATCCGTTTGTGTGGATCACCGTTAGAGGCAGTACGCTTGTGCTGCTTGTGACCTTGGAGGAATCTTGAAGTGACCATCTCGTTGCAGCGTTCGTGTTAGGAACGGCTCACTTAAGATTACGATATCTTAAATGGGTATAATCACTTTAATCACATGTTTCAAAATTTTAAATTGCCTATCCAATCACATGTAAATCACAATCTAAAAATTCTGAGAAAATTTAGTTGTTTCCTTGTTTACTATTTCGCTGTATTTCTTTAGTTTATGTTATATTTTATGCTTATTGTGATACCCTTGAGGCCGGAATTTCCCAATAATGCCATGCATCTATAATTTTCTATCCTCTATATTTGTTTCTAAAGGCCTAAAAGTTTTAGTAATTGGTATATATTTTTTATTTTAGAAGTGTAATAGAACCGGCTCGAGCCTAAGTATAGTATAAACTCGACCTCGATTTGAAATTTGCGAGTTGAAGCTCAATTCAAGCTTGATCGAGCTTTTATAGCTCGAGCTTGATTCAAGATAAAAGTTACTTGAGTTTACTCGATTAGACTCGTTTACCTAGAAAAAACGAGTTCGATTCTCATACTTAACTTCAAACTCGATTATTTGTGCTCCAGTTCGAGCTCGAACTCAATTAGACTCGTGAGCCACATGAACCAAGCATTAGGATACTCAAACTCGGCTCGCTCGATAACTCGAGTTTAGACCTTGCAATTCGTGTATTCATGTCATATTCGTGTTATTGTCTCATGTCATAATCGTGTTTAAGATGTTATATATTTATATAAAATTTGACACGTTAGTATTTCATATTATATAGATTTTGACACCTTTGTAAATTCATGTCATGTTTGTGTTATTTTTTCGTGTCGTGTTTCGTATCGTATTTTAGTTATTTTTCTCATTTTGAGTAATCGTGTCATGTCAAAAATTACCAAATTTTAAGCTGTTCAAACTCGAACTCGGATTGATAATGACCAAGCTAAATTCGTCGAACCCCATCTGAATAACTTACAAAACACATGTATGTCATTTACCTCTAAATTGAATTGAACTACCACTTCATTTAAGTTGGTATATTTTTTCATTATTTTTCTATTTATTAATAATCTGTCTGTGTCTTAATTAATAGGATCATAGATGGATGATAGTAACTCTTAAAACCATTATCTTTATTTTTTTTTTCCACAGGAAATGCTGACCAACGAGTTGACGATGATGACTTACTTATGCTCTATTTGAAAAGGTTAGATTTACTCATAATTAATTACAGCTCTAAAACATAGATTTTTATTTTTTATATATATTTTGAGCTGTACAACGAGATATAATTTTTTTCGAATTTTTTAATTTCATAATAGAAAACATCTACGATTGCAAATAGCTTTTTCAAATGAATTGAAATTATTTTCGAGTTTATATTTACAGCTAAACCAATTCTTGCGTTGACATTTTAACTAAGGATGTGTTGATAAAGTATTAAAAAATTTTAATGCATTGAAAAAGAAAATATTTAATATTTAATTTTTTCATTGTATAAAGCTACTTATCATTTAATGCAGAAAATGTTAAATCAACTTTATTTTTAAAAAATTTATATTTGAAGTAAATTATTTTTTTATTACAAAAGATGAGATATTAAATTATCCTTTTAATTTTTATTCAAAACTATCTAAAATAATATAAAATATTATGTTAATAAGATTAAAATTATGAAATTAATAATTTTCAAAATTCTAGATTTACCGTTATCAAACAATATAATTATATTTAATACTTAATTTTTAATAATATACCAAATAATTTTTTTAATACAAATTCAATACTTATAAATTCGATATTTAACTTTTCAGCACTTATTTTTTAGATTATCAAATGACAATTTAGTTCATGAAAAAACCTTTGATATTCGTAAGTTGAATTGCCCCGTTGTTGTAGTTAGGCTTTTCTAAAAAAATTTATTGGGAGTTGCAAGGCCTTGAACCTATGTTTTTGTATAAGCGAATGTTCGCTCTTAATGCATAAAAGAAAAAGTTTAATTTTATAAATCTCTTTGAACGATTTATCATCATTCAAATTCGAAATTTTGAAGATGAAATTTCAAGTTCTTTCTTTATTTCTTAACGTACTTAAGCACTTCTAACTCGCCAATCTCCATATGTATTGTGTAGTGGGATGCAAGTAAAGGAAATACTGGAAATGCATGTAGAAGTTCAAAGACATCTTTGCAAACAATTAGAGGTATCACCTTGATTTTAATTCTTAGCTTAAAGTAAACCTGCTCAATTGGGTAGTCCGTCCGGTTCGTTTGGTTTAATTTGTATTAGGTCGGGTTTGGATAAGATGTTTTCATTTCGAGTCAGTCTGATCCAGTCCAAATTACTATTTATATAATAATTTTTTTTTTAAAAATTTAATTATAAAATATATAAATGTTGATATAAAAAATAATTTTTAAATTTTTTTAATATTATTTAAAAATGAAACGGTCGCTGGCCAGGTCGATCCGAGCATGCCCAAAGCCGAACTTAGATGGAAAGAAGAAAATTTTTGAACCGCAACCTAATCCGACCCGATTCATGAGCAGATTTAATTGAAAGCCATAATTTGGTTGGAATTTGCTTCTGCTACTTTCGGAATTCGGTGGCTGATGAAATTTTTTTCATGGAATTATCATATCATATATGTGAATAGTTAATATATAGTATTGGTTTTGAATTTATTCATTTACTTTCAGAAGAATAGAGACAACATGGAAGAAAAAAAAATTAGGGTGGTGTTTTAAATGTTTAATTTAAATTTATAAATTTCATTGGTAAAATGATTCTCATCATGGTAAAAATTTTTTGGGGGGCAGATTCAGCAAAATCTACAGCAAGCAATTGAGGAACAAGGGAAGCAAATTCGAATGATACTTGAGCAGCTAAAGAAATAAACAAATTAACCCTCTCAATTTCAATGTAACACTTAAAATTTTATGTGGGTACTTTTGTTTTCTCAAATTATTAGGTATTGATTAAAGTGATATATTTATAGAAAAAAGATTTTATTAACAAGTGCCTAAAGACACTTTTTTAAAATATCATTAAAATAATATATTAAATATAAAAAAAATCATAAATTGATAATTAAATAATTAAATAATTTTTAACTGATTAACATTTCTCGTAATAAATATATTCACTGTTGGAAGATGGAATTAGCGATGAACTATGTTTAATTAAGTTTAGATTTTTGTTTGTTACCTTGCTTTTTTAATTCCTTTTCATTTGTTCTAGATTCTACCTAAATCTGCTTAAGGGTCGGGTTATTCGTCTAAGCTCGAAGGCCCGTCCATATTTTGATGGGTTTGGACATAAATATTTGGTCCGAAATATGGGTTTAGAAAAAAAAAAATGAGGCCCATTTAAAAAATGGGCAGGGCTTTGGCTCCAACAATCAAAACCCGAGCTCGAGCCTGATCCAGCCCGTTTTTCATTTATATAATATATTATTTTTATATTTTATCTATTATGTAATTTATATCATAAAAAAATAAATATATAATATTATAATGTAAACATTTAAAAATATGTTAAGTTATCCATGTTTTAAAATTTAATAAAATAAAAAAATAGATAAAATTATTAAAAATTAAATAATAAAAAAATTATTTGTTTAAATTTTTTTAGGAAAAAAAAACATGGGCAAGTCTAAACAGGCTTGGACTAACCATTTACAAATATAGACGGGTTTGGACAAAATTAAAACTCGTATTTCGAGCCGAACCGAGCTTAAATAAATTAATATGATATTGATACCGTACCTAAATCCGACCCATCATGAGCACCTCTAATTCTACCTCTCTTCGTACCATTGCAATTAATTTACACATTAAATTACTAGTTAAAAATATGATCTCTCTTCACTCTTTGGTATAAAAGGCTTGAAAAACCAGCCAAAATTTTTCATTTGTTTTCTTTATTTCTTTTTTTATCAATGCATTTAAATACAAGTGAAGATATGGAAATTGTTGTTTCTTGACTTAAAAGAGAAATGACTATCAATATGTCAAGTTTAGAGGTGTTCAAGGTCGGACCGAGTCGGGTTTAAATATAATATTGATATTATATATATTTATTCAAGCTTGATTTTATTTGAAATATGAGACTCAAATTTTGCTTAAATTTATCTATATTTGTAAATAGGTAGTCCAAACCCGTTTAGGCCAGTCAATTTTTTTCTTAAAAAAAATTAAACAAATATGTTATTTTTTTAGTAATTTTATCTTTTTTTCTTTTATTAAGTTCTAAAGCATGGATAACTTAACATATTTTTAAATGTTTAAACTATAATATTATATATATTAATTATTTATATGATATAAATTATATAATATATTATATAAATGAAAAATGGGCCGGGTTGGACTCGGGCCTTGATTGTTGGAGCTAAGGCCCGACCCATTTTCTAAACCGGTTTTAATTTTTTGCTCAAAGCCCATATTTGAATCTAATATTTTTGTCCAAACCCCTCCAAATATCAAGAGGGCCTTCGGGTTTGGGAGGATATCCCGAGTCCCGACCCTTGAACATTTTTGGTGAAGTTTAACTTTTTCATTTTTTTTTGAAAAAACAAAAAAAACAATTATAGTAATAATAATTATCTCATTCACCATTAATAGAGTTTTTAAATTTAACAAGTGAGGTAAACCACACATACACATTAAAGTATATTTTAAAAATTAAATGAGATATGTGACAATTGTTTGATCTTGCACACATAACCATTAAAGTATATTTTAAAAAAATAATAATTTAAAAAATAAATGAGATATGTGATAATTGTTTGATCTTGCTTGTGAGGTTAAGAAAAAAAATCTACTGTATCAAAAGCAAATTCTATATAAAATGTGTTACTCTAATTTTTTAAATAAAAAATATTTCATAAAAATTTAAAAAAATAAAATATTTTTAATTATATATTTGTTATAATTTTTTTAATTGAATTAACATCACTTGATTTAAAATATCAGATTGAATTAATAGCTTAATAGCTTAGATAATTTTTAAGTGTTACTTTTGGTTTTGATTAAGAAAATGCTTCTCAAATTTTATTTATTTATTTAAATCACACCTAACTTTTTTTTTAAAACTTTTTTGTTATTAGAAAATGCTTGCCAACAACATTTCTCATCATTTTATTATGCCAAATATGAGGCAAAATAATTTTTTTTTTTTTTAAAAAGGAAAAATAGATGGATGAAAATGGGACGGAAATTTGAATTTTGAAAAATGAGAATATAATATAATATTTATAGATAGAATTAATGACCATTCTACCCTTCTCTAAACCTGCGTCGTCCAAAAACCCTCTCGGAAGTCCCAAATTGTAAAACCTCACTGCAACTGCTTCATGGCTGCCTGTTGACGAAGAATAAACAAACAAACAAACTACCAGACGATGCTCTCAAAGTTTCCAAATCCAAGGTATAATAACAAAACTTGAACCTTTTCTGCTTCAAGCTTTAAAAAATTTATCCTTTCTCTGGTCTCTCTAGCTATTTATTGTTAACTAGGCTTCATATTTGATCAAACTAATGATGACCCATTTTCAAAACCTTAGAAAACCATCTATTCTCAAATGGGTATCTTCTTATTTTGTTGAAAACCAACTCAAAACCCCAGTTTTGGAAATGGGTTCATTTCACATTGCACAAAGGCAAAACCCTAGACTTTATAGGACAAAAAGATCAGTTGTAACTGACAACTGTGATGGCGAAGACGTTGCCAAAATCCCCCGTGCCATATTGAAAGAAGCTCAAGCTGCGTTGTTGGAATATTTGCATTGTACTAGGAGTATTCCGTTTATGGATGCAGAGAATATGAGCAAAAACTCACCTCATTTTTTACGAAAGCTTTTGAAAAAGGTTAAAATTGTGAAGGATGTTGGAAGCTCTATGTCGCGGTTTTTGCGTTACCATCCCATTAATGAATTTGAACCTTTCTTTGAGAGTTTGGGACTGAAACCTTGTGAGTATACTCCTTTACTTCATAGGGATTTGATGTTTTTGAGTGATGATTCTTTGTTGCTAGACAATTATAGGGTCTTGTGTGAATATGGGATTGAACGAAATAAGATTGGTCAGATATATAAGAAAGCAGTTCAAGTGTTTCAACATGAATTTGGAGTTTTGCCATTAAAGCTTCAAGCTTATCAAGAACTGGGGCTTAGTCAGTCTTTTATGGTCAAGATTATTGTTTTTAGTCCTCGCATTTTGATTGGTGATGTAGATATGAAATTCATTAAGGTATTAGAGATTTTCAGGAGTTTGGGATTTGATTATGCTCGGATTAAGGAGCATTTGTCTGAGCAGGATTCTTATAATTGGAGCATGATACTTCGTGTTCTGAACTTCTTTAGTGAGATGTGCGGCAACAGTGAGTTAGGTAGGTTAATCAGCCAGCATCCAGGGCTTTTGTTTGAGGGCTCCGGGGATAGAGCGCTTTCACTAATTGCATTCCTGTTGAAATTTGGACTTTCAATAGATCAGATATCTTCTATGTTTCTGCAGTTTCCAAAAATCCAAGTTGGGCAATTTGTTTCAAATCTTATCAAATGTTTTCTGTTTCTTCATGAGATTGAGATGGAAGTGGATGAGATTGGGAAAATTGTGTGTTCGTACCCCATATTACTTGGTTCATGCAGGTTGAAGAAAATTAATAGTTTACTTAGTAACTTAAATGTTGGAAAAAAGCGGCTTTGTAAATACATCCAGGAGAACCCCCAAGAATTGGGTAAATGGGGTATTGGAACAAGAGTTGGGCCGTTACCAGACTCAGGAGAGGATATAGAGTCACAAAGGTTGAAGATGAAGTTCTTTTTAGACTTGGGATATGGAGAAAACCCTAACATGATGAAGAAAGCATTCAAGACATTTCGAGGCAGGGGAGGGGAGCTTCAAGAGAGATTTGATTCTATTGTGAATGCCGGTTTGAATAAGGAAGATGTTTCTGAAATGGTCAGTGTATCCCCTCAAATCCTAAATCAATCAAAAGCTGTTATCCAATCTAAGATTGATATTTTAGTGAACGAGTTGGGTTACCCTTTATCCTCTTTAGTGTCATTCCCCTCTTATCTTTCCTATACAACACAGAGGGTCAGGCTTAGACTGGCAATGTATAACTGGCTCAAAGATCATAAAAAGGTAGAGCCTGACCTGGCCTTGAGTACTATAGTTGCATGTTCGGACAAAATATTTCTGAGTCAATATGTAAATCATCATCCTAGTGGCCCTCAAGTTTGGCAGGATTTGAAAAGCAAAATTTACCCTGGATAAATGATACTATTTGCCTATTTATTGCACTTTTATAGGTTATGCCTTTCAAGTTGCCACTGCAATTGTCTGAGGATACTTGGTTCTGTTTCCTCTACAAAGTAAAAACTTCACTAAGCCTGCATTCATAAATAGTAAAGGGGAGCCAGTTTTCTTCAACTACCATTAGCCTATATGGGCAGAGTTGATTTGCATCAGGTAATAAATTTTTAGATTCTGGTTCCTACTTTATGGTTTTTTTGGTTCAGCCTTTAGGCATCCATATGCATTACTTATAACAATTTACTTCAAAGTGAGGCCATCATGATACTAATGACTACTACCAGCTGTAACTATTTATTTCAGTGTTTAAGATGAAAATTTATGTGAATTTTGTTTAGGACAAGCAAACTTATTAAGCAAAGGGTCCGACAATTTATGTGAATTTTGTGTTTATTTGTTAGTAAAGAGGTTCTGGTTCTACATATATGTATAAGAGTTCTGCCCTTAAAACTAGTGCAATGCATAGTATACTACTCCATGCTTCATAATAATTTCTTGAACCTTAAGAATTTATGGTGCACATTACAATCTGGATTATCAGTGTAATGTTGGAAAGATAAGCTAGGAATGCTGACCATAACTTATTTCAAAATGATTACAAGCGAATAAGATCTTAGTAAGAACCTCCCATTAGCTATTGGCATGGTAGGGCTTGAATGAGGAAAGGCAAGACTGGCTAGGTAGTTATCTCAAAACTTTATATTGACCCGGAGCATAGCACAGTGAGCTTTGAAGAGAAGCTGTTTAACTGCAATAACCTTTGAGGACATAGTGAAGTGAACCTCCCATCTATGTTACTCGGACTCGGGTGTGAGTGTAAAATATGGATATGTGTATGACACGGGTATCTTCAATTTTTTCTAAGTTTTTCATGTATTTGGAAGATCCTTAGAGGATCATATTTTCATACCTATATCCGGATATGTGTCGGACACGGATACTTCAAGAAAAATAAAGAGTCGGAGCAACATAGCTTCCCATCAATAAAACTGTTGAAGCAAACGCGTGTAATTAGTTTTGGTTGTAATTCTAATTTTCCATTGGGCCATTTCTTATTTGTAATTGCCATTCCTCCATACCTATAATTTAGAGTAATGCTATATTGTCTAATAAGGGCAATCTGAGGTATTTAATTATTTATAAACATTTATTTTTTTGTGAGTAGTCGAATTTTGGACAGTTTTAACATTTATCTTTAGTTTATTCTATTTGTGTTTCTCTTTCACTAGATTACCAATAAGCAAAAAAAAAAGAGTTTGTCAATTGTTGTTGGGACTTGGGAGTGGCACAATACAATGACATTAACTTGTTAAAATGGGTTCCTCTTTTTTGGATTTCTTGAAACACTTGATTTTCACTTTTCAAAACCACACAAAGACTAAATCAACTACTTTTATATAATCAAGTTGAATTTGGTATTAGTTTCAAGGTGAATTGATTAAACAACCAATTAAGCCTCAACTTTGTTTATATAATCATGTTAATAAGTATTTTATTTGAATTCGAACTAATTTATCAACCACTAAGTGCCCTACAGTTCCAAGTACAAAGTTTCATCATCTCAATTAAACTTGATAATTCATATACGTGTGTTGTGTTTTATATTTTTTATGCCAATTGGGTAATTATAAATGTCATATAAATTATTAAATGTGTTAAAATTTTAAACAAGAGTATGATACGTGTATTAAATATATTGTGTTAATTGTGTTTAAACATGTCGTATTGTGTTTATTATATTTTTTATCTATTAAACATATTATGTTTGTATCGTGTTTTTATATCGTATCTAAAATTATTGCATCTAATTTGAATATGGAACACTGCACAGTGTTGGAACTTGAAAAAAAAAAACATAAAATCTCTAACCCCAACTTATCCCCATTTCTTTCATCCTCCAATAATAATATACTAAATTTATTAGTAATAAAATTTAAAAACCCTTCTTTATCTTGTAATGAACTGTGAAAAACACCATTCAACTACAAAGACAGATCCAGTTCATCAGATACAGACATTTATTTATCTTATATTAGATATATCACATTCCATGTGAGGAATTTTTTTTTTCTTTTGGATTTTTCAGTATCACCCAATGACGATTATACCCTCAAAACAATCCACAAATTACGTTATAACTTTTAAAAAATGAAGATTTTAGGTCATGTCAATAGATACTTGCCTACCCTTTTGAACTGAATAAATGAGGAGCCATTTTTCAAAACCAAAAATAAAGGGCTAGCCAAGCTTCTGAACTAAATACACTGACTCTAAAAGAAGGTCATTTCCACGCGCCTTTAATGTCTACCTTTGAAATTTACTCACACCTTACTTGCGCGTATGACTGAAATCAAGTCTCAGCTCACAGAATCTGTATCCCAACTATGGAAAAATCTAAAAATCCTGTGTACAAACCCTTAGTCTTATGTTATGCCATAATCACCGTACAAGTGTCAGTCAAAACCACCCAAAATCCACGGTCAAAGTTGAGAGATGATGATCTAATGAGTAGAGAGAAATTGTTCTTGACACTGAGTAGCAACGTCTGTTACTTTTTCTACTCTAGTTTTTACCCTACAAAATACTTTTTCTACTAGAACTAGAACCCTTCCAAAACACACCAAAGAAAAATCTTTTGTTTTTTTTTTTTTAACACTTTTCTCTTCTTCTCTCTTACCATTTCTTCTTACATTTCTCTTTCTATTCTAGTCTTTTCTTTCTCAACCTTGCTTTCTCTGCTCAATGGCTTAGCTCTGTTAAAAACTCATTGTGCTTTTGATGATGTTTCCTTTTAACTTACACCATATTATCTGATCTGGGTTTTCTTTATTTCTCATTCAGATCATAGTTTTCAAGAAAACTTTCCTTTGTTCTTTGTTTGCTTTCACTCTTGAAAAACCTTTTAAAGAAATAAAAACCCAGTTTTTTCTTCTTCTTGGGGTTTTAGTAACTTCCTTGATTGGTATAATGAGATTCTGAAAAATGGGATTTTGTGTCAAAGATGCAGATTATTGATGTATGTTTTAAGGTCAGCTTCATTTTTCTTATTTCTTTCTTTATAGATAGATGATAGAGTTCTCTATAGAAAAGAAGATAAAAAGCTATGTATGTAAATTTCTTTTATGGTGTATTGCTTTATGAGGAGTTAATGCTGTGTTTGGTGGTGTGATTATAGGTAATGAAGAATATATATATATAGCTAATCTGAATCATAGATTTCATATCTTTAGGAGTTCAGAATATGAAAAACTTTTGCTTTACTCAATCTTAGATTAATATATCGGAGATGATGTAAGTTTATATTGGAAGGTAAATAACATGAAAATTTTGAAGTTATGAATTTTGTATTAATTGGGGTTTTCTTTGGTTACTCAAAGTTGAAGACTGCATGATTTGTTGTTGTTTGGTTTATGGTTGTTTGGATTTGGAGTTTGTTCTTGTGCAGTTGTCAGTTTAAACCCAGTTTGAGATTAGGTTGATTTGTCTTGAATCTTTTTATTTGCTTTGTTCTCTTTCTGTTCAATGATTTATGTCTTTATGAACTCTTTGATTGAGTTTTTTATGCTTTGATATATTCCCAGAAAATGTAGGAAAAAAAGAGAGGAAATAAAACAAGAAAATGCATTTCTTATTAATTAAAAAGGGAAAAACCTGCAGTTGGATGAACCAAATAAGAGTTTCTGTTGTGATTTAGGTGAGTTTTACAAAGCTTCTTAGGATAGCGATAATTAATATATATATATATATATATATATATAAACGTGCAATTTCTTTTGTTAGATTTTTCCAACGAAACAAGGTAAGAAGGGTATTCGATTTATGTATGTCAACTGATGGTATACTCAATTATACTGATGAGATGATATGTATTTCGCTTAATCTTTAATTGGATTTGGAAAATGGAGTGTGCTATTTCCTTTTTTTTTTTCTGTCACTTATTAATGTCCGATCTTCTTATTTTCATACTTCATTTGTTACTTGATGTCGATTTTTTGGATTGAATCTATCTTTTTGTCTTTGCAGAAACCTTGTTCAGTTGTTTGAAATTGTTTTTTAAGTGGTTCTTTGTACAATGAGAAGAGGTAAAGGAAAAGCAAAGAAGCAAACTGTTGTTTCTTCTCATGAAGATCCTGGAAGTGGTGAAGATGAAAAAATTCCAGCATTTAAGAGAAGAGGAAGGCCGCAAAAGCAGTTGAAGGATGATATTGATGAAGATGAAGTGGAGAAGGCAGAAGAAGATGGTGAAGATATAAACGGTTCCATTCCTATCAAAGAGATGAAAAACCAGGCTGCGCCAGAGAACGGAAGGAAGAGGAAAAGGTCAATGCAGGCAAAAGAAAACATAGATTCAATCAAGAAAGGAAATGGCATTGCAACAAAGTCAAGCACTGATGATTCGACTAAATCCGTTGGATATCGACAAAATGGTAGCAGACGCAAAAACAAGCCTCGACGGGCTGCTGAAGCTGTTGTTGAGTGCAAGTGAGGTACCCAGATAACTATCACCATGGATTTCACCTTCTTTTTAATACCTGATAAATCATTCAAAAAGTAATGCTTGTCAAGCTCATGTATGGATTCAGATGTTTCTTTTTGTCACATGTTATTTTCTTTTGCAGTTTCTGTATTCCATTTCACTAGTGGATAATTTTGGTTGGGAGTTTTTTTTGATAAGTTTGCAGTGCATGCTTGTAATATTCCATGGTGTTATCACAAATTTTAAAAAAAAAAAAAAAACATTTTGCTAGTATTTTTTAGTGATTTTTTACCATGAGAGATCTTGTTATTTAGTGGCTCTGCATCTGTAATTAACCTTTTCTCTATATCTATCTTCTGAATTCTTTCATGAAATAAGTTATATATAACATAACAGAGGTTTGAAGATGTTACTAATGTTTTTGGTTATAGAAAGCAGAGAATGAGTGCTTTTGTGCAGGATTTTCTTTCTCTTTTCTTCTGGGTACAAGCTATGTTATCTGGACTCGGGTGAGTGTCGGATACGGGTATGTGTTGGATATGGGTATGTTTAATTTTTAAATTTTTTTTTTTTTTATATATTTGGAAGGTCATACTTTCATACCCATTACTGAATATGTGTGAGACACAAGTGTCGAATACGGATATTTTGAAAAAAATGAAGAATTCGTGTAACGTAAGGTACGAGGGGAGAGGCCTTTGATGCAATTCGAGGGTCAGAGAAAGAAAATGAATCCTTGAAGCTGGAAAAAAGGTGGAGAAATGTGCTTTGATATGCTGATGAACTAAAGCATTGGGCAGATGGCTTTTCTGAAAGGAATGCCGGATTCTTGTGAGTTACTTATGCCAAAATGGTTGAAATGAGCTAAAGTTTTTTTCTTTTATTTTTCTTCTAAGATTCCTTTCTGCACTTCGGTAAAGAAAATCAGTTTATTAACAGGGTGCTGTAGTTTTTACTTTTTTTTTCTCTGCTTCTAAGCCCCTTTCACTGCAGGGTATCTTTTAGCTGTTGTCAATAGCTAAAATGATTAATATCAATAGTTTGACACACTGATGGAAGAAATCTCTTACTTGAATCATGGCACAGTTAATCTTTAGTAGAAACTGCATATCATCCTTATTATGTTAGCATACATAAAGAAAATAAATGTATTTATTCACTATTCTGTATTGCATTGTTTTGCTTTTTTGTTCATTTTGCTTGTTTCTTTGGTTTACTTCACTTGAGGTAATGGTAGATCTGCTTAGTGAGCTTCATGGATTATGTTAAAAAAATTACAAAAATCAAAAAGTTTGTTTTTGTCATTAACTAAAAAAACTTGCATTTCGTTTTGTGTCAGTTTGGCTTTTGGTTGAGTGCTTTCAAGGTTTCAGATGGGCTGGTTTTCTTCGCTTTTGGAGTGAATATTTGGGAGTGAATATTGAATACGGGTATATTGTATACTCAATTTTTTCTAAATTTTTTTATCTAATTGAAAGATTATACTCTCGTATTCATGTTAGAATATCTGATTCAGTCGCTGGTTTAAAAACTGTTTTCATATGATAACACAACATTAAACCCAAATCAAGCCTTGAGCTAGAAATATACTTTGATGATCTAATGACAAATAATTACACTATACCGACAAGTATGAGTAGGGAAATTGCAATGCTGCTTTACTTCTCTTATTATTTTGTTCATACAGAAGATAAAATGGCATATGCAAACCAAAAGTCACCCTTTTTTTCAATGAAATATTAGCAAAAATAAAAGGAATTATTAGCCAATCAGATATTTCTGTAAGATTAATCTGCATATACCTCATATAAATCATCCACAATCTTATTTAAATTCTAGTCCAAACAGTTTTCACAGGGAAACAATCGTTAGAAAATAGTAATTAGAAATCTTTTCTTTTTGATAAAAAAAAATAATAATAATTAGAGATATTCAAAAAAAAAAATTACAGAACAAACAAAGTAATTATAACAATTTTAGATTAAGCCATTAGTATCCAGAATTGAAAAACAAAAATCCATCTTTCACTACTTATTTTTTACTTTTTGAAAGTTAAAAATAAAATATGTTGTAAGATCTAAAATTTTGTGAAATATTAAGTATGAGGTTATAGCTTTTTTTCTTCTTTGGTTATTCTTCTCCTCTTAGTCTAATAGTTGGTCAATCTCTCACACTATTTGAGTTAAAAATGACATGAGTCATATACTTTACAGTTATTACAATAATAGTTCCTCTTCATCAAAAATCTTACGAAATTGATAATAAATTATAGATCCAAAAAAAAAAGAAAAATTATTGTAATAAAGATTACTGAAATAAGTTACTGTAGCATAAGATATAGTTCTATATATGTGAAACCACATGCACAACATTTATATTAAGAGTATCGACTAAAATACCTTAGTCTTATGCCTGAATTACTGAATACTTATTTTTTATATCCCAAGCAACCTATCCAAAAGCATGTAAACATTTCAATAATAAGAAATTAAATTTTAAACTTTTTTATACTAGAATAATTTTTATTTTTTTTATGAACAATTATAATTAAATGTCTTTTACATTAGTTATTCTTTTACTTTTTAATGAAATGTACGAATTTGTCTTTATTATATTCTTTTTTTCCTTTTAGTAGTAGTTGTAATAAGAATTAAAATATTAACAATAAATATGAATTTTGCTAACAACTTTGAGATTAGTTAATATACTATTTATAATAATATTTTTTTGTTAAATACAATAGTTGATAATTATTTTGATATTTTTAATACATTGGAAAATTATTTTTCTAATATAAAAACAGTACATTGAGACACCGATAACAAAATTCAATAAATATTAAGTACACTTTAAAAAAAATTATAAAATTAATTAAATAATAAAATTAATGCGATTAATAAGAGGTTAACTAATTTAAAGAATTTTTAATATATAATTATGAACGCCATTAATTAGTAATATGAATTTTCTTAACACAATGTTATAAGATCAACCTATTTAAATAATTTACCAGGAGTCCATTATACATTAAATGAAATATGAAAATTTTAAAAATAAGTAACTTCTTGACCATGATATTCAAAGAAAAAAACCCTTTGTTCACCTTTTTTTAGGGGTGTTCACTATTCAATTTTAACCGAATTAATCGATTGAAATTTAATTCGGTTCGGTTAATCGGTTAATCGAATAAAGTTCGGTTAACGGTTAATAATTTTGAAAAATTTCGGTTATCGGTTAATTCAGTTTGGTTAAGCGAAAATAACGAATTACACGAATTAACCGAAACTATGTAATGTTCATGCTTTATCATGCTTTCTTAGTTGTGTTTGTTTGATATTTGGATTTTATAATATGCTTTGCTTTTGGATTTTGATTTTGATTTTGATTTTGATTGGTTGGACTTGGATAGATTATTTGGATATAAAATCATGTATTAAAATAGGTTAGCGAAATAAATTAGGTATTTATTTCGGTTAATTCGAAAATCGACCGAATTAACCGAAATAATTTCGGTTCGGTTAATTCACCGTTTTAACTATTAGGTTCGGTTAACGGTTAATGAAAAAACACATTCGATTAATTTGGTTAATCGTAATTCGGTTCGGTTATTAACCGAATTAATCAAATGAACACCCCTACTTTTTCTCATACTCCAAATAATTAATGCATTTTCAAAAAGGAAAATGGTATTTGTAATAGGTACGTTTAGGTGATGTTTATCGACGTTGATTAAAAATTGAAAAATTATTCATCAGTGTCTAATGGCATTGGTTAAGGTGATATATATAGAAAGAGAAGTGTAATTAATGCATTACCTTTTTTTTTAATTCAGTAATAGTAATGTATTAAATGCAAAATATTTTCTTAAAATGATAAAAAAAAAATCTTTTACTAGTGCCTATAGACACTGATTAAGGTGATAAATATAGAAATAAAACTGTAATTAATAACTTACTTTTTTTTGAATTCATAAAAATTAATGTAACAAATAAAAAACATTTTCCTTAATTGGTAATTTAATAATCCTTAACCAATGCTATAGACACCAATTAAGTGGACTTTTAAAAATTATTTAATTATGGGAAATGGTAACGATGATATATATATATATATAGAAATAAAAGTGTAATTAATGTATTACTTTTTCTTGAATTCAGTAAAAATAATGTATTAAATGTAAAATACTTTCTTAAATTAGTAAAAAAGTAATTATTAACCAATGCCTATAGGCACCGGTTAAGCAAACCCTTTAATTATTAACTTAAGAATTTTTTTTACATTTAATACATTATTTTTACTGAATTCAATAAAAAAAATCATTAACTGCACTTTTCTTTTCTTTAATGAGTTCGCTTAACTGATGCCTATACCAGTTAAGGATTACTTATTTGGGAAATATTAAAAAGTGCCACTAGACATTGGTTAACGTGATAAATATAGAAATAAAAGTGTAATAAATAACTTACTTTTTTTTTTGAATTAATAAAAAATAATATAATAAATAAAAAATACTTTTTTTAATTGATAATTAAATAATTCTTAATCGGTACCTATAAGCACCGATTAAGTGGACCCTATATATTTACTTCTTTAGAAACTTTTTTTTTTTTACATTTAATACATTATTTTTAGTAAATTCAAGAAAAAATGATGCATTAATCATACTTTTTTTTATATATATATCATCTTAACTAATACTATTAGGCACTGGTTAACATTTTTCTTCTTTAATATCACCTTAATCAGTGCCACTAAACAGTGATTAACATTTCCCTTTATAATATTGTATGAAAAAAATTCAAATCAAAATCTCAAATAATAATAATAATAATAAGGGTTCGCTTAACCGGTGCCTATAGACACCAGTTAAGGATTATTTAATTATCAATTTAGTAAAGTTTTTTTTTTTTGCATTTAATACATTATTTTTACTGAATTCAAAAAAAAGTAAGTCATTAATTATACTTTTCTTTCTATATATATCACCTTAACCAATGTCACTAGACACCGATTAACATTTCCTTAATAATAAAAGGGTCCGCTCAAGGATTATTTGTTTACCATTTCAGAAAAGTTTTTTTTACATTTAATACATTAATTTTACTGAATTCAAAAAAAAAAAAAATACATTAATTATACTTTTATATATATATATATATAACACCTTAATTAGTGTCTATAGACATCGGTTAATATTTCTTAAAATTACCTTGGCCAAAAGGAAAAAAATTCCATAAGGAAATAAGAGAAAAAAAAAAAAAAAAGGTAAAATGGAGAATATGCAAAATATACTGGCAACGGAGTAGCGCATCATCAACGAAATGAATTTCTTGATAACATTCTCGGTTAAAGTATCTAGACAGTGTCGAAAATGTATTTTAGTTATTGAATTATAAAATTGGTGTAAAAAAATAAAATTGATAATTGTATTAATGGAAAATCGTTTAAATGCTGACTTAGACATGACTTGAAAAAAAATTATGACATGTCAAATTTTTTTCTCAGATGAAATTTAAAAACTGACAGAATAAATAATTTCGAAAAAAATGATGACATATTTTTACAGATAAATGAAGGATTCAGGTAAAAACAATTATGTTTTTCTAAATTCTATTTGAGTAAAAAAATTTAACACGTTATATTTTTTTTTAAGTATCCTTTATGTCAATTTTACATATTCACATCAACATTTAGATTGTTTTTTATTAACACTGTTCTTTACGTTGATTTTCAAACGTACTCAGTTTTATAATAAAAGCACTAAAATATATTTTTAACCACATTTCTCAGCTAAATTTCCAGTCTTTCACTTCGTCTTCTACAATTTCATCAAAAAGGTAATTTTCTCTCTTTTTTTCTTAATTAGCGCTATTTTTTCCTTTAGGTTATCGTTTTTCAATCTATTGGAATATGTATTCAAATCAGCTGCATATAATCTAGGGTTCGCTTTTCATAAATCTAATCTAATCCTTTGGTTTGCTCGATTTGATCTACTCCCAATTCCTTTCTCTCTCTCTCTCTCTTTTTTTTTTTTAAATTTTTCTGCACTGTGATTTAGGCGATAATTAGGTTAGCATTTTAAAATTTCTTTTTCTCATTTTTGGAATTAATAAAAAAATGTTTTAATTTGTTGCATTGGCATTGTTTGGTTCGTAACTGAACAATAGTTTTAATTGCTCCTGAAAATTCAAAAATTTTACATTAAACTGAAAAATGTTTGGTTCATTGACCTTTTTCCCTGTATTTGACGATTTCAAAACCTTGTATTTTGATGTGCTTTATCTAAGTTGCAAGGGCTTTACTATATTCTTATGAACAGATGACGTTATGATTATGTTGATTTTATGCATTGAATTCGCATTCTTTTCCGGTATTATTGAAGGCCCATTTTGTATTATTAGATTACGGTGGATGAAAAAAATGTGAGTAAAAATTTGTGTTTTGAAAAAAAATTCTTTAAAAAGAAAAAAAGTGGATAGATTACAATATGACAGGTATATATTTAATTTTAAAATTTTAATTGGGTAGTTTTTTTTAAAGTAAATAGACAATGTATATCTTCAATTTTAAAATTTTATAATAATTTTTTTTTGTTTTATTGTCAATCCCCAAACAAGTTGATGTTACTTGACTTAGGGTTCTTTTGGATTCCAACGCACCTCTGGTGCATTGGAATCCTTTTGGTTTTGTGAGGGAAAACCCCCCTCACTGACTGCACCTCCACCAGAGATGCTTTTGGATCACCTCCAGTGGAGTGCTCCACTGGACTGGACCTCCAAGGGTCCAATCACAGATTGAACCTCTGGTGGAGGGTGGTAATTTTCCTTTTAACCCCTCCAATGTTTTTTATTTTTTTATTTTTAATTTTTTAAATTATTGTTTAATATAAAATTATTATTATTTAATATAAATATAATTTTAGTATATATTTTATTATTTAATATAAATAAAATTTTAATAATTGTTAATTATTTATTATATATATATACACATTTTAATCTAATATCTTTAATAAAAATTAACTTTTTCACATAAATATATATTTAAAATTTTTTAATTATTATTTAATATAAATATAATTTTAATATATATTTTATTATTTAATATAAATATATTTTTAATTATTTTTAATTATTTATTATATATATACACATTTTAATCTAATGTACTTAATAGTCATTTTTTTTTCCACTATTATTCATCTCACCGCCAGCACTGCGTTTGAATCCAAACATATATTCCACCGCGGTTTCTAATCTCACCGCTACAGTAACTAATCTCACCTCAATCGCTGTTTTTAATCTCACCGAAATCAATCTCACCGTCATCCAAATAAAGCCTTAGTGCTACCGAACTCAGTTAAAGGCTTTATATGTAGTATAGATAATTTGCTTTAGATTACATGCTTCTTGTTGTGTTCCCGAAGGATACCCAACGGTTAGAATTTGACAATCAAACTTAGAAGTCTAAGATTCTCAATGAATCTCGGGAAGTGGGATGGAGAGAACTACCTTCCTTATGTAGCCCAACCCAAGGCCTGGTTGCTCTCCTAAAGTATTTTAATTGGGTCATTTATTTTTTTCAATAAAAGATATGCTAGATACAGGTATTGGGGATGAACCCATTCTATATATACATATATATTTATTTTATGTTCTTTTTGGTGATATTGGTTGTTATGCAGTAAGAAGATAGCTATGGACCCTTCAGAGCTTAGGTATTATGAGGATGACGATACTCCAACAATGAAAACAATCAAGGGTGCAACTACCGGTTTTGTTGCTGGAACTATCTGGGGAACCATTGTTGCTACATGGTATGATGTGCCTCGTGTTGAGAGAAGTGTTGCCCTACCAGGGCTTGTAAGGACACTAAAGATGATGGGCAATTATGGAATGACATTTGCTGCAATTGGGGGAGTCTATATTGGTGTTGAGCAGCTGTTGCAGAATTATAGGATGAAGAGAGACTTTGTCAATGGTGCTGTTGGTGGTTTCGTGGCTGGGGCTTCCATTCTCGGTTTCAAAGGTAAGAATTTTATTTAGAGGGCTAGTATTCTTTGTCACCCTTAAGACTTGTTATCTAATGTTGTTATTTTTTACAGCAACATTTTATGATAATTGACATGGCTTGGATGTTTCTTCTAATAATGTTTATAAAAACTTTGTGAGATACTGAAAATTTTGACCTCTCACTTTGCCTGGTAAAAAATATTACCATATATATAAGTTCAGATCATATTAATTTTTGTGTTTCAGTAATATGGATGATGGCTTTCTTAGAAAGCTTTACCTCTTTAAAATTTCAAAGCTTGTGATGTTTCTTAGAATCTCTACTACCATCTAAAGAATGGTGCTAAAGTTATATACTTCATTATTGCTTTGAATTGTTTTTGTTTGTCTTGTTGATATTTCTTAAACATGTTTGTGAAGTGGTAGGAGTTCTGCATCATTTGAATATCGAAAGTCAATACTTTCTGATTTCTCCTATAATTTTCTTTTATGTTGATGTTTTTGACTTACATAACTATAGTTGCTTGCTTGCTTTGTCTGTTACATCTGTATTGTGAACTGTCTGTAGAGTCTAGAGAGACTTGACAATGTTGAGCTGAAATATGTTGTCATAAAATCATGGAATGGAGGGTAGGGGGAGGGTTGTGTAAAGGCATTATTTTGGATAGTGGATTTCCACAAGTTTTTGTGCTTCTAAGGAGAATAAAATGGACTATGAATGCCTTATGTGGGTGATTGAATTCTGACTTGGTTTCTGGATCTATGTTAAACTTTGTCAGTTTTGACCACTTGTTAATGTTCAACAAATGTATTGACGTGCTGTCCATTTCCCAGGGAGGAGCATCTCAACAGCTATTTCTGCTGGAACGGCACTGGCAGTCACCTCTGCCGGGATTGATGCTGGAGGTCAGACAATAAAAACGGACACAGGCAAGGAATATTACGCTTACACCACCAAGAAAAGACCTGCTGATTCATAAATCTTGCACGTTGCTGTTGAGAAGGTACTTCCAACTAAATGTGAGATAATCAATCCTGTTTGATAAACTTAATATCTTTGTTTTTGAAGATGTAATCATACTCTCAGACTCAGTTTCCCTTTTTGCTGTTTACTTTTAGAGTGAGGATGTTGATTTGAATAAAAATGCCTTGTCATTTATCAAAATCATGGTATAGATGACAGTTTCTGAACCTATTGAATTCCTGATACTTAAATTACTGTTTTTGCGATTTTTTTTTTTTATATTTTGGGACAATGACAGTAGATGACAGTCTCTGAATTTTGGAGTTCCTCTCTCAATGTGCAAACTTGACTACTTGCAAGACGAAAATGAAATTTCTTTTAGCAATGCAATTTATGTAACATTCCTGGACTAATTGCACTTTCTGGCTGTTGCTTTCGTTAAATCTCTGATCCCTGCCCATCTGTACTTATAATGAGTATTATGCAGAATGCAGATATTGTGATTCGTATGTCAAACTTACTGGTTATAACTTTTTAAGAGTGACAGCATGAATCAATTAAGTTAAGTTTCAAGTTCAGAATAACAAGAACTTAAATACAAAAGGTTATAATGAGGTGTAGTGCTTGCTTCTGCAACTTTTAGAGTTGGGAATGTGTCATCTCCTCTCCTCCCGGAAGTGAAAGCAATTTTGAAAGGGCTGGAATTAGCAGTAGGGATGGGTTTTGCTGGTCTTATTATAGAGTCGGATTCCAAGCTGGCTATACAGGAAATTGAACGGAGGGACGAGACTATGTGGGAATGGGGAAGTCTGATACTAGACATTTGAGATTTAGTTCTGGATTGTAATAAGGTTTTTTTTCACCATGTTAATAGAAACTGTAACAAGCTGGCTCATGAGCTTGCTAAACAAAAATGTCAGGTGGGAGCTCAAAGAATATGGCTGGAATCACTGTCAGCTACACTTTGTAATCCTGATTCAGTTTTTCTGAAATGAAATTATTAGTCTTATATCAACAACAACAAAAAATACACAAAGTTACATATTCTATTTCCAAGATTTATAAAAAGAAATTTATCCAGGGTAGATTAAACAAGTTCCACTAATTAGTTGACAAGATATTCAACTCTCTTGAGTCTTCAGCAGCAGTATTATACATATATTCCTTGGCTGATACAAAGAGTGCAAAGCAGCAAAACCCAACATAGCATATTATCCATGAGGCATATCAGCTTCCTTCACCAATAAAGATAAAAAATAAATAAATAAATAAAATCATAAACGGGAGAGATTTGTGGTCACAGGGAAGTGTGGAACCAGAATTGGTCTTGAGGAGTCAGTAGTTTCAACATAGTTAGGCGTCAGAGGCTGATGATTCCCCGTCGCTACTCCTTCGCCAGATACACGAGAAGGACGATAGCAGCAACAAATGATAGATGAGAAAAATCCCATGCTTGATGCTTACTTCCTCTCCTCTTCTTTTTGTTTCTTCCTCTTGAAATGAAATGATTCAGATAAATGAAAAATACTGCTAATAGCTTTTATTAAAACTCCAATTCTTTCTTTTAGTTCCAATGCATTTGTCCAATTCTAAAATATATATAATATCAACTACATAGATGCTTCCATGATTGACACCTGTTATAAGGGATATTTTTTAAATATATATTTTTTTAAAATTTAAAAAAATTTAAAAAAATAAAAAAAAATTAATTTTAGACATATTATTTTTATTTTCTTAAATTTTTTAATTAAAAAATAAATAAAAAATTTAAAAATTTATTTTTTAAAATTAAAATTTTTTTATTTTCAGAATATTATTTTTTAATTAAAAATTAAATTTAAAAATAAAAAAAAAAATTTATCAAATATAATTTTGTCTTTATAATATTTTTTTATAATAATTTTTATTTTTTTTTTTTTTTTTTTCAGATAATTTTTATTCATTATATCATTTTATAATAATTTTGTTTATTGAGTGCATGCAAGAAAATAAAGATTGAAGAAGTCATCGTCAACGTCAACGTCAAGTCAACCTTGGCTTCCTGCTTTTTATCATACTTGCTATCATCGATCTGATCATAACAAAAGTTTTGCTTCCTTAGCAACACCTGCAGATCAAATAATTAATCAGCTTTAAAATTCTGTGGAGAAATAATCACCCACAACTCTTTTCCCATCTCCTCAAACATGGCCGAGGCTTTCGCAGTCAACGTAGCAGGAATAGTGTTGGAGAAACTGACCAGTGCTGCTTTCAAAGAAATTTGCTTGATCTGGGATGTCCAAGATGAGTTCCAAAAGCTTAAGGACGTGCTAATCGCTATCAAAGCTGTGCTCGTGGATGCTGAAGAGCAACAGACGCGTAACCAGGAGCTAACCGTTTGGCTAGAAAAGTTCAAAGATGCTTGTTATGAAGTGGAAGATTTGTTAGACGAATTTGAGATTGAAGCATTGAGAAGGCAAGTCCTGGAAATTGGAAGCGCCGGAAGAAAGGTACGCCATTTCTTTTCAAGCTCAAACCCACTGGCGTTTCGTTTTCGTATGGGACGGAAGATCAAAAAGGCAAAAGAGATGTTGGATGAGATTGCGATTAATAAGTCCAAATTTCATCTCCTTGAGAAACATGAAGTTAAGAATGTCATGCATAGTGAGAGGGAATCCTACTCCTTTGTTAAGACATCTGATGTCATTGGTCGAGATGAAGATAAAGAAAACATAATAAAATTCTTAATCAATCCAACTGATGGGGAAGACATCTCTGTCCTTCCCATAGTTGGGATTGGAGGTATTGGGAAAACTGCCCTTGCCCAATTGGTGTTTAATGATGAAAGAGTAAAGATGCATTTTGAGTTGAGAGTTTGGGTGTGTGTTACAGAGGATTTTGATATCAAGCAATTGATGATAAAAATCATTAAATCTGCCACTGGTATGAAGTGTAAGGACATGAATAAGGAGGAATTACATAAAGTTTTACAAGATTGTTTGAATGGTAAACGGTTTTTGATTGTCTTAGATGATGTGTGGAATGAGGACAAGAAAAAATGGATTGAGCTAAAAGATTTGTTAGCTATGGCAGCCGAAGGTAGTAAAATAATTGTCACAACTCGTAGCAACAAAGTAGCTACAATCACAGGCACAATCCCTCGATATGATTTAGAAAATCTTTCTTATGATAATTCTTTGTCTTTGTTTCTTAAACTTGCCTTCAATGAAGGTGAAGAGAAACAACACAAAAATCTTGTAAGAATTGGGGAAGAAATTGTTCAAAAATGCAAAGGGGTTGCTTTGGCTGTGAAGACTTTAGGTAGCCTACTTTGCTCAACCAGGGTAGAACATGATTGGGAACTTGTTAGAGATAATGAGATATGGAAGTTAGAACAGAAGGAAAATGACATTTTGCCTGCTCTAAAACTAAGTTATGATCATTTGCCTTGGTATTTAAAGCAATGTTTTGCCTTCTGTTCAATTTTTCCAAAAGATTTTGAATTCACTAATTTTCACTTGTTCTCATTGTGGATGGCACATGGGTTTTTGCAATCTTCAAACAAAAATGAAGAGCCAGAAGATATTGGGAATCGGTATATACATGAGTTATGGTCAAGATCTTTCTTTCAACAAGTTGAAGATAAGTTTGTATGTTTCACCTTCAAAATGCATGATTTAGTACACGATCTTGCATTATCAGTGGCACAAAATGAGGTGAATTCATGTAACCATTATTCGACTGGGAATGTTCGACATTTATGGTTTGATTTGTCAGAGCAAGGTGCTTCCAAGTTGCCAAATAACTTGGGCCATCTGCGAACACTTAAGTTGAAGAGTGAAGAACAGAAGGCAAGTAAGGATTCCCTTATTGCAACAAGCATCTCAAGGTCCAAACATTTGAGGGTGCTAGATTTGGCCGAGTCCAGTTTTGAGCAATTGCCAAACAGCATACGTTATTTAAAGCATTTGAGATATTTGAGCATAGAAGATAACGGCAATATAAAAAAACTTCCAAATTTCATTTGCAATTTGCAAAGTTTGCAAACTCTTATTGTTATCGGATGTGAGGGAATTGAAGAGTTGCCAAAAGATATAAGGTACCTCATTAGCCTTAGAACATTAATTATAACAACAAAACAGACGGGTTTGCAGGAGGATGGAATAGGGTGCCTGAGTTCTCTTCGGCTGTTGGTATTTTTGGAATGTGAAAATTTAAAATATTTGTTCGAAGACATGCAAAGCCTAACAGCCCTTCGAACATTGGTTCTTTTCAATTGCAAAAACTTGATTTCATTGCCACAAGGTTTAAAATACCTGACTGCATTAAAAAATTTGGCAATTGTTGGTTGTGAGAAGCTTGATCTCTCTATGGAGCTGGAACTGGGAGGGAAAGAAGATGGTAGCCTTCGAAAATTGGTAATTGCAGGACTGCCAAAGGTGGAGTCACTACCCCAATGGATTGTTCTAGGATCCACCAAAACTTTGCAGCAGTTGCACATTAAGGAATTGGAGAATATGTCGACGTTACCAACGTGGTTGCAACATCTCATATCCCTTCAAAAGCTTGTGATTGAAGATTGCCCCAAGCTGTCATCTCTACCAGAAGGGATGCAACACCTCACTGCACTCAAAACATTGGAGATTGATGGATGTCCAACATTAAGCGAAAGATGCAAAGAAGAAACCGGTGAAGATTGGCCTAAGATTGCTCATGTCCCTCATCTTCTTCTCCGCAACTTGGACTTGGAGACCTCAACTACAGATGATGAATAGGTAAGGTAAGGGTACTGTTTAATCTCCTTTCACTCATCAGTCTTCTCTTCTTTTTCTTCTTTAACCATATATATATATATATATATGGTTAAAGAAATATACTTACCGTATGATATTGACATATATCATTGCTCATATAATGTCTTGCTAACAGGTCATCTATTAATTCCAAGTAGCAGGTTAAGTTTGTGGATGTTGAAGCGTCACGATGATTGGACCAAGTGACTTTCTCTATGTCATGTCTAGTTCCTTCTTAAAGATAATTGTATAAATTTATTGGATTAAATTTCAAGTTCTTTGTTTGATTTCATTGTCACAAGGCTTTAAATACCTAACTGCATGTAAAACTTTGGTGAGTTGGAGTTGTGAAAAGCTTGATCTCTCTCTCTCTCTCTCTGGAGCTGGAATGTTATAGCCTTGGGAGGAATTATTTATTACAGGGTTACTAAAACTGGATATGGATACTTCTAGGATTAACGACATTTGTTCATTTGCCAATGTGATTACGACATCTCATATCAATTCAGAAGCTTTGGGTTAAAGGTTTGCCCCAACTTTGCCATCTCTACCGGGATGCTACAGCTCACTTCACTCAAAGAATTGAGTATTGTGGTATCTGTTTTAACGTATGCTTAGTAAAGTGAAAAAGTAGAATGATGATTAAGAGAAGGTAAAAAAATAAAAGAAAAAAAAAAATTCATCATTATTTACAAAAATAAAACTTTCTAAATTGAAAAGATATGAAAGAAGGAAAAAAAAACATGTGAATTAAGTGTATATATTTACAACATTAACCATCAATTTTAGACTTTTTTTCTTGTAACTTAAAAAATATATAATGATAAAATTATACATTTTCTTTCTTCTCATTTTTTAATCTTAAAAACAATGGGAAAAAAAAAAAGTCATATTTTCATTTCACTTTTCCATTTTTTTATTAAATATTTTCTTAAAAAAAATTCATCTTTTCACTTTTCTTTCCCTTTAAATTTTTTTTTTTTATATTTTCAAATTTTATTCATTCTACCGGACAAAGCCTAAGCGAATAATGATGACCAAGTTTTGAGTTATGAGTTTCGAGCTTGAACTCGGCTCGAGTACAACCTACTCTCAAACAAATGGGAAGCAAAAACCCTGGATAAAAGGAGATTCAGAATTTAAATTCACATGGCTAGAAGATCAAGGGGGATGAAAAAATTGTCAAGACTGCAGACCTAGGTTAACAAATATTACAGTAAGATTGTTTTTCTTTTTCATCCAAAAATATTACATTGAGATTAGCAAATGTCTATATCTAATTGCTTGCATTCTGTGCACAAGAGCCAATCCATAAAATTTTTGTGCCGTTCCAAATTACAAGGGTGATTCTGAGCTGCCTGTTGTACGTTCCCACAGAAAAATATGACCCGAGGAACCGGCAAAGGGCGTTGAAACTGAATGAAAACCATACCATCTAATATCACGCAGCAGCGTACCCTTGCCTTAATGTATCAGTCACCTTGTAGGCAGTACAGCTGACGGATATTTCCAGAAGCTGCCAATGTTATTACAAGAAAAATAGAAATTTAAGTACACGCCTTTTCTCTTATAGCTCATTTACTAAAAATCTTTTAACTTCTTACCATACAGTATAAAGTTACAATAATGAAAACCACCACATATTATGGAAATAAAAAGATGAACTTAACAAAAAAGATAGAAATAATGAATTACCATATAACCAGTCTTTGAAGTATACATGAAGAGCACATGATATTTCTCTTTTTCGATTTTCTTCAAGCGGAGCTTCTCTCAATATTTGCTTTATCTCACCCAAATTCTTTTGCTGTTGATAACATCAGGAAGAAAACAAAATTTCAGTTAATTCAATATTAGAAAGATCAATAAAACCAACCACTAATTCTAATTACACAACGTTGCTTCTATCAAGCAGATAAAAACCAACTCAAACTATAGAGTCAAAGTTTGTCATCCCCAGTTGGGCTTAGTGCATTTACATTTCTCTGTTGAGATGTCAAGTATGCATCAGGTAAGGGGAATGGGTTATCCTTTGTCGACCCAGTGGATTCACCTTCAAACCAGTTTGGAATCTGCGTATTTGGAAATGCTTATGTCAAGTACAAAACAAGATCAAATTATAAATAGGTAACAGAAAAGAAAGATATAAAAATACCCCAGGCTAAGCTATGAAATACACAAAAGCATACCAGAAAATTTGTGAACTGATCAGGATCTAGGCGTGCAGCTGACTCAGCTTGAGCATCAGAAACACCTGCAGGATGAGATAATGAATCGTGCGGATCAATCACTCCAAGTGACAAAGGTACATCCCATTTATTTATAGTTGCCTCAATGCCAACTTCGGTCATGTGCTCCTCCAACTGAGAGTAGAATGTGTTATATGGTGCCACCTGATGAAATTTATGAAAAGAATTTCCAAAACTGTCAATCTTCCTCAGTGTTGAAGTTCATAATGGTTGATAACACCCAAAAACCAACTCAAAATAATAGCAAGATGGGTCTAAAAGGTGAAAACTGTGTTAAAGATTAATCAATGATCTGTAAGGGCCCATCTACCAGCTGGAAAAAGAACAAGGAATGCCTTCTTGGGGTGCTCTCCACCAATGTTCTGGAAGAGTTCATATTCTATTTTGCCGCACAGTTAGTTATTAAATATGCTAAATCAAATCCTCGAGGAATTACATATCCCTTGAAAACCTTAATATTCTTTTTATTATACAAACATAGTGATAGTAGCAATTTGAATTAAAATGGCCAGAACAAAATCCCCTAAACCCCTCCATCATTGCAAGCTAACAGACAGAATGGATTATACGGCAACAATAGCCCACCGATGATGATACTACAAAGAAATCAAATGCTAAATGCAAAACATTTATCTCAAACAAGTGTTGGAAGACGTTAATTAAACAATATGCATGAAAAAGATAACAGAAGTTTAGCTTTAAAGTAATTTTTCTTTTCTTGTCACTTGTGGTTTGAATGCTTTCTTTGTAAAAAGAGTTCACTAAGAATGATCAAATTGCTGTAATAACCTTAATAATATTTTCACCAAGACATAAGGCACTACAGGCATGTATCCCTTGTGCCCTTTATCCAGCACAGAGCCATTGAGGCATCGACTATAGTGATCTACAAAAGACTTTACAACAGCACTTGTGCCCAATGTTTAACTTGATCACTCTTCATTTATATGGTTCTATGTTTCTCCGACTCTTTATTTTTCTAGAAGCACCCATATCCGACGCATATCAGACATGGGTATGGGGATATGATCCTCTAAGGACCCTCCAAATACATGGAAAAACTTAGAAAAAACTGAATATACTCGTGTCAGACAAATACCCATATCCAACACTCAGACTCGAGTTTGAGTAACATAGATATGGTTCACACTTCATAGGTGGTTCAAAATTAACTCCTCAACTGCAATTTTAATCCCCATCTTGTTCAAAGATTAACAGGATATTCTGTTAATAATTATTTTCAGGCAGTTAAAAATCTAGGCTGAAATGCAAAAAAAAAAAAAAAAAAAAGAAGCCAAATCAGCTTTCTTTGAGGACAATTAGCTTTAAAAACACAAAATAAAAAACGACAAAGAACATGAAAGAAATTCTCTCTTACACTCATAAGCCATGACACCAACCAGCAATCACCTTCAGACATCTTTCGCCTAGGGCTGTAAATGAACCATGCATTCAGTAGACTGTTCGTGAACAAGGTCGATTTAAGTTTGTTTATGTTCGTTTAGTAAGTTAAACAAACAAGTTAACAAGATTTTAAGTCTCATTTAATAAAAAAGCAGAACACGAACAGAGGTGAGTTCAGCTCGTTTTTTTTTCACGAAGAAGCTAGTTTTATGGTCATGAACAAGTTTCATAGAAAATTTGAGTATAGAGTGTTTTTATTCTTTTTGACTACTTTAAATATCTTTTAACAAGATTTTAATCACAATTTAATATTAATATCATTGAAAGTGCACTTAACACATGTTAAAATATTCCATAATGTTTAAAAATATATTATGTAGATAGACTTTTCATGTGCCTAAAAGTGGAAAATAAACAAGTTAAAGAGCTGGGGAAGGAGAAATTTTTTGTTTTCAGTTTTGTACCAGAATCCCACATCGTTAAAATAAGCAAAGCAGGGAGGGGAAATAGTCTACAATTCCTTTCTGAGTTGTCACCTTTTGCTACCAATTATGCACATCAGCACGTGCAGAACCCAAGTCATTAGCCATTGAGCTATGACATGGCCTATTTTTATAGGTCTTAGTGGGTTTTGACGTCGAAGTCTAGCTGTTTAGCCAATCTTTATGGCTTATGAGCAAAGCTCGTGTTTGGCTTGGAGCTCGATTAACTTAGTCGAGCCAAGCTTGAACACAAATATTGAAGTCCAGTGTGAACTCATTTACTACTTGGCTTGTTAATAATTAGCCGAGCCACGCTTGAGCAAGGGAAAACTCAGCTCGGTTCATTTACACTCCTACTTTCACCTCTCAACTATAATCTAGTTTCACCTCTCAACTATAATCTAGTCAACCATCCCACTACAGCCTTCCTCTTCTCTTCTCATCTTATAAATACCACAAATAAAATATTGCAATTAATTCAACTCACATAATTTTATCAGGTTGGCTCTAGTTCATCATGGAATCACCATCAAATTGCTGAGGCAGATTTATTTTAGATAGCAATTTATGTAAAAAAAAAAAAAGGTTTTTCTTATTTGGATTTTTTTATGTGGGCTTAATTTAGGGTTTGTGAAGCTTGGATAATATATATATAGGTAAATCTCAAAATATTGAGGGCAGCTTTTGACAATTGATGTTTTGAGACTTTGGCTTTTGTGGCCTGGCAACTGAATTTCAGATTTCATATTAATTTTCACCAAAATTCTTTCTATGTTTATCTTCTCTGGTATTTTATTTTGAGATTGTTGGTTCTGCATCAGTTTGCTTTGGCTTTTATCTATTTAGCAAATAGCACAAGAAAAGAGAAGACTCATACTATTATAGACTGGATAGAAACCTCTCCTCAAGCTATCAGTATGCCAACTTTCTTCACCTGTAGTAGAGAAACCCACCAGACAAAAACCTTCTAATTTCAACCAAATTAAATCATGCTTTCAGCATAATATTAACCCATCTACACGAAGGAAGCCAGTTCAGCGTTTCCAAACATGAAAAAATCATGATCAGCCTAAACCAATTTTTAACAAAAATAAAACTATAGTGCCAAGTTGTCAAAATCCGCTAATAGTTAAGCATTTGTATGGAAAGAAATCAGTATAAGCGGATTCGGATTTGGTGTCATAAAGCAGAGATGTGTTGGACCATGGAGAAGAAGAAGGAAGAAAAAAGGGTGGCTGGCACTTCAACATAAGGGGCTTGCCATGATCAGAGCCAAAACAGCACCAACCACCAGGTTGGGTGGTGAGTTTGGCTGACTTGGGTGAAGTTGAAAGGACAAAGGACTCGAGGAGAGGCAGACAGAGAGACACATCTCTCTGGATGAAGAAGAGAAGAAATTGACTAATTGAATTTCTTTCCCCGGTCAATTATCAATTTTTCAAAATGAAGACTAATTGGGCATTTGCTTAGAAATAGGTTTTTTATTAATTCTCATCCCAAAAACTCAATCATGATCACATTAAATTCTCATTGCACTCACAAAAGGGGATGCTTGTGGTTCACTCACCTGTAGCTTGTGGTTATCGCCAACAATAAGGGGACGCTGGTTCACTCCCAAAAAGAATACACACTCACGACAATTGACAATGCGGACTCGTTTTGCAGCTATAATCACATGAACTCGTTCACAGTGTTCAACTCTTACTGCCTGCAATGAAAAAAAATCATATTATATTCATCCATGAATTGAGAGCATATCATTACTTGAACTGGAAATGGATTGATAGTTGAGGGGTATAATCATCAGGTTGATTGTTTTACAAGAAAGTACTATAAAATATGGAAAGAGAGGAGGTGGGGGGGGGGGGGGGGGGCAGATAAAGTGTTCCCATAAGAGAAGAATTATCTCAAACAAGTAAAGAATATAAGAGGGAAAACCATAGGAACCAATATCAAGATTTAATAAATGACTTAAAACCAAGATGAGATATGCACATATCATGTAGGGCAAGAAAACATCTGTTATTGATTTAACAATCTTAGCAATAGAAACTGATTGTGCGCATGAGCGTGACCATATTTCAGTTCATACAAATTCTTTTTAGCAATTTCGGCATAGCCAGGAAATGGAGCAGAGATGAAGAGAGGCTATTCTTCTACAAGTTCTGACACATTTGTTGAATATGTATTCAAAATAAAAACATACTAACCAACATCAGACGATAGATTTTCAAACAGAGAATATTCTTTACATTACACCCACAGACATTCCAAACATGAAGAATTCATAGATTACTGACAGATGTAGGCAGATGAAATGAAAGATACACATGTAGCCATATCCTAAAAGTCAAAACATAAGGAATCAAACAGTAAGATGCTTGATCACCTTCAATCGAGTGCCTTTGGTGACAAAGAAACAATTGAGTAACTTCTTTAATAGAGATGGGCATATCATTACTTGAACTGGAAATGGATTGATAGTTGAGGGGTATAATCATCAGGTTGATTGTTTTACAAGAAAGTACTATAAAATATGGAAAGAGAGGAGGTGGGGGGGGGCAGATAAAGTGTTCCCATAAGAGAAGAATTATCTCAAACAAGTAAAGAATATAAGAGGGAAAACCATAGGAACCAATATCAAGATTTAATAAATGACTTAAAACCAAGATGAGATATGCACATATCATGTAGGGCAAGAAAACATCTGTTATTGATTTAACAATCTTAGCAATAGAAACTGATTGTGCGCATGAGCGTGACCATATTTCAGTTCATACAAATTCTTTTTAGCAATTTCGGCATAGCCAGGAAATGGAGCAGAGATGAAGAGAGGCTATTCTTCTACAAGTTCTGACACATTTGTTGAATATGTATTCAAAATAAAAACATACTAACCAACATCAGACGATAGATTTTCAAACAGAGAATATTCTTTACATTACACCCACAGACATTCCAAACATGAAGAATTCATAGATTACTGACAGATGTAGGCAGATGAAATGAAAGATACACATGTAGCCATATCCTAAAAGTCAAAACATAAGGAATCAAACAGTAAGATGCTTGATCACCTTCAATCGAGTGCCTTTGGTGACAAAGAAACAATTGAGTAACTTCTTTAATAGAGATGGGCATTTTCCAGTCAGTAGAATATTGAATAAGAAGTACACTAATGAAGAGACATCAAAATAAATCTATTTCCAGAGTTTCAGTTCAAAATACCATAGAAATGTTTTCAGCAATTCCAAACACCAATACTGAATTAAAAAGAGGAAAACAAAATTGTATCCAAATTCCACATTACAGTAGCAGAGAATGTTTCACTAGTTCCAAAATTAGTGCAACACAAATAGCTGACAGCACAAAGGCAATGATACCTTGCCAACAGCTCCAAGAACTATGGTAGCATCAGAGCATCCATATATGGTGGCATATCTCAAAGGCGCTAAAATGTAAATGACTGAATCATGGCAATTAATGACCTGAAATTATAAAATCATGTAAAGTTAGAGGTGTTTTATGCCACAAAGTACATAAATATCAAATAATAATCAAGGATTAGATAAAAGTTGATGGCATAACCCAATTAGCATACACCTTTCCTCAAAATTGAAGGTCCCAAGTCCAATCCCCCTCCTTCCAATAAACAAAATAATTTTTTAATTTTAATAAAAGCAAGCTAAGCAAATAACTGGGTAGAAGACGAACTTTACTCAAAAGACAGCAATTAAAACTGTGTTCTTGCAGCTTTCAATCAATAATAAGATGACGATTAAATGACATTGAGGACATTGACTATGAAGAGGGGACGTTAAAAAAAGATCTATATTTGGGAAGAAAACAAGATTAATGCCAGAAAAAGGCCGGTACTTAAAGGGGCAAAAACTTTTAGCGTCAAGCAAGTGAAGGTTCTTATCCTACTTAGTGGGTTACAAGAAATCACAAATTTTTAGACCAAAGACAGTGCCAATATTCAACAGACTGCAGATGGTGTCTAGCATTCAAGAACTACTGCAGCCAATATCTGAAACAAGGTTTGTGATAGATACAGAAACCCCAGTCAATCTAGGAAGAATTTATCATAAAAGCTCGAAAATTTTGCATAAATGAAAAAAGCCCTGAGGTCCCTTGCACTAAAAAGGCAGGACTAATTGCACCAAATGTGAAAACATGCTCCACGCTCATCTTTCTTGTCTCAAGTAACTAAGTCATATCATGAAAAACAGTTGCCCCTCAAGCCTTGTACCATAATCACCCTTTTTTCTCTCCATAGTACAACATTCCACAAATAAAGGATTAGCGAAAACCGAGCCAACGTCAATTATATTTACCAACTAAAGCATCTTTATGCATTCCTCTCATTCTCATTTTTCTCATGATTTGATCATAAGCAACACAACAGTGAATAGTCCCATATAAACTGGTATCTTCATCTCATCCATAAAATATGCACCCAACAGACATCCATCTCAATATTTATAAGATGGTTGCATATGATAACCTAATTTGAGTTTTTAATTTTCTTCTTTCCTCGACAGATTCCATATGGTACTCAAATGACACTAAAGTTGGAGATCAAGATAAGAATCCAGACCATAAAGTACCTTCAGAGGTGTAGGTCACTTATTGCATTTAAATGAGAATCAAGAAAAGCAAATACCCCATGAAAAATTCCAGGTTTCACTAAATCACAATGCAAATATAAACTAACCTTCACAGAAGAACTTTTAAGATCAGATGCCTGCTTTACATAAGATGATTTAGAGACCCCCTCAATGAAACAAGAACTCCTCGCACTTAGGGAGGCTTTAGCTGAACTTGGACTAGCGTCAGCCATAGCAACATCCTGATCAGAGCCACCTGGAGGACCGTTTTCTTTTGCAGAAATTTTTTCAGTAACATGATCCAAAGAAGAAGCTATATTCTGTAGAAGCCAATCATGAACTTGTGATGCTGGAACGGGAACAGCAGGCATGTCTGGATCTGAATTAGCAAAAAAAGGAGCAGCTTGGCTTAAAGGAACTCCTTCAGATCCCTTATCACCAAATTGAATCAGAAACCCAAGGTGCTCAAATCCTTCCATGGTTAAAACCTGAAGGAACAGTACTTACATGAGCAAACCAAGCTATAGAAGCCAATAACAAGCACAAACAAATGGAAACGGAGTAAGATATGCAACAACTAGAAAGACCAATCAAGAATACATAGTAAGAGAGTTATGACAGCCTGGCTGATAACAAAGAGGAAGAATAGAATAAAGAGAACAGAACAAATCAAAACATAATTAAAAAAACAGGGTATAAGGAAAGTGACGTATGTTGGGAAAGGTAGAGAAAATAACAACAAAAGATTCATGAAATCTCCAAACTATATTCTGAACATTTTACAAAGAAAAATTCAGCTCAAAATCAGTGATTAATTGCTGAAAAGCTGGCAAGGAGTTCTTTTGTCCTCTTTTGGTCAAAATTGCTCTATTATCCTTCTATCACAAAAACCAGGTTTAGCACTAAAACAAACCAATTTTTGGTTGCAAACCAATCCTAAAGCAAAGACACCAAAGCATAAAGAGCAAAAGTGCACTATGAGGATCCCATTGTTTCATAACAAATGGTCTCGCTGAGTTATCTAGTACGATAAACCAGGTTGCCTTCAAATACTAGAATATAAACCACATTAAGACATTTTATAAACAGCAATATTTACATCCCAACTCAATTAGTATTCTGCATCAATATTTGGCTCTACTAAGTGCTACCACTAAAATATTTCTTCCGTGCTTTCACCTTTTATCCTTTGAAACTACAGTTAGCACATGTTGGAACTTGGAACTCCAAAACTGTATTTGATTGGTGAACTAAAAAGAACATGAATAATCAAAATGCAACAAAAAATCACTGAGAATCAAAACAAAACAAAAAAAAAGTGCAATCCTTGCCTTATATTTCAAATATCTCAGTTTTGCTTGAATTGAGAAAAACAAAACAAAGCCCAAAAACAGAAAAAGAACACTCCACCCAACTACAGATAGCAAGAAGCAGTATCACAAACCAGAGACTCTTCGCCTTCCCCCTCCACAGGCTCTGACAAAAGAGAGAGAATATTAGCCAAGTGCTTTTGTAGATAGGACAATTGATGGGCCTCCTCATCAGCCTGTGATGGCATAAACCGACGCGTGTTGCTGCGGACAAGCTGCAATGAGAGGAACCACCAAGGTTAAGCCTAAGTGTCTAACTCACATAAAGTAAAACAATACAGCTATTAACTTTAACAGCATATAGAACCACAACTATTACAAATGTTCACAGACATGGAGAAATCCATATTGATGAGATACTTAGCTGGATAAAGCGATGGGACAAACAACCATGATAGAAAATCCTACTGTTAAGATACTAAAGTTAAATGAAAGCATAAAATTTTACAATCTCCCCAGTAAAATAGTGCCAACTGCATTAATCATATTTGACAGCATTCTTAAAGCATTAAGCAGAGGGAAGAAATAAAAACACAAACAATCAAACCCATCAATTTAAAACACTGCCTCTCAATTCTATTCATTAAATACGCGTCCAGCACCCATCCCCAAAGCAACGATGCATCAGACGTAGAAGTAAAAACAAAAAGAAAAAAAATAGTACAACCAAACACAATGAACACTATAATTTTAAACTTATGCTCACTTAGTTATTACTTTTGCTACTTGCTTTTTGCTTTCTAATGGTCTATTTGGTTGTTACTTTACTATTTATGACTTATTTTCTGCTATTTGCTTTTCACCTCCTAAAAAGAAAATAATTGAAAGCAAATTAATAATTGATTAAAAATGAATAGATGACTAAAATGCAACAACAATGCTGATATAATTGTTCTACATAAAGGTGTAATCATGGATTTTATTTTCCAAAAACAATTTTGTATACGCACTTTTTTTTTTTTGAGAAGATGTATATGCACTTATTCATTTTTTTCCTTTTTGGTTCAGGATGCAAAAGCAAGAAGCAAAAACAACAACCAAATGGTATTTTTCCAAAAAAGAAAAGAATATATTTTATTTTATTAAAAATGAAAATTGGTAAAATGTAAAATATTCTCAAACATAATTGTTCCATATAAAAGTATAATCATGCATTTTTGGTATTGAAAAGTTAAATCTTTAACTTTTAATTCTTCAAAAACATTATTAGCTTCTGTATCTTAAAAGACCATAAGCTTCCAATTTCCAAAACCAAAAGGTAAGTAACAAGAGTAACAACAAACATAACCTCAATTTTCAAAAAGATTAACATAATCATAAAAGACATCTTTCAATTTGCCAAAGCATAAACGGAATCACATTTGGTTCTTTCCCAAATGCCAATCAAGAGTCAACTTTTCGTGAATTTTATCAGCCTGTGGCATCAAAGACGTTCATTTTCCTAAAAGTAGCCATGAATCTATCGAAGTTTGTATAAAATGACATTGAAATTAAATCAATAACCACCTAATTTTCAACAACCACAAATCCAATTCAAAAAAATCAACCACATTTCACTAAAAAAGATAGCGAATTAGTCAAACTCCTTACCTGCAAAGGCGAAAGGGCTGACAAGTAACCATCGAAAGCTGACGTGGAAGGCCAAACATCGGCAACAGCAGCGGAATCCTTGTGTGAGCGCGGCAAAAGCCTCTTATACGATTGAATGTACAAAAACAGGATCAGATCACGCAAATCGGCACCGACGGAGTCAACATCCTCGGGCCGGGCAGTGACGAGTGGATCGGATTCGGAGTGGAGCACCGAGGAGAGAGTATCGAGGATGAGACGCGCATGGTCCGATGAGATCTGGAGCGCGTCAGCGAGGGCCGCCGAGTCGACTCGGTGAGTTGAGGACGATGCGAGCTTTTGCTTGAGAGGGGTTAGGGCTTGGACCGGGTCGGTGAATATGAGCTTCTGGATTGGTAGGAGGCCGTGCTCGAAAGGCTCGCGTCGCGGGTGGAGGAGAGTGGTCGGGCTAAGATTCGGATTCGGGTCGCTCGTTGAAGTTGATGGTTCGATGGGGTCGGCCATCGCTTTGATTTAGAGAAAAAGAGCTATTCTTGTTCTTGTTCTTGTTCTTTTTGTCCTTTTTTTTTTTTTTTTTTTTTTTGAAGATAAAAAAAAATGGAGGTTTTGTTTGCAGATCTTCGAGAAATGAATGATGATGTATTGTTGTTGAAGAGGAGAGAGTGAGGGTTTGGTTATGGTGAGGTCGGGTATAGCGGAACTATTTACGTGGCTAGACTTCAGTGGGTGTAATGTTAGTGGAAGCAATCAAATTATTATATAAATTAAAATCTTGTTGGTCTCACAGACATGATTTTATGGTTTAATAGATATACTTAGGGGCCTTTGGTTCGGGATATTATACGTCATGAGATTACTCTGTTTAATTCAATAAATACCAACAGTGCAAAAACTCGGTAATGTTAGGGGTAATCATAAATCACCATTTTCTTAGATATTGTATTATTTCCGGAGAATGTCACTTTTATGATATTTATATAAATTATGTCTTGGACTGATTTTATCTTTGTACTTAAAACAAATTATAAAGAAATAAAATTTCCTTTTCATTTAATCAATTTGACACTGTTTAAGGTTTTTTTTTATTATTATATTAATATCTGCAAGGTAAATATTTGTCTGTGTTTGTCAAATTCGATTTTTTTAAAATGATTTTATTACGAATTCAAGCCCAATTAAGAAAAGCATTAGTGTCGATGATGAATTTTAGGATGTTATAGTCGGTAATCGTTTTAAATTGTTTGTATTTTGTTTGTTTATATGTGCTGCTAGTGCAAGTTGTTGTGTTAGGACTTGATGGATTTAGTTTTGATAAGAGAAGCTGTTGACGGGAAGGTAAGGTTTAGCATTGCTTTTGGCACAGCTTTTGAGATTAAAAGATGCTTTTCACCGCAAGCGCAATGCTAAACAAATAAAAAAAATTGGCTTCTGCTGTTGAAACCATGGTTTGAAAAGCCAAACCAAAAAGCCAAAAAATATAGCTTTTGGGCTTTAAAAGCTGACTTTTGGATAAAAGACTTTATTATCCTCACATCTCTACACTTTTCTTATTTTAAACATATCTTTTTTTGACATTTCAATTTTCTACAACACTTTTTCACAGCAATACTAAACACTTAAAAGTTTTTAAACCACACTTTTTCACCACACTTTATAAACACACTTTTTCCAACTCAAGCTTTTTTCAACCCAAGCTTTTTCTAACAGCAATGCTAAACTAGACCTTAGTTTAGTTTGGTTTGGTTTGGTTTGCATTGAGTTTTTCAGCTCTCTATTGTAAATTTAAGGTGTCTAAGAATTTTCCATTGTTGTTGGTAGGGGTGTAAACGAGACACCTGTGCTCGCAAGCTACTCGAGTTCGACTCGAAAAAAACTTGAATTCGATTCGGTCATTATCGAGCAGAGCTCGAGCTCGAGTAGCTCGAGTTATCGAGCGAGCCGAGTTCGAGTATATTAATACCCAATTCGAGCAGCTCGCGAGCCTAATCGAGCTTTTTTTATTTATAATATTTTTATTATTAATTTACTATTTTACCCTTAATATATATATACATACTTAAAAACCCTTAATTCGAGCTCGAGCTCGAGCTCGAGTATATAAACGAGCCTAATCGAGTCGAGCTCGAATAGTTCGATTTTATCTCGAGCCGAGCTTGAACTTAAAAAATGATACTCAATCGAGCTCGAACCGAGCTTCGAGCCTCGAGTTTCGAATCGAGCTCGAGCTCGAGCTTCTCAGTATTCGAGCTTGGCTCGGCTCGATTACAGCCCTAGTTGTTAGGGTATGATGGTTTATTTCTTTTGTGATTTGCTTGGGTACCCTTCGTAGATAGCTCTTCTTGAAGAAGAGGTATGGTGTCTTAAGGTAACTCCTTATAGTAATGCTAGGCTCTTTAATTTGGCTATTTTTTTTTTTTTTGGCTAATAAATCCATTTCTTTCAATTGGCGCAAAGAGATTGCTTGAGTTTAGGGACATTCCCCTTCTTTGCAACTATGATGATTTATTTGTTCTAATGTTGTTGTTATTAGAAACTTATCTTACCCATTTTGATTGAGTTTGACTCCTCTTTTGCAGTTTTAAGTTTATGTTTCTATTTTTTTTTTAATTATTGGATTATATTATATTGTTTTCGACAATCATAAATAAAGTATTTATAATATTTGGGATGAAACTAAATTACAAGTTTTGGATTATCGTGATGCCTATAAAAATATATATAAGAATCGAAGAAATTGTGACATTCAAGTGATATGATCATAAACAATTATGCAGCTCATTCTTCTAATTATAATAAATGATCTATAATGAGATTTTTTTGTTGGAGTTTGCATAATTTGACTTATTTTGTATGGAAAATGTTAACTGATATTGATTAATGTGATATTTAAAGAAAGGAAGTGCAATTAATGAATTATTATTGTTTTTGAATTCAGTAAAAATATGTGAATTAAAAAACTTATATGCATGTTAACTAAATATAAGAATATTACATAAAAATTTACTAAACAAAACGCATATATGACATATTATTACGAATATACCTTAATAATCTTATAAAAAAAAAAATCGTATTATCAAAAGTAATCTAACTTCGCCGAACGAGACGCTCCCTTATTGGTTGATGCATTGATGTTTGTTCTTTCCTAAATTTCTAATCAATGAAGTGTTATTACAAGAAATATACAAAGGTAAATTGGATTAGTGGTCTCCAAATATTTATATTTACTAGTCCGCGCTTCATTGCGAAATATTTTTGAATTTGAATTGATATTTTATAATACATTTGAAAAAAAAAAGTAAAGATAATAATTTAAAAAAATAACAATTTTTATTCTTATACGACACTTGGTATAAAATTGAGAATTATTTGAATATGATCAATTAGATTCGACAATTTCAGACACAACATAGTTATACGATACAAACATAACATGAGAAAAATAATTAAAACACGACATGACACAAAAAAAACATGAACATGACACAAATACACGAACGTGTCAAAATCTACATAAAACGAATTATTCACGTGTCAAAATTTATATAAATATATAATATCTTAAATACGATTATAATAAAAAAAAACACAAACATGACGACGCGCGACATAAATTTGAGAGTTATTTAAATAATATCAATTAGACCTGACAATTTTGAACAAAACATGATTATACAACACGAACACAACATGAAAAAAATAATTAAAATACGACACGAAAAATAACATGAATACGATAAAAATACACGAACGTGTCAAAATCTACATAAAACAAATTATTAAAGTGTAAAAATTTATATAAATTTATAATACTTAAAACACACGATAAAATAACACGAACATGTTACGAACATACAATTTTTTCTCTAAATTAAATTATTATGACAAATTATGCAAAATATGAGATGAACTGAAACACGATATAAACACACACAATTTTCTCTAAATTGAATCACCATGACAAACTATACAAAATATTTGAATGAATTGAAATATGACACTAACACATGAAAAAAAAAAAAAATACGACATGACACGAAAATAACATGAACACAAAAATCCACATAAAATGAATTATTAATATGTAAAAATTTATATAAATTTATAATACTTTGAACATATGAAAAAATAACACGAGCATGACACAAAAAATAATATGAACACTAATGAATATCCAAACGTGTTAAAATCTACATAAAATGAATTATTAACATATAAAAATTATAATATTTTGAACACACGAAAAAATAACACGAACACGGCACGAATACGCGAACGTGTCAAAATTTACATAAAACAAATTATTAACGTGTAAAAATTGTATAAATTTATAATATTTTGAACACACAAAAATAACACAAATACATAATTTTTTCCTTTTTCTTTTATTTTATTTTTTTCTTTCTTTCCTTCTTAGTAAAAAAAAAATTAAAAATATCCAAACTAACCTCCCAAACCTCCTTAATACCTATGCTTAGTTGTCAACTATACAATCCTTCAAAATTCTTAATTCTACACTCTTATGCATTCTAGAGATAACTTTTAATATTAGTAATAGATAATAGATATGTCTATATTAAAGTAATCCGACAGGGTCCTTTGGTTGCCAAAATAGTCAAGAACCGATGATTTTTTTTTTTTTTTAAGAAATATTATTTATATATATTAAAGAAATCCCATAGGTCCCTTTTTTTCTATTTAATATTTTTATTTTCATATTCTTTTACTTTTTAGGAATATAAAAATTTTAAAATATATATGTGAATGTAAATTAGAATAATTATAACTTTTCTCAATTTTGTTTTTATTTAATTATTTTTTAGATAAAAAGAAAAATAATTGTATTATTTAAATAATTTTATAACATCAATTCAACCATAATAACATATGAGTAATTTAAATAATAATAAATATTAAAAAAGTTAGAAAAAGAAATATAAAGAAGAAATTAATGCAAAAAATATGAAAATAAGACAAATATATATTAATTTTGATATAAATGGAAAACTAGATAGGAAACAAAAAAAATATTTTGACTGTGCCCTTCTTCAAACATGGTTAATCTTTTGATTATTTGTTGAACCTTCCATACCTAACACTCATTAGACCTGCCCAGCCGGACAAAGATTTTAATAATTGGGATCGATTCGATTCGAATTATTATTTATTAAATAAAAACTTTTTTATTTAAATTTAATTATAAAATATATAAATATTAATAAAAAAATAAAAAATTTAATATTTTATAAACAGTAAAATAAAATTTTAAATCTGACCCGATCTAAATTTAGATAAAAAAAAAAAAAAAAATTATGGATCGTGACACGATCCGATCTGTGGATAAATTTCATTCATACGAACCTATCATTTTTCTGTTCAAATGTCCTCATCAATAATTATAAAAAAAAAATAAAATAATGTCCTCATAAGTTTTATGCCTAACCGACCATGGAAAGTTGAAAGTTGAAAGTTGCATCAACATATTAATCATAAGAGGTTGAAAAAGATTTACCATGACATTTCACACAATTTAATGATCAAATAATGTAATAATTATTATTGGTTGCATGAGCTTAGAACTGTTGGTATCGTAATAATTAAAGTAATTATAAATGATATTTTTAATTTAATAAATTAAATAAAATTAATTTTTTTATTTTATGCGTATTTATTTATATTTAAATATATATGAAGGTTCATTGATTATAATTTTTAATCATAAAGGTGTTCACAATTATAAATAAAATGTCACATTTTATTTATGATAATTGCAGTAAAGATCACAGTTAATTGAATTGGATATCCAATTGTAATACACTGATATAATCATAATATCGAACGGATCAAATAAAATTTAATTTTAGTGATTGTTCTAATTAAATCTTATAAGTACTAAATATATTCATATTCTTAATCAAGAGTTTATAGTAAAAATCATATATTGAGATAAAATATATATATTTTTATTTATTACGAGTGAGAATTAATTAATTTAATGACTTTTGTATTTCAAAAATGTAATTCTCAATATAGTGATTAATCAATATAATAATAATTGATTCAACTGTTGTGGTTCATTCCCTTGTACAATTGGTCCAACTTTTTTTCCCTCTCAAAGGTATAAATTGCTTTTCTTTAAGAAGCAGACCTAACAAAATTTGATGGGATTCTTTGCGATATACTAATTTATCTTGGGTTAATATATATGATAACCATTTAAATTTTGTGTACTTTATATTTGTTTAAGAAAAAATAATTAAATGACCTATTAATAGTATATTAGAGGTGTTCATGGGTCGGGCCGGGCCGAGGCTCGAATTTTTTTCGAAGTCTTTGCTCAAACCTGGCCCGGGTTGGCCCGTGAGTACTGTTCATTATATTTAATAAATATTTTTTTTATTTTTATAATTAAAATTAAATAAAATAATATTATTTTAATATCAAAAACACTATTTTTGATCTGTCCGGTCTGACTCGAAATAAAAAATCTTTACTCAAATCTGATTCAACATGAAACGAGCTATCCGGTCATGAACATTTCTATAGGATACTATGAACATTCACATTTGAAGTCAAATCAAAAACATGAAAACAACTAGCATTCGTACGTAGCACTAGAAAGGGTAAATGTTTTTCAAGGATGAAGGGCCTATTAAAGCCGAAGATATTAGTACATGCAACATGATGCATTGAATTTCAATATGCCCCAAAGCTGTTAACTTAGTTAATGAAAGCACAAAATTTAGATTTCCTAAGTTGCTCTTTCACTTAATTCTCATATTTTACATTCAAATAAGTGGATATTGCTTTTAAACCTTATAAGTATCAATCAAGTGTAATTTACATTTTTTATCATTAAATTTAGCATCAATTTTTATGTAGGTTATAAACCTTTAATTTCATCAAATTATATCATTGAACTTCTATTATAAATAAATTAGGTCACTTATGCTAAATCCGTTAAGTAATTCTGATGAAAAAACTGACTCAGCATACATATATTTTTTTACATCTCATCAAAATAATGTTTTACTGGCATTTTAGTTAAAAAAATTTAACTATGAGTCTGATTTTTCGTTAGAATTATTTAACGAAATTAGCATAAGAGATTAATTTATTAATAATAAAAATTCAGTGATGTAATTTGATGAAATTAAACGTTTATGACTTATATAAAAATGGATGCAAAGTTCGGTGACCCAGAATATAAATTATCCAATCAACCAAGGTCATAACATTAATTTACTCTCTTAGACTTTTGATACGATCGATAAAAAAGGATAAGAATGAAAAATTTATTGATTTAATGGTTAAATTTAGTAGGAAAATAATTATAAATTTTAATAATTGAATAAATTTGATAATTCGTGTATTATTGTCATGTTCATATTATTTTTTATATCATAATTATTTTTAAGGTGTTATATATTTATATAAATTTAGACATATTCATATATTCGTATTGCGTTTATATTATTTTTTTATATCGTATTTTAATTATTTTTTTTATATCGTGTTCTTATCATATTCAAAATTACTATATTTACCATTAAATTAATAAATTTTCCTTTTTTATCCGTTTCCATCATTGTTACCGAACAAAGCTTTAAGCAATTGTTATGAAGTCGGTATCAATTCATTACTTTCCACTTGAATGCTATGGTAAGCTACTTTAAATTAGGGTAAAGTAAATAAACTTTCCAGAATTTTAATAAAAAATACACTTATTTTTTATAATTTGAAAAATATCAATTTATCTTTTAGGTTTGATGAAAAATACATTAATTTCTTGAGATTTATTTACTAAGTGAATTTTAAATAAAGAGACAAATTTACCCTTTATTAGTTATTAATTATTTATTCTTCTATTTTTTTATTTTTTATCCAATATTTTTTTTAATTATAAAATAATGAAAATTTAATTAGTTTTAAAATTATTTTTAATTACTATTAAATTAAATTATAATTAAATCATATTGTAATGCAAGTACATGTTAAATACTTTAAAATCATCTTTAATTCAATATATTAACTTTGAGATGAATGTATTATGTTTTCTTATTTGACATAAGTTAATAAAATTATTTTAAAAAGTTTAATGATAAAGAAATTGATTAAAACCAAAAAAAATGAAAAAAGGATGGAAATAAGGAAAATAAATAAAATGAGGATACTTAATATTTAGAGTAAAATTTAAACAAATATAAATTTGATTAATGAAATCCTAATATTAGTTACTTTTTTAGAGAGGTAAAATATACTTTTCAAGTTAATATATGTAAGTTTATTTTTAATAAAATCTCATGGATAATAATTATATATATATATTTTATTTTTTTCTTAAATTTTTTAATCAATTTTATGCAAGTACATGTTAAATATTTTAAACTTATCTTTAATTAAATTATATATTAACTTTGAGATGAATTCATTAAATTATTTTTATTTAAAATAAATAAATTAAAATTGTTTTAAAAAATTTAGTGATAAAAAAATTAATTAAAAAAAGAACAACATGAAAATAAGAAAAAATAAATAAAATGAGGATATTTAATTTGAATAAATATTAGTTTGATTAATGAAATCCTAACATTAGTTATTTTTCTAGAGAGATAAAATGTGATTTTCAAACTAACAAAGGTAAGTTTATTTTCAATAAAATATTGTAGATGATAGTTATATTTTTATTTTTTTCTTCTCCTTTATTTCTCTCCTTTGTATTTTAATCAATTTCTTTATCATTAATTTTTTAAAATAATGATAATTAATTTATTTTAAATAAAAATAATTTAATGAATTCATCTCAAAATTAATATATAATTGAATTAAAGATAAGTTTAAAATATTTAATATTTACTTGAATTAGAATATAATATAATTAAAATTTTATTTTATAATAATTAAAAATAATTTTAAAATTAATTAAATTCTCATTATTTTATAATTAAAATAGTAAAAAATGAATAAAAAAATACATAATTAATAAAATTATAATTATTTTTTATTTAAAATTTATTTAATAAATAAATCTCATAGGGTAGTGTGTTTCTTATCAAATTTCAAGACGATAAATGGGTATTTTTGAAATTATAGAAGGTAAGTTTATTTTTTATTAAATTTGAAGGGGATTTGTGTACTTTCCCCTTTAAATTATCTTAAAACAAGCTCAAAATGCATGTTCAACACTAGTTTGTAACAAACTTTCAACTTGACAAAAGTTTCACACGAAACCAAACCCCGTTTAAGCTAACTTAACTTGACTAATATCTGAAATAAATAAATAAATAAAATAATTACGTATTATAAATATAACAAACCTTTAAAAAATTCCATTCCAGTTCCAACCCGAGAAAAAACATTCCGAAGGAGTACAAAACAAGTGAAATTCCATTAATACCCCTAACAAAACAAAGAATCCAATGAGGTAAAAGACAAAAAACCCCTTTGAAATGACATCACTCTATAATGTCCCACCCAACAAGGGGTTGTTTCCGACAATTCACCTTAAACAAGGACATAAAACAGTCGCCCACACGTGCGAAATCCCTGACCACAGTATCCTCCTCACACGCGTGAAATAGTCGGGTCCCCACTTTCACTGTACGCCTAACAGAGACAGAAAAAAGAAAGCAAAGCAAAGTGAGCCCCCAAGAAAAGAGAAAGAGAGTATTCTCTCGCAGATTCATTAGATCCCAACCAAAAGCAAAAGCAAAAACTGCAAAGTTTTTCTCTATAGACTAGACTTTTATCTTTTGCTTTCTTGCTCTTATCTTTTTCTTTGGTTTTTGGGTTTTCACTCTTGAAAGAAGAGAAGTTTCTCTTTTTTTTGGCTTGCTTGTGAAGTTCTTTTACCAGTCCATTTCGGTTCAATCATCTGCTGATGAGACTTTCATTGATGTAATCGAGCTTGGGTTTCTTTTTTTTTTTTTTTTTTTTTTTCTGTTTTTAAACGCTTCATTTAGGATTCTTTATGAACCGATCTTCAAAGGTATTATATTTATCTTCTTTTTTTTTTCAGTAGTTTTTCGGTCAGCATTTGAGTCGAAAAGCCTTTTTTTTATTTTACTGTTTTTAGGGTTTTGTTGGTTCTTTTGATGGTGCAGTTTGGTGCTTTGTTTCTGTGGTCTTTTTTTTTCGCCATTTTTGTTGAGAAGTTTTCATGTTTATGTTCTGTTTTTTATTTTTATTTTTTTAAAATTGTTTTTTCTTAACTTGTGATTGGTTTCCAAGAAAACAAGGGGAATGAAAAGTGTATGTTGGAGATTTAAAAAAAAAACTGTCGGTGAAGCTGTTTTGTTACTGAGAAAGATTTTTGGAAACAAAAAGAAAATCTGAAGTTTTGAACTTTTTCTTTCTCTGTGAAAATAAGCGAAAAAACTTTTTGATAGTTTAACTATATGGAGCACCATTAGAAATAACAAAAATAGCAACATTTTCTCAGGAACCAAACAGGGGATTAGTCGTAGATACTCTGTTTTTGAATATCTCTTTGTAATTGGATCTAAAAGCTTTATTTTCATGCATTTTTATGCTTTTTCAGGAATCAAGGTTGGCAGATCTGAAAGTTTGAAGGAAGTTCCTATTTACGTTTCTCACTTTAAAAACCTTGTAAGTTTCGTTAACCTTCTTTGTCTATCTACCTTTTCTTCCATGAATGGGTTTTGCGTTTTATGTTTCATATTGTCGTTTTTGAGTTCATATAATAAATTGGATGGAGCCTCATTTATAATATTTGGTATTGCTTTAAATGTTTGGATTTTTGGATATTGTCTGTCTTTTTTTTTTCTCCCTATTTTTCAGTTTCCCAAGCATTTAGGCAAACTCAGTTTTTTCTTTTTTCTTTTTTCTTTTTAAACGTCTATTTTGTTCCGATCTTTTCGGTTTCTAGAAAACTTTTGAATTTCTTTGAACTGATTTTCCTTATTTTATTGTTAACTGTTGATTTGAACTTTTATTTTATTGGGATAAGTTGTTAACTCTTGAACTCCAGTTCCAGGTTTTTGGTTTTCTCGGTCTCTTTGTTTGAATCCAAAGATGATGCATCGGCCTCCAATGGAAGATTTCGCCCTTAAGGAGACCAATCCTCACCTTGGTGGTGGAAAGGTCAGTGGGGACAAGCATACGAGCACTTATGACTTGGTAGAGCAGATGCAATACTTGTATGTTCGGGTTGTAAAGGCAAAGGATTTGCCAGGGAAAGATCTTACAGGTAGTTGTGACCCTTATGTGGAGGTTAAGCTCGGAAACTACTTGGGTAAAACCCGGTTTTTTGAGAAAAAGTCAAATCCTGAGTGGAATCAGGTGTTTGCTTTTTCGAAAGAAAGGCTTCAGGCTTCAGTGCTCGAGGTTACAGTTAAGGACAAGGATGTTGTGAAGGATGACTTTATTGGGAAGGTTTTCTTTGATATAAATGAGATTCCAAAAAGGGTTCCACCTGATAGTCCACTGGCTCCACAATGGTATAGGTTGGAGGATAGACAGGGGAATAAGGTTAGGGGAGAGTTGATGTTGGCTGTTTGGATGGGAACTCAAGCTGATGAAGCGTTTCCTGAAGCATGGCATTCTGATGCCGCCGTTGTTAGTGGGGCTGATGGTCTTGCGAATATTCGATCAAAAGTATATCTCTCTCCAAAGCTTTGGTATTTGAGGGTCAATGTGATTGAGGCTCAGGACTTGATACCAGGCGATAAGGGTCGGTATCCTGAAGTTTATGTGAAGGCTGTCTTGGGAAATCAGGTTTTAAGGACTAGGATTTCTCAGGCCAGGGGTATTAATCCAATGTGGAATGAGGATCTGATGTTTGTGGCAGCAGAACCTTTTGAGGAACCTTTAATTTTGAGTGCAGAAGACAGGGTTGCTCCTAACAAGGATGAAGTTCTGGGGAAGTGTGCAATTCCTTTACAATATGTAGACAGGAGGCTTGATCATAAACCTGTGAATAGTAGGTGGTATAATCTTGAGAAGCATGTTATTATAGAAGGAGAGAAGAAGAAAGAGACCAAGTTTTCCAGCAGAATTCATATGAGGATCTGTTTGGAAGGTGGTTATCACGTTCTGGATGAGTCAACCCATTACAGTAGTGATCTTAGGCCGACTGCAAAGCAGTTGTGGAAGTCTAGCATTGGGGTTCTGGAATTGGGTGTTCTCAGTGCACAGGGCTTGATGCCAATGAAGACAAAAGATGGCCGGGGGACAACTGATGCTTATTGTGTTGCAAAATATGGTCAAAAATGGGTACGAACTAGGACAATCATTGATAGCTTTGCACCCAAGTGGAATGAGCAGTATACATGGGAGGTTTTCGATCCTTGTACTGTCCTAACTATTGGGGTATTTGATAACCTCCATTTGCATGGAGGAGATAAGGCTGGAGGAGCAAGGGATTCTAAGATCGGGAAGGTGAGAATTCGTCTCTCCACTCTTGAAACCGATCGGGTTTACACTCACTCGTATCCACTTCTGGTGCTACATCCAAATGGGGTCAAGAAGATGGGTGAAATTCATTTGGCTGTGAGGTTCACTTGCTCTTCCTTGCTTAATATGATGCACATGTACTCACATCCTCTTTTGCCAAAAATGCATTATCTTCATCCACTGACTGTTAGCCAGCTTGATAGCTTGAGGCACCAGGCCACACTTACTGTGTCAATGAGGCTAGGACGGGCTGAACCACCATTGAGAAAAGAGGTGGTTGAGTATATGCTAGACGTGAGTTCTCACATGTGGAGCATGAGAAGAAGCAAAGCTAATTTTTTCAGAATTATGAATGTTTTGGGTGGGTTAATTGCTGTTGGAAAATGGTTTGATCAGATTTGTACTTGGAAAAACCCTATCACTACAGTATTGATTCACATCTTGTTTATCATACTGGTCCTCTATCCCGAGCTTATTTTGCCGACAATATTCCTCTACCTGTTCTTGATTGGGGTTTGGTATTATAGATGGAGGCCAAGGCATCCTCCACACATGGACACTCGCCTTTCTCATGCAGATTCCCCACATCCTGATGAACTGGATGAAGAGTTTGACACATTTCCAACTTCCCGGCCATCTGATATTGTCAGGATGAGATATGATCGACTGAGAAGTATTGCTGGGAGAATTCAGACAGTGGTTGGTGATTTAGCTACACAGGGTGAGAGGCTGCAATCTCTTTTAAGCTGGAGAGACCCAAGAGCTACGGCTCTGTTCGTAATTTTCTGTCTGGTTGCTGCCATTGTTTTATATGTCACACCGTTCCAGGTTGTGGCACTTCTAGCAGGATTTTACATCTTGAGACATCCAAGGTTTCGCCATAAGCTTCCTTCTGTGCCTCTCAATTTCTTCAGGAGGTTGCCTGCAAGAACTGATTCCATGTTATGAACAAGACTGGTTTCATATGCAATTTCCTCTAGGCGGTATGGAATTGGGATTTTGTCCTTGTAGATTCTGACAAGAAGATGTAGAAACAAATGGAGCTTGTTTCTTTTCTATGTTCAGTGGTGGGTGTTGGGCTCTGGTATGGTGTGTAACCTTCCCCTGAAGGTAGTAGATTTTGTGGATTTGTGTTCATTTATGTTATCTATAAGATTTCTGCTTTAAAACTGAGTTTATGGTGATGAATTAATGTTCATTGAAATTTTTTAGGTTGTGATTGGAATTTAGCCATTGCTGCACCTTCCCTATCCTCATTTGCATCTAGCTGATAGTACTAAAAATGATAGAACTTCTAACCCCAAGCTTTAGCACATCTTTCATGACATGTTATTTTTGTTTTGTTTAGTGGTGATATTAGAGCATACCATGTCGAAGCGTGTGAATCTTAAATCTTTGATTAATCTATGTGAATGTTTTTTAGGGTTTTGAGATTGAACAAGCATCCTTTATTAGATTAATCCAATCGCTGATCAAAGCTGTTAATTTATAGTAAGCAGATAATAAACCAACGTAATTTTTTTAATTACATTTTAAGGATTTCTTACTGGTTTGGTATCATTCCTTGAAAAGTAGATCAGCTGCATTTATTTATTGTATTGGTCTTATGGAATATCTTGATAGTGATTTCTGTATGTATGGTATATCTGCCATTAGCTAAATACGTATCTAGATGTGGATGTGTTTGGAGAGTGACAAGGACATACATTTTCTGAGTTGCTGTCCTGTCCTTTTACTATTTTATTTCAAGTTGGTTTCTCTTGAGAGAAAATTTAAAGTACTAGGGACAGGCAGATTGCCCCTGGCCCTGGCCCTGGCCCTGGGCATTTGTGTTGTTTGTCTCTCATTTCATTTGTGAAACAATAAATGCTGGTAAAAACTCTTTGTTTCTTTCTTGATAAAACAATTTCTGTCAATGACCATGGTATAAGTTTTTAACATTTTTAGAGGGCAAAGTAACAGAGATAAGTGTGAATTCTGAGAATCAGTTTATATTCCTTAGTTATCAGAAAATGTGGTTTTCAAAGTTTCTGAATGATCAAGATGAGAAAAAAAAAAAAAAGAAGAAAGAAAAGGAAAGTGAGCTCCCCCATGGAAGTCCCTTGACAGACCGAAGTAGAATTGGATCTCGAGCCTGTCTGATTTTCAACAGCAAAATTTGACTGCTAGTACTATTAAAAGAGAACCTTGGGGCAGAAAAAATGGCTCATTGCTTCTTGGAATTCTCTGAACATGGCCTGCTCAATTCTGAGTTGTAGGGGCAGTGGCTAGTGGGAGGTGGGGGACCTTTTTTTCTCTGCCTTTATATATAATATTTTTCCCACCCATTTCCTCCTTTCCAGCCTGTAAGCTTGCTTTCATCTTCTTCTAGTCTTGTTTTTGTTAGCTTCTCTCGTCAATTGTGCAGCAGTTGTGGTGGTGGCAAATTTGCCAATGCTGCCTGTGGGCGGTGGGGAGCCCTTAGAAGTTAGAATACTGTTTTCTAAGTGGTCCTATTCTTCTTTCTTATCACACTTGCCACTTTCTGAATTCTAAAGCTAGTAGCCATTGCATGATCCTGTTTATTAACAATTTTTTTCCTATTTTCAAGAGCGCATTCTAATGGTTTGTGTTTTAGAATTTTATTTTGAAGATTTCGAATTTAAATCTTAAAATAGACAAATGAGATTTAAGAAATGAAAATATATATATATATGTATATATTATTGAGACTAAGAAAAATATTATTTTAAAGAAGTTATTTAATTATTGATAAATAAATAAATAATTTATTTATCGATAAATTATTATTTATTAATTTATAAAGAATTTTATGTTTTCAATCTTTATGCATGTATATATATATATATATATATATTTTATTAAGATATATGAATGGCTTATAAATGAAAACGGAAGAAATTATTGAAGGAGTCATGAATACTGATGATGATGATGATGATCAAGATTCATAAGTTTAGGGGCCATTGTTTTCTTTTTTCTTTTTTTAATTCGGGATATATGTTTTGGGATTTTTTTTTTTTAAATTCGTTTTTAATACTTTGATAATATATATATTTTTAATGTCACATACTTATTTTTTTAAAATTTTTTTTATTATATCTTAAAAATACATGTCATCTTGCAAATCTTACTTGTATAGTTTAATAATTTTACTGTGATAATTTTTTAAATGACATTTCATAGTCAAAAAAGGAAAACGTAAAGCTCAAAGATATTTCATAAATCTGGTACTTTATTTTAGACTTGTTCATGGGTCGGATTGAGTTGTAGTTTGATTTTTTTTTCTTATTCAAGCCAGGGTCGATCCGAAAACTCATTTTACTGTTCACAAAATATTAAAATATTATTTTATATTAATATTTATAAATTGTATAATTAAATATAAATAATTTTTTATTTAATAAATAATAATTCAAGTTAGATCAAACCGACTCAAATTATTAATTTTTTATTTAAATCCGATCTAATTCGAACCCACTCAATTATTAGACAGGTCTACTTCATTCCCTTATGTATCCTCGTGAAACATCGCTTTACTTTTATTATTAGCATATCAAACATTTATTGATAAACGACCCCTAATAAAAAAAAAATACCAATTTTCTTACCCATCCTCACACTTTTTAATGTCAAACATTTATTTGGACAGGACCCAGAAATTTTCATTATCCATCTCCATATATTTTTTTTGAAAGCTTTAATTACCAAGGCAAAAGTGATGTTGACATGTATTTTGCCATGAAAATAACAAATGTTAGTTGTATTTTTTTTGGTTTTAAAAAGTACTTGTAATTAATTGTAGGATCTTATTAACGAGTATCTATAGACATTAATTAAGAATGATTTAATTATCATTTAATTTTTTTTATTTAATACATTAATTTTATTGAAAATTTTAAAAAATTATACATTAATTATAATTTTTTTTTATTATAAATATCGTATTAACCAGTGTCATGCAAGAGTTAACATTTCTCTTAATTGTATATATAGTTATAACAAATATTCTATGAATTCGAAATTAACATAATTGTATTTTGGATGGAATTATCACATAATTTAGTGTTTTACAAGCATGAAAAACAAGTGATTTTTTTTCTTCTTCTAAATATATCAGCATGTATGATATGTGTTAAAGTTACTTACTATTAATCTTCTTTGATATGTACAAGGTAAATGGTTTGCTCAAAGCTCATAAACTTGGCCTACTATTGGGCTGATTTTGAACAAGGTTTTGTTTGGGTTTAGAGATCCCAAACTCATAAATTTCTTGTATAAATGTACACTTTTATACCATGATCTAAACATTAGCCAAAATTTCAACACATTGCTAGAAATATCAATGGCTGAAATGGCAATCTCCTTAGGGTGATATTCAGGATTCGTTTAGTTTCTTATTAGTTTTTAATTAGTTTTGGTTTTGGTTGGAGCGACTTTTCACAAACATCTTCTACTCCTTGAACATTATGATAGCCGCCTTCGACCAATATGATTGGTCAGAAAAATTCTCATAAATTGGATGCTACTCCAAATCATAATTTTATGATTAATATGATTAATTTTAATTGTCACACACACATATATTTAATTATTCTTTATACAATGTGTCTGATTAAGTTGATGTTACGAATCAAGTGACAGTGTGACACCAACCTAATTGATAAAAAAAAAATTATTATAAAAATTTAAAATTAAAGATATACATATCTATTCACTTTTTAAAAATTATCTACATAACAAAAATTACAAACCTTTTGTTGTATTTTTTCACAATATAACTTCTTTTTAATCATATTTTTTTTTTCATGCACCCACATAATGGGTGTCCCATAATATATATATATATATATATCAATCATAAAATTAGCTAGTATTGGTAATAACAAACGATGGGATTTATATATTTGATGTATTATTAGTGTATAAATATATACTATTAATGAATCGCATGATACTACCTATTAATAAGTAAAGTTGTCTATATTTTTAATTTTTTTTTTTAAAAATTTATTTATTAATGAAGTGTTATCATGTGATTTCACTGAACATATATTAATTAATTTAATACACAGACAATACATATATACTATATTTAAAGTTCCTGACTAAGTTAGTGTCACAAGTCAAGTGACGCCAACTCAAATAATAAAATTACTTAAAAACTTAAAAAAAAAAATTAGCAATGATATATAATTAGGTATAATTATATCTTTTACATTCTAAAAAACTACTCAATAATCAATTTTTTTTTTTAAATATAAATTTTTATTCACTTTTTTTCTCATCCACTCACATAATGGCTGTGTCATAATCTAGTCAAGTATAAACTCAATGTATTTATTCGTGTTTAAACATAATTTGATATTAAAGTAGTTTTTTTTTTTTTTTTGTGTGTAGTACTAGTGAATCTATACTAATATTAAAATGAGTGATTGAATTGGTGTAACAAATTAACAAAATATTTAAATTTAAGCCGATTTGATTCGGTTTAGATTACTATTTAATAAATAAAACTATTTTTCTTTAAATTTAATTATAAATATATAAAAATAAATTTTAATATTTAATATATTTTAAACAGTAAAATTTCATGTCCGACTAATCAAACAGAATCTTGAACAAATAAAATTTTACTATCTAAACCTGGTACGGCCCATTAACTTCTTTAGTGTGAACTTTTGTTTTATCTTGTTTTACTGAAAATATTAAATTAGCTTACCAAATAGGTTGTCCAAAAGTTTGAGCTATTCGCTTAAGCTCGAGAGTCTGACCTTGGGTTGAAATTTTTAAGTTCAGAGTTTGATTCGATCTATTATATTATATTTTTAATATATATTGTAAAATATTTATATAAAAGAATTTATTATTCTAATAATAAAATAACAGTTAAACAAGCTGATCAAATTTGCATGGACTTTTAAAAAGAGAGATTAGGTAAGCTTGATCCAATCCAACCTATGAGACATCTTTACGTGAGAACTAGTTAGATATGCAGAAGTAAGATTCTTTTTTGGATAGAGAAGCGCGATTATATTCCACCTTGCTTAATTTTCTTTTTAAGTCATTTTTAGTAAAATCAAATTAAATTTAACTTGATCTTTAATAGTAAATATATTTATACACGTAGGGGTGTTCATTCGGTTAATTCGGTTAATAATCGAACCAAATTATCATTAACCGAATTAACCGAATTTATTTTTCTTTTAACCGTTAACCGAACCGAATAATTAAAATGGTTAATTAACCGAACCAAAATTATTTCGGTAAATTCGGTCGGTTTTCGAATTAACCGAAATAAATAAGAAATTTATTTTGCTAACCTATTTTTTTACATGATTTTATATCCAAATAATCTATCCAAGTCCAACCAATCAAAATCCAAAAGCAAAGCATATTATAAAATTCAAATATCAAACAAACACAACTAAGAAAGCATGATAAAACATGAACATTACATAGTCTCAAAGCAAAGAAGCACAACCATAGCAAAGGCAGTAACTAAGAAATAACAAACAGCCTACTAACCAAAGGCAATAAGAAATAACAAACAGCCTACTAACCAAATGCAGTAAGCAATAAGCAATAAGCAATAACAAATAGCCTACTAATCCAAGGCAGTAAGCAATAACAAACATCCTGCATCCCTACTAACCAAAGACATGGCCAGTGGTTGCAACTTAATAACATACACAGGCTTAAAACATAACATACAATAACAAACAGCCTTAAATCCTTAATAACATACACAAACACAGACTTAATAAGTACTCTTGTCTTCATTACAAACATCTTCAAAGGGAGCAACAAGCCAAGTAGCCAACAACCAACAGAAATGCAAATGCTACACTGTCATCTCCATCCATGTGTAAGCTCTTTACCTTCATCAATATCCAATTGTCCTACAAAATATATGTAAAAATAGAAAATAATATTATTATTAGAATTTAAAAATAAATCAAATAACATGATTACATAAACTATATTACATAATCTTACCCTTCAACTAACACTATCTCATGAATTAACGGTAGGCTCTAATGCATTCCAAGATAAATCTAAACACCCAAAAGAAAAACAAATAAAGATTAACATTAACAAAAATATTTGTAGTTCATAGAATAAAAGGAAAGTAATAATTATACCATTTTCAATTTTGTCAAGATCTTGTAACTGTTCTTCATTGTTGATGTCTTCATTTGGTGATTTCCGAATCCAATCTTGAGTACACATTAGGGCTTGTACAACTCTAGGAGTTAAAGAACTCCTAAATGAATCAAGCACACGTCCCCCGTATGCGGACTCAGAAGCAACAATAGAAATTGGAACAGCTAAAACATCTTTGGCCAACTGTGAAAGGATAGGAAACCTAGGGCTATTGAGTTTCCACCATCCTAAAATATCAAAATCATCAACATCTGCCTCATTAGTCTCATTTAGATACTTGTCCAATTCTGACTTTTGACCCCATCACCAGATTCAACTACATGCTTATGATACTTTGATTTCATACGCTTCTCTATTTTTTGTTGTGGTTCTACAGAAGTATGTGGTGTGACACTTGATTTGCCATTATCATTTGGAAGTGAAGGTAAATACTCATCATACAATTCATATAAAACTTCCTTCAACCTTTGCACCATTCTCAAACCTTTTTCACCCTCATACGTATCTCGAATTACAAAATCTACATATTTAAATTTATGCCTAGCATCTAGAACAACAACAACAAAAACAAGCATATTAATCTTCTCAATGTTGCCCCAGTATTTATCTTTCATCCTCATGGCCATCACACCAAATTCAATATTTTCATTTAATTGAGACTCTCGCAAAAGACAATCCATTTTAGCAAGTTCATCAAAAAAAAAATGTTGGATGTGATATACAAAGTGCCAGAAACTCGAATAGTGAGTTCATAGAAGTGTTCTAAGAAGTCCCTCAAGTTTCTAACAGTAGTCCAATCCTCCCCAGAAGGCCAACCTTCCCCTAACTCAAGTTCAACTCTAAAGTTGTTATCTTGCTCTTCGAATCTCTCAAAAGCTCTTTCAAATTTCTGAGAGCTATCTAACATCAAGAGGTAGAGTTCCACCTAGTACTAACATCAAAACACAACAATTTTTTGCTTTCTATTTTTTCCATCTCAACACACTCCTTAAATTTTTTAAATCTAGCTAGAGATTGCCTCACATATCTCACAGCCCCCTTGACACGTGCAACAGATCTATTCATTTCTTTCAAACCTTCAACCACAATCAAATTCATAATATGTGCAATGCATCTCATATGAAGGTATTTACCATTTAAAATACAACCCCCTGCTGCCCAAATTTTTTTCTCAAATAACCAATAGCAACATCATTTGCACTTGCATTATCAAGTGTTATAGTGAACAATTTATCAATCCCCCAATTAAGTAAACATTTCTCTATCAACATGCCTATGGCCTCACCTTTATGACTAGAAATTGGACAAAAGTTTATGATTTTTTTATTCAATTTCCAATCATTATCAATAAAGTGAGCCGTAAGACACAAATAATGAACTCTTTGCAAAGATGTCCATGTGTCCGTAGTTAGACAAACACTTGAACATGAATTTCTCAAAAATTGCTTCATTTTTATCCTCTCATCTAAGTAAAGCTGATAAACATCCCTAGTCACAGTAGTTCGTGAAGGAATATGAAACCTAGGACATGCCCTAGACATAAATTTTCTAAAGCCTTCACTTCCTACAAACCTAAAAGGTAACTCATCAATCACAATCATTTATGCTAAACCTTTCCTAATTCCATCTTGATCAAATTTCCAAGTTGTAATATGCCCTTCCCCTTCAAGTCCCCTACTACTAGGTAAAACTAGTTGGGCTTGTGTAGAGTCAACATTAGCAGGATTTTGCTTGCATTGATTCATGTGATATTTTAGTGATCCAGTGCCATTTCTCTTTACATCACAACAAAATTCCTTAGCACAATGATTACATCTACTCTTTGAATCACCCTCACTAGTAAAAAATTTAGTAAAATGAGACCATACTTTTGACCTTGGGGGCATGGCTTTTCTTTTCCTCCCTTGAGCAGTCCTAGTTTGCTGTTTTGCTTGACTTGAAGCTTCAGCTGCTGAACTTCCGTCATGTTCTGCGTTAAGAGGACTAGGAGGAGTAACACTAGCCTCAAGAGAGTCTACTTCAATGGACATCTACAAAGAAACAAGAATTTTTTTTTTCAAACACGCTTTTTTTTTCCTAAGTTCAATCAATTATCAGATAAAGAACTAGGGAGACTTTAATTTTATTGATAATTAAGTTTGGGTTTTAGGGTTTTGTGAATGTAGGCAAGCAGGTAGGTTCCTAATTCTCACTTAATAGTCTATTAGTCCATCGTGTTCCTTGGTAATTTGCAAATTATTACTCAATGTTAGTTGTGAACAGATAAATTTGCTTCAACATTTTAATCAAATGGATAAGTTTTTATTTTACAATTTACAGGAATGTCTCAAAGCTATAATCATATCAGACATAACAAAGAGTTACAGATAAAGGGAGTTCATTGAATCAAATGATATGCTTGTAGAATTATACCAACAAATATCGAAAATTAAACAAGAGATTTGATTGAAGAAAATGGGTAAGATAAGATTGATACCTTGGAACAGCCAGGGGTAGGGCCGACAAAAGATTGAAGAAAATGGGAAAAGCATGCACTTCTAAAACTCATATTTGTCCTTATTGTCCTTGGTAATTTGCAAATTATTACTCAATGTTAGTTGTGAACAGATAAATCTGCTTCAACATTTTAATCAAATGGATAAGTTTTTATTTTACAATTTACAGGAATGTCTCAAAGCTATAATCATATCAGACATAACAAATAGTTATAGATAAAGGAAATTCATTGAATTAAATGATATGCTTGTAGAATTATACAAACAAATATCGAAAATCAAACAAGAGATTTGATTGAAGAAAATGGGTAAGATAAGATTGATACCTTGGAACAGCCAGGGGTAGGGCCGACAAAAGATTCAAGAAAAGGGGAAAAGCATGCACTTCTAAGACTCGAGAGAGAGAGACAGAGAGGTGAGAACTGAGAGGGGCTGACTGAGAGAGGTCCTGAGAGGGGCTGAGAGAGAGAGGTGAGAGCGGTAGGGGATTTAGGGTTAGGGTAAAATATGTGTTTCTTTTAAGTTTTTATATTTTGGTATATAAATTAATTAAAAAAAAAAAAACTTATCTAAACGTAGTGGGTATTGCCGTTTTGTAGAATTTCAGTTAATTCGTGTAATTCGATTATTTTCGCTTAACCGAACCGAATTAACCGAAAATCAAAATTCTTCAAAATCATTAACAGTTAACCGAACTGAACTTTATTCGGTTAACCGATTAACCGAACAGAATTAAATTTCGGTCGATTAATTCGGTTAAAATCGAATAGTGAACACCCCTATATACACGTACGTACGTATGCAACCATCAAAATTTGAGGAAAGCTTCAATGTAATTAGTAAGCACTTTACTTTGTAGAAGCTATAAATAAAATTATTCTTATACAAAAATCTTCAAATTTCAAACAAATCCAACAACCAAATAACTAATTGATGCACCTAAAAAAGTGTATTTTATTTAAAATCTTACACTACAAATATCAGTTGTAAAGTATAATGATTAGCAAGGATCGAGTTCACAAGGATTGGTGTTTAGTTTAAGAATTATTAGTTTATACTTAGATTCACAGAAAACAAAATAAAAGGGGGTTTTTTAAATCAATTTAAACTAAAGCAAACAATAAAAGTAAGAAAGTAAGTAAATAAAAAGTAATCAAATATGAGAAAAGTATAGCTAAGGTGTCATTCTCCATCACTACACATCATTGAGAATCAATTTCAGATCTACCAACATCAATTAACTATCAAAATTATCAACCGTAGATAACAATAAACTCTGCTATCCCAATCTTTCCTTAGTTTGTCGTTAAATAGAATAAGCTCCCTATTTAATCTCTAATTATCAAACAACCTAGAATAAGCTCTCTAAATTCGATTTGATAACAACTTTATGATGAGAAAGATATGTTGATCTAAGCAATAAACACGTAAGCTCGGATTGTTCAACTTATGTTATGTTCCACATTGTAATTCCCGAAAACCCAACATAATCATGAATTACAAATTGCCACTTATGAATAGGAAATCAAGATAATTACACGGATCAAGACTCCTAAACTAGCATTCGATAACTAACAAGATCTATCTAGTTGCGCACCTAAACAAATCAAGACAACATCATGAACAATTCTTATAGAAGAACATAAGAAACTTTGATAGAAAACTAATGATAGATAGATTCTGAAAATTAATTACACAACATGTTCTAGGGCTTTGAAATCACCCTTAACCAAAGAAAAGTTTAGCTTAGCATATGCATAGATAATATATACATAAAACTAAAAAGAAAATAAGAAAATGGAGAAGAAGAAGAATAATAATGATGATCATTGAGTCTCCTCAAAAGATAGATAGTTTTGTGGCTAAAAAAATGGTATTTATAGAGTTTTAAAACCCTGGAACAAGTCCTTGCCGCACAATTAAGGTTTAGGGCTGAAAAATCATGTTTTTGGCAAGTTTTTGCGTTTTTTTCCCGAATTTTTGGCGTCTAGACGCCAGAATTTGGCACCTAGGTGCCAAGCATACTGCCTTGTATTTTTCTGCTGCATCGTCTTGCACTTCTTCGGCTGATTTGGATGATTATTTTTTGTCCTACTTGGGCATGTAAACTATCGTTGGAAAGGTATTCAAGTCAGCTTCAAAAGTCAAAAGGAAGTTTCTTCAAATAAAGATTTTAACATAAGTGCAAAAGGAAGCTCCGGAGGTCAAAAGGAAGTTTCTTCAAATAAAGATTTTCCTTGCAGCAAGCTCCGAAAGTCAAATCTGCCTTCTTGCTTTGCAACTAGAAATTGATCTTTTTGACTCCCGAGTCTTCTTCCATCTTGTGATTATGATTTTGTAAGTTCTTTACCATCATTATTGACATATTTTGATTTCAATCTCCTTATTGTACCTAAAATTCAAAAACATAATATAAGTAAACAAGATAAAGATCGAAAACATAACAAAAACTAAAGGTAGAAAGACATAAAATGAGTATTTTATGACTTATCAAATACCCCCACACTTAGCTTTTTGCTAGTCATCGAGCAAAACAAAATAAAAATAAAATAAAATAAGAAAATCTAATCTAATCCACTTTCATAGGAAATCACGGTGGCACTTAGCATGTGACACAAGCCTTTAAACTCCTAGGTGTTCCTAGTAGACGAGTTTAGTCTCGTGAGGATTTACTAGAACGATACCCACAAATATTGAAAAACTAAAATAAAAATAAACTAACATATACTAAAAATAGTTACTCCTAATCCTTTCAATATTAGTTAGAGACAATTTTTGAACAAGTCTTATAAACTAATCAATAACTTAAAGAATTTCACAAAAAATATGCTTGAATGTAAATAGTTTGAGTTAAGCCAATATTAACATAACATATTTCAATCATAATAGTGCATATTCAAACTTAATCTCAACTTCTCACATGAGATACTCTCATGATTTTCACTTTTTAAAGTAGTGGTAAAGTGTTTACACTAAATCAATCTCATGAAAACAGTTCTACCATATGCTTGCTTGTCCACATATTCTCCACTATTTAGATCATGCAACTTCATAAATCAATAGGTCTTTATTCAAGGTTGTAATAGGGCCAAGGGGTTGTAATGTGGTTAAAGAATAAAAAGATAAAGATATCACAAAGGTTTCAAAGATTTCATAGAGTTTAAAGACATAATAAGATTATACAAATAAAACCTCTCAAAACTCTTATAAAGCATTTAATAACATAGGCTAAATATTCATGTTGAGCCTTTGCTTCATTCTAACCAACTTTATAACATCTTTTTCTTTAACCAAAAGTTCAAGAGATGATATATATATATATATATATATTTATGGGAATGTATTTTTTTTTTCTTTTGTTCAATGTTTCCTTTTCTTTTTCTCTTGACTTTTGCCATTCTCCCCCTCACACTTATTTCTTGTTCTAACCCAAATTTTCAAAAAGTATCTCTTGTTTTTGTCATATGTGTCAAACATTCTAATCCATCTTTAGAACAAGGGTAAAGATATAAATGTGTTTAGGCTAGGTGTAAGATATGATTACTAATAAAATAGCTTAATCAATATAGGTTCAAATTGGCTCACTAGTGGGGATGTTCTCTTGGAACATCAATAATGGATGGCTGTTTGGCCCTGGTTATAGTCCTAATGCCTCTATCATATTCATATTGTCACATACATCAATATAGTCTCGAAAAGGTTTAAAGCAAGTTCTAGAGAATCATGTAATCATAAGAGCACTCAAGAAAGAAATTAGATTGATATGTATAATGCATCAATCATATACGCTCAAAACTCACAAGGATGATTATACAAGTCAATATTAAGTTTAAACATGCTTCTCTCTCAATCAACATATCATATTAATATTGGCCCATGAAAAATAGTATTCAAGCTCAATTCTCATGAAAATTTTCTCACTAATAACTAGTTTTAGACCTATGCAATTCATATCTCATCATTATATTAAAAGGAACTAAAACACACTAAAAATAATTTAAAAAGACTCAAAACAAAACAAATAAAAAAATAACAACCTAAAAATAAAAGAAATGATAAATTCTTCCCCCCACGCTTAATTCTTACATTGTCCTCAATGTAATGTTATTACCCCACATGCAAGAATTATGTGTAAGAGAAAAAAACTAATAAAAAAAATAGAAACAAATAAAAAAAATTAACAACTAAAAAAAACTAATAAAACCTAAACAAACCTAAAACACTACATAAACAATAAAAATAATAAAAGGAAAAGGAAAAGAAAGCAAATCTTAATATGGCAGGTTGGCAATTTCTTCATTAATTGGGTTGCCTTCCCAATTAGCACTTGATTTAGTGTTTTGAACCTAACCAACACCCCTTCTTGGCTTTTTGGGATTTTCAGGCTCATACAAGAAACTTTTCGGATTTATGCGTTTTATAGGGCGGTTTTTTTTGCACAATAATGGATGCATTCTCCATTACAAGTATTATTCTATCATCCTTTGTGGTGCATAGCTCATCAAGGAATGATGCATCATTTGGTACTTGTTGAATGACATCAACAAACAAACTGTTTAAGGTTTTCAGCATGTCTTGTTCATGTTCCTCCTTCTTGAACTTTGTGAATCTACTAGAAAAAGGTGGAGAATAAACATTAGTAAAAATTGAAACCTTAAATGTTACCTCAGGTGCCGAAGTACTCTTATTTGGATTTGTGGCTTCATTATCCTTAAGAATAGAATCCATCTCTAATTTTGTCTCATCCTCGGGTTCTCTTGGACTTTCTGCTTCATCTTCAAGTTGTTTTGGACTAGTATTCTCCTTTGGATCATGTTCATGTAGTTCTTCAGATCTTTGTTCTACCCATTGCGCCATACCACTAGCCAATTTGCTTAATTGCATTTCCAGACTCAGAATACTTGCCCTTGTTCCTGTTGAAATTGAATTGTATTAGTAGTAAGGGATTTGACAAGATCTTCAAGAGACTCACCTGAATTTTAAAGTGGTGACCATTGATCTGGTTCTTGTGCCCATGATTGATTGAAGACAGATTGAGTCCTTCTTTCCTGTTGAAATTCCAAGGTATTATTAACAATGGTTTTGACAAGATCTTCTAAAGAAATACCTGAGTTGTGAGTCACAGGTGGTGGCTCAAAAAGATCTTGTTGTTGTGTCCATGGTTGAGTGGAGACAAATTGAGCCCTTCTTTCCTGTTGAAATTCCAGTATTAGCAACAATAGTATTGACAAGGTCTTCTAAAGAAGTACTTGAGTTTTGAGGTGGGGGTTGAAAAAGTTCTTGTTCATGAGACCATGATTGATTGAAGCTCGATGGATGATTGTAGTTGGCATAAAGATCTATTTCTTGACAATTTTCCGAGTAGCCATAATTAGGATGATCCCACCATCCCTCATTGTAAGTGTTTGGGAAAGGATCACACTATTGTTGGTGGAATCCTTGTTGGCTTTGGTATCCTTCCACATCATAGGTTGGTTCAGAATTATCTTTTCGGTAGTATGGGCACCAATTGGTTGGATGATCCATCATGAAGCACACTCCACACTGCCTTGATTGTTGAACATTACTTATAGCCAATTGTTGAACTGAGGAGGTGAGATTGGCTTGTTGGTTCTCAATGTTCATGTATGCCACAAACTACTCAAGTGTTAGATTGCTCAATTCCATCATGTTTTGCTCAAAAATTGAAAAGAAAAAAAAAACCTGTATGTACAAGAAAAATAAAATTAATTAAAATTGAAAATAAGAATAAACCAAATAACTAATAAACTAAATAAAGCAATCCCTGGCAATGGCGCCAAAAACTTGATGCACCCAAAAAAGTGTATTTTATTTAAAGCCTTGCACTACAAATATCAGTTGTAAAGTATAATGATTAGTAAGGATCGAGTCCACAGGGATTGATGTTTAGTTTAAGAATTATTAGTTTATACTTAAATTCACGAAAAACAAAATAAAAGGGGGGGGGGTTTAAATCAATTTAAACTAAAGCAAACAATAAAAGTAAGAAAGCAAGTAAATAAGAAGTAATCAAATATGAGAAAGGTATGGTTAAGGTTTCATTCTCCACCACTAGACATCATTGAGAATCAATTTCAGATCTATCAACATCAATTAACTATCAAAATTATCTACTGTAGATAACAACAAACTCTGCTACCATAATCTTTTCTTAGTTTGTCGTTAAATAGAATAAGCTCCCTATTTAATCTCTAATTATCAAACAATCTAGAATAAGCTCTCTAAATTCAATTTGATAACAGCTTTATGATGAGAAAGATATGTTGATCTAAGCAATAAACACGTAAGCTCGGATTGTTCAACTTATGTTATGTTCCACATTGTAATTCCCGAAAACCCAATATAATCATGAATTACAAATTGCCACTATGAATATGAAATCAAGACAATTACACGGATCAAAACTCCTAAACTAGCATTAGATAATTACCAAGATCTATCTAGTTGCGCACCTAAACAAATCAAGACAACATCATGAACAATTCTTATAGAAGACCATAAGCAACTTTGATAGAAAACTAATGATAGATAGATTCTGAAAATTAATTACACAACATGTTCTAGGGCTTTGAAATCACCCTTAACCAAAGAGAAGTTTAGCTTAGCATAGGCATAGATAATATATACATAAAACTAATGATCTTTGAGTCTCTTCAAAAGATAGATAGTTTGTGGCTCAAAAGATTGTATTTATAGAGTTTTAAAACCCTGAGAACAAGCCCTTGCCGCACAAGTAATGTTTGGGGCTGAAAAATCATGTTTTTGGCAAGTTTTTACGATTTTTCCCGAATTATTGGTGCCTAGACGCTGGAATTTGGCGCCTAGGCGCCAAGCATACTGCCTTGTATTTTTTTGCTGCATCATCTCACACTTCTTCGGCTGATTTAGATGACCATTTCTTGTCCGATTTAGGCGTGTAAACTATCGTTGGAAAGGTATTCAAGTCATATTCAAAAGTAAAGAAGGAAGTTTCTTCAAATAAAAACTTTAATGTTTTCCTTGCAACAAGTTCCGGAGGTCAAATCTACCTTATTGCTTTGTAACCAGAAATTGATCTTTTTGACTCCCGAGTCTTCTTCTATCTTGAGATTATGATTTTGTAAGTTTTTTACCATTATTATTAACATATTTTGACTTCATTCTCCTTGTTGCACATAAAATTCAAAAACATAATATAAGTAAACTAGATAAAGATCGAAAACATAACAAAACTAAAAGTAGAAAGGCATAAAATGAGTATTTTATGACTTATCACTAATTTACTAGAAATTCAATAAAATTCTTCTTATAAAATGAATCATTTACACAGACGAATTTCAAGTCATGACACAAATATTAAAGAGAAATTATATGATTTATCGTTAATGAAGTTTTTAGATTAGTGAGGTTAGTAAGGTGAAACATATTTTTTATGATATATCAATTTTTTTTTTTTTTTAAAAAATTTAATAAAATAAAGTGAGACGTGGTATATTCTTAACCCTATTTATGGAGTTAAAAAATTTGACCGTTAGTGTATCAAATTCGAATTCAATATTAAATACAACAAAATATTAACTATATTTAGAGAAAATGGCTTTGTGGGGCCAACCAAAAACTTGTTCATGGATGCCAAATTTCTTTAGTCCACTCTCCTATATCTTCTTCCCTCCATTAAAATTATGGACGATTTCTTATTCAACAAAAATAGCAAAATTTTATCTCCATCACCCAATCAACCCATCAAGATTTACTATATTTAGAAACTTGAAAATTTCCTCAAGGGCCCAGCCTGGAACATTATTGATAAGTGTCGGTTTGTCATTTAAGGCCCATTTCTATTGAAAGTAAAGCAATAAAAGAAGCCATTGCCAAAAATAGCAAATATTTTATCATGACCTCACCACCATCCACTAATCAAGGAGAAATTAATGCACTTTAATTTTTACAATATGGTGCTTGAGATTTCCAAGCCTAACCCTTTTGCCATTTTTAGCTAAAAGAGACCTGTATATTAATTTGATTTTATTTGATTACCAATTTCCTTCAAGCAAAGGTATGGTAGTAGAGACTTTTGTCACTTTGAAGGTCCAAAATTCCAAAGTCGTTTACCATTACAAAATTTGCCTTTCATGGTGAATAAATATATTATTTTTAGAAAATAATGATTTTAATTTATTTTTTCTAAAAAATTTGTCTCCGGGGAAATTTTATCAGAATAAACTTTTTCCAACAAAATTTCGTTGGGAACTGTCAAATTCCGACAGAATTTTAGTAGAAAAATCATTTTTAAAAAAAAAAAAAAAAATGATAATTACAATCATATTTAATCATCAATGTTTTGATATATTGTATGATGGTTCTATGTGGGTATAGGGAAAGTCTAAGCGGGGATAGCTTGGTCTTGGAAAGGGTATAACTGAGGCTATCGTTTCGTTGCAGAGTTGAAGCACTTGGAAGATAAAAGATAGTCAAAGTGGGCTCCTAAATTCCTAATGTAGATTAATCTAGTCCCATAAATTCGATACATTTGCTAATATTCTTGAGTTTGAGTTTTAAAACTTACATTATCCAATAAGAAGGAAATTCCGTGATTGGATTTTCTTTGACAGGTTTCATTTGGTTGGGGGCATGCTCTTGCACAGACTGAGGATGGAAACTTGTTGGGCTGGGGTTTATTCAGCCGATGGTATGATAACAAAGGTTGGGGAAGCTAATTATATATATAAAAAAAATATTTAATTGATCACTGAAAATTTTAAAAAAAATATAAAATAAAAATTTTCGAACGAAAAAACTCAGTCGAAAAAATCCGAAAAAAAAATTATAAGTTTAAATATATTATTGACAAAACATTTGTCGGTATTAGCATTATGTCGAAAATGGTACAATTTCTAACGGAATTATTTTTTTTCCAATAAATCAGGAAATAAATTTTTCGGCGGAATCTATAAATATTTTTCAATCAGAAATTCTCATACATTTTTCGGTAATTTATTTATTTATTAATTTTCAAGAAAAAATTATTATCATCCTTCACATTTCCGACCTGTAGTTATATTCTGTATATAAATATGAGTTTGACAATTTGAAATGATTTAAGCTACAATTTTATGTTAAATTATATATATGGGTTTTGGTATACCATGTAATTAAAAGTTTAAAAATTTGGAGCATCTAATTAAATCCATAAATCTTCAAAGGTGGAATAGGATTATATACTTACATCTGCCCTTATTTGATACCTGCAGTTAGACAATGCTGACTTCCCAACATTAACGAAGTGGATTTATGTTGAAAACATAGATGAAATATAATTAAAAATATAAGATGAATTAGTTAACTAATCTATGGAAGTAGGTATACATACATGTATAAGTACATCAATGGCCTCAAACCATGCCTCTTTTGATTCTGATTTTGTTAGACAGCCCTTAATTATTGAGTAGAGTCAACAATAAAATATGTCAAAACAATCATACAACAAACACAAGTGAGATTAAAAGTATAAAATTAAAAGAAGAATAAGGAAGTGGATGCCCTCTTAATTTGGAAGTCCTCTCTTCAATTTTTTGATTTAGGGCATAACTAGGATAAGTTATATTATACGGGTTTGATCGGTTCCTCTCTATTTTTTTTTATTTTTTGTATTTTATAATTGGGTCCTCGTCCTACAAATATAAACAAACAACGGATAGTTTGAAAAAATTATAGATAAAAGAGTAAAGGAAGAGAGACAAATTCGCAACATATGCATTTTAGATTGAGATAACTTATGTTGCAAACTTTCACATAATTTGTTTAACAATTTGACTTCTGTGAAGGAGTGCTTCAAGCAATCTCCTTTATAATTTTTATCCCTTTTGATTAGAACACATTGTAAGCATGGAATAGTGAAATGTCTACTAATATAAATTAATCATATTATCAATTAGTCTTTTTTATAATATATAGTCGGGGCTAAATATAAGATGCCTAATTGGTTGACCAAAATAATAATTTCAAAAAGCCAACCAAAAAATAATGAACGATTTCGGGTCGGGTTTATAAGATCCTTTCAGTATTTTTCTGTTTATTATTTTTTAATATATTTTTAATCATCATTCTTAAATATAATTTTCACAATTCATAATTAGGTAATCTATTGAAAATTAATGAACAAAAAGTAATGGAAAAAAACTCAACCCAGTGAAATCGCATCAATAAGATAATGAGCAACTAATGAGTATATATATATATATATATATATATATATATATAGATTATGTAGCGTTTTGATGAAAAGAAGCTAGATACATTGGATTTGAACAATATTTCGCTATGTACACGATCGTTGTCATTATAAAGAACCTTACATATGCATATATATATATATATATATATAATGTAAATTTTGGGAATTTAGAAAAATTAAGCAGTTAGAAAAGTAAAGCATTGGAAATATTTGAGGTCTAAATGATGAAAATCTGAACTTGAAGAACGTGGAACTTCTAAAATAGTGCCTACAACTACAAGGGGGGAAGAACAGCTTAAAAAACAAGTGAATTACTTGATCAAACTGAATGGCAAGGGCTCAGGGCTCTAGTTTATATGTTGAATTATAGGAAATAACAAAAGATATTATCTCTGAATCTGGATTTAGTCTAGTTAATTTATGCGGCCACTCTTAAGAGGTGACATTCAGTATGTCTGGATTCGGATCTTATGCAATCCTTTCTATCTCCAAACTGTCGTCCTTTATTAAAAAACAAAAGACATTATTTCTTGTTGAATCACGAACGGTTAAATTTTTTTTAAATCACACTCGATAAGTTGATTCAACGATAAATGTATGTATCCCTCTAATAAAAAAATTAAATACTACTCCGACCATTATTCAAATAGATTAGAAAAAACCAAAGTTCTTTTAATCATAAAAGAAATTTGAATGGTTTGCAAACTTCACTCAAGGTCCAAATAGATTTTCTTTTTTAAACCCTATTTACGGCTAAATAATACAATAATATATTTAAATTCATTATTTTGGACATAAGAACAAAGCCAATTAGCAAGTGGAACTTTTTATTAGGGGTGACAGTTTGATTTTGACAAAAAATTATGATTAAGGTACAGTATTCTCATTTTTTAAAAATTGAATCGAATATTATCAAAAATCGAATCGATTCGGACCAAATTTCACCGGTTCGGTTCGGATCGATTAAGTTCATAGATTTTTAAAATTTTAAAAAATTATATTTTTATAGTATTTTTAAGTTTTTTTTCACTAATTTAGAAATAAAATAATTATTTTATATTATAAAAAATAAAAAATAATTAAAAAACCAATTAAAAAAAATCAGTTCAGTTCAAATAATTGCGATTTTTTAACTTATAAATCGAAATCGAATAGAACCAAATAAACCTAATTATTATCTGAACCGAATTCAATAAAAACCGAATCAAAATCTAACCGAACACTACGATTCGAATCGATTTTTAATTTTCTCGGTTTTTTTATCCGCCCTAATTTTCATGCTTCAATTACCGTCCTAGCAATTTCAGTTTCATTTGCTTTTCTAAGAACAAACAGTGTGGCAGACTTTCCATATATGCAATGCCCCAAAAGTGACTCTTGTTTCATTTCCTAAATCTTACTTACTTTATTATTAAAGGATCGGTCTCTCAAGATTGGTTAACCTAATTTGGAACCAACAGCATAGAAAATTAGCTAGGGCAAATAGGAAAACACCAAGCAACCTTGCAAAACCATTTGAGGAGTTAAAAGGGCGGCATAAACTATTAGTTATATTATTAAATTAATATGAAAGTAAAACATTAATGTCATTTTTTTAATCAACTTCAAATCCACATATATAATTGTCCAATGAAGTTTATATAACTAATTATATAACATACTAAATTTCAACAACTTTTTTAGTTTGAACGGCACGCTTTGAAACAGTTGAATATAATATACATTTCTTATATAAATTGGTAGGTTTCAGGATCATTTTGGGCATCTCAGTATCTATTAGGATAGAAGTTTTACAAAATTGAGACTCTCAAATTCTATTGAGTCTGACTTAGTTATTAATTATCAAAAAATGATTTTGGTTATCAAGTGAATATTGAACAATCGAATTTGTCCGGTCTGATAAGCCTGATTCGAATAGAATCTAGTTTGGAACAAGATTTTTATAATCTGGGTTGAGGGACTCGACCTGAATTACTATTTAATCAAGAAAAAATATATTTTTTTAAATTTAATTATGAAAATATATAAATATTAATATAAAATAATTTTTATATATTTCAAATAATAAAACGGACTTTTGGACCGACAAACTCAATTTGACCTGCGCCCGAACAAGTAATTCTTTTTATTATTTAGATCTGATCCGACCCAACCTTATTCATGAACACCTTATGTTATGTCAAAATATTTATTTTTATTTTGTTACAACTTTTTTAGTTTTTACTCACGATGATTAAGTGAATAATGCGGTTTTTCCGTCTACATAAATGGAAAAAAAAAATTGCACACTTTGTATATGAATAAAAAGTTTTTAAAAATAAATATAGATAATTTTATTTTTAATGAGATTGTATTATCTGATTCATTGACAGTGTATAGATTTATATACTCTCACTGTATCAAATATAAATCCATTTTTATTGGGAAAAGGTTTGAGGATTTGAATTAGGTTTATCGAACATCAAAACACATATTTATCATTGAGTCAAATGTTAAAATGTATTTTTATTTTATTTTATGTATACGGTGATCATAAATAGACATGTTTATGGACTGGATCGGGCCGCGGCTTGGAAACTTTATTTTTTCCTTACTCAGGTCGGCTCGTCGGTCCGTTTTACTGTTTAAATAATATTAAAAAATTATTTTTATTTTTATATTAATATTTTTATAATTAAATTTAAATTTAAACAAAATTTTATTATATAAATAGTAATTCGAACCGGACCGAATTGAAAAATCCTTTACCCAGATTTGACCCAATATGGATCGGACCGGATGAACTATCCGACCCTTAAAGCAGGTTTAATCATAATTGTCATTTTCAGGATGGAAATGTCGACTTAGCCATTAATGAAAGGAGTTGGTGAATTATAAAAAAAAAAAAAAAGAAGAAAGGAGTTGGTGGAAAATCTAGCTACTTGAATGGCCTTAACGATCATTTACTTGTAACTATTAAAGAAAAAGAAAATAGAGTTTACTTTTTGTATCTTCTTACTATATACCTAATCCAAATAGTTTTGTTTTTTAGTACATATTATAAATTAAACAACTAGTTTTCTTTTGGGTAAATTTGAAAAATATACCATTAATAATATAATAATTGTTTAATGGTATAATGAGTAAGAATTATTTGAAAAAGAGAAATGGAAAATAAAAAATTATTAGAAAAGAAGTTGTAAAGACAAAATTATCCTTGATAAAAAACTTTCTCCTCCCTTTTCCTCTTATTTTTTAATTAAAAAATAATTTTTTTTTGAAAATAATTTTTTTTAATTTAAAAAAATAAATTTTTAAATTTACTTTTTTTAATTAAAAATTTTAAAAAATAAAAATAATTTTTCTAAAAATGATTTTTCTTTATTTTTTAAAATTTTTTTAAAAAAATAAATATTTAAATATTTTATTTTTTAAATTTATTTTCAATTAAAATTTTTTTAAAATAATATTTTCTTAATTTAGGAGAAAGGAAAAGTAGGTTTTTTCATTAAGGGCAATTTTATCTTTACAATATCTTTTATAACAATTTCTAATTGTTCATTTCTTTTTTTCAAATAATTTTTATCTATTAGATAATTTAACAATTATTTGCTTATTGACATCATGTTTTTCATATTTACCCTTTTCTTTTTTAGTACAAAAATAAGTTTGTGCATCTTTTCTTTTCTATAATATAAGGTTAAAAAACTTACTTGATAATGATTTGTCCAAATAAGAAACAATCTTACTAACCAACTGATTTTATTTTTAATGTGTAATGTACCTATTGTATGTTGGGAGGTTGTACATAAATAAATAAGTGATTAATTTATATATAGTCAAAACTCAAAACACAAAGTTTCTATATATGTACTTAAGCAACTTGATAATATCTCTGTCATTTTAAAACGGGTTGAACTTTGGGTATAATATTTTTTGCTCAAATATGATTTGATTCATTTTACTATTAATAATATAAATTTTTACGGGATCGATCATTTTGTATAAAAATTTAACGGGATTGGATAGTGTTTTGCATATACAAACTGGATTTGAACATAATATTCTTCTTATATTTTGAGTCGAGTTGGACCTAAATAGTTTTTTCTAATCTATTTGAATAATGGTCGGAGTAGTATTTAATTTTTTTATTAAAGGGATACATACATTTATCGTTAAATCAAATTATCAAGTGTGATAAAAAAATTAACCGTGCATATATTTTGAGTCGGGTTGGACCTAAATAGTTATAAAGTATATTAATATCCTTTTTAGACCTAGTTTGAACTCTACTCGACTTTACCCGACTCATGATGAATAGATTTACATGTGATATTATGTTGTATAACAGGATTAACCCTCTCCATATATCTCATAAATTACATCCACTCCGTTTCAAGTTTTAAATTCGAAATCTTCAAAATTGAGTTTTAAGCTCTAACCGTTAAAGATGTTTCCTTAGGAGCAATGAAAGAGCATGAGTGAGTAGACCTGCTCAAAAGTTGGGTAGTCCGCTCAATTCGACAAGTCTGGTCTGGTTTGGGTTTGGATAAAAATATTTATAATTCGGATCGACTCAGCCCGGCTCGAATTACTATTTAACAATTAAAAAATATTTTTTTATTTAAATTTTAATTATAAAAAATATATAAATATTAATATAAAAATAAAAATAAAAATTTAAAATTTTAATAATTTATAAATAGTGAAATGGGCTTATGAATCGGCTTGAAACAAGCTTGGACAAAAAAAAATATTTTTTTCGAGTCACGACCCGATTCATGAGCACCTCTAAGTATGACATAATATAGAGTATTTTTTTATTATTATCCTATGCGCATGTAGAAGGTGAATTAACAAGGCTTGATTTTCGGAAATACCTCACACTTTGCAAGAAGATATAATATTTATGCAGTCACATTCTTACCAGTCCAGTACCATCCAGCCTATGATCTCATCTATATATATATATATATATATATATATATATATAGAACGAGGATTTTCTCTCAAAATTGACTGTTTATTATGTTCCATTGATCTGGGTCGACGCCTTTCCGAGTGCTTATTCAAGCTAGGTTGCATTGCTTGTCGTTAGAATGATGACATAATTAAAGAAGACAAGCTCTTGAATTTTCAATCGGATTGTAGTGATATAATTTGTAGCCACTAAAAGACATGTAATTATCTCAAGCAAATTTGCTTGCCTTAATTTCAAATGGCATGAATAAACTGTTATTCTTTTTTTGAAGATGAATAAATTGTTATTCTAAACATGGGATTTTTTTTAGTATAACCCCTTTGCAATTTAGGGATAGAAAAAAAAGTTATAGATATTTGTATTCGAACTTCAGACTAGATTTGTTCATGAGTCGTGTCGCGGTCCAAATTTTTTTTTTATCCAAGCCCGTTCCGAGCTGGGTCCGGGTCTGCCCGAAAGCCCGTTTCATTGTTCTTAAATTATTAAAAAAAATTATTTTTGTATTAATATTTATATATTTTTATAATTAAATTTAAATAAAATTTTGTATTTAATAAATAGTAATTCGGGCTGGCCGACCCAGCCCGAATTAAGAAATTCCTTACCTAGGCCCGGCCTAATTCGGGCCAGGCCTATCAAGTAGTCCAATTATTGAACAAGTCTACTTAAAATCAATTAAATGTTATTTTTAAGTATAACTACATGAATCAACTGGTTTAAATTATGAGTTCAACGTGGGATCATTTTACTTAGATATATAGGATTCGATTTGAATAAATGAACGATTTTATTTGAATATTTGAACTTATGCCTTTCTTTCCTCAATGAAAAGTAAAAGATGATTGTATGAATTAACAGTTTTTTTTTTCTTCCCTTCTTTTATAATCATATAACAATCTTTTCAATTTTTTTGCCAATAATCTTTTCAAATCTTAAATTTTTTTTTGTTTTTTGTTTTTTTTTTTCCTCTTCTTGTATCCATAATTATGATTAAATATAGATGTAACCGTCTCCTATTTCAATCTTTTCATATTTAATTTAAATTATATGTTGTGAAAAGCAGAGCTTAAATAATGCAAATTAGTATTTTTAAAAATCTTATTGCATTCAAATTACTTGAATTGACATTATATTTTTCTTTATTTAGCATTGAAAAAGTTAATTCAAAATTTTAAACTCTTAATTTTCTATGAGACTTTGCCTCCATCACAAAAATCTTGGCCCCTTTGTCCATTCTTGTTCGTGCAAGTACTACCAAGCTATCCTGTCGTATGGAATTCACACATGGACTGGCCATCAAACACGAACAAAATTGATTTCGAAACAAGTCAAATTTTATTATCGCCTTTCAACTTAAAGTATAATAATAATAATAATAATAATAGAGTTTGATTTTAATACACTGAGGTAAAATTTTTAATTTTACAAATGAAATTATGATATTGTCGCATGTTCTACTTTCTTTGATTATTTTTTTTTTAATTTTTTAATATACTTAAGAGGTATATATCATCCAGTTAACTTTGATTGTAAAATCTAAAAATTTCACTGATAATAAATAAAATAATTTCTCATAATAATAATAATTATTATCATATATTTAAAAAATTCAACAAACCCTAATTATGCAATGCGAGATTTATTTTTCATTATCACTTAAAATTATTGATGAAATTACAAGTACACAATTAATTTATTTGGGCAACTAATTATATATATATATATATTTGTGACACTAGTTCACAATAGCCATATACAAATTTTGTAAACATCGGAAATATTTTTTTTTTTGTAGCTTTGTAAGTATTGAAACTTGAATAAATAAAGTCGGGCCATTTTAATTATATTGATTGAAATTATTGGGATCAATGTCCATAAAAATATATATTTAACATATTATCGTATATCTTGTCACTCTTGGGTTTGAATTTTGAAACATTACATAAGCGTTTTACCCCTTTTCTTTGTACAAAAGTCTCTTACTCATTGAGTTTTTAAATTCAATCTTTCTTTAATTATTTTTCAACTTGCAAATTTTATTTTTACGTTCGAATTACATGCAAATCAATTAATCATTCATACAATATATATGTAAAAGTACATATTCAAATTTAAATACAAAATTAAGTTAGGTTCACTAGTCAAAAAAATTTCAATAATTAAATTTTCAACCATATATTTACTAGTAACCTGATACATTAGAATATAAATCTGTAATTTATTATAATTAGGTTTCAATCTTACTTTTCATAAATAAAATTTAAAATTGATAGATTACTCGATGCTAAAATTATTAAATTAAATCAATGAATCAATTAACAAATCAGCAAATAATTAGATGAATTTAATATAAAATTAGAACAAATTCACACATTTTCAACTTGTAATTAGCAATCAAACATAATTGTGCAATATTTGACACTTATTAGTTACAACTTACAAGTCTTGATCCATGATTGATTTTAATATTTAAATCTTTATCAACAAATAAACAGAATGAGTTATAGATGAATAATAAATTAAAAAAAAAAACATCCAAAGTATAATTAACATTAGTTTATTACTTAAAAATAACCAAGTCTTGTACTTAAAAATTAAAAAAAAAAAACAGAAAAAGACAGGGAGCAGAGAGTCCTTAATTATGTTCGGAGTGGTTGGAAACAAAGGAGTTAAAAAATCGCGGGGAAGGTGGGGGCCGGTCCTGGTGGGCCCCCCATCCCAAACTGGGACAGCCGTTCGATTGTTTAAAGTTTTACTTGATGCTGTGGGTCCCACTTTAACCTTTTTTCTTCTTCTTCCAACGCCTCCATCCCATCCCAATTTGGCTTCGCAAATATCAAATTGGGAACTCTAATCTGACACGTGTTCCATAGTCAACTGTCCTACCTCTGTCCTCTGCTTGACAGCTGCCTTATATTTCGACTCCGAAAAAGTGTTCACGGCCGGCCGAACTCAAATAAAACTTTTTTTTTTTTTTGCTTGCTCGAATTTGATTTGGTTGGATCTAAAAATTAAAAAATATATATTATTATTATTTGGTTTTTTTATATAAATTTAAATAATAATTTAGATTAAACTCATTCATATTATAAAAATATATGTCAAATTTAACGTAATTCAAACCAAATTCGAATTACACGAATAATTTGATTTTTAGACAAATTTACTCCTCCCTCCCTCCCCCTTCCCTTATAACTTTATCCATTTTTCTCAAACTTTTTCCTTTTGTTGACAATTCTATCCCTTCAAGTTTCTGTAACGCTTGGTGAATATCGGGAATTTTTGGCCATTTTCAGTTTTTTTTTTCTTTCTTCCCATTCCATTATTATTATTTTACGTTTTTTATACACATGATTTTGAATTATACAATAAAAGTTCTACGCAAAAATGGTTTTAAACTAAAAGATTAATTAATATTTTTTTTGAATAAAATCAAAATAGAAAATTGCTTTTTTCATATCATAATATGATGTTGAACTTCATGTGAATCTTCAATTCGAGATTAATGTTAATGACGAGTGATGGTGGTGTGAATCCAAAAACATTTATTGTCGATTGAAAGAAGGGTAATCATGGAACCAACCTTTTAGTTAGTGTTTAATTAATTATTTTTAATTAATTTTATACAAGATTTTATTAATGAATGTTTTTATGCCACTTTTTAAAATTAGTTAATATATTATTTATAATAACAATATTATATTAAATACTGTAATTGATAATTTATTCATTATTTTTAATGTATTGGATGAAAATATTATTGTATAATAACTTTAAAAAAACCCTTAAGACACTCGTTAGTAATTATTTTTATATAAATGAGATCATAGTCTAAAAATAAAAAAAAAATGTTTGTAAATTTTTTAATTCAAATCCCGAACTTGTTAAAAATCATCTCTTAAAAATATTGCGTCAATTATACTAAAACCAAATTCTACTAATTAAAATCTTTTCATATATAGTTCTCATTAAAATTTCATAAACTTGAATTGACCCATTATTAATGATACTTGGAATTTAAGGGATATTAAAGTTATAAGAACTTGACCCTTGTGTAGAGTGTAGAGACTAGTTTTTTTTTTCTCAGTCTTGAAATTTAACATAATTAAAGTTAGTGAACAAATTGACAAAGAAAAAGAATAGAATTAATAGGGTGTGAAATGTTGGTCCAGATATTTATATATGCCTATATATTATATTACTCAAAGTCTTGAGATTGAATGATGAGTTGGGGAAAAGTTTGAAAAATAAGGAGTTTTCTTAACACTGCATTATTACTCATTGATTCAAAGGATTCATCCACAGGTTCAAGATTCAAGATTTAGCTTTCAACATTTTGGAAACTTACCTCATCCCTTCAAATCTATGTTCACAGGTTCAAGATTCAAGATTTAGCTTTCAACATTTTGGAAACTTACCTCATCCCTTCAAATCTATGTTCAGGTTGAATTGAATGAACAGTTTTCCACACATGCTATCATTTCTTTTTGAATAAAAATATATTAAAATTAATTATACATATATATAATTTTGTTAACAAGTATTTTTAGAGTATTTTTTTTTAAAATTAATTAATATATTAATAATATTAATAATATTGTATTAAATATAGTAATTGATAAATTTATTTATTATTTTTAATGTATTAAATGTAAGTATTATTATATATAATAATTTTAGAAAGTATCCTTATGATACTCGCCGATGAAAACCTTTTATATATATATATATATATATATATATATATATAAACTTTAAAGAGTGTTTTTAGAATTTTTTTTAGCAAAATCTTATATATAATACTCATTTAACTAGACTAGAATTTTCTGCCTCTTTTACATATTACATATATATTTTTTGATGGGGATAAAGCATTGACTTTGGAATTTGGATTCATTCAAGCTATCAATGTTTCAAACTCAATAAATTCTAATTAATATAATTTATGATAGACAAGATTTGGAAGAATGCCATCCAACTTTTCAAAGCTTTAAGAAATAGTTTTTTGTCATTCTAAATCATTAGTTTTTAAGTATCAAATCGAAAATCCTACTTCATTTCGTCAAAAAAAAAAAAAACCTACTTCAAAAACCAAGCCATTGGAGATAATTAGAATATTAGTGCTTAATTTATTTCATGTCTTAATTAATTATTCCATTTTATGTGATAATAATTTATTAATCTATCTTTAATCATCTTATTGACATAAATTAAATGATCTATCCATAAACTGTTATTATATCCTAATAAATTTATGTAATAAATTATCACAGCATGGATTTGATTCTGTAAAAATTATTTTGAAATATTCTTGATAAGCTGGCTTAGTTATAATCGAAAATTTTAATTGAAATCAAATTTATTAACCAAATATTATATTTATATTTATTATAAGTTAAAATATTATAACTATGGTAGAAATTACATCAAGATTTCCATGATAATTTTTAAGGAAAACTCTGAAAAAAAAAATTAGGACAAAATTGGTTGGATAAACATCATTACTCTTGTTAAACTAATAGATGTAGTTAGATATATTAAAGATTACGATACAATATATTATGGATTACGATACGATATTCTTACTTGATTCTTTCTTAAATTGGTTAAAATCTTATATATAAATAAAACGCTCTTGTACAAATTAATATACAACAATTTAGAATATCAACAAACTTATATTCTTTCCTAAACTGAGTAAACAATTTTTTTTATTCAAATCTTGACTGGCCCCATCCATGAATACTTTTATCTCACGTAAGGAATATTTTTTTATATGATTAAAAATATTTCATTATATCAGTCTAAAAAGAAATTATTTAAAAAAAAAAAAAATCTACTTCGGTAGAAAACACCACCTCAATAGAAGTTTAAGAGGTAAATATCAATTTATGTTTACAAAGAAAAAAGATAATGTAAAAAGAAAAAAAAATGTAATGTAAAAATAGTAATTTTCGACTTGTCGTTTGAGGGAGAGCCGCCACCACAACATCTACGTGTAAGTTTGCATGAAAATGTCAATAGTAAATATGCTTTTCCATAAGGGTATTATCGTCATTTAAAAATAAATCAACAGAAAACTCTATCAAGGAAGTCTTAAGCGGTTTCCCATAAAAAAGTGGTTTTATTAAAAGTATTTTTAAAAATTTATAATATAAAAATAATTATGATTATAAATAAAATAAAGTAAATTAATCTTAAAAAATCCTTTAAATTTAACAAAAAAAAATTAATAAGACTTTTGAAAAGGATAGATTAAAACTGCTTTATCTAAAAATTTGGGTTTAGAAAAGAGAAAATTAATAATAATTTAATTTATATATAGAGAGATAAAAAAGGGTTTGTCTTTTTGTTTCTGTGCATTCAACTCCATTCTTCTTTTTATGTCTCTTGTTTTTCTTTCTCTCTGACTCTCTCATTCTACCATAAAAAAGAATTCTTCTTTTCTTTCAAATTATATAACCGACTCTTTATTTTTCTTCTCTTTCTTTCTTTCTTTCTTTCTTTCTTTGTTTTTCATGACTATTCAGATGGAGGTGGAAAAAATGATTTACAAAGAATAAAAGGAAGGTAGTTATGCCATTAATGGTGAATTCAAGAGCTCTTTTAAAGTAGAAGAAAAAGAAGAAAGAAGAGGAAGAAGAAGAAGAAGAACAACAACAACAAGCTTAGTAGCTAGCTTGAATTGGGGTTGTTGTTTTCATGGCTACCAGTAGAGGCAACATGAACCACTCCATCCAACTAGACCACCATCAACATAATCAACTTCATCAAAATCAGCAGCAACAACAGCAACAACAACAACATCAGCATCAAATACAAGAGCATAATCAACATCATCAAAATCAGATTCCTTATGCAATGATGCAATCATCATCATCATCTTCCATCCCTGGAAACTTCATGTAATTTTTTTTTTTTTTTTTTGCAGTACAAACTATACAAAGCAAAGCCCAGAACCACCCCTTTTTCATTCTGTTACCTTTAGTTAATCTACGTCTTACAGCCCAAAAAGTTTTCTTTCCTTTTTTCTTTATGAAAATGTTAATTTTTTTTTTAAAATTTTTGTTTCTATTTGTTTTTTGGGGTACGCAGAAGCAAAGATACTGGAGCTTATGATTTGGGTGAATTAGATCAAGCCCTTTTTCTCTATTTTGATGGACAAGACCCTTCTACTATTCAAGACCAAAGACGTGAGTGTTCTCTCTCTTTCTCTCAATTTTTTTTTTAAAACTGTTTACTTCAAAGACTATAGGGTTTTTCTTCCTCTTTCTTCTTCTTCTCTCCTTCTCTTTTCATTTTCTGCATCTTCTGTTAAGAAGATTCTTTTAGGACAGGTCCTGTTTTGGTCACAGGAAAAGCATGTTCATGTTTTCAACAGATTTAATCTGCCACTACTTTCTTTTGACCAGATCCTTGCAGAAACAAATCTTTGAAAGAAACCCCCCCCCAAAAAAAAAACCCAAAATTCAAATAAAATAATTTTTTTTTTCTTTCAACTTAATGATTATATTCATTAATATGTTATGAGTAGCTTTGGACCATGACATGTAACAAACAACTCTATGATCATGAATTCCTTGAAAAAATTCTTTACATGTACTGATAAGTGTCCTTTTAGGAGTATAGGTATGGGTTTTCCTTGCCTTTTTTGTTTTTCTTTTGATGGAACAAAGCTACAAATTAGTGCATGACGATCCCTATGTTTTCTTTCATATTTCATGCTTCCCTTGTCTTTGTCTCCCTTCCCTTTCTTTTGGGTCCTGCTTTAATCAGTTTCACTCCTTTTGCTCTCTTTCTTCTCTCTTTTCATGGATTCGAAATTTTCCTCTAAGAAAAGTTTGAGTTAATTAATGCTTGTGAGAATTTATATATGCAGATAATTCTGGAATGAGGCCTCCGACTCTGAACATTTTCCCTTCACAGCCTATGCACGTTGAGCCACCATCATCAACAAAGGTAAAACTTATATTATTTATATTGATCTAAAGTTTTATGGTAAGTACAATTATTTAAATACTAATTTTCTAAGTGGGTTTGTTTTGTATTTGGTAGACAAGTACAGGATTAGTTTCTCCAGCAACTAGTGGTTCAAAGAGACCATCAGAGCCGCCCATGGAGTTGGCCAACGCCAGAAATGATGCTTCAGCTTCTGCTCCAAATCAACCAGCTAAACCTGTCAAGGTATGATAGGCTCTCTGAATATATATAAAAAAAGAAACATATATATATATATTTTTATATATTTAAATCAGGAAATAGAAATCCCATGCATTATCTTTATTGAAAAAACTGAGATTCCCATGTTTCGATTTTGTTTTTCTGAAAGGTTGGAATCTTGTAATAATGCATGTTTTAATTTGGCAGCGTGAGGGGAATCGAAAAGGGCCAACATCAAGTTCAGAGCAGGAAGGACCCAAAACACCAGACCCTAAGGTGAATTCTTTGACTCTCTTTTTATAGACATTCACTCATATATATATATATATATATATATATTTCTTTCTTTCTTTCTTTCTTTCTTTCTACTACCTTTTTCCTGTAAAAAAAATGTTGAATGTAGATGTAATTTGTTTTGATCATTTTCAAGCAGACATTGAGAAGACTTGCTCAGAATAGAGAGGCAGCAAGGAAAAGCAGGCTAAGAAAAAAGGTCAGCCCATAAAAGAATTAATAACTAGTGCTGGTTTGTTTGCTAACGAAAAATTATTTTTCTTTCATTTAAACAAGCTTTAATACAAGAAAATTTGGTTTTAATCACAGGCTTATGTTCAGCAATTAGAGTCAAGTAGGATTAGGCTTACCCAACTGGAACAAGAACTTCAAAGAACCAGAGCTCAAGTAAGCATTCCTCCTTAAACTTTTTATTTTAATTTAAAAAAAATTTCCCCATAAATTCTTTTTATTTCATTGATCTGTGTATATGTTTGAAAATTTCATTTTACTGTTTAGGGCATGTTTTTCGCTGGTGGTAATACCGTAGGAGGAGAGCAAGGCCTTCCTGTTGGTATTAACAATATAAGCTCAGGTTTATAAATATACTACTACAAATTATCTCTCTCTTTTGATATCTTTTTTTTGATATTAATTTTGATGGCTCTATATCAAGTGAATTTTTATGTTTCAGACGCTACTGTGTTTGACATTGAGTATGCAAGATGGTTAGAAGAGCACCATCGACTAATGTGCGAGCTTCGAGCAGCGGTTCAAGAGCACCTACCGGAGAACGAGCTCCGGATCTTCGTCGACAATTGTTTAGCACACTTCGACGAGGTGATGAACCTAAAAGGCATGGTAGCAAAAACCGATGTCTTTCACCTTGTGTCTGGCATGTGGAAGACTCCAGCCGAACGATGCTTCATGTGGATGGGTGGATTTCGGCCCTCTGAGCTCATCAAGGTACTCTAACCCTATCCTTGGAATAATTCAAAACTTGGAATACTAACTTGAAATCTAAATTATGTTAAAAAAAAAAAAACTGAAAACTAATTATCACTACTATAGGTTTATAGTTAATAATCAAAGAACAATCCTCCTAATTAGATTCCTTTTCCTCTATATTTTACCTTATATTTTTCCTATACAATGTTATTCTCCTTGTCTTTCATATATTATATCAAATTTTGAATTTGCACAAAATTTAAGAAAATTTGAGTTTAATTTTGATTTTCATTGCCTATAACGTTTTTTTTTCTCCTTGAATTAACCTTACCTTTAAAAAAAGAAAAAAAAATTGTAGGTATAATTATGGATAATAAAGAAATGGAAAATGATTTTTTATTTTATTTTTTTATTTTACTTTTCGAACATTATTTTGGAATAACTAAAAGTAGGCAAGCAAGAGACTAGTCGGTGGGGATATATAAGGTTAGGATTGTATATATGAATTTTTTTTTTTTTTAAGAGAAATAGTTGTAAATATTGAGATTTGAACTAGATTTGTTAGATATTATTTTTTTTAAAGTGATTGTATGAACCAAATAAATTAAACATGAATTCAAATATTAAAGATTTTATTCAAGTATATATGGATATATTGAGATAAGGCAGTAGGCAAATAGTACGTTTTGATTGCATGGGTGCAATTTGTTCGGTGGCAATGACAAAGGAAATTATATATGGGGGAAAAAAAGAAAAAAAAAAGCATCAATTGAATGACGAAAGGTATCGAGAAGGTTTTTCTTTAAAAGGGTTTGGCTAGTTGTCTATCTGATAAAGCTATGTCTGTTACTACAATTTGTGGCAGTAGAAAAGAGAGAACTGCACGGTTTCCCTACTCTCTGCTTTGTCTTCTCTTTCTTCTCCTTCACCTTCACGGAAATCAAGGATCATGTTTTCATCTTCATCTTCATCTCTTCTCTTTGGTTTGTAGTAAATAAATAAGCAAAATGGCAAAAGTAGTTCAGTTTCAGATCAGAACAAAGAAAAACCAAGAAAGATGTTTCAGTTTTTGATGAACATTCAACTTTTTGTCCGCATTAGAGATAATGTTTTAACTCTGGGTATGATTTTTTTATTATTTTTGTTTCAGGTTATAGTGAATCAGATTGAGCCATTGACGGAGCAGCAGATAATGGGCATATGTGGATTGCAGCAATCGACACAGGAAACTGAAGAAGCTCTATCGCAAGGCTTGGAAGCTCTGAATCAGTCACTTTCTGATATTATAACATCTGATTCTCTGAGCTGCCCTCCTAATATGACTAACTACATGGGCCAAATGGCTATCGCCATCAACAAGCTCTCCACCCTTGAAGGTTTTGTTAGACAGGTATGAACAAGCTCTCCATCATAATTACATGCATTCATTAGTCTCTCATATATATATATATATATATATATACTATAGTATTATTATTGCTTGATGTGTTTGTGGACCCCCAGGCCCCGGCCCATGAATGATGATGATGATCAATTCATTATCACCCACATGGGGTCATATATACATGTGTGGGAAAAGAATCTGGCTGGAAATTAAACCTAACGCTAGAAATCATGTTTTCCATATGAAACTACTTCATCCATGTCTTCTCATTCTCATGTAGTTATTATCTACAAAGCATATATATAATTTATATTTGATGCACTGATAATGTACAAATTTATACACTATCAGTGAAACTAATGATGTCATCTCATTAAAAATAAAGTTATCTGTATTTAATTTTAAAAACTTTTAATAAAATAACATAATCTGGTTCACTGACAATGTATAAATATATACACGGTCAGTGCATCAAATATAAACATATATATATATATATATGTATGCCATCGCATAAAATGCTCGGGGGTGCATGCATTTCTATGAAAGTGACATTTGTATGTAGTAGTCTTCTAGGTTTCCGGATAAATTAAAATGTTGCCCATGCCATATCATCTAAAAAAACCAGCTTCAGCTTGTCTGATTTAGGTAATCTTTCCCAAAATAACATGGTTACCAATTTAGAGTAAAAGAAAAAAAAATGTTTAATTTTATGGGTAAATTGAGCTTTTCTACTACCAAATCGGATGCCTGCGCTGCAACAGAGGAGTATATCTGCTATAACATTAAAAACTTAATTAAACACTTCTAGAAGAATCAAATTCTATTTTGTTGTAGGAGTTATTAATTGTACTAAGTAGAAATTAATTAACTTTGAAACAATGGGAATATCTCTCTGTCAAATAAATATCTGTGCCTAAAGCAAGCATGGCAGTTTGTCGTTGCGTCGATTTCTCAATGTTTAAGACCTAATCACTAAGACCTAATAGATATCATTCACGAAGTTGTCACCTGAATGATATAATAGATTCGGTAATTTGTGTATATGCGATATATTTTATAATTTTTTATAATAGTCGTATAAATATAATTTAAATTATTAAATATATTTAAAATTTAAATATAAATATAAAAATGATACATATATTAAACGTATTGTATTAATCGTGTTTAAATATATCGTATAGTATTATATATTTTTATATTTATTAAATCTATTATATTTACTGTATAGTTAATATGAATGCAAGCAACCAACTACCAAGTATAAGAATATTTGCATTTTCGGTTTCACATGTTGATGGGGCCCTTCCTTAAATAATGCATATATATCGACGTCCAAAGGTATCCCTCATGTAATGTCCATATGTTTGTGATGTCATGGTCGTAACCGTTTGACTTATTGACATCTTTAAAGACCATCCCATTCCCCCCTATAACTTGCTTTTTTTTACCATTCTTTAACTTAGCCCAAGTCTCCCCCTCCCCCACTTATATGCCCACGGCTGCACATGAACAGCCAATTGCATCCATCATTAATTCACACTCGGTAATGAAATTTGTTAACTTTAATCTTCAAATAATTAATCTTGAGAGTTATTGTGTAACTTTTTATGCTTAAAAAATGGTTAAGCTTTAATTGATCAATATATGATGCTGATTGATCTTTGATATGGGTTCCTAAAGAGCATTAACTTTGTAATTTGTGGGAATTAGGGTATATGTAGATTAAACTTTTGAGGATTTATGGTAGGTAGGGCCTAAGGTTTGGAATTAAGAGGTTAGCCTTTTGAAATTGATGATCCCACACTAAGAAAAACCATGAGAGTTTCAATTGTTTTGATGTTTGTCAGTAGAATTGTTAAGGGAAATTCTAATCAAGATGGTTACCAATCAAATCAAAGGAAATCAAATCAGAGAAAGTCATGCCAACAACTATATCGTCTATCGATAAAATGTTGGATTTTTAATATCAATAATTCAAAATCAAATTCTGACAATTTTAAATATTAAAAAAAAAACAGAGGAATCTAATAAGCCAACATACACTCACCAATAGGGACAATAATGTTCCACTTTTTATATATGCCTAAGCTGACTTATTGCTCTCCTTAGTTTTCAGATTTTCTTAATTTCTAAGTAATTTATCATCATTATAGGGATTGGTTGAAAACGAAATGAATTAAGAAGTTGTAAGTGAATTAGATAAAGTCAAATATGATCACCCTGCTGGAATTATCTTTTATTTTCCTGTTAAAACCTTCTAGATTAAGGTTATTAAGTAAAAGCCATACCCCACAAGTAATTGAACCAAGAAAATGATACCATTTTCAACTTCCCTTTAATTATTCCTTTCACCATTTGACAATCAGAACAATCATGGTGCCACAAAGTCTTGGGTGGATAGCCAGTCTAAAATTTAAGAAACCAAATTTATCCTTAATTCTGCCCTTAAAGTCAAAGTTTAATCCATTTTTACTCTTAATGTTATTTTTTAATGTACATATATTATGCTAATAATTTCAATATTTTGCTTTCAATTAATTTTGGTAAAAAAAAAAAAAAACTTACAGGCAGATAATCTGAGGCAGCAAGCAATACATCGGCTGCATCAAATCCTGACAATCCGTCAAGCTGCAAGGTGTTTGCTGGCGATTGCTGAGTATTTCCATCGCCTAAGAGCTCTCAGTTCTCTCTGGTTGGCTCGACCTCGGCAGGAACATTAGAAACCCTAGCTAGGCCATATCCACTTTCATATCATATCTTTTTACTTCTGATTATTAATGTCTTCTTTGATATTTCCCCTTTCTACTGAGAGATGTATAGATAGACTAAGAATAGATTAAAAATTATAATTAAAGTAGTAGAAGTTTCTCTCATTATACAGAATTTTCTTCTTTGGACAAAGAAATCTCAAAAAGGAAAAAAAAAAAAAAGCAATGATTTCGCAGCCATTTCTGTCTGATTAGAATGAGATAGAGCGCAAGGTGTTAACTGGTTAAGAATAAGAAAAGGGCATTGAGAATAGAGAACAAGGTTTGATTCTTTTTTTTTTATATTTATTTTGGGTGTATTTCGTGCTTATGAATGAAGACAAAAATTATTTGGTTTTAAGAAGAAAAGGTGATGCCGAGTGTTGAAATATAAACGTCCATTTGTCTTAAGTCTGTTGGTTTTTTATAGAGAGATCATATATGATATATAAAATAAGAGAAGGGGTTGCTGATGTTTTGATTTAAATTTGATAAATTGAATGTCATATTTTAAAAGTAATCGTATTAACCAATTGAACTAAACATCTTGTTTGTTGTGTTGTTTCATGCATGCTTAATTTTGGGGTCATAAAACCAAACCAAATATAAAGTTAATTAGAGATGTTCATGGCTCGGCCTGGATCGCGGCACGATTTTTTTTCACACTTTTTACCCCAGCCCGATTCAAGGGTTTGAGCTAGTCTGTAAGTACGAATCACTATTTAAAAAATAATAATTTTTTTTATATTAATAGTTATATATTTTATAATTAAATTTAAATAAAAATATTTTTTATTAATAAATAGTAATTCGGGTCGGATCAGACCTGGTCGAACTGAAAAAATGATTATCCAGATCCGACTCAATACGAACTGGACGGATAACCCGATCCTTGAACAGGTCTAAAGCTGACAAACTTACTTTTATTTGGACTTTGTTGGTTTTTGCCCTTTGGGGATGAAGGGATTTAAAGGGTAATTTGTCAAAGATATTTATTTATGACCTTCATAAATGATAAATCCCTCCCAACCTCATTTAGTCAAATGATAATTAAATTGGAATTGTTTTACTCATTATAGGTTAGTCCAAATTAACAAAAGAACAAATGATGAGTATGGAAGAAGAAGAAGAAGAAATTCTTGGTCTTTACTCTCTCTAGTGGCTAAGTTTGCAAGTCAAAAGGGAGGAAGATATTATGGAAAGAAGGGAAGGGGCCATCCATTTTTTCTTAGTCTTTGAAAATCACAGTTTGAAACATTTGGAGCAGCTAGATACATGCTTAATTTTAATTAGTTGATTTTTTTTAGTTAATTATATTTTTGGTACCTGAACTTTGTGATACTGAAATTTTCAAATCGTGTAATGTTTTGATGGACAAATACAGCATAATCCTTATAAAATAATATTATTAGACTAAAAAATATATATTATTTTAAAAATATTATTTAATTATTTACAAATTAATTAATTTATTCATAAATCAATATTTATTAATTTATAAAAAAAAAATTATGTTTTCAATCCTTATACATGTATATTATTATTTTTTTTACTTAAATACATGAATGACTTAAAAATGAAAAACACTAGATGCAATGATGGAATCACCTACAGATAAAGAAATTATTCAAGTGGTCATGAATATGCCTACAGATGATGATACAGATTGTTATCGATTTTCTCCATGCAAGTGCACGTATCGTAACAAGTAATATAGTTTAAAGTAAAGAATCGAACCCACGAGGAATTGTCACTAAATTCGCTAAGTACTAAAATTAAAACAACCTAATCTTATCTAAACAAATAATTAAAGATGGTAATCAAACTAATTAAAAGAAACTAATTAAAAAGATGAATTCAATCAATTAATAAAACCTAGGATTACAACTTCCCTCAACACTTTGCTTGAATCTCTCCTACCCTCTTAACTTGATTAATGACGTAGAGTTGTTAACCTAGAGTTCTAATTTATTTATAAGGATCTTTCGATGGTCTTATAAAAATATATCTCTTAACCAATTAACTATATTCATATGATAATTGAATTGAAAAGAAACTCATTAAGCTTAGGCTCTAACAATGGTTACACATGACACGTAAGTGTATTCTTACCCTACATGCAGATCAATCCATCCTAATAAATGAATATGAAACATGTGTCATTCAATTCATGTCTAACACTAAACTCCCTTTTTCCAGTTGTATTTAGGCTACCAAATCAATCTAATTGGTGGCCAGTCAACTAAAAACATTAAGAACAAGATTGAACAAACAACTCAAAAACCATTAAATCAAGTTAGAGAGATAAAATAAATTCAAACTACATGTTGAGTTCCATTGCAATCCTAGTAAAATAAATTTAGTTCATGATAATTAAAGAAAACAAATATCCAAGGAGTTTCACCATCATTACCAATACAAGAAAAATAAAGAAGAAAATAGAGAAAACTAAGGGGTGTCAAATCTTGAGTCTTCAATCTTCACAAATCTTCTTATCTCCTTGAAAGCTTTTGATGGCTCATCTCCTCTCAAGAGAATTAGGTTTCTTAGAACCCAATCCCCTCTTTCTTCACCCTTGAAGAGTCCTATTATAGTGACTTAGACCCCTGGAGTCAGAACTTCGCATGCAAGCAATCAGGTAAGTGCAGTTTTTTTTTTCTCACTTTGGCGCCAGCCTCTTGGGTGGCTGCTTGCTGCTTCTGTCGTCTTCTCGTTCTTCCTCGGCTGATTTGAATGGGCAAATCTTGTCCGATTTGGACGAGTAAACTACTGTTGGAAAGGTATGGAAATCAACTTTAAAAGTAAAGAAGGAAGTTTTCTTGAATAAAAACTTTAAGATCATGTTTTCCTAGAAATAAGCTCTGAAGGTCAAATCTGCCTATACGTTGCTTCGCACCAATTTTCGTCTTTTCGCACCGCGAAGCTCCTTCTCACTTTGGACCTATAAAAACACATAGATACTAACTAAGTAACTATTTTAAACATGAAATGGATAAATGAAAATTAATCTAAAAAATCTAAAACTAATCAAATCCAAATAAAAACCTCAAGGACTTCGCCGATTTGAATGCATAAAATGTAGCAAAATAACTATATTTCCTAGAGTTATCACAGATCCAGATGATATTTGTGCTTTTCTAACTATTTCTCCAAAGAGGCATTTCAAGTAATAGTCACCTTAAATAACTACTTGCTACAACATGGAAAGAATGTATCAAACGTGATGTGTGCATTGCAAAAAATTAAGAATGAGGTTCACTTTGGTTGAAGTATAAAGAAAAACAAACAAGTTTAGATGCATACTTTGAGAAAGAGCTTAAATGAAAAGGCAAAAGTTGTTATTGGGTCTAAAGAATTATAAAAAAATATATTATTTTATGAGGAGGGATCCACTAACACTAGTGTAAAGCTAAATTAGTTTTACACACTTTCGTAACTTTTTATATGATTTATATTTTAACAAATCGACCGTTGGATTTAATAATATAATTGTATTCATCGTGCACGTAAAGTTTCGAATCAATCTGATATCTCTATCATATCGATCGAGAATACTGTCTTTTTTAATATATATTTAACGGTTGAAAGTTTTTACATCGAACAAATAGTTAGACATTTTTAATTTACTCGAAACTTGACGTGCATGATCTATGTGAATAGAACATGAAATACGACGGTCGGATAAACAAATATAAATCGTATAAAATGTTACGAAAGTGTGTATAAAACTAATTTAGTTTTACACTAGTGTAAGTGAATCCCTCCTTTTATTTTATACATTTGGTGAGGTTATTATTTTAATACATTGAGTCGAATCAAGACTACGAGATTTTATTAATTAATCAAAATTATCAATTTATATCGAACATTTATTTATACTAGTTGAGATTTTATTGTATCATAATTTAACACAAAGGACAATATACCACTTGAGATATGTGCTCATATTATTTTATATTAAAATGTTAGAGTTCTTCAAGTCATTGTTTTAAGCAATTTATATAATATATGCAGATAATTTTTAAAAAAAAAAAAAATTGTATTACATATGTTTTATTTTTATAATTATGATTTATTGGTTTGCAAATTGCATGTCTTTTAATGAATAATATGTCTTTGTATTGATATGAGTTTTAATTTATTTTAATAAATATTTTCATTTTATAATTGAAAATTTCTTTTAATATGAGTTTTTTAATTTCACAGAAATTGAGTTTTTATAATATTAAAGTATGTAAAAATTTATCAAAAAAATAAATTAAAAATTTATTTATTTATATTTTATATAATTATACTTTAAAAATATAATAATAACACATACTTTAAAAATAATATATTCACATGAAAATAACGTGATCATATACTAGTATATTAAAATGTAATGTGAAGTAGATAAATTTAAGAAGAAAAATAGCAAAAAATTGTCTAAAAAAATTTCTCTTACTTTTTACGGTGAAGTTTGTCTTGGGTGTATAAAGGCTTTTAAATCTAAAATCTGCCTAAAAGTAATTGGGCCGTGAAATGTGATTTTAGGTTTAGATCATTCATGGCAACAATCCATTACTTTTTTTTTCTTCATTTTGTTTGTCTGTTTTTTTTTTTTTTAATCTCAAAACCCACATAAACAAAAGCCCAAAACAAAAGCCTATTGACACTCGTATATGACCCATAAAAACCCTAGAGCTAGGAATTGATATATTTGTTCGACGCCATAGGAAGAGCAGCAGCTGCAGCAGCAGAGCAAAGGGTTTAGAGAGGAAATGGCGGCGAAAAGGAAGACTCCTGTCAAGACCAGAAACCCAGATCTGATTCGTGGTGTGGGCAAGTATTCCAGGTCGAAGATGTACCACAAACGTGGCCTTTGGGCTATCAAGGCCAAAAACGGCGGTGTTTTTCCCCGCCATGACCCCAAGTCTAAGGCCCCCGCTGCCGTCGAGAAGGCTCCCAAGTTTTACCCGGCTGAGGATATCAAGAAGCCGCTTCTTAATAAGCGCAAGCCTAAACCCACCAAACTCAGGTTCTTTTTTGAAATGATTATTCGTTTATTTGTAAATTTCTGAAGACATGTTGCTTATCGTTGATTTTTTTTGTTTTTTTATTTGTTTAGAGCGAGCATTACACCAGGGACGGTGTTGATTTTGTTGGCTGGGAGGTTTATGGGGAAGAGAGTTGTTTTCTTGAAGCAACTTACTTCTGGGCTCCTTTTGGTAACTGGTGAGTTTTTTTTTTTTTTTTTTTCTCTCCCTTGGTTTTATTTCATAGTAATTTTGTTTGTTTAAAGCATTTTTAAAACATATTTAACTTCCGTCCTTTATTTGTTATTGATTTGCTGAACGTTTGTTTGACAATTTTCTTGATGAAATGAAATCAGTGACTGCAAATGTAATTTGAAAGCAGTTGCAGCTCATAGTTATCCAATAAAGTATGATTTTTGTAATTCAAATACAAGTTGTTGGTTAGATACTGTCCTAACACAACCCATTTAACATTCAATATGCTGGAGATTGAGTGCTGCTATCATGAAATCATAACCTGAGATTTACGTGATGTTTTTACTCGTATTATATTCGTTTCGGGACATAGTATCCACATTTGCCTCTTGCGGCTTAGGGGGTTAGGTTATCATTTTTTGTTGTTTATTCATTGTAAATCAGTGTTAAAAAAATCGGATCGGCCGGTTGAACCAGAAACCGGTGGCTTGTCCAGTACGGTACATATCATAAAACAGGGGATTGTCCAAACTGGTGAAAAGCCGATTGAACCGGTTAAAACCTGGATAAAAACCAGTTCTAAATCTTCTTTTTTAAAAAAAAAAAAAAAATTATTGTATGTATGTGATTTTAAACTTTTAACCTCTTAAACTATATTAAAGATCATACCATTTAACCAAATACATATATTTATCAAGTCTTTATTATATTTAATACTTATTTAATATTAATTTTTTTTTAATACAACCAGTCGGTTCAACCAGTCCGGTTTTTTAACCATTGTTGTAAACTAGTGGTTCATTTTTTTGTGAATTTCTTTCATGGTTTGTTCTAGTGCTTTGCTTAAATTTGGGAATTTCATTTCATTGCAGGACCATTCAAGATTAACGGTGTTCCTTTAAGGCGTGTGAACCAATCCTATGTCATTGCTACTTCCACCAAGGTTGACATCTCAGGAGTTAATGTAGAGAAGTTTGATGACAAGTACTTTGCCAAGGAAGCAGAGAAGAAGAAGAAGAAGGGCGAGGGAGAGTTTTTTGAAGCTGAAAAAGAGGCAAGTTAGTTTGTTTGTTTTGCATTTGTTATAATTTTAAGCTGTCCTAATTGGGTTAATCTAATTTGATGTGCTGATTATAGGATAAGAAGAAGCTGCCAGAAGACAAGAAAGAAGACCAGAAAGCTGTCGATGCCTCTTTAATAAAGTCCATTGAGGGAGTCCCAGACTTGAAGGCCTACCTCGCTGCAAGATTTTCTCTCAAGTCTGGCATGAAACCTCATGAGCTTGTCTTCTAAAGGGTATTTTGCATTTAGTTATGTTAAGTGCTTTACTTTGGTATTCTTTTGGTTTAGAGCATCAGTGGTTGCATTATCGGATGCTATGTCGAAAACCTACTATATTTTGCTATGCAAGAACCTCAAATTTCCTATTTGATTGTGTTTTGTGCTAATCTGATTGGAGCTTGTTCTATTTTGAGGTCAAGTTTTGTATTTGGTGGAATCTGATAGCTTTTTCTTATTGAGTCGCTGATAGGTTTCTATTTTGTCGAGCCAAAAGAAGTAGGGTGATAACGGTTCGGTTTTGAAAAAAAATTATGGTTAATATGCAGTATTTTGATTTTTAAAAACCGAATCGAAATCGAATCGATCCAAACCGAAATTTACCGATTTGGATCGGTTGGGTTCATCGATTTTTAAAATTTTATTTTTTTCTATAGTAAATTTATGTTTTTTTTTTTTTACTAATTTAGAAATAAAAGATCTATTTTTACATTATAAAAAATAAAATGTAATTAAATTATCAATTAAAAAATAAAATTTGGTTCAGATCGAATAATTGTAGTTTTTTAACTTATGAATCGAAAGGCGAATTGAACGGAGTAAATTTAATAATTACTCCAATCGAATTCACTTCGAATTTCATAAAATTGAATCGAACACTATGGTTCGAATCGATTCTTGATTTTCTCGGTTTTTTCTCTGTCCTAAGCAGGAGTACATTGGTTCTTGGCCACTCTCTTGAGTTTGTATTCCATTTTGATTTACCAATTCTCTTTTCTACAATGTTAAAAAAATCGGATCGATCAATCGGATTTGTTGAATCGAAAATCAGTAGTCTGTTTGGTTCGGTGCATATAATAAAATCGAGAATTTTTTGAATCAGTAAAAAACTCGGAAAAACAAAACAAAAAAACGATTTTAAACTTATTTTTTAAATCCTTTTAAAAAGTTTTATTGTATGTGATGAGATTTGAATTTTTAATCTCTTGAATTTAAGTTAAAGATCATATCATTTAGTTAAATATATATTTTTATAAAATATTTATTATATTTAATATTTATTTAATATTAAAATTATTTATTTAATATTTAATTTTTTTAATGTATTCGATCAGTTTAATCGATTGTATTGATTGAATCAATATCGAAAATTTTATTGATTTGATTTTTGATCTGATTTTTTAAACATTACTTTTCTGAGTTCCAGTGGTATGGAGATCTGTGCTCCTCATGGATCCTCCACTGTCATTAGAGTTATAAGTAGCAATAATTTTTTTTTCTCAATTGGCTATTTCTAATGCTTTGTTTTGATACGAGGATGCTGTCTTTTGATTGGTAGATATGATTGATGTATGCAAGATGTGATCGAGTCGAGTCAAATCCAAACAATAAGAATCTCAAGTTTAAATTTGACTCGAAATTTATAGTTCGAAACTCTTTTAATTGATTACATTGAATAGGTTTAGGATTAGTTTAGTATTGTTGTTGGAAAAAGTTTGGATTGAAAAAAATGTGTAAGAAATTAAAATGTCAAAAAAAGATATGTTTAAAATAATAAAAGTGTAGAGATGTGAGGATAATAAAGTTATTTTATCCAAAAGCCAGCTTTAAAGCCCAAAAGCTATATTTTTTAGCTTTTTGGTTGGACTTTTCAAACTATGGTTTCAACAGCAGAAATCAAAATTTTTAATCTGTTTAGCATTGCGTTTGCGGTGAAAAGTAATTTTGACCGCAAAAACTGTGCTAAAATTCAATGCTAAACGAGCTTAGTATCATATTGAAGATTCAGAATCAAATTCTAACTTTACAAAAAAAAAAAAAAAAATTGTTTATGCAAGACTCGTTTAGATCAAATTGCAAAATGAAAAAATAAAGTCTCTAATTTTTAATCCTGCTTTGGCTGGAACCAAGTTTTTCAACTCCATGAGCTGTCTAAAGCAAAGCTTCTATCAGTGCCAAACACTACATTTCTTATCAAGCGAATAACCATAAACATGAAGATCGTACGAGTTTTTCTCTGTTTCCTCCTCTTCTCCACCTTTTCACCTTCTACGCAACCTTAACTGGACGAACCTGTCTGGTTCAGTACCAGATTTTCTTAGCCAAGTTAAGAACTTGACTTACTTGGACCTTTCATTTAATAACCTCTCAGACTCTATTCCAAGCTCCCTGTCTCAACTCCCAAATCTTGCTGCTTTGCATTTTGATAGAAACAAGTTTACTGGTTCAATACCAGAATCTTTTGGTATGTTTCCTGGCAAAGCACTAGATTTGTTCTTGTCTCATAATAAACATTCTGGTTTAATTCAAGCATCTTTAGGCAACATGGACGTCAATACCATTGACTTGTCGAGGAATATGCTGCTTGAAGGTGATGCTTCTTCAATGTTGTTTGGATCGAACAAAACGAGATTTGAAATTGATCTTTCAAGGAATATGTTCCAGTTTGATCTATCTAAAGTGGAGTTTCCCAAGAGTTTGGGAAGGCTGGATCTAAAATAATATCGAGATTATGGGAATTATTCCTGCAGGGTTGACTGGAGTGAACTTGCAACTCATGAATGTGAGTTATAATAGGTTGTGGGCAGATCCCAGTAGGAGGGCGGTTGCAGAGTTTCGATTACTCCAAATATTTTCATAAACGAGTGCTTCTATGTTGCTCCTCTTCAAAGCTGCAAGTAAAAGGGGGAGGCACTAAACTAAGGCTTTGCAGCAAACAGATTTGCCAGGGAAGAGAACCAGTGAAGTATGTATGCATGAAAGTGCTGGGAGAGTAGTAATAAGCGCCTTCTGGCTTCTGCTAGATGATCTAAGCATGTTTACGATTGTACCATATCGATTGTATCATAATTGTGAATGTAATAGATGCAGTTGCCAATGCGTTTTCGATCGCATCATAATTGTGAATGTAATAAATATTATCACGATCAATTACGATAAATATCAACGAGAAAAATAATCAAAACCGTAAAATAATAATTATAACATCGCATTACGAACATTATTTAAATCCCCGGATCTAACATTCAATTTGTGCTTTTATTGAGTGAGTTTAGAAATGACAATAAATCGGATATCTATAAATTTTTAAATATCCAATTTCGAATCCGCTTAATTTATCTAAAATCCGAATCCGTTTATTATCCACTTACTATCTGAATCCGCATTCGATTTAAAAAGCAATATCCGTCAAATATTCAAATCCGCTTAATATCCGAATTTATTAAATCATTTTAAAAAATAAAATAAAAATAAAATCAAACAAAAACTAAATAAGTAAATGGATATTGGATTTGAATTATCGAATCCGTTATCCGTATAAATAAAACGCATTCAAATATCCGACATTATCCAAACCAAAATCAAAGTAAATTCGAATAAAAGTAGATTCGAATAACGAATATCCAAAAATTCATATCCAAATCCACTTCAAATTCATTACAGATAGTAAATCCATTATCAATCTAAAAAAAAAACAAATCGGATAATGTCAAATATCTAATTTTTTTTACTATTATCTATTGCCATCCTAAGCGAGTCTGCTTGTAATTTGATTCGGTTAGAAGGGAGAAAAAGCACATAGGGTGCAGCTTCATAACAAGCAGCTTTGCAAAAGTTATGTTTTACTCAAAAACTTATTTGCTCTTGCATTGCAATGTGAGCATGAATTTTCTAATGGGATCAGATCATCAGAAAACCAAGTAGAAATAAAAGTAAAATAAAGGCAGCATAGATATGACTCTCACAAATTTGGCCCCCTCATGAGCTAAGATAAAGAACATGAAAGGTTAAAAAATCTTTCCAATCTCCCAGCAAATATAAAGGCACCAGAGAAAATCTTTCCAATATCAAAATTGAACAAAATCTTTTATCAGCAATTTGACCCTTTATTATAGTTTCCATAAAATTAGTGAAGTTAACTTTATAAACACAAAAAAGAGGAAATAAAGTATTCACAAAGCACTGGCCCTTCTCATTTCCTTTTAAGGGGTGCTGTCAAATATCAGTTGCTATAATTCCATTTTAGAAGTGAAAATGAATGCAGTCATTTCTTTACAGGGAATGACTGATGCAATGTCACAAGGAAGATTCCTTCCACTCTAATCTGTTAAGTCCGTCAACAATTGCCTTCCGAAACTCACCGTTATGGAGAAGAAACGATGAGACATGGCCGCCGGTAACCCATCTCACTTCTGATCCAGGCCAAGCCTTTTGAAGCTCCATCACAGAGTGCTTTGGTATGTAACCATCATCCTGAAACACATAATTGCAATTTGAAGAAATAGATGGTGAGACTGAATAACAAGAAGTGACTCTAGCAGACCATTATAAAGAGAGCATTAAGCATGAGAAGAGATAATTTTGGGATCTAGGTAGCACCGTAGACGTTCTATGAAAAATCTAAAACCTAAGAATGGTAAATATATAGGTGTTTGATTATCCTGTGAGCTTATTTACAGTATGTGGAATTACCCAAGCCTCCTCCCCATTCTACCAGGGGAAGAAAACTGAATAGTGGGCCTTAAAATAAGAAAAACATGGATGATTCCAACAATCAACAACATGGACTGCAGGATAAGGACAACTGCATCACCTAGTTGTTTGAAATTGGAAATTTAAATGCAAAAGAAATTAAGTGTTGAATCTTTTGTAAAATATCAAAACTAAATTTTCAATGAATGCAAGATTTTCAACATGTTAACAAACATCTACTAAGAAATTGACATCTATATAATAACACAAATGATGACTGATAAAACACATCATAATTCATAAGGCCAATAAAATACCAGACATGCTAAACTTTGAAATAATCAAACTGCCCACATATCTCATCCATTCGAACACTGACAGGCTATTGCAGCAAAATTCAACGGTGAGAACTTTTGAAAGGAAGAGCAACAAGTCAACTCTCTGAACCATACTCTTAAAACCATACTCTTAAAACCATGACTATTACAAGCAGTTGGAAAAAGGAAAGGATGAAGCAGAAGGTGAAAATGTTAGCTGCAAGGATGCTTCACTTCCATAGATAAGAGTGGATAACATGCAAACAAGAGGAAGATAGCAGTTCTGTAACAAAGTCAACAAGAAATAACTACAAGCTCCTTATCCATATTGTTAAGCAACATCCAGTTGTCAGAGAGAGATATGGTACTTACAGTTGCAGCAACAAATATTATGGCATTAGGGTTTTTGGGAATTGGAAAGCGAGTGACATCTGTGAGAGACAGTACATTTCGCATTCGTTCTCTCACCTCCTCGAGAGTCATTGCAGCCTCTTTTGCTGCAAGATCCTCTCTCAGTGCCTCCCATGCAGTGGCATGCTTTAATATACCCTCACAGAATGCCACAACAGCAGAATGTGGGGAGAGAAAAGGAAGGGTTGCAACAGGTGTGGGGTGCAGTGATCCAACCATTGCAGCATGCACTCCCCCTAATTCCATAAAAGCATAAAAAATTAAAAAGGATGTGCTAATTAAGGGTGTGAGCAACCCAGTTTTCAGGAAGAATATTGACCATATATTTCACAACCATGAACCATGAACCTAGTAATTTAGTTTTTAGCAAAAGGTAATATATGAAAAATACGAATACAATAAAAGCACCACAAGAACAATAATTCTTACCCATGCTAAGTCCACACACACCCATCTTGCCGAACCCTGCCTCAGAGTCTAACCAGTATAAAAGGCTGCGTGCCTCTTCAATGGTTGCTCTTCCTAATAAAAGCAAGTCACTAACACATAAGAGTTTTGCACCACGCTGCAGCATAGGACGTCTTTGACCATAGAAAGGGCTATAAAAATAGTTATATCAATTAGAAGGCCATAATTGCATAAGTAAAAGAAGACAAGCTTTGCTTTCAGCTGCTAAAAATAGTTGAGGACACAAAAAGGACTGACCTCTCAAGCACCATAGTTGCAATGTTTTGTTTCAATAATGGCCCGCCAAGACGCAATCTCCGTTCAAATGTATGGTCTCCTGTGCCTGCCAAAGGAGGTTAAATTTTATATCAATAAAGAGTTTTAAACATCAAATTCACAACCCAAATGATTTTCAATTTGAAGCAATACTTGCAAGATTGAAATATACATCTAAACTGAAATATTCTGACATGAATAATCTGGGAAATAACGGCTAACAAATTTATACAGGTATGGCAAACAAAAAAAAAAAGGTTTTATACACACGTGTAAATGAAACAGCACCACAAGAACATGAAATCTAGTGAATATGTCTAATTTTGTTATTTGAGAGTAGGAAGCAGTAGGAAAGAATAAACCTCAAAACATCCCCAATAAGTAAACTGTGTGCCAGGTGAAATTCATTTCAAACATCTTCATTTTACTCGTACGAACAGATTTTGACAAATTAGAGAAAGAAAAGAAATTAAAATAAAAAAGAATACCATTACTATGATATTCTGGAGGACAAACTAGAAAAGAAAGAGAATAATAAGAATAAAACGGAGAACTTGTGACTGTACAAGACCTCTCTGTTTCTTGCAAGAGAAAAGGAAAACCAACTTGCTGCAATAAAGAGAAAAGAAAATCACAATCTCCGTGCCAACAATGGAACAAGAGCATCAAAAGGTACTTTGTTCTCTCCAAGGCAATGGTCATTATCTAGGAATAACAATGGATAAAGGATCATAAAATCACTAAGTACAGAATGCAAGATGTACTAAATGAATTGGTTCAACATTTCATGCATTTAGGTTTCACCAGATTATTCCTATGTCTATTATTGAATTCTTGAGCAGTTGGGAAAATATATATACTATAGGCAATCAAATCTAATGTCTAGTTTGGATGACTGCACAGCCATGTTTGACATTAAGCCATACTCACGGCAGAGATATAGCATTTGAGGGTGTTGATGTAACCTTCAAACAGACTTGTGCTTTACCATCCACTGCTTATTGCTTAAGCATTTTCTTCTCTTCTTTAAGATCTTAGATTTTGAACATTGGGCGTAGCATGTAGGCTTGGCTTTCTTTTTCGTACATTTATTTTTCTTTATGGTTTTTTGCTCTTTTCCATGGGGCATGTTTCTTGTAAACCTATCATCTGATGGCAGCATGTTTTTTCAATCAATTATTATTAATTGAACAGAAGACTGCACGAAAATTCTCATAGACAGATAAGTGCATCCACATATAACAAGAAGGCAAACCTTGTGCAGACTTAACCAAAAAAAATCCAAAAAAGTTCCATTTTCCCCATTTTTAATGGAAATGAAGCGCATAATTTATTAATCGATCTGTCAGAACTTGGATGTGTTGTCTCGCTTAAATGTAAGCTTATATCAAGCTGCTATTTGGCATAAAAAGTTCAAGGAAAAAAGAAAAGAAAGAACATTAAAATCTTTAAAGCAACGATAGTAAGTGTGCTAAAACTTGAAATATGTACAGCTGGTCACAAACCACCATCATAAGACACGATAAACAAACAGCAGGAAGCTGGTGTCTCATTTACAATCAGAGGTTGTTGATCACTGTAAATAGACATATACGAACATTTCTTTCAAATTTACGTCCCGAATAAAGCAGAAACAAACTAAGCCTAAATACTCAATTTCTACTATGTACAAGATGATACATTCTAAGCTCATACCAAAAATAAAAAGCAATCAACTTGCATTGTCCAGGTATATAAGTAAACATAAATAAACAACTAAGGTTCACCCCCTAATTATAATAATTGAATCACTATTAAACTAAACTACAGCTAAACAATAATAAAATCATATCAAGGGCTTAAATACAAGGTGTCACCAATTCAATTCCACTACAATGGCGAAAAATCTCCAAACCAACTTAATTAATCAATCAAAGAAAATTAAAAGTGCAGGATTTATCTAATGGCTAAACAGGTATACCGTGATACCTGCAAGGTGAACCACACATGCCATCTTTTGAGGTGGCACAAATTTTGGGACAAGGAAAGCAACCCTTGCATTGTGACTTTCAGGAGGCAATGCACCAAGCAACTGCTCGTCACAAGGGGTCCTAAACACACCTTCTCTCAAGCAAGCATTTTGGGTCTCCCAAACTGTTTTCCAAATGGGTTGAATCAAGCTTGGAGGCCAGTTTTGGCCTTCAGTTTCAGGGAACAGCTGGCTTATCAATCTCTCCAGAAGCTCAAGCTTTGTTCCACCCCACCCTCTTGAGAAAAATGGTGGGCTTATCTTTGTTCTATGCATAAATGCACCATATACATGGTCTAGAATGTAATGAAGCATTCCCAGATTAACTGAAACCATTTTTTGAGGGAAACCCAGATCTCAAAATTGCTTAAAAGAGTGGAAAGTTGTATCCTTTTTTTTATTGTTTTTAGAAATACCCAGAAAAAAAGTTATCCACAATCCGAGTTAATTACAACAACCCAGTAATCAAAACTCTATAACGAGATTAGTATATTTTTTTTTTTTAAATAAAAGTTTAGTTAGATTGTGAAGAAAAGCACAATACAATTAGATCTGGTAAATAAACCATACCACCGTGTAAAATCTGAGAAAAAGCATGAAAAGATTGGATCCAATGAAGCAATAGAGTTGCACAAACAAAGAAATTACAACAACAACAAAAAAAAGAATTGAAGATCTGTAAACTATTCAGGTAAGAAATTAATAAGAAAAAAAAAGATTGAGAAAATGAATTGGCTGAGACCCAAAAGGATAGAAAAGGACTGATCATGAGGAAACCGAGGGAGATATGAATTTTTATTTGAAGCAAAGAGAAACAATGTGATGTCTAATCTATGGGCTGAATTTTAAAACTACCAAGACACGTGGAAAATGGGTCCCACTTGACACGTCATCCAGTATATATTTGCCACATCATATAACATTCATAGTGGTTTTGTTTATTCATTTATTATTTTTTTTTGGTTATTTAAAATATTCAAGTTCGTTCAGAATTAATTTTTTAAAATATTATCGGACGGCAAAACTAATTTTTTTTTTAATTTCACAAAAATTTTAATTTAAAATCATCTGTTTAAACGATTTGAATTCTTTTCACACATCAACTTAAGTTAGTATTTTTTTATTTTTAGGTTTTTCCTTTTGGCGTTTGTGTGGGTCCCACCATTGTAGAGGCCAGCAAGGAACAGAGGGGATAAGGTTGTAAATTATTCCTCATTTTCCCTACTAAAATTTTAATAATAATATAACCAAAAAATATTATTCTAGTTTTTCCTTAAAAATGGCTTACCTACTAAACAAATAAATTAATTAAAAGTTGGTGGAGATGATTATCATGATTATCCAGTTTAATTAATTATCTCAAGAAGTTTATTTCTCTGCTAATAATATACGGGCAACAGTGTTTTATTTCAAAGCTTAAATATTAAAAAATATTTTATACTTTTTTATTTTTTAAATAAGTTGTTTTATATTTTAAAAAAATAAGTTGTTATTCTTCCGTTATACCTTAATGAACTTTTAAAATGTTATTATCATTGTTTAATTAAATATTTTTATTTTGTTTGAACATTACTAAAATGATTATTTTTATCAAGTCAGTTTTTTTTTTTATATTTATTTGTGTTAATTATGTAAATATAAATATAACATAAATCATTAAATATATTAAAATTTTAAATTTAAATATAATATGCATATCAAATATATAATATTAATTATATTAATAATATTTAATCGTGTTGTGTTTTCGTATCTTATTAAAAAAAAAAAATTATCAGCTCTGCTTTTACAAAGCTCCTTTTCTCATTTATGTCATGAAGACGTGGGAAAGGTATTACGTGTTAAGAAATAATGATTTTTTTATTTTTATATAAAAAATTTAATTAGATCAAAATAATATTTTAAGAATTTAATTAGATAAAAATAATATTTAAAGATTTCGTGGATGGCTTTCTTTACCAGAGTATTTTTTTGACTTCTTTCAGTTGACCAGATTGATCTAATTCTACTTAATAAACTAAGGGTTTTTTTTTTTTTTTTCAATTGCTATAAGATTTGTTGTCAACGATCACATTTTGATATACTTTAAACTATCATTGCTGTAAGAACAAACTACATACCAGTTGGTGCTCGTGAATTAGTTATACCATCATTTCAGTTATGCAAGATAATCGCATATACCAAATTATGGGCTGGAACTTAGTCTTAAATGATTTTAATCATATGATCCTCTCTTGTCTAGTTTAATATATTTTCATGAAGAAAATAGTATATCAAAACACCAGTGTCAGGAGAACAAGTTTGCACTGCAGTTTTCTATTATGATTCTTCTCTGTTTGTGCTAGAGAACACATGACACAACAGTTTCAACTTGTTTCGATTTCCATTTGATAGATCAGAACGATGGAAATGGATTCAGCCTAGGGACAGGGTTACAGATTAAGGGATGAGCCCGTGGAAGTGTCAGTCCAGGTGCTTCTTTCATGTCAACCCTACCATAATTTGCTCCATCAACCTTCCAATCAAAGCATTGAATCATGGCAGCAAGGCTTGTCTGAACAACTTGCAATGCTAGTGAGGTTCCTGGGCAAGATCTTCTTCCACTCCCAAATGGCAGCAGATGAAAATGCTGTCCCCTTACATCCAATTGGCTTTTGCCACTTCCTTCTTTGCTGACAAACCTATCTGGGCGGAATTCAAGTGGGTTTTCCCAGTGATTAGGATCCCGACCGATAGCCCACACATTTACAAAGACTCGGGTCTTTGCTGGAATATCATAACCTCCAATATTACAGTTTTCACTTGATTCCCTTACAATCATAGGACCAGTGGGGTGAAGCCTTAATGTTTCCTTTACAATAGCTTGAAGGTAGGGGAGATTGCTGATATCTGATTCTTCCACTATTTTGTTCCTTCCTACAACATTATCAATCTCTTCTCTTGCTTTCTCCATTATGTTAGGATGATTAATAAGCTCCGATAGAGCCCATTCTGTTGTAACAGCAGATGTGTCGGTCCCAGCTGCAAATATGTCCTATAAAATTTATAAAGTATGCATCAGTATTGTCTGTGAACTCTATTATGAAGTCAATATATAACTGATTTGCCTTTTTCCTGGTATTTAAACTTGAAAAGGTTGATGTAGTTCATGGTGAACCTTCGAAATACATTCCTGTAACAATTTAGCTGTCAAATGCTTTATAATTTAACTACATTTGACTTTTTGAGCAATTAACAATCTACACAGTTCAATGACCTCTACCTAATAGCCAGACTGCAAGAGGCCGGCAGAACTAACCTTGATGTCGATGCCACCCGGTGAATTTGGATTGCTTATCTTTCATAAAGATTTGTTTAAGATATGCGACAATTTCTTCATCTAACTGAAATTAACATGGATACCAGGCCTAACTTTCTGAAATTAAAATGGATACTAGGACTGTGGTTTATGTCATTACGCCAAAATTAGTTTTAGATAATATTTTTCTTATAATATTTCTCAAATATTGTTAAAAGTAGCAAAGACAACACTTTGACAGCATTTTACATATTGCTGTTATATATTATAATGGCCAATAATTACAGCATTTTTAAATTTTTTAGAAGCATTTTACATGTGTTGTTATAAATCTTATCATATAAAAATACTTTTGGTAGCACTTATAATTGCTATCATTGAGATCTTTTGCAACAAATGAAAAATGCATGCAAAAGGTCATGAAAAGCTGTTATAAAGTAGAAATAGCAGCATTTTGATAAGTGTTATTATACATATGTAAAAATGCTACTAAAGACATAAGGCTGCGGCCACACATGGATAAATGTTGTCTTATCTTACAACAACAGTTTTTTTTTTTTTAAAATTTTCACAGCACTTCAAAATGTTGTTATATATCAAATTTGGCGTAGTGTGTACTTTGTGTAGATTTAGCTTATGTTACTCGGATTCAGGTGTGAGTGTTGGATATGAGTATTTTTAATTTTTTTAAAGTTTTTTCATATATTTGGAAGGTCATATCCTCGTACCCTTGTCCGGATATGTGTTGGACACGGGTATCAAACGCGAATACTTCAAGTAAAGCGAAGAGTCGGAGCAACATAGGATTTAGCTCTGTAGATTTTGCTCAAATGATTATTATATTCTTTCTAGAGACTTTCAGGCTGGAGGTTAGCAACAGATTTATCTTTCAGGGAAGAAGTGAAGAAAATTAGACTACTAAAACAAAGTACTTCAAATTATAAAGTAGCTTGATGAGAAAGAGAAGGAGAATGTTAAAAAGGTTACCAGGATGAATGCCTTTATGTTTTCTCTGGTTAATCTCATCTCCGAGCTTTCATCTTCTGATATATCAAGTAAAATATCAAGCAAATCTTTCACCGTCTCACTATCACCTCCATCCTTCATTCTCTTCCTTGCTTCTTCATGTTCCTTTATTATTTTATCCATCATTGCATCAAATTTATCACGAACTTCCTTGAGCTTTTTATTGATTCCTTGCAAATCCAAATTCTTACAGAACCAGATAAAATCTGACAAATTAAACTGCCCTGAGAGCTCAGCTATTGCTTTCACTAACTTCCTTACCTCTTCAGCTTCATCTTTATCATTGGAACATGTTTGATTCATTGCCATCCTTGATACAGTATTATTTGTTAGCCTTACAAGCTCTCCTCCAACATCCACTTTTACACTCGTATCTGCTTTTTTCATCATAAACTGCAAAAACCGTCTTAATTCTTCACGTCTAACTGGAAGAAACTGATCTAACATTCGGCCACTTAGTAGTTCAGACATGCAAATTTTCTTCATGAACTTCCAGTACGGTCCGTATGGAGCAAAAGAGAAATCAGCTGAGCCATACGTAAGGTAGTCAATAGCAGCTGTTATTGGACGGTTGGAGAAAGAGGACTCGTGGGTTTTGAGGAACTCCTTGGCCATTTCTGGGGAGGAAGCCACAACACAAGGGACAGATCCGAGAAGGATATGCATTAAGGGTCCATGTTTGGTTGAAAGTTTGTGAAGAGCTTGGTGAGGTATTGGTGCAACGAGGTGGAGGTGTCCGATGATTGGCAACGCCATTGGGCTCGGTGGGAGACGTGTTGTGGTCCGGTTCTTGGTGAAGATCGTTCTGACCAAAATGAGAGACACTAGCCAAATGAGGAAAACTATGATGTAGGCTTGGAAATCAGCCATCTTTGAACCTTGGTAAATCTCTTAACAATAGGCCTTTGGTTTTAGAGTGGTGTTTACTGTTTATATAAGTGCTAGGATGTTAGACTTCCATTAATTACTGAAAGTTTTTATCAATCTTGTATTTGGATTTAGGGTTTTCATCTTTGTTCCTTCTTGTATGATTTTTGGGATTGCCATGACTGGGTTAGTGGCCGTCTGCCGACTATGACAAGGTCAAAATGTTAAGGATCAGCCATTTTATGTAAGGACATTTTTCATCTTATTCTTCCAATGCTCTTTCTTTTGTCCTAACATGTAGGTAAGCTACTCGTTACGCCTTCATATTGATAATTTTTTAGTCCATTTTTGAATGATAATTCATTTTTTTAGACACAGGCTTTTGGTTGTTTCCGCAAGTAGCCAGCCGGCTGGGGGCGAAACAAAACCAATAGAATTGACAAAAAAAGAGCTAAAAAGGAAACAAAACAATTAGTAATAAACAATTCCTTAATCGCTTTTGTATGACTGAGTCTGAAAGGTAGTTAACAAATAGAAAAACACAGGATTTAATCCTGGTTGTTTCTTTTAAAGGTGCACTAGATTACTTCATTTGAGTTTAATTATATGTTGACTCAACTGTGGTCATTGGCATTTTTGGTTTTTTAATGCCTTAAAACCCTCTTCTCAAAGAAATATCCATCCAAATAAGTCCAAAGTCGAAAGTCCTTATGTCTGGTTAATGCAAGTGATCAGTGGAGGTAATGAGATGGAAACGAATTAAACTCCTAATTTGATATAGGAAATATTTTTCAGCCATGTTGACGTGGAGGTGAGGTTGGTGAGCTGTTTGGAGGAGATGAGGCACGAAAAAAAGGTTTTAAGGATAGAGATGTACAGCGGGTCGAATATATATATATATTGTAATATCCGAATTTAAATCTGTAAAATTATTTTAAAATTTAAATTTATTTATTATCCGCATTAAATTTGAATATTACTATCCGAATCCGAATTAAATAACATTATCTTCCGGAAATCCGAATATGTTAAATATCCAAATTCAATAAATAAATAAAAAAAATTAAATTTAAATTTGGATAATGGATAATGGATTTGGATTTGGATATAGATATCCGAATTCGCAAAAGTAAGAGGATTCGGATAGCCGATTAGGATATCCAAATCCGTTATCCGTATAAATAATGCGGATTGGATATTCGAGGTTTCATATCCGCATCTGCTTCGAATCCGTTGCTGATAGTAATTATAATATCCGAATCTGAATGTTATCCGAATCCATAATATTTGAATCCGCAAAAAATAAATATGATAATTGTAAATATCCGAATCCACACTATCTATTACCATCCATATGTAAGGATGTCAGAATTTGAGTTCCGGAGTCCGTACAAAAATAAATTTTGGATTGAGAGAATTTCGGGTAGAAGGCAAAAAGAATGTTACATGATTTTTTTTTTTTTTTTTTTTTTTTTTATCTAGGTTAGTGTTTATCCATCCTTATATATCTAGTGATCGGATGCTTACGAGTTTGAAAAATATAAGGCATATATATACTGAAAAGAGATTGCCACTGCCAGGTATCTTGCATGTATATTTTAGGCAGCTCTGGTCATAACAAGTATTTTAGGCAGCTCTGGTCATAACAAGTCGCTTTGAAACAAATTCTTTTTGATAATGTAGCTTTTTATATTACTCTTTTGACTGAACAAATATTAAATTTATAATCTGCAATTTTCACCACTTGAAAATTGCATAATTTTTTAATTCCTAGACAAGTTAGCCAAAGTTTTCCCTCAAGAGTGAGATCAACACCTCAAAAGTCAACCACGTTGCATCCTAGAATTGGTGGGAGTATAATCAAGATTAAAAATAAGGGTTTATATTTGATGTACAATGTATATATTTATATACTGTATATACTGTCAGTGAATCAGATGATATCATTTTATTAAAAATTTTTAAAAATAAATACTGATAACTTTATTTTTAATAAAGTGACATCAAATGATTCACTGACAATATATAAATTTATACACTATCAATACATCAAATATAAATTTTTAGCAAAATGACAATATTGTAGATTGAATCATGCATAAGCTATGATGTATGTTCATTAGTTTCTAGTTTCTTGTTATTTAAATTTTTTAATTATTCAAATAATTAATATGTTCAAATTTTTGTTATTATTTTTATTAATATTTCATTTATATAAAAAATTAAATTTTACCTTAATTTTAATGATGCAATTTTGTAAATAGTTTACCCTATGTCTTCATAATTATTTTAAATTAATCCACCTTTTGAAAATAATTTGGGATCCCACAAACACTTCAAAAAAATATTTTCTAAAATTTATATAAATTGATTATCGGAAGAATTTCAAAAAATTATTATGTTATATTATTCTTTATTATTAATAGATTTATTCATCTAGCAATCTACACATTTTTTTTATAAAATTTTTTAACATAATAATTAGACCCTAAAAACATGAATAAATAAAAATAATAATAATAAGTTGCAAAATTAGACCTCTCAATTAAAAAAACTTTTGAAATGGACTTGCTTTGATTTAGCAAATTAAGTAAAAAAATAATTTGGGAATTTTAGAAAAAATATCACTTATAATTTCTAAAACTTTCACCGTTGTAGAATTTTCAAATAACTATTTTTATTATTTATTATTATCAATCAAGAAATTGAATAATTTTGTAAATTAAAATTGGCAACACAATGATAAAAATGAATGAACTAAAAAAGGTAAAAAGATTAAAGATAATTATATATAAAGAGAAGATGGAATTATGTAACTAATCCCTATATTTCGACAAAATTTAAGATTTAGTCTTTACATTATAATTCATATAATTTGAGTCTTCCTAATTTAATGATTTGTTACGATTAATCCTATCCAATCACTAGCCGTATCAAATTTCCACCTTTAATGTCACTGACTTAACCATTGACTTCGCTTAGGTGTTTTTTTACCAAGTTAACATGGCATTTTCGTAAAATTTTGAAATTGAAAGAAAATAAAGTGGATTTTTTTTGTCACCTGGCTATTTTTTATGCATCCAAAAAAGTATCTAATTTAATCTTACACTTAAAAAGAATCAATTATAGAATATAAAAATTAGCAAGGGTCGAATCCACAGTGATTGGTGTTTAGTTTACCAATCACTAGTTTAAAACTTAAATTCAAAGAATACAAAAGTGAAAGGAGGTTTTGAAATCAGTTTAAGCAAACAATAAAAAACGAAAGTAAATAAATAAAAAGTAATCAGATATGAGAAAGGTATGGTTAAGGTTTCATTCTCCACCACTAGACATCATTGAGAATCAATTTCAGATCCATCAACATCAATTAACTATCAAAATTATCAACCGTAGATAACAATAAGTTTTGCTACCCCAATCTTTTCTTAGTTTGTCGTTAAATAGAATAAGCTCTCTATTTAATCTCTAATTATCAAACAACCTAGAATAAGCTCTCTAAATTCAATTTGATAATAGCTTTGTGATGAGAAAGATAGGTTGATCTAAGCAACAAACACGTAAGCTCGGATTGTTCAACTTATGTTATGTTTCACATTGTAATTCCCGAAAACCCAACGTAATCATGAATTACAAATTGCCACTAATGAATAAGAAATCAAGACAATTGCACTAATCAAGACTCCTAAACTAGCATTAGATAGTTATCAAGATCTATCTAGTTTGCGACCTAAACAGATCAAGACAAAGATCATGAACAATTCTTTTAGAAGAACATAAGCAACTTTGATAGAAAATCAATATTTGATAGAATCTGAAAATCAATTACACAACATGTCTAGGGCTTTGAAATCACCCTTAACCAAAGAGAAATTTAGCCTTGCATAGGCATAGTTAACATAAACATGAATATTAAAAAGAAACTAAGAAGAAAACAAAAATAAAACTAAGAGAAAATAGAGAAGAAGAAGAAGAATATTGATAATAATCAAAGCATATACTAGTTTGTGGCTCAAAAGATGGTATTTATAGAGCTTTAAGACCTTGGAAACCTTTTCTTACTGATCAAGGAAGCTAGGAGGCACAAACTTGCAAATTTGGCAAAAATCCAGATTTTTTGCGATTTTTGAGGCAGTAGGGTTGGCGCCGCGGCGCCGAGTTCACTGACTTGTGTGTGCTGAGCTCTCTGACTTCGGTTTCTTGGTTGCTGCATCTTCTCGCACTTCGTCGGCTGATTTGGATAACCATTTCTTGTCCGATTTGGGCGTGTAAACTATCTTTGGAAAGGTATTCAAGTCAGCTTCAAAAGTCAATAATGAAGTTTCTTCAAATAAGGATTTTAACATCATGATTTCTTAGAAACAAGCTCCGGAGGTTTGCTTGATCGCTTTGTACTAAGAATTTGATCTTTTTGACTCCCAAGTCTTCTTCTATCTTATTATTGTAACTTTATAAGCTCTTTAACATCATATTTGACATATTTTGACTTCATCTCTTCCAAAATACCTATAATTCATAAAACCATAGTAAAATGTCAAGGAAATTAAGAATTAAAGCACAAAGTATAAGGAAATAATATATGAAAATGTATGAAATTGAGCACTTATCAAATTCCCCTACACTTAGTCTTTTGCTAGTCCTCGAGCAAAATCAAATAAAAACAAAATAAGAAATCATAATCCAGTCCACTTTCAATAAAAATGAGAGACAATCATTGAATAAGTCTTATAACTAATCAATAACTTAAAGAATTTCACAAAAAATCATGCTTGATAGTAAAGAGTTTGAGTTAAGCTAACATTAACATAACATATCTCAATCAAAAGAGTGCATGTTCAAACTTAATCTCAACTTCTCATATGGGATACTCTCATGATTTTCACTCTTTAAAGTAGTGGTAAAGTGTTTACACTCAATCAATCTCATGAAAACAGTTCTACCATATGTTTGCTTGTCCACCTATTCTCCACTACTTAGATTATGCAACTTCATGAATCAAGAGGTCTTTATTCAAGGTTGTAATGGGGCCAAGGGGTTATAATGTGGTTAAAAAATAAAAGGAAAAGGATATTACAAAGGTTCCAAAGATTTCATAGAGTTTAGAGACATAATAAATTCATACAAAGAAAACTTCTCAAAACTCTTTACAAAGCATATAATACATAGGCCGAATATTCATGTTAGGCATTTTCTTCATTCTAAACAACTTTGTAACATCTTTTTCTTTTTCCACAAGTTCAAGAGATGATTCATATTTCTTTTTTTCTTTTTTACATGGGAATGTATTTGGTAATATTCCCTTTATTTTCTATTGACTTTTCTTTTCTTTCCCCCCCACACTTATTTCTTGTTTCTAACCCAAATTATCAATAGATCTTCCTTGTCTTTGTAAATTATCTCAAAACATGCTAATTCATCTTTAGAACAAGGGCAAGGATATAAATAAATATATTTAGGTTAGGGACAAGATGTGGTTACCAAAGAAATAGCTTATTCAATGTAGGCTGAAATTGGCTCACTAGGGGGATGTTCTCTTGGAACATCAATAAGGAATGGCTATTTGGTCTTGGTTATAATCCTAATGCCTCTATCATATTCATGTTGTCACATACATCAATATAGTCTCAACAAGGTTTAAAGCAAGTTCCAGAGAATCATGTAATCATAAGAGCACACAAGAAAGAAATTAGATTGATATATATAATGCATCAATCATATAGGCTCAAAACTCACAAGGATGATTATACAAGTCAATATTAAGTCTAAACATGCTTCTTTCTCAATCAACATATCATATTAACATTGGCTTATAAAAAATTATTAATGTCAAGCTTAATTCTCATGAACATCTTATCACTAATGATCAGTTTTAGACCCAATGCAATTCATATCTCATCATAGTATTGAAAGTAACTAAAACACACTAAAAAGAAAACAAAGCTAAAGGAAATCCTAAATTCTCCCCCCCACACTTAATTCTTACATTGTCCTCAATGTAATTCTATTATCCCCAAATATAAGAATCATGTGTAAAGGAAAAGAATAACTAATCAAAACAAACTAAGGAATAAACAATAAAAGATAGTATGATGGAGAGTAAGGAATAGCAAATCTAATTATAATATGTGCTCTCCATCTTTTTGAGTTGCCTCCCAAGAAGCGCTTGGTTTATTGTCCTCATCCTGACTTGGACCCATGCCATCATTCTTCAACATAATTTGGCTCATAGAGTGGTAACTCCTCGACATCTTGCATTGGAAAGTTCTCATAGTAAGGCTTCAATCTATGGCCGTTTACCTTGAATGCTTTATCTGTTTTTGAACTTTTGATTTCAACTGCACCATGAGTAAACACATTAGTAATAACAAAAGTTCCAACCTAACGAGAACATAATTTACCTGGAAACAACTTAAGGTGCGAATGGAAAATAAGAACTTTTTGTCCAACAACAAAGTCCTTTCTTGATATCATCTTGTCATGGAACGCCTTAGTTTTTTCCTTGTAAATCCTAAAATTCTCATATGCATCATTCTTTATCTCCTCAAGTTCTTGTAAATGAAGTTTTCTTTGCTTACCTGCCTCATCCATCTCCATGTTGCATTGTTTGATAGCCCAATATGCTTTATGTTCTAATTCAATCGGAAGATGACAAGGCTTACCATAAACAAGTCGATAAGGAGACATACCAATGGGTGTCTTATATGCTGTCCTATAAGCCCAAAGTGCATCATCAAGTCGTGAACTCCAAACATTCTTATTTGGATTAACTGTCTTTTCAAGGATGAACTCTACTTCTCGATTTGACATTTCAGCTTACCCACTAGTTTGAGGATGGTATGAGGTGGAGACCTTGTGTGTGATGTTATACTTCCTCAAAAGTGCTTCCATGGTCCTATTACAAAAGTGAGTACCCCTATCGCTGATTATGGCCTTTGGTGTTCCAAACCTTGCAAAAATGTTAGTTTTGACAAAATCTGAAACAACTTTAGAGTTATTAGTCCTAGTGGCTTTTGCTTCCACCCACTTTGACACATAATCAACGGCAAGTAAAATATAAAGATTACCAAAAAAAGAAATAAAAGATCCCAAGAAATCCATGCCCCATACATCAAAAATTTCAACAATAAGTATTGGAGTTTGAGGCTTTTGAATTCTAGCACCTAAATTACCTGTTCTTTGGCAACAATCACATGACTTGCAAAGAAGGTATGCGTCTTTGAACAAAGTGGGCCAATAAAATCCAGAATCGAGTACTTTTATAGCTGTTCGTTTGGATCCAAAGTGTCTTCCACATGCATAAGAGTGATAAAGGTTAGAATAGAATGTAATTCAGATTCAAGTACACACATTCTTATGATCTGATCAGTGCAATGCTTCCAAAGATAAGGATCGTCCCAAATATAGTATTTGGCATCACTCTTGATCTTATTATGGTCAATTCTTGTGGCAACTGCTTGGTGACTAAGTAATTAACAATATCAGCATACCAAGTAGTTGTTGTTCTCATGGAAAATAGTTGCTCATCCGGAAAGTTCTCATGCAGCGGTAGTGCATCCTCTTCATGAACTAAATGGCTAAGATGGTCCGCAACTAGGTTGTCACTACCTCTCTTATCTCTTATTTCCAAATCAAACTCTTGTAAGAGAAGTATCCATCTAATCAACCTTGGTTTGGCCTCTTTTTTAGTGAGCAAATACCTAAGGGCTGCATGGTCAGAAAATACAATTACTTTAGTACCAATTAAATAAGAATGAAATTTCTTTAAAGCAAATACAACAGCCAAAAGTTCTTTTTCAATAGTGGAATAGTTTAATTGAGCATCATTAAGAGTTCGGGAGGCATAATATATGGCATGTGAGGCTTTGCCAACCCGTTGGCCCAAAACAGCTCCAATGGCATAGTCACTAGCATCACACATGATTTCAAAAGGTACATACCAATCTAGTGGTTGCATGATAGGAGTTGATGTCAAGAGCCGCTTCAATGTTTCAAACGCCTCTTTGCATTTATCATCAAAATGGAAATCCACATCTTTTTGTAACAACTTGCAAAGAGATAGTGTTATCTTTGAGAAGTATTTGATAAATCTTCTATAGAAACCTGCATGTCCAAGAAAAGAACGAACCTCTCTCACATTTGTGGGAGCTGGTAAAGAATGCATAATATCTATTTTAGATTTATCTACTTCTATTCCCTTAGAAGAAATAACATGGCCTAAAACTATTCCTTGTTCTACCATAAAGTGACATTTTTCCCAATTCAAATACAAGGTTAGTTTCCATGCATCTTTCAAGTACAAGTGTATGGTTATCTAGACATCTATCAAAAGAATCGCCATAGACACTAAAATCATGCATAAAAACTTCTATGATATTCTCTACATAATCTGAGAATATGCTAACCATACACCTTTGGAATGTAGCCAGTGCATTACAAAGACCAAACGGCATGCGTCAGTATGCAAAGGTACCAAACGGACATGTAAAAGTTGTTTTCTCTTGGTCCTCTGGAGCAATTGCTATATGATTATAACCTGAAAAACCATCAAGAAAACAATAATGAGAATGGCCAGCTAATCTTTCAAGCATTTGATCAATAAAAGGTAAAGAAAAGTGGTCTTTGCGAGTTGTTGAATTAAGTTTTCAATGGTCAATACAAACTCACCACCATGTTTGAATTCTAGTAGGAATTAGTTCATTCTCATTATTTTTTACAACAGTTACACCGGACTTTTTAAGAACTACTTGGACCGGGCTCACCCATTTGCTATCCGAGATAGGATAGATCACTCCAACATCTAGGAGCATCAGTATCTCATTTTTCACCACATCCATCATAGGAGGATTCAATTTACGTTGTGTTTCTTTTGTTGGTTTGGACCCTTCCTCTAACAAAATCTGGTGCATGCACATAGATAGGCTTATTCCTTTGATATTGGCAATTGTCCAACCAATTGTTGTCTTATGCTCTCTAAGCACCCGGATAAGTCTCTATTCTTGCAAATGTGTGAGCTCTTTGGCAATTATGACTGGTAGTGTGTCCTTTTCACCTAAGAACGCATATTTCAAGTGGTCCAGTAATGGTTTCAACTCTAAAGTTTGTGCTTGCAAAATGGAAAGTAGAAGTTTCTCATTAGATAAAGGCAATTCAATAAATGAAACATAAAAACTTGTATTTTTAGGTGGTAATGCTTGTAACGATGCTACTGTCTCTTCCACTTGTTCACTCAAAGCGAGTTTCTCTTATCCTTTAGAATTCTCCAAGCCAAGGTACCTGTTAATGGCTACTTCCAGACTATCTTCACCATCTAGTTCAAAAGCTTTCTGTACCAAAGAATCAATTATATCAATAGTAAAAACAGAATGCACATCACTATGGTATCTCATGGCCTCAAAAATGTTAAAACGAATTATTTCACCATTAAATTCCATAGTGAGATGCCATCATGCACATCTATTTTAGTCCTAGCTGTTTTTAAGAATGGTCTCCTAATAAAATGGGTATTGGATTAGACATCTTATCTTCCATCTCAAGAACATAGAAACCAGAGGGAAAAACCAACTCATTAACTTGCACAAGGGCATCTTCTATAACTCCTCTAGGATAAGTGTTAGAACGGTCAGCAAGTTGTATTATAACACCGATTTCCTTTAATGGTCCTAGATTCAATGAAGCATAAATTGAATATGACATTACATTAATGGATGCTCCTCGATCTAGCATAGCACGCTCAAACATGTTGTTGCCTATCTTACAAGGAATGATAAACATACTTGGATCCTTGCATTTAGGTGAGAGTTTCTTTTGAAGAACAACTGACACATTCTCCCCCACATTTACCTTTTCATTCTTTTTCAGCTTTTGTTTAGAAGTGCACAACTCTTTTAGAAACTTGGCATATCTTGGCACTTGCTTGATAACATCTAGTAAAGGAATGTTCACCTCTACTTTTCGGAAGGTTTCCAAAATTTCCTTATCTTGCTCCTCCTTCTTGGACTAACCTGCTAGGAAAATGTGGAGGAGTTATATAAGAAGGAAAAGATGGTTTAGGAGTTACCTTTTGTAGTGGCTCATTGGGATATGAAGATGCTGCCATGGTGTTGTCCTCCCCTTGAGCACTATCCTTTTGTGGTGTCTCAAGCTGTTTCTCACTTCTTAAAGTTATGGCATTGACATTTTCTCTAGGATTCACTATAGTTTAGGAAGGTAATTTCCCGGAATCCTTTGCTTGCATTTGACTTATTGTTGTTGCCATTTGCCCCATTTGAATCTCCAAATTTCGGATACTTGCCTTTGTTTCCTGCTGAAATTGAATTGTATTAGTAGAAAGGGCTTTAACAAATCTTCAAGAGAAGTACCTGAATTTTGAGTGTGTGGCACTTGTTGTCGGGTTTGATATGGTTGTTGAACCCTTTGTTGAAAACCCGATGGTTTATTATCAAATGGTGGAGGAGCAACTTGTGATTGGTTTCCTCCATAATTGAAGTTTGGATGATCCCTCCATCCTGGATTGTAAGTGTTAGAGTAGGGATCATACTTCCTTGGTTGGTTCTGAAATCCACCCATGGCATTCACATGTTCATTGGTATCCTCTTGTACTGTTGGGCACATATCAGTTTGATGCCCCATGGTTGAACATATGCCACAAGCCTTAATTTGCTGTATATTACCTACAGCCAATTGTTGCACAAGAGAAGTCAGTTGAGAAATTGTTTGTTCAAGGGATGATGTACTTACCTCATTGACTTTCTTGGTTTGTGCTGGTGGATCTTGTCTCATTGAGAATTGTTGGGAGTTGGCTGCCATGTTGGAGATGAGAGATCTAGTAGCTCCGGGAGTTTTATCAACTAGAGCTCCCCCACTTGTTGCATCTATTATACTTCTCTCCATGGGCATGAGTCCTTCATAGAAATATTGGATGAGAAGTTGTTCACTTATTTGATGGTATGGACATGCACAAAGTTTCTTGAACCTCTCTCAATATTTATATAAGGACTCTCCGTTGTATTACCGAATCCAACATATCTCTTTTCTAATGTTGGCAGCTCTAGATGCTAGGAAATACCTTTCCAAGAATGCTTTCTTCATACCATTCCATGTAGTTATGGTCCCAGATGGTAGATAGTAGAGTCATTCCTTTGCCGAATCAGCTAGAGAGAATGGGAAGGCTCTTAACTAAATTTGCTCTTCCGTGACCCCGGTTGGCCTCATGCTTGAGCAAACTACATGGAATTTCTTGAGATGCTTATTTGGATCCTCTCTTGCAAAACCATGAAAAGTTGGGAGAAGATGAATCAAACCAGATTTTAATTCAAAAGCCACCTCAAGATTAGCATATTCAATGCATAATGGTTGTTGATCCAAGTTTGGAGCGGCTAGCTCCTTGAGAGTTCGGTTGTCAGCAGCCATCTCTCCTTGTTCCAGTTGGATGGTTTGGATCAACTCTTCGTTTGTTATATGATGGGAAGCTATGAATTCCCGAATTCTCCTAAGTCATAAGTGAGGTTCTTCTTCTTTGGAAGATTAGAACATTCACTGAAAAAGAAAACAAGAAAATAAACTAATTAAAACAGAAAATAAGAATAAACCAAATAACTAATAAACTAAATAAAGCAATCCCCGGCAATGGTGCCAAAAACTTGGTGCACCCAAAAGAGTGTATCTAATTTAACATTGCACTTAAAAAGAACCAATTGTAGAGTATAGAGATTAGCAAGGGCCGAATCCACAGGGATTGATGTTTAGTTTATCAATCACTAGTTTAAAACTTAAATTCAAAGAAAACAAAAGTTAAAGGGGGTTTTGAAATCAGTTTAAGCAAACAATAAAAATACGAAAGCAAGTAAATAAGAAGTAATCAGATATGAGAAAGGTATGGTTAAGGTTTCGTTCTCCACCACTAGACATCATTGAGAATCAATTTTAGATCTATCAACATCAATTAATTATCAAAATTATCAACCGTAGATAACAATAAACTCTGCTAACCCAATTTTCTTTAGTTTGTCGTTAAATAGAATAAGCTCTCTATTTAATCTCTAATTATCAAACAACCTAGAATAAGCTCTCTAAATTCAATTTGATAATAGCTTTGTGATGAGAAAGATAGGTTGATCTAAGCAACAAACACGTAAGCTCGGATTGTTCAACTTATGTTATGTTTCACATTGTAATTCCCGAAAACCCAACGTAATCATGAATTACAAATTGCCACTAATGAATAAGAAATCAAGACAATGGCACTAATCAAGACTCCTAAACTAGCATTAGATAGTTATCAAGATCTATCTAGTTTGCGACCTAAACAGATCAAGACAAAGATCATGAACAATTCTTTTAGAAGAACATAAGCAACTTTGATAGAAAATCAATATTTGATAGAATCTGAAAATCAATTACAACATGTCTAGGGCTTTGAAATCACCCTTAATCAAAGAAAAGTTTAGCCTTGCATAGGCATAGTTAACATTAGAGGTGGCAATTGGGCGGGTTCGGGCGGGTTCGGGTCGGTTTCATTCGGGTTCGGGTTCATTCGGGTTCGGGCTCATTCGGGTTCGGGCTCATTCGGGTTCGGGTCCATCCGGGTTCGGGCTCATTCGGGTTCGGGTCCATCCGGGTTCGGGCTCATTCGGGTTCGGGTCCATTCGGGTTCGGGCTCACTCGGGTTCGGGCTCATTCGGGTTCGGGCCCATTCGGGTTCGGGCTCATTCGGGTTCGGGCCTATTCGGGTTCAGGCCCATTCGGGTTCGGGTTCGGTCTGGGTTCGGGTTTGGTTTGGGTTCGAGTATGTTTTACATCATTTTCAGTCTGGGTCCATTCGGGTTCGGGCCCATTCGGCTTTGGGCCTAGATCTAGGTCATTCTGGGTATTTTTTGAAGAATCTAAGGTTAAAAAGGGAAAGAAGAGAGAAAGAGGAACATTTTGGGCTAATTTCGGAAGTGATCGGCCGTCGGTGAACGGCGGCCGATGACGGTGGACGGTGCAGTGGTTCGGCATCGGTTTCTGGGTTGGGGGTGGTTTCTGGGATTTTAGGGGTTGAACACTTAGAGAGAGGAGGGAGGAAAGAGAGAAAAAAAAGAAGGGGTTTTATAACCCCTGGAGCGGGTCGCGGTGACCCGCGCGTCGACCCGCGGGTCGACCTGGGGTCCGTGCACCCGACCCGCTCCCTGGAGCGGGTCGCGTCGACCCGCGGGTCGACCCGGGGTCCGCGCACCCGACCCGCTTCAGGTAAAAAAAAAAATCGAAAATAAAATTCTCTAAAAACGGATTTCTTTCTCGGGATGGTCGGAGCATCAATCGTTCTTTGAAATGGTCCGAGTAAGAATAGTAATCGAAATACTATCGAAAAGGAGTGATTCGAGAATTATTCTTACATAGATAATTTCTTTTATTTCTGAAATAATTATTAAAAGCATTTTAATTTACTTTTCAAAAAGAAAAAAGGTTTTAAGAAATGTGAATTACCGACGACGGAATTCAAAAGACGTCACGGTAGTGATTCCTAAGATATCTTGAGGTGAGAGAATTTCGTTAAATATCACCGCGAGTGGTGAGAATATTTAGCGACAAGCTCAGTACAAAAATTCATAAAAAGATGGAAATAATAAAAATGAATAAATAGTGAATGTTATCCGCTTGATATGTGGCCATGCTCGTGTTTTTAACATTATGATTTGCATTTTTAATCTTATAGTTCGGTATTTAATCATACGTCTTATATGCTAAGTCGTGTGCATCCGATATTTAAATATTCGCATTATACGCATTTAAATAAAAAAAAATGGATGTAAATTGCCGACGACAGAATTCGAAGGATATCACGGTTGTGATTCCTAAGATATCTCGAGGTGAAAAGATCTCGTTAAATACCACCAAGAGTGTTGGGAATATTTAATGAGTATTTTCGATAACAAATTTATGTTCACTTTCGTTTTTAAAAAAAAATAATAATAACAGTTCCAAAAATTCAAAAAATAATAAACATGTTTTTTTTTTTAAAAATAAAATAAAAATAAAAGAGAATTATTTTTAAATAGCGATGTCAAGTCCATTAAATCGAGATTTAAGATAACACGTGATTAAATGGTACCGTTTTCTAAACGGGCGTTGCGGGGGTGCTAATCCTTCCCCGCACGTAACCGACTTCCGAACCCAATTATGTTTTACTCTCTGGTTCAAAGCGCGGACTTCGAAATTGGTTTTACAAAATGTTTTAATTAATTTTAAAATATTTTACTAAAACCGGTTTTAATAGGTGGCCAATCACACCTAGCAAAAAAGATTGGTGGCGACTCCATTTGTGTTTTCAAAAACGTCTTAGCGGACGAAAAACCGTTATGACATATATATAATATATTAAATTTTAATTAAATTATTAAAAAAAATTAGAATAAAATTAATAATTAAAGTTATTGCTTTGTAAAAAAAAAAAAAAAAAAAATTAATTGAAATTTGATTATTTTTGTTTTTAGTATTAAATTCGGGTTCGGGTTCGGGCCGGTCTCGGGTTCGGGTCCATTCGGGTTCGGGTTCATTCGGGTTCGGGCCCATTCGGGTTCGGGCCCATTCGGGTTCGGGTCCATTCGGGTTCGGGTCCATTCGGGTTCGGGCCCATTCGGGTTCGGGTCCATTCGGGTTTGGGCCCATTCGGGTTCGGGTCCATTCGGGTTCGGGCCCATTCGGGTTCGGGCTTTTTCGGGTTCGGGTTTTTGACTTTTTGGTCAAATCGGGTTTGGGCGGGTTCGGGTTCGGGTTTTTCTGGGCGGGTTTTCGGGTTCGGGTTCATTTTGCCACCTCTAGTTAACATAAACATGAATATTAAAAAGAAACTAAGAAGAAAACTAAAATAAAAATAAGAGAAAATAGAGAAGAAGAAGAAGAATTTTGATAATAATCAAAGCATGTCCTAGTTTATGGCTCAAAAGATGGTATTTATAGAGTTTTAAGACCTTGGAAACCCTTTCTTGCTGATCAAGGAAGCTAAGAGGCACAAACTTGCAAATTTGGCAAAAAATTCGAATTTTTGCGATTTTAAGGATTTAGAGGGAGTAGGGTCGACGTCGCGACGCCGAGTTCACTGACTTGTGGGTGCCGAGCTCTCTTACTTCGGTTGCTTGGTTACTGCATCTTCTCACACTTCGTCGACTGATTTGGATGACCATTTCTTGTCCGATTTGGGCGTGCAAATCATTGGAAAGGTATTCCAATCAGCTTCAAAAGTCAAGAGGTAGTTTCTTCAAATAAGGACTTTAACATCATAATTTCTTAGCAACAAGCTTAGGAGGTCAAATCTGCATGATCGTTTTGCACTAAGAATTTGATCTTTTTGACTCCCAAGTCTTCTTCCATCTTATTATTGTGACTTTATAAGCTCTTTATTATCATATTTGACATGTTTTGATTTCATCTCTTCCAAAATACCTATAATTTACAAAACCATAGTAAAATGTCAAGGAACTTAAGAATTAAAGCACAAAGTATAAGAAAATAATATATGAAAATGTATAAAATTAAGCACTTATCAATTTTTATGTCCAAAAAAGCCACCATAGTTTTTTTTTTTTAATTCCTATCATGCAAATTATGCTAAAAGCCAAAACCAAACAAATTCTTTTTATTTATTTATTTTTACAGTTAACTAGACCAAAAGAAAATTTTTCTTACACAAATCCAAAATTCAGATTTTATGTTTTGCAAAACCCCTCTAAATTCGAGTTTTGAAAAGAAGATTTTCGATAATGTACAATAAATCTTAGATATACGTCCTGAATTTTAATTTAACAATTATCGAAACTTACGGATCTCAAGCAAGAAAATATAAGAGACTTGAAGAAGCTCTTGCGAGTTGCAACAACCCCCCAAGAGAAGAGCTTTTCAAATCTTTCATAAATTTACTTTATTTTCTAGTTTCCAAAGGTCTAATTTTCGTGATCTTTAGTTAGTTTTTGGGGTATTTTTTTTATTCAATAGTGAATTGATTTTTTTTTTTTTTTTTTTAATTTTGAAAAGAAAGAAAATGAAATGTCATAGTGATCTTTTTTTGGATGGAAAATGACCCGCTCAATCTATAAGAATGCCACATGATAAAAAAAAATTAGTTAAATTGTACTATTAATTCTTGTACTATAGTGAAAATGAGGATTTAATCCCTCTACTGGAATTCGAAGAATTTTGCTACCTCTACTTTTCGGGATTTTGAATTTCAATCCAATTAAAAACGTTTTCTGTTTCCTCCGTTAATTTTAATGATGTGGCTTTTACTTTGCTTATGTTTTCTGTTTACTTTGCTTTTAATAAATTTTTTTATTTAAATTTAATTATAAAAATAAAAATAATATTTTTAAACCTGAACTTAAACAAACAAAATAAAATATTTCTAACTTATGAACAGTTCTAGTCAAACCCAAACAATTTTCATTAGAAAAAAAAAAGAAAAAAAAAGACAGAGATTTAAGACAAGTTGATGAACCGATGTCTATGAAAAGGTTATTGACTATTGATAACATTGAATATTTTCGGTTATGTAGGCACTTATCTTGAAGAAAATAAATGACGAAAATTATGCGAAAAGAAAGGGGTAAAAAACCCAGATGGCCAGGTGGTAAATGCTAGGAATATAAGTGGTGATGGTGTTTCAAAACAATTTTGGGTGTCGGGTTTGGTCTCTTTAGCTAGAAATCTAAAGTAAATCTTTCAAGTTTCTAGCACGTTTCATAATCAATTTTCTTTGTCCTCAATTTGCCTATGTAGAAAAAGGAAAGCCTATTCTTCTTCTTCTCTCTATAACTCCCACTTCTATTGATTTCCAACATCTTTCTTTAGAAATCTTTCTCAAAGCTTGAATCCTGGATCAGAATCTTTGAAATTCAAAATTTGTCTCAAAGCTTGAATCCTGAACAAGAATCTTTGAAACCCAAAATTTGTCTCAAATAAATCGAAAACATTTACCTTTCTTCAGTTTCTTACTTCTCAATTTCAATTTTCTTCAGCATTTTCCTTCTCTGCAGATCCTCAATAATTTCAGCTTTCTTCAGTTTCTTTCACTTCTCACTTTTTCCTTTCTTCCATTTGATTCAATTGTGCAGCCTTTATAGGGTAGCCTTTGAGATTAGAGATTAGGGTTTGGTTTGCTTTTGAGTGTTTTCGGAGAGAGAAAGGTAAAAATAAAACGTTGAATAATTTTTATTTGTTTTTAGTTTGGAAAAAATATGTGGAAAAGATTTTTCCACTTCAGCATTTATTTTTCTCAGTTGGAAATGCCACGTAAGTGAAATAAAAACCATCTAAGCAAAATAAAAGCCACGTCATTAAAATTAACGGAGGAAATAGAAAATGTTTGTAATTGGACTGAAATTCAAAATTTCGAAAAGTAGAGGTAGCAAGATTCTTCGAATTACAGTAGAGAGATTAAATCCGCATTTTCACTATAATACATGGACTATTAGTATAATTTTACGAAAAAAATTCATGCCATCTTCAAAATTTTTTGTTTGTTTTGGAAATGTCACATAAACAAAGCCAACACATCTCGATGAACTTAACCATACAAATAAACACTTTTATCAATTCGATTGATATTAATAAATGGATATCATAGGAGAACTTAATATATAAAAGTTATGTTATAAGGACTAAATCTTAAATTTTACTTGAATACATTAACTAATTGCATAATTTGACTTAAAGAGAAATTCTAAAAAAAAAAATTATGCCTTGATTAGATTTGGACTTTTGTTATTAAAGACATTTTATTTTATTTTGGGTTTATATTAGAGCACAAAATTTATTTAGATCAAAAGAATACCAAATTTGGACTCATAATTTGACTTAAAGCTCATATATATATATATATATATATATATATATATATTACTCTTTCAATCCTAAAAATGAAATTAACCTTTAATCTCTCAATCCTATGACGGAGTATTTTGGTAATTCTTTTAATACTTTAGAATTATTATACGTACAAAATTAAGATAATAACCATGATCCTTGCAATAATAATAATAATAATCCAAAGCCTAAAAAAAAGAAAATTCATAATCCAAAATTCAAAGAACAATCAATTTGAACATGTAATCGAACTTGACTTGAAATTCGATGCTCGAAGTTCGACTCGAGTTCGATCAAGTTTCATTTTTAAAGTTCGAGTTAAATTCGAGATAAAAATCGATTTGCTCGAACTCGCTCGGTTAGGCTCGTTTACTTATTTAAAAATGAGCTCGATTCTCATGCTTGACTTCAAACTTGATTATTTGTGTTCAAGCTCGAACTAGAATTCGAGTTTGAATTGAGATTTTTTTCAAGACTAATTTAAAAAAAAAAAACTTGATTATACTCGCGAACTACTCGAGTCAAGCATTAGGATACTCGAATTCGGCTCGTTCGATATCTCGAGATACTCAAGCTTGAGCTCGGCTCGAGAATGACCGAACCGATTTCGAATTTTTTTTTTTAGCAAAACTTTAGTAATTTACAAACACAGATATCTCGTTTTTACCCTAAACCGAGATACACTACCCACAATGATGAGAAAATCCAAAGATCCTCCTACCACAAAATAAAGCAACCCAACCCACAAACAAAATAAGGCAACCCAACTCAAAACCCAAAACCAAGACAGATGGCATGCGGGCACCTCCTGTAACCCAAAAACAAAAAGAGGTGCATGTGTCCAATTGCTGGAAGGGCACGTGGGCTTGGTGGGAAGACGAGTTTTACCTCGTGTTTTTGCTGAGGATTGCTTGGAGAAAGATGATGGGTATTAGCCACATAATTAAGGAAGACAATGATCTCGTCTTGTGAATCAGCCATGGTTGAATGCAAAGATAATATGTGAGTTCCAGTGTTCATTCTTTCAAAACAATTTTGCAGCAAGAGGGCAAAGGTACCGCGAAATTTATGTAAAATATCAGTTTCACAAAGCCATATACTTCCATGATTAAGTCATAGAACTATCATATAAATGGTGCTTGGTGAATGAGTTGAAACCGCTCAATAGAATTCCTGTGATGCACTGTACATGAGATTTTCTGATATTATGGATAAATTAACAAGTTTGATCAGTTACCCTTTTGCAGAGAGTGAATCAAAGTGGATAATAGAAACTAAAACATTAAAAAAAAAAATTCTATCTCATCAAATTATTAATTTTACAAGGTGTTTTGAACTCTGATGATCTTGCAACATTTACTATTAGTTATGTTATCGAACTCTTCATTTTTTTTAAGTATTAATGCTTGACATATGTGTTCGATACATATTTGTACATAAATATGAATTTCAAATATATGGAAAAAATTATAAAAAAAATTGAGTATGCTCGTATCGAATACATATTTATATCCAACACTCATTCTCAAATTCGAGTAATATAGACTATTAGAAACTATATAAAATTCTCTCTGCAGTGCTTATTGTTGGATCCCTGCAGATAAAATAGTTAAAATTACATTAGATCTAAGCAATGAATGGATGGGAATACAACACTATTTTACTAAAAGGTAAACACTCAAATGGCGAATTCGAGCAACTGAAATTCTTGGAAAAGTTAGAAGGCCATAAAACAAGAGATCTTACATTATCACTTTGATCATATGACAATTGACATGTAAAATAAAAGCTTGGGGATGATGCTTGTATTTCTTTTTTTTTTTGATAATTGAAGATGCTTGTATTTCTCCTACTACTTCTCTTGCCTTGTAATGGTCCCCATTTTATGAGTTCTTCCTCTCAGGCCTCAGCCTATATATCTTAATTATTTTACTTATATCTTAAAATTTTCATCCAATCAGCAATGGCAAATTGGATCAAATATGTAAACAATGGTATCAAACATCGGCTGATGCTTTCTATTTCAATTTTAGTTTTTAAAATAATTACTTGATGTAAATAGAATTGACAAGATTTCTTTTAAATTTCAGCTTTGAAACCTTCTTATTCTGATTAATAGGCTGTCACACTAGAATTAAATTGACTAGTTTTGCAACAGCATTTGGATTCCTCATTTCCTTGAATTTCCAAAATCTGAGATTATATATAGCTTGGGTTATTATCTTTCTCCTAAGTTTTAGATGATTGGGGGAGCCAAGATCAAACCAGTAGTTTTCAGTGAAGAATAATAAATTTGCATTTCAATGCTTATTATATTTTTTTTGTACTATGAAATGTAAAATATCTTGCAAGTAATTACATGTATGTTCATGGAACTTGGCGCTTCCAAAAGAGATCCTTTGGATAATGCCATAAGAAATTGTACTATTTTTTTTCCTGATTTCCGTGTAGATCTGTTCATGATTGGGCATGGTCAGGTTTGGATCAGGCTTAGGTCTCATATTAACGAACGTTATGATTATTCAGGTCCGGTCTGGTCGGATCATGTAAAAATATTATCCAAGTTCGTACAAATTCGTTTAAATTTGTACATAGAAGGATCAATCTCTCTTAAAAATTTATATTACTAATAGTCAAACGGATTAGATCAGGCCTGGGCAAAAAAAAAGTCATGTCCAAGATCCTTCTTTTTTTTTTTAACTGGCCTCTTTTTTAAACAGATATCATTTTTTTGTTCAAACCTGTTATTTGAGTCCAATATTTTTGTCCAAACTCTCTTAAATATCGAGCAGACTTCGTATTTGAACGGATAACCAATCTTTGAACAAGTCTATTTATTGTGTTCTATTTAATTAAATTAAGATAATGTCTGCTGTAAGACAAACGAGGAGTACTTAAAACTCTCCGGTCGAGTGGCATAAATGCATAACATACATTGCATATCAACTACATTATTTGTAGGCGACAATGATGTATATATATATATATATATATATATATATATATATTCTTGGATTACGATAAGGCAGCTGAATACACTGCAAAATTTTTTCCCTAAATTGTTCTATGAAATGGGGACCAAAATTGATGTGTATATATTACCTCAGGAGTCGTGTTACTTATTTTTTTTGTATGATGAAAATGGACTAATTTGGCGAAATGCTTTACACACTCAATAATTGAAAATCTTGATGATGCATGCAATTTCTTTTGGAGGTCATTTTCTTCCTGAATCAGATATACTATATAATTCCTTTGGATTTTCTTCCTGCATATATCATATATATATGATTGACTGTAATCAACCTACAGCAGTGGTCCATGAGGTTGAAATTACATATGAAAGAAGCTCCAATGTATGTACAACTGTATTTTCCTGGAAATTCATATAATCAGTTGTTCCATTTGAGTAGGTTTTGATTTTATTCCATTCTCACATCATTTTCTAGGATTTATTTGCAAATATTTGACTCATCCTGAAAAGTCTTGAAGGGTTTATAGTTTAATTTATTTTGCCTAATCTTCCTTAACAGATCATGTAATTGGTGTATAGGTTGTTTCCTCCTCATCTCCCTCATTAAAAAATTGTGTGCATTCACTGAACCACTTCAGAGATGGCTCAAGTATAGAGGCCATCTACTTCAGTTTTTGCATATACAAATTAATAGTATTTCACCTTGTGAATGCCATGATAGTGAAACTGATATATTGAGAAATACTGCATTAGAAGAGACAAAGCGCACTTACGAAATCAAGAGACATAGTAAGGTCCTTGATCCTTTCAAGGGAAAAAGTATAATATTGACAGTATAGACTTTAATGACTGCTACATTTCTTCATAGGATCTGAACCAAAATTGGATTCTCACTGGAAACAAAAAAACCTCTTTCACAACTTCAGGTTTAGCCCAGTTTATTTATGCACTAATCCTTATGAGATGATATTTAGCAGGTTTGGGATTCATGCAACCCATTATTTCCCTTATCCCAAACGGTAAACTTTTTTGTACCCAAAAAAAAATACCATGTACGATTTGCAGGTACAAACAATGGAAGATGAAAATATGAGCTATTTTGTAATGGATGACAACCTTGGGAAGTCAGAGTTTTACCGATAATTACAAATGGATGGTGAAAGCTTCATGTCCCTATTGTTAGTTAAGAGTACTCTAAAACTGGTGAAGCATCAGAAACAGAAAGAACTACTCGTTTGAAAAGGAGAACCAATATCCTGCTTCTGTTGCAAGAGAAAAAAAAAATTTACAAACAAACAAATATAATTGATTGGTTGATGGATGAAAATTCAGGTTTAAAGACATGCAATGTACTATGTTAGAGCCATTATACTCCACCAGCAACATAAAACACAAGAAGCTCCATTTATCTTAAAATATTTATGTTCGACACATGTGTTCGATATATATTTTAACATGGGTATGAGCTCCAAATATATAGAAAATTTTAAAAAAATTAAATATACTCATATCGGACACATATCCGTATCCAACGCTCACTCTCAAATCCGGGTAATATATATAGACTATTAGAAACTATATAAAGTTCTCTCTGTAGTGCTTATTGTTGGATCCCTGCAGCTATTACATATGCATTTCGTCTGCTTCAATCTAATTAAAATTACATTAGATCTAAGCAATGAATGGATGGCAAAACAACAATATTTTACTAAAAGGTAATGGCGAATTCGAGCAACTGAAATTCTTGGAAAAGTTAGGAGGCCATAAAACAACAGATCTTACATTACATTATCACTTTGATCATATGACAACTGACATGTATAATAAAGGCTTTGTGATGATGCTTGTATTTCTCCTACTACTTCTTGCCTTGTAATGGTCTCCATTTTATGAGTTCTTCCTCTCAGCCTATCTTAATTATTGTATTTATATCTTAAAATTTGTTGAATAAACTCTTCAACAGAAGCTGCACCTAACAAATCTTCAAAAAATTAAGCTTTGCAGCTTCAACAATGGCAGCTGCATGTTTTTCATGATGCCAGCTGCAATGATAGACTAGTTGTAATGTTAGACTTTTAGCTTGAATGTTCACAATTGTAAATTTTAGTATTTAAGGAGTGCTAATGCACAAATGTAATACAAGTTCTGATTTCAAGACAGAGAAAAGATTTATGTTGTTCTGCTCTTTGTTTATCAGTTCTTCATTTTATTCTTTCATTCAAATTCTGAACATGGTATCAGAGCCAAGTTTTGTGCAAAACAAAGTATGTTTTTGATTTTGTCCAAAAATTGAAAATGTTCCATTTTGTGTTTTGAACATACCAGGTGAAAGAACTCATTGAGACAAGTTCAACGGAGTCAACCGGAGCTAGAACGAACCCTGCACGCGCCCCCACGCACTGCAAGAATATCGGAGAGTGGGATTCACTCTCCCACGCGCCACACGTGCTTGTTGAAGGTTGAAGACGATACTATTTACGAGTTACTATTCACATGTTATTGTTCACATGTTACTATTCACGCTACTCTGACCAGTTTTTTCCCGAGGCTGTATTTTGAGTCGGTTGAGCAAATCCGAGCTGTTTGCATTAGGATATTCGTGGAATATTCTCTGCTTGCCCAAAAATTACTCAGTTAGATTCGTTTCTGACTAATTCGATCATTCCAGACTCAACCGTGACACCCGTTTTTTCATATCAGAATTAAAAAAAAAAGTCTAAAAAAAAGTTCTAAGTCTAGTGGAATTAAATCCATTCCAGTTGTGGTTCAGTCCAAAGGTGTTTTTAATGCAGGAATCACCCTTACTGAATCCAATTACGACATATAGTCTTAGCTAATGGAAATGCAAATTGTAAAAAGAGACAAGATCTCATACATACATGGCAAGACTCAGCCGCCTGCAGAATCTGATAAAGGCTACGAAAAATGGTATGCCGAAAATCAAAAGGTCAAAAGGTGGCTATTAATGTTCATGTCTCCAGATATTATGAGACGTTATTTACGCCTACCTACTGTCTACGACTTTTGGACAGCCTTGTCCAAAGCATTCTATGATGGTAGTGAAGAGTTGCAGGTTTTTACTCTAAATCATAAGGCTTTCTCTGCAAGACAAAAAAGAGAATCCTCTCTGTATATTATGGAGAATTAACTGAAATTTTCCAAGAGTTAGACCATCGTGATACGGTGGCTATGAAAGATCCAGACGATTTCAAAACCCATCGCCGGTCTATTGAACGAATAAGAGTTCATATATTTCTCGCTAGATTGGATGAGATTTTTGATTCAATCCGACGTGAGATTTTGTAGAGAGATCCAGTACCAAACTTGGAGGAATATTACTCATTAGTTCGACGAGAGGCTGTACGTAGTATCAGCTTGAAAAGAGATTCAGGAGCATCTGAACCGAGTGCCATGGTGGCTCGAAACCGACCTGATCGAGCACAACCTAACAGTGGTAGAACAACCAATGGTGTTGACAAGTCTACATACAAATGCATTCATTGCAATAAGACTGGTCATACCAAAAGTCGTTGTTTTGAACTGGTGGGCTATCCAGAATGGTGGGATCCTAGTTGAGCAAAGAAAAATCACCAAAGGCCTTCCACTGCAGCAATTCAAACAAAAATTGAAGATGAAATTAATGACAAAGCCTCGACATTGGTAATAGCTGCAGACAATGGTGGCAAGATTTTAAATATTTCAACACCTGTTTTAAATAATGCATGGATAATTGATTCTGGTGCAACATATCATATGACATATGATTCTAGACAAGTCTCACTACTAAATCACTCCACCCAAAAGTTTGTTTCTACTGCAAATGGAACTTTGACCCCGGTTATTGGGAAAAAGGATCTTTAACTCTCACCAATACATTAAATTTAGATTCTGTTTTAGTTGTTCCATCTTTAGATTATAATCTTTTGTCAGTTTCTCAAATAACCACTACCTTATCGTGTGTTGTAATTTTTTGGCCTGACTCTTGTGTGTTGAAGAACATCAAAACCAGGACGACGATTGGGTGTGGTATTAGACGGGGAAATCTGTACTACTTGGACTTGGAATCAAAGAGTACCGAAAGGCTACGACAAGCTCTGGCAGTGGGTGCTTCTGGAGATAAACAACGAAAAAAAATATGGTTATGGTATCGTCAGCTTGGGCATGCTTCCTTTAGATATCTAAAAAGATTATTTCACTGTTTATTTAAGGAAGTTGATATCTCTAGCTTTCAATGTGATACTTGTGAACTTGCCAAAAGCCATCGTACCTCGTTTCCATTACGTTTGAATAAAAGTCCACTTCCTTTTACGATTATTCATTCTGATGTCTAAGGTCCATCTAAAGTCACTACTTTAGGCGGGTCACGTTGGTTTGTAACATTTATTGATGATTGTACCAGGATGACATGGCTTTGCTTGATGAAATCCAAAGGTGAAGTGAACTCGATATGCCAAAGGTTTCATAAAATGATTGAAACTCAGTACAATAGAAAGATTCAAATTCTTCACAGTGACAATGGTGGAGAATATCAGAGTACTGAATTTCAATATTTTCTTGGAAGCATAAGGAATGATACATCACACCACTTGCTCCACCACACCTCAACATAATGGAGTAGTCGAGTGGAAAAACCAACACTTGTTGTCGATTTTTCGCTCATTATTAATCGAAACTCACATGCCTTTATCTTATTGGGGAGAAGCATTAACTTTTGCAGCTTACTTAATCAATCGGGTACACTCCAATACACTCAATTTCAAAACCCCATTCCAAGTTCTTAATGATACAACTATTGCTCCAACTGCACCAAATTTACCTCCTCATGTCTTTGGATGTGTGGTGTTTGTACACCTACACAAACATCAACGCACCAAATTAACTCCTCAAGCATTGCAATGTGTTTTTGTTGGGTATGCCACTCATCAAAAAGGATATCGGTGTTATCATCCTCCAACAAGTCGATTATTTGTCACAATAGATGTTGTTTCCATGAAGATACAATGTACTTCTCCAAATCTGAATTTCAGGGGGAGTACCAAACGGAAATTCAAAGTTCAAAGTATGATAACCAAGATGTGGGCAACTGAAAAGTAAGTAATGATGACTTACAAACTAGAATTAATGAGGAAATAAGTGAATTGGATCAAAGCACTGACGAGCACCAAATAAATGAAGAAGTAAGTAATGAGCATCCAATACCTGAAGAAGTGGATCCATATCTCACTCAATCTGAAAACGAGTTACTAGAAGATATGGCTCTTTCCCAAATCGACATATCACACCAATCATCTACTGAAGATGTTCCTGAGCCACACAGAAGACAGTTACCACAACGCCACACTAGAGGTTTTCCTAAACCCACATATGAGCTTGAACTCTCTAGTAAAGTAAATTATCCTATGAACCATTATGTGTCTAACCATCGTTTGTCAGAATCAAACATTCATTTGTAAATCAATTATCTGCTGTATCTATTCCTAACAGTGTGCTGGAAGCCTTAACCGATCCTAGGTGGAAAGCAGCTATGAACGAGGAGATGAAATCTCTGGAAAAAAATGACACATGTGAACTAGTTGATCTTCCACCAGGAAAGAAACCAGTTAATGTAGGTGGATTTACACTGTGAAATACAAAGCTGATGATACAATTGAACGCTTTAAAGCGAGACTGGTAGCAAAGGGATATACTCAAACTTACGGGATTGATTACACAAAAACATTTGCACCTGTAGCCAAAATCAACACAGTTCGTATTCCGTTGTCTTTAGCTACAAACTTGGATTGGCCCTTACCACAATTCGATGTGAAGAATGCCTTTTTGCATGGCGACTTATTTGAAGAAGTCTACATGGATCTCCCACCAGGGTGCATGATACCCAAAAGACACAGGCAAAAGGTATGCAAACTGAAGAAATCATTGTATGGGCTGAAGCAGTCTCCTAGAGCATGGTTCGGAAGATTCACAAAATCTATGATAGCTTTTGGCTACCATCAAAGCAACGCAGATCATACTATTTTCCTCAAAAAACAGCAAGATAAGATAACTGCTCTCATTATATATGTGGATGATATGGTGGTTACAGGGAATGATCCTAACGAAAGGAAAGCCTTACAGAATTACTTGTCCAAAGAATTTGAAATGAAAGATCTAGGTCCTCTAAAATATTTTCTTGGGATTGAAGTATCCCGTTCTAACAAAGGGATAGTTCTATCTCAAAGAAAATATGCTGTAGATTTATTACAAGAGACGGGTATGTCAGCATGTCAACCAGCTGATACACCGGTAGAAGAAGGTCTAAAGCTATGTATTGAGTCCAACCAGGTACCAGTTGACAAAGGAAGATACCAAAGACTTGTAAGGAGACTGTTGTACTTATCTCATACCAGACCAGATCTGGCTTATGCTTTGAGTATTGTCAGCCAGTTTATGCACAATCCTGGAGAACAACATATAAATGCAGTTTTTCGTATTTTGAGGTATCTGAAGTCTGCTCCAGGAAAAAGGGTATTATTCACTAAAAACACAGACTACAAAGCATCAAAGCCTATACTAATGCATTGGGCTGGTGATTTGAGTGACAAGCGATCTACTTCTGGATACTTTACCTTTGTCGGAGGTAATCTTGTGACATGGAAAAGCAAGAAACAAAATGTTGTAGCTCGCTCAAGTGCATAAGCTGAATTTAGAGGTCTGGCAAATGTACTTTGTGAGGTATTATGGCTAAGACTCCTTTTGCAGGATCTAGGTTATCCATCTGAACAATCTATTCGACTGTTTTGTGACAATAAAGCAGCATGCGACATTGCGCATAATCCAGTTCAACATGATCGTACAAAGCATGTTGAAGTAGACAGATTTTTCATTAAGGAAAAGGTGGATGGAAAAATTATGGAATTACCTAAGATTCGATCAGAGGATCAATTGGCTGACATCCTCAACAAAGCAGTCTCAAAACGAGTATTCTTAAGATTTTTAGACAAGTTGGGCATGTGGGACATCTATGCACCAACTTGAGGGGGAGTGTTGAATAAACTCTTCAACAAATGCTGTATCTAACAAATCTTCAAGAAGTCAAGATTTGAAGCTTCAACAATGACAGCTGCATGTTTTCCATGATGTCAGCTGCAATGATAGACTAGCTGTAATGTTAGACTTTTAGCTAGAATGTTCACACTTGTAAATTTTAGTATTTAAGTAGTGCTAATCCACAAATGAAATACAAGTTCTGATTTCAAGACAGAGAAAAGATTTATGTTCTTCTGCTCTTTGTTTATCAGTTCTTCATTTTATTCTTTCATTCAAATTCTGAACAAAATTTTCATCAAATCATTCAGCAATGGCAAATTGGATCAAATATGTAAACAATGGTGTCAAACATCGGCTGATGCTTTCTATTTCAATTTTAGTTTTTAAAATAATTACTTGATGTAATAGAATTGGCAAGATTTCTTTTTTAATTTCAGCTTTGAAACCTTCTTATTCTGATTAATAGGCTGTCACACTAGAATTAAATTGACTAGTTTTGCAACAGCATTTGGATTCCTCATTTCCCTGAATTTCCAAAATCTGAGATTATATATAACTTGGGTTATTATCTTTCTCCTAACTTTTAGATGATTGGGGGAGCCAAGATTAAACCAGTAGTTTTCAGTGAGCAATAATAAATTTGCATTTCAAATTTTCAATGCTTATTATATATTTTTTTGTCTATCTTGCATGTAATTACATGTATGTGCATGGAACTTGGCGCTTCCAATAGAGATCCTTTGGATAATGCCATAAGAAATTGTACTATTCTTTTTCATGATTTCTGTGTAGATCTGTTCATGATCGGACAAGATCAGGTTTGGGTTAGGCTTAGGCTTAGGCTTTATATTAACAAACGTTATGATTATTCAGATCTGATCTGGTCGGGTTATGTAAAAACATTATCCAGATTCATACAGATTCATTCAAATTTGTACACAAAAAGATCGATCTCTCTTAAAAATTTATATTACTAATAGTAAAACGGATCAGATCGAACCTGGATAAAAAAAAGTCATGCCCAAGATCCTACTTGGTGTTTAAACAAACCTCATTTTTTTGCTCAAACCTGTTATTTGAATACAATATTTTTGTCCAAACCCTCTTAAATATCAAGCAGATTTTCGGATTTGAATGGATAACCCGATCCTTGAACAAGTAAATTTAAATGTTCTATTTAATTAAATTAAGATAATGTCTTCTGTAACACAAACGATAAACTCTCCGGTTGAGTGGCATAAACGCATAATATACATTGCATATCAACTACATTATTTGTAGGCGACAACGATGTATATATATATATATATATATATATATATATATATATATATTCTTGGATTACGATGAGGCAGCTGAATACATTGCAAAAAAATTTCCCTAAATTTTACTATGAAATGGGGACCAAAATTGATGTGTATATATTACCTCAGGAGTCATGTTAACTTATTTTTGTTGTATGATGAAACCAAGAAAGTGGGCTAATTTGGCGAAATGCTTTCCAGATTTAATAATTGAAAATCTTGACGATGCATATAATTTCTTTTGGAGGTCATTTTCTTCCTGCATATATCAGATATAGATGATTGATGGTAAGCAATCTACAGCAGTGGTCCATGAGATTGAAAACTACATATGAAAGAAGCTCCAATGTATGTACAACTGTATTTTCCTGGATATTTCGTATCATCAGTTGTTTCATTTGAGTAGGGTTTTTTTTTTTTTTTTTTTTTTTGTTGATATTTTATTCCATTCGCACATCATTTTCCAGGTTTTATTTGCAAATATTTTACTCATCTTGAAAAGTCTTGAAGGGTTTATAGTTTAATTTATTTTGCCTCGTCTTCCATGACAAGTCATGTAATTGGTGTATAGGTTGTTTCCTCATCTAGCTCCCTCATTAAAAAAATTGTGTGCATTGACTGAACCACTTCAGAGACGGCTCAAATAATAAAGGCCAACTATAAACCCTTCTGCTAGGGGAAAAGAATGATTCATTTTTTCCATTGAAATTTTAAAAAATAAAGAGTATTAAACTACAAGCCAAGTCAAGCTTGAGCTCCATAAGAGATGATACCGCTTTACTGAAAGTAAGTAGTTTCATATCAAACTAACTTGATAGCATTATGTGAATATGGTATTATCACATATCGGTTAAATTTTGGATTGTTTGTGGTCTTATATTTAAGTTGAGCATCTCCACCTATAACCAATTAGTTTTAAGTTGGATGCTTATTATGGTATAGAGCTCAGATTTTGTTTTATTGTTCTTGCATGTTACTCCTATTACCTTTTTCTAGTTTGTCACTGTTTTCGTCTACACGTGATGGATATGTTAAAGTGGTGTTATATCATATCGGTTAAATCCTGAATTGGTTGTGATGTTGCATTCAAATTTGATCCCTCCAGTTATACACATTCATCACCAAACAAGAAATTAATACAGGTTTGCATATTTTGAGCACCTGATCCATAAGGCATATATTTGATCATAGTAGCAGACTTTGCATTATTCTAGAATATAGAAGTAGTCTCTGTAGCTTGTTGAGTAGGCAACTTGAATAATACAATCAACATAAATGCTATGTTTGGAAATATGAATTTGAAAATTTGGATTTGGATTCTATTTGCTATATAAATTGTGAGAATGAAATGCATAAATTATATATAAATTAGTTAAAATTCAATATACATGAATTTCAAATTCACAAATATCTATAGTTATTTCAAATTCATCACTAAATAAGTATCCAACAAATACATGAATTCGAAAAATAACCATGAATGTTACATTTACATATGTTTTATTGCCCAATTTATACTATCTTTAAAATCCAAATGCATCTTTTGAAATCTAAATTTCCAAACAAAACATAAACGAAACATCCTCCAAAGGAATTAAGACCATGCAGCATTAATACATGGATTTAGGTTTTCATACAGGACCAGAAAACACTCCTAAATCCTAATAGCAAAGCATATAATAATAGATTAAAACCATATTTAGCTTTATCATATTGAGGGAAACGGACTGAGCCTGGCCACTGGGAAACAAACCAAGTCATTTGCCCTAAGGAGAGTCATTCCATTCCTCTCTTCCATGTCAACAGTACCATTGCCTCCTTTCCCAAGCTTCCACTCAAAGCACTGTATCATACAGCCAAGCACAGTTGAGACAATGCTCAGTGCTAATGAAGCTCCAGGACAGCTTCTTCTTCCACTCCCAAATGGCAAAAGATTAAAATCCTGTCCCATCACATCCAACCACTGGCTCCTCCCTTGCCACTCTTCACTATTAAGAAACCTCTCTGGTCGGAACTCAAGGTGGTTTCTCCATTGCTTTGAGTTTCTGCCAAGTGACCATACATTAACATAGAGACGAGTATCTGCTGGGATTTCATAACCAGCAATAACACAGGCTTTTGTTGACTCTCTTACAATGAATGGGCCACTGGGATGAAGCCTAAGTGTTTCTTTTACTATAGCTTGTAGGTAAGGCAGGTTGGCAACATCTGATTCCTCTAATATTCTGTTCTTCCCAACCACAGAATCAATCTCCTGTCTTGCTTTCTCCATAACATTTGGGTTGTTGAGTAGCTCTCCAAGTCCCCATCCCATAGTTGTGGAAGATGTATCTGTGCCAGCCCCAAATAAATTCTGCACTTCGATCATTCAAAGCATACAAATTAATTTCTATAGTCTCCAGCTTATCTTTTCCATTTCAATACTGTGAAAATTACTGGCTTGATACAAACAAAATTATCAGAAATAATAAAATTAAAATCTATATGGCTATATGTGCATGAGTTTGTGTGAAGTATTCATTACCAAAATTAAGCCCTTTACGTTTTCCCTGGTCAATCTGACCTCTGAGCTCTCATCTTCATAAATATCAAGCAAAATATCAAGTAAATCTTTCACTGCATCACCTTCGTTCCCAGTTTCTTTCCTCTTCCTCCTCTCTTCTTCATGCTCTTTTATGATCCTCTCCATCATAGTATCATACCGGTCGCGAACTTCTACGAGTCTTTTCCTGAAACCCTGCAAGTCCAAGTTCTTACAGAACCAAATAATATCAGCCAAATTAAACTTTGTGCCAAGTTCATTCATCTCTCTCATCATTTTCCTTATCTCGTCAGCTTTGTTCTCATCAGCAGAACATCGATAGCTGACTGTCATTCGGGATATTGTGTTATTAGTCAGAGTCATAAGCTCTGCTACAACATCAATAGACTCTCCTATTTCAGCTTTCTTTTTGGTCATTTTCAAAAAGGACCTTATCTCTTCACGCCTAATTGGAAGGAGCTTCTCCAGTGTTCGGGGACCGAGAAGTTCAGACATGCAAAGTTTCTTCATCAACTTCCACCGCGCTCCATATGGTGCCGTGGAAAAATCGGATGTGCCATAGGTAAGGTAATCAAAGTTGGCCATTTTAGGGCGGTCTAAGTAAGAAGTTTCATTAGTTTTCAGGAATTCTTCTGCTATGTCCGGTGATGAAGCAAGGACACAATGTTTTGAGCCAAGGTAGAAGGATACTATTGGTCCATAGCGGGTTGAGAGCTTGTGAAGACCTCGGTGTGGTATAGGGCGAAGAAGGTGGAGATGTCCAATGATCGGTAGGGCTCGAGGGCTCGGTGGACGCCGACCCTTTGCCCGACTCTTTGCAAAGATGGCTAGGAACAAGATGATGGTTGCTAGGCATATAGTGATAAGTACAGCATGATCTCCCAGATCGACGTCCATAGTTGAACTTTTGAAAGATGATCGACTGATTGTAAAGAGCTATTACAGGGTGATAAAAGAAGAGATGCTTGTACTTTAAATAAGGATTGTGAATTGTGATCATGGTATTTAATTTCTTCTAATATTGAACAATAATTTGCTTTCTCATGTGGGAATTCGAAATTGAGTTGACCCCATGTGTTTGGACCAAGTCAAATGATTTTGATGTTTACCTTACGTAAATATATGTAGTTCTTATTCAATTATTTCTAAACTAGTGTATGCATAATGTAGAGTGTAGACCATCAAAGTAACCAATAGGGTAAAAATAAAAACAAAGTCTAGGTCTAGTCCAAATTTGCTCATACATCCAAACCTTGCCACTTGTACATATATATATATATTTATGGAGTGGCTTGTAGATAATTAAAACAATGCAAATATATTATTATTATTAATATTTATAATATTTTAAATCATTTTTTATTAATGTATATTATTGATATATAAATAACACTATAGAATGGGTCAAACTAGAGCTCAAAATTCTTTCATCCAAACTTGACTAAAAACAAGCTAAGTTTGTAAGCTTGGACTAAATATCTGGTTCATGATCAGATTTACTTGCCCATATTGACAAACTTCAAAGTAATTTTTATATTTCTTCTTGTATATATAATTAATTTTCCATTTTAACCCAATGTGATATGTCAGTAATGACACTACTCTTCCATTTGAAAATTTAGAACAAAAATTGTATATATTTTTTTCTTTGTACTACAAAAATTAGTTTTTTTTTTTCATTTAAAAAAATACATTATATAGCTACTAGTTATTACATGTTAGATTATAATCTTTTCCTCCAACAGAGATGAAATTTAAATTTCTCACAACTAAATGTACATTTTTAATAACATAGAAAAACTAAAACAGTGATATTTCACATGTGTGGATTTTTTAAATTCCATATTTGTTTATATCTAGAATGAATTTTTATTATTATTTATATCATAAATAAACCCATCAATATTGAAGAGACACGTGGCAAAATTTTAGTTTGTAAGCCTAAAACCATTCAAGTAATGAAAAATTTACCTCATTTTCCTCGCAAGAGTTGTGCAAAGTTCATATCGGCTAGGAACCTCAATCAGTAAACCTACCTTGTTCATAAGTTTAATTTTAATTCAATTGTTTTTATTTACTTGTATTTTTAATTTTTTACTTTTAACATTTTAAGCAATCCGTTTGCAGTTTTAAAATGTTCTATAAACTCAATAATTTGTCTTGAACTGAAATCGTCTGATCAATTTGTAAATCGATGCCTTTTGATGTAGTTTTACTTGGTTGATCTGCTTCAAAAGGTGAAAATTACCTTCGTTAATTTAAAATCCAAAATTAACTGACACAGTCGATCGATCTGATGTGATTGAAGATAACTTCAACACTTATAATATTAGGGTCGAAGGCCTAAATGGATTTTTTATTTCACCATTTCCGACAGTTTCAAAAGCACATAGATCATCGATCTCTCTCTTTTTTTTTGGTCAGTATTATATGTTGATATTGATGCAAATAAATGCTATTGTCATTACAGAATCCAATCTAAAGGATGAAGCCCCTTCTCTTCAATGATTTTGGTCGTCATGGCTTACATATATATAGCCAAAGTACAATTGATCATGCATGATCTGGCTTGATTTAGTAATTTACTATTTATTTCATGTTGTAGAAAAATAAATTCTAAACAAACCAGCTAATCGGGGACCTCTCAAAAGTTTACATCTGAGTTCCACTACTTGATAATAATCCTGTTTAATTTTTCAACTTGAATAATTATATTTATATATATACAGCACGATAGCTCTTTCAAACATGACTAATTAAATTACAAAAGAGTAATAATAATTCATAACCCATCAATATTCTTGATAAATAGGAAAATGAGTTGGGAACTACATAAACTTCTGGGATGAGAGAAATTTATATTGTATTTAATTATTATTTAATTTAAATAGAGAATTAAAACCAATATTATTTGATGTCAACATCTCTATCTAACGCACATTATCTTGCTTTACTTCTTCCATTAGAATTTAGAAAGAAAAAAAAAAATATATATATATATATATACTTCACGTTAATTATTACATAAATTAGGTTTATGTAAGGGGACCAAATTGTGATATTGATCGACTACATTATTATTTTTGGTATAAAAGAAGAAAAAAAATATACTGACACTACGACAAATTTGACATATAACAGCATTTTGAAGTGTTGAGAAAACTAAAACAATTGTTGCTGTAAGATAAGACAACATTTATACATGTGCTGTATATGTGGTCGCAGCCTTATGTCTTTAATAGCATTTTTACATATGTATAATAACACTTATCAAAATGCTGCTATTTCTAATTTATAACAGTTTTTCATGACCTTTTGCATGCATTTTTCATTTGCTGCAAAAGATCTCAATGATAGCAATTATAAGTGCTACCAAAAATATTTTTATATGATAAGATTTATAACAGCATATGTCAAATGCTTCTAAAAATTTTAAAAATGCTGTAATTATTGGTCATTATAATATATAACAGCAATATGCAAAATGCTGTTAAAGTGTTGCCTTTGCTATTTTTTACAATATTTGAGAAATGCTATAAAAAATGTTGTCTAAAACTAGTTTTGGCATAGTGTGAATTATTAATTTGATTGCAATTTGATGACAATTTTGATTCAAAGACTCTTTTAAATTTTATTTATTTATTATTTTATACTTGCATGTCATGCATGGTCCCCTTCCTATGGTTTGCTCATTGTGAAAATAAATATGTATTCAATCTACTTCTTGGTTGGCACAACTTAGTGAAGCTCGATGCATTTGAGTTTGATGTATACATTTAAGTTTTTTTTTTAGAGCAGTATATATTATACGTGTTTTGCATGTGAATAATATAATATGTTAATATTATTTATTTTATTTATGTAATTCATTATTAAATATTTTTTTTTTATCTTTTTGGTATATTAGATTTTTCAAAAATTTTGGTATAAAATTATATCAAATGTTATCATAATTCTATCAAGGATTATCAATATTATTATAAAATTATATCAAAGATTATCGAAACTATCTCAAAGATTACTAAAGTTATATCAAAGGTTACCAAATTTGTATCAAAGGTTACAAAATTATATCAAGAGTTACCAAAATTATATTAAAAGTTACCAAAATTGTATCAAAAAATATCAAAATTATATTAAAGGTGAAAAAAATTACATAAAATGTTATCAAAATTATATTAAAGATTATCAAAACTATAGCAAATGTTACCAAAATCATATCAAATGTTATCAAAATCATATCAAACGTTATCAAAATTATATCAAAAGTCACTAAAATTATTACAAATGTTCTCAAAATTATATCAAAAGTTACAAAACTATAAATTTTATTAAAATTATTACAAAAGGTATCAAAATTTTTACAAAGGTTCTCAAGATTATATCAATGGTTACCAAAAATTATATAAAAAATTACCAAAATTATATAAAGGTTATCGAAATTATATCAAAGATTACCAAAATTATATAAAAAGTTATCAAAATTATATCAAAGGTCACCAAAACTTTTACAAAGGTTACCAAAATTATATCAAAGGTTATCACAATTATATCAAAGATTACCAAAAGTATACCAAAATTATATCAAACAATACCAAAATTATATCAAAAGTTACCAAAATTATATCCAATATTATCAAAACTATTACAAAGGTTATCAAAATTATATCCAAAGTTATCAAAACTGTATCGAAAGTTACCAAAACTATTATAAAGATTATAAAAATTATATCAAAAATTACCAAATTTATGTTAAAGGATATCAAAATATATTAAAGGCTATTAAAATTATATCTAAGATTATCAAAATTATATCAATAGTTACCAAAATAATACTGAAGGTTACCAAACATATATCAAAAGGTTACCAAAATTTATATCCAATGTTATTAAAATTATATTAAAGGCAAAACCAAAACTATACCAAAGGTTATCAAAATCATATAAAAGGTTATCAAAATTATATCAAAAGTTGTCAAAATTATATTAAAGGTTATTAAAATATATCAAAGGTTATCAATATCAAAAGTTATCAAAATGATATTAAAGTTTACCAAAATTATATCAGAGGTTATCAAAATTATATCAAAGGTTATCAAAATCATATCAAAAGTAATCAAACGTATATCAAACGTATATCAAACGTTACGAAAATTATTTCAAAGGTTACCAATATTATATCCAAGTTTATCAAAATTTTATCAAAGGTTATCAAAATCATATCAAATGCTATTAAAATCATATGAAAGGTTATCAAAATCATTTTAAAAGTTACCAAAATTATATTCAAGATTGCCAAAGTTATATCAAAGGTTACCAAAAATATTACAAAAGTTATCAAAATTTTATTATAGGTTATTAAAATTATATCAAAGGTTATTAAAACTATATCAAATATTACCAAAATTATATCAAAGGTTAAAAAAATTATATTCAAGATTGTTAAAGTTATATCAAAGGTTACCAAAAATATTACAAAAGTTATCAAAATAATATAAAAAGTTATCAAAATTTTATTATAGGATCAAAACTTATCAAAATCATATTAAATGTTTCCAAAATTATATCAAAGTTTATCAAAATTGTATCAATGATTACTAAAATTACATCAAAGGTTACCAAAATTATATAACAGTTATCAAAATTATATCAAAAGTTACTAAAATTCTATCAAAAGTTATCAAAATCACATTAAATTTTATCTAAATTATATTAAAAGTTATCAAAATTATTTCAAATATTTTCAAAATCATATTAAAGACTCTGAAAATCATATCAAACGCTCTTAAAATCATATCAAGGTTACTAAATCATATTAAAGGTTACTAAAGTTTTATCAAATGTTATATTATACATATTCAATAAAAGGTTATGTATTTATTGTTACTTATTATATATTTATGTCAAAATCATTCATGTCTAATCTCACATGATAATATATATTATTATAATTGAAAATTAATTTTATGATCCAAGTGATTTACCGTACTACCAATTTAATCTTAATCATCATCATATCTCCTTGTTTTAATTCTCATCAAGTAATTAAATAGTATTCTAAAATTTTTCGTGACCTAATAGCTAGATAAATAAGATTTTAATTCTTAACTAATAAATATATTTTTAATATTCTTTCATAATTTTATTATTATTGATGGAGACTCAATTAAGAGTCGTAAACCCAAGTGCAGGTTATGTTCAAGTAATAAATTCTCGGGTGTCCGAGGTCGAACCACAGGGAAGCGTATTAGTAAGTATAAGTTTATAAATATATAAGAAAAAGAAAGTAAACAAGATATTAGGGAATCAACAACAAAATAAGATAAACAAGATATTAGAGAACAAAATAAACAAAATATAAAAGAAATTAAACAAGATATAAAAAAACAATAAGAAAAGATGTTGAGGTTAGAGAATCCACTCTTGGTGTTATGCTAAGATTAATCTTGTTTTATTACACAATTGAAATTCACACATAAGGGAGATTCCAATCGGAAGGTTTAGCAATTCAGTCCAAATTGTCCAACGTCCATAGCATATGATATTATGTTCATTTGGTGTCCTCAAAACTCACAAAAAGAGTCCACGCATTCCTTATGCCAAGGTATATGTCTACAACAGATCAAGGTTATGAAACCAAGCATTTACTGTGCCATTTTCATTGTCAATAATGAATCAAGATCCCTACTTTGCAAGTATGATTTTAAACCAAAAGAAAATATTATCTATACTAAATGATGATTTATTTTAGCTCATGTTTAAGAGACTAACCTTAGCATTTACCAAAAGCTTCACCTCATCACCTCAACAATATGATTAGCAACACATACTAGATATGAAGAAAATGAAAAGAAAAATAAAGAAAAAGAAAACTAGAGAAAGGAAAGAAGAAGAAAACTTAGAAAATTACATTGCAATGGCTAATATCCTCCCAATGTATCTTTAATGCTCATCCAAGGCCCTCTATTTATACACATTTTGGAGAGCTAAATGACAAGAGACAAGCTTTATAAATTTCAAAGGTAGGTATAATAGGTGGGTGCATTTTTCTAACAATTTTCGTCATATTGTATGACAATTCTGATCAGCCAGCTTGATGGTCGATTTTGTCAATGTTGGAGGCTCGATCTGATCAAATGGTCTTCTAGAAAAATATACCCCTATCAGTTACGGATCCATAGCCGTTGGAATCAGAGCATTTGCTCATGTGGATCGGAAGATATGGTCAAAATACCAAAACAGGTCAGCACAGACGTCATTGCACATCAGCCAACTTGATGGTCGATTTCGCTAGGGAAAACGACTCCGTTTCAAGAAGTGTAAAACATGAAAAAGATATATATGCCTCTTAAATTTGCACTGTAAAAAATTCAGCCTTATTTCTTCAGTGAAACTCCAGATATAGCGGATATGGTAAAAGGTGTCGGAACTGGAACTGAACTGGATTTGCCCTTAATTGTTGATTTAACCTTGTAATCTGAAATCACTCAAAGAAACTCGTGAAAAACACCAAATTACATAAAAATATAAAATATCATAAACACAATTAGACTAAGCAATAATAACTCGTATTTGACACAAAACAATAATAAAACATAACTAAGAACTATATAATTATACGAGTTATCACACCCCCACACTTAGATTGTTGCTAGTCCCTAGCAACGACTCAATAAAAATAAAATAAGAAAATCTAATCTAATCCATTTTCGTTGGAAATCACGGTGGCACTTAGCATGTGACACAAGCCTTTAAACCCCTAGGTGTCCCTAGTGGACGAGTTTAGTCTCGTGAGGGTTTGCTAGAACGATACCCACAAACATTGAAAAACTAAAATATAAGTAAACTACATACACTAAAAATATTTACTCCTAATCCTTTCAATATAAATTAGAGACAATCTTTGAACAAGTCTTATAAACTAATCAATAGCTCAAAGAATTTCACAAAAATTCATGCTTGAATGTAAATAAATGAGTTAAGCCAATATTAACATAACATATTTCAATCAAAATAGTGCATATTCAACTTAATCTCAACTTCTCACTATACTCTCATGATTTTCACTCTTTAAAGTAGTGGTAAAGTGTTTACACTCAATCAATCTCATGAAAACAGTTCTACCATATGCTTGCTTGTCCACCTATTCTCCACTATTTAGATCATACAACTTCATAAATCAAGAGGTCTTTTTTCAAGGTTGTAATGGGGCCAAAGGGTTATAATGTAGTTAAAGAACAAAAGGATAAAGATATCACAAAGTTTCCAAAGAGTTCATAGAGTTTAGAGACATAATAAGATCATACAAATAAAACTTCTCAAAACTCTTATAAAGCACATAATAACATAGGCTAAATATTCATGTTGAGCCTTTGCTTCATTCTAACCAACTTTGTAACATCTTTTTCTTTACTTTAACTAGAAGTTCAAGAGAAGATTTTTTTTTTTTTTTTAATATGGGAATGTATTTGACAATGATCCCTTTCTTTTTCTCTTGACTTTTGCCTCTCTCCTCCCCCACACTTATCTTTCGTTCTAACCCAAATTTTCAAAAAGTATCCCTTGTTTTTGCAATATGTCTCAAAATATATAATCCATCTTTAGAACAAGGGTAAGGATATAAGTATATTTAGGCTAGGTGTAAGTTCTGGTTACCAATAAAATAGCATATTTAATGTAGGCTCAAATTGGCTCACTAGTGGGGATGTTCTCTTAGAACATTAATAATGGATGGCTGTTTGGCTCTGGTTATAATCCTAATGCCTCTATCATATTCATGTTGTAACATGTATCAATATAGTCTCAAACGGTTTAAAGCAAGTTCTAGAGAATCATGTAATCATAAGAGCACTCAAGAAAGAAATTAGATTGATTTGTATAATGCATCAATCATTATAGGCTCAAAAACTCACAAGGATGATTATACAAGTCAGATTAAGTCTAAACATGCTTCTTTCTCAATCAACATATCATATTAACATTGGCTCATAAAAAGGTTGACATCAAGCTCAATTCTCATGAAAATCTTCTCACTAATAAATCTGTTTTAGACTTATGCAATTCATATCTCATCATTGTATTAAAAATGAACTAGAACACATTAAAAAAATAATAATAATAATAAAGACTCATAAAAAAATAGTAGACAAAAATAAAAGAAATCCTAAATCGTTCCCCCCACACTTAATTCTTACATTGTCCTCAATGTAAGTCTATTAACCCAAATGAAAGAATCATGTGTAAGAGAAAAGAACTAATAACATAAGAATAGGAATAACTAAGACTCAAAACAAAACAAACTCATGCAACCTAAATAATCCTAAAATACTAAACAAAAATTAACAAGTAAACATAAAAAGATTAAAATCAAACTGACAAGGTATGTCTCAAGTCTCCCTTACTGAGACCTTGTTCAGAATGAATACTTCTAAATTGCTTAAAACACAACAAACTTTTTTTTTTTTTTTGAAAGAAGAAATCAAACTGACAAGGTATGTCTCAAGTCTCCCTTACTCAGACCTTGTTCAGAATGAATACTTCTAAATGGCTTAAAACACATCAAATTTTTTTTTTTTTTAAATTAGCAAAATATGTCCCTTACCCCCTACTAAAGGTAGAATTTAGGAGATATTACCTGCAGAGGTTGCTAACCACTTATTATAACTAAGACACAACAAACAAAATGTTAGATAATGTCACAAAGACAAAGTGCAATCCACTCCTTGCTCGTCCATATCTCTTTTTCTTTTTCCGAGCGTTTGCGAAGCAACCGTAGCAGATAAATACTCATAAGCTTGGAGCTTTTTGAGTAAATCTTCAATGGTTGTAGCAGAAATTATGGTTCTCCTTGCCTCTGAAAACATGAATCCATTATCCACAGCATTATCTAAATATGAAAGCAAATTACTAAAATAACCATTAATATTAAGCAAACCAATGGGTTTCTTTTTTGTGACCAAAGATGACCAAGAAGCCACGCAAGCTATTTCTTCCAATGTACCCAGACCTCCTGGTAAAGCAATGAATGCATCGGCAGAATGGTACATGATTGTCATCCGTTCAGGGATACTCCATACTTGTATTTCTTTACCCACGGTAAGTCCACAAAAACCTGTGAATAGTTTTGGCACGATTCCTAGAACTGGACTTCCTCCGGCGTGTGCTGATGTAGCGACTGCTCCCATTAAACCCGTACTACCGCCTCCATAAATCAACTGGATCTTTTATTGGGCAAGTATTACTCCAACTCTTATTGTCATAACGGTTTTTTTTTACCGCTAGACGATTTTTTTACTGACCTTTTTTTCTTTTTTAAAAATAAATAAATGTTCAAAATAAAAATAAAAATACTGGGATAACGGTTTTTTCGACCGCTACGACGAATTTGATGAAAACACAAAAAATGGAGTCGCCACCAATCTTTTTTGCTAGGTGTGATTGGCCACCTGTTAAAACCGATTTTAGTAAAATATTTTAAAATTAATTAAAATATTTTTTAAAACCAATTTTGAAGTCCGCGCTTTGAACCAGAGTAAAAAAAAATTTGGGTTCGGGAGTCGGTTACGTGCGGGGAAGGATTAGCACCCCCGCAACGCCCGTTTAAAAAACGGTACCACTTGATCACGTATTATCTTTAATCTCGATTTAATGGATTTAACATCGGTATTTAAAAATAATTCTCTTTATTTTTATTTTATTTTAAAAAACATGTTTATTATTTTTTGAATTTTTTTTTGAGCTGTTATTATTTTTAAAAAACGAAAGTGAACATAAATTTGTTATCGAAAATACTCATTAAATATTCCCAACACTCTTGGTGGTATTTAACGAGATCTTCTCACCTCAAGACATCTCAAGAATCATAACAGTAATATCTTTCGAATTCCGTCGTCGGCTATTCGTATTTATTAAAATCTCTTTTTTCTTTTTTCTTTTAAATAAATTAAAATTCTTTTTATGATTAATTTTGAAATAAAGAAAATTATTTATGTAAGAATAATTCTCGAATCATTCCGATACTTTCGATAATGTTTCGATTATTATTCTTGCTCGGACCATTTCAAAGAAAGATTGATACTCCGACCATCCCGAGAAAGACATCCGTTTTTAGAAAATTTTATTTACCTAAAATAATTTTAAAAGACATGTATTAATTAGAAAATTTTATTTTTATAATTTTAAAATCGAAACCGAACAACAAAAATATATCAAATGTCGGACATAAATAAATAAACAAAAATAGTAATGACAATAAATAAGAAAATTAAAATCATACCTGACAAATGTCGAGAATCCGAAAAATCAAATGCCGGACTTAATCTTCGTAAAATCATCTGGTCTCTTTTTCAGATTATTAATTTGGAAATATGAAGCACAAAGTGAAAATGATCCACAAGCCTCATTGACTCCTCAATAAATAGGAATTGTAACTGGTGAGATGAAGCAATTAATCATCCAGTCGATAATTCATAAATTTGGGAAAGAAATCAGATATCTCCTTAATTGCAAAATCCTGACAAATGTCGAGAATTCGAAAAATCAAAATGCCGGACTTAATCTTCGTAAAATCATCTGGTCTCTTTTTCAGATTATTAATTTGGAAATATGAAGCACAAAGTGAAAATGATCCACAAGCCTCCTTGACTCCTCAATAAATAGGAATTGTAACTGGTGAGATGAAGCAATTAATCATCCAGTCGATAATTCATAAATTTGGGAAAGAAATCAGATATCTCCTTAATTGCAAAATCCTATATAATGAGAAGAGATGAATTATAAAGCAAATGAAGGAAATATTAAAAGTGGAGCTGCTTTAAAATAAAGAATAATATAAATCAAACAAAAGATGAAAAGAAAACATTAAAGATCTTGCTACTTTAATTGTTAGGTAAAAGAAATTAAGCACACCCGAGAATCCAAGGCAAAATTTATAAATTACTTTATTAAAAGGAACGTTAAAAGCAAAAAAGATGAAAACAAAGTTTTGTCTCATTGTGTTTGTGATAACATAAAATATGAAAAAGTAGGAGAAATAGGGAGGCATTTGGCTCAGAGGGGGGTGTCTGATCCGGGTTTTTGGTTGTCGGTGGTGGAGAAAGGGGGTCCGAATCGAGATTTCGGACCCCGATCTGGTTTTTTTTGGTGAACTGGGGGGTTTTTTTTGATCTGCTGAAAGGAACCAGATCTGGGTTTCGGACCCCAGATCTGGGGTTTTTGTTGAAAAATGAGTGGTCTCCTGAAAGGGGGGTTCCGATCTGGATCTCCTCCCTCCTCGGCTGAGGCCTCCTCCTCCTTGGGGGGGATCCGAATCGGTGGATTTGGCCTCGTTGATGGGGGCTTCTTCTTCTTGGCCCCTCCCTGTTGGTTCGGATCTGGGGGCCTCCGGGAGGGTCCGATCTGGATCCCCTCTATGGAGGATCAAATCCTCCTCATCCTCTCCCCCATTTTTTTTTCAGGTTTCGGACCTCCCTTTTTATAGGGGATTGTGGCGGTGGGGAGGTTCTAGATGTCAGGCTGGTAGGTGGCTGGCGGCGGCAGGGAGAGGCGGCTGTAACAGGGAGAGGCGGCTAGGGTTACTTAGGGGGGAAGGATATTGATTTGGGCTTGGGCTTGGGTTTGGTTGGGCTAGGTTTATAGATTGGGTCTGCTGAACAGCAGGCCCGGTTCGCACTTGGTCCGGGTCGGATTCGGATCCGACCCGGACGAAAATTGGTTATTACAGCTGCCGTTCTTTGCACATTGCTGAGAATCAGGAATAGGGCAAAGACAGTATAACCAATTTTGTCCGGTTATTGCGATCCATTTTTAGCGATGCTCTATCATTTGGAAAATAAATTGCTCCTCTAATCATAGGCTCTATCACTTGGAAAAATAAATTGCTCCTCTAATCATAGGCTCTATCACTTGGAAAAATAAACTGCTTCTCTAATCATAGGCTCTATCACTTGGAAAATAAATTGCTCCTCTAATCAGAGGCTCTACCACTTGAAATTTAAATTGCTCCTCTCATCAGAGGCTCTACCACTTGGAAAAATAAATTGTTCCTCTAATCAGAGGCTCTACCACTTGGAAAATAAATTGCTCCTCTCATCAGAGGCTCCACAACTTTGAAAATAAATTGCTCCTCTCTTTAGAGGCTCCACAACTTTTGAAAATAAATTGCTCCTCTCATCAGAGGCTCCATCACTTGGAAAAATAAATTGCTCCTCTAATCAGAGGCTCCACGATTTTGAAAATAAATTGCTCCTCTCATCAGAGGCTCCACAACTTTGAAAATAAATTGCTCCTCTCATCAGAGGCTCCACGACTTTGAAAATAAATTGCACCTCTCATCAGAGGCTCCACGACTTTGAAAATAAATTGCTCCTCTCATCAGAGGCTCCACGACTTTGAAAATAAATTGCTCCTCTCATCAGAGGCTCTACAACTTTGAAAATAAAAAACTAACTTCGAATTTTTGACAATGAGTTTGAACACAACTTAAATCATCACCTCATTTACTACCTTAGTCTTACGAAAGTGAAGACTCATTCTGGATATCCCATCTCTTTCTCGTTCAGTTTTGAAATTCCTTGTCAGATTCTTTGGACATCGCCACTCGACTAATCATACCGAGGCTCGACCTTTCTTAAAGTAACAAGTTTGACTTTGCAAAAATTGAAAATGGTACCCGGAGGTTTTGAAAGATGTCATTTTGAAAATGGCGCCCGGAGGTCTTATCCATGACTTTTGAGAATAACGCCCGGAGGTCTTGAAACATGTGCCCATAGGTCTTAAAATAGAAGCCCGGAGGTCTTCTTTCTTTCTAATTTTCTTTTTTTTGCTGTGCCCGGAGGACTTAAAAGAGAAATGCCCGGAGGTCTTAGAACAGGTGCCCGGAGGTCTTTTTTTCTAATTTTCTATCACTTTGAAAAATAAATTGCTCCTCTAATCAGAGGCTCCATCACTTGAAAATAAATTGCTCCTCTCATCAGAGGCTCCACAACTTTGAAATTTAAATTGCTCCTCTCATCAGAGGCTCCACAACTTTGAAAATAAATTGCTCCTATCATCAGAGGCTCCACAACTTTGAAAATAAAATTCTCTTGGTGATCATACCTGAAGATCATATCTTGGAAGAAATTTCACTGAATGTTCGAATTCAAATGTCAAAATTTTAAATAGTCAATGTCATGCATGAAATGTGAATGTCATGCGATGTCAATGCGTATGCCCCTGATGATGCATGTGCAAGTACCTTCGGATACTGTACACATTTTACGACACGATGCAGATGCAAAGCTTAATAAATATGCGAATGTTCATGAATGATATGAATGTTCCAATTGTTTCTCCTGATCTTGGTTTAGCTTTTCCAAATTGTTTTTCCTCTTCGAAACAGAGCGTATCCTGAAACGCTCGTGCCTCGTAAGAGATAAACCTTTTTCTTTACTTTGGAACTATCCCTTTGCCCCGATAGTTTTTCAAACTTTTATCAACTGGAGTCCGAGTGTTCATTTCTTCTACCTTAATAGTCCCATACTTCTGGGCCAGAAGAACTTTCGTCTTATGCCAACATCGGAAATGGTTTCTTCCAAAAGTATTTTCATTTATTTGTTTTTGCTTGCTTCCTCTTCTTTTTTTTTTGAAAAATGTTTGCTTATTTACTGAAAACTTTGGAGCTGAAAATGTCATCCTCATGTTGTGATATCCAAATCTCTTGAAGATTGATGATCACTGTTAGAAGTTTTTCTGAGTGTCAATTCGGATTTTTCAAATTGAGTCGGAAGGCTTGGTACCACAAGATTTTGGTTGATCCAAGGAGACTTCGCAACAGGAAAAATGTATATCCTTTCTAGACTCACAAATGGAACAGATTTTGTAGAACATGATTTTTTTTTTTTGGACTTAAACAAATTCAACCTTCTTTTAGTTTCCAAATTATGGCGCTTTGACAAACGTCAAGACTAGCTGGGAGGTTCAAACTGGAAAGTTAATTCTGTAAAGGAAAACGGTCTTGGTTTTTAAAGTCAAACCTCCAACTGAGAGTTGACAGTTTTGGGATATCTTGGAATTCTCAGATGTTCCTTAACTTCTTCAAACTGACTTCTTCTTTTGTTATGGCCTCGACGATACCATAAGCAGCACCGAAATTCTCCCATTTTACTCTAGACTGCCCGTGTCGGGTTTTCACCCTAGAGTCTCCTTCTTTCCATTTTTCATTTTTTTGTTAAATGTTTCACCATGCATTCAAGAAATCAAGACTTATCCAAAAAAGATTTTTAACCAGAAAGGAGACCGAAGTCTCATGCATTTCTCTAAGAATAAACTCATCAATTTAAATGACCATGATCGATCGAAATGGTCTTTTCAAGGTACGTAATGTAGGCCAAGGTTCGAGGTTCTGAAAGAAAAGATAAATAGGCCCAAACATGTGCTTAAGGTGATCAAATCAAGGATCATTTCATGAGGAGGATTCTCTTTGAAACATTTGTCATTGTTGAGCTTTTCTTCTTATCCGATGATTTTCATCCGTTCTTTTCTTCCTTTTCTGTTTTTTTGCTTTCCTTTTTCTTTTTATCTCCCTTTTTTTGCGTTTCTACTTTGGCAAGGTGAGCTCAAATTTCTTTTTGATTCTTGACATTGTTTTTTTTTTTCGTCTTCGAACTAGGACTTCATTATCTGTGACCTTTGAAAAGATCCTTCCTCGCATTTGCCCTCTAGTGTGGAGGGTGATCCTTGATCGGGGTTGAAAGAACGAAAGTATTCATTAGGCTTAAAAGGGGTAGCAAAAGGATATTTTCTATTTTGTGAAAGGATGATGAAAGATGGCCATTTTTCATCTCGAACACAAGCACGTAAATCGAAGAATTATTCCTTAGAGGAAAATAATGAAAGGTTTTTTTTTCTTGAAACCATCTTGAATTTCATCAATGCATGGGGTCACACTCATTTTTCATTTTTCTCTTTTTTTCATTTTTTATTTAATTTTTTTTTATGCATGAATAATAACTCGTATTTGACACAAAACAATAATAAAAAATAACTAAAAACTATATAATTATACGAGTTATCACACCCCCACACTTAGATTGTTGCTAGTCCCTAGCAAAACAAAAGAAAAATAAAATAAGAAAATCTAATCTAATCCACTTTCGTAGGAAATCACGGTGGCACTTAGCATGTGACACAAGCCTTTAAACCCCTAGGTGTCCCTAGTGGACGAGTTTAGTCTCGTGAGGGTTTACTAGAACGATACCCACAAACATTGAAAAACTAAAATATAAATAAACTACATATACTAAAAATATTTACTCTTAATCCTTTCAATACAAATTAGAGACAATCTTTGAACAAGTCTTATAAACTAATCAATAGCTTAAAGAATTTCACAAAAAATCATGCTTGAATGTTTTGAGTTAAGCCAATATTAACATAACATATTTCAATCAAAATAGTGCATATTCAACTTAATCTCAAACTCTCACATGGGATACTCTATGGTTTTCACTCTTTAAAGTAGTGGTAAAGTGTTTACACTCAATCAATCTCATGAAAATAGTTCTACCATATGCTTGCTTGTCCACCTATTCTCCACTAAGAGATCATGCAACTTCATAAATCAAGAGGTCTTTAATCAAGGTTGTAATAGGGCCAAGGGGTTTGTAATGTGGTTTAAGAACAAAAGGATAAAGATATCACAAAGGTTCCAAAGAGTTCATAAAGTTTAGAGACATAATAAGATCATACAAAGAAACTTCTCAAAATTCTTTACAAGTACATAGTCACATAGGCTAAATATTCATGTTGAGCCTTTGCTTCATTCTAACCAACTTTGTAACATCTTTTTCTTTACTTTAACTAGAAGTTCAAGAGAAGATTTTTTTTTTTTTAATATGGGAATGTATTTGACAATGATCCCTTTCTTTTTCTCTTGACTTTTTCTTTTCTTTTCTTCCCCCACACTTTTCTTTTGTTTCTAACCCAAATTTTCAACTAAAAATATCCCTTGTTTTTTGCAATATGTCTCAAAATATATAATCCATCTTTAGAACAAGGGTAAGGATATAAGTATATTTAGGCTAGGTGTAAGTTGTGGTTACCAATAAAACAGCATATTTAATGTAGGCTCAAATTGGCTCACTAGTGGGGATGTTCTCTTAGAACATTAATAATGGATGGCTGTTTGGCTCTGGTTATAATCCTAATGCCTCTATCATATTCATATTGTCACATGCATCAATATAGTCTCAACAAGGTCTAAAGAAAGTTCTAGAGAATCATGTAATCATAAGAGCACTCAAGAAAGAAATTAGATTGATTTGTATAATGCGTCAATCATTATAGGCTCAAAAACTCACAAGGATGATTATACAAGTCAGATTAAGTCTAAACATGCTTCTTTCTCAATCAACATATCATATTAACATTGGCTCATAAAAAGATTGATATCAAGTTCAATTCTCATGAAAATCTTCTCACTAATAAATCTGTTTTAGACTTATGCAATTCATATCTCATCATAGTATTGAAAAGGAACTAAAACACACTAAAAATAATAATAAAGACTCATAAAAAAATAGTAGACAAAAATAAAAGAAATCCTAAATCATTCCCCCCACACTTAATTCCTACATTGTCCTCAATGTAAGTCTATTAACCCAAATGAAAGAATCATGTGTAAGAGAAAAGAACTAATAACATAAGAATAGAAACAACTAAGACTCAAAACAAAACAAACTCATGCAACCTAAATAATCCTAAAATACTAAACAAAAATTAACAAGTAAACATAAAAAGATTAAAATTAAACTGACAAGGTATGTCTCAAGTCTCCCTTACTCAGACCTTGTTCAAAATGAATACTTCTAAATGGCTTAAAACACAAATTTTTATTTTATTATTTTTTTTTTTGAAAAGAAGAAATCAAACTGACAAGGTATGTCTCAAGTCTCCCTTACTCAGACCTTGTTCAGGATGAATACTTCTAAATGGCTTAAAACACAACATTTTTTTTTTTTACAAATTAGCATCCCTTAGGTTGCTAATCACTTATTATAACTGAGACACAACAAACAAAATATTAGATAATGTCACAAAGACAAAGTGCAATCCACTCCTTGCTCGTCCATATCTCTTTTTCTTTTTCCGAGCGTTTGCGAAACAACCCTAGCAGATAAATACTCATAAGCTTGGAGCTTTTTGAGTAAATCTTCAATGGTTGTAGCAGAAATTATGGTTCCCTTGCCTCTGAAAACATGAATCCATTTTCCACAGCATTATCTAAATATGAAAGCAAATTACTAAAATGACCATTAATATTAAGCAAACCAATGGGTTTCTTATTCGTGACCAAAGATGACCAAGAAGCCACGCAAGCTATTTCTTCCAACGTACCCAGACCTCCTGGTAAAGCAATGAATGCATCGGCAGAATGGTACATGATTGTCATCCGTTCAGGGATACTCCAGACTTGTATTTCCTTACCCAAGGTAGGTCCACAAAAATCTGTGAATAGTTTTGGCACGATTCCTAGAACTGGACTTCCTCCGGCGTGTGCTGCTGTAGCGACTGCTCCCATTAAACCCGTACTACCGCCTCCATAAATCAACTGGATCTTTTGTTGGGCAAGTATTACTCCAACTCTTATGGCTTCATCAGCGAATATGTTATTTTTCCCTGGATAAGCACCTCCAAAGACACAAATTTTTTTAATGCGTTGGGACGAAGTACTTTCCATTTTTTTTCTTTTTCGAGTGCCTAAAAGAGAATGAGTACATGGTGTAATATATAGAGGACTGAGTAGTGAATCAGACAAGAGTAATAATGTCGCCGAAAGTGTATCTGACCTGTCAGAAGAAAATGTTAACCTAACAAAAGATTTTTGCATGATTTCAGGAAGAAAATCAAAAAGAGAAGAAAAATCAACCGTAAAAGTCAAGAGTAATAATGTCGCCGAAAGTGTATTTGGCATCTTCCTCTGTGATCGATCCTTCAGCAACCCATTTTCCTCGGGTCAGCCTAGTCATTATTTCAATCATCTTTTCTATTTGCTCGCGTGACTTCTCTTGAAATTTTGTTATCTGTTCTCGTGTTTCTTGCTGAGATCTGGCTAACTGTTCTTGTAGTTCTCTCTGTGCTATGTTCAGTCTATTTTGTTCATTCTCCATGGTTCCGGCTTGTGTCATAGAGGTACGCAGTGATTCTTATACCTCTGATTTGGAAGAGAAATCCTTTCAAAGCTAAACCGACTTCTTTTTTTATTCCTCTCAAGTGTGCTTCATGATGCATGAACTATGAATGTCGTGAATGCAACACGATGCCCATATGATGCATGTAAAGAATAAACAAATTAATGCATGAGTATGTACAATGAGTGACCATGTATGTCACGAATGCAAGACCTTATTGTAATGAATGCAATCACGATGTCGATATGATGCATGTGCAGAATAAATAAAATGATATACTGGTATATACAGAGAACGATCATGGATGTCACTAACGTATTCTACAATGAATGACCATGCATGTCATGAGTGCAAAATGATGCTAATTTTGATTTGTCTAAAGAGTAAACAAATTAACGCACGAATATATACAGAAAACTATTCATGATTTGGACTGAACTTGATCATTTCAACAATTTTATTGCACAAACTTTGATCTCCAAATTCAATCCGCAAAAAAATTTTTTTTTTGAAAAATGTTTTCTTTTTTTCGTAAAAAATCAAAATATTATTTTCACAAACCAATTTCTATCGAAAACTTTTGTGGTAGTGGGTCTTATTATGGCACAAATGTCCGAGTATTTATTCAACACTACCGGTTTGCAATCCTCATTTAATCAACAACAAGTGTCTATGCGGTTTATCAAATGAGATTATCACCGTGAAATCAAAAATACAACTATAAATGTACATGCTTTATTTACAAGTGCATTAGTGCATGAAATGTACGAGATGTACGAAAAGAAAGAATTTTCATATTTACAAACTCAAAAAGTTAACGAACATTTGCTCCGACAGTATCGACTTATTTAAGCATCACGATGTCTTCGGAGCGAAAAATGAAACTGAATTGCGGGTAGCACGATGTGCGTTCATCATTACCCGATTTACAGTTCTTGTTCGGAGTGTAAACAAATAGCGAAAGATCACCATGTTCCTTCTAAATTTCGAGGATATCCGATCGGAAATTTGATATGGCTCTACTCAAGTTCACTACATGAGGTTGAGTTAGGTTCTAAAAGGCTCCAAATTGCTCCTTACTGTCGCCCGTGAAGGCTAGTAAGGCATCCCGATTTAAAACGGGTTCAATTTGTTGGAGTATATTTTCTAGGCTTATGCGGAGGTTATTGCCTCACGAAAGCGTAGGTACTTTATTACTCCGAAAGTGTTTCGCTAGCCCATGCGGAGGTTATTGCCTCACGAGAGCATATGTACTTTACTTTCACCTAAAGGGATGAAGCTCGGGTATAGAGCTTATGTATGAAATGTACGTGCTCGTGTGTGAGAAGGAACAAGCAAACCTTCGACTATTTGTCTACGACTCTTTATTCTAAACATTCCATGATTTAAACAAAAATAAACGACATAAAAATATGAATCAAGAATTAACAAATATCAAAGTGTAATTGTAAGCAAAATAAAAATAAAGAAAGAAAGAAAGTAAAGAGAATTAAAATTAAATACCGATTAATTCCATTAATTCGAGATTTTAAAACAACACTTGATCAATTTGTGGCTCGACTCTCAAAGGTTCTCCCCAGCGGAGTCGCCAAGCTGTCATAACGGTTTTTTTTGACCGCTAGACGATTTTTTTACTGACCTTTTTTTCTTTTTTAAAAATAAATAAATGTTCAAAATAAAAATAAAAATACTGGGATAATGGTTTTTCCGACCGCTACGACGAATTTGATGAAAACACAAAAAATGGAGTCGCCACCAATCTTTTTTGCTAGGTGTGATTGGCCACCTGTTAAAACCGATTTTAGTAAAATATTTTAAAATTAATTAAAATATTTTTTAAAACCAATTTTGAAGTCCGCGCTTTGAACCAGAGTAAAAACAAATTTGGGTTCGGGAGTCGGTTACGTGCGGGGAAGGATTAGCACCCCCGCAACGCCCGTTTAAAAAACGGTACCACTTGATCACGTATTATCTTTAATCTCGATTTAATGGATTTAACATCGGTATTTAAAAATAATTCTCTTTATTTTTATTTTATTTTAAAAAACATGTTTATTATTTTTTGAATTTTTTTGAGCTGTTATTATTTTTAAAAAACGAAAGTGAACATAAATTTGTTATCGAAAATACTCATTAAATATTCCCAACACTCTTGGTGGTATTTAACGAGATCTTCTCACCTCAAGACATCTCAAGAATCACAACAGTAATATCTTTCGAATTCCGTCGTCGGCTATTCGTATTTATTAAAATCTCTTTTTTTCTTTTTTCTTTTAAATAAATTAAAATTCTTTTTATGATTAATTTTGAAATAAAGAAAATTATTTATGTAAGAATAATTCTCGAATCATTCCGATACTTTCGATAATGTTTCGATTATTATTCTTACTCGGACCATTTCAAAGAAAGATTGATACTCCGACCATCCCGAGAAAGACATCCGTTTTTAGAAAATTTTATTTACCTAAAATAATTTTAAAAGACATGTATTAATTAGAAAAATTTATTTTTATAATTTTAAAATCGAAACCGAACAACAAAAATATATCAAATGTCGGACATAAATAAATAAACAAAAATAGTAATGACAATAAATAAGAAAATTAAAATCATACCTGAAAAATGTCGAGAATCCGAAAAATCAAAATGTCGGACTTAATCTTCGTAAAATTATCTGGTCTCTTTTTCAGATTATTAATTTGGAAATATGAAGCACAAAGTGAAAATGATCCACAAGCCTCCTTGACTCCTCAATAAATAGGAATTGTAACTGGTGAGATGAAGCAATTAATCATCCAGTCGATAATTCATAAATTTGGGAAAGAAATCAGATATCTCCTTAATTGCAAAATCCTGACAAATGTCGAGAATTCGAAAAATCAAAATGCCGGACTTAATCTTCGTAAAATCATCTGGTCTCTTTTTCAGATTATTAATTTGGAAATATGAAGCACAAAGTGAAAATGATCCACAAGCCTCCTTGACTCCTCAATAAATAGGAATTGTAACTGGTGAGATGAAGCAATTAATCATCCAGTCGATAATTCATAAATTTGGGAAAGAAATCAGATATCTCCTTAATTGCAAAATCCTATATAATGAGAAGAGATGAATTATAAAGCAAATGAAGGAATTATTAAAAGTGGAGCTGCTTTAAAATAAAGAATAATATAAATCAAACAAAAGATGAAAAGAAAACATTAAAGATCTTGCTACTTTAATTGTTAGGTAAAAGAAATTAAGCACACCCGAGAATCCAAGGCAAAATTTATAAATTACTTTATTAAAAGGAACGTTAAAAGCAAAAAAGATGAAAACAAAGTTTTGTCTCATTGTGTTTGTGATAACATAAAATATGAAAAAGTAGGAGAAATAGGGAGGCATTTGGCTCAGAGGGGGGTGTCTGATCCGGGTTTTTGGTTGTCGGTGGTGGAGAAAGGGGGTCCGAATCGAGATTTCGGACCCCGATCTGGTTTTTTTTGGTGAACTGGGGGTTTTTTTTGATCTGCTGAAAGGAACCAGATCTGGGTTTCGGACCCCAGATTTGGGGTTTTTGTTGAAAAATGAGTGGTCTCCTGAAAGGGGGGTTCCGATCTGGATTTCCTCCCTCCTCGGCTGAGGCCTCCTCCTCCCTGGGGGGGATCCGAATCGGTGGATCTGGCCTCGTTGATGGGGGTTTCTTCTTCTTGGCCCCTCCCTGTTGGTTCGGATCTGGGGGCCTCCGGGAGGGTCCGATCTGGATCCCCTCTGTGGAGGATCAAATCCTCCTCCTCCTCTCTCCCGTTTTTTTTTTCAGGTTTCGGACCTCCCTTTTTATAGGGGATTGTGGCGGTGGGGAGGTTCTAGATGTCAGGCTGGTAGGTGGCTGGCGGCGGCAGGGAGAGGCGGCTGTAACAGGGAGAGGCGGCTAGGGTTACTTAGGGGGGAAGGATATTGATTTGGGCTTGGGCTTGGGCTTGGGCTTGGGTTTGGTTGGGCTAGGTTTATAGATTGGGTCTGCTGAACAGCAGGCCCGGTTCGCACTTGGTCCGGGTCGGATTCGGATCCGACCCGGACGAAAATTGGTTATTACACTTATGGCTTCATCAGCGAATATGTTATTTTTCCCTGGATAAGCACCTCCAAAGACACAAATTTTTTTAATGCGCTGGGACGAAGTACTTTCCATTTTTTTTCAAGTGCCTGAAAGAGAATGAGTACATGGTGTAATATATAGAGGACTGAGTAATGAATCAGACAAGAGTAATAATGTCGCCGAAAGTGTATTTGACCTGTGAGAAGAAAATGTTAACCTAACAAAAGATTTTTGCGTGATTTCAGGAAGAAAATCAAAAAGAGAAGAAAAATCAACCGTAAAAGACCAATGCAAAAAAAAAAAAAAATGAGAATAATTACACAAATCGAACAACACATAAATTAAACCGAAATGAAGTTATTGCAAATCAAACCAAAAGCTGAGAAGTCATTTATTGTAGTTGTGATTGTGGCTCACATCTTCCTCTGGTTTTACGTCCAGAAACGGCTTAAACGCCTTCTATAAGTCGAGGATATGCTTCCCATCCAGTTTTCTTACAAGCTGGCAAACAGGGTCTTTTAACATCAGATTCCCAAGATGTTGCCATTCCCTTTGGAATTGCGGCCATAAATCAAGAATTTCTCTTTGTACGTCTCCACTAGGATGCGTCTCAAGAGAAAGTTGGATATTACCCAAATTCTCCTTACTCAGTCCATCCTTAATGAATTCAATTTTTATCATCTCGATTAGAGGACGGAATCCCAATAGAACGACATTTACCGTTACACGTCCATCGTGCACATGGTAGGAGTTGTATTAGAAAGATTACCTGAAAAAGTTTCACAATAAAATCTAACTAAACGACGAGATCTAAAATCACGTCGCGAAACAAGCATAAAACAAAGTTAATATACAGATTGTATAACCAGCCAATAAAAATAAAACAAAGTTAATATACAATATAAATATAAATATATAGAAAATTAGGCGGTATAACCAGCCAAAATAAATCAAAGTTAATATACAAATTAGGCGGTATAACCAGCCAATAAAAATAAATATACTTATAAACTTATATACTTAGTATTGCTTCCCCGGCAACGGCGCCAAAAACTTGATGGAGACTCAATTAAGAGTCGTAAACCCAAGTGCAGGTTATGTTCAAGTAATAAATTCTCGGGTGTCCGAGGTCGAACCACAGGGAAGCGTATTAGTAAGTATAAGTTTATAAATATATAAGAAAAAGAAAGTAAACAAGATATTAGGGAATCAACAACAAAATAAGATAAACAAGATATTAGAGAACAAAATAAACAAAATATAAAAGAAATTAAACAAGATATAAAAAAACAATAAGAAAAGATGTTGAGGTTAGAGAATCCACTCTTGGTGTTATGCTAAGATTAATCTTGTTTTATTACACAATTGAAATTCACACATAAGGGAGATTCCAATCGGAAGGTTTAGCAATTCAGTCCAAATTGTCCAACGTCCATAGCATATGATATTATGTTCATTTGGTGTCCTCAAAACTCACAAAAAGAGTCCAAGCATTCCTTATGCCAAGGTATATGTCTACAACAGATCAAGGTTATGAAACCAAGCATTTACTGTGCCATTTTCATTGTCAATAATGAATCAAGATCCCTACTTTGCAAGTATGATTTTAAACCAAAAGAAAATATTATCTATACTAAATGATGATTTATTTTAGCTCATGTTTAAGAGACTAACCTTAGCATTTACCAAAAGCTTCACCTCATCACCTCAACAATATGATTAGCAACACATACTAGATATGAAGAAAATGAAAAGAAAAATAAAGAAAAAGAAAACTAGAGAAAGGAAAGAAGAAGAAAACTTAGAAAATTACATTGCAATGGCTAATATCCTCCCAATGTATCTTTAATGCTCATCCAAGGCCCTCTATTTATACATATTTTGGAGAGCTAAATGACAAGAGACAAGCTTTATAAATTTCAAAAGTAGGTATAATAGGTGGGTGCATTTTTCTAACAATTTTCGTCATATTGTATGACAATTCTGATCAGCCAGCTTGATGGTCGATTTTGTCAATGTTGGAGGCTCGATCTGATCAAATGGTCTTCTAGAAAAATATACCCCTATCCGTTACGGATCCATAGCCGTTGGAATCAGAGCATTTGCTCATGTGGATCGGAAGATATGGTCAAAATACCAAAACAGGTCAGCACAGACGTCATTGCACATCAGCCAACTTGATGGTCGATTTCGCTAGGGAAAACGACTCCGTTTCAAGAAGTGTAAAACATGAAAAAGATAGATATGCCTCTTAACTTTGCACTGTAAAAAATTCAGCCTTATTGCTTCAGTGAAACTCCAGATATAGCGGATATGGCAAAAGGTGTCGGAACTGGAACTGAACTGGATTTGCCCTTAATTGTTGATTTAACCTAGTAATCTGAAATCACTCAAAGAAACTCGTGAAAAACACCAAATTACATAAAAATATAAAATATCATAAACACAATTAGACTAAGCAATAATAACTCGTATTTGAAACAAAACAATAATAAAACATAACTAAGAACTATATAATTATACGAGTTATCAATTATCGTTCTTAACAATAAACTTGAAAGTGTTTTTCTTATAAAAATTTTTAATAAAAAATAAAAATATATAAACAAATTAATCAATATTTAATTTAAATAATAAAATTGTTAATTGAGAAAATTTTGTTTTAATAAGGACTTTAATGTTTCAAAAAAATAGTGAATATTTTATTTTAATAAGAAAATTAATAATTAAGGATAAAATAATTAATTTAATAAATTATCAAGAGTATATCTATCGTTTATTATTTACAGTTTTGAAGTTGGTACTTTTATATATAATATTAATATTAATAAATTATATGTATTCATAACAACTACAATCATAATCGTAAAACTTTTACCATATATCAAAGTAGAAGAAATCACAAATTCGAGGTTTAATCCAGTTGATTTATACAATCACTTTTAAAAAGTGACATCAAGCAGGTTTAGGATTTGAATTTCTACATTTGTAACATTTTTTTTATCTTCAAACTACGACCATCTTTATACCCAAAAAAATATAGAAAAAATCACTAAATATGTCAAAAACAACTATCTAACCAAAATGAAGTTGAACGAAACTCATACATTATGGCACTTGGAACTATCTAATGATTCTGGTTATAAAAAAATGATGTAGATTTTCAGTCTTATTTTATGTTTTCCTATCTTCAAAATGTGGTAAAATACAAATTGAGAATTAGGAAAGGAACTAATTTGGCTAAAAGCTTTTGGACTCCAAAATAATTGCCAAAAAAGTCTTAAATAATTCCTAAGGTCATTACATTAATTCATAGTTTGCCAATTTCATTTTTTTCTTCTATGATTGAGACGATTAAACAGAAAAATGCTATGCTACCATCAGCTTTATCAGTGGTCCATGAAGTCGAAACTGGTCCAGAAAATCTTCGCAGATCGACGTATATACGTAATCAAAGTTGAATTTTCTGATTTATGTAATTTCCATTTTTAATGATGATCGTTCAAGACATTTGCCGTCTTAATATCGATCTTACATAATTTAATTTCTAAGATTTATTTTAAGCTTGACTTATCTATTTAAATCCGAAAATTTATTCGATATTAGAAAAAAAATTGAATAAAAATATTACACCCGGCCCGTTAAATAAATTTGTGCAAAAATATAAAATCTGTTTAAAAAATAGTCAAACCTTAACATACACATTCAAAGTTCCAATCTGTCTCAACCTGATCTGACAATTTTATAATGCATATATACCTTTTGTATAACACGTGGACAACATACTTTTAAAGTAAAATGATATATTTTGTATATTGATATTTTTATCTTAAAATAATTTAATTAGATTTAGTTTCTTTAGGATTTAAAAATTTATTCAAAAGAATAATATAATGAAATAAAATTTCGAAATTTATCATAATATTGAAAATCCATGTAACGATCAAAATACAAAAGTTGAATTGAAATTCAATAAAAAATAATTATAAGATGATATATGCTTGTTATTCATTATTTTTATTTAATGATTAATTTTTTGGCTCCTTAATGCAAAGTTTGGCATAAAAAAAATTAATGTCTTTATAATTGTCATATGTCAATGTTAATAAATAAGGTTTCTTTATTTATTAATATGAATATATGTTAATTAACTATATAATTATCATATATCAATATTAATAAATAAGGTTTCTTTATTTATTAATATGAATATATGTTAATTAACTATATAATTATCATATATCAATGTTAATAAATAAAAAATATTATATTTCAATGTTGAAATTCGAAAATCAAAATAAATTTTGGATTTCTTTATCTTTGGGGTTTGATCTTAGAATATTTATAGGACCTTAGCCCTTGAATATGTCGGGAATTAAGAAAAGAGTAGCACTTGAATTTTTGCTTTGGTTAAGGAGTACCATGGTATATTTTCATCTGTTAAGGCAGCTCATCCACATTTTTTGATTATCAAAATTCAGTTGAAATTATAAAAGCTTCTAAAACCAAGATACATACATAGAGAATCTCATGTTTTCAATGGGAGACTTGATAATTTTGAATACGACATGATTATACTATACGAATATAATAAGAAAAAAATAATTAAAATACGATCCAAAACACGATCGACATGATACGAAAAGATAACACAAACACTACACGAATATGTCACGCCTAGTGCCCAAAAGGATAGGCAAGGTGCTTCAATCCCATATTGAAAAGGAAAGGGAAGATCTTGGACTATATAAGCGTGGGTGCTACACACCCTAATAAGCTGGTTTTGCGAGGAGAGGGTAATGTCCATGCGACAAGTGGTATCAGAGCAACCCTTGACTGTCCGACTCCATGCCGAGCGCCCCAGCGGGGTAGACCATCTTGACGCCACACCGAGAGTCCCAAAGAAGGGTAGGCAGACTGGGTCAGTGACACCACGCCAAGCACCCCAAGGGAGGGCAGGTAGGGTGGGTCACCTTGACAAGGACGTTACTAGATTGGATGGGGGAGAATGTCACACCTAGCGCCCAAAGGGTAGTCGGGGTGCTTCAATCTCACATCGGAAAGGAAAAGGAAGATCTTGGGCTATATAATCTTCCCTTTCCTTTCCGATTGGACGCTAGGCGTGACAGCTGCACACCCTAATAAGTCGGTTTGTGGAGAGAGAGTAATGGCCCCGCGACAAGTGGTATGAGAGCAACTCTTGACTGCCCGACTCCACGTCGAGCGCCCAACGGGGTAGGTAGGGTGGGCCGTCTTGACGCTACGCCGAGCACCCCAAAGAAGGATAGACAGGTTGGGTCAGTGACACCACGCCAAGCACCCTAAGGGAGGGCAGGCAGGGTAGGTCACCGTGACAAGGACGTCACGAGATTGGGTGGGAGAGAATGTCATGCCTAGCACCCAAAGGGTAGAGGGTGTTTCAATCCCACATCGGAAAGGAAAGGGAAGATCTTGGGCTATATAAGCATGGGCGCTGCATACCCTAATAAGCCGGTTTTGCAGGGAGAGGGTAATGGCTCCGTGACAAATGCATAAATATATCAAAATCTATATAACACAAATTATTAATGTGTTGAAATTTATATAAATATATAATATCTTAAACACGATTATGATACATAAAAATAACACGAATACGATACAAATATACGAATTGTTAGATTTACGGTCTACCAAATGGAAAGAACCAAAAAACTTGATCTTTGTTCTCCATCAAATATATATTTCACCATTTTTTCCTCCAAATTAGTCCAAAAACCTCTCTGCCATATCCGGGTCGTTCCAGGCTTCGGGGTGTCGCTTAATAGCGTAGGCATTTATCAGAACTCTATCCTCTACTTGGAGGTCGTAGCCATTGATCTTGCAGTCTTTGGCGCATTCCTTATGGAGAATAGGCACCGGAGAATGCAGCCTCAAGGTTTCCTTGGGCGATTGCTTGCAAGAAAGGGAGGTTTGGCACGTCTGATTCTTTGACTAGCCTTTTGAACTTAACAACTGACTCAATCTCTTCCCTTAGCCTCTTGAAAACTTCTGGATGTTTGATGAGCTCTGCCATTTCCCATTGTATGGCTGCGGCTGAATATCAATGCTAGCAGTAAACATGTTCCTGTGACATATTTGTTTTAACTATGTTATTCGAATTCTTTATTTTTTTAAATCACTCGTATTTGACATCTATGTCCGACATATATTCATATATGGTTGGGGTATGATCCTCCAAATATATGAAGAAAAAAAATTAAAAATTGGATATTTTCATGTTGGATATATAACCATATCCAACTTTCATCTGAGTCCCGATAATATAAGTTGTTAGTATTCAAATTTTCATTTAAAAAAAAAAAAAATTGTTCTGGTAATAGTAATTAATTAGTATTCAAGTCTTTGTTAAAACAGTTAAAATAACTCCCTAGCTTGCCCCAAAACAAAAGAATGGTCTTTGATTCAAGTAACTATCAAACAGACAATCCGACGGGGGAAAAAAGGGGTACTTTTTCTACCCAATTTTTACTCTCTCTTACTTCTAACTCATGACAAACCTACAAATTTTTTCTTTCCTTTTTTAGTTTTCCCTTTATATATGATTCACATACTAAAGTTTATTTTCATTTTTCATTATTTTACTTTCTTTAATTTTACGTTTTGTACATTAAAAAGTATAAACCATTAGTTTTGGAATCCATTAAATTAACTATAATTCATTCAGATTTTTCAAAAGTAATTTTAAAGTTGAAATTTCATAGCGTAAAATAGGGAGTTGCATGCAAAAACAAGAAAATTAGTAATCAAGATTATTCTTACAAGTCGTAGCAAGTTAATTAGACTTTTTATCAGTCTAAATCTTTTACAATTTATTTTCTATTTAATTAAAAAAACTGAATTTACCATTTTTCTTTTGGAAAAAAAAAATGAATATAAGAATTAAGCATTTGAAATTGAAATAATACAACTTTCAACATTAAAAAAAAAGTTTTTGCATTTTTTACCCAAATGAATATACTTTAACTTTATAACTAATCTTAATTGATTCAATCTGCTTTGGCGCATGATTTTTTTTTTTTTTTAATGACTAAGTTTTGATTTTATCAAACTTTAGAATTTTTATTTGTTTAAATTAACTTAATAAGCCATTTTAAACTCAACAGCAGGTTTGCCGAGTGGTTAATGGGGAAGACTTAAGATCTTCTGTACATAAGTACGCCAACAGCCTGTATTTTTTTTTTATTTTTTATTTTTTTTTGCATTTTTATTGAGTAAAAGAATTAGATACATCTTTCTTATCTATCATGTATAACTTTTTTTTTAATCTTTATTAGCTTTAACTTGATTTTAAATTTTAGTAGAGAAATTGGCAGATTGAGATTTCTTCTAAAATCATATATAATTTTGAATTACACAATAAAAAATAATTTTTGTTTTTCATTTCAATAATCTCACTTCTCATAGAAAAACACAACAATATTTAATAATACCAAGTCCTATGCACAGCAACTATGTAGATGAAATAAAATTTTGACTTTTCAAATAAAAATTAAAAGAAGCAAAAAGATAATTTTATACTTATTTTAAAATATAAAAGAGAAAAAATGTGAAATAATTTTAAATATAACTATATATATATATATATATCCAGGTTTTTTTTTTTTTTTTTTTGTTGCCAAAACACAGAAATTGTTTTAATGCACAAAAAAAAAAAAAAAAAAAGTGGAAGTTTAAAATTGGATTCTCTCTTAACTTTGAAGGAAAAGTAAATTATTATATTTTAACCTTATTAATGCGTATACTTTTTTTAAAAAGTTAATTTTTTTTTTTTAATTCTTTAATTTATTTGGTGTAATTTAATTAAACTAAAACTTTTACATTAGTATAGAACTATAAATGATATATGTAGCAGCACATTTTCTACGCAAAAAGAGCTATGACTTTTATCACATACGAAACCCAAATGATTGCAAGCCAGAGACTTTACATAATTTATCAAGTACATACTTTGAAAGAAATACTAGTAATTTCATACACAAAGAGCTTCAAATAGCGTTTATTTAAACTTTTTCACGGTGTTGCTCAAAAGGAACTAAAACGTGCTATAGGGTAAGGGTAACACACAAGTGGATGAGCCATTTCTGAAGAGAACCCTGACCCTGGGCTTAAATCAACTTTCTCCCCACCCTTCACCTCCCAATCAAAGCACTGAACCAAGGACGCCACAGCTGCATGCATCACCAACATGGCAAGGGAGGCTCCGGGGCACCCTCTCCGACCGCTTCCGAATGGAAGGTATCGTAAGTTTTGACCCTTGAATTCCATTTGATGCTCTCCAATTCTCTCATCAGAGCTTCCCATGAACCTTTCAGGATTGAATTCATCAGGGTTTGTCCATGAATCAGGGTCCCTCATGACAGCGTATACATTGACAACTACTCGGGTCTTGGCCTTCACTTTGAACCCATTTACGTTGCAATCTTCAGCACATTCCCTGATGATCAAGGGCGCTGAAGGATGAAGCCTTAGAGTTTCTCTTATGACTGCTCGGAGGTAAGGAAGATTTGGGATATCGGATTCTTTGACTAGCCTGTTAGGCCCTACAACCGAATTGATTTCATCTCTAAGCTTCTGAAAGGCTTTTGGGTGGTTTATGAGCTCCCCCATTGCCCATTCCATGGCTGCCGAGGATGTATCAGTACCGGCCATGAATATATCCTTTTTTGCACGTTAAAGATCAATTAGATAACAATTTGATAATCCTAAACAAACATAGCAACTAATTTGCTTTCTTAATGCTTATAATATCCTAGCTAGGCCGATCGAGCGATATCAGGAGTTAATAAAGCTAGAACTTACCAGCAAGAAAGACTTGATGTCCTTCATGGAAATCTTCACTTCAGCAGTTGGATCGCTGTAAACCTCCAACAAAATATCCAACAAATCCTTCCTTTGATCCTCATCATAACCCTTCATTGCCTTCTCTTGATGTTCCTTAATGACCCTCTCTACAACCCGGTCATACTTCAGCAAAGCCGCCTTAAGCTTCTTCCCATTCCCTGAGAAATCCAATATCTTCAAAGGACCCAACACGTCTCCTACACTTAGCTTCCCTGAAAGTTGCAAACATGTCCGAATCAACTCCTTAATCTCAGCAGCATCCTCATCGCTCCCCGAACAACGTGTGCTCATAACCATTCTACAGATAGTATTGTTCGTCAGGGTCGTGAACTCGCTGCCCAAAACACAAGGCTTGTCTTCTTTGCAACACTTTATCACGGATTCCACGAGCTTGACCTTCTCTTCGTCTCGGACATCGGTGAACTTGTCTAGTTGAGGGACAGCCAACAGCCTTGTCATGCAAAGTTTCTTCATGAAACGCCAGTAGTCACCGTATTGAGCCAGGACAAACCTGGAGCCTCTGTAAATGAAGTTTTCTGAGGAACCAAATTCAGGCCTGGAAGAAAAATTGAGGTCATGGGTTTTGAAGATTTCTTTTGCAACGGTGGCATTGGATACAACAAGGCAAGCTGATGCACCCAGACGGATCCGCAAGATAGGGCCATAGCGTCGAGCCAGGGCTTGGAAAGATTTGGGCAGGACGGAGCTGACTAGATGGAGGTGGCCGATGAAAGGGAGGGCTGGTGGGCTCGGTAGGTCTGGGACTAGGGTGCGAGCAGGCTTCAGAAATTTTTTGATGAAAGAGTGGACTATGACCGCAGTGATGAACCAAATCAAATACTGAAGGTAATAGTTAATGTCTATGGAAAACATGGCCATGGCAAATTGGAGAAGGGTTGTTTCTCTTTTCCTCAGGCTTGTAAATGGTTGGCTTTTAACATGCTTTTATAGAGCTTCTTTCTCTCATTTTTTCCATTTAATAATTAATGCACACATGCCATTTCCACTGTTTTTCATCAAAAGAATATATATATATATATATATATATATATATATATATATATATACAAACATACCCACATACATATGATAAGTATTATTTTTAGTATATTAAAATTAAAAAAAGTTATGGTTTGATTGATATAATTTCAGGGCCAAGTCCTGAATCGATATCTTTATCAGTGATGTATCATATACGTTTATTTTAGGGAAAATATGAAAAACATTCAGTACACAGTAGAATTATTGTGAAATGGTATAATGAATAAAAGGTATTTGAAATAGAGAAATGAATAATTAAAAATTATTATAAAGGATATTGTAAAGACAAAATTACTATTCATGAAAAAATTTACTTTTTCTTTTTCTTTCATTAAGAAAATATTATTTTTTAAAAATTTTAATTGAAAATAAATTTAAAAAATAAAATATTCAAATATATATTTTTTAAAAATTTTAAAAATTTTAAAAAATTTAAAAAATAAAGAAAAATTAATTTTAGGCATATTATTTTTATTTTTTAAATTTTTTAATTAAAAAAAGTAAATAAAAAATTTAAAAATTTAATTTTTAAAATTAAAAAGTTTTTTATTTTCAGAATATTTATTTTTTAATTAAAAAGTAAATTAAAAAATAAAAGAAAAAGAGAGGAGAAATTTTTTTTATCAGGATAATTTTGTCTTTACAATATTCTTTTTAACAATTTTTAATTATTCATTTCTCTTTTTCAAATAATTTTATTCATTATACCATTTCACAATAATTCTACTGTGCACTACATGTTTTTCATATTTTCCCTTTATTTTATTATCTTTTTGTTGATATCTTTTTGATAGTTGAGCTGAGTAGACTTTTAATAGTTGTCAGGTAAAAGCTGAAAATATATGCAAAAAGGAAGAAAAAAAAAATGTCGAGAGCACCGGAATTATAGTTTTTTAATGTTTGAAATTGTTGGACATGTCAAATATCACACATGCAGAGATCCAGCTTAGCAGAATGAAATCGGGTTCAACCCTAACAATTTCTATCCAATATCGTTTAAGCTTTAAGAGAATCTTTTTTCCCAAATTTTACTTCCTGCATATGACAAACATGGAGGGAGACTGAGTTCAGGGACCATGTACGATGCTCCATAATTGTTGCCAAAAGGAAAAAAAAATGGAAATGGCGTCATCGTTTATTTGGAAAATCTTATATTTGTCTTTGCTATGGCCTTCTACGCAATATGGGAGACATGCATAATTCCAAAAATAGACTTCTGCATCGCCTAAAAATAATGTTCTAACTTCAAATCCTCTGTAATCTGATTGTGATTGGCTTTACTCACAGATTATGACCATTTAATTATATATATATATATATATTTATATGGGGTTCATTTCAACCACTTAATTATTGTTTTCATTCATTTTTTCTAATCAATATCCGTATTACCAGCAGGGACCATGCAATAATTTTAGAAATTTCGTTTTATTAACCTCAAAAACTTGAAAACATTTGAGGACAAAACATGAATGAAGACTCAAAATAATAAAGATAACTAAAATATGATACGACACGAAAAATTAATAGAACATAAAGGTATGAATATACAAACATGTTAAAATTTATATAACATGAATTATTAATGTATCAAAATCTATATAACACTTTAAACACGACATAATATGAAAAAATAATACGAACATGATATAAATACACAAATTTAGGGATGGCAATAGAATGGGGCGAGGACAAAGATTGTCTTATCCATCTCTATCCCACTCTTGCATGAATGTTGAAAACATCTGCCTCCATGTATATCGGTTATATTCATAATCGCTCCACACTTAGGGATGACAATTTAAAATGAAAGTATCTGATCCATTTTTTGCGGATTCGGATTTGCAAATTAGGAAAAATGTCAGATTAATTTTTTTTTTTGTTGATAATTTCGGGATTGAAAAATCGAACCCTACTCTTTTTAGTAAGAAAATATGCACCAACTATCAAATCAAAAGCTCGGGTGCAATTCTGACTCTTTTAATTTAGCATCTACTAAAGGAAATCTCATACTTCATTCAAGGGCTGGAATTCATGAAATGGCAAGGGCTAATCCAGGAGATAGAGAAGAATGAAAGAGTTATAGGCCTGTAGTGTGCAGTAAGATTAGAGGAATTGGTAAGGGCAGGTACCTTACCTCGAGGGCAGGTCCAGTAGATGGGAAGTCCTAGTCTATCCTATTAAGCTAGTTCGTTCCCTTCATCTATTTGATTTGGGAAAATATGAAAAACATGCACTTCATAAAAAATTATTGTCAAATGATATAATGAATAAAAGTTATTTGAAAAAGAGAAATGAATAATTATAAATTGTTATAAAAGATATTGTAAAGACAAAATTATCCTTGATAAAAAAATATTCTCTTTTTTTTTATTTTTTAATTTACTTTTTAATTAAAAAATAAATATTCTGAAAATAAAATTTTTTTAATTTTTAAAATAAATTTTTAAATTTTTTATTTACTTTTTAATTAAAAAATAAATATTCTGAAAATAAAATTTTTTTAATTTTAAAAAATAAATTTTTTAATTTTTTATTTACTTTTTTAATTAAAAATTAAAAATAATAAAAATAATATGCCTAAAATTAATTTTTATTTATTTTTTAAAATTTTTTTAAATTAAAAAAATATATATATTTAAATATTTTATTTTTTAAATTTATTTTCAATTAAATTTTTTAAAAAGTAATATTTTCTTAATAAAAAAAAAGGAAAAGTAAATTTTTTCATTAAGGGTAATTTTGTCTTTACAATATCTTTTATAATAATTTCTAATTATTCATTTCTCTTTTTCAAATAACTTTTATTCATCATACAATTTTACAATAATTCCTTATGGAGTGCATGTTTTTCATATTAACCCATTTGATTTTCACTTTTTTAGAGCATCGGAGAGGGCGACAGATAGTAATCGTAAAGAGCCTATTTTTTAGCAGCTCTTAGCAAAATAGTTTGTCCCAAACCTATTCTTGGATAGTTCGTCCGATTCGATAAATTCGATAAATTATTTTATAATTTGAGCTTGTTAATCCGACCCAAATTATTATTTATCATATAAAAAATAATTTTGTATTTAAATTTAATTATAAAATATATACTAATATTAATATAAAATTAATTTTTTAATATTTTTAAATAATAAAATAGGTTTATACGGGTCAGGCTGGACCTGACCCAAATGAGCTTGTGCAAAGAAAAAATAAAATTTTCGAACTGCAGCCCGACCCGGCCCGGGCCATGGACAGATATGGACAACACCTTGCTTCCATAAAAGGTATTGATGTGTCCTTTCGACCCTAGGCTAGCAGTCCACGAGTTATTTAGTACCCGACCCTTCTTTGTATTGTAGTAGGCCCCATCCTTGCTTCAAAAGCAATATGTGATTCGGATATTATAATTATTATTCATAGCGGAAGAGAATATGAAATGTTGGATATCCATTATTCGAATCCGCATTACTTCTGCGATTTGGATAGCGGATTCAGATATCTGAATCCGCTTATTTGTAATACACATAAATTTTGTTTGATTTTATATTTTTATTTTTTTAAAAATTGATTTCTTGAATTCGAATTTTTAGCGGATTCGGATATCCCGTCTGATAATGTTATTTAATTCGGATTTGGATTCAGATAGTAATATGCGAATTAAATGCGGATAATTTGCGAATTCAGATTCTAAAACAGTTTTGTGGATTTGGATTCGGATAATACAAAAAATGCAGATATCTGACCCGCTGCCATCCCTATCCACACTGCTCCACGTTGCTTCACTCCATTTTTTTACTAATTATTTTTAATTTAATATTATTAAAAAATTATAATTTATTCGTAAACTAATTTTAGTATATATATAATATACATATATATATATATATATAATATTAGTATATCTATGATTTTAGTATATATATCTGATATATATATATATTAGAAATATAAAAGGAATATATAGAATATTTTTAAAAATAAAATAGTAATTTTAAATGGCGGGGTGAGACGGAGCGGAACAAATATTTACCAAAATCGTCCGCTCCATCCTATACCTACTTTAAAAAAAAAAAAATCTCATTCGGAACGGATTAGATTTTACCATCCCTACACGAATTATAAATCTAAGTGGAAGCAAATGTTCACATATATACATGCCTTATTAGCTTCGGGGTGTCGCGTAATAGCGTAGGCATTTATCAGGACTCTATCCTCGACTTGGAGGTCGTAGCCATTGATCTTGCAGTCTTTGGTGCATTCCTTATGGAGAATAGGCACCGGAAAATGCAGCCTCAAGGTTTCCTTGGGCAATTGCTTGCAAGAAAGGGAGGTTTGCACGTCTGATTCTTTGAGTAGCCTTTTGAACTTGACAACTGACTCAATCTCTTCCCTTAGCCTCTTGAAAACTTCTGGATGTTTGATGAGCTCTGCCATGTCCCATTGTATGACTGCGGCTGAAGTATCAATGCTAGCAGTAAACATGTTCCTGTGACATATTTGTTTTAACTATATTATTTGAAGTCTTTATTTTTTTAACTCATTCGTAGTTGACATCTGTGTTCGACATATATTCGAATGTGGGTATAGAAAATAATCCTCCAAATATATTAAAAAAAATTTAAAAATTGAATATATCAATATCGGACATATACCCATATCCAACTTTCACTTGAGTCCTGGTAATATAGGTTGTTAGTATTCAAATTTTCATTTTAAAAAAAAAAAATTGTTCTAGTAATAGTAATTAATTAGTATTCAAGTCTTTGTTAAAACAGTTAAAATAACTCCCTAGCTTGCCCCAAAACAAAAGAGTGGCCTTTGATTCAAGTAACTATCAAACAGACAATCCGAAGGGGAAAAAAGGGTACTTTTTCTACCCAATTTTACTCTCTTACTTCTAACTCATGACAAACCTACAAATTTTTTCTTTCTTTTTTTAGTTTTCCTTTATATATGATTCACATACTAAACTTTATTTTCATTTTTCATTATTCTACTTTCTTTAATTTTACGTTTTGTACATTAAAAAGTAAAAACCATTAGTTTTGGAATCCATTAAATTAACTATAATTCATTGAGATTTTTCAAAAGTAATTTTAAAGTTGAAATTTCATAGCGTAAAATAGGGAGTTGCATCAAAAACAAGAAAATTAGTAATCAAGATTATTCTCTCAAGTCGTAGCAAGTTAATTAGACTTTTTATCAGTCTAAATCTTTTACAATTTCTTTTCTATTTAATTAAAAAAACTGAATTTACCATTTTTCTTTTGGAAAAAAGAATATAGAATTAAGCATTTGAAATTGAAATGATACAGCTTTCAACATTAAAAAAAAAAAAAGTTTTTTGCATTTTTTACCCAAATGAATATACTTTAATTTTATAACTAATCTTAATTGGTTGAATCTGCCTAGGGATGACAATAGAGCAGGACGGGGGCGGGGATTGCCTTATCCACCTCCGCCCCACTCTTGCATGGATGTTGGAAACATCCATCTCCATGGATGTCGGTTAAATCTATAACCGCTCCACGGTGCTCCACTCCGCAACACCTCAATTTTTATTAATTATTTTTAACTTAATATTTTAAAAAATTATATTATAATTTATTCATAAACATAATTATAGTATATAAATTTTTTTAATATACATATATATACTAAAAGTATATATATATATATATAAAATATTAGTATATATATGATTTAGTAAATATATCTAATATATACTAAAAATATAAAGAAAAATATAAAATATTTTAAGGGGTAAGATAGTAATTTCAAAAGTCGGGACGCGGCGGAACAAGCATTTACCAAAATCACCCCGCCCCTGCTCTTCCAAAAACAAAATATTCATCGGTCGGATCAAGTTTTGCTATCCCTAAATCTGCCTTTGAATTCGGCGCATGATTTTTTTTTTTTTTAAATGACTATAAGTATTGATTTTATCAAACTTTTGAATTTTTATTTGTTTAAATTTTAATAAGCCATGTAAACACAACAGCAAGTTTGCCCGATTGGTTAAAGGGAAGACTTAAGATTTACGTGTAGGTTCGAACTTCGAACCCCACAGCCTGCTTTTTTTTTTTTTTTTTAGTAAAATTAATTAGCTACATCTTGCTTATCTATCATTTATAACTTTTTTTTTTAATCTTTATTAGCTTTAACTTGATTTTAAATTTTAGCATCGAAATTGGCAGATTGAGATTTTTTTCTAAAATAATATATAATTTTGAATTACACAATAAAAAATAATTTTTGTTTTTCATTTCATAAATCTCACTTCTCATAGAAAAACACAACAATATTAATAATATCAAGTCCCATGCACAGCTGCTATATATGTAGATGAAATAAAATTTTGACTTTTCAAATAAAAATTAAAAGAATCAAAAAGATAATTTTATACTTATTTTAAAATATAAAAGAGAGAAAAATGTGAAATAATTATATATATATATATCCAGGGTTTTTTTTTTTTTTTTGTCAAAGCACAGAAATTTTTCTAATGCACAAAAAAAAAAAAAGTGGAAGTTTAAAATTGGATTTTCTCTTAACATTGAATGAAAAGTAAATTATTATTTTAACCGTATTAATGCGTATACTTTTTTTTAAAAGTTATTTTTTTTAATTCTTTAATTTATTTGGTGTAATTTAATTAAACTAAAACTTTTACATTAGTATAGAACTATAAATGATATATGTAGCAGCACATTTTCTACGCAAAAAGAGCTATGACTTTTATCACATACGAAACCCAAATGATTGCAAGCCAGAGACTTTACATAATTTATCAAGTACATACTTTGAAAGAAATACTAGTAATTTCAAATTCAAAGAGCTTCAAATAGTGTTTATTTAAACTTTTTCATGGTGTTGCTCAAAAGGAACTAAAACGTGCTATAGGGTAAGGGTAACACACAAGTGGATGAGCCATTTCTGAAGAGAACCCTGGCCCTGGGCTTAAATCAACTTTCTCCCCACCCTTCACCTCCCAATCAAAGCACTGAACCAAGGACCCCACAGCTGCATGCATCACCAACATGGCAAGGGAGGCTCCGGGGCACCCTCTCCGACCGCTTCCGAATGGAAGGTATCGAAAGTTTTGACCCTTGAATTCCATTTGATGCTCTCCAATTCTCTCATCAGAGCTTCCCATGAACCTTTCAGGATTGAATTCATCAGGGTTTGTCCATGAATCAGGGTCCCTCATGACAGCGTATACATTGACAACTACTCGGGTCTTGGCCTTCACTTTGAACCCATTTACGTTGCAATCTTCAGCACATTCCCTGATGATCAAGGGCGCTGAAGGATGAAGCCTTAGAGTTTCTCTTATGACTGCTCGGAGGTAAGGAAGATTTGGGATATCGGATTCTTTGACTAGCCTGTTAGGCCCTACAACCGAATTGATTTCATCTCTAAGCTTCTGAAAGGCTTTTGGGTGGTTTATGAGCTCCCCCATTACCCATTCCATGGCTGCCGAGGATGTATCAGTACCGGCCATGAATATATCCTTTTTTGCACGTTAAAGATCAATTAGATAACAATTTGATAGTCCTAAACAAACATAGCAACTAATTTGCTTTCTTAATGCTTATAATATCCTAGCTAGGCCGATCGAGCTATAGCAGGAGTTAATAAAGCTAGAACTTACCAGCAAGAAAGACTTGATGTCCTTCATGGAAATCTTCACTTCAGCAGTTGGGTCGCTGTAAACCTCCAACAAAATATCCAACAAATCCTTCCTTTGATCCTCATCATAACCCTTCATTGCCTTCTCTTGATGTTCCTTAATGACCCTCTCTACAAGCCGGTCATACTTCAGCAAAGCCGCCTTAAACTTCTTCCCATTCCCTGAGAAATCCAATATCTTCAAAGGACCCAACACATCTCCTACACTTATCTTCCCTGAAAGTTGCAAACATGTCCGAATCAGCTCCTTAATCTCAGCAGCATCCTCATCGCTCCCCGAACAACGTGTGCTCATAACCATTCTACAGATAGTATTGTTCGTCAGGGTCGTGAACTCGCTGCCTAAAACACAAGGCTTGTCTTCTTTGCAACACTTTATCACGGATTCCACGAGCTTGACCTTCTCTTCGTCTCGGACATCGGTGAACTTGTCTAGTTGAGGGACAGCCAACAGCCTTGTCATGCAAAGTTTCTTCATGAAACGCCAGTAGTCACCGTATTGAGCCAGGACAAACCTGGAGCCTCTGTAAATGAAGTTTTCTGAGGAACCAAATTCAGGCCTGGAAGAAAAATTGAGGTCTTGGGTTTTGAAGATTTCTTTTGCAACGGTGGCATTGGATACAACAAGGCAAGCTGATGCACCCAGACGGATCCGCAAGATAGGGCCATAGCGTCGAGCCAGGGCTTGGAAAGATTTGGGCAGGACGGAGCTGACTAGATGGAGGTGGCCGATGAAAGGAAGGGCTGGTGGGCTCGGTGGGTCTGGGACTAGGTTGCGAGCAGGCTTCAGAAATTTTTTGATGAAAGAGTGGACTATGACCGCAGTGATGAACCAAATCAAATACTGAAGGTAATAGTTAATGTCTATGGAAATCATGGCCATGGCAAATTGGAGAAGGGTTGTTTCTCTTTTCCTCAGGCTTGTAAATGGTTGGCTTTTAACATGCTTTTATAGAGCTTCTTTCTCTCATTTTTCCATTTAATAATTAATGCACACATGCCATTTCCACTGTTTTTCATCAAAAGAATATATATATATATATATATTTAGTATATATACAAACATACCCACATACATATGATAAGTATTATTTTTAGTATATTAAAATTAAAAAAAGTTATGGTTTGATTGATATAATTTCAGGGCCAAGTCCTGAATCGATATCTTTATCAGTGATGTATCATATACGTTTATTTTATTATCTTTTTGTTGATATCTTTTTGATAGTTGAGCTGAGTAGACTTTTAATAGTTGTCAGGTAAAAGCTGAAAATATATGCAAAAAGGAAAGAAAGAAAAAATGTCGAGAGCATCGGAATTATAGTTTCGAGACGTGTTTTAATATTTAAATTAATAAAATTTTAAAAAATATTTAGAAGAAAGTTTAAAATAATCAAAATGTTTGAGTGTTAATGATTTTTTTTTACGATCAAGTCAGTTTTTATTTTATCTCTTTAAATATGATTGTGAGTTGTGCTAAATTTTTAAACTTGAAAGATGTAAATCAAGTTTTTTAATGTTTGAAATTGTTGAACATGTCAAATATGGGACACATGCATAATTCCAAAAATAGACTTATGTGATTCCAAAAATAAACATTTTTTTAATGTTTGAAATTGTTGAATATTAGTATATCTATGATTTTAGTATATATATCTGATATATATTAAAAATATAAAAGGGATATATAAAATATTTTAAAAGATAAAATAATAATTTTAAATGGTGAGGTGAGACGGAGCGGAACAAACATTTATCAAAACCGTCTGCTCCATCCTGTCCCTACTTAAACAAAACAAAACAAAAAAAAACTCATTTAGAACGGATCAGATTTTATCATCCCTACACGAATTATAAATCTAAGTGGAAGCAAATGTTCACATATATATACATGCCTTATTAGCTTCTTAAATATTCAAAAAAAAAAAAAAAAACTATGGTGATTTCGTATTTTTTTCACGCACCTAATTTTACCTTCCTTTATCGTCAATTCTCATGAAACTACGAAATGATGAACTTCATCAAATTTTTATTCCGATAACTATAAATATGCCCCCTTGTGGTTACAGATTTTGAAATAAACAGTGAGATTAATTCGTATGAAGAAAACTTAAGATTTTTATATTCGTATGAAGAAAAGTTAAGATTTTTATATTAACTTAATTACAAAGTTGATTTTAATTAAGCATCTTACTCGGTTTGATGTGATTTAAACTTTAATTTTAAATGAATTACTTAAATAAATAATATAAGGTAAGTGAATATTAGAGAAAAAATGGCTAATCTATTCTTTAAGGAGTTAAATAAGCTAGCTTTTATGTTGATTTAGTATATAGCTTTTATAATGATTTAGTATATTATATTTATTGGATTAAAAAATTTTAATTATAAATATAAACATTACGGCATTGAGTTGGCAAATAAATTGAAGAAAACAATGATCAAAGCTAGGATATATACGTCAATGTTAAAAGGACAAGCTCCAAAAACTAAAAAGAGTAATATATGTATATCGTTGATAATTTTTTCCATTAATTATGTTTTATTAAATTAAAATATTATCGAATTTTTTATTTTATTATTAATATTGAAATTCTTAATTAGAAAACTAAATGTCCCTTAATATAATTTTCTTATTAAATTAAATAGTAAGTAATTTTAATATATCTATTTCCTTTTACTTGGAACTCTTTATTAAAGTCAATTATTTTAATAAAAAAATGCATAAAACTTTTAGTTGACTTTATATATTGGAGCTAAACAAAATTGCTAAAACTAACTTGGTTTAGTAAAAAAAATCAAATTAGTAGTTTAAATAAAAAAATAATAATATAACAAAATTTATTTCATTAAATTATTTATAAAGAGTTAAAACAATTATAGAATTTAAATGAGGATGAGTTTCAGTAAATTTTATATCTGGCTTTAACTCTTAAGATATATGATGTTTGTAAATATATAGATAAATTTATTATTATTATTAATCATTGACCGAACTAAAGGGCGGACAGAGGCGATCGCCCCTCAAAGTTCCTAAAATTTTGTAATATTTATATAAATTTAGATAATTAAAAATATAATTTCGCCCCCCAATGATTAAAAATAAGATTTTCGCTCCAGTTGAAAATCATAGTTCCATTTTATTGAAGATAAATAAGGCATGGGTCGAGCCTATGTATGTATCAGCATCATATATATTTGTTCAAATTCGGTTTGATTCGAAATATAATCTTAAAATTTTGCCTAAGCTTAATCATATTTGTATGGATAGTCCAAACCCGTTTAAATCTACTCATATTTTTTTCTAAAAAAATTAAAAAATATATATTTTTATTTAATTTTTAATAATTTTATATTTTTTTATTAAATTCTTAAATATAGACAACTTAACATATTTTTTAATATTTACACTATAATATTATATATATTTAATCTTTGTATGACATAAATTACATAATATATATAAAAATAAAAATAATATATTATTTTAATTGAAAAATGGGTCGAGCCATGCTCGGACCTTGAATATTGGAGTCAAGGCCCGACCCATTTTTTAAATGAATCTCATTTTTTTGTCTGAAACCCTCTTAAATATTGAATGAATCTTTGGATTTGGACGGATAACCCGACCATTAGATAAGTCTGGACAAAGCATAAGAGTGTGAAACACAAACATTGATTGAATTAAAAATCAACAAATTTGAAAACTAAAATATTTTTTGTGCAAGATGAAATTCAAGTTGAGAGTATAAAATAAAAACTTATATCAAAGTCATAAAAACATAAAACAAAGAATTTTGAGTAAATTGCATCACACACTCATGAGTCATGAGTTTGGTGTAATATTTTATTTGTCGTTTGAATCTCAAATTTTAGATTCGCGTCCTTTTAAAAATATTTTAAATTCACCTATTTTTACAATTATTGTTAAAATATGATTGCAACTTCAACACTGCATGGATGTCCACATGACAAAGAAAGTAGGCTCAATTTTTTATTTGAATTTTATGCCACATGGCATTGATATGACACACCATATTGAATTTTTAATGATGATTGACGAAATAGATAAATTTGAAACATTTTTAAAAAGTCGTGGATCTATAAAGTTTTCAAAGTCATGAATTAAAATGAAATATTGTATAAAAGTCACCAATAATTGGTGAATTTTAGTCAAAATTTTGTTTCTTTCCTATTTAAAAATCCAGTATCCTTTTTTGTGAAATTTTTTTCAACGAGTATCTTCGAACTTAGTTGCCAAAAAATAATGCAGAATATTTCAACCTATTTTATATAGGTAATATCTTTAAATTAAAATATATGAATAACATTTTATAATAGTTTGAATATTATGACTTATACTTTTATAAAATATGGATATAAATATATTTAAGCACACTAAGCATCATCTCTTCCCCAAATCCGTATATATATATATATATATATATATATATATATATATATATATATATATATATATATATATATAAATTATTAACGTCTCAAAATGATTATAAATATATAATATTTTGAATAAGATTATAACACGAAAAAAAAAAAACACAAATACAAACGCAACATAAACATATAAATATTTATCTCTTTCTTTTTTTTTCTTTCTTTATTAACTAAATAAAAAAATAACAAAAAACTATTGGCGTAAGTAAGCAATCCCCTCAAATCGAGGGGATTGCTTTAATTCAATTACAAATTGAAGATCAATTTCCGGGGCTTATTTTTATTGTATTGTATAAGATGATTTTTTTCACCTACACAGATGGTTAACATTGTTTTCTATTTTATTTTTTTTTATTAAACTCATACTATATCTTTTAACAATCAAATTAATTTATGTATATCCTTCCGTTATCAACAATCATTCCAACTAAGAAAATCATGAAAAATTACTCATATACTTTAAATCAACAATGAAATTAAAAAACTCACAAAAATATTTTTATAAGAAATCAATATTCAATAATCAATCACTATTACTGTTATATCTTTGTAATTCTAATAACAAGAATATTATTATTTAAACTCTTCATTAGAAATGTTTTTATTGAATACCGAAATAGCTATTTTAATTTAATATGTCAAAAATATTTTTATTGCCTTTTAATAAAAAAAGTATTGAACTAAAATATTCACGGAGGATGTCCAAATATAAACATAATCAAAGTTAAAAAATCGGATCGGAAGTCGAACCAATCAGACTTCCGATTTTCGGTTCAACCGATTGGATTGACCGGTTTGATAAAGTTTTTTTTAACATTTAAACATTAACTTTAATATTAAATATAATTAATAATTAATAAAAATATGTATTTGATTTAATGGTATGAGTTTTAAAATAAAACTAAGAGGTTAAAAGTTCAAATCTCATTAATTTCAAATAAAATTTTGAAAAAAATAAAAAATACATATAATATCGGTTTTTTATAGGTTCAATCCAATTTTTATCGGTTTTTAACATATTGAACCAGTTTTTTACCGATATGATAAATTACCGATTTTAATATACTCGTCGGACCAGACAGATTATCGATTTTCAGTTCAACCGATCTGATCGACTGGTCCGATCTAATTTTTTAATCAATTAACATAACTAAAACAATATTCATTAATCAATCTACAATATAAACATACATATTTATTGAAATCAAACTAATTTTAAAAACAAAAGTTTGGGAATGACCCTATCTAAAGTTTATATAAAGAATCTAAATTTTATTGAACATAGACAATGCATAAGAGTGTGAAAGACAAACATTGATTGAATTAAAAATCAATAAATTTGAAAATTAAAATATTTTTTGTGCAAGATGAAATTCAAGTTGAGCGTATAAAATAAAATTTTATAACAAAGTGATAAAAACATAAAACAAATAATTTTGACTAAATTGCATCACACATTCATGAGTTTGATGCAAGATTTTATTTTCGTTGACGATGTTTGAATCTTAATTTTTAAATTTGCATCCTTTTAAAAATATTCCAAATTCATATGTTTCTATAATCTTATATAAATATATAAAAATTAAAATCTCTAGAAAAAAAAAAAGAAACTGTCTTATATGGATGGTTTAATTTTTTGACACGTGGACATTCTTAAATAATTGTCATGAATCATGCATTTCATTATTTTGAATTTGATTTGATTTAAATTTTAAAATATTTCATATAATAAATGATAATTTTATTTCCTTATACATTTTTTAATTGACTTAAATAATTGTCATGAATCATGCATTTAATTATTTTGGATTTGATTTAAATTTTAAAATATTTCATATAATAAATGATAATTTTATTTCCTTATACATTTTTAATTGACTTAAATAATTGTCATGAATCATGCATTTAATTATTTTGGATTTGATTTGATTTAAATTTTAAAATATTTCATATAATAAATGATAATTTTATTTTCTTTTACCTATATATTTGACTACTATAAATAAGAGTTTTTACAAACCCTAAAACCCTGTTTTAAGGTAATTCTTTTAATTATTTCTACATTCTTTTTCTTTGTTTTTGTTTATATTGAGTTCATTTTATTTATTTGTTCAAGCATGAAACGATTTGTTTACTTGCTTATTTGTTTAATCATTTTTGTTTATTTTGATTGTTTTTTGGGATTGATGGAGCACTAAACAAATTGTATAGGCTATGTGCCAAGACTTAGTGGAAAAAACCTATTTAGAATCAAGTGAAAGCTAAAGGTTCTCAACATGAGAAGAAATATGTATATTTAGTTGAAACTAAAATAGAAAATTATGTGCTTCGCATGAAAGGTGATAAACGATTTATAATAAAAGAAGCTATGAATTCGGCAACTTACCGTTAAATTCATTAAATTACTCATATATAATAATTTTATTCATTAGTTATATGTGATTCTGCTATACTCTATTATATTATATGGGTAATGTTAGTTAACTTAAATGTATTGTTATAACCTGTAGCTGTAGGTCGACTTGAAAATCTTCTAGATTTATTTTAATGTAAGATAGACAATTAGACAGTTGCTGACGGCAGGTTCGCCTTACCTTTGAATAATAAATTTGTGACATGAAATTGAGCAATGATGCTTTTATTTTGTAAGTTTTTTGTTTCAGGTTTGTTTCTTTTGTTTAATTTTTAATAGATAATGTCTATGTTGATATTGAAGTACTCTTACTATGAAAATTAAGTAATATAAAAAAAATATATAGAAATTAAGTAGAGTGATGCAAGAAATCTACTGGATGATATAAAGCATTGCATAAACTATAAAACAAGAAAATGTATCAAGATAGTTGACAATACTAATTCATAGAAAACAAACATTCCTGTTATGTTAAGGGATTACTTTTTTTTGTTCTAATTAAGGTTTCAAGAAAAGAAGATAAAAAATAAAATGATATTATATAATTTGTCAAGGGTCCAACGAAAATATGTATGAGTGTAATGGAGATCTAGTTGAATTATAAATTAAAATCTCTTTCTCTTAGTATAGCATCATTTCATTTTTGGTTCTTATATTACTAAAGTTTTACTCAAATTAAAAATAAAAAAAAATTAGTGACTAAATTAATTTTCATTTATTTAAAAATAATGTTTTGATCAAATTAATTATATTTATTTTTTTTTAAATATCCAATTTATTTCCTTATGAATTCAATTTGCCGTAAATAATAAAAGTACAAATTTTAATTATAAAGTAAATTAATTATGAATATCTTCTTTCTATTTTTTGTCCAAATTAATTTAATTGATTATATTTGACTCTATATTCAATGACAATATCATTTTTTTTTAATTTAGTAAGATTTTCTAATTATTAGTTTAAATAAATATATATATATATATATATATATATGAAAATTCAAATACAAAAAGAAAATTATCGCCCATATATAAAAATATTTGTCTAGCAAAACTCTCAACCAAAATTTCCATTGATTTCATTTCTATTGCTTTTATTTTAGGAGTGTTTGACAAAATATTAAATGAATTTTACTTTTGATTTCAATTTTTTTGGGTGTAAACCAGTATTTGCATATTTTATTTTAAAGTGTGACTTACTTTCGTTTTGTTTTTTTTTTGTTTTTTTTGTTTTTTAAGAATATTATAGCTTTTACTGAGAAAGAAACAACAATATTTTACCCAAGCTTAGTTTACTAAATTTACTATCATTTAATGAGTAATATTTAAAAGAGATAAAATCCTTCTCTTTACGCATAGCATAATCAATTATATTGATTTCAATCTTCTTCTCTTCTTTTTTTAAAGATAAAACAAGGACCAATTTAGTTGATTAAGTAATTAACTTATCATTATATAAGATACAATTAAAGCGATTAATGGTATAAAATGATTAATGACTTGACTCCAATTTAATATAGTTATATAGGCGAAGTTAACGTCAATCAATTAGCTTTTATTGTTTTACAATATATATATATATATATAAAAGTGGTGATTTATTATTAGAAATAAAAATAATTAAAATTATGTCTTTTTTATAAAAAAAAATTATATCTCTTCAATAATAATAGATACAAATTTTGATCATTAAATTTTATCAAAAAAAAAAACTTAGTAATAGAGAAGGCATGTGCAGATTTAAAGTTTAAAAAAAAGTGAAAAGAAAACAAAACATTGTAAAAGAGAGCAAAAACAATTAAATGGAAGAAGGAAAATTTAAAAAAAAATGACACAATTGTTATCTGAGTAAATAAAAACTATGAATACATAAGAAAATATAATAAAAATATTGGAGAGCATAGCCACACACACAAAAAAAAAAAAAAAGATAACTCAATAGATTTCTAACTAATTATTCATAATAATATTTTACATACAACATTGTGTTGAAAAATAATTTAAATGTAAAGATCAAAAAATAAAATAAAATATAACAATAATTGTTCATTTCAGGAAATTAAAAAATGTAATGATAGTTTGACAAAAAAAGAATTCTTTTGTTTGCAAGAAATATAGAAAGGTAGGTTAATTTTGTAAATAAGTAGAAGCAATAAAAGATAATTAAAAAAAATAATAAACCTGAAAATTATATCAGGAAAAAAAAAAAAAAGATAGATACGATTGATCTTATAAATATAGTGATTGATTATTTTATGTATGTCATACAACAAAAAATTAATATAAATTCATGTTCCTAAATTAATTTTATTCTTAAATGTTTAAATTGAAAGTATTTTATTTACATTCCTTTGTTTCATTTTATTTATTAATGTTTTCACCTTTCTCGAAATATATTTTATCAATGTTTAATTATCTTTCTCCAAATATTTTAAATAAATTAATTTTATTTTTGCTATATTCTTTTTTTGTTTTGAGAGTTTAATTATATCATTTCTTGAAGAATTATATATCTATCAAATATAATAGTTTAAAAAAGAAAGACTATTCAAAATATTTTAAAATTGGTTATTATTTTGTACTTAATTTTTTTAAAAAAATAAACTGTCAAATATTAATAAATAATATTATGCTAATTCTTTTTTATATCTTATAAATTAGATGTTTTTATTGAATTATATTCCCGTCCATATTTAAAACTAGTTATTGTTAAAATATGAGGAAATTGTCACTTCAGTCCCGCATGGATGTTCACATGACAAAGAAAGTAGGCTCAATTTTTTATTGAAATTTTAGGCCACATGGTACTGATGTGGCATATTACATTGAATTTTTAACGGTGATTGAACAAATAGATGGAATTGAAACACTTTTAAGAAGTCATGGATCTATAAAGTTGTTAAGTCATGAATTAAAATGAAATGTTGTATATGTGAATTTTACTCAAGAATTTGTTTCTTTCATATTTAAAAATCCAATGTACTTTTTTTTTTATGTGAATTTTTTTTCAATGAGTATCTTCCATATTAATGGCCAAAAAATAATGCAAAATATTTCAACCTATTTTATATAGGTAATGTTTTTAAATTAAAATATATGAATAACATTTCATAATTGTTTGAATATTATGACTTATACTTTTATAAAATTGGATATAAATATATATAAGCACCCTAAGCAACATATATATGACTTAATACTTTGAATTCTTACATATATTATTATACTTTATTCTTCAACAAACATCAATAATAATAATAATGAATCAAAGTTAATTAAGAAAAAATATTTTACTTTAAAAAAGAATATAAACACATCCATTTGATTTAGGATGAAGCATACCGTTAAATTCAAATGCATTATGCATATTCTCATTGTAATATATTTTATAAGTTTTGAGTATAATTTGTATATTTAGTGACTTCTTAAGGGATCAAGTATTAAAATTATTTAGTAAATCACTTAATACATAAATAAACTCAATATGTTGGTTATTACTTTAAGATCATGACTTCTAATATTGTAATTTATTGGTAATTTACTATGTTTAAAAACAGTTTATTGGCCAATAAAATGGAAATACAGGTTGAACTTGGAGCCTCAAAACCAAATTTAAAGCAAAAAAAAAAATCACATAGCCAATAATCTATTTCGCTTGTAAAATCACTTTCACACAATATCACTCAAGCACAATAGAAACATCAATTTTGTTCAGCAAATCAAACAACACCAAATCCCATAATATAAAGTAAGCAAAACAGATGCACAAAGAACAATAGATAGAATAAACAAATATACTCTAAGAAGTCGTAGACTGTTAGCTGAAGTTAAGGTTTCCTCACAATTTTAGTTTTTTTTTTTTTTTAAATGAGAAATTTTCCTTAAAATCAATTAATTACATGCATTAATAAATCCAAGCATACAATATTATGAGACTTAAATAGGCATTTCTAGAAATAGGACATAAACATTTCACAGACAAAGACCAACCAAAAGACAACTAACCCTTTAAAACTTAAACCCAAAAACTCTTTTTAGGTATGAAACACAAAGTATACTTCAAACTAACTAAATCAGATTCAGCAACACACCTGGAGTAAGATCCAACACAACAAACCTAACAAAAGAAACAAAAGCCATAAAAAATGACATGACAATAAGAAAACCTGAAAATAGAATACAAAGAAAAAAGAAAAAAGAAAAAGACAAAGCAAACAACAATGAAATGCATCATTTACCTCAAAACGCCTTCAAACTTCAAATTTGGAACAAATAAGGTTGATTAAAATCGAAAACAAACACAGCAAACCTGACACACCAAACAAAAGGCCAAAAAAACAAAGTTTAACTCAGAGAGATTTATGATATAATTATAAAATAAATCTACTCAGAATTCAAGTTAAAGAATAAAATGCAAGCTTTTAAGAATCAAAATTCAGTATATCAACTTTGGAGGATGAGAAAATGGCTCCTTACATAGCATTAAGAAAATAGCCAGGAACTCAAGTCCAAAAATGGATGCAATTGTCTTTCCTCCAAAATTCACTTATGTTTGAACTTCCCCATGCTAAACATCTAAAATATTTAAGAGTTAGTCCGGTATTTCTCACCATTTGTAAATAGGTTCTAGACCAGAGTTCGGACCAAGTATAGCCCAACTGAAACCTTGAAGACATCATCCAAAGAACCTGAGAAAGTTCAATATAAAGGAAAATGCCTAGGAATCAGCAATTTCAAGATTAAAGTATGGGGATAAGGGCATGGAAATTACATGATTAATTATAATTAAATCTACATAAAGTGCTACAGGCAAGCATAAAGATGGAGGTGTCCTGATAAGAAAATCCAACCAACCCACTACTTTTTGGCAAAGACAATTTTATTTTATCTCTTTCTTTTTGAGGTTAAATCACTAAAAACAACATGATGTGAGGTTTAAGTAGAAAACACTTGATCAAGTTAATCAAACATGAGTTCATGAGAATATATGTATCATATAGGAGCAACTCTACTTGTTTATTGTCAGATGTTATCAGTAGGTAAATTTCCAAAGTTATAGATAAGTTAAAAGCTTTTTCAGCTAAGTCTATGCTATATAAGCCATGATCCAGTTTAATTGGGCACATCTCTCTAGTTCATATAAATCAAGAATCAAAATTGATTTTTCTTTTAGTTTCAGTTAGTCTAACATATAGCTCAAATGGAGATCAAATGCTCAATTTAAGCCAAGCACTTGAATGACAGTCTCTATTCGTATCTTATAAAAGCTAAAAATTAGAAAATCCATACCCAAAAAATAGGCTCAGAATGCAAATTGAACAATACTAACAATTAAATAAGATGCTCCATTTCTTTTATTGATATGCTAAATGGAGCAAAAACATTAAAAGACTAAATTCTACTAAATAGAAGGTAAATGAAAACCAGAACATGAAGCAAGTATTAATATTGTATGTCTTATTTAACTAAAGTAAGATCAGATGTGAAGCAAGTATACTTCAAAGAATGAAGCAAATTCTTTTTCCAATTACCTGAAGCCATGAGAACTAAGATCAGATGTGAAAGAATTACTATTGGTTTTGGCTAATCAAAGACATGATAGATCAATATTGTATGTCTTATTTAACTAAAGTAATAATAAATCATCCATCTACCCACTAACTCCTACTATATTTAACCCAAAAATATTATTAGAAAAATGTTTAAAAAGAAAAGATCTCAATTGGTAAGGCATCTAATTTGAAATAAAGAGAATTATTGTTGTTTCAAAAGATGAGTTTGTCACCTGCAACTTTTTTTTTTCCATTCATTACTTGTTAAACCTCATCGTCATCCATAACTAATCAATCATAGCAAGGGCCAAAGAGGCAGTATATTAATTCAACATGTTCAATATATATTTTGTCAATAAAATAAAATGTATTTAGTCCAAAAAATTAACATTGTTATTAGAGAAAATGACACAATTTTTTCTGATCTTTTTCTAATTGAATTTAAGAATAAGAAATCAAACATGCAGGAAGTTGAAAATCAATAAACCCAAGCAAGGCTAAAAAAACTATCAAAAGAAAACTGAAACTAACACAATGACCAAAAAAAAACAAAGTATAAATTTTGCATGCAATTACAAACAAAAGGAAACCTAGCAAATTAAAACCCAAAGATTGAACCCAGCATAAGTTGTTTTCCATCATAATATATTTAAAAAAGGAAAATGAGAAATGGACAACCTAGAATAACCGACAATAGAAACCAAGAAAATCGAAAAATAAATGCAAATTTTAAAATAAAATTTGAAGAAAACAGACCCATATATCATCTGTAGTAACGGAATCAATGTTGGCCTCAATCTGATTCCGGTGAAGGGAGGTCAGCTCGCTGGGACATCGGCGCACCTCACTCTTCTCTTCGCTTAGGCCGACTCGCAAGGCCAACGATCTGGTGACAGACAAAAATGAATAAGAGTGTAGGGTGAAAAAAAAAACATAAAAAGGAAGCAAACGGAAAAGAAAGATCTAAAAAAAAAGAAAACAATGCGAAACTCTCCCGATCTCCATCTTTGAATCGTTCCCCTTCCTTTCTCTATTTCACTTTTTCTTTTTCTTTCAAAATCTGTGCAAAGCTTCCCAAAGTTTTTCTATTATTTCCTTATTATAACAAAGAGAAAGATTGAAAATCCTTTTTTACCCTAAAATTATGATTTAGTGACATAAGTGAGGTGGCTGAAAATGAAAACCTTTCAAAACCAAATTCTGATTTCACAATTAATTAGGGAACAATTTTTATTGTTTCTTATAGATATATAATTAACTGAGCTATTATTAATTACAGAAAATGTTATATATCAAAATTTATATCTATTTTATCTTTTTTCCTTTTATAATCTCAATTTTTTAGCAGCATCTGATTGATTCTTTTTCTGTTTGCTACTGGCTTTTTTTTGTTGGTGCAATAAATGAATATAAAATAAAAGAAGAATAGAGAACACAACCAAATGAAGACTTAATTAAATTAAATTTAATTAGTTATAGTATATTATTCTTTATAAGTAAATTCTTATTTTAGACATTAAATTTATTTAACTTTCATGATATTACATATATATATATATATAATGTCCTTTTACTTTAAATGTTAAATCCTGCTCAAGGACCGGACAATCCGCTCGGCCTGGCCCGTATTGGGCTGAGCCTGAACAAAAATATTTGTGATCCAAGTCGGCCTGACCAGGATCATTGTTCAAGTATTAAATTAATATTATTTTTTAAAATTTTAATTATAAAAATAATTTTATTTTTTTAAATAGAATTTACTATTCATCTAGGCTCGCCCAAAGCCGAACCTAGATAGAGAAGTAAAAAAAAAAATTGAGCCATAACCCGACCCAGCCCATGAGCAGGTCTATTGAAAACTAATAATTCACAAAATTATTATTTTCATTATTACAATTTAACATCCATGTATTATAAATTATTCATGTGCAATACAAATACATGTGGAGAAAAAATTAATTTACTATGAAAATAAAAAATGCATAGTAACATCTTTGTTGTACACAAAAAAAATGATAAACCAATCTAAGATCAGAGAACAAGCATTGGCCGCCTCTAGTATTTGATTAGAAAACGGGAAATGTGGCCAATAGGTTTCCAGGTTGAAGTTGACCATATTTAAATTGTTTTAGTTTGAACTGATAAATTCAACCGGTTTAGCCGATAATAAAAATTTCACCAATTTCATTTTCAGTTCGGTTTTTTTCAACATTCGTTCTTGTTGTAAGAAAAAGTTTGTATAGGAACTTTTGCCAATAATAATGTCAGATCAATGTATAAGAAACTGATGTGAATTTTAAGAAAGCTGCTTACCAGGGAAATATGAAGAGAAATGAAAGATCATGAACTAAAGCCAGTTTGAAGAATGCTGGAAGGACCCAGATGGCCTAGAAGAAATAAAAAGGAGATAAGTTTTTGCAGTTGAAAACTATAGATCCCAAAACAGTAGACAATATGCTAGCTAAGGCAAAAAAGAAATTCCATCTTAATGTGAAATAAAGTATTAGGGAACATGGCAAAAAGATCCAAAACATTGCACCTATTAACAAATTGAACAAAAATTAGTAGAATCCATTCTTAAGATGCTTATAGTATATGGTAACATGAATATAGAGCCCAGAAAATTGTGAACCAAGTCTAAAAAAGTTGCATATCTTATATTGCTCCGACTCTTCATTTTTCTTGAAGTACTCATGTCTGACACATGTGTCCGACACATATTCGGATTTGGCGATATGATCCTCCAAAACCCTCCAAATATATGAAAATCTTAGAAAAAATTGAACATACCTGTGTCCGACACTCACATCTGAGTCCGAATAACATAGTGCATATCTATATGGTATGAAACAAAATCTTCCTATTCCTACATTGGTGGTCCCTTCAAAGATGAAGGAGAGAAGAAACAAGATTGCTTACCAATCTTGTACAAGGACCTTCAGCGAGGATTGAAGGAAAATTGCCTCCAGATTCTATAGTAAGACATTTAGTAATATGTCAAACTGCAAAAGGAAAGATAGAAAGTATCTATGCTTAAGCTATCTGGTAGAAGTTCAAGAATGTAAACATATCATCAGAGGATGATTAGCCAGCTTCCACTGATGCTGTCTTCCCAATCCTTGTGGTTGCAAAATGCACTAGAGATCAACGCATTGACATCAGTGTGCGGACCTTCTTTTGTCCTTCTGCTTTCTTGGCACTGGGAGTCCTCTTCAATTTCTGTAATTCCTCCATTACAGCTTTCTCTACAGTGTCAATTGAGTTCAAGAGTTTCTTTTGGGGTGTAAGAAGCTCTGATTCCTCAGCATTCTTATTAGTGACAATAAGCAAGATCTTTGACACTTTACGGACTGATGGAGGACAAGGCTTCATTCTGGCAGTTGAAGCTGGAGTAGAGAAATTGTGCTCGAGTTGAGCACCTGATGATACATTTGAATCAAGAATTAGAACCCTTTCATCCTGGGACATTGGGCTCTCAAATATTTGGCCTTCACCTTCTCCTAAACGAGCTCTCCTCCTTTCAATGTCCTGGATAAACCCCCATCAAATCTAATTATCTTTTCAATAAAGCAAGCCTAAGAAAAACCTCCTAGTGACAGAACAAAAGAAATATATACTATCTGCTCTCTTTCAGCTCAAATCCTATGCTCTCCTCCTTTCAATGGCCTGCCTTCTCCCTCATAATTGACAACCAAAAGAAATATGAGAAATTTTCCAACTTTGACAGACTCAGAAAACACAAAGGTAAATTCTGGCCCATTCTATTTGGTGCTCTGAGTTGAGCACGCAATCTAAGGTGCTATATAATGCCTCTCAATTTGGGTTGAAAGGACAGGACACCAGTGTGTCTATTTCATAGGATGACACTGTAACTGAGCAGTGTAATAAATTGCCATCTCACTAACACAGCTGATGAAAGCCGTATAGCAACAATTAGAACAAAATTGGAAAAAAGATTGAAAACAACTGAAGCTAATATATCAGATTGATAATTACATAGCATAAACACCAATAGGCAGTATGAGTCCATGAACCAGTTGGAATATAAAACACAGAGAATGACAGAAGCCGTACAGGCAAATAGACTATGGGTAAATAAGAAATACTAAGGAAATTTAGAGACAAATAAAACACACTTGAAAAAAATAAGACAATGAGGTTACCATTAACGGTTCAGGACTCCAAGGAGGTTTTTCAAAAAAAAAATGTAAAAAAATAAAAATTAAAAATTAGTAAGAAAGGTGAAGACTACAATACCAACTTTTGTAATGCAAATTTGTGCAAATCCATTTTTCATTATCGAAAAATGTGTAAAAAGTAAAACCATGTTAAAGAAAATTATAAAAAATATTTATTTATTCATAACAAAAATAATGAAAAAAAATTATATATTCTTGGATGATGAATTAATAATAGTAAATATTTTAAAAATAAATAAAAGACTAAAAAATAATTAAATTTGTTCATGAATTACATCACTTGTCAAAATTATTAGTATAGATATAGTCGATTCAACTCATGATATTATTTTATAAATAAATAATTATTTAAATTTTAAAATATCAATATAAAAATATTTTTAATTAAATAAAATTTGAATGAACTATTGAGCCAAATTCGATTTCAAATTTAAATTTTAAAGGTATCAATCGAATGCGATGCGACTCAATCTATAGATATCTTCATACAGTCAATGTTTATATAAAAAAAAAATTACTTTTTATGTTTGTTAAGACAATATCTAATAAATAATAACAATCTTAGAATGTCAAGAGTTATTTTTTTTTCACGTAGTTTCTATTTGTTTCATAACAATTAATTTTTATATTTTTAGTATTGGACTGAGAGAAAATAAAATGACAACAAAAATTCACTTGACGTCACTGAAAAATACTTACAAACTTGAAAATTATTTTTTTTACAAAAAAAAGAAAGAAATTTTTCACGCTCACTAAAGGCACAAAACGAACTTTCTTTCAAACTAAACTTATCTCAAAAGTAAGTTTTAGGCAAAAAAATTTATATTCACCATCAATTTGAAATTTTATTATATTTTATAAATAATTATGCTAGTTAATTGTAATTAAAAATATAAATTTTAAAATATCATGTTCAAATAACAATTTATAAATTTATATTTTTTATCAAATAAAAGTTATTTGAACATGATATTTTAATATTTATATTTTTTAATACAATTAACTAATATAATTATTTATAAAATATTTTTAACTATTTGGTTTCTAACTTAAAAGTAGTTTAACCATCATAATAGAATTTTAACCATTTGGTTTCTAGCTATTTCTCCAACGAACATCAATAATTAACTTATTGAAACTGGTTTAAACTAAATATAAATTATTAATGTGCACAAATTGGGTAAACCTATTTAAGGATCGATTCAAATTACTGTTCATCAATAAAAAATATTTTTTATTTAAATGTCATTATAAATATTAATATAAAAATAATATTTTGTTTTAACTAACGATATAAATTTTCAGACCGGCCCGAACCCGGGTAAAGAAAATAAAAAAAATAGACCCCGACCCGACCCTTTAACCGGTGTAGATCGAGCTTACCTAGGTTAATTTGTTAGTAACATATTTTTGTCCCAGCTTTGGGATTGCTAATCTCGTGAAACAGTACCCTACACAAAAATTAATTAGTACAAAACTATATGTGATTTCTGAGAGGTTTTTTGCAATTAAAAAAAAAAACAAATGAGGGGTTTTTTTTGATAATTGGGTTATGGGTAGGGGGAGGGGTTGCTTGGGTTTGAACCCAAGACTTCATGCCCCCAAGACTCTTGACCACTTAACCAAGAGCTTATTGGCAACAAATGAGGGGTTTGGATGTTAGCATACTTAATTTGCATACTTAATTAAAATATCATGTTCAAATAATAATTTATAAATTTATATTTTTTATCAAATAAAAGTTATTTAAACATAATATTTATAAATTTGTATTTTTTAATTATAATTAATTAGCATAATTATTTATAAAATATAATAACATTTCAAATTGAGGGTGAATCTAAAATTTTTTGTTTAAAACTTATTTTTGAGATAAGTTTAGTTTGAAAAAAAATTAGTTTTGTGTTTTAATAAGCGTGAAAAAAATTTACCTTTTTGAAAAAAAATAATTTTCAATTATTTTTCATTGATATCAAGTGAATTTTTGTTGTTATTCTATTTCCTATCAATCCAATACAAAAAATATAAAAATTGACTTTATGAGATAAATAGAAGCTACGTGAAAAAAATAACTCTTGGCCTAAGAGTTTCAATGAACTCTCGAACTTATAAAAAAATTATTAATTATTAGATATTGTCTTAACAATTATAAAAAGTAAGAAATTTTTTTTTTGATATAGACATTAACTGTTTGAAAATGTTTATAGATCGAGTCGTATCACACTTGATCGATACTTTTAAAATTTAAATTTGAAATCAAATCTGACTTCATAGTTATTCAAATTTTATATAATTAAAAATATTTTATATTGATATTTTAAAATTAAAATAAAATATTTATTTATTTATAAAATAATATCATGAGTTGAATCGATTATATCTATATTAATAAATTTGACAAATAATATAATTCGTGAATAAATATAATCACAAATTTAATTATTTTTTATTTTTTTATTTTTTTTAAATATTTAGTATTATCAATTTATAATGTAAAAATAATTTACATATTTTTCGAGAATAAAAAACGAGTTCGCACAGATTTGCATTACAAAAGTTCGTATTGCAGTCTTCACCGGTAAGAAAGAGATAAAAACTGCAATTAAGATATGACAAAAAAGAAATGAAGAAAAGCGAGCATTACCCTTAAAACAGCAGTAATATCACGGAGAGGAGTTCTTGGGTACCAAGAAGGTAACGAACTGCCCCTACCTCGACCCCTTCTACGGCCCATGGCACTAGCTGTCATCGAAGTATTTTCTCTTCCCGGAGCCGGCGATCTGTAAAGATTCCGGCCACGTCTAATACCGGATCTTGGGGTCCCGAAACTGCTGCCCCTGCGGAGCCCTCCACCACGCGCCGTAGAAGTAGTAAGACCAACACCCATTGGCCTACGCATAACTGGTAGTTGAACAGGGGAGCCTAACAACTCCTGTGCTTCATCTGAGAGGATTCCCAAAGGCCCAGACCGTCTTCGAGCGAAGACTTCTGCTAAATCAACGGCTTTCGTCAGTCTATCTCTTGACTCTGCCATTGCTAATGAATTTCAACTGAGGAAAAAATGAAAATGGGCATCAGAAACTTACAAGAAAAAAGAAAATTAGAAACAAAGCAAGAAAGAAGAAGAAGAAGTATATGGGTTGGATTAGTTTTACTTGCCTTGGAAGAAATGGGGGGTTTCGCTTGATAGGGTTTGACGGTGATAAAGGGTCTCTCAGCACAGCAGAGGATAAAAGGCGAAAGAGAGAGAAAGCTTTGGTGTTTTGGGAGAGTGGCAAATTGGCAAATTTTTCAAAATGAAAAATGGGCGGTATAATAGGTAGAGAATGGAGTTGGGTTAAGGGGGTGGTTTCTTCAGAAAAAAAAAACAAATATTTGGCACGTGCACCATTGGGTATTTTTTAAAATTTTCAAATTTTGGGTTTAGGAGCTTAGTTAACTGTTTATTTGTTTACGATAAGGTGAATAGGGAAATTGTGTATATTATGACATATTTAGTTTGTGGGTAAAAGAAATAAATGAAAACTTTTTAAAAAATATATGAGAAAAAATAGGTGAAACTCTGAAAGTTAAAAAAAAATACTTAACTACTGATTTTTTTAAATGGAGAAAATGTAAGTAAAGTGTTTTTTACAATTCCTAAACCTGTTAAGATGCTAATAGGGTGATTGCATTAACTAACTAAATTAAGCTTCAACTTCAATTATTGATATAATCTTGTTAGTATGTACTATTTTATTTATAATTTAATCTTTTTTATCTATTTTCTGATTGAATTAATGTCACTTTATTTATGATATTAATTAAGTCAAAAAATTTATGTATAATATAGATGTATGTACGTCCTGATTTAAGGTTGGAGCAATTTATTTATTCTCAAAATTTTATTTTGTTTTTTCCAATTTTGAATGTAATTGAATGAAGTGATGTGAATTTGAAAGGTAAACTGCATTCCATTTTAGGAAAAAGACTTTTGTAATTCATTCTCATTGTATTTTGATAAACAAATATTGAAATGTAAGAAAATAGATTAATTTTCCATCTCATGCAGGCCTCATTTCATATCATCATTCATCTCAATATCAATTTCACTAAAATAAAAAATTAGGATGATCCACAGCAGCCAGCTTTCCTTTCAGTTTGCAGCTCCTGATTGGGAACAATAATCCGGGTTCCCTTAAGAAGACTTGAATTGCCATTGGGATCTAAGTCTAACTCATCATTAGCAGCAAGGGTTTTCTTGCTGATTAATCGATATATCTCTGATAGAACTGTCAAAAATGCAGTTTCAACATTGGTAGACTCTAGAGCTGATGTCTCCATGAAGAACAGGTTCTCTCTTTGAGCAAACTCTTGTGCATCTCTGTTGGCACTGCTCTCAGACTTCCCAAGTCACACTTGTTGCCAATCAGCATGATGACCATATTCTTATCAGCATGTCCCCTCAATTCCTCTAACCACCTTTCCATGTGGTCAAACGATTGACACTTGGTCATGTCGTAAACTAACATCGCTCCTACTGCTCCTCGATAGTATGTGTTGGAATATGGTATGGCTCAAAGTCACATTTGGTGGCTTAGCACCAATAATGGAGCTACCACTTGCACCACTTGCACCACCAATAATGGAAGCTACCACTTGCAAATGGATGGTGGCTATGGTGGCTACCACTTGCAAAGTGTTCACACCAAGATAGGTGGTGGAAGGTGGCTATGGTGGCTGCCACTTGCTTAGTGTTCACACCTTGATATTATGGCTATAAATAGCCATGTAGAGTAAGAGAGAAAAGAGGAGTTGAGAGTAGAGTAGAGTTGAGTAAGTTAGAGCTAAATTGTTGAAGCAAATACTCTGTGTTTATAGAGTAATTCGGTATTGTGTTGAGTTGTGAGTTCAGTGCTTGTGTAGCACATTGAATTCTGTATATGTTTGTACTCTAAACTCCATTAATACAAAGCTTCAAGCTCCTCCTCCCGTGGACGTAGGCACAGTTGCCGAACCACGTAAAATATCGGTGTTTTTCAGTGTGTTTAAATCGGTTTTAGTAATATCAATTCGCTTCCGCACAACAAATTGGTATCAGAGCCAATTTTTACGTAAAACCGAGTTTGTTCGATTCTGTCCGTTTTTCAAAAGTGCTCCAATTTGTGTTTTTGAAAATACCAGGTTGAAGAGGTCGTCGAGAGGAGTGCAGCAGAATCAACCGGAGCGCCAGAAGCCGCCGCACGCGCCGCCACGCGCCGCCAGAAGAGAAGCTCACGCGCCCCACGCGCCCACGCGCCGCACGCGCCTCTGGAGGTTGAAGACGCGTGAAACCCACGCGCCACACGCGCCGCACGCGCCAGCCAGAGGTTGAAGACGAGTGGGCCTCACGCGCCCCACGCGCCCCACGCGCCGGTGAGCCAGCAGCCTTCACGCGCTCACGCGCCGCCGCACGCGCCGCCGCACGCGCCCCACGCGCCGCCGCAGCTCCGACCAACTTTTTCGGGCTATTTTTTGAGCCGTGTTTCCGAACACTATTCCGAGACTTTCCCGAGCCGGTTGAGCTAAACCGAGTCTATTTCGAGCCACTTGCAGAATATTCACCGTGTGTCCAAAATTTGCACAGTTGGACCCGTTCCTGGCTATTTCGACTATTCCGGACTCAACCGCGGCATCCGTTTTTCCATACAGGTAACGGAAAAACTCTGAGTTGGTAATTTTGTTTTATTACCATGGCAGAATCATTAGAGACACATGAAACAACCAGCAGCGCACGATCAAGTTCTTATATCATAAAGAACTCGATGACCACTGCAAAGTTCGAGGTGGAGAAATTTGATGGCACCACCAACTTTGGCATGTGGCAGTGCGAAGTACTGGACCTATGAGTCCGCGAAGGACCAGTAGACAGTGAAGATCCCGTCCAGGAGACGGTGGAGATCCCGTCCAGTAGACGGTGGAGATCCCGTCCAGTAGGAGGTGAAGATCCTGTCCAGTCCAGACCAGTAGACAGTGGAGATCCCGTCCAGTAGGAGGTAAAGACCCCGTCCAGTAGACGGTGGAGGTCCAGTCCAATAGATGGTGAAGATCCTGTCCAGTAGACGGTGGAGATCCAGTCCAGTAGACGGTGAAGATCATGTCCAGATCCCGTCCAGTAGGCGGTGGATATCCTATCCAGGAGAAGAATCATGTTAATCCGCGAAGGACCGATAGATGAATGAAGATCACGTCTAAGAAAAGTATCATCGACAATCTGCAAGGGACGAGTGTGCCCAGTGTTGGACACTGGAAGAAAGACTGTCCAGACAGAGAGGTCGATTGAGATCCCGCTCAAAGAGGGGATCATCGAGAACATGACTCTCGAGGGACGAGTGTGCCTTTTGCCATGAGAAAGGGCATTGGAGGAATAACTGTCCCAACATGGAGAGGTCGATTGTGAGTGTAGCTCAAGAATCTGAGGGAGAGGAAGACTCTGCATTTACGATTTCCACAACAACACACTCTTCAGATCAATGGATTCTGGATTCCGGATGTTCCTACCACATGTGTCCGAACCGGGAGTGGTTCTCAAACTTCAAGGAGTTTGATGGAGGGATTGTCCATATGGGCAATGACAATACTTGTCACACTAGAGGCATCGGAACGATCCGACTGAAAATGCATGACGGTACAATCAGACAACTTACAGACGTAAGGTATGTCCCTGATCTCAAGAAGAACCTCATATCACTGGGGGTCTTAGACTCAAATGGTTACAAGGTGACCATTCAGAATGGAGTCCTGAGAGTTGTACGTGGAGCATTCTTAGCAATGAAGGGTTATATGAAGGGAAATCTGTATCTCCTTGACAGAGAAACCGTGACAGGCAGAGCAGCAGCCTCTCACAGAATGATGGGATAATTCGACACTTCACTGTTCCTGGCACTCCCCAACAGAATGGAGTTGCAGAAAGGATGAACCGAACTTTGGTTGATAAAGTTCGCTGCATGTTATCCCAGTCGAGCTTGAGCAAAGCATTTTGGGCGGAGGCTTTATTGTTCGCCTCCCACATTATCAACAGACTAACCTCCACCGCAATTGATGGGAAGACTCCCATAGAGGTGTAGTCCGGATATTCTGCCATTGAATATGATCGGCTTCGTAGTTACGGATGCAAAACTGGATCCTAGAGCCAAGAAAGCTGTCTTCATGGGCTTTAGTGAAGGAGTAAAAGCAGTCCGATTGTGGAACCCTGAGTCAAAGAGAGTCATCGTAAGCCGAGATGTTGCCTTTGACGAATCTGTAATGCTGAAACTGTCAACTCCAGAGAATGTGAACCAAGATTCTCTAAAGCAGGTGGAGTTTGAATCAGAAGATGCTGGTCAAAATTCAGATGAATCTGAACCAGAATCTGATGACACCTTAAACTGAAGTGGAGGAGTCATCACCGGAAATCTTTCAGCAACTTGAATCAGTTGTCACCAGTAGACCGAATAGACATATTCGGAAACCTGCTCGATACACAGACGTGGTGACATACGCCCTTCCAGTAATTGATGATGATGTTCTGATCAATTACAAAGAAGCTGTAAACAGCCCTGTGCATGCCCAGTGGAAGGAGGCGATCAGACTTGGAAGTTGGTTCCACTTCCAACACTCAAGATATCAATTGGGTGCAAATGGGTCTTTGCCAAAAAGGAGGGTGCTACCGGCAAAGACAGCATCAGATACAAAGCCAGATTGGTAGCCAAAGGTTAGGCTCAAAAAGAAGGAATAGACTACAATGAGGTATTTTCACCTGTTGTTAAGCATGCATCTATTCGGATCTTATTGGCTTTAGTAGCACTGTATAACCTAGAGATAGTTCAACTTGATGTAAAAACTGCATTCCTCCATGGTTCCGTAGAGGAGGAAATTTGTATGACTCAACCAGATGGTTCTGGAGTCCCCGGTAGCAAAGATTACAAAAGCAAGTTGAACTGATCACTGTATGGTCTGAAACAATCCCGTGACAGCTGTACAAACGGTTGGACTGTTTCATGACAGGATGAAAAGTACACACACAGTCAATTTGATCACTGTGTTTATTTCCGGAAACTTCAAGATGGATCATTTGTCTATCTGCTGAAAAAGGCAAGGTGGAGATCGACAGGCTGAAGGCTCAACTGAGCTCAGAGTTCGAGATGATCTTGGAGAAGCTAAGAAAATTCTTGGGAAGTAGACAGAAAAATTGACTCAGGCTCAGTGCATTGATGAATCATGCCAATGCAGTAGGTGGCCTGATATGTGAGTAATGATGTGTACATTTGAAGGAGAAAGGAGGAAGCTCTGATCTGTGAATTCTCTCTGTGGATTCTCGCCAAGGTGGAGATTGTTGGAATATGGTATGGCTCAAAGTCACATTTGGTGGCTTAGCACCAATAATGGAGCTACCACTTGCACCACTTGCACCACCAATAATGGAAGCTACCACTTGCAAATGGATGGTGACTATGGTGGCTACCACTTGCAAAGTGTTCACACCAAGATAGGTGGTGGAAGGTGGCTATGGTGGCTGCCACTTGCTTAGTGTTCACACCTTGATATTATGGCTATAAATAGCCATGTAGAGTAAGAGAGAAAAGAGGAGTTGAGAGTAGAGTAGAGTTGAGTAAGTTAGAGCTAAATTGTTGAAGCAAATACTCTGTGTTTATAGAGTAATTCGGTATTGTGTTGAGTTGTGAGTTCAGTGCTTGTGTAGCACATTGAATTCTGTATATGTTTGTACTCTAAACTCCATTAATACAAAGCTTCAAGCTCCTCCTCCCGTGGACGTAGGCACAGTTGCCGAACCACGTAAAATATCGGTGTTTTTCAGTGTGTTTAAATCGGTTTTAGTAATATCAATTCGCTTCCGCACAACAGTATGCACTTGTCACGGCCCTATACCTGACAGGAGAAAGAAAGAAGGATGCTTCAGCACACCATACAATATGAAGGAAAGAGAAAACAAAATGCAATAGCTTGATGCAAACAAAACAGTCCCAAGAGCTTCTCAATGCATCAGCCATTGCCATGTTAATTGAACTGGATAGGCAACAAAATATCTAGAAAAAATGTTGGGCCACTTCATCTGAGCTTTTGACACTTCTTAACGGGTTTTCATTCAGAAAAAATACAAATTAATCTTGAGGCTATTAAGGAAGAAAACAGATAGCTTTTGAAAACAAAGGTTGTATGCACATTTTAGTTAGACTTTCTAGATGCAAACAGAAAATCCTTCATGGTTCATCACAAACAAGGAGCATTTCAAAAAGACTGAATGAAATCGAAGAATATCAGCTACATAAGTTTTTGTTGTATATGTCTCGGAAAATTTTCCAACAATTATTTGTAAGGTAAATAAAATTGATAGTTGCACCGCTAGGGAAACCCATGAAAGCCATTCTCTTGTTTAATGACAGAATCTAGTGTAGGGTATGTAAGAGTGAATAATTTGACATTACTTGCAGTATAATCTGTGGCATGTATACTCACTGGTCAGACTTTTGTGTTTGTTCAGGTGAAACTAACAGGAAATCTATCACAAAGGTCAAAACTATGGTAATGTAGGATACAAGACTAAAACACCTGATTGCAACAAAACCAAGTAGAATCTTTTCTGCTATTAACTTCTTAGAGGATTACTCCAATCAATCAACTATCCTACAGATAAAAAGATGAGCAAATGTATTCAGGAGGAAAATAAGTTACATATCAAAACTACAAATGAAAACATCCAAAAAATTAAATACCACTAGATTAGACCCCCGCGCGATGCCGCGGAAATCAAATGTTAAATATACGATCACAACATTTTTAAAAACAAAAATTAATAATTAAACAAAAAAATTAATATTTTTTAAAATAGCAAAAGAGAACTGTCATAACAATTTAAAGTTATAAAAATTTATAAAGTCAGCTTAATAGATAAATCTAAGGGAAACAAATTTGATCCTAAATTGAATCACAATGATAAACTATGTAAAATATAAAATGAATTGAGACACGACACGAACACAACATAGAAAAAATAATTAAAACACAACACGAAAAATTCAATAAGAATACACGAACATGTAAAAATATACATAAAATAAATTATTAACGTGTAAAAATTTATAGTACTTTATATATATTATTAACGTGTAAAATCTTATAATACTTTGAAGGGGAAAAAAATACGAACACGTCAAGAACACACAAATTTTTCTCTAAATCGAATTACTACGAAAAATCATGTAAAATATGTCATGAATTGAGATACGACACGAACACACAATTTTTTCTCTAAATTGAATCACAATGAAAAACTATGTAAAATATTAAATGAATTGAAACACGACACGAACATAACATAGGAAAAGAAAAGTAAAACACAACACGGAAAATAACATGAACACAAACACAAAAATGAAAAATAATTAAAACAGAACACAAAAAATAATATGAACACGACACGAATATACGAACGTCTAAAAATATACATAAAACGAATTATTAATGTATAAAAATTTATAATGCTTTGAAAAAAAACGAACACGAACACTTCACAATCACAAAATAAGAAAAATAACACAACACAAAAAATAACACAAACACGATACGAATGCACTAACGTTTAAAATATATATAAAACGAATTATCAACGTGTAAAAATTTATATAAATATTTAAACACAAAAAATAACACGAATACACAAATTTTTTTTCGCTTTTTTTTTTCTTCCATTTTTTTCTCTACACTAAAACAAAGTGGGGTATTTATATAAATATATAATATTTTAAACACAAAAAATAACACGAATACACAAAAAAGATTTCACTTTTTTTTCCTACCATTTTTTTTCTCTACACTAAAACAAAATGGGATCCACAAAATGGGGTCCACAAAAAAAAACCAACTAAAACAAAGTGGGGTCCCCAAAGTGGGGCCCACAAAAAAAAACCCAAGGTGGCGACGTGGCCACCTTCTCCTTGCTGCAAAAACAGCAAAATTTATATATTGGATTTGAAGAAGATGGAATGAACATGACCATGATAAAGAAGGAAAAGGATAGAACTGAAAACAGAATAAGGTTGTCATGGATGAACAAGATGATACTCTGGCTAAAAACTTGACAATGCAGATGAATTGAAAGAGCACATACCTATCACTGAAATTCAGAGATTAAGCCAGAGTCCTATATCTATATGTAATTTGAGTTCCCTCCAGATACAAAGGATTCCACAGACTAAAAATATTCATTGAAATAAAAAACTTTTCGCCAAGTAAAGAATAGTACACGGTGGGTTCAAGATTGAGTAAAATGATGCAGCAAAAAGCCAACTACCCAGGATATGAAGATACTATGCCACAAGCCTCTTTTCTGTGCTTGCTTGATGAACAAATCCAGCCAATAAATAAACCATAAAGTTCCAAACAAACAATCCATCAAGTCAGGAAAATACTTAACTTTGATGTACTGTTGAATTACTGATAAAATTTGTAACACTTAATTTCCACACTAAACAACCTTACCACTGACATAGTGACATCACTCATTGAATTGAAAAAGAAGCAACAAAAAGATCTACCTCACATTAACCAAATTAGAAAATCTCAATCTACCAAATCTCTTGGCTTCAACTAAGTAGTCTTCAAGCAACCAAGGCATCATCATCTCCAGAATTCCACCATAAGTCGGAGCACCACTTACACTTCCATATAATCATTACAAAATATAGATAGGTATTACTTTCCTATCCGATTCTTATTCGATTCATTGCATGCACCATTGAGATGGTTCCACCTGTTGAGAAAAACTTAGAGTAGATAACTCTAATTTTACCACTCAAAGAAGAAAGTTTAGATTTTAGGAAAACTCACAAATGCTCACACTTCACTCTAGACTACACTCTTTAGAGAAGAACTCCTTAGGAAAACTTAGAACTTTTATTGCTTATTGAAGCTTACTACTTGATGATTTACAAATACAAGGGAGGGAGGTATTTATACAATACCAAGACAAACACAAGCCACACAAATATAAAATCTAAATAAATTACAACCACCCATTGTTGTTTAATAACAACCACACATTTAAATCACACAACTACAACCACACATTAAACCACACAATTGCAACCACACATTGTTGTTTAATAACAACCACACATTTAAATCACACAACTACAACCACTCATTAAACCACACAATTGCAACCACACATTAAACCACACAATTGCAACCACACATTAAACCACACAATTGCAACCACACATTGTTAGGCTTTTATTTTTCCTTGGGCTGGTATTGGACAATTTAACACTCCCCCTCAATACCAGCTCTTCCTCTTTGCACCATGTTGAGTTGACGACGAAACATTTCAAATTTGTTGATACTCAAACCTTTTGTGAATAAATCTGCCATTTGATCATCTGTCTTGATCTGCTTCATCTCAATCTTTTCTTGTAGAACCTTTTCTCTGATAAAGTGATAATGCACTTCTATATGTTTGGTTCTTGCGTGAAAGACTGGATTTTCTGCCAAACGAATTGCTGACTGGTTGTCGCAATACAACGGAACTGCATAATCTACTGGTTGATGTAGATCACTCATTAGTTGTATCAGCCACGTACACTCTTGAGCTGCCATTGCTGCTGCTCGATACTCAGGTTCGGTAGTTGACAATGATACCGTTGGTTGTCTCTTACTGCACCAAGAAATTGTTCCAGAACCAAGTTTAAACATGTACCCAGTTGTTGATCTCCTGGTGTCATGATCTCCTGCATAGTCAGCATCACAATAACCAACTAACTTACAGTCTTCACCTTTCTTGTACAAAAGACCATAATCTATTGTACTTTTCACATATCTCAGTATTCGTCGAACTGCTTCTAAATGAGGCTTCTTCGGATTTTGCATATACCGACTCATCACACCAACTGTATAAGAAATGTCAGGTCGAGTCAAGGTTAAGTAGATCAGGCTACCTACCAATTGTCGATACATAGTTGCATCTTCCAAGTCTTTGCCTTCAAGTGCACACATCTTGCCATTTGGTTCCATTAGTGTTGAAATTGGCTTGCTCTCGAGCATTCCAAACCTTTTTAGCAAATCTTTAGAATATTTTTGTTGACAGAGAAATATTCCTTCTTGTATGTGATCAACCTCTAGACCAAGAAAGTGCTTGAGTTGTCCAAGTTCTTTCATTTGGAAACGAACTGATAAATTCTCCTTGGTTTGAAGAATTTCTGCCTCATAATCACCAGTTATGATTAAATCATCCACATATATCAATACGATAGCTAGCTTTCCTCCATTAGTTTTGACAAACAAGCTGGAATCTGCAGGTGTCACTGAATAACCACTATGAGTTAAAAATTCAGCAATCTTACCATACCATGCTCTAGGTGCTTGTTTCAATCCGTAAAGTGCCTTTCGCAGCTTACACACATGCTCAGGATGATTTTGGTTTTGAAATCCCAATGGTTGAATCATGTAGATTTTCCGATCTAGCTCTCCATGAAGGAATGCATTCTTCACATCCATCTGCCACAAGTTCCAGTCTTTGTTGGCTGCAAGGGCAAGTAGGACTCGTACGGTTGTAAGTCTTTCCACCGGACTAAACGTTTCATCATAGTCTAGCTCATACTTCTGAGAGAAACCACGAGCAACCAACCGTGCCTTGTACCTTTCAATCGACCCATCTGGACGATGTTTTATCTTGTAAACCCACTTACAGGATATGGGTTTCACATCTCTTGGTTTTGGCACTAGATCCCAAGTTTGATTCTGCTCAAGCGCAGTGATCTCTTCTTTCATAGCCATAATCCACTCAGAACTCTGTGATGCTTCTTCAAACGTCTCAGGTTCTGTTGCAATTGGTTCTTCCACTATGGCTGCATTAGCATATTTGGGATTTGGCTTCCGTGCTCTTGTTGTCCTTCGGATTTGTGATTGTGGAGATGGTTCTTCCACTTCACTCGATCTAACATCTGGTTGATACACACCAGTTTGCCAAGGACTCTGGACTAACACTTGCTCGTCATCGTCATCATCACATAGGTCTTCTACTTCGTCTGAAGTTGATTGAAGTTGGACAATATACTCTCCCATTTTCTGTTGTAGCATGTCTTCAAATTCTTTTGAATCTGACAACACCTCCTTTTCTGAGGACCACCAGGAAGATGCTTCATCGAATACCACATTGCGTGAAGTGTAACATCTTCCACTCGTAGGATCACAACATTTCCACCCTTTCCTTTGGTTGTCGTATCCCACAAAGATACACCTAGTTGCTTTCTTATCAAACTTGCTACGTAAATGATCAGGAACAAATACATAACATACACAACCAAATACTCGAAAGTAGCTGACTGAAGGTTTCATTTTCCACAATTTCTCAAAGGGTGAAACAAACTCTAACCTTGGTTGAGGAAGTTTGTTGATCACATGGGCTGCGGTTCTCATAGCTTCGGTCCAAAATCTTCCGGTACATTCTTTGCATGCAGCATACTCCGACAAATTTCTGCAAGATGCCGATTCTTTCTCTCTGCTACACCATTCTGTTATGGTGTATTGACACAAGTATACTGATGACGTATGTTGCATTCTCGTAGGTATTGAGAGAATTCGCCTGAGCTATATTCTCCTCCATTGTCTGTGCGCAAGCAACATATCTTCTTTCCCACTTCTCCTTCAACTATCTCTTTGAACTCTTTAAACTTTGAGAAAGTGTCAGACTTTTCTTTCATAAAGAGAACCCACACATACCTGGAGAAATCATCAATAAACGTCACCATGTACCGCATTCCACTAATTGATGGTTGCTTAACGGGCCCAAATACATCAGAGTGAACTAACTCTAATGGTTCTTTTGCTTTAAACTTTGACTCCTCGTATGGCAATTGGTGTGCTTTACCATATTGGCATCTTGCACAAACTGTGTCTGTTCTTATGTCAAGCTGAGGAAGTCCCTTAAGCATCGACTTCTTCATCATCATACTTAGCTTGGAATAACTAACATGACCTAACCGCATGTGCCATAAATCTGTTGTATCGCTCCTTCTTGTCTTGTCTACATATGCTGACTCTGCTGACATCACGTAGACTGACTCCAGACGTCGTCCTTCCATCATCGGCTGTCCTGAGATTTTGAGATCACGATATACCTTCACATCCCTTGGACCAAACAGAATATGGTGACCTGACGATGTTAATTATGCCACTGAAAGCAAATTTTTCTTCATGCCTTGGACATGGTAAACATCTTGTAGTGGTACCTGATTATGACTATATCGAGGTGCTACTACCGTCTTACCGATGTGAGTAATCGGTAATCTTGAATTATCAGCTGTCACAACAATGCGATTTCCCTTGTATTCTGACAGGTTCTGCAACTTCTGTTTATCGCCTGTCATGTGATTTGAGCAACCTGAATCGACAATCCAGTCATTCTCATAGTCAATTCGGTCAGCCGTTGTTACTGTGAGAGCTAACTCTTCCTCTTCCATAGCAAAAAATGCTTCAGCGTCCCAATCATCTTCGCTTTTCTCCTTTGTGCTAGAAGCAGCAGCATTGCTCTCAGCGGGCTTTTTGTTAAACCAACAATCTTTTGCCATGTGACCTTTCTTGTCACAGTTGTAACAGTTACCTTCAAATCTTTTATTGTTGCTACGATTCTTTGAAGCTCCCCCTGGACGAGAGCTCCCTTCTCCTTGATGACTTTTTGTCTTGTCACCATACTTTTTAGATCCACCACCGATGTGCTGTTTGAATTTGCCTTTGCTTTTGTTGGTGTAGAGTGCTTCCTCTTCACTTTTCAACGAGACCCCTCCCATTTGCTTGGCCATAGATTCTTGACCAACAAGCAAATTTTCAAACTCTACAAGTGATGGTTGAGTTGGCCATCCTTGTATAGCGGCAACGAAGCTGCGATATTCGGGCCTCAAACCATGGATAATTATTCTTTTTACCCTGGTATCTCCAATAGCAGCTGTAGGATCTAAATCAGAAATTTCACGGCATAACGTTTTTACCTTGTGAAAGTATTGAGCAATCGGTATATCCCGTTGTGCAACTGATAACAATTCATTCTCAAGAAGTTGAAGTCTTGTGTCATTCTTTCTCGAAAAGAGTGCATCTAAAGTATCTCACGCTTCTTTTGGCGTTTCTAGCTTTTGTATGTGTTCCAACATTTCTTCTTCAACTGTGGTCTTAAGGGCAAACATGGCTTTACCCACTTTAATCTTCCATTTGCGCAAGGTTCCTTGAGCATCTTCTTGCTCGGGCTTCGTAACTTCACTACCACCAACGACTTCCCAAAGGTCTTGACCTTGTAGGTAAGACATCATACACGTCTTCCACGTGTTGTAATTTTTGTGATTGAGCTTCTTGATTCCTCCAACTACTTGAAGATCACCCATCGTGTCGGCAAGACTCTAACAATACCGAACAAGCTTGATTTTGAGACACAAACTTGTAGATTACAAACTCCTCACGACTCAAGAACGCTCAAACCAAAAATAGTACCTGAATAACTATTTCACCGTGAACAATACCGTATACGTGAATAGTATCATATACCATATACTTGAATAAATCTCGTATATGTTAACAATTACTATAAAAGTATATAGTGACACGTGTGAATAGTAACTATGGTAGTAACTCACAACCTCGCTCTGATACCAATTGTTGAGAAAAACTTAGAGTATATAACTCTAATTTTACCACTCAAAGAAGAAAGTTTAGATTTTAGGAAAACTCACAAATGCTCACACTTCACTCTAGACTACACTCTTTAGAGAAGAACTCCTTAGGAAAACTTAGAACTTTTATTGCTTATTGAAGCTTACTACTTGATGATTTACAAATGCAAGCGAGGGAGGTATTTATACAATACCAAGACAAACACAAGCCACACAAATATAAAATCTAAATAAATTACAACCACCCATTGTTGTTTAATAACAACCACACATTTAAATCACACAACTACAACCACACATTAAACCACACAATTGCAACCACACATTGTTGTTTAATAACAACCACACATTTAAATCACACAACTACAACCACTCATTAAACCACACAATTGCAACCACACATTAAACCACACAATTGCAACCACACATTAAACCACACAATTGCAACCACACATTGTTAGGCTTTTATTTTTCCTTGGGCTGGTATTGGACAATTTAACACCACCTCACTTCTAATGTATATTTCTATCCTAATTTCCTTAACTTGAAATAATGAAACTCGGTTTGCCTATTAAAGTGTTCCTTGGATAGGTGAATTGTTCCTTGACATTCTGCTCTAATTCTCTCTTTTCCACAAATCTAACAATAATGCAAATAATTCAAAAATTCAGGCATATTGGGGGGAAAATCTTTACCTTTCTTGCCCAGCAGTATCCCAAATCTGTGCTTTTACAGTCTTGTGATCAATGGCAAGGGTTTTAGTCTGGAATTCAACACCAATTGTGGCTTTTGAATTCACACTGAATTCGTTCTTGGCGAAACGAGCCAGCAGCTGAGATTTGCCGACTGCTGAATCCCCAATCAAAACCACTTTGAATACATAATCAATCTTTTGATTGTAATGCCCATACAAGTTTGACATTGTCACCACCCAATAAAAAATTCCCCCCTCAAATTGATCCACCGGCACCGCTCAAAATCGAGAAATCAATTCGATCATAAAACACAATAATTAAATCATATAAAACAGATGGTTAAGATTAATCACGTGGATCTGGTAAAATATACAAGAAATGAAGCTGTGCATGGCATAATTATAGATCAAAGTAAGAAATGTGGAGAAGGGGCAAAATGGGAGTGATGAAGAATGGAAAGAGGTCAATATGGGAATTGGAAATTATGGTTAGTGTTAGGGTTAGAGGAGGAAGAAGAAGCTCAGAGAATTTTTGGATTTTTTGAAAGGCCTTTTTTGTTAAGAGGTGAAGAAGAAAGCCGAACACCAACGGTCACTGCGTCAACCCATTAACGGTTTTTTTTTTCTTTCTTTTTTGCTACTTTAGAAGAATTGTTCTGGTGTGTTTCATGGACACCCAATTTTGGTGTGCCTCTTTTTATTATTATTATATACTTTCTAAGCGGCTAGCCTACCTTCTCTTTCTTTTTTCTTGTTAATAATGTAAAATTTTCTCTTATAAAAATGAAAATTAATTTTTTCCATTTCATTCATGTATGGTGGGAGAAACTCAATCCTAGAATCGGGTCAAATACTAACTCAATCATAAGATACGATAATATATTAAGGCCTTGTTTAGTAATTTTTTGGCTGCCAAAATCGTCGTTTTGGCAGCCAAGCAAGTTAAGTAAAGTGCTTTTTGAATCAAAAATTATTTTTGATGGCTTTTTTAAAACCAAATCCAAAAGTTATAATTTGGGTGTTTTTGTGATTTTCAAACCATTAGTTTGAAAAAAAATACCAAATATCTAAATATGGTGGGTGGTATATATTTTTTGTAATATTTATATGAGGGTATACAATTATTTTTTTTTTTGGATTTTATTTTAAATATATAGCATTATATATTTAAATTTATAAAATGTTATATTTGTATGTGATTTTAATATTTAAAACGTGTTTTTATATATTCAAATTAAATATCACAAATATTTTATATTAATTATTTAAAAAGCATTTTAAATTTATATTTTGATATATCTTAATATTAAATTACTTGAATAACATCAAATTAATTTATTCTTTACTTTCCAACATCATATCTAAAATAGACATTTTAACTTTACACAATAATTTTTTATAGCAATGCTAAACACTCGAAATTCTCAAACCACACTTTTTCATAACACTTTTTTACAATATTTTTCAAACACACTTTTTTTAAATTAAATTTTTTACAACTATAACAGCAATGCTAAACTAGGTCTAAAACGAATTGAACAAACCAAGGTTCGTTCAAAGGCCAAATAATGCCTTTACCAATATGGGATGATGAACAAATAGAAGCTAGCTAGGTAGTCACACTTGCTGCAATTTCAATAGATCCGACTGACGGCAAAATTCAATTCGATCGATAGATTTCATACCAATATGTTTTAAATGGAGAGATTTTTTTAAAAGCGGGGACAAATTGAAGCGAAACGATTTTGATAAATACTTGCTCTGTTCCGCACATCCTTGCCTTTTAAAATTACTATCTTACCTTTTAAAATATTTTATATTTTCTCTTATATTTTTAATATATATATTAAAAATATACTAAAATCATATATATACTAATATTTTATATATATACTTTTAGTATATATATATATATGTATATTATATATATTAAAAAAATTTATATACTGAAATTATGTTCAAAAATAAATTATAATATAATATTTTACAATATTAAGTTAAAAATAATTAATAAAAACTGGAGTGTAACGGAGTGGAGCATTGTGGAGCGGTTATGGATATAATCGACATCCATGGAGGTGGAGGTTTTCAAAATTCATACAAGAGTGGGGTGAAGATGGATAAGGCAATCCCTGCCCCCTAACCTGCTCCATTGCCATCCCTACTCACTTTCGTTACTTCAAACTATTATTTTTTTAAAGAAAATATTAACCAGTGTCACTAGGCACTAGTTAAGGTGATATATATAGAAAGAAAAGTGCAATTAATGATTTTTTTTCTTGAATTCAGTAAAAATAATGTATTAAATGCAAAAAACTTTCTTAAATTGATAATTAAATAATCCTTAACTGGTGCCTATAGACACGGATTTTTTTTAATACTTTTTAATCATCATTCATAAGAATAATTGATAATTAAAGTGCATCCTACTCATATAATTGATAATGATGTGTGGGGTAATTTATATTTTAGGTCACTGAATTTAACATCAATTTTCATGTAGGTCACAAATTTTTAATTTCATCAAATTATATTATTGAACTTTTATATTATTAATAAATTAAGTCATTTATACTAACACCATTAAGTAATTCTAACGAAAAAGCTGACTCAATATACATATTTTTTTTCATCTCATCAAGATAATGCTTGACTAACATTTTAGGTAAAAAAAATACTCAAAGTCTATTTTTTTGTTAGAATTACTTAACTAAATTAGCAAAAGTGACTTAATTTATTAATAATAAAAGTTCAATGATGTAATTTGATGAAGTTAAACGTTTGTGACCTATATGAAAATTAATACTAAATTCAATGATTCATAAAGTAAATTATCCTGATGTGTGTATTAAAAAGTAATGAATAAATTTTAAAAAAAATAATAAATAAAAAAATAATATACGAAATTTTAACACAATTTTAACTAACAAAAAACACATTTTAAAGTGAAAAATTGTAATAAACTTAAAGCTTAATCCAGTTAGTTCATATAATTACCTTTAAAAAAATAACATTAAATAAATTTAAAATTTGAATGCCAACATCTACAATTTTTTTCTTCTCATCTTATCTTGAGGATGTGATTTTCTTTGTAGAAAAAAAAATGAGGAATCGCAATACAGAAACATGTCATGTACTATACATTTTTCTCTTTATTCCACATTATACCTACAAAGTGGGAAGCATTGTTAGCTTATAGGATTGGAATCTTGTGACGAAAATGCAGCCAAACTTTTTAATCACAAAAAGCAAAAAAAAAAAAAAAAAATCTAAAAGTTCCTTGTATACTTGGTTCACCACTTCAAAAAAGAGCGACAATTCATTCATATCAAAATCCTGTCCCCTTCTCGATCTTTTGTACAGAAGCAAAGCAAATCATACAATTTGATTAGGGACTGGCTTCTGAATATTTAAGCACTTGCAGTTTGCACGATTGTCACTAAGAATCTGCAGAAGAGTATTATTGCAAGTGTAAGATGAATAACAATAGTATCAGAAAATGAATGTTGGAGTTAGAACTTAAGGGTTCTCCTCCAGTACGTACCTTGAACTGTTCTTGAAGGTCCTTGATGTACTCCACTGCCAACTCTAACATGTCTGCTGTGTTTGTTTGCTGCCCAATAAAACCCCCAAACAAGTCAGCTTCCAAATACGTAATTTTTCTGTCCAAAGTGCATGGAAAACATCATCTTACCTTGTCCATGTTTGGGACAAGCCCTTGTAGCTTTCTCATCCGTTCACTTATGCGGGTTCTTCTCACCTGAAAGTAATTTACCCTTTATAATCCTCTCTATGAAACTTCGTTACCCGGATTTTTCATTTTCTCTAAAATACTCGTGTTCGACACTTGTGTCGAACATATTTGGATATGGTATAAAGATATGATCCTCCATATATATGGAAAAACTTATCTCCAAGTCCGTGTAAGATAGCTATGAAATTGCCAAATTTGTAAAAACAAACAACTTAAGCTACAAAAATCTCCAAATAAGGTGAATTTGTGTAGGTATATTTTTACCCTTTCTGCAATGCTTCGAGGATGAGTAGCACAACCACGCTTAGCTCTAATCTTACAAGGAACTGAATCTTGAAAATGTAGAAACTTCTCCATTGCAACCATCTCATTTGAAGCCTTTGGCAGACTCAAGTGGTGCGATAATACATGAACACGACTTCCAAGATCTCCATTCTATTGGATAAAGAATCACTCAAAGAATTAATTAAGAAAGCTAATAAAAGCTATAATATTTGTTGAGGAATTTAAGAGAAGATATAGTTGATATGCAACTTTATTAGTACCTGGTTAGTGGAAAAGAACTTCCAGTCATTATCTTGTGACCTTTTCAAGCCAGAAAAATTCTCTGTGAAGTGTGCAGAATTATTCCAAGAATCATATTGGTATCCAGTGCCATAGAATCGAGCATCACTGTTGCTATTTCCAAGTTTGCTAGCATCGGGGCTATTAGCCCCAATGCTTTCATTACCAATTTCAGAAATCTGCGACAACATGCCCAAGGAAGAAGGTAGTCTTGATGAGAAGCTAATCTGATTCTTCAATCTGTTCGAAGATGGAGTACTTAATTCTCCATTAGTACCGTTTACTCCACAGTAGTTTCCCAAACCTTTCGTGCTGGCATAGCCTGCAATTTTACAATTAATGGATTCATTAAATGTGTCATGTATTTATATAAATTAAAAATTATCATATATTTATATAATTTTTTTTTATATATAAACATGACATAAATTATATATAAATATGACAAATTACATAAATTTTTGAAACTTACGAAAAGTCTATTTTAAGAGTTTTTTTTTTTAGAATTTTCCCTCAAACGTCCAGGTTCTATATTTTAATTTACAAAAAGCTTAATGATTATCAGCTTTCTAGATCCATATTTCAACACCAAATATATTTAGTACGACCAAAATGCCAACTTTGAAGTTTGAAGGGTATAGGTCGTTATCCAATCTTAAAAGCTAATAAAAAAACAACTACTAAACTAGGATAACTAAAAGTATAAATTACTTACCAAATATGTTCCAGACAAAGCATTAAAAACAAAAACAAAAAAAAAAAAATTGATAATCATAAATGAGAACAAGAACTATACCATTTTGAGCAGATAAGTTGGTAAAAAGCCCTGGAGGCGAGCTGCTTTGCCTCATTAGGCTAGAAGTAACTGGTTTCCCTCGACTGTGATGATCCATTCCCAATAACTCATATGAGCTATCCATAGCAGAGCTCTGCCTCGGATAATGAGGCGGTAACCCTGAATAATTCTGCTGCGAATTGGCATAGTTAACAGCCGCCTCTGTCCCAGATTTGTCCTCGACTTCGCTGTTGCCACCACCGCTTGAATTCATGAATCTGGATATCAATCTTTCTGAGTCGAAACCGCCTTTGTTAACCCCGCAATCAAGGCTATCGGTGAAATTAGCTAGAAGAGAGCTTGGAGCTGAACGAAAACGTAATAACCCCGAATTGGGTTGGTTGTTTTGGTTTTGATAGCTTTGATGGGTACTTGAATCCATTGAAACTTACTCTATTCTTCCCCTGTTTTTCTGCTATGTTCTGCTGAGAACTTTAAGCTAGAGAACCATTCTACGTAGCCCAAGTGGACGTCCTTTAAAACGAAGAGGAAGATTCTGAAGGAATTTTAGCATCAATTTCCTGGAAGAAAATTTTCAGCTTAATTTCTAAGCAGAGTGAGATAAGATCTTGAAGAAGAAGCAACTAAAAGAAACAGCTTTCTTTTAAGAACTTGAAAACCCAAGCTCCCAAAACAATAAGTTGACAAGGGAAGGAAGAAAAAACCCAATATAGAGAAAATGAAAGTGTAAATAAATGGAACTTGAAGGTTTTAGAAGTAGATTAGAATCAGAGAAAAAAGATGGATTTTGTGAAAGAAGAGAAAGAGAGAGGAGAAGATAAAGAAGTGCCTCGAATTTGGTTTTGACAGCACCAAAAACAAGGAAGATCTAGTGAGAGAAAAAAGAGCGGTGTTGATAGATAGAAGTAGAAAAATAAAGAGAAAGAGAAGAAAGGAGGTGGCGATATATAATATATTTTTTATCTTCATCTTTGCTTTGTGAGGTGAATGCAGACAAGACAATGGCAAAATGTGAATGTCTTGTTTATTTTACGATTATGCCCTTTTCTTTTTGCAAATTATATATTGAATTTTTTAATTGGATTTTGTTAACGGTTAAGCAGTATTTTGTAAGTATACTTTTTAAAATTATTACATACAGTAATATTTTTATTTAATATATTAAAATAATAAATAAAATTATCAATTTTTATAATTAATATAATATTATTACTATAAATAATATATTAACTAAACTTAAAAATAATAAATAAAATTATTAATTTTTGTAATTAATACAATACTATTACTATAAATAATATATTAATTAAACTTAAAAAATACCTTAAGGGCACTCGTTAGCAAAATCCTTTTTAATTTTATGGGTTTGTTGTATTTTATGTATTATCGGTGTATAAATTAATATATTATCAGTGAACGATACGATGACACTTCATTAATAAATAAACATAAAAATTTAAAAATCTTTAAAAATAAATACAAATAATTATTTCTTTTATTTTATATGGTTTAATGTTAGTATATAGATCATTGAATCACATTCAATTTTAATTTTTTAGTAAAAAAAAAAATCATAGTCTGAGGAATAAAATAAAAAAATTGCAAATATTGAGATTCGAATTTTAAATTTATTAGATATTATATTTTGAAAGTGATTATATAAACTAATTGAATTGATTATTGAGTTTTTTATTTTTTTAAATATATCCTAGAAACTATATGACATTTTGTTAATTTGCTTATAAAATTTAAAAATTTTATTTATTGTAAATGAAATAATTTTTTTAATACGTTTAAAATGCGTATTTTTTACCTTCCTTCCCTTTTCACCTTTTTCTTTCTTCCCATCCCATCAGATATACAAGCGCCGTCTTTCTCAAATTTCAGCTTCCATCATCACCGCCAATTTTCTCTTTATGTTTTACCAAGTTGGCTATTTATATCTATTATTATATAAATTATATTTTTTATTGATTTTTTAAAGCTGGAATGATTATAAATTTCGAAATTATTTAATTATTATTTTTTTAAAAATTAATTTAATATATTAATTGTATTAAATTAAAAAAATAATACATTAATTATACTTTTTATATAAATATTATCTTAATCAATTTTACTAAACATTAATTAATATTTTTTAATATGTCAAAATATTTAAAGAGGTAAGAAGCATAAATATGTCAAAATATTTTTTAATATGTGTACACATATTGGTACCTTAGGTATATGTATCTTCTTTGGGTCAATTTTTTTTTTTTCTTTTTGTATCTTCTTATTTTGCATTGATCAAATGATTCAAATCCAAAATTTTCTAACTAAAAGAGGTAAGAAGCATAAATATTATATACTTAGTTGGATTAGACTTGGATGTTTGATTTTATTTTATACATTTATATTTCTTTATTATTTTGCATGTGATAGGTCAATCTTTTATGCTTGTTCCACAACTTTATAGGTGGATGGACAAAATTATAGTATTTGTTTTGAGAGTAAAAAATAAAATAAAATAAAACAAAAGTCAAGTATTTTTTTATACTAATTATTATAATATTAAAATATTAATTACAACTATTATGGACATTGATGGAGAGTAGATAGATCTTAATCTTCTTTAAAGGTGCCTATATTTGTCTTGGCTAAAACCTAAAATTTGAGGGTCAAAGGGGTGGAAAAAGAATCAAGATACTAGGACAGCAAATTTTTCCCTTAAAAACTACGAATCCTTACATGTAAAACAAAATTTAAGTATGCGTTTGGATGGGATATTCGAAAGTGAGATTTTATTTTATTTTTATTTTTATTATTAAAATTTTAAAAATAAATATATTTATTTGAGTAAAAATAATAGAGAATTTCAAAATATAGGAGCAATTTTAAGAAAGATTCGAGCATCTCAAATTTCTTATAAAAAATTCATTTAAAGAAGTGATTTTTTTAAAATTTCTCAAAATCTCCCCACTTTTTCCCACACGATTCACTGTAAAATATTATTTTATTTACTCTAGTATGTTTTTTATATTATTAATAATATCTATACATTTTTATAAATTTAATGATACCCATATTGCATATTTTTCATACATATATGTATTTTTATTTTTAATATAATTATTCTTCTATTGTAATTATTTTTTATCTCATGAAATTTCAATAATCTAAATTTCATTCTAAAAAATATTTATCCAACAAAATATAATATTAAAAATGCTAGTATTTTGAAATGATTCATTTTATAATGCATTCATTTCAATTTTTTTTAATATTTTAAATTTCTCAATCCAAATGCACTCTTAAGAAATAATTCCTTGTGAAATAAACATTTTTCATAAAGAAATAAGAGAATTCTACTAATTTTGCTTTCTTACATGCAAAAAAAAAAAGCTTGGAAAAAAGAAATTTGGATGAAAAGAAAAATGGAGGGGGCAAAATTAAGTATGGTAGAAATAGAAAGCCAAAAATATCTTATATGAACCATAAAATTTATTTATAATATAGTTAAGAGTGTTTTGAAATGTTCTCACAAAATTAAACCTTGCTTAAAAAGAAAAGATGATTAAACCAACCTGATTAAACCATAGAATTTAGTTGATAGAATAACATTGAAATAAAAATTTCATGCATAGAATTAGTTAAACCAGCTAATTCGATAGGTTTGTATGCATACGTGTATCTATGTGATTTTGTTTTGGCCAATATGTATGCATGTGATTACATTATTTCTCTTAATTTTTCAAGAAAAAAATTACAAGGGAGAATAGAGGTGTTGAACTGGGATGGGTTTAAACATGGTATCAATAACTTTTATACTTACCTAGGTCGGTCCAAATAGACCTAATAATTTGTATATTCATGTTGTATCTTTGTCCAGACACGACACAGATACTTGAATATGAACACGACACGAATTATTAAATGTGTCAAAAATTTTAAATACGAACACGATGCATTTATTACATATACGTGTTAATGTGATGCAACATAACTAATTAATATGTTTAGATTTTACACAATACGACATGTTTATACATGATTAATACGATTAATATGATTATTAATTTATTTAAACCAAAATTTAATTAACTAATAATAGAATTTTAACATAAATAAAAATAATAATGACTCCACTTGAAATAATTCATAAAAAAACATAACAAAAAATTAATTAAAACTAAAAAAATAAAAATAAATATATAGCAAAGAATTGGGTTAATAGTAGAATTACAATAATAATAATATCCTATAAAAGGATAGAAAGAATATTCTAGAAAAACAAAAAGAATATTTCAAAATTAATTGTAAAATATTATTATTTAAAACCTAAAATGTTGAAATAGCTTTTACGTACATACGTATTATTAATTTAGACCTTATATGAAAATGCAACATAAATTTAAATTATTAATATGAAACATATAAAATAAAGCAAGCACATTACCAAAAAAAAAAATTAAGAATTTTGGTTTTTTCTTTATTACTAATAAAATATATTTTATAAAAAAAAACACACACACTTATTCATCACGGTGTCTATTTGATTTAAAACTAAAGTATATTTGCATATTATTTCTCAATTTATTATTCCTAAAGTATTTTATTTAAAACAAAGCACATTATTCCTTCCGTGACCGTGGGCATTGATCCCTCTTTATATCAAAAAATATATATCATAAATTAATTAGAAATAGACAAATACTTTAAATGTAACATAAATTACAACACAATTAGTCAGCTAATACAAGTAAAAACCTTATATATTATTATATAAAAAGTTTCATATAGTTTATCTATAATAAGTTTTTAACAAAAAAAACAAAAACAATAAAATTATAAATTTGTAGATACCTCTATTTGTTTGTAGGTGTAGCACTAATAAATCTAAAATAATGAGCTATAATCATGCTTATATTATATTATAGTTATTAGTATTATAAAAAATGATGCATATTAAATAGGTATAAAAATTAATTGTTTAAAATAGTTGCTTATATTTAATAGGTAATTAGGTATCATAATTAAAATTTTAAAATAATTTTTTTTATGCTTATATTAAATTTAAATGGGTATAAAAACGTGTTTAATACGTTTAACGTGTTCTCGTTTGACACAGCTAATTTAAACGTTATATGTATGTTTTACACGTGTTAAATGTGTTCTCGTTTGACACAGTTAACTTTAACGTGTTATACATGTTGTACATGTGTAAGACATGAAAATAATCATCTTAATTGACACGATTAAACATGAAACAAGTTCATATATACGATTTTTCTCATGTCGAGTTATAATGTTGTATTCAAAATTGTCATGTCTACGCTTAAATTACTAAATGTAAAGCTCAGACTTGCTTATATAATTTTTTATTCTAAAAAAGTAAAAGTATGGCTTTTTTATTTAATCTTTAGTATTTTTATCATTTTTTTTATTAAATTTTAAAAAATAAATAACTTAACATATTTTTAATGTTTATACTATAATTATATATTTATCTTAATTTTACATTAGCGGAGAGATTCACTTATATTAGTGTAAAACTATTTTAGTTTTATACATTTTCATAATTTTTTATACGATTTATATTTATTTAATCTGGTCATTGTATTTCACGCTTTATTCATCTAGATCATGCATGTTAAATTTTGAATAAACTGAAAATATCTAACTATTTGTTTGATAAAAAAAGATTTCAACCTTAAATGTATATAAAAGACAGTATTTTCAATTTATATGATAGAGATATCAGATCAATTTGAAACTTTACGTGCACAACGAATACGATTATATTGTTAAATCCAATAATCGATTTGTTAAAACATTAATCGTATATGAAGTTACAAAAATGTGTAAAATTAATTAGTTTTACTCTAATATAAATTTATTTATCATCTATAATGTAAATTATATAATATATATAAAAATAAAAAATAATATATTATATATTATATAATTCAAGTTTGATCGAACTAGGCCAAAACTTAAATTTTTTAAATGAATTTAATTTTTTATCCAAATTCATTTAATAAATTTAATATTTTTATTCAAATTCTCTCAAATATAAAGCTGGTGGCCGACCCTTATACAACTCTTAGAACAAAGATTGAAAGACAATTTCTTTCACTTTTCCTCTCACTTCTCATCTCTATCCGAACTTACTTAATATTTCTATTATATTAAAAGGATTGACGGAGTTGATGTCATGAATTAATTAAATACCAACTCAAATAAAAATTAAAATCAAATTATAATATAAAGTGCAATGAAAGATATTTTTATTTTTTTAAAAACATATGACATTATCAAATAACTTTTTATTTAAAAAAAAATTCACACATCTTACATCATCAAATAGTTTATTTTTTAAAAATATATATATATTTTTTTTTGATTTCACCCACGTTATAGCCTTGCAATATCTATCTAGTATACAAAAACATTAGTATCTATATTTTATCCTATATAGCTATTTCTCCTTTCTAAGGGTTAACGAGATTACGAGAGAATAACATTTTTTTCAAATGGTTCTTAGTAAACAAGGGAAGAACATATATAGTAAAAATAGAAAGAGAACCTATAAGGATTAATCCAGTTAGCAAGGATAAAAGCTACTTTTCCTTCTCAATCTAGTGTTCAACAATTGTGGGACTATTTTGAAAATTAAATTATGAATGTATCAAATTTATATATATAAAAAAAAAAAAAAAGTGCTTTTAAGATAATCTTGAAAGAGGACTAAGTTTAGGTAAAATTTGAGGTAAAATTTGAAGATACTTTTAATTGTAAGTTCTGTTTGTTTTGTGAAAATTAGCTTTTAGAAATATTTTTTGAAATATATTGATATTTTTTATAAAAAAAAAGTAGAGATATTTTGTTAGTAGGATAAATCAATAAAAAAAAATTTGTTGTTTGAACTTTTTTTGGGAAATTTGCTTTTTTAATAATATTGACATAACTATTTTAATATTTTATATTTTAATAATCATATTTATTATTAAATTATTATATTAATATTAAACACTTGAGAAAATACTATATTTATTATTAAAATATTATTTTTATTAATAGTTTAAAATATTTAAAATAGTATTAGTATTAAACTATTATTTCTATTAGTATAAAAATATCAATAACTATATTTATTAAAATAATACTATTTATTATTTAAATATTTATATTTAATCATATTTAAAATATTAAAAGACTTTCTATAGTAATATTTTAATAATTTAAATAATTTTGAATTAAAATTAAAATATTAAAAAAAAATTATATTAATATTTAATTAATCTTGAATTAAAATTAAATAAAAATATTTTATTAATATAATAATATTTTTGGTCGGGTCAAATGAAGCTTGAGTCTTAAAATCATGTTCAAGATTCAACTCGAGTTGAACTAAGTTCACGGACTTGGCGAGTAATCCTACCTATAAACAATTCTTTTAGAAAATTATCTTTTCCTTTTCAAAAGAAAAAGATAATTTTAAAAAAAAAAATTGTCACATTCTTGTTGACCAATCAATTTTTTGTTAAAAATATAAAAAGTACAAAAATTATTTTCTGAAAATCAATTTCTTAAAACAAACAAAGCCATGTTATATAAAGAAAAAAATAGAAATAAGATAAGAGTTTATATATATATATTGAAAATTATCTCATTTGCTTTCACGGGGTTTAAATTCCACTAACTAAATTTGTAGAATGATACATACTTTTATAGGATGGATTAAAAATAATTAAAAAATTAATACATCAAAAACATAACACTTATATGTATATATAATAAGAATTTTGCTAACAAATGTCTTAAGGACACTCGTTATATTATATAGTATATATATAATAAATATATACTATATATTAAAAAGACATATTGATTCGAATATATAATATATATATAATAAATATATACTATATATTAAAAATTAAAAAGAAGTATTGATTCGAATATCATTATCCTCTTAAAGAAAGGTCAAACGGTTTTGTTAAACCTAAATTAGTAAGAGTAAATTTGAAAAGTAATAGTATTATATCATTCTCCTAATTAATTTAATTGCATCAATTGGATTATCTTAGAATCTAATCCATGCCTCATTAAGAAAATGTTAATGAGCTCATTGTGGTCCTAATTTTTTTTTGGTACGAAAGAGGCATAATTTGAGAATAAAAAAATTATAAATATTAAAATTTAAATTTATTAAATATTAAATTTTGAAAATAATTATATAAATTAATCAAATTAAATCTGAATTCATTGTGATCCCAAATTGCTCTCATGATTTTTGTGAAAAGAAAAAGGTCAAGTAAGACAAGGAGTTGCACATTGAACATTGAAGGCCTCCAACTTTAAAGGGTAGTGTTTGTGTGGAAGGAAACAAAGACACGTGAGATCACATTAGTTTGCTCACTCACACTCCATTTCATGGGTGTTTGCTTATTTATTTATTTATATACTAAAACAAACTTGAGTCATTTCTACTTTTGGGCTTTCATATCTCCAAAAAAGGATTAAAAAAATTGCTTCTAATTTAAGCAAAGATCTTTTTGGTTTTTGTGGTGTTTGTTTCAACTTTCACTTTCTTTTTCTACTTTTGAGAAAGAGAGATAGAGAGACATGAGTATAGGATGGTAATGAAATGAAATGGATAGGATTGTTTTATTCATTTTTATTTTATTTTTGTATAAATATTGAAAAATATTTATATTTATAGATGTTTATATTTATAATTGTTTTACATTGTTTTATGTTGCTTCACCCTATTTTTTTATTAATTATTTTTTATTTAATATTATAAAAATATTATAAATTTATTCATAAACATAATTTTAGTATATATTATTCTTTAATATATATATATATATAATATACATATATAAAGTATATATATAATATTAGTATATATAGAATTTTAGTATATATATCTAATATATATTAAAAATATAAAAGTGATATATAGAATATTTTAAGAGGTAAAATAATAATTTTAAAAGACGGAACACAACGAAGCAGAACAAACATTTATCAAAACTGTTCCATTCTATTTTGCCCTCGCTTTTCAAAAAAAAAAACTCTCCATTCATAACGAATCGATCCTAAATCGGTTTCAAAATTTGCTATCTCTAAACATGAGCCCAATTGAACAACAATCCAATGGCAAGTAACCTCTTTGATTCTCTTGTTCTTTTCTTCTTTTGAGGATATTTTAACATATTTAGTATTGTATTGAAGTACCTTTACTTTCCTCTAAAATATAGTACTTAAGAGTAGTGTTAACTGTTAAGGTTCTTTTTTTATTATTATTTATATAATTAGATTTCGGATCTTGAAAATTAAAAGTAAGAATTTAAAAATTTGTCAACAGATCGCACAATTGGAATTAAGAATTCAATATTCTATTAATAGATTGTGCGTTTAACTAGTGTTAAGGTTGATTGCAATTGTTAAATTTAACTAAGCTAAACTACTAAAAAAATATTGATATAAAATATTTTTAATGTTTTAATAATTAATTTAAATTAAATGGGCTGAATAAAACCTTCTGCGAGCTTTGAAACTATTAATTGAGCCAAGTTCAACTTAATCCGACTTATAAACATTTCTAGTTGATATTAACATGACATATAATAATAACTTACATGGTAGGGCACATTACTGTTTTTTTTTTTTTTTTTCCCAAGCCACATTAGTGTTTATAAAGCTTTTTTATTTTTTTATTTATTTTTAAGTTTGCAGTACTTTTCCTTTTTTTTTTTTTTAACACTTAAAATTGTCTTGGGCTTAGATAGGCTTAAGATGGATTTATTTAGTCTTGGACCATAGAATGCTTGCTTTGGACCACCCATATATGTGAATTTTACAGTCTTTTACTATTTTTGGGCATGTGAAAGTTTATAGAGGTTTATCCCGTTCTTAACAGGATGTTGTTAAAGTACTATTTGGAAGGTCCTCTATTATATCATTTAGTATAAATTAATGCTTTTATTATAAAATTGAATAATTGAATATTTGTTTTTTAAAAATTAAAATAAAAAAAAATCATTAATTGGTGTAATGTGAACCGTTTAAAAAGATGACGTGACATTTAATTTGTGTTTAGTTGATGATGTAGATGTCAAATTCTAACGTGATATCAATAAATATATTATTAATTTTAAGATGACGCGGACAAAATAAGTAATCAAATTGTTGAAAATATCACATCAAATATTGAAAATATATTATTTATTTTGTCTACGTCATCTTAAAATAATATATTTTATTGGTGGTACATCAGCATTTGACATCTACATAATCAATTAAACAGCGGTTAAATGTCACGTCAGCTTTTTAAACGGTTCACGTTATATCAGTTAGTGATTTTATTTTTTTCGCTTACATTTTAAAAGAACAATGATTAATTTATCCAATTTTATAATAGATAGAGTAATTTGTATTAGATGATATAATATAATAATCTTTTAAATACTTTGACACCACATTTGAGGACTGAATCTCGGATTTTTTTTAGACTATTGATATCAAATTCCTCAATAATTACTATTTTTAGAAGGGTTTGGATGATATTTTTATTCAAGTCTTGAAAATTTAGAAAGATGAATTTCAGTATTCGGAGTATTTTGATTTGCTAAAGGTTCTTTTTTAGAATTATCAATGTTTTTTTGTCTTTAAAAAAAAAGTATTCGGAGTATCTTGATTTGCTAAAGAATTAGTTTTATATGAATGTTTTTTCTCTTTAAAAAAATCAAGAATCTTTAACTTAGTCATACTTCACAAATTAACTTGAAAATCTAATTAAAAAATTTAAATTATATTAGTTAATTATATCTTTTAAATTTTAAGTAATAATTTATATAGCAGTATATATTTAGGATATAAAACAATAATTAAGTTAAGATAAAATAAAATATTTCTATAACCATCATATATTAGACAAGTACTAACCTAATTTCTTAATATATATATAATGCACAAAGTTTAAATTAATAGCATATAACAAATAATTTTATTTAAATGTAATTATAAATAAAAATTATTATTTTATTTAAATGTAATTATAAAATATAAAAAAATTAATATAATTTTTTTAACAGTAAAATAATTTTTTTAATTAACTCGAATCAAATTTGAATAAAAAAAAAATTGGGCCATGGCCCGACCCGTAAACTCTACTACTACATATGTAATCTGTGTCTAAGTCTTGAAAATGGAACTTTAGAAAAAAGACTTTTAATTATGATTTTTTTGTCAATTTAATTTTGAATTATATAATTAGAAGTATCTTTCCCATATTATTTTATAGAATTCAATCTTTTAAATTAAAATCGCAAATTTTAACGGTTGAGATGATCCTTAGAGATAACCATGTTTTGGAATATTAAAGTACTAAAGTAGCTATTTAATTTTTCATAGTTAGGATAACTTTTGATCTGCTTGAATCATCTTTCTTATACCATTTCCAACTCTCCAATTTAATCTTTTGTCTTAAAGACTTTCAATTACTAACAGGAACTGTACCCCATATCTCTCTCAATTATTGAACACACCAATATTTAGTTCAATAATATGGTTTTTAATATAAAATTAAGAGGTTAAAATGTTCAAATCTCATCGTTTATAAAAAAAAATTTGAAAAAAATAAATATAAAACCGATTATTTATCGGTCTAAAAAAATCCAATTTTAAGATAGATATTGGACCGAAAAACCCAACGATTCTCGATTGAACCGATCTGACCGACCAATCCGTTTTTTCAACACTGGAACACACTTTTCATCCATAATTGCTAGTGGAGCCAATCTTAGACACCAAGAAACGTGGACAATGGAACAAGTCTTTCGACCCTAGTTAGTAAGTTCCCTCTCTTAAAGAAACATTTTGCTCATTCAATCATTGAAGTGGTCCTATTGGAGCAAAATCCAGTTCCTGTAATAGTTTTGCTTTGTCTTATTACAGGGTTCCTCTTATCCCGATGGCTTGTCTTCATCCAGAATTGAAACATCAGAGCTGGGCTTGCTCTGGTTAGATGGAAATCAAGTTCCAATATTTTGAGTTGCTTGATGTTATCCTAACTATTTGCCTTGTTTCAAGTATCTAATCCCTTTTGCATAAGACCTGGGTTATCCTTTGATCGACATTCAAACACGGACAGATCAAAACACTCAAAGATAACGCATTTGATTACAACAGTAATCTAACAAGTCATAATACATCAAATCAAACACCAAAACAGCTCCAGCAGGAGCCAAGAGTTAGCAACAAAGATGGAAACTTTACGAAGTTCCTGGGACATATTTTCACTGCGATTTGATACGATCAAGACTCTCCGACACAGTTCTCATCCTAGGGCGCAACTCTGGATCAAGCTCAGTGCAATTGAGTGCAATGTGAAAGGCTGAAACCACTTGCTTCTTCGCATAAACTTCTGTTAGAAGTGTTGGGTCTATGATTTCAGACAAGGGCCGCTCCTCTCGGAATGCTTTCCTCACAAGACCTTCCAATCCCTTCTCATCATTTTCGGGTCCAGCATCAGGCAGTCGTCCGCTTAAAATCTCCAATAGCACAATTCCGAACGAGTACACATCACATTTCTGAGTGAACTTGCTACCAGATACTTGAGCTTCAGGCGCCAGGTAAGAATTAGGAGTTGAAATTCTTGAACCCACTGCAGAGTTTGCAATGGTTTGGGTTGAGTTCAGCTTCTTGGTTATTGAACTGCCATATTTGGAAGTCCTGGAGACAAGGCAAGTTAGTCCAAACCCGGAGATGTAAGGCTGTAGTTCATTGTCAAGAAGGATTTTTGTTGATTTTAAATTGCCATGAACATATTTTCGAGGGCTGTATTCATGTATGTACATTAAACCCCTTGCAGTTCCTTGAATAATTCTCAACCTTGCAGCCCAGGAGAGTGGTGGCAAATTATTCGACGGTCCCCCTGCATAATTTAAAAACTACATGAATATAGCTATGTTTCACATCTTCTTTTATCAGAGATTTTACCATAATCAAACAAATTTAATCTCTTATTTTTCTCACTTCACATATAATGACCAATTCACATCCAAACTGATTGCAGGGTTATAATAAACAATCTACTGAAGAATGATATTTTTATGGGAATTTCTTAGAGCAAAACCTGAGACATGCAAATGCAGTAGACATATAAATGCATTTCAGATAATAACAAGGCAACTATTGTGTCGGTGGTCCACATTTTGTTAAATGTCATCAACTAAAATCCAATGCATAAAAAAACCATGCACTTGACAGCCACCATGATGGGGTCCATTCAATAAATTTTGGTCCTTTAATTTGTATGAGCAGAACATCAGCAGGACCACACCACTACAGTCATATATGTTCTAAACTTAATATGCATACTTGAAGTGGAATGATATCAATAAAAGACAAGCGAGACATAAATCTCTGTTGGAAAAGAAAAAAACAAGAGAAATATGTCACAGGTGAACCAAGGCCGAGTTAATACAGGGCCAATGAGGACAAACAAACTCTCTAAAAAGATCCAGCAAGTGATTTGAAAAAAGTAACAACAAAAGGCTTATATCAGATTCTCTATTTATTGTCTACTTGGGTGTGACTGTGTGTATCTATGTTACCCGGACTCAGGATGAGTATCGGATACGGATATGTGTTCAATACGGATATATTCAATTTTTTCTAAGTTTTTTTTCATATAATTGGAAGATCATACCTCCATATCAATGTCCGAATATGTGTCGGACATGGATACTTTAAGAAAAATGAAGAGTCCGGGTAACATAGGTGTGTATAGGTTAGGAATTGAAAAAACACTCTGATTGTCACCAATTGTTAAAATTAGCTCCTTTGCAGTTTTCAGCTTACACCCTCGACAGGTAAAATTACAAAAGAGAACAACTGTGACAAAGTATATAACCTATCATCAAAGTAGGTAAAGCAATAAAGCTTATATCGTATCATCATAATGTTTGGTGCTTTTCTCTTGTTCATCTTACTAGAGAAAATAAATATAGGAATTTTCCAAGAATGACTAGCAAAATTTCTAACAAAAGCTGAGCAAAACCCAGACACTGTTAAGTAGCTCAAGAATATAGGTGCTCGAAAACAACTTGAGTCTCCTTCAACTTAGGTGTCAGTATTTTTCCCAATCATTATACAAGACAGGAGCTGTCTTGAAAAAGATATGTAGTGTGAAACTTGTGAGGTATTAGCAAGGTCAATAGGCCAAGAAAATAATGACTGTTTATGCTAATAATCGTCGATGCAAAGTATAGAAATTCATGAATCATGAATGGAAGGGGAAATAAATAGAAGATATTGACAAATAGATTTCACCAAGTAAATGCATTAAGCAATGATGCTTCTAAGTTAACCAATATAACTAATATGTCAGATGAATAATTATAGGATTCAACCAGCTACATAATATAAATTACAAAGATCGTGCACTATAAAATGAGTACAGGTATGTTCTAGACTTTATGTTTATTCAGTGTAAATTACATTATGAAAGTACCTCAAAAACATTATAATACACAAAACTCATATCAATACTTTAATGTGATCATAACCGTGGGTTTTTTTTCTTCTTTCCATCTAGATAAATTATGAGCAGAAATTGAAATTGAAGCACTAATAGTTCTCATCTTTCTTCAGTTATAAACTATAAACAACCAACAATTTCATCCACAATTAAGAGCCAACTCGGAGTGTTTGACAATCCACAGGGCTAAAAAGGAACACAATGTCATCATCGTTCATATATTGCAAGTAAAATTCATAGCAAACCATAACCAAGATTGAACTTCAGAGTATGTTCCAAAAACATTGACTTCTGTTTTATGACAAAATAAAGTGTGAGCAAGGGATCCATCAAATCAATGTCCAATACCGCCTTTATTCAAATTGGGGTCTCCTTAAACAATGTTAAAGACAATAAAAAAAGGCCACTAACTACTTCAGGAATTGCATAACAATTAGAAGGAAGGAAAAAAAGAAGAGAAGAAAACCATAGCAAGGAGAGGAATTTTACCATGTAATGCAGCATACAAGCTTCCATTACGGATGAAATCAGTAACCAGCAACTTCTCATCATTGGCATAATAGTAAGCTCTCAACCTTACAACATTGGGATGGTTAACCCTCCCAATAGCCTCTACTTCAGAATCAAACTCCTTAAACTTCAATGGGGCATCACCCTCACTCAACCTCCTCACAGCAACAACCGCAGTCCCCACCGTGCCGGATCCCCTCCCTGCCACCACTTTATACACTATCCCACTCCTACTCTTCCCCACTACATATGCCGATGCCCTCAATAAGTCCTCTAGTTCCAAAGTAAACCCTTCATCAACCACCACGAATTTACCCTTTTGCCCTTCCTCATCAACCTTTTCCCCTTTTTTCTCTTTCCCCATTTTACCCTCCCCAGATTTCCATTTTCTCCGAAACAGCCACACAAGTACCGAAACCGCCCCGATCACCACCGAAACGCCTGAGATCAAAGGAACAGCCACCGACCCAATTTTCTCCTTGCGTTTTTCTCCATTCCCATCATAAAAAATGGGCCTTAAACCCTTGGGATTTTCTGGGTTTTCTTCGCGGTTTAAAATAGCTCCAGGGTTTTGGGCTTCAGGGCAAAGATTCTCCAACGGAAACCCACAAAGATTAGGGTTTCCTGTAAATGCGGTGGGCCCTTGGTTTACCAACGAACCAACTTGAGGCACTTTCCCTGTTAAATTATTGTGCCTCAGATCCAAGCTTATCATAACCGGGAACTCTCCATAAGAAGCTGGAATTTCACCTGAAAACTTGTTGTAAGACAAGTTAAGGGTTCCTCTCAAGCTTTTAAGCTCAGCCAGTGACTCAGGGAGTGACCCGTTGAGTGAGTTGGAGGAAAGGTCGAGGTGGGTTAAGTTTTTTAGGGATTTTATTTGTGGAGGAACTGAGCCAGAGAGTGAGTTATGAGACAGGTCAATGTAGATAAGTTTTGTAGCGTGGAAGAGATGATAAGGAACTGGTTTTGAGAAGTTGTTTTGAGAGAGACTAAGGCGAGTTAGCGAGTCGAGGAGACCAAGTTCTGATGGGATGTAACCGGTTAACCCTTTGTTAGGAAGGAAGATTGAGGTGACTCGGTTGCGAGTGCAGGCGATTCCTGGCCAGTGGCATGGGGTTGAATCAGACTCAGACCAACTGTCAAGGGAACGAGTTTGGTCGGATTCTACTGCTGCCTTGAGAGCAAGAAGTGAGAGACCATCCGAATTGAGAGAGGAAACCAGTGAAGTAAAGAAAAATTGAAAAGAAACAACTTTGGGAAGTAAAAATAGCATCATTTTTCTTTGTGATTTTGCTAATGCCAGTGTTCCTATTGGATCATAATCAAATTTGGGTTTCATGCAACGAGAAGTTGCAGAAGAAGAGAGAGGAAGGACGAAGAGGAAAAGTAGAGTTCTTTGATGGGTTTGAAAGTGGGAGGGGAGTTCTCAGTGTGGAGAATGGAGAGAGAGAGAGAGAGAGTGAGAGTGAGGAACGTGGCTGGTTTTGTATACAAAAAAAGTTTGAATTTCTTCTCTGAGCAGTGTTTTTAAAATATTATTAGTTTATTGGACATTAGTACCTCACTGTTATCATAAAAAAAAAAAAAAACACTGACAAAGACATTATTAATCAGATGACACATTGGAGTATTAATTGTGTGATTACATTAAAAGTAGAGGTGACAAAATGAACCCGAACCCGAAAACCCGCCTAGGAAAACCCGAACCCGAACCCGCCCAAACTCGATTTGACCAAAAAGTCAAAAACCCGAACCCGAAAAAGCCCGAACCCGAATGGGCCCGAACCCGAATGGACCCGAACCCGAATGGGCCCGAACCCGAATGGACCCGAACCCGAATGGACCCGAACCCGAATGGGCCCGAACCCGAATGAGCCCGAACCCGAATGGACCCGAACCCGAACCCGAGACCGGCCCGAACCCGAACCCGAATTTAATACTAAAAATAAAAATAAACAAATTGCAATTTTTTTTTTTTACAAAGCAATAACTTTAATTATTAATTTTATTCTAATTTTTTTTAATAATTTAATTAAAATTTAAAATTTAATATATTATATATATATGATGAAATAATAATTTTATCAAAAAGTAAATTATATTTTGTACTTATAAGTTATAACTTTAACGTCTCATATCATGATGAATTTACAATCTAAATATTTTAAATTCTTGAAAATTTTAAAGATGTGAAAAAAAAAAATTTGACAATAATTCAATTAATCTATAAGGGTAAAAAAATTGACAATAATTCAATTATTTTGGCCTTTTGGGTTATACTTAGACCTGCTCACGGGCCGGGCCTGGGCGGGATATTTTGTGTTCCGGGCCGGCCCGGCCCGGAACAGTAATTTTTATTATAATATTATTTTATTTAATTTTAATTATAAAAAAATAAAAAAAATTAAAAAATTATTTTTTTATTCCAATGAACAGTGTTTCGGGCCTAAACGGGCGGGCCGGGCCGACCCAGGGCCAGGCCTGGGCAGAGAAAATAAAAAAAAACTGGGCCGCGGCTCGGCCCGGCCCGGCCCATAAGCAGCTCTAGTTATACTTATGCGGTTAGGTTAGGGTGGGTTTAATTGGATTATGGCTTTCATGTGATTTTATTTTAGCGGGTGGATTTAATGGGGTTTTGGGTTTGATGGCCTTTTGGTTTTGAGTATATTTATTATATATTAATAAATAATCATATTAATTATATATTTATTACGTATAATTTAAATATAAATTATATTTTTTAGTACTACTTTATAATTTATACTTTATACTGATGAAAAAAATATAAGTACTCGATATATATATATATATATATATATATATCTTGACTATAAACATAAATTTTTTGCATTTTATAAGTATATAAACGAATAGATGAAGGTCAGGATTTATTTTTAAAAGTTTTTTATTTTATAGTGAATATAAATTATAATGTATTTATATTTTGAAATTCGAGCTCATCAAATCAATTATTTTAAATATCAATATATTAATTTATAATATATCATATTTTTTATAATAAATTATTTCAAAATTTGATTTTATATAACAAATTAATTTCTTATTCTTTTGGTGCTAACAAATATTAATTTTAAAAAATAAATATAATTAAAAATATCATATAATAGCAAAAGTATAAAAATAATAATAATAATAATAATAATAAATTAATAATTTGTTTTTAGATATAAGTATTTAAATTACGTAAAAATGATTACATCTAATATAAAATAAAATAATGTAAAACATACCCGTACCCAGATCGAACCCGAACCCAGACCGAACCCGAACCCGAATGGGCCCGAACCCGAATGAGCCCGAACCCGAATGGGCCCGAACCCGAATGGGCCCGAACCCGAATGAGCCCGAACCCGAATGAGCCCGAACCCGAATGGACCCGAACCCGAATGAGCCCGAACCCGGATGGACCCGAACCCGAATGAGCCCGAACCCGAATGAGCCCGAACCCGAATAAACCCGAACCCGAATGAACCCGACCCGAACCCGCCCGAACCCGCCCAATTGCCACCTCTAATTAAAAGTTGTTCTTTCTTTTCTTGATTGTCTCAATAATATAGTAAATACTCTAATTTGAAAAACATTTTAAATTGTTGTCTTGATACCAGAAGTTTAGAACCATATATACAAACAAACAAGGTTGGATCCAGTTTTTGATATTTTACTAATCAAGATTCTTTACTCATACTGGAATACATAAGAGATTTAAAACCAAAATTTTAATTAAAGAATTATACTACTTTGATATTAATTATTAAATTAAATGTTTAAATGTAATAGTAATATGAATTTAAGTATGCGGTAGTACAAAGGTCGGACGGGTTTCTGTTTAAATAGGATCGAATTGAGATAGATTTAATAAATAATTTTTTATTTAAGTTTAATTATAAAAATATACTAGATTAGACATCCGTTGTCGTAAAAATCAAATGTTAAATATACGATGACAACATTTCTAAAAACGAAAATTAATAATTAAACAAAAGAAATAAATTAATAATTTATAAAATAGTAAAAGAGAATTGTTATAATAATTTAAAGTTATAAACAATTTATAAAGTCAGCTTAAAAAATAAATTTAATTAAAACAAATTTTTTCCTAAATTGAATTACAATGACAAACTATGTAAAATATAAAATGAATTGAGACACGACATGAACACAACATAAAAAAATACTTAAATCACAACACGAAAAATTCGATAAGAATACACGAACATGTTAAAATATACATAAAATGAATTATTAACGTGTAAAAATTTATATAAATTTATAATACTTTGAAAAAAAAACACGAACACGTCAGGAACACACAATTTTTTTTTTTCTAAATCGAATTACTATGACAAATCATGCAAAATATGTAATGAACTGCGATACGACACGAACACACCATTTTTTCTCTAAATTGAATCACAATGAAAAACTATGTAAAATATTAGATGAATTAAAACATGACACAAACATAACATAGGAAAAAAATAAGTAAAACACAACACGAAAAATAACATGAACACGAACACAAAAATGAAAAAATAATTAAAACATAACACGAAAAATAACACGAATATACGAACATCTAAAAATATACATAAAATGAATTATTAACGTGTAACCATTTATATAAATTTATAATATTTTGAGAAAGAAAAACGAGCACGAACACATCACGAACACAAAATAGAAAAAAATAACACAACATGAAAAATAATTTAAACACGATACGGATACAGGAACGTTTAAAAATATACATAAAACGAATTATTAACGTATAAAAATTTATGTAAATTTATAATATTCACAAAAAAAAAATGAATACATAATTTTTTTTTCCTCTTTCTTTCCTTCCTACCATTTTTTTTCTCCCCTCACAAATTAAAAAGAATGGAATCCACCAAAAAAAAAAAATTGAAACGTGGATAGGTTCAAATTTGTGCAAAAATTATAAGATTTATGGTATGAATATTAATATAAAATAATATTTTAATATTTTCTAAATAATAATTCAAATTTTTTAATCCATCGAGCTATGTTGGATATTGAATCAGCAAATTTTTTTTTTTTTATTAATCGAAATTGTTTTGAGCCATGAATAGGTCTAATAAACTAGTAAGTACTATCCAGGGTGAAAAACTCCTGTTGACAATCATGCCAACATTGAGATTATGCCTAACTGAGATGGTTCTTAAAACCAGCATGTCCACCAGTTTTATCATAGTGGTTTGCGATTTTCTTTCTCAATATAACCTTTTTTTTTTTTTTTTATATCGATGCTTTAAAATTATTTATCGAAATTAGATTTTTTCATGATTTTATTTTATTTTTTAAAAACTAAATTAAAAAATCATCATGAATCATGACGATTTTTAACTAAAATTTTAAAAAAATTAAAATTATTATTATAGGATCTCTCGGTATAAAATTTTATTTTTTTGTTTTACGTGAAGAGAAATCGTCACCACATAACTTCTTCTTCTTGCAGATTATTTTTCATGAAGAAGAAGTTGTTTTTTTTTTTTTAATATTAAATAATAAAGTTTAAATAAAAATTATATAATTTATAATTTTAAAAAATACTAAAAATTATATAATTTATTTTTTATTTAAATTTAATTATAAAATATATAAAAATATTTTTTGAATAGTGAAACGGACTTTCGGGCAAAATATGTATAACGGTATTATTGTTGATGCGAACTCTCTCCCGATATACCAGATTGATAAGGACATTTTCGACGGCTTTGATTAGAGGTGTCTATGGGCAGGGTCAGGGCCCGAAAATTTATTATTTCCCTTGCTCAAGCCCATTTAGGGTCAGGCCCGGGCCGGCCTGAAAGCATGTTTCACTATTCAAAAAATATTTTTAAATTAATATTTATATATATTGGGTATGACTGAGACAAGTATTTTTGTAATTCGGACCGTCCGGCCTAGCCTGAATTATTATTAATTAAATAAAAATTATTTTTATTTAATTTTAATTATAAAATATGACTATTTACAAAATTATATAATTTATAATTTATAACTTAAAAAATTAAAAATTAATAAATTTAAAATAAAAAATAAAAAATTAAAATAATAACAATTGAAATTGAAATTTATATAATTAAATTTTTTTAAAATATTTGATATTATTGTGAAAAAGTATATTAAAAAATTGAAATATAAAAAATAATAAAAATTTGAGAATAATAAATTATTTTACTCAAAAATTAATTTTTTATTTTATTTGAATTATCAAAATTAAAATTTTTTATCCGCTGAGACTGATCTCCCTCCATCGTCCCTACATCTACATATTTGTAATTTGGTTTCAGGTTTTCCGACATTCGTTTATGTCAGAAAATCATTCAGGCTTCTGAAGTTTAATTGTCACTTTTCAGTTTCCACTTGTAAAAGAAAGGGTCTTTTACGTAATTTAGATTATCAGCAGCAGCTACTCAGCGGCTTTTTTATTTCAATATAGCAAAAAAAAAAAAAAATTATCAAATTACCGTTACTTTTTGATTATTTCCCAAAATACGGACCTTTTTTTTCCAGCTGGGAAATCGCCATCCCCCATGGCGATTTCCCAGCGTGTTTTTTTGCAAATTTGCAAAAAACACCAAGGGAAATCGCCATGGGGGATGGCGATTTCCCTTGGTGTTTTTTGCAAATTTGCAAAAAATTACCAAGGGAAATCGCCACCCCCCATGGCGATTTCCCTTGGTAATTTTAGCCAATTTTGCTAAAACCATGAAGGGAAATCGCCATGGGGGGTGGCGATTTCCCTTCATGTATATTTTTTTTTTTTTTAATTAATAAAAAAAAATTATATTAAAACAATATTTTATTTTAATTTGATAAATTTATTTTTAAAAATTATAAATTAAATTAAAATATTTTTTTTATAGGTTTGGTTATTTATTTTTTTAAAATATATATTAAAAATGTAATTTAATTTATTATTACAATTTTATAAAAAATAAAAATATATTTCTTATTAAAATTTAAAAAGAAGATTATATAAAAAATAAAATTTTTATATCAAAAATTTTATTTTTTATAATTTTGTAATATTATAAAAAAGAAAATTTAATTTATATCAAAAATAATTTAATGATGTAAAATGTAAATAAATTTTTTTTAAAAGAAATTTATCGAGTCACTTTTTTAAATAAAGAAGTTATTTTTAAGTTGGTATCGTAAAATAATTTTTTTAATTTGATTAGTTTTTTTGAGTTGGTATTCGATTAACTCGTGACATTAATTTAATCATTGTTTTTAATAATAATATAGATTGTTACAGTTTAAAACTGGATATTTGATAAAAAAATTTTAATTTAATTTCTGATTACATTTTTTTTTCTTATTATAATTTAAAAAGAAAATTAAATTAAAATGAAAAAAAGAAAAGCAACTTATCATGTAATTTGGATTATTATATTAAAATTAAATAACAACATTAAGATATAAATTAAAATAAAATATAACAATTAATTTCCGAACAAATTACATGAAATGCAAAACATATAAATTTATATTAGAAATTTAAAACACATTACAATTATTCTAATTATTGCGTGGTGTAGAGCAACAGTGTCGAGCTCTTCTAGTGCGTGGTGGTTGCACCCGTCGTTCAACCTCGTCAGTGGCACGTATTCGCGGTCCACCACGACCTCTTGCTATAACCGCCAATGGTTCCGGTTGAATGTCATCAGTCGTTTCATCCGTATCAAAAATTTGAAACCCACTGCTGGATGAGCCAACACCTAGTTCACCCATAACGGGAACCTGACTACTAGATGCACCCATAAATGATGTAGCATCAAATGCTGACGAAGGGGTTCCAAACTGATACATGGATGTTAAATATGCTGAACTTGGACTTTGGACGGGGAGCTGGTCATCTAACCTCGTTCTTGGCGGTGATGGTCGGTAACACTCATCAACGTCATATCCGGGGTGACTTACGGAATAACGATGGCTGGATGGTACTCCATGATCCCGTTCAGGTTCAGGATGATCAAATGACATCCTCGGTGCTGTGAACTCCGATGAGGTCGGTTGACGCCTTCGCCCACGTTGTCGGCGAGGTCTAGGAGCATCCATATCCTGTGTAGGAGGGACTGGAGCTGAAGTTTGTCCGGTAAATGGCATACTCCTAACATCCTCGTGCATCGACGGTGGACAAACGAAAGGCCGACCTTCATTTCTATACCATCTTATGTAATCAGCAGACGGGTTGAAATTATTACCAACAATCGGGTAACCTGTCGGAATTCGTTCAAAACGTATGTTCCACCATTGGATCCAACGTTCATGCTTCGCAGGCCAGAATTCATCATTACGACCACGCATGTCGACCTTGTGAAGCTTATCAAGGTTCATCGGGGCTGCAGGAATTGGTTGTTGCATCCCAAATTGTCGCAACACCCGGTCAGTTTGGTGCCACTCTACATATGAAAAGCATATCAATGCTGTGTTTGCTTTCCATATATTGAAATTATTGTAGGCATCCGATGGGAGGCATGCCATAATTTCACTCGAGGAATATGGCATCCACAGAAACTGCGAATAATTATTACAAATTATTAGTTTCATAAGGATTAAATAAATAAAAAAAACTTCAATGTAACAATCGAAATATTTACCTTATCATATCCTAGTCGATCTAGTCGTAGTCTTATACTTGCAAGATCGCTCGGAGTCTCTGTAAAATCTCTACCCGTACTCCTACTCCACCTATTAAAATGCATATAATATCTTAATGACCTATAAAAATACAATTTCGTACAAAATTAATAAAATAGTAAAGATTATTACCTGCTTGCAAGGGGGTATACAGCCGAAATATCCACGCGCGGAGCAAGAAATGGTAGCCGATACCAAGCCCATGATTGTAGAAGCACTAGACATCCACCTATGTCATGGTTTTTTGGAACTGTAGCTCGGCAAAGTTCTCTATACAAAACTGCCAAACACGCAGAACCCCAACTATAATTTGCTGCTTCCTCTAAATCACGTAGCAATGGAAGATACATTAAATGTACCCGACTGCTCGATTTGTCAGGCATCAGTAATCCTCCAATCAAACGTAAAATATATGCTCTAGCAGCATATTGTATTTGTTGTTCGGTTGCATGTAATGGCAGATTTTGAAACGTTTTCAACCAAGTCAGTCTCACCGTTGAGCCAGATACGACGTCTTCTGGAGGTACCTCACCCAATAGATCTTGACACAGTTCATTCCAATCTAGCAGGCTTCCGCCTGTAACTGCATCGCCATGGATCGGAAGTCCAAGTTGCAGCGCAACATCTTCGAGACTGACCGTGCATTCACCACATGGAAAATGAAAAGTGTGCGTCTCGGGTCTCCATCGTTCGACCAACGCAGAGATTAAATCGGGTTGTATCACAAGTCGTCGAATTTGACTTGCGTGATAAAATCCGGCTCTTCTTAAGTGGTCGATAATATAAGGATGCGGGTCCTCCAATGTAAATTTCCTCGAACGTAATACGCGACGAGTTTCCTGTTATAATAATAAAAATTAATATATTATAAAACTATAACAATTAAAAAGTAATAAATAAAACTATAAAATAACAAAATAATAATATAATATAATATAATATAAACAATAATAATATAATATAATATAAAACAATAATAATATAATATAATATAATATAATATAATATAATATAATATAATATAATATAATATAATATAATATAATATAAACAATAATAATATAATATAATATAAAACAATAATTTCGTATAAAAAAACAATAATAATATAATATAAAAAAAAAATAATAATATAATATAAAAAAACAATAATAATTTAATATAATATAAAGAATAATAATATAATATAATATAAAACAATAATAATATAAAAAACTATAATAATATAATATAAAACAATAATAATATAAAAAACAATAATAATATAATATAATACAATAATAATATAAAAAACAATAATAATATAATATAAAACAATAATAATATAATATAAAACAATAATAATATATAAAACAATAATAATATAATATAATATAACACAATAATAATATAAAAAACAATAATAATATAAAAAAAAAATAATATAATAATATAAAAAACAATAATAATATAAAAAAAATAATAATATAATAATATAAAAAACAATCATAATATAAAAAATAATAATAATATAAAAAACAATAATAATATAACAATTTACTTACCTCGTTAAATATAACCTCCGAGATGTGATTTTCTTGTAACCTTAATAGTGAAGCCATTTCAAAATATTGTTGTAGAAAAAAAAATTTGTAGAAAGAAATTTTTTTTGGTAGAAAAATGATAAAATTTTGAAAGAAAATGAAAATTTGAATGAGAGTAATGAAAATTTGAAGAAGAGTAGAGGGGTATTTATAGAGGGTGGGGGGTGTGGGGGGAGGGGGGACGTGGGGGGTGGGGGGTGGGGGGAGGGGGGATGGGGCAACGGTCATATGACCGTTGCCCCTTTGAATTGTGGGGGTGGGGGGTGGGGGGTGGGGGGAGGGGGATGGGGCAACGGTCATATGACCGTTGCCCCTTTGATTTTTTTTTTTTTTTTTTTTTTTTTTTTTTTTCATTTCAAATTTAAAATTTAAAAAAAAAAATCAAAATATTAAATTATAAAAAAATCTAAAATATATTTTACGAATTTTTAAATTTTTTTAAATTATAAAAAAAATATTTTAATTTAATTTATAATTTTTAAAAATAAATTTATCAAATTAAAATAAAATATTGTTTTAATATAATTTTTTTTTTATTAATTAAAAAAAAAAAAATATACATGAAGGGAAATCGCCACCCCCCATGGCGATTTCCCTTCATGGTTTTAGCAAAATTGGCTAAAATTACCAAGGGAAATCGCCATGGGGGGTGGCGATTTCCCTTGGTAAGTTTTTGCAAATTTGCAAAAAACACCAAGGGAAATCGCCATCCCCCATGGCGATTTCCCTTGGTGTTTTTTGCAAATTTGCAAAAAAACACGCTGGGAAATCGCCATGGGGGATGGCGATTTCCCAGCTGAAAAAAAAAGGTCCGTATTTTGGGAAATAATCAAAAAGTAACGGTAATTTGATAATTTTTTTTTTTTTTTGGCTATATTGTAATAAAAAAGCCCTACTCAGCTACTACTTTTACAACGTAACATTTGAGATTCAAAAAATTCCCATAAAAAGTAGAAATTTGTATGCTCCAACTCCAAACCCACTTCTGTTTATACTTTATACACTACTACTTCAGTGTATACAGTTTGGCTTTTATTAGAAAATTAACATTTTATGGTGAAGTTTCAACTTTCTTTTCTAACTTTTTAAAATTCAAATCTCCCTTTCCCATCCAACATAAAGGAGGTTGTATACGAATATACGATCTATATTTATATTATATTTATGTTGTTTTTATATTATAATCATATTTAAAGTATTATATATTTATATAAATATGTTTTATATAAATTTTGACACATTCATGAATCAATGTTATTTTTTTGTATCGTTTGTATTTTAATTATTTTGTGTTTAAAATTATCAGGTCTCCCATAGTCTAAGAATAAAAAAATAATTGCAAGTGTTATGATTTGAACCAAAATCTATTGAATATAATTTTTTAAGAGTGATTAAATGAGTCAAAAGGTTTTGATACAAATTTTTTACCTCCTTTATAGTTATGTTGGTAATTTTATCTAATTGAGCTACCTTCAAGATAATATACACAGGAAACAGTTACAATATCCTTAATATTTATACTTCTCCTTTGTTAAATTAAAGAAAAAAACACTTCTCATTGTTTTTCTTGTTAATTTAAGTCCACAGGCTAAAGGCAAAATATTTAAGTGATTAAAAGCTTGGTGACTTTAATTATTCTAAAGACACTGTTGAAACAGAAAAGATAAGACTTCTAAAATGTATGTGATAAAGAAAAAAAAATAATAAATAAATCTGAAAAACATGCCCTCTAATCAAAACAAACTTGTAAATGGTCTAATGAAAAAAATAACTCATGAAAAGAAAATGCATAAAATCAAAATTGTAGAAAAGGATATTAGAAAGATCAATCTATCCCTTAATAAAAGAAATCATAATTTTAAACAATATAAAATTTATATTATAGAGTAAAGATGAAGCTACCTTAACATAACAATTGATTAATTTGTTATATGTATTATTTTGTTTAAACTTTTTGTAAATAATTAAGAAATTTGTGGCAGTTTGGGTTTGGGATCAAAACTTTCTTATTCTTGTATATATATATATATATATATATATATATTATAGAGTTTCTAGATATTAAGTGAAATATTTAAATTTAACATTTAGTATTTAACACTTAAGCATTTGACTTAATAATAAATATATATTTTCCTTAAAAAATTAACCGAATTCAAATCTTCATTTCTATAAAAAAAATTTAAAAAATTAATTTCTTTTTATTGTTTTTTTTTTTAAATATCTAGAATTTCATATTAAACCCAAAGAATCATAAACATGAACACCTGCAGATCTTTGCTTTGGGACACAAAGAATCGGTTATGGGTTAATGAAGTAGATTTTGGCTTTTAATAGATTTCTTTTATTAAGAGTAAATTGGTATTTGCAATATTTTATTTTTATAATTTTGGCTTTATGCATTTCTTTTCATGAATTATTTTTTACAATTAGATTATTTACAAATTTATTTTGATTAGAGAATATGTTTTTCAAATTTACCCAAAAAAAATTCAGCCAGTTAAAGAGTCATTTCCATCCATCTACATCCAAGAGTCAATGATAACAACAACTTGCACTTATATTTATAATTTTGAATATGATACGATTATACGATATGATATTATATAAAGATAATAATAGATCGGATATTAATTTTTTTGATAATATTCGAATCCGTAAATATGCTTTAAAATTTGAATTCATTTATTATCCACATTAAATTCGAATATTACTATTCGAATCCGAATTCGAATTAAATAATATTATCCGTCAAATATCCGAATTCGCTAAATTTTCGAATTCAATAAGTAAAAAATTAAATAAAAATATAAAATCAAACAAAAATTAATTTTAAATTCAAATAAACGGATAATGGATTCGGATATCCGAATCCGCAAAAATAAGCGGATTCGGATAGCGGATTCGGATATCCGAATCCATTATCCGCATAAGTAATGCGGATTCGGATAATGGATATCCGAGGTTTCATATTCGCATCCGCTGCGGATAGTATTTATAATATCTGAATCCGCAATATCCTAATCCACAAAAAACGGATCGGATAATTGCAAATATCCGAATACGCACTATCCACTACCATCCCTAATATTATATGATTATACGACACAACACGAAAAAATAAAACGAACACAACACGAATACACGAATGTGTCAAAATCTATATAACACGAATTATTAACTATTAAAATTTATATAAATATATAATATCTTAAACACGATTATAGCACTAAAAATACACAAATATAATACAAATACACAAATTATCAGATCTACTTGCACTCAATTTTTTTTTGGTATATAAATAAGATGGGTACCTCAAAAAAAAATTCATTAACTGCGTTTGAGATTAATATAAAAAAGAAGCCAGGTGTTTGAACCCAAACTTCGTTGGCTATATTCAAGATTAACCCCAAAAGAGAAGGCCACCATGTTTGAAGTCATACCATCTCATAGCAAGACAAACAATGTTAACCGTTGAGCCAATCTCCCCTTGCCTGCACTTGCACACAAGTATTTAGTAGATTTAGTAATTCGTATATTTATATAGTATTTATGTAATTATATTTAAAATGTTATATATTTATATAAATTTTGATACGTTCGTATATTTATGTCATATTAATCTTATTTTTTCGTGTTGTGTCGTATTATATATCGTATTATAGTTATTTTTTTCGTACCATACTCGTGTAGTGTTTGAAATTATCAGATCCACTATTTAGCTTAAAAAAACCCTAAACTAAAATTAAATAATCATCTTAGTCCCTATCATTTTATTGTAATCAATTGAGCCCTCAAACATTTATTTTTATCAATTTGAGACTTCAAACATGTATTTTCACCCAATTGAGCCCTCGATTGGATGGAAATTGATGATGGCCTTTAATCAATTTTTATTCAATCAAATGTTCAATTGTGTGAAAAATAGATGTTTGAAGACTTAATTAATTACAAAATGATAGGAATTTAGATGATTATTTAGTTTTAGTTCATGGCTTTTTTTTTTTTTTTTTATATATTTAAGCCAAAAATAAATATATAACTCATCTTATTTCACAAAATCGAGTTTCAAATCTTTTCGATTTCCAAACTTTTACTTGATGAAGGAAAAAAAAAAAAGCAGTGGAGGGTGCTGAGTGGGTTAAAAGTTGTAATGACCCAATAATTGACAAAGTTTGAGTGAGGAAAGTGTACTTACTAGGATGGATCCAAATTCAAATTCCATGAATTGGCTAAGAAAATAGGATTTAAGCAGAATTTTGGTGGTCTTGAGTTGTTGTTGCATTATTATTAACATTCAATTTGATATGATGATGTTCTACTCTTTTTTTTAAAAAAAAAAAAATCGTAATTTAAAAATAAAAAAAATTGTAAATATTGAAATTCGAATTCGGAATTGTTATATTTTTAAAATAATTGTATGAATCAACTGGAATAAATTTTAGATTCGATGTTAGAACTTTTTAGGTTTATCATATTTGGTTCTTTACCAAGCAAAGGAGATATTAACAATCAAAAGTAAAAAATGAATGCAAATGCAAGAAATAGTGCAGTTTTCAAAGATTCAGAGACAGCTTTAGTGCTGAGAGCACTAACGCAACCAACCCAATATACCTAATTTGAATTTAAGCCAAAAAGATATGTAGTAACATCATTTCAGCCATTAATGGATTTTCTTTTAGCCAAAAAAAAAAAATGAAAAAGAAAACAGAAAAGGATACTTTTTTAATCGTCCAAATGGTTTTTGTCCCACATGATGGGGATTCTTCCCTTTCATGATAATAAGAACAGAAAAAGCATGTTAAGCCACGAATTGTTAATAAGTTGAAAGTAAGTTATCAAAGCAATCTTTATAGAATAAATTTGTCAAATATTCAACTTAGGGTTTAACTCAGTTGATTTATGCAGTTATTTTTAAAAGATGACATTCAATAAATCTGAAATTTAAATCTTAGCATCTACAACCCTTTTTTCCTATTTTTATTCCCAAGTTACGGCTTCCTTTATACCAAAAAAAAATCGTCAAATATTTTTCTTCTGTACAAAGAAAAAAATTCGATCAATGTTGAAAAAATCGAATAGATTCAATTAAAAATTGATATTTTGTCTGATCCGTATGTATATTAAAATCGAAAAAATTACCGGATCGATAAAAAACGATTCAACCAATTAAAAACTGATAAAAAATTATCTTTATATTTTTTCAATTTTTTTTGTAAGTGTTGAAATTTAAACTTTTAACCTCTTAATTTTATATTAAAGATTATACTATTAAACCAAATGTATATTTTTATTAATTATTGACTATATTTATTACTTATTTAACATTAAAATTATTTATTTTGAACCAAATGATCTAACCAATTAGACAGAAAACCAAAAATTTCATCGGTTTAATTTTTTATCAGATTTTTAAAACATTGGATCCAGCTAGAGGTAGCAATTGGGCGGGTTCGGGTTGGGCCTATTTGGGTTCATGTTTATACGGGTTTTGGCCTATTCGGGTTCGGGTTTGTTCAGGTTTAGGCCTATTCAGGTTCGGGTATGTTTTATATCATTTTTGTTTTATATTAGATGTAATCATTTTGAAATAATTTAAATATTTACTTTTAAAAATAAATAAATAAAATATTATTATTTTTAAAAGTAACATTTTATTATAATATAATATTTTTAATTATATTTATTTATTAAAATCAATATTTGTTAGCACCAAAAGAATATAAAATTAATTTTTAAAACAATTTATTTTAAAAATATGATATATTATAAATTAATCATATTAATATTTAAAATAATTGATTTGATGAACTCGATTTTCAACATGTAAATACATTATAATTTATATTCACTATAAAATAAGAGACTTTTAGGGACGAACCTTGGCATTTAACTATCCGTTTATATATTTGTAAAATGTAAAGAATTTATGCTTATGTAAAGAATCGAACCTAACATTTAACTCTTATTAGTAAGGATATTACCAAGTGAACCAATCTTGAGTTTTGATATGTTATTAAAAGTAAATTATATCTTAAATTATATCAAGTGTAATAAAATAATAATAATTTAAAAAATACTTATCCAAAATAAAATAAATAATAAATTAATTACAAAATTAAATTAGTTGTAGACAGGATTTTATCCTGGTTTACTTATAAATAATAATTTTAATTAGTTAATTTTAATTTTCGGATTAAAAAGAAAAAAAGGAGAAAATAGAAAATTTTTTTTGGATAATTCAGAAAAATTAAAAAAAATGAAAAAACAAAGTTTGGATTAAATTTGATTTTCTCCTTGGATCAGATTTAGTTTTTGAAACAACAAAAAACTCTCCTCATCAGATTAGAAGTTAAAACCTAAGTTAACTAAAACCCTCTTGAGATTTTTTTCCTATTTAAAGAACCCACATATTCAACAACAGGGGGGAAAATTAGTGGAATTTAGGAGTACAAAACACCAAGATTTCGGAAGTCAATAGGCAATAAAAAAAAGGAATATTTTTTTAGGGTTCTTAGATTCGAAATTTTGGGGGTTTTGGGTTTTAGGTAGTTTTTTGAGAATCATAGTGGTTAGAAACTTAGGAAGTTGGGAGATGAGTGTTCGGTTTAAGTTTGATGATCATCTAACGGTAAAACGGAGCCGGATCGGTAAATAAAGTTTAGGAATTTCGAAATTTCAAACCTAGATCTAGGATTTTGGTGGGGATTTAGACGAAACTAAATGGATTTCGAGATTGAGGAGATCGAGAGAAAAATTTAGGATATTTTTTTTATTTTTCTGGGAGGTCGACGGTGGTGACCGGCAGCGACGACAGTAGCGATGGCCGAAATCTGAAAATCTTGAAGAACAGTGGGTGATTTTCTTCAGTTTGGAGGAAGAGTGGGAAGAAGAAAGAGATTTTTTTTATAAAAGGGAAGGTAAATTTCTGATTAAAAAAAAATACTAAAGTATCTGAGTCGGATCGCAGGACCCGCGTCGTGTGCACCCGAGCCAGACGCCTAAACTTTGTTGTTTCTTCTTCTATACGCTTACTTTGCTTTTGAGTTTTGAATATGTTTTGTTTTGTTTTGTTTTATTTATATATATATATATTTAACTATTATTTGGCTTGATTATTATATGTAAGTACTTGAGGATGGCATGATTGGTGTAATGATATCATTATGATTATTTAATAGATGTATATATATATATATATATATTTATAATTATTTTTATGATTATTTTGATGATTATTAGATTTTTTTTATTATTATATAATTAGATAATCAATTTGTTTATGATTATATGTTTGGTTTTTTTTTATGTATGATTTTTTTTTTTTTACTTTTTTTTATTATTAATTTATTTTACATTACTAACATTATTTTATTTTATGTTTCAGGTTTAGGTTAATTAAGTTTTTTTTTTATTTGGTTAATTTATTTATGTATGTCTAGGATTTATTATTAATTTTATTTTTTAGAAAGCATGTCTAGGATTTATTATTATTATTATTTTTTTAGAACGCGTGTTTAGGTTTTTTATTATTTTTATTTTAGATAAGCATGATTATTAGGTTTTTTATTATTTTATTTTAGATTGTATGATTAGATTTTTATTATTTTTATTTTTAGAGATACGATTTATTTTTTATGATTATTATTGATATTTTTATTATTAGATTATTGCATGATTTAGGATATGATATTTTATTATTTTTAAGATTTCTGCATGAATTAGGAATTGATATGATATGATTTTATTATTTTTGCTTTTAGGTTTTGCATGATAAATATAATTTGATTTGATTTAATTTTATTAGATTATGTTGCATGATTAGGAAAATAAAAAATTTGACTTAGATAGATTAATTAAGACCATTTAGATAAGATCGATTTAGAATAACATGTGATTGATGTGATACTATGTTTAGGATAGGCGTTGTGAGGGTGCTAATCCTTCCGGCACATAACCGAACTCCCGAACCTAGTTCTGAAACATAGATCAGAACCTATTCTTTTTTAGGGTGCCTTAGTCAAGTTTAGGATAACTTTAAAAAGGATAGATTCATAAAGGTAACTAATCACACCTAGTTAGATGATTAGTGGCGACTCCATGTTTGCGTCTAGCTTGCTAAATTCGTATTTGGCACGTAATAATAGTTTGGCGACTCCGCTGGGGACTTTAAAGAGTCGAGCCATAGGTTAGTCACATGTTATTTCTGGTTTTAAATTTTTGGTTTTTATTATTATTATTTTAACGTTTTAATCCTTTTTCTTGTCTAGTTTGTTTTGTTTTTATTTTCAGGAATCTTTGTGAGTCAAAGGTTTGGCATGTTCCTTCGCAAACACCACACTTTCATATCATAAGTCCTATACCCGGACTCGTCCCTTTTAGGAGGGGGTAAAGTACCTATGCCTTCGTGAGGTAATAACCTCCGCAATGGCTAGCGAAACACCCTCAGAGTGTAAAGTACCTAAGCTTTCGTGTGGTAATAACCTTCGCAACAGCTTTGGAAAATACTCTCACCCAAATTTGAACCTTTCCAATGAGCCTATAATGGGTGAGGATTGGGTGCCTTACTCATCCTCCATGGATAAAGTTAAGGAACAACTTGGGGACCTTTTAGATGTCCAATATCTTAAAGCCCAGCATATAAATAACACTTAAGAGGCCAGCCTAAGTTAGAGCCATGTCCACCTGTTTCATAAAGAATAACCCAAGTTAGGACACATGAAGGAACACCTCTTACCTTTGTCTCACATTTTAAATTTATATTTTTGTTTATTTATTTGTTATATAATATACTAACTATTTTCTTTCTTATTCACATCATGCATTATACTAGACATCTTGCCACATAATAGTCTTTGATAAGAAGAATCTTTACTGTCATCCATGGAAATCATAGTAAGATCCGAGTATGCAAAGTTTGAATCCCCGAGCTATTTGAAGTTGAGATCCGAAAAGGTTCAGCGAAATAAAGAAGACTGTTTACCAGCCGGCTATGTGTCCATACTCCCGAGGAGGTTCATCTAGACCTTACACAGAATGATCTTGCCGATTTAGTTGACATCTGGGGATCTTGGAACAGGGTAAAACAATAAATGTTCCAACAAAGGTATGGTGACCTCGCGTTACTCCTCCAAGTCACAGTAGACACTAACTTAGTTCAGGCAATGGTACATTTCTGGGACCCTTCTTATAGATGTTTCATCTTCAATGAGGTAGACATGGTACCCACTATTGAAGAATACTCTGCAATGCTCCGTTTCGACTACCGAGACCCTGACAAAGTCTACTTGAAAAATAAAATGGGCTATCACAGGAAATTTGCTAGGATGTCGGGGATCAGTCTGTCTGAAGTGGACCATCACGTCGTGGAAAAATGCGTGTATAGTTATATCATATGGGATTATCTGCGGGATTTCATTAGGGAGAATCTGAACGATGAAGAAGGTATGAAAGCAATGGCGTTTGCCCTTTATGGGATGGTTGTCTTTCCCAAAATCTTGGGGCATGTCGAGATGGCCGTAGTAGACCTAGTTGATCAGGTCGAGCACCAGCTGAATGTGGCACCAACAATATTGACAGAAACTATCAGGTCGTTGAATCACTGCCTACAATTGGGAAATGGCTGCTTTACTGGGTGCATACAGTTATTGTACATATGGATGAAAAGCCATTTTGAATGCATTAAGTCATACTTCATCTCTGAAGTCCCCATTCAGGGATTCTGTAACAGTGTTTGGCCAAACCAAAGGCAAAACGCGTTTGGATAACGTTTTTTCGTAAGCTTAGAAATCGAGAAGTTGTATGGGTAGCTCCCTGGATGAAGTTTGATTATATGTTGTATAGTTGTGGCAATCAACCTTGGGTACCTCTTCCAGGACTATGGGGAGTCATTAGTTATGCACCTATTTTGGTCCTTAGGCAGGCTGGACAGAACAATTTATTCCTATGATGCAAAGGCTCAACCGTTTGGAATTCTCTTATGCGGACGATAGGGCTTTAGAGAAGAAATAAGATCTTGCCAAGGTTTGGAAACAAACTATTCGGGTCGACCAAGTTTGGCTTTTGAACGGTGTTACTGCTGAGTATCTTGTGTAGCAGGCTAGGCGAGACAAAGATCTAGTACTTCCTTGGAAAAGAAATTCAGATATCCCGGCTCAGCTCACGCAGTCAAACTCAGTGCTGGAATTTGAGTTAACCAAGAGGAAGTCACACGGGGAAGAAGATGTATTAGGGCGGGAAAACCAGAGATTGGGAGTGAAGATAAAAAGAATAGAAGACAGTCAGTCTGAGCAAAAAATTCGTGAATTGGATCATGAATGCAAGGTATGGAAGATGGCCTTTGAGGGACTGGATGATTTGGTTTCGCAAAGGACTTCGGAGCTTGAAGATATGTGAGTAAAAAATGAAGAGATATATTGGAATACATGAAAAAGAAAGAGAAGTGCCAAGAGTTAACCCAGAAGCTCGAGAATATGGAAAGGGAATATGGACAAAAGCAAGATTTCCTCAGGCATTTATTAGACCAGATTTGTAAAAGCGCTCGCAAGGCAAACGAAATGAACAACATGATTGAAGGGCTGAAGGCAAATGTGCATCCAAAAGACATGAAAGGTTAACTGGAAGCACAAATTATTGCTTTAGAGGGAATCGTTGAAGAATTTGGGCATGATATTCGATAGATGAAAGAGCAGCTTTTTAAGATGGTTGAAAGTTCCTCGAGGATCTCCGTCACCTTTGGATCAACCGCATGCGCTCTGTGGCTCGCATGATGAATCAAAGTATCAAGAAGCTGAACTTAAAAATGCCCCGTACAAAGTCTTCTGATTGGATACCATTTCAGATACCTAAGGTAGAAACTATTTGCTTTACATCGTCACCCTATATCGGTCCGCACGCAAACAGATATCGTGGTGTCACTTCTCGATCAGTTTTTGGGCCTGTTAATCAGAAAAAATGATGTAATAATCGAGATAGAACTCCTATTGATCCAATTCCAATGACCTACACGGAGTTACTTCCCCAGCTTTTTCAAGCCAATTTTGTTGGACCAATTTATTCGAAATATTTAAAGCCTCCTTATCCTAAAGGTCACGATGCCAATGCTACTTGTGGTTATCATGTTGGAATTTCAGGCCACTCAAAGGAAAATTGTGGAGCTTTGAAGTGAAAAGTATAGAGTTTGATTAAAGTAGGGTTTTTGAGCTTTGAAAAGCAGACGAAACCAAGTGTTGAGGGAATTTCATCAATGATAGCACCTTAACTTTGGAGGTTTTGGAATAATCAGAATTTTAAGTCTGAAGATGAGGGATGTCACTCGGAACTCAATCTGGATGAATTTTTGATGTTTTCATTTTTTAGGCATGACATTTTAAATATTATTTAGGTGTTTAGGAGTCTTGTTTTCTTTATTAGGAATTGCTTATGTTTGAATGATTTAGTTTCAAGTTCAAATAAAAAGAAAAAAAATCTTTTCGATCTTAAAGAAGTTGGTGATTATTGCTAAGAATAAACTTTGCAATCCATTCCCTTGTCTAGTCTCAAATGAGACCACATAAAAGCTTGATGCTTTTGAAATTTCATGAACTTTGTTTTCCATTTGGCCATAAAATGAATTCCAAAAGGTGAATTATATTTATCTGAGCAATGAACAATGAAATGGTTGTATTAATATGTAGAAACATTTTTTGAGAACCAATGCATAAGGCACTTTTTTGAAAGAATCTGGACTTTGGTAATTTGGTAAATGTCAAGGTTATCTAGAGCCTTAAATACACCACCTTTAAGTTCTTTCATCACACCGAACTTTTCTTTTCCTGAATGGTGTCTTTTACTCACATATTGGGGGCAAAATTACCTTAAAATTCATATTTTTCTAGCATCCTTAAATGCCTTGACTTGAGTAACATCCATTTTCACCCAGTTATCTTTTGCCACATCTTGGGGTAGGATTACCAAAGAGTCAAATGACCTGATGTTTTTACGCACTATTTAGACTTGTGCAAACTTTGTTTTTCTATATAAATTGCATGGACATCTTGAGAAAGCCGGAATAAAGAGAATTGTTGGGTTAGGCCTTCATTTGGATAGGCATATTGAGATGATGTACGAGTTGCAAAAAAAAAAAAAAAAACACTGTGATATCATGCATATGAGATATTCAAATGATTTTAAAGGCAATTCTTATTATCTACTTCTCCTGGGGTTTGCTCTTCAAAGGAAATACTCATACTTGACATGAGAAATGACCTTATTTCTTTTTCTTTTTCACAAAATGAGAAATTATCCTTTGCTACCCCCTTTGAGCCTATTGGATTCTTTTTTTTAATGAACCTTGACCAAGGATCACCCTTCACATCGGGGGGAAGTATGGAAAAATATCTTTATAAAGAAGAATGAACGTTTAGATCATATTTCTACACCAGGGGGGCAAGTATGAAGAAGTATCCTTCTGTGGAGGAATGAATGTTTGGATCATATTTTTACACCACGAAAAGAATACCTTATGTTAGGGAGGAAAATGTTGAGATGGATTGAGTTTCAAAGTTTTAAACTCACTTTGTGATAGGAAAGTCTGTGGAAAAAAAAAGAGAAAAGAAAAAAGAAAAAAAGAAAAAAAAGAAAAAAGAAAAAGAAAAAAGAAAAAAGTTTACAAGATGAAATCCTCATGAAGAGAAATGATCCATGTTTTGATGGGAAACACATGGGAAGTAGAAATGATGAAATCCTCATGAAGAGAAATGATCCATGGTTTGATGAAAAGAGAGATGGGAAATATATGGGAAGTAGAAATGTCCATGATTTGATTACTTTCAAAATAAAGAGAAAGATATGAAATATTGAAGACATGATCCTTGGTTTAATTACCTTTAAACACATTTTGGGTCTGATTATTTTTTCTTTCATAACCCCAAACCTTGGCTTATATTACAAGCTTTAAAAGTCCATTTTGATCAAGTATGAATATTAAAGTTGGAGAGTTTTTCCTCAGATTCTATCTCATCTTTTTGAATTGTCATTGAAGAAGTTTGAATTCTCAAATGCATGATAAAACAAGAAAAAAAATCAAAAAAAAAAGAGAGAGGGAGAAAAAAGAATGGAGCTCTGGGGTGAAAACCCAAAAACGGGCAGTCTAGAGCAAAAATTTGAAAGCAACTCTGCATGATTGTGCCAAGGCCCAACAAGAAGTACAAGAGAAATGATGGCTTGAACCTACCAGAGAACACCGAACACTCTTGAGAGATTTAAGAAGGTCAACATCATTTGGATGACTTGGCCCAAAATTTAAAATCCCTTTTCCTTTTTGTCCAAATTTTGAACCCATCATAGTCTTGACCTTTATTGAATTGCTATATATCAAGAAACTAAGAAAGAGTGCCAAAATGGATTGTGTTTTCAAAATAAAACTTTTTGTGAGAACCTGATTGTTGAAGGAAATTCATTGTGAGTTTAGATGAAGAAACATTGATTTTTCCCTTATGTGATGAAACCTCCCTTGATAACCAAAACATTGACAAATTGAAATACTCAATGAACCAAATTGTGATTCACCTTGTCCATTCTTGCAGTAATCACCAGTTTTTAAGAGATCCAAAGTTACATTTTTGTTTAGAAAATGGAAACTTGATTTTTGAACATAATGATATGGGGCAATTTTCATTTACTATGAAGGCATGATTGAAAAATGATTTTTAGACAAATTCTTTCTTTTCAAAGGATTTTCAAAAAACATAACATGAGAACATTCAGGTTTAGGGGATACATATTTGAGTTTTGAACCAGTTTAATAAGAGTGTCATTTCTGGGGGTAAAGAATGAGAAGGCTTTTTACTATGATGAGAAAATGGTTTTGAAGAATGAAATCTATTGAGTTGGTAAATGGCAGAGTAGGCTCTTTTGCAGCATCGGCATTGAAGATTTTTTACTTGGAATTTGAATTTGCTTGAGGTTGACTTTCTGGAAAGAAAAGAAAATGAGAACAATGAAAAGTTTGAAAATGTATCTGTTCAAAGCTTTGGAATTAAAGAGGTCTTTTTGAGAAAGAGAAGGTGATGCGATTGACTGATAAAATTGGTGGAGGTCAATCCAGTTCTAAGTCTGAGCGTTTGGAAGCTGAAAAATGACGAAACAATGAGCTTGAGTATCCTTTTGTCACAATTAAAGATTCATGATATTTTGCATTCCATCACATGAAATTCATTTTAAGCATTGCATTTCATGGCATTCGTGTCATTCATCATATGGATTTAATATATGAGTAAGATTTTAGTTTTTGAATTTTGAAATCAAACTCTTTTTTAAGGATGGTTCTTTTCAAGGTGAAGTTTTGAATCTCGGTTGAGGAAGATTTTTAAGGTAAGAGTTTTTAGCATTCAATTGAGGAAAGATTTAAAAGTGGTATCTTTTCAAAGCCTCTGGGTGCCTTTGCAAAACCTCCGGGTATCATTTCAAAACCTCCGGGTATCTTTTCAAAGCCTCCGGGTATCTTTTCAAAATCTTCGGGTATCTTTTCAAAGCCTTTCGGGTATCTTTTCAAATCCTCCGGGTATCTTTTCAAATTCTCTGGGTATCTTTTCAAAGCCTCTGGGTTTCTTTTCAAAACCTTAGGGTAGCATTAGTTTCATTTTCAAAATCTTCGGGTATCTTTTCAAATCCTTCGGGTATCTTTTCAAAACCTCATGGTAGCATTAGTTTCATTTTCAAAATCTCCGGGAGTCATTTTTCAAAAAATTTAGGGTATTTTTGCAAAACCTCAGGGAATCATTTTTCAAACCTTCGGGTACATCTATAAAAACCTCCAGGTATCAATTTAGAACTTTTGGATAAAATTTTTCAAAAATCTTAAGAGTAATTTTTTCTCGTTTGGTATTTAAAGTTGATGCCTCGTTGGGAGGAGTTTTTCATCGTTGGAAATTTAAAGTTGATGCCTCATTGGAAGGAGTTTTTTATCGTTGGAAATTTAAAGTTGATGCCTCGTTGGGAGGAGTTTTTCATCGTTGGGAATTTAAAGTTGATGCCTCGTTGGTAGGAGTTTCTTTATCGTTTGATATTGATGCCTCATTGGTAGGAGTTTTTTTATCGTTTGATATTTAAAGTTGATGCCTCGTTGGTAGGAGTTTTTTCATTGTTTGATATTTAAAGTTGATGACTCGTTGGGAGGAGTTTTTCTTCGTTTGGATATTTAAAGTTTATGTCTCATGTAGAGGAGCATTTCTACGATGGGATTTTCTTTTCTTTTTAATGCTTGAGAACTTGTAAGGTGTCTATGTCTTTGCACATCCCCTGTTTCTCAGGGAATACACAAAGAGGGACAACTATAGACACCGAATTTTATCCGGGTTTACTTGTAAATAATAATTTTAATTAGTTAATTTTAATTTTAAGATTAAATAGAAAAAAAGGAGAAAACAGAAAATAAAAAAAGAAATTCGGATAATTCAGAAAAAATTTAAAAAATGAAAAAACAAAGTTTGGATTAAAATTGGGTTTCCTCCTTGGATCAGATTTAGTCTTTGAAACAACAAACAACTCTCCTCATCAGATTAGAAGTTAAAACCTAAGTGAACTAAAACTCTCTTGAGATTTTTTCCTATTTAAAGAACCCACATATTCAACAACAGGGGGGAGAATTAGTGGAATTTCGGAGTACAAAACACCAAGATTTCAGAAGTCAATAGGCAATAAAAAAAAAAGGAATATTTTTTTAGGGTTCTTAGATTCGAAATTTTGGGGTTTTTGGGTTCTAGGTAGTTTTTTGAGAATCATAGTGGTTAGAAACTTAGGAAGTTGGGAGATGAGCGTTCGGTTTAAGTTTGGTGATCTTCCAACGGTAAACGAAGCTGGATCGGTAAATTAAAGTTTAGGAATTTCAAAATTTCAAACTTAGATATAGGATTTTTGGTGGGGATTTAGACGAAACTAAGTGGATTTCGAGATTGAGGAGATCGAGAGAAAAATTTAAAATATATTTTTTTTATTTTTCTGGGCAGGTTGGCGGTGGTCGACAGTGGTGAACGACAATGACGGCAGTAGCGGTGGCCGAAATCTGAAAATCTTAAAGAACAGTGAGTGATTTTCTTCAGTTTAGTGGAAGAAAGGATTGGGACTTGGGAGAAGAAAGAAATTGTTTTTTTTTTATTTAAAAAGAAAGGTAAATTTCTAATTAAAAAAAAATACTAAAATATTTGTATCGAGTTGCAGGACCCGCGTACGGATCTGCGTGTACACCCGACCCAGACGCCTAAACTTTGTTGTTTCTTCTTCTATAAGCTTACTTTGCTTTTGAGTTTTGAATCTGTTTTGTTTTCCTTTATATATATATATATATATATATATATATATATATATATATTAACTATTATTTGATTGATGGTTTGATTATTATATGTAAGTACTTGATGGCATGATTTGTGTAATGATATCATTATGATTATGTAATATATATATATTATAATTATTTTTATGATTATTTTGATGATTATTAGATTTTTTTTTATTATTATAGAATTAGATAATTAATTTGTTTATGATTATATGTTTGGTATTTTTTTTTATGTATGATTTTTTTAACTTTATTTTGTTATTTATTTATTTATTTTACATTACTAACATCATTTTATTTCATATTTCAGGTTTAGGTTAATTTAAGCTTTTTTTTTTATTTGGTTAATTTATTTATGTATGTCTAAGATTTATTATTAATTTTATTTTTTAGAAAGCATGTCTAGGATTTATTGTTAATTTTATTTTTTAGAAAGCATGTCTAGGTTTTTTATTATTTTTATTTTAGATAAGCATGATTATTAGGTTATTTATTATTTTATTTAAAATTGTATGATTAGGATTTTATTATTTTTATTTTTAGAGATATTATTATTTTTTATGATTATTATTGATATTTTCATTATTAGATTATTGCATGATTTAGGATATGATATTTTATTATTTTTAAGATTTCTACATGAATTAGGAATTGATATGATATGATTTTATTATTTTTGCTTTTAGGTTTTTGCATGATAAATATAATTTGATTTGATTTAGTTTAGTTTAGTTTAGTTTAATTTTATTAGATTATTTTGCATTATTAGGAAAATAAAAAATTTGACTTAGATTAATTAAGACCATTTAGATAAGATCGATTTAGAATAACATGTGATTGATGTGATACTATCTTTAGGATAGGCGTTGTGGGGGTGTTAATCATTTCTTGTACGTAATCGAACTCTCGAACCTAGTTCTAAAATGTAGATCAAAACCTATTCTTTTTAGAGTGCCTTAGTCAAGCTTAGGATAACTTTAAAAATGATAGATTCATAAAGGTGACTAATCACACCTAGTTAGATGATTAGTGGCGACTCCATGTTTGCGTCTAGCTTGCTAAATTCGCATTTGGCACGTTATGACATTAGCTAATTATGTTAAATACTTTTAAATTCTAAAAAGACATAATACTTTATAAATCAATATTTGATGACTTAATTTAATAATGTGCTTAAGAAAACTATATATATGTTGTAAAGAGCAACACATTTTTTTTTTAAAGTAGTTTTTATCTATTTTTTAATATAACAAATACTATTATAAATGAGATAATTTAAAATGAATGAATTGCTGTTAATTAATTTTAATATATAGAAAACACTATTATACTATTATAAGAGTGCTCTTAAAATAACATAAACAAAGGACAAATAATATTTTATATCAAAAAAGTTTTACATTTCTAAAATTTTCATAAGTTTAGAATCTTTAAATGGTAGATTTATCAAGATATCGGACGTTTAAATTATAAGTACAAAATATAATTTTATTTTTGATAAAATTATTATTTTATCATATATATAAAATATAAATATAAATTTTAATTAAATTATTAAAAAATAATTAGAATAAAATTGATAAATAAAGTTCTTGCTTTATAAAAAAAATTATTTAATTACAATTTAATAATTTTTATTTTTAATATTAAATTCGGGTTCGGGTCAATCTCGGGCTTGGGTATTTTTGGGTTCGGGTTATTTTGGGTTCGGGTAATTTCGGGCTCGTGCCATTTCAGGTTCGAATTTTTGACTTTTTGATCAAATCGAATTTTGGCGAGTTCGAATTCAGATTTTTCTGAACGGATTTTCGAATTTGATTTCATTTTGTCACCTCTAAATCCAACCAACCTAAACCGGATCCAAAGCATTAAAAAAAAAGCAATAAACTTTTCCAGTAACGTTGTTGTAGCTTTTAACCTTAATTACTAAAGTCATATGAGATCCTCATGCCGAGCAATAAAGTGTTCCCAACTTAATTAAGATGGAAATTGTCAACATTGCCAAACTTCTGTTCAGTTTAACTTGGACAAAAGTTTTATGGCATACCTTTCGGCATTGTCGACTATTCCTCTTGTGAAAATATTCAGTTACTCCTTAGCTTCACGTTCAAAGGAGTTGATATGGGTGCTGATTGATTGTGAAATAATGGAATGAAAAAAGTAATTTATAATGTCAAACAAAAAATGAATAATCTTGAATAAGCATTTGCAAGTTGCAACTAAACTATGTTATTTAGATTTCGGTGTGAGTATCGGATATAGAAGTGTTCAATTTTTTAATTTTTTTTCATGTGTTTGAAAGATTCTTGGAAGATCATATTTTTATACACATGTCCAATATAAGTCGGACACGAATATCGAATATACATATTTCAAAAAAAAAAAATAAAAGGTCGAAACTAAATAGTTGCATGTTTTGACGTCGATGATAAAACTATATATACAACACTAATGGTTCTTTGATTGACATAGACATATCACATATGTATTCATTGATTGATTTTAAAAGGGAAAGACAGAAAAGAAAAATCTGGCATTGCTCAATAAGACACAGAGAAAGACTTACTGGAGAACATGTGAAGCCATGAACAGTTCAAGTTCAGATTCACCTCCCCACACATGTGACTTCTTTATTTATTAAGTTGTTCCGAATTATTATTATTTTTAAAATATCCGTATTCGACATCCGTGACTGACGTATATCCGAATATGGATATGAAGATATGATTCTTCAAGGACTCTTCAGATACATGAGAAAACTTAAAATAAATCAAACATATCCATATTAAATACATACCCATATTTGACACTTACACCCAAATCCGAATAATATAACTTATTTGCGATAAATAGATGTCAAAATCTCCCTCTCTTTTGAGAAGATGAATGTTATATGTTTTTGCCCAATGTGAATGACAGGTATTTTTCAGGTAGAGAATTAATCCATCCTCTTCGGAGAAACCTGCTTGGATACTATTTTTAATTTTGGTAGGAATATAAAAACATTTTGGAGTTCTTCTTCCCAGAAATGGCATCAGTAAACTGAAAATTAACATTAACTAATAATTTTATCTACGTATGCATGCTGCGAGAGTTATATATTTTTTAAAATATACACAAATAATTTTATTAAATTATTTTAAAAAATATAAAATGAATGGAAATAAAGTAAAATAAAATATTTTTTCTTTTTTCCTTTTCCCTATTATACCTTTATATATTTTTTAATATTTTTAAATTTAATTTGATAAATACAAAGTGATAAATAAACTACTATAATTATTTTGAATCATATTTTTCTCAAAAAAATTGATAAGAGAATAATAAAAATATTAATAATTTTTTTAATATATAAAAATATAGATTTATGTAATTTTTTTACTAAATATATATTTTTTATTTTTGTAAAATAATAAATTATCAAAAATTAAAACAATAATAATAATAAAAAAAAACAAAAACTACAACTAAAACTAAAACTTTTTTTATTATTTTCTTTCTATTTTTGCTTTATTCTTCTTAATTATAAAAATTAAAATAAGACTAATAAAACAATAAAACTACATTCTTTTTTTTTTAATTTTTTCTTTTTTTCTTTCTTCTTTTTCTTCTTTCTTCTGCCGTCGGCTGTCTGAGGAAAAAGTAAATATTTTATATTTTTTTATAAAAAAATAAAATAAGAAAAGGGAAAAGAAAGGAAAGGAAAGGAAAGGAAAAAAAAAGAAAAAAGTAATTTTTTTATTTATAATATAAATGCAAATAAATATTTTATATATATTTTTTATAAATTATTAACATTCATAAAATTAATTTAAGTTATAATAAAAATATTATTTATTTATAAAGAAGAGAAAAAAGAGAAAAATATAATAAAGAAGTAATAAAAAATTTATAAAATTAATGTAAATAAATATTTTATATTTTATATTTTATAAAATATTTAATATTTATAAAATTAATTTAAATTATAATATAAATTATTATTTATGTTTTAGTTTATTTATAAAGAAGATAAAATGAAAAAAATAGAAAAAAGAAAGAAACAAAAAAAATAAAAAATAGTTTTTATAAAATTAATTTAAATAAATATAAATAAATTATATTTTTACCAAATTAATTCAAATTATAATATAAATTATTTTTTATTTTTTGTATTTATTTATAAAGAAAAAGAGAAAAGAAAATATAAAATTTGAAGAAGAAAAAGAAATAAAGGAAAAAGAAAAAAGAAAAAAAAATAAACACATCAGCAAATGGTATTTTTGTAGTTTACACGTCACATGTCCTCTGTCATTTAACGCTTATTTTCACGGTTGTACTAACGGACGAACCACATTAATATATGATACAAACTATGAAATCGGGATCCTATTGTTATTTTTGAAATTTGGAGATCAATATAAAATATACTCTATATTTTAAGAACCATTAATATAATTAACTTTTTTTCTTCAAATCATTTAACTCAAATTATTTTTTTGCTTTCACTACCATACAAAACAAAAACAAAAAAACCTTTTATAATCAAATTACTTTTTTACCTTTACTATAAAAAAAAAAAAAATTATAAATGACAACTGAGTCCCTCAGTCAAGACTCAGTTTTCATTATGATAGATGAGTTGCCTACATGAATATTCCTGCATTGATGTCTCTCTTTCATTTCATAATATTTAACAAAAAATGGAAGATTCTTCTGGCACCAAAATAGCTGATAGCAAAAGGGACAATGAATCTAAAAGTTGACAAAATCAAACAAAGTTAAAACTTGGAATACTTACCATTCTGTTTCTTTTCTTATTTTGATGAACTCATCTGCAACCTGAAAAACTCAATAGAACATCAGAAATATCAGGGGGAGCTACAATTACAAACATTGCAGAAAAGACAACCCTGAATTATGCATCAAACAAATCTGTCAGCGTTGCTACATATGGGATTGTAACAGAAAATTTATTTTGTGATGAAACTAGTATCACTTTTGAGTTTTGATTCAGTAAAGGTTTATATTAAAAGAATTAAAAAAAACTGCAAACTTAGCAAATGCAAGTTATAAAAAGATAGCTACCACTCTTTCTACAAGTAAATTTAATGGATAAACCCATCAGAAGTAAAATATGATTTTATAAAACAAAAGGAAAGTGTTCATGGAATCAGATTAATAATATACTTCAGCCCTTAAGTCATCTGCTAATTCTCTCTGAACTGCGCTCTTGGAGCTGATTTCCCAGATCTTAAACAAGCTCCATGAGCCACAGAACAGAAAATACATCTTCCACCTCCAGGTATTCCTGCACAATATAGGGCTTAGGGAAGTGAGTAAACTGATATCTCCAATTTAAATTTAATAACTAGGCGCAAGTACTTTCTAACCTGGCTGTCTAAGGTCTAGGGTATAATCTGCCACTTACCAGCATAGTCAGCTATGTTGCTCCGACACTTTATTTTTCTTGAAGTATCCGTATCCGACACCCGTGTCCGATACATATTCGGACATGGGTATGGGGATATGATCTCCCAAGGACCCTCCAAATACATGAAAAAACTTTAAATAAATCAAACATATCCGTGTCCGAGTAACATAAATAATCAGTATAGATTTTTTTTTTTTTTTTCCCATGATAGAATCCAGCATGAGAAGACTCAGTCATCTTTCTTATTCTCCTTTGTCCCAGTAGCTTCTGCATGTACTGGTTCAGAACTTGCATAACAAACCAACAAACCAAAAACTAAGCCAGCAGAGGGACAACCTTGAGGCCAGGATATAGGTCCCCTCCGGTGCATTTCAATTTTTGAAGTGTACCTTGTTTGGGCAGCAAAAACCTCATTTTCATACTTTAGCCGGCCCAAGAAATTTCAAGATTCCTTCACTGTTATTGACTGGAATTTGCCACTTCGCCTGAATAAGCTAAAGCAGCCTGCTTGGAATTCTTGGTAGCCAATAGTAGGTGAACCAGATGTTGTATTGGAAACAAAAAGATCAGTATATTTTCTTTTTGGTCCGCAGTACAAACAATAACAGCATGAACTGGATAGTCCCCGGGAAATGACATTGCACAGACTGCTGCTCATCCGGCCCCTCAAGTGGACAACATTCTTTGTACATGTGCTGATGGGAGAACAAACCATCATGTTGGCAAAACCTGATTCACAACCACAGTACAAAGATAAATGCCCAATAATCCACAAGAATAAATGTCAAAAAGCAATTAGCTGACTTATAAACTAATCACCGATTTATAAATCAAGTTCCATTTTTTCCCATAATGTATCAGTCAATTAGAGAGATCATAAGTAGTATCAGCTGAATTATGGAATAACCATACGCAGAACATCATGCATGAGTATATGCAGGTTAAATATGTAAGAAATATTTCTATTTAAATAAATTGTCTTGCATGAATTGTAAGAACTATCTATCTTCACTTACATGAGGTTCTTTATGTGAATGAATTGTAAATAAACATACCACAGCCTCAAAATCAAATTCTCATTCTGGTCAATCCCTATAACTGAAGCACCTCGAGCAAGAGCAAGCCTTGTAGCAGCTTTTCCAGATTTTCCCAAGCCCACTACTTGCAATTCAACGGTGATATAATTATCATTTTTGCGTTAAGAAAATCCTTTAAGAAAACATTGTATGCCAATTTGACAAAGCTACAGAAAAAAGACTGGAAAGTACTTAACCAACATTAAATTGGGTAGAACTAGAGATTTTAGAATCTTTCTTAAAAAGAATGAAATTAAATTTTTGTGATGCCAATTTCCCTAACAGCTTCAGATAATAAGGCAGCATTCAAATTGCATAATTTGCTTTTGTTTCTGAAGTGCACAATGCTAGCTATCACCATCTGAACTGCTTATCACTGTTATTTTGGAGTATATAATTGATTACCTTTATCTTCACTTATTCCTTTCTCAAGTGAAGTGGGCCTTCAGGATTACTCCTTAAGCAAATTATGATCGGTTGAAACTCCAAGAAGTAAAAATTATTCTTGAGAAAATACATCAGCAAAACTGGAAAAAGTGAACATACTAAATTAATTGTGGTTTGTGGTGGACACCTTTGAGTATCAAAGATTTTGCTTCTTGTGTGAATATCTAAGCACATTGTAGGCTGCTATTTCTGCTAAGAAAAATGACCCATTAATCTAAACCCAAACTCTCTTTCTCTTCCTTTTCTACGTTGTAGCTAGGGATGGTTGCGTGTTGAATATCTGTCATTTTTTGTATTATCTGAATCCGTTTATTATCCGCAATAATCCAAATATTACTATCCGAATTAATCAACATTATCAGCCGGATATCCGAATCCGCAAAAAATCCGAATCTATTAAGTCAAAATAAAAAAAAAAAGTGATAAAATCAAACAAAAATTAATTTTAAATTCAAAATCACTCATAATTAACAACTTAAATAAGAAAATAACAATTTCAAAATACAAACATAACTTAGGTAAAACAAGAAATTAGTTCCATAAACTAAAAGTATTTGTTCCATAAACTAAAAACAAACATAAAACTTAGTTATATCAACTATGAAAGATTACTCCTCTTCCTCAACAACACATGTGCTAACTGAATCTCCAACTGAATTGGATACTACATAAAGAAAAAATTAAACATTAATTTAACTCTTGAGATCAAATATAATAGATTGAATGTTTCTTTTTTAATCCTTAAATAAAAAAATTAAATGTTTATTTTTATTATGCTATTTTATATTGAATGTTTCTTTTATTATGCTATTTTATAATGTTAAAATAAATAAATAAATCTTTAAATTTTATCTTTTTATTTAAATATATTGATAAATATTAAAATACTAAAAATACTAAAAATATTGATAAATATTATTAAAATATTTTATATTAATATTTAAGTCAAATCAAACATGATTTAAAAAGTTATGTTCAAAATTTTGATCCGAATCAAGTCAAACACGTTGACATAAAACACGATTAGACGAAATGCATACAATATAATATAAAGTACATAAAATAGGTAATTAAGAATGATATGTGTATTTTATTAGGTCTGTCAATACGTGTATTCATATCGTTCATGATCGCGTACTTTAACGTTTCATAATCGTGTTTAAGGTATTATATATTAGTATAAATTATGACACATTAATAATTCGTGTTATATAGATTTTGACACGTTCGTGTATTCATGTCGTGTTTGTGTTATTTTTATATCGCGTTTTAATTATTCGACTCGTTGCCATCTTAATCGTATTCATGTCGTGTAAAGGGTTTTAATGAAATATATATATAAATATATGTAAATAATTTGTTAAGGTTTATACATTTATATAAAAATATCATGTATATTTAGAATTTATAAATGTTTAACATATATTAACTAATTTAATTTTATAATTATTTTATCATTATACTTTTATATTGTCCAATGAAATTAAAGAATAAAAGATGAAAGAGCATTTTATATATAATTTTTTAAGTTAATAAAAGTTTGATTCTTAAGATTTATACTTAAAAACATATATATATATATAAATATTTATGTCGTATTAAACAAAATTTAATTTTATATTGTCCAATGAAATTAAAGAATAAAAGACGAAAAAAGATTTTATGTATAATTTTTTAAGCTAATAAAAGTTTGATTCTTAAGATTTATACTTAAAACATCTTTCTCTCTATATATATTTATGTCGTATTAGAAAAAAAAATTATATTTTAATATTTTTTTTAATTAACATAAGTACTAAAGTACATAACTTCGTTACAAGGTCATTTTGTAAAAAATAAAATAAATATTGTCATTAGAATGATTTAACTAATTAAGTTGATTAAGTCATCAAATATTATTTTATAAAAGTACCATGTATTTTTTAAATTTAAAGGTATTTAACATAATTAATTAATTTATTATTATATTTTATTTTGAAAAAATATTTTTAAAATATTATTATATTTCATTATACTTGATATAATATAATTTTAGTAGCATGCTATTTCAAAATTGAAGCTTAGCTCACTTGGTTAAGTTTTTGGTGGATAACTTTGCAGGCCAAGATTCAAGTCCCTCAAAGAGCAAAATTTTATGTGTTTTACAAAAACTGGATTCGGATATCCGAATCTGCTATCTGAATCCGCATAACTTATACGGATACGGATAATGGATATCCGAGGGTTCATATCCGCATCCCTCCGAATCCGCTGCGGATAGTAATTATAATATCCGAATCCGACTTTTATCCAAATCCGTAAATTCGAATCCGCAAAAAATATATTGGATATCTGCGAATATCCGAATCCGCAGTACAAATTTCCATCCCAAGTTGTAGCTCCTTCAAGCCTTCAACTTGAAACTCAAAATTTAAGCTTTTAGCTAAAGCTAATGTTAATGCTACTACTAATGATGATGTGGCATTTAGATATGTGCAATCTTCTTCCAATTGTGATTTATTGCTTCGTGAAAAAAAGTGACAATTTGGAGACAAAAAATAACCATGTGATAAGAAGAAGAAAAAAATAGAAGCAAGTTAAGAAGTGCTTACAGCAACAGGTCCGGCCTTTGAGGTCCTGTCTGGGAGAGCAAGCTTGAATGGTTCTCAAAGTAGTGGTTTTGGGAGACTGAATGGATTTAAGAGGCAGGGTTTTGTGTCCATAGTTGAGAGACAGCAGCTTCATGTTTTCTGCAAACAAAACTGTCACTTGGATGGCCGATCCAATTGAATTGGTCCAAGCAGCTTAATTTAGGTGGCAAAAGTTGTCGTTATTGGGAAATAATTAGTGATTATCGATAACAAACAACCAATCAAATCAGTATCTACTCTCTATTTCGTTGAATATAAACATGGTATTTTCTTACTGAACAACTCATTCTTACAGGAACTTGCTTCATGAATTAATTAATACTTTGAAAAGTTACCTACCGCCATCAGTTTCCAGTCTATTTTCTTCCCTTCTGTTCTGTTCTCGTCATTGAGGAAGAGACCAGACCAGACACAGACGGTAGTAGAGTTTGAAGTGGTTAAGGATAGGTTGGAGCTGTTAAGAATGAGTGCCAAGAGGGAGGGAAAAAGGGAAATGGTTGAACATTTTAGCTGTAGACATATAATTTTGTCTGAATCCCTAAATCAGGTAAAATTCTTCCTAATGATATTTTAGAATACAAAAAAACTCTTCTCATCTTGCAGGTGGTATTCCGAGACTTTGTTTAAGAGGACAAGTATGAAAAGTCAATCTTAAAAAAGTCAACCCAAAAAAGTCAACTCCAAAAAGTCAACCCTCATTCAAAATCAAGATCCAAAGTTTAATTGAACAATGATGAAATAATTTTGATAATCCGAGGTCTACAACGAGAGATATAGAGTCCGAAAAATGGGTTGTAGGGATTCAATCGAAAAGAAACCCTAGTTCGGTAAATTTGGGAAAAAAATGCTTAAACGATCAAATTGGTCAAAATTGGAGGTTTCGAATGGAATATAATCAATGACTACGGGTAATGGAGAGGCCATTTGGAAGCAAAATCAAAGGAAGAGTCAATTTGGATGAAAACCGAAAATTAGGATTTTTGGTGAATTTTGGCGAAATTGGGGAAAATTGCAGAAATGGCCTGATTCGGTAAAATTAACACTCCTAATTGATGAAGAGTCGGTAAAAAAAGATTAGCCCAAGGCTCAGTTTGAAGTAATTCCGAGAAAAGAACCGATTGGAGGAAAAACGAAAAAATGAGAAAATTCCCGATAAGGAAAAGGAAAAATCAAATCGGAGGGGAATTTGATCGTAAAAATTGGGCGTTTTAGGACCAACTCCAATTCAATATATAACAAAGGCCTGGAAAAAGAAAATCAGGAAATCAGACTTGTTTTGAGTAAAGCCGAGGCTTCGGAGGTAAAAGGGCAAATTTGAAAAATCCCAAAAAAAAGAAAATGAGCTCGAAAAATTACCAAAACTTCCAGATCTCAATCTTATGCCATTTGGAAGAGATTGGAGAAAAAAAATTCGGAATCGGAGCTCGTTTGCAAAATGGCAAAGTTCGGGCCCACTAAGCTAAAATTCCAGAAGATAAATCCTGAAAAAATAGCAAATGAGCTCGAAAAATTATGAAAACTTCCATATCTCAATTTTAAATTATTTGGAAGAGATTGGCGAAGAAAAATCCGGAATCGAAGCTCGTTTGCAAAATGGCAAATTTCGAGCCCACTAAGCTGAAATTTCAGAAGATAAATCCGAGAAAAATAGCAAATGAGCTCCAAAAATTATGAAAACTTTCAGATCTCAATTTTATATTATTTGGAAGAGATTGGAAAAGAAAAATTCGGAATTGGAACTCGTTTGAAAAATGGAAAAAGTTCGGGTGCATTAAGGAAAATTTTGGAAGATAAATTTGAGAAACATAGCAAATGAGCTTGGAAAATTATGAAAACTTTCAGAACTCAATTTTATATTATTTAGGAAGTATTGAGAAAAGAAAATTCAGATTTGGAGTTTGTTTGCTATTTATCAAGTTTGGGGGGCTAAAGTGCAATTTTACCGAAGAAATCGAAGAGGGCCTTTTTTTTGCAACTTAAAAAATAGGGAGAGAGCTGGAATTTGAAGGGCCATTCAGTCAAGCCCAAGAAAAGAATGAATTTTGCTGAGTTTTTTCATCCAAACGCCAAAATTGGATAATAAGGTAGTTATTTTTTTATCAAGCCTTTGTAATTGTGCCACATGGTCGAATGAATGAAGAGGAAGGATGTCAACATTATGGTTACATATTTTAGACCAGCTGTATTTGTTAGGGTCTGATCACTTAATCTAAGGGTGGTAATTTCACATTTTTAGTATCTTGGATTAGTGGCCTTTGGATCAAATTAGTTAGGAAAAAAAATGACAACATCCTAACACCAATTAATGACCATTCGGCTACCATATAGGGGAGGGGTTTTCATTCTGCAAGGATTTCTTTTGGCTGATATTTTTCATTTGTGAAGCAAGAGCTAAGTGTAGAAAAGCAAAGAAAATTTAGAAGATAAGAAAAAGCTTGAAAGATAGCTTTGAAAGGTAGCCTTTTGGCACCTAACTCTTGCATTTTCTTTCTTTTTCCATGCTTAATTTGCTGATTTTTCTTGAGACTTTGTGATTTCTTGTTGTTTTTGGTTATGAAATAAAGGTTTTTAAACTTCCTTTGAAGGCTCCTATCTTTTGTTTTCAAGAAAAAATCAAAAACAAAAATTTTCATCATTTTTTGTGTGTCGGCCGAATGGCCCCTTTTTGTGCATGTCTTGTGTTTGATTTATTTTCCATGTTGGTTGTGATATATGGGCTTGTTTTGATGTTCTAGATTTTTAAAATAATCAAGATATGGAGCTTGTTTTTAACCTTCTTTATTTGTTTTTATTTTGCTGATTTTATCATTTATTTTCATGTCTACTTACTTTGTTTGCTATTTTTAATTTTTTGTTTTCACTATGTTAAGTTGTTCATGCTTTATGTTATTGCCATACTATGGGTTTGTGTATTTGCCTAGCTACATCTTTGTATTTGCATCATGATTGTTTGGCTATCATGTTTCCATTTATGTTTTGCATATCTACCATGCCATGTGTTTGTGTTATTGTCTTGCTACATTTCTGACACATGCTCATGTCCATTCGGCTATCATTATGTTTTTTTCCTTGTGTGCATTTTCATCTTGTTTAGTTGACATGCTTTCATCTTTATATCATGATATTGTGTATTTGATTTACTATGCCATGTGTTTGTGTTATTGCCTTGCTACATTTCTTACATGCTCATGTCCATTCGGCTACCACTATGTTTTTTGCCTTGTGTGTGTATTTTCATTTTGTTTAGTTGACATGCTTTGCATCTTTATGCCATGAGATTGTGTATTGGTTGTGCCATGTTCATGCATTATTATTATGTTCATTTGGTTATTATATGTTCATGTTTCTTCCATGCATATCTTATGTTCATATTAGGTCATTGGTCATTTTGTATTGCCATGCATTTTCATGTCCATTAGGTCTAGGTCATCTTTGTATGCCATACACATTTCCATGCAATTTAGGTCTTAGATCATATTGGTATTGCCATGCATTTTTATGCTCATTAGGTCTAGGTCATCTTTGCATTGCCATGCATTTCATGCATATTAGCTCTAGGTTTGCATTAATTGCCATGCATAATTTCATGTTAGGCATTAGGTCATCTTTTATGCCATGCATTTTCTATGTCATTTAGGCCTTAGATAATGCATTTCATGCATTTAACTTGCTGTTTGTTCATATATTTCATATCATCCCACTTGATTTTTGACTTAGGCCAATCAATGGCTCAAAGCCAAGCTCACATGAGCATTCTTGTGGAAAATTAAGAAGTTGTCAAGTTGGATTTTCTGCCTTTGTGATTTTTTTTCATTAGGCAATCCTTGTCCAAATTTTTAAAATTTTTTACCACTATTTGTAGGTCCTTAGAGGAGTCTCCAACATTTTTATTCTAATTTTTGAGTGATTTTATCAAAGGTTTAAAAATGTTTTTTGGCTAAACAGTTTTTCACCCAGTATTCTAAATTTCATGATTTTTCTGGTAGGTCATCCTTAGTCTAAAAATTAAGCCAATTTTTTCCCATAGAGTTTGACATGTTCTGAGTCTCCTAAAATTTTTTCAATTATTTTTGAAAATTTTAAAATAGTTAAAAAAATCACGCTTTAAAACTGAACAGAAAAGTCAGATTTGATTTCAAGAAGAAAATGATTTTTTGTTTTGGCTGAGGCATTAAGAGAGGGCTGATTTAGAATCTTAGCTACTGTCCTAGGTTGATTTCTAAGTCATTTTAATTCTAAAAAAATGATTTTATAAAGGTCGGATCAAGGGTGGTCAAGTTCGAGTTTTCAAAGTTAGGAAAATAGAGCCTTTTTCAAAGGGGGTTTCGGCCATGGTTTTATTTTTCATCCAAAATTTTCAAAATTGTTTTCAATCTAATCGCAAAGTGTTTTTGATTTAGAAAATTTAATTTGATGTCTTTTCCTAAGGTAGTCGGATATCTTTTTAGATATACGGATTTCCTTATTTAAAGGAAAAAATACACTTTCATGCATTGCATTTTCCATGATCATGCATATTATATGAGATTTTTGCTATGAATATTTCTATAGTGATGCTATTGTTTTGATTTATATTTCATGATGTTATATTGTTTGTTATATGGCTGTGAATATTCTATGTTATCCTATGCTTTTTGCTTAGTCATTTATTTTTATCACATCATTTAGGATTTATTATGTTCATGCATTGTTTTTTTTTCATACATATTTCATGATAATATTATTTTATGTTTCATATCATTTCACGTTATTAATTATATGCCATGTCATTTAGATTATATTATGTCATTTAGAATATGCCATGTCATTTAGAATATACCATGTCACTTAGGTTATATCATGTCATTTAGAATATACCATGTCACTTAGATTATATCATGTCATTTAGATTATATTATGTCATACATGTTCATATTCATATTTTAAAAATGTTTTGAAAAGATAATGGTTTTAAATAAAATAAAGTTATTCTCGAGTTAAAATAATTCATGAGTTCTCCTCCGGGTTGTCGGGGAGGATATCATCAATTATAACGAAATATCTTCTTTAAAATGAGAATGATTCGGAAAATTTTCTAAATAAATAAAAATTTCTATATTTTACCGCGTTTGTCGGGGAATATAGGAAAATTTTGAATTAATAAATTCCGAATCATTTTCAATTAAAAAATGGGATTATTTTTCTTTAAATTGGGAATTATTTTGAAATGCCAAATTTAAAACCGACTTTTTACCGAGACTTGAGATAACACACGATTAATAAGGTACCGTTTTATACGGGGGTTATGGGGGTGCTAATCCTTCTCCAAACGTAACTGACTCTCGAACCCGCTTCTTTGATTTTTCTGGTTTAAAACGCAGACTTGAAATTGGTTTTTAAAATGCTTTAATTAATTTTAAAATGTTTTACAAAACCGGTTTTGATATGTGGTTGATCACACCTAGCCAAAAAAGATTGGTGATGACTCCATGTCTTTTTCGAGGTTGTTTTCAAGTCCTCATTTTATTTCAAGAGGAATTAAGTCATCTTTTCCTCTATTTTCTCCAATGTCTCGCTTAACGAGTAAAAGTCTCGCGATAAGACTTGTTATTTTTTAGGTTGCGGCAGCTTGGTGACTCCACTGGAGAAATTTAAAGAGTCAGGCCTAGATTTAGTCGTGTCTTATCAAAGTCTCAGTTTTGTTGGTTTAATTGGTATTCTATTTTAATTCCCATATTTTTTTAATAATAAAGAGAATTTTGAAAATAATAAAATGTTTTTAAATATGTTCATATGCATATGTGCATACATATTATTTTTGTTCTCTTGTTGTTTTCTCGTATATTATTATTCTTTGCTAATGCTTGACATTATTTAATATTGTTTTTAATATTTTGTCAAGATATTTAGGATAGAGGTTAGTTTAGGTGGTGAAAGGTTTGATTGCTCCTCCTCACACACTACACGTGCATTTACATAAATGAGCTCTCTACCCGAGTTCCACCCCTTTAAGTGGAAGTAAAGTACCTACGCTTTGTGTGGTAATAGCCTCTGCATAAGCTAGCGAAACACTTTCGGAGTATCAGATTACCTACGCTTCGTGTGGCAATAGCCTCCGCATAAGTCGCGAAAATGAACTCTAACGAATTGAACCCGCTTTTATCGAGGTGCCTTACTAGCCTTCACCGGCGACTGATAACTCTATAAAATAGAGTTATTTTACCATATTTTATATAGCTAAGTCCTTATAATTTAAACTATTAATTAAATATTTTTAATTATTTTTATTTAGTTTTAATTTAGTTTTAATTTATTTTATGTTTAATATAGTTATTAATTTAATATCTTTTATATTTTTGTAGAGTCCTAAAGCAATAAGGAGAATATCAGTTCATATATGGAAAGTCAAAGCTAAAAGCTGTTAGTTGCCCATAAAGTTTTCCTACTTCAGGCTTTTGGAGTTATATAAATAGAAACCCTTTAGGACTTTATAAAGAACTTCTCCCTCGCTGTCAAATCTGAAACTTGTAAATAACCTAAATTTTTTCAGAGGAGAGCAGCCACTAAAGATTTGCAAGGAGCAATAGAGATTTTGAAGGATTGAAGACTGAAGATTTGACAACCCTTTAGTTTTCTCTTATCCCTTATCTTCTTTATCTTTCTTGTAATATTTATGATGGTGAAACTCCTTTGTTTTTTTTTATTAATTATCATGAACTAAATCTCTTTTACTAGGATTTCAATGGAACTCAACATATAGTTTGAATTTACTTTCTCTCTCTAGCTTGATATAATGGTTTGTTGAGTTGTTTGTTCATTCTTGTTCTTAATGCTTCTAATTGATTGGCCACCAATTAGATTAATTTGTTAACTTAAATACAACTAGGCATAGGGAGTTTAGTGTTAGACATGGGTTGAATGGCACATGTTTCACATTCATTATTTGGATGAATTGATCTGCAGGTAGGGTAGAAATATACTTACTTGTCATGTGTAACCATTGTTAGAGTCTAAGTTTAATGAGTTCTTGTTTAATTCAATTATCATAGACATATAGTTAATTGGTTAAGAAGGATATTTTTATAAGACCATTGACAGATACTTATAAATAAGATAGAACTCTAGGTTAACAACTCAGGATCATTAATCAAGTGAAGAGGTAGAGAGAGATTCAAGCGAAGTGTTGATGGAAGTTGTAATCCTAGGATTTTATATGTAATTGAATTCACCCTTTTTAATTTACTTGCTTTCAGTATTAGTTTCTTTTAATTTTAGTTTTTTAATTACCATCTTTATTTAATTGTTTAGATAAGATTGAGTTTGTTAATTTTAGTACTTAGAAAAATTAATAACAATTCCTCGTGGGTTTGACACTTTACTTTCACTTTATTACTTGTCAAAGATACGTGCACTTGCATGGATAAATCCGACAACAGCTACAGTGAGGAACAATTCGGAGCCTTTAGAACCAATTCACCCTCATGTAGTGAACCTAGGCGAAGCCATGCCGAATTTCCGATTAGATATCCCGAAGCTAAGAAACACTTGGAGGAGCACTTATTACCTTTCACTATTTATTTATTTCTTTTATTTTATTATGATTTTTGATCTTATTATCCCATTACTGACTCGTGTTTTTTGTTTTGTTTTTGTTTTCATTTCATGCATCATGGTCATTTAGGGATATTTGCCTTAAACCGGGTGCCAACCAAAGAGTTTTTTCGTTATAGTCATGGAACGTCGAGACCTTCTATTAGTATCAATGGTTAGCAAGACATACCAAGAGGTCAGAATTGAGTCCGAGACAAATCAGTGCGACAAGGGAGACTGTTTGGCAATGGGTTTTACATCTGCACTTCCTGAGTCAGTTCACTTGGATTTTGTTCGAAATGATTTAGTGGAATTAAAGGAAATTTGGAGATAGTGGGGATTTGATAGGAAGAATGAATTCACTAGGAAATATGGTGATATAGCTCTAATTCTCCCGATCGAGGTGGACGAGCAATTGATTAGGGCCATAGTACAGTTTTGGGATCCTTCGTACTGATGTTTCACTTTTAATCAAGAAGATATGGTACCCACCCTTGAGGAATATTCTATCTTGCTTCGTATTGAGTCAACAAATCCGGATAAGTTCTATTGGAAAGAGCAGAAAACATTGAGCTTTTGAAAAAATTTCCAAAATGATAGGTATAGATATCCCGATAGATTTCCCATAGATAAAGAAGAAGGATTTGAGTGACTGCATTCCTTGGGTATTCTTGCGGAATTATATCAAGAGCAACCCGGATGGTGATCATGTGTTGGATGTATTTGCTCTGGCAATTTATGGTTTGGTCATATTTTCGAAAGTGAAAGGTCATGTCGAGGTAGCTGTAGTGGATTTCTTTGATCGGTTGGACAAACATATTGATCCTTCTTATGCCATTCTTGCTGAGACAATCAGGTCACTCAGTTACTGTTGAAGAAAAGGAAAAAGGCGTTTTGAAGGTTGTGTACAGCTTCTGTATATTTGGATTCAGAGTCACTTTTGGGGAGATGATAATAGGAAGCTTTAGCCCTACATGAAAACATGTATTCCTCTTACAAAATTCAACAATAAGAAATGGGCAAAGAAAGGGGATAAGAATCAATGGATCAAGACTCTCCGTCACCTAGGAAATGAGGATATAACTTGGAGGGCTCCGTGGATGCCACTTGGGTCGATCTTGTACCGTTGTAGTGAGAACTTATGGGTTTCACTATTGGGAATTTGGGGGGCCGTTAGCTATACACCATTACTAGTGCAGAGGCAGTATGGATCCGAACAGTTTATCCCGATGACTCATGAGCTTGTATCGATAGATTTCTCTTATGGTGAGCCCGGATATATGGGAAGAATACGTGAAGTCATCATGGCATGGAAGAAGTTATATCGATCACAAGTGGGTAGGTATACCGATAATGCCACTCTGGCCTATCTAGTATGGAGGGCCAAGAAGCTTCGCGACATTGTGCTTCCCGTCGAAGATGCCTCTATTCATCTAGTTGTTCTTCAGCCCGAACTGGTAATACCGTCAGAAGCTGAGCTGGTTAGGCAGGATTTAGAAAAAGACAAAGGGAAGTTGAAGCGAGAATGTGATATGCTTCAAGAAGATGTCGAGGATTTGAAGACTAGGCTTGAGATCCAAGAGACTAAGACAAGAAAAGTGGTCACAAAGAGGGATACAGTATTGGCCGATATATTAGATCTGCATCAAGAAAACAAGAAGATAAGGGCCACGGGAAGGTTTACGAGAGAGCCAGTATTTCTTTTAAAATAAATGAGAAAGAAAGGAAGAAACTGCAAATGGAATTGGATTATTGGAAGAGTAAGGCCAAGAAAGGTAAAGAAAAAGAGTACGAGTTTTCTTAGGAGCGGCAGAAATGGGAGGATACACATTTTTTGTTGTCAACCAAGCTAGAGAGATGCCAGCAAGAAAATGAACAGTTAAGGTTCAGGTTAAGAAATGAGAAAGGAAGAATGTCCTTGATGCGCAAGGAGAATGAGTCACTCCATGCGACTATTTAGACCATAGAACAGCAGCCATCAGCCGAAAAGGTCAACATTGCTGATATCGTCCGAGAATACCGGCAAGGCAAATGAGATGGTTGAAGGGTAAAGACTTTGAGAGAAACAATCAGCGGCTGTTGCATTTATTGAAGCTCAAGACTAGTATAAGCAAATATTTCTATGTAACCCGATGTTAAGAAATGTATTGTATGAAGTTTTCCATGAATTAATGAAAAATCTTTGGCTTTGGGATCCAATTTTAAGGCAAATATCATTAGTTCCATCTTCATGAAAGCATTATCCATTTACCAACTCATTCATCTCATCTCATTCATTTGTTTGTTGATAGACATGTACATTTCAATCATGTATTCATTCATTCACTCAATAAATAGTTTAATAAATAAATCAATAAGTTCTAATTCATGGTTTTTTAAAAATTAAAAGTAAAATTGAACGCACTCCAAAAGAACTGGATTTCGACACCGTTACAACACCAGATCTCAAGCCAGAGTTATGGAGAATAACCAGCTTGTCCGTATTGAAAGAATGGAACAAGCTCAGAGGGAACTGCAAGAGCAGTTAGCTAAATCTCAAGAAGAATCACGAGAGCAGATAGCCAAACTCATGGAGATGATGAGTGCTATAATGAGGCAAAAAGGGCCGAGTGAGAATTCTATTGCTGGAGAAGGGGTAATGAATTAAGAGGGTCAACCTAAAGTTGTGCAATTAGCTGGCCAAACATCCTAGAATACTGGAAATGAGCTTCCACCAGGGGCAGCACCTTTTGTCTATATTCGACCGATGGCAGAAGTACAGAATCAGCTTTCGAGAATATTGGGGTTGACCAAGTTGATCTTGTTGATGTTCCAGTTTTTGAGAAGATTGTTGAGAAGGAGAAGGCAAAGATGGCTGAACTAAAGAGGATTGAATCTGCAGAGTCTCAAAAAAAGTATCAGCTGTTGAAGGAAAGGCTAAGGGCAGTAGAAGAGGCAAAATTGTTTGGCATTCTGGATGCCAAGGAGATGAGTCTAGTACATGGCTTGGTAATTTCTCCCAAGTTTAAGGTACCTGATTTTTAAAAATATGATGGAACCATCAACCCATCGACACATTTAACTATGTACTGCAGAAAAATGACAAGGCATGACGAGGATGAAAAGCTGCTCATCCACTATTTTCAAGATAGCTTACAGGTTTTGCAACCCAAAGGTACAATGAGTTGACTCGTACTAAGATTCGCTTCTGGATGGATCTGGCTAGGGCTTTTATGGAACAGTACAAACATGTGACGGATATGGTGCCTGGTCGTCTTACTCTGCAGAACATACTGAAAGCTTTAAGGAGTACTCTAAGAGGTGGAGAGATTTGGCTACTCAAGTACAACCCCCTTTGACCAACAAAGAAACTACGGGGCTTTTTATCAACACTTTAAAGGTACCGTACTATGACAAATTGGTGGGGAGTGCCGCTAAAGATTTTGTGGATATGGTTATATTCGGAGAAATGATTGAATCCGCCGTCAAGAGTGGCAAGATGGAAGGGGGAGAGTCTGTTACTCCAAAGAAGATATTTCTCGCCAAGAAAAAAGAAGAAGCCCATGCAGTTAGCTATAACCTTTATCCCTATACACCTCCTAGACCATAACACTTTCTAGATCCTATACACCTTCTTCACCTTATACATCTCCTGCACCTTATACATCTTATCCGGAGTACAATCCTTACTATCCTACCGTGAATCATCTCACTCAAAATCCTTTTCCTTACACAACCATACCGCAACAGCCATACCCAACTGGCGTATCCCCATAAATAACCCTTCTCCAAAATATTGTCCCAAATACCCAGGGTGTCATGCGCAATAACCAACGATTACTAAGAAATAATCAAAAACCCAATTTGATCATATTCCTACAACTTATGGTGAATTATACCCCAAACTATTGCAAGGACAGCTCGTTGCACCCATATACCTTCAACCCTTAAAATCACCATACCCTAGATGGTACAATGTAAATGCTAACTACGCATATCATGCTGGAATTCTAGGGCATTCAATTGAGGATTGTGTTACTTTTAAGAGGAAGGTCCAAAGTTTGATCGACACTGGGGTTGTAAAGTTCGGATCAAGGAATGGGCCTAATGTTGCGGGTAACCTGTTGCCCAATCATACTGAGGCCAGGGTGAATACAGTGTTGTCAGGGGAAGTAAGTAGGATAAAAAGACACATCAGCGAGGTGAAGACTCTGATGATAAAGGTGTGGGTTGAAATGGTTAAGGCGAGAATAGTTCAGGATGAAGATAGTCTGAAAATGGTTGCAAGTAGGACAGAGGATTATTGTCCATTCCATAGATGCAATGGACACACTATATAGGAGTGTGGAGATTTTTTTAGCTAAAGTTTATCGAATGATGGATGAAGGCGAGACCCAATTTTATGAGGAAGTTGAGGAAGAGGTGAAGGTTATTGCGAACACAGCCGGATATAGGGTAGGTAGACCTTTGATTATCTACTACGATGAGCCAAAACCCGGTTGTGGAAGAAATCACATCTAAGTTGATCATAGAGCTGCTATTTTTTTCTCGTACAAAGATAATAAGGCTGTATCATGGAAATATGATTGCAGTGTGGTTACGCCAGGCTCTTCTAGTCAGCAGGAAGCAACTGATATAACGGGTGTGGGGCATCTAACGCGTAGTGGTAGATGTTATGCTTATGAGATTGTTGAGCAAAGTCCATTGGGAAAAGAAAGAGGAGTTGATAAAGGAAAGAGAATAGCTGAACCGGTCCATATAGATATGGATCAGTGAAAAAGAGTAGATAGGGGGTCAACCCCGGTTAACAAAGTAAAAGAGCCGGTGAACGAAAAAGAGGCTTGTGAATTTTTGAAATTCATAAAACACAGTGAGTACAGTGTGGTAGAACAATTGCACGATCAGCTCGCAAGGATTTCAGTCCTTTCACTGTTATTGAATTCATAGTCGCACAGAAATGCTTTGCTAAGGATCTTGAATCAGGCATACGTGGCCTATAATACATAAATATAGAAACTAGACCGGTTAGTGGGAAATATTATAGCTGATGATCATATATTCTTTAGTTATGATGAAATACCATTCAACGGTATTGGATCTACAAAAGCCCTTCACATCATAACTATTTGCAAAGGGCATATTCTACCACGAGTACTCTTGGATAACGGTTCTTCACTGAATGTAATGCCCTTGGTGACTTTATCTAAACTGTCGGTTGATATGTCTTACATGCTACCAAGTCGCATTGTGGTCAGGGCTTTTGACGGCACTCAATGGAAAGTAATGGGAACTATTGAGGTCCTGCTGGAGATAGGTTCTTGTACCTATAAGGTGGATTTCCAGGTTATGGATATTATCCCATCCTACAACTGCTTATAATGAAGGCCTTGGATACATTCTGCTGGGGCGGTACCCTCATCTCTCTACCAAAAAGTGAAGTTCATAATGGAGGGACGTTTGGTCAATGTATCAGGAGAGGAAGATATCATAGCCTCTGCATCTACTGACTCCTTTTACATAGAACCGAATGAGGACGCGTTGGAATGCTCCTTCAGGTCTCTAGAATTTGTTAATGCTGTGATCATCACTGAAAGACAAAAAATTCCAAAGCCAAAGCTATCCAAGAATACTAGGCTGGGAGTGAGAACGACAGTAGGATATGACCGTGAGTAGGAAAAGGACTGGGAAAGTATCTTCGGGGTATGGCCAGGGCAATTGAAGTAACTGAGAAGAAAGATTGGTTTGGTCTTGTATATCTCTCGAAAGCTCATGAAAAGAGGAGGCAAATTGAGAAAAATTGAAATAGGAGGATGGCCCGTCTCTCGGGTATGGATATAAGTGGGAACCCATGACTTTCCCACCGATCCTTCACAGCTTCCGTTCAACTGGCTTTTTGTTTGGGGAGAAAGATTCAGACGATGTGTTGATAATGATTGAACAGGCTTTTGAGAAGTTCCACATGAACAGGGAAGAGCAGACACAAGATATGGTAATCTGTATGGTTGGTGAAGAAGGAATTGAAAACAAGAACGCAAGTTGGATGGTGCGACCATGTCCACCAGGTTATAAATTGACAAACTAGAGTGCGACTGAGCTTCCTTTAGTTTTTAGGTCTACTATAGAGTAATACTCTGAAACGATCTTAATTATCTTTGCCCAAGGATATTAAGAATTTTTCTGTACGGGCTTTTGTTTAAAAATCTTAATTCAATAAATAACAAGCACAATACATTTTCTTAATATTGATGTGTCCATATTCTTTCAATTTTGTTTTTTCATTTTCTTACATTGCCTATATACTTTCCTATATTGTTTCTTCCTAACCTATTTATAGGTGTATGGATGCGAAATATGAGGACCTTCCTGTCAATAATTCTGAAATCGATTTTGAAAGACCCATTTGCACGGGTGATTTCGATGCCAACGAAGATGTTGAGGATTATGGTTTGCCTCCGGATTTATTGAGAAAAATAGAACAAGAGGAGAAACAAGTATTGTCTCATAAGGAGCTGCTAGAAATGATAAATTTGGGAAGAGGGGAAGAAATAAAAGAGGTCAAAATTGGGACCGCATTGTCATCATCAATAAAGGGTGAACTGATAGCTTTGCTCCGGGAATATGTTGATGTATTTGCATGGTCATACCAAGACATGCCAGGGTTGGATCCAGATATTGTGGTTCACAAGCTCCCTTTGAGACCAGAGTGCAAACCAATTTAGCAGAAATTGAGAAGAATGAGGCCTGATATCCTGTTAAAGATAAAAAAAAAGAGGTGAAGAAGTAGTTTGATGCTGGGTTCTTGGAAGTGGCAAAATATCCGAAATGGGTAGCAAATATTGTCCCAGTACCAAAGAAGGATGGCAAATTACGAAAGTGTGTCGATTACCGGGATCTAAACAAGGCCAGTCCTAAAGATAATTTCCCTTTGCCTCATATTGATACTTTGGTGGATAATACGACAAAGAGCTCTCTGTTTTTCTTCATGGACTCTCAGGGTACAATCAGATTAAGATGGCACCTAAAGATATGGAGAAAACCACGTTTGTGATGATGTGGGGAATATTCGGCTATAAGGTAATACCGTTTGGATTGAAAAATGTCGGGACAACATATCAGAGAGCTATGATGACTTTGTTTCATGATATGATACATATGGGGATTGAGGTCTATGTTGATGATTACAAAGTCACAAGGAGAAGAGGAGCATATTGCGAATCTTAAAATGCTCTTTGAAAGACTAAGAAAGTTTCGATTCAAGCTAAACCCAGCAAAGTGCACTTTTGGAGTCACTTCGGGGAAGTTATTGGGTTTTGTCGTCAGCAAAAGGGGAATTGAGATTGATCTAGATAAAGTAAAGGCTATCTAAAACTTGCCACCACCTCGTACTCAAAAGAAAGTAAGAGGATTTCTAGGAAGGTTGTGAGATTCTCTACAACAAATGGAAAGACCAAGTCCTATTGCGGTGTGTCGGGTCTGCCGAAGCTTGAGAATTATTGAAGAAGTCCACGAAGGGATATGTGGCACTCATGCTAATGGTCACATGCTTGCTAAACAGGTTATGAGGGCAGAATATTATTGGCTGATGATGGAAGGGGATTGCATTAGTTATTCCCGAAAGTGCCATAAATGTCAGATATATGCAGATAAGATTCATGTGCCTCCATCATCATTTCATGTCATGACTGCACCATGGCCATTTTCGATGTGGGGAATGGATATGATCGGGCCTATTACCCCAAAAGCTTCAAACGGACACCGTTTTATCCTAGTGGCCATAGATTACTTCACAAAGTGGGTGGAAGCTGCTTCTTATGCGAATGTAATGAAGTCAGTGGTATGTAGATTTGTTAAGAAGGAAATCATATGTCGGTATAGACTGCCAGAGAGAATCATTTCAGCATATGCTCTCAATTTGAATAATAAGATAATGAAAGAAGTATGTACTCAGTTCAAGATCACACATCATAATTCGGCACCTTATCGTCCAAAGATGAATGGGGCAGTAGAAGCAGCTAATAAGAACATCAAGAAGATTGTTGAGAAGATGATTGATGTATACAAAGATTGGCATGAGATCTTGCCTTTTGCTCTTCACGCATACCGTACCTCGGTTCGTACATCTACGGGTGCCACGCCATTTTTTTGGGTATATGGAATGGAGGCAGTGTTACCTATTGAGGTTGAATCCCTTCCCTTCGTGTTTTTGTGGAGGTGGACCTAGAATAGGCAGAATGGGTTAGAGCTCGCTATGAACAGCTGAATCTTATTGAAGAGAAAAGACTGAAGGCAATTTGCCATGGGCAGTTGTATCAGAAAAGGATGATTCGAGCCCACAATAAGAAGGTTTGTCCCAGGCAGTTCTGAGAAAGAGAGTTGGTACTAAGGAAAATTCTCCCTATAGTGAAGGATCTACGAGGGAAATGGGCTCCAAATTGAGAAGGGCCCTATGTGGTAAAAAGAGCTTTTTTAGAGGAGCATTGATTCTAACTCGGATGGACGGGGATAACTTGAGAAATCCCGTAAATGCTGACGAATTGAAGAAGTACTATGCTTGAAGAAAAAAGAAAAAGAAAAAAGAAAAGTGTGATGCTGTGCACATGAAAATTCGGATGATTCCAAGTGTAAAAATGGAAATTCTATATATCTATCTCCCCTGAGGATTTCTTTTCAATAAGAATATTCATTCTTGATATGATGAATGGCCATCTTTCATATTCCTTTCACTAAGAAGAAATTATCCTTAGTCACCCCTTTGAGCCTTAGGAATTATTTCTTTCTTTGAACTTTGATCAAAGATCACCTTCTACATTGGAAGGCAGATGCGAGGAAAGGTAATCCAAAAATCATGGCAAAAAAAGAGCCATCGAAAAAGTGTGAAATCAAGGAATGACAAATGAAAGCCAAGAATGAAAAAAGATTCAAAAAAAAAGAAAAAAAAAGTCCAAAAAATGACGAATGTTTCAAGAATGAATTCTCCTCAGGAAATGATCCTTGATCCAATCACCTTTAAACACATTTTGGGCCTATTTACCTTTTCTTTCTAAACCTGAACCTTGGCTTACATTACGTGCTTTTAAAAAGTTCATTTTGATCAAGCATGGATATTTAATTTGAAGGATTTTTCTCAGAATTCATCCCATCTTTTGAATTGACATTTTTACTTTAGAAGCATTTAGAATTCTCAGGTGCATGGTAGAACACAAGAAAAAATGAAAAAATAAAAATGAAAAAAGAAAAAAGAATGTAAAAAAAGAGGTTTAAGTCGAAAACCCGCAGAGGGCGACTTAATACCGAACGGGGGACACTTGAGTTGAAAACCTGCAAAAGGCGGCTCAAGTACTGATTAAGGTTTGAATTAATGCTCCGTGTAAAGGGGGAGAAAGTATCTGAAAATCATAGGAAAAAGGAAAAACTCAGTTTGACATAACTACGGAAGTCGAGAGTTTACCCAAGTAAATTGCTCATTCAAGAGAAATTTCAGATGAATGGAAGAAGGAAGAGTCTAAGATATTTCTCATATGGGGCATCTATAACCTACAACTCTACATTTGTTTCTTGTATCCTTGATATTGACCTCTGTCATTTTAAGACATTATTGCAATAAATTCTTGTTATCCCTTTTATGACATTTGTTTGTTTCATACTTTCTTTCATACATTTTGTGATGCATTTTGATTGTTATTAAATTGAACGATGATTAGTAAACTTAAAAATCTTTAAATAAAAGGATTTTTGAGTATTACTAAGGAGTAGATTTAAATTTTAGAAGAGGTTTAGAAACCACTAATTATGACAAAAAATTCACCAAGTAAAGCTAAAAAGTGAATATGTTTGGAAACCACTAATTATGACGAAACCACTAATATTTTGATTGTTATTAAATTTGTGAATTTCAACGAAGTCATAAACTAGGACTTTTTGACAATTTATCTTGATTGAAGGTTCCTCAAGTGGGGCATCAGTGAAAAATTGAAGACTCCATCATGAAGTTAGATAATCTGTGAACCTCAAAGAAACCATGGATTAGAAATCATGATATAATTATTTGATTGCATTCATCCTTAGGAAATATACAAGCATTTGCAAAGCATGTCATTCTCATCACTGCATTTAGCTAACATTGCAAGAATCATGGAAAATTTTGCTTCTCCAAATCGAACTCGTTCTGCTTCTCAAATGAGTCAAAGCCGCGAGACTATCGTCGAGGTATTTTTCTTTTGTTTTTAAAATCGAACTCGTTCTGCTTCTCAAATGAGTCAAGCCCCAAGACCACCGTCGAGGTATATTCCTTTCATTTTCAAGTCAAATTTATTTTCCAAATGAATCAAACCCATAGTCATTCTTAAGGCATTCCTTATGTTTTTAAAATCGAACTCGTTCTGCTTCTCAAATAAGTCGAGCCTCGAGATCATAGTCGAGGTCTTTTCCTTTTGTTTTAAATTGAACTCGTTCTGCTTCTCAAATGAGTCGAGCCTCGAGACCATCGTCGAGGTATTTCCTTTTTGTTTTAAATCGAACTCGTTTTGCTTCTCAAATGAGTCGAGTCCCGAGACCATCATCTAGGTATTTTCCTTCTGTTTTAAATCGAACTCGTTCTGCTTCTCAAATAAGTCGAGCCCCGAGATCATCGTCGAGGTATTTTTCTTTTGTTTTTAAATCGAATTTGTTCTGCTTCTCAAATGAGTCAAGCCCCGAGATCGCCTTCGAGCATAATTTTATGTTTAAATCATGGATAAGACCTCCAGGCACCATTCTTAAAGTAGCCTTCGAGCATAATTTCCTATTTAAATCATGGATAAGACCTCCGGGCACCATTCTTAAAGTCGCCTCCAAGCATAATTTTCTGTTTAAATCATGGATAAGACCTCTGGACACCATTTTTTAAGACCTGCGAGCACAATTAACCAAAATTATGGATAATACCTGCGGGCCCCATATCCAGAAAATACTCCTGATTTCACTCGGATCTTTTTTCGACTTCTGGTTTCGCCCAAGTCATCACCTTGAAAAATTATCTATGGTTTCGCCTAGATAACTTTTCAACTTCTGGTTTTTCCTAAGTCATAACCTTGAAAATTATCTATGGTTCCGCCTAGATAACTTTTCGACTTCTGGTTTCGCCCAAGTCATCACCTTGAAAATTACCTACGGTTTCGCCTAGATAACTTTTCGACTTCTGGTTTCACCTAGGTCATCACCTTGAAAATTATCTACAGTTTCGCCTAGATAACTTTTCAACTTCTGGTTTCGCCCAAGTCATCACCATCAAAATTATCTATGGTTTCGCCTAGATGACTTTACGATCTATAGTTTCGCCCAGGTCTTTTAAATTTTTGTTTTCGCCAGTAGGACTTCACCAAGATAGGATAAGGCCCCCAGACCACCATCGAGGTATTTTTCTTTTCTTGCAAATCGAACTCGTTTCCTTAAGGCGGGTTGAGCCTTGATTAGTCAGGGAACTCAATTTAAGGATAAAATCTTCTATTTATAGCTCTTTATTATTATCATAAAAAAAATGAAAAATGAAAAATGAAAATGATGATGAAAATGAATGAAAACTCCCTTTTCTTTTGTTCACATATGATTTCACTAACCGGACAAAATTAGTGTTTGTTTATCTTTGCCTGACTCCTGATTCTCAGCAATAGCTAAAGAGGGGCAACTGTAGACACCTAATTTTGTTCGGACACCTAAATCAGGTAAAATTCTTCCTAATGATGTTTTAGAATGCAAAAAAGCTCTTCTTATCCTGCAGGTGGTATTCCGAGGCTTTGTTTAAGAGGACAAGTATGAAAAGTCAATCTTGAAAAAGTCAACCCCTAAAAAGTCAACTTCAAAAAGTCAACCATTGAAAAGTCAACCCTCATTCAAAATCAAGATCCAAAGTTTAATTGAACAATGGTGAAAGAATTTTGATAATCCGAGGTCTACAACGAGAGATATGGAGCCCGAAAAATGAGTTGTGGAGATTTAGTGGAAAGGAAACCCTAGTTCGGTAAATTTGGGAAAAAGTGCTTAAACAATCAAATTGGTCAAAATTGGAAGTTCCGAATGGAATATAATCAATGACTACGGGTAATAGAGAGGCCATTCGGAAGCAAAACCGAAGGAGGAGTCAATTTGGAAGAAAACCGAAAATTAAGGGTTTTGGTGAATTTTGGCGAAATCAGGGAAAATTACAGAAATGGCCCGATTTGATAAAATTAAAGCCTCTAATTGATGAAGAGTAGGTAAACAAAGATAGCCCAAGGCTCAGTTTGAAGTAATTCTGAGAAAATAGCCGGTTAGAGGAAAAACGAGTAAATTTCCGATATTGGAAAAAGGAAAAATCAAATCAGAGGGGAATTTGATTGTAAAAATTGGGCATTTTCGGACCAACTCCAATTCAATATATAACAAAGGCCTGAAAAAAGAAAATCTGGAAATCAGGCTTGTTTTGAGTAAAACCGAGGCTTCGGAGGTAAAAGGGCAAATTTGGAAAATCCAAAAAATAGAAAATGAGCTCAAAAATTTACCAAAACTTTCAGATCTCAATATTATGTCATTTGGAAGAGATTGGCGAAGAAAAATCCAAAATCGAAGCTCATTTGCAAAATGGCAAGTTCGGGCCCATTAAGCTGAAATTCCAGAAGATAAATCCCGATAAAATAGCAAATGAGCTCAAAAATTTTGAAAACTTCTAGATCTCAATTTTAAATTATTTGAAAGAGATTAGCGAAGAAAAATCCAGAATCGGATCTCGCTTGCAAAATGATAAATTTCGGGCCCACTAAGTTAAAATTCCAAAAGATAAATCGGGAAAAAATATCAAATGAGCTCGAAAAATTATGAAAACTTTCAGATCTCAATTTTATATTATTTGGAAGAGATTGGCGAAGAAAAATCCAGAACAGAAGCTCGTTTGAAAAATGGCAAAAAGTTCAGGTGCACTAAGGGCAATTTTGGAAGATAAATCCGGGAAAAATAGCAAATGAGCTCGGAAAATTATGAAAACTTTCATAACTCAATTTTATATTATTTAGAAAGTATTGGAAAAATAAAATTCAGATTTGGAGTCCGTTTGCTTTTTAATCAAGTTTGGGGGGCTAAAATGCAATTTTACCGAAGAAATGCCTTTTTTGTAATTTAAAAAATAGGGAGAGGGCTGGAATTTGAAGGGCTATTCGGCCAAGCCCAAGAAGAGAATGAATTTTGATGAGTTCTTTCATCCAAAGGCCAAAATTGGATAGTAAGGTAGTTATTTTTTTTTTATCAAGCCTTTGTAATTGTGCCACATGGTCAAATGAATGAAGAGAAAGGATGTCAATATTATTGTTACATATTTTAGACCAGCTGTATTTGTTAGGGGCTGATCACTTAATCTAAGGGTGATAATTTCATATTTTTAGTATCTTGGATTAGTGGCCTTTGGATCAAATTAGTTAGGAAAAAAAATGACAACATCCTAACACCATTTAGTGACCATTCGGCTACCATATAGAGGAGTGGTTTTCATTCTACAAGGGATTCTTTTGGCTTATATTTTTCATTTGTGAAGCAAGAGCTAAGTGTAGAAAAGCAAAGAAAATTTAGAAGAGAAGAAAAAGCTTGAAAGATAGCTTTGAAAGGTAGCCTTTTGGCACCTAACTCTTGCATTTTCTTTCTTTTTCCATGCTTAATTTGCTGATTTTTCTTGAGATTTTGTGATTTTTTGTTTTTTTTGGTTATTAAATAAAAGTTTTTAAACTTCCTTTAAAGGCTCCTATCATATGTTTTCAAGAAAAAATCAAAAACAAAAAATTTCATCATTTTGTTTTTGTGTTAGCCGAATGGCCCCTTTTTGTGCATGTCTTGTGTTTGATTTATTTTTCATGTTGGTTGTGATATATGGGCTTGTTTTGATGTTCTAGCTTTTTAAAATAATCAATATATGGAGCTTGTTTTTAACCTTCTTTACTTACTTGTTCTTATTTTGTTGATTTTATCATTTATTTTCATGTCTACTTTGTTTGCTATTTTTAATTTTCTGTTTTCACTATGTTAAGTTGTTCATGCTTTGTATTGTTGCCATACTATGTGTTTGTGTATTTTCCTAGCTACATCTTTGTATTTTCATCATGATTATTTGGCTATCATGTTTCAGTTTATGTTTTGCATATCTACCATGCCATGTGTTTGTGTTATTACCTTGCTACATTTCTTACGCATGCTCATGTCCATTCGGCTACCATTATGTTTTTTGCCTTGTGTGTGCATTTTCATCTTGTTTAGTTGACATGCTTTCATCTTTATGCCATGATATTGTGTATTTGATTTACTATCCCATATGTTTGTGTTATTGCCTTGCTACATTTCTTACACATGCTCATGTCCACTCGGCTACCACTATGTTTTTTGCCTTGTGTGTGCATTTTCATCTTGTTTAGTTGACATGCTTAGCATCTTTATGCCATGAGATCGTGTATTGGTTGTGCCATGTTCATGCATTAGTATTATGTTCATTTGGTCATGATATGTTCATGTTTCTTCCATGCATATCTTATGTTCATATTAGGTTATAGGTCATTTTGTATTGCCATGCATTTTCATGTCCATTAGGTCTAGGTCATCTTTCTATGCTATACACATTTCCATACTATTTAGGTCTTAAATCATATTGGTATTGCCATGCATTTTCATGCTCATTAGGTCTAGGTCATCTTTGCATTGCCATGCATTTCATGCATATTAGGTCTAGGTTTGCATTAATTGCCATGCACAATTTCATGTTATGCATTAGGTCATCTTTTATGCCATGCATTTTCTATGTCATTTAGGCCTTAGATCATGCATTTAACTTGCTGTTTGTTCATGCATTTCATATCATCCCACTTGATTTTTTACTTAGGCCAATCAATGGCTCAAAGCCAAGCTCACATGAGCTTGCTTGTAGAAAATTAAGAAGTTGTTAAGTTGGATTTTTTACCTTTGTGATTTTTTTCATCAGGCAATCCTTGTCCAAATTTTTAGAAATTTTTACCACTGTTTGTAGTTTCTTAGAGGATCTCCAACATTTTTATTCTGATTTTTGAGTGATTTTACCAATGGTTTAAAAATGTTTTTTGGCTAAACAGTTTTTTACCCAGTGTTCTGACATTCGTGATTTTTCTGGTAGGTCATCCTTAGTCTAAAACTTAAGCCAACTTTTTTCCCATAGAGTTCGACATGTTCTGAGTCTCCCATATTTTTTTCGGACTTTTTTGAAAATTGTAAATTTGGTAAAAAAAAAATCACGCTATAAAACTGGACAGAAAAGTCAGATTTGATTTCAATAATAAAATAATTTTCTGTTTTGGCTAAGGCATTAAGAGAGGGCTGATTTAGAACCTTAGATACTGTCCTAGGTTGATTTATAAGTCATTTTAATTCTAAAAAAATGATTTTATAAAGGTCAGGTCAAGGGTGGTAAAGTCTGGGTTTTCAAAATTAGGAAAATAGAGCCTTTTTAAAAAGGGTTTCGGCCATGGTGTTATTTTTCATCCAAAATTTTCAAAATTGTTTTCAATCTAATCACAAAGTGTTTTTGATTTAGAAAATTTAATTTGATGTCTTTTCCTAAGATAGTCGGATATCTTTTCAGATATACAGATTTCTTTATTTAAAGAAAAAAATACACTTTCATGCATTACATTTTCCATGATCATGCATATTATATGAGATTTTTGCTATGAATATTTCTATAGTGATGTTATTATTTTAATTTATATTTCATGATGTTATATTGTTTGTTATATGGTTGTGAATATTTTATGTTATCCTATGCTTTTTGCTTAGTCATTTATTTTTGTCACATCATTTATGATTTATTATGTTCATGCATTGTTTTTTTTTTTTTTTCATACATATTTCATGATAATATTATTTTATGTTTCATATCATTTCATGTTATTAATTATATGCCATGTCATTTAGATTTGCCATGTCATTTAGATTATATTATGTCATTTAGAATAGACCATGTCACTTAGGTTATATCATGTCATTTAGAATTTACTATGTCACTTAGGTTGTATCATGTCATTTAGAATATACCATGTCACTTAGATTATATCATGTCATTTAGATTATATTATGTCATACATGTTCATATTCATATTTTTTTTAAATGTTTTGAAAAGATAATGGTTTTAAATAAAATAAAGTTATTCCCAAGTTAAAATAATGCATGAGTTTTCCTCCGGGTGCCGGGGAGGATATCATCAATTATCATTAATAACGGAATATCTTCTTTAAAACGAGAATGATTCGAAAAATTTTCTAAATAAATAAAAATTTCTATATTTTGTCGCGTTTGTCGGGGAATATAGGAAAATTTTGAATTAATAAATTTTGGATAATTTTCAATTAAAAAATGGGATTATTTTTCTTCAAATTGGGAATTATTTTGAAATGCCAAATTTAAAACCGACTTTTTACCGAGACTTGAGATAACACACGATTAATAAGGTACCGTTTTATACAGGCGTTGTAGGGGTGCTAATCTTTCCCTGCACGTAACCGACTCCCGAACCCGCTTCTTTGATTTCTCTGGTTTAAAAACGCAGACTTGAAATTGGTTTTTAAAATGTTTTAATTAATTTTAAAATATTTTACAAAACAGGTTTTGATAGGTGGCCGATCACACCTAGCCAAAAAAGATTGGTGACGACTCCATGTCTTTTTCAAGGTTGTTTTCAAACCCTCATTTTATTTTAAGAGGAATTAAGTCATCTTTTTCTCTATTTTCTCTAATGTCACGCTTAACGAGTAAAAGTCTCGCGATGAGACTTGTTATTTTTTAGGTCGCGACATTAGCCATAAACATGTTCTAGTATTCTCGATGCGCAGGAACAAGTACGATAGAGCTCGTTGCTTTGGGTGTTGGAAAGAAGTAGGGGATATGGCCTACTGTTGTCCTGAATTCAAATGCAAGTTCTATCTTCACAAGACATGTGCTAAGTTAATTAGCACCCAAGATTCATCATCATTTTCACCCTCCAACACCCTCTTTTTTCTTGTTGCAAAAGCGCCATATATTAGATGCTTTTGTAATTTCTGTGGCTGGCTTTGTAAGGGATTTGTTTATCGCTGCACTGATTGTAATTTTCACCTGGACGTCAAGTGTGCTGAGCTTCAACAATCCATTGTTGGAAACTTTGACAAACTTGAACATTTCAGCCACGAACATCCATTGGTCTTCAATGAAAAGTATAACAAGAAAGTTAACGGTGATTGCGAGGGATGTAAGAAACCATTATTAGGTCCGATTTACAGGTGTTTGGATTGTAGCAACTTTGACCTTCATAAGGAATGTGTTGAGCTATCCCTGGAAATGAATCATCCCTTCCACCCTTCACATCCTCTTACTCTTCTACCCATTTCGTCAAATTTTCCTTTGTTAGAGCAAGAGAAGAAAAAGAAAGGAAAAACGAGGGAAAGAGAGCTTGATAAGAACAGAAAACAGATTTTAACTTCTTGCTCTACTGTCTTGAGATACCGACTTCATTCAAATATCAGATTTTACAATGTTAGTGGTTCAACCACTGACACAATTACAACAAAAAATATACCATCACATCCTAGACTTTTCAACCAACCACAAACTGACATAGCTTGTAAAATGAACACATTAGTTGGGCTGTCAGCATATCTAAGATACATACACCAGATACAAAAGATAAACAAAAAGATATTGACAGCAAAAATACCATCAGACTTAACACTCCTTCTTGGCATTTTTTGCTGGAAACACCAAGACTTGATCTTAATGTTTCAAACCTTGCTTTAGGCAAGGATTTTGTTAAAATATCTGCAAGTTGGTTTTATGAACTGCAATGAACCTACTTTACTTCATTCTCCATTTCAGCTTCTCTAACAAAATGATACTTGATTTTGATATGCTTGGTTCTATCTTGAAAAACTAGATTTTTGGCTATTGCCACAGCTGACTGGTTATCAACTTGATCTCAGTTGCTTCATTCTGAGTCAGGTTTAAATCCTGCAGCAATTTCTTTAGCCAAATTGCTTGGCTTACAGTGGTTGCAGCAGCAATATACTCAGCTTCTGTTATTGGTTGTGCGACTGTTTCGTGCTTTTTCGAATTCCAAGCAAACACACCTGAACCAAGTGTGAACAAATAGCCTGTAGTACTCTTCATTTCATCATAGGAACTTGCCCAATCATTGTCTGTATAGCCCATCAACCTTTCTTCATCTGATCTTTGAAATAGAATGCCAAAATCAATGGTTCCTTTGATGTACCTTAACACTCTCTTGGCTGTCTTGAGATGTGCTTCACTTGGACAGTGCATAAACCTGGAGAGCAGACTAACAACAAACATTATGTCTGGTCTACTTGCTGTTAGATACATTAGACAGCCAATGAGTCTTCTATAATCTGTTTCATCCACCTTGGGAAAGTTATCAACTTTGCCGAGTTTTTCATTCTGAGCCAAGGGAGTGGATACTGACTTGCAATTGTCCATATTGAATCTTTTCAGGACTTCTTGGGCATACTTTTGTTGAGAAATGAAAACTTCATGTTGAGATTGTGAAATTTCAATCCCAAGGAAGTATGACATCTCTCCCAAGTCTGTCATCTCAAAAACTTTCATCATTTAGTCTTTGAAATCTTGTACCAGTCTTGAATTGCTCCCTGTCACCAGTAAATCATCAACATAGAGAGACACCACCAACAATTCAGTGTTGTCAGTAGTCTTGGCATACAATATGGCTTCACTAAGACTTTTCTTAAACCCCAACTTAAGCAAGTGATCATCAATTCTGGAGTACCAAGCTCTTGGGGCTTGTTTCAGGCCATACAAAGCCTTTTTCAGCAAATAAACTTTGTCTTCCTCTCCTTTAACAACAAAGCCTTCAGGTTGTTCGATGTGTATCTCCTCCTGGAGATAACCATTCAGAAAGGCTGATTTAACATCAAGTTGAAAATTTTCCAACCCTTCTGTGCTGCTAAGGCTAGTAACAGCCTTATAGTGTCCAACCTTATAACAGGGGCAAAGGTTTCTAAATAGTCAATACCATACTGCTGTGAGTACCCTTTGGCCACTAGTTTGGCCTTGTGTTTTTTGACAGAACCATCTGCATTCATCTTGGTTCTGTAAATCCACTTGACACCAACTACGTTTTTGTTGCTTGGTCTGTCTACCAGCATCCAGGTCTGGTTTTTCTTGATCATTAAAATCTCCCCCTTCATTGCATCTCTCCATTCTGGAGAGTTGGAGGCATCATTGAAGTTAACAGGTTCAAGAATGGCTATATGAGAGATTTGGTATATGTCAACAAGTGACCTGGTGCCTCTTACAGGCTCATGGTCAATAATTTCTTCATCAAACATAGGATTTTTCTTGCTGCTGAGAGTTTGAGTCTGCAACAGTATGCTTGACAGGTTCTTCTTCTTACCTTTCCCAATTCCATGTAGCTGCCTCATTGAACTTCACATTCCTGCTTACAATCATCTTTCTAGTGAGTGGATTGAAGGTTCTATACCTTTTGGTGACATTGTTGTAGCCTAGGAAGATACACACTTCTACTTTCTGGTCGAGCTTGTCTCTCTTGACTTTAGGAACATACACATAATAGATGCTGCCAAACATCTTGAAATGCTGAACTGAAGGTTTAATGTCATACCATGATTCATATGGAGTTTTTCCTTTCAAAGCTTTGGTTGGCAGTCTGTTAAGAAGATAGACTGCAGTGTTTGCTGCTTCTGCCTAGAACTTCTTAGGAAGCTTCTTTTCAAACAACATGCACCTGGCCATTTCCATGATGGTTCTGTTCTTCCTCTCACTAACTCCATTCTGCTGTGGACTGTATGTCACTGTGAACTGGTGTTCAATACCAGCATCTTGGCAAAACTCAGTGAATTTGTCAGATGTGTACTCAGTATCATTATCTGACCTCAAGATTTTGATTTTACAGCCACTCTGGTTCTCAATCCAAGCCTTGAACCTCCAAAACACTTCTGCTACCTCAGATTTCAGTTTCATGAAGTAAATCCAGGTTATTCTAGAGAAATCATCAATGAAGGCAATATAGTACCTGCTACCATTTAGGGAAGGTGTCCTCATAAGACCATAAACGTCTGTATGAATCAACTGCTACTTTTCAGATGCTCTCCAAGCCTTGTTGATTGGAAATGGAAGCTTGCTGATCTTTCCAAGCTGACAGACTTCACAGACTTCAGAGTGTTTAGCAACAGTAGGCATTTCAGCACTAGTTTATTCTTTTGCTTATGATTTAGAGCCCTCTAGTTGAAATGACCCATTCTTCTGTGCCATAGTTCAAACTCATCAACTGAACCAGAGTAAGCAGCTGAATTGGTTTGATCCCAGTCTAAGGAAAAACATTTTCCTTTCATGCTAACAGCAAAAAGCTCATGGCCAAATGGATCATAAATAACACATATTTTATCCTTAAACATCGAAAAATAGTTCTTTTCAAGCAGTTGTCCAACACTCAGAAGGTTTTGATCAATTTCAGGTACAAACAAAACATCTGAAATGTATTTTGTACCTGATGATGTTTCAACAGCAATAATACCTCTTCTTTTGACCTCAATGCAGTCTCCATTTCCAACTCTGACGTTGGAGCTCCAAGTTTTATCAAGCTCCTTGAACAACTTGATGTCAGAGGCCATGTGGTGAGTGCATCCACTGTCAATAAGCCATGCACCAGAGGAAGTTCCAGTTTCATAGCAGGTGGCTGCAAAAACTTGTTCATCTTCCAGCTGTGGAATATCAGCAACTCTGGCTTGCTGGTCTGGCTGCTGTTGATTTTTATTCTTGTAAACCTTTTCTACATGGCCAAGCTGCTTACATGACCTGCATTGAACATCAAGTCTGTACCAACAGTATTTCTCCAAGTGAGTGGTCTTCTTACAGTGAGAACAGGCTGGAAACTTCCCTTTCTTTCCAGTGTTCTTGCTTCTCCTGTCCCATTGCTTCTTTCCTTTAAAATCATATTGTTGTTTCCCATTTTCTTTAGCAGTAAGTGCTCCTTCAGTTGAGCCTTCTTGTCTGATGGCCCTTCTTTGCTCCTGAGCTTGCAGGGCATTGAACAATTATGCTAGGGATATCTTGGTCAGATCCTTGGAATCTTCAAAGATGAGATTTTGGCTTCAAATCTTTATGATAGGCTGACTAGGACCTTTTCAACAATCCTTTTGTCTGACAGCTCCTCTCCAAGCAATCTGATCTTGCTAACCACCTTCATAAGGCTGTCATTGTACTTTTTCAGGTTCTCTGTATCCTTCATCTTAAACACTTCAAAATCTCTCCTGAGGTTCAGCACTTGCATCTGTCTTGTTTTGTCACTGCCTTGGAATTCTTCCTTGAGTTGATCCCAAGCTTGTTTTGCAGTTTCTAAGTTCATGATTCTGATGAAAATCTCATCAGAAATTGATGATTCAATACAGCTTTTGGCCTTGTATCTCTTTGCTTTCTCTTCACTATAATTCTTCATCTAGTTTACGGTTGGATTGGCTGGAAGATAGGGTGGTTGAGTCTCATTTTCAACCACATCCCATAGATCAAAAGCACTCAAATATGTCTTCATTTTTACAGACCATATTTGATAGTTTTCACCAGAGAGAACATGAGGTGTAAGCAAGGAGCAGCTGGTTGAAGCCATTTGTAGATGTTGGCTGATATATTGAGATTAACTCTCAAATATTTTTAGGCCCTTTAAGATCACTATGAGCTCTTGATACCAATTGTTGGAGCAAGAGAAGAAAAAGATAGGAAAAATGAGAGAAAGAGAGCTTGATAAGAACAGAAAACAGATTTGAACTTCTTGCTCTACTGTCTTGAGCTACTGACTTCATTCAAATATCAAATTTTACAATGTTAGTGGTTCAACCACTGACACAATTACAACAAAAAATATACCATTACATCCTAGACTTTTCAACCAACTACAAACTGATATAGCTTGTAAAATGAACACATTAGTTGGGCTGTCAGCATATCTAAGATACATACACAAGATACAAAAGATAAACAAAAAGATATTGACAGCAAAAATACCATTAGACTTAACATCCTTAAACTGTAAAGGGTTTGTAACTTTTGTCTCTCTTATTGCAAAGCATTTGTTTATCACTGTTCTTGTGACTTTTATCTTGACATCGGATGTGCTATGCTTAAGCAATTCCTTGCTAGCAACTTCCATAAACTTGAATATTTTTGTCACAAGCATCCATTTATTTTTGGGAATGCACAAGAATGAAACCAAATATTCTTGTTCTGCTTGTGGAAAACCACTATCAGGTCCAACTTACAGTTGTGTGGATTGTGGGTTTCACCTACATAAAGCATGTGCTCAGCTACCACTTACAATTAATCACCCCTTTCATTGCATTTGCAAAGACATTCTTGTTATTCAGGCAGAATGGCTAAATCCTTCTCAAGCTACTTGTAGCTTCTGTAACAGTAGTTTTTTGGGACTTGCTTATCACTGTGTTTCCTGTAAATTCAATCTTTACATCACCTGCGCGTTGCTTTTACCACTCAATAGTGCTAAAAATGCTCTTTTGATTCAACATTTTAGTCACATTCATCAATTGATCTTCGTTGAAAAGCATGGTGATGAAGTCAATGGCTCCTCCTGCCATGGGTGTGGGAAAGTACTGTCAGGTCCTATTTACAGCTGTGTTGAATGCAAGTTCCACCTTCAAGAAATATGCTGAGATTCCTCGAGAGATTAATCACTCTTCCTATCGCAAACATTCTCTTGTTCTTTTGGCAGAACCACCTACTCATCAAAAGGGATGCTCTTGCTATTTGTGCAGAAAACAGTTTAAGGGATTTGTTTATTACTGCTCTGATTTTGACTTTGGCGACATGCTTGAAGACGTTGAGGATGTTTCCCTTTCACGCGAAATTACAATTGCAATTCATGATCACCCATTCAAGATTCTCTTGAGGCCGATTCATTCATCTGTGGATTTTTTGGCACTAATGGAGGCACCCCTTATATATGCACTCAATGCGACCTTGTGATTCACAAGAATTGCATTTCATTGCCAAGTGCTATCCAAATAATGAGATACCCTCATCAAATTTCTTTTAGACATTTTCTTCAACAAAAGAAATCTCACAAGAGGATCTGCAACATTTGTCAAGGGGAAGTAAATACAGAGTATGGGAGTTATTATTATTACATATGTTACCAATATATTTGCTCATGTGCAATGTGCAACAGATGATCACATTTGCGATAGAGGAGCTAAGCCTATATTGCTCCGACTCTTTATTTTTTTTAAAGTATACGTGTACGACACATATTTGGACATGGGTTTAGGGATATAACCCTCCAAAGACGCTCCAAATGCATGGAAAAACTTAAAAAAAACTTGAACATACCCATATTGAACGCATACTCGTATCTGACCCTCACACTCGAGTCCGAGTAACATAGAGCTAAGCAGGATGATGAATATCAGAGGTCCAAGAGAGCATTATCTTTGATAACTATGCTATTGAGGAGATAAGACATGGAGAGGATGTAATTGCAGAAGTGATTAGACATGCCTTTCACCATCACATCTTAATTCTCACCCTCAGGGATGAAGAAGTGAAAGATGGTAGGAGTTGCAACGGTTGTATGCAGCCTCTCACAACTCCTTTTTCAGTTGTGAACAATGCCAATTTTTTCTCCACAAAAAATGTGTTGAATTGCCTAGAGTACATCGACACCCACTCATTCTTTATAAGCCGAATAATGTAGAATACCAAGAATGTGTGGTGCTTGTTTGCAATATCAGCATGGTTTTATCTACAATTGTGAAAAATGCAACTTTCAAATTGACATAGAATGCAGTTTATTATCAGGCACATTGAGGCATGAAAGTCATGGTGACCACAAGTATTTTCAAACAGGTGCATACAGATGCAAGCTTTGTGAAACATTTGCCCTGAGTTTTAAATGTATCAAACTACCACGCAAGGCTTGGTACAAGTATGACAAACACCTTCTTACTTTAACTTACTTTGATCATTGTTGAAACCTAATTTTATCAGGGTCTTTTAATACGAAATTAAATCGGATTTTTGCAAAATCAATTGTTATCGTATTGTTATTAGACCTTTGAGCCCACTTTGGATCGGTCTATGTCCAATAAATGGTAGATTCGATTTAAGTCCATTAAGTTTTTTTTTTAATTTTTTCGAGTCTACAATTATTTGGGCCTTGTAGTCATTTGACCGGCCCATGTTATTTTATTTTTATTATATTATTATTATTCCTATTATTATTCCTATTTTTATGTTATTATTATTATTATTATATTATTTATTATTATTATATATTATTAATAATATTATTATACATATTATCATTATTATTATTATTTTGGAAAATCAGATCGAAAAAAATCAAAAAATCAAAAATTTTGGGGAAACTGAAACATGCAAGGAAAGAATCGAAGGAATTGATTTGTGAAAAACGTGTTTTTATATTCCTTGGAGCCAAAATCAGATCTGATGAAAAATGGAAATTTTTTGGAAAGAAAATCTCTGGAAATCACGGAAATCAAAAGGAAAATCAGAAGAAAAGGAAAGTTGGATTTGCATGATTCCTGGCTATTAAGAAAAAAACTGAAATGTTCTACTCTGAATCCCTATAAAAACCCACTCACTCAGCATACACAGACAAACAATCACAATAGATAGAATCAGCAATCACAGTAGCAGAAATATTTTTCGATTTTTCCTAAGATATTTTAAAATAAAAAAAAAAACCTTTCTTTCTTCGATGTCTATTCAAGTTTTTCTTTACATGAAAAAATACTAGAGAAATTTTTTCTTTAAAAATGTTTTCTGGGTTTTGGAATTTTGGATATAACAGCAGAGGCAAAATTTTTGGTTTCTCGTATTTCTTTTCGAAAATTTGTTTTCGTAAGATCTAAAGCTGATTTGAAGTTGTAAAAAAAAATGAATTTTCGAAAAAAAAATTTCTAGAAATTTCCTAGTTTTCGGCAACCGAAAACTAGGAAAGATGGAGTTTTCCGGCAGCGGTTGAAGTTTTCGGCCGCCGGAATCGGGGTTTATTTGAAACCCAAGAAGTCAGTTTTGAGAGAAAAAACAAAAAGGAAAACGTTTTAAAAAAAAAAAAAAAAAAATTGATAAAAAATGAAAACCAAAAAAAAAAAAATAAAGGTGGGGGGTCGGGTTGCACAGGATTCGCACGGATCCGCGCGGTGACCCGACCCAGATGTCCCTCTTTCATTTGTTTTTTTATTTCCTTTATTTCTTTTATTATTTACTTTACTTTATTTTATATTATATTATATTATACTTTATTTCATTTTATATTTTATATTTTTATTTTTTATCTTTTTATATTTTATATTTTATATTTTATTATTTTTGAATTAGTTTAATTTGATTATATATGTTTTTATATTATTATTTTTAAATTAGTTTAATTTGGTTATATTTTATTGTTTATGAAATTAATTTAAACTTTTTTGTTTTTGCTTTTGTTTATGTTTATTTTTATTAATTATTATTATTAATTAACTTATTCAAGTATATATGTTCTCATCATGAATTTTATTTTATTTATTGTTTGTATTTATTTAGCATGGTTATTAATTGGTTTATTGATTGATCATTTTTATTTATCTGTTTATTAAATCTTTAGCATGATTTTATTTATTTGTTAATTATTATGATAATGTTAATTTGATTAGATTAGATTTATTTTTTCATAATTTATAATAATAATTCAAATTAAAGATAAATTAAGACCATCCGATGATGGAATTCTAAGGGATTGCAAACAGTCGATTTTTTAAAAATTTCTAGGTGAGAAAATATTTTCCTAAACTCCGTCGAGGATAGAGAGTTTGGGTAATGATTTTCAATATTACTAGTCAACATTTATTTTTAATAATAATAAAATTATATTGCAATAACAAGGTAATTTAAAATTACAATTTAGGATTTTTAATTATTTTTTTCCATAATATACTAAATAAATCCGACGACGGAGCCTATTCAAGGGAACAAATGATGTCTTTTGAATACTCTTGAGGTGAGGAGAATTCTTTTTAGTGTTCCGTCGACGATGGAGAATATGTTAAAAAAAATTTCAATATTTAAATATTTGATTAATAAATAAATTAAATAAAAATTAAAGACCATTTAATTAAACCAAACTTAGGATAATATTTGGCTAATTAGGTACCGTCCTTTTGGATGGGCGTTGTGGGGTGCTAATCCTTCCCCACACGTAACCCTACCCTTGAACTTAGTTCTGGTAATGTAGACTAGGACCTATCCTTTTATGTACCTTGGTCAAGTTTAGGATTACTATAAATTTGATAGATTCTCTTAGGTGGCTAATCACACCTAGCAAAGATAATTAGTGACGACTCCACAATTTGTGTCTTGCATGCCGTATTGCGATTGGCACGTTATGACAATCATGTTGATCCTAGCCAATGTTATTGTGATATCTGCGAAGAAGAAAGAGATCTAAAGTATTGTTTTTTTCATTATGTATGTTGTGAAACTTCTGTTCATCTCCAATGTTTTACTTGGTAACTCCCATTTATCAAGCTCGGAAGCATTTACATACATCATGTTCATCCTCATCGTCTTACATTTGTCAGAAAGATCTGGAGCTGCCCTCCATGCAGTATATGCAGTGAGCTTTGCATAAATCAGGCTCTTGAATGTACAAAACTTGGGTGCAACTTTATCATCCATTGGAAATGTAGGAACTCTTCCCAGGCAAGTGTCCAAAAGCAATTTTCCGATATAACAACTCACCTAGATGATGAAGATGAAAGGCTGAATGTTAATGAAGAAATTTGTTTCGAAGAGCACGGAAAAGTGACAGCAATCAAACACCGCATCCATGAACATTTCTTAATTCTTGGTGATGAGGTAAAAGTTGATCAAAATTGTGATGGATGCATGACGCCTATCTCTGCTTCCTTTTATGGTTATGAAAGATGCTTATTCTTTCTCCATAGACAATGTGCTGAATTGCCTAGACAAAAGCGACACCCATTTCACAAACATCAGCTCACTCTTAAAGAGTCAGATCCTACTGTTGCTAATGATGTGAGTACTTGCAGTGCTTGTTTGCGTTCTCACCATGGTTTTGCTTACATGTGCAATCGATGTGAATTTCAGATTGATATAAATGTAGTTTATTGTCATACACTTTGAGGCATCCAAGTCGTGAGCACCACCTACTCTTCCTTGATCCAAATTATACAGGAAATTGCAGTGCTTGTCCCAACTATATATATGACAAAGGTGCATACAGATGCGGGAGTGGGTGGGAATTTGTTTTAGATTTCAGATGTTGTACTCAGCCACCTAAGGTTAAGTCCAAGTTCCATGAACATCCTCTCAATCTTATCTACTATTCATAATTTGGATCAACATCATTGTGCTATATGTGAAGAAAAAATGCATCCAAAGCATTGTTTCTATCACTGTGCAGATTGCTACAATTCTTTTCATCCTGAATGTGTTCATGGAGAACTCCCACTTGTTAAGCTTGGGAGCACCTATTATTATTTTGGTCATCCACACTTTCTCACTTTAGTGGAGAAGATCACCAACTCCTCTCCTTGCACTATATGCGGTAAGCTTTGCAAAAATCAGGCCCTTGAATGTAAGAAATCTGAATGCGGCTTTATCATTCATTGGAAATGTATAGGTCAAAGTTGGCAAAAAGTTCGATCAGGAAAACGCCGGTAACTGAGAATGAAACAGAAGTTACGGATAGGGCCACTTGCAATGCCGCTTCACTGATGTTCTTGCAATATATTGTTAGACTAGATGAAGAACGAGGTCTAATGGAAATGTCTTATTTTTAGCTGGTTTTTGTGCCTAAGTGCAATATATCTTGTACCTTTTAAGTCCTTACCATCAATCAGAAGCTCAAAGAAAGCAATCAGCTTGGAATGCCATCAGTTATACTTTATCTCAGTTCTGCCTGCACAAACTTGCTCGGTTCGTTATATTTATCGATTGATTCGGAATGCTTTACCTGATGTCTGCCTCAGGAAATTGTTACTTAGCATGTTCTGGAATCTGGGTTCTGGACAGAGTGTTAATTTCCTCAGGATTTTGTATCTGTTCTGCATGATGTAAGTGTGTCCCTATTTAAGTTCAAACTTGAATTATTTATGTTGGTAATTTTTACCCTTGCATGTATAACCATTTTTCTTTTTCACAAAGCTGCTTAATAAGAAACCTTGAAGGATGAGTGGTTGGATAATGTGTTTAAGTAACAGTTTTTATTGTAACATAATGTAGGAGCATAAGTAGAATGAGGTTTATTAGCAAAAAAGAATTATAACTTTACAAGAGAACAACAATGGTGATGTCTTATGCTGATGGCTTACTTAGCTGCATTTTGCACCTAACAGTACGAGAATAGGGGAATGGATTGTAAATATTGAGATTCGAATCCTAAACCTATTGAGATTCGAACCCCAAACTTAATGGATGATATCTTTTAAGGTGAGTGCATGAATTACCAACTAGACTAAACTCCTATTCTGTTTTCTTCCCTCTTTGTTTGTTCTAATACTTCCATAATAATAATAACAAAAACATCTTAGATTATGAATGTATCACCTAACTACATACGTTTTGGTTCGATTACAATACATGCTTTTGGAATGTATATGTATTCTAATATTCTAATCATTTAAATAGTGATCGGAGGCAGCATGAGGGTGAGTGAAGCAGGTTTTTTTGTGCTGCTAGGCTAGACCATGTTAAAATTTTCTAGGCCTGCAGCCATTAAATTAACAGGGCTGGACCTGGATTGAGCTTGTGGGTTTTCTTTCTTTTATGGGTTATTCAGCTTGTGGGTTATGCAAATGTTTACATCAAAGCCCAGATACTAAAATTTCCAAACTTTACTTTGAACTTTTAAAGCATAATAAAAAGGAAAAACAAAACACAAACAAAACAAAACAAAATGTGGGCTCAATATAATCGAAAGCATAGGGCCCACTTAATCTCCCCCACAACAGTTCTGTCCCGACATAGGGCAAATTTATTTAAATATTGATAAAAAAATTTCAAATTACTTATAATTTTTTTTTATTTATCAAAATATATTTTTTTTCGTTTGACAAAAATTCAACAAGTAAAGTCGTTATATCATATGGCGACTTCCCTTGATACATTTTAAAAAAATTAAAAAAACAACACACGAAGTCGTCGTTTGAAATGGCCACTTCCCAGCTTCTTAATTTTTTTTTAATTTATAATATTATTATTTTATATATAATTTAAAAATTTTATATATATAAAAATATATATAAATTTTTTAAAAAGCATATTTTAAATTTTTATTTTAAAAATTTATATAAATTTTTTTATTTAATTTATAAATATTTTAAAAATTCGTATTATAAAAATTTTGAGATATTCGTGCCGTGTTCGTGTTTTTTTTTCTTTTCTTTTCGTTTCGTGTTGTGTTTTTATTTATTTTTTCGGTGTCGTGTTCGTGTCGTGTCCAATGTTGCCAGGTTTAATACAACTAACACTGATATAAGTGACTTTTGTAATATCAGTGTGCTTTAGTTGTGTTAGACCTGGCAATATTGGACACGACACGAACATGATACGAAAAAAATAACTAAAAACATGACACAAAAAAAAAGCACAAACATGACACGAATATCTCAAAATTTATGTAATACGATTTTTTTATAAATTAAATAAAAGATATTATATAATTTTTTAAAATAAAAATTTAGAATTTATATATATATTTTATATATAAAATTTTCAAATTATATATAAATTAATAATATTATAAATTAAAAAAAAAAGGTAAAAAGTTGGGAAGTCGCCATTTCAAATGGCGACTTCCCAACTCAATAGAACAAAATTCAAAATAAAAAACGTTGAGAAGTCGTCATATTATATGGCGACTTCCCAACGTAAAAAATCAATTTTTTTAAAAAGTAAAGCACGGAAGTCCCCATATGATATGACGATTTTTATGCGTTGTTTTTTCAAATTTTTTAAAATGTATCAAGGAAAGTCACCATATGATATGGTGACTTCCCTTGTTGAATTTTTGTCAGACGAAAAAAACATATTTTGGTAAATAAATAAAAAAATATAGGTAGTTTAAAAGTTAATTTTTTTTATCAATATTCAAATAAATAAAAACCCCGACATACTATAAGCAGCTTGCCTTTCTTTGTGCAATCAAAATTAAAAAAAAAAAAAAAAAATTGTTGAAATTTTATAAGTGAGATTAAAAAATTGATAATTTTTTATAAATATTTTTACTATATTTTATAATATGTATGGCTCTGCTAAATCTATTGATAGAGTTTTTAAACTAGACTATCAGTATACCAGATAATTTTTCAAATAAAAATTCTTCTATCAAAAAATTTTAAAATAAAATTGCTGGAGGCACCATAGGTGGAGCCCATATCTGATGGTAAATCTCGAACCACTTGATGGTTTTGACCCGTGACCTTTTAACCACCATGTTGGGTCATTTTCTTGCTCTTCACTGAAGTTGTCTTCCTTTTTTCTCTTCCCCACTTTCAGGTCGATCCAGGCCTGTTTTAGTTCGGTCAAAGTATCTCAAAGGTTCTTATAATGAATGGAGTAATTTAATTTTTTTATTTTAAACTTAAACAATTTAATCCTTATACATTCACATTTGAAAGCAATCGAGAATAATAGTTAACACCATTAAATGAATCTGTTAATTTTATTGATGTGACATTAATTATAATATTTTATTCACAAATCAATAATGTGTATTTTAAATATTATTTTTTATGCTGGCATGGTTTTTTTTCAATAAAGATAAATTTTAAAATTTTGTACATTATCTCTTTGTTTTATTATTTTCTTTTTTCTAATTTTTTCTTTATTTTTTTTTCTCTCGCTTTTTCTTATCTTTTTTCTCTTCAATTTTGCTTTCTTGTTTGATCAGATCAAAACAATATATTTTTTGTTCTTCGATTCTTGTTCAATCAAATCAAAACAATTATCTTTTCATAAAAGTTTAAGCTTTGGAGTTAAATATCTTATTCTTCCTGTAATTACCGGCTCACAAGCAATCTCCAATAAACAATTTCCGATAAGTGAAAAGAATAAGCACTAAAAACAATTGAAAAATCACAAATGAACTCCAAGAACCCAGATATTGCACAAAAGAGTTTTGATAAGAAAAAGCAATTAATATATATATATATATATATAAAAGAATCCAACGAATTTTTCTTAAAATAAAATCTATTAAAAGTAAACAAGAAAAGGACTTAAAAGTCATGATTTTTGTTGCAGAGGTGAGAGTGAGACAACAAAAATGAAGGATTGGTCTCGGTGCTAAAAGCCTCTCCCTCACTGTAGCTAGCACCACCGTGCATTCTTTTACCAGCTTTGCCATAGTGGACACTTTTACCATCTTCTTGATCTTAATTATTTGTCTTTTTTTCTTCTTCTTGAGAGTAAGAGATTTTTTTTTTTAATTTTTTAGAAAAGAAATGAAGAGAAAGAGAGAAGCTTCGGGTATGAAATGGGTAAGAAGGAAGAAATAAGAGGGAGAAAGAGAGAGATAGAAATAGAGGTTTGGGGTGGGGTGGGGTTGGGGGAAGAAAGTTGTCGGTCACCGGATCTGAGGTTGAATGGCCAGATCGATGGCTCGTCAGCCTTGATCGATCGGCTAACGATTATCCAAGTGTAAATGGAAGCAACACAATAGTGATTTTTTTTTTGTTCAATGTGAAGAAGATGAAATTCATCAAGAAAGAGAAAATGAATAAAAATAATAATAAAGAGAGAAAAAATAAATAATTATAAAAAATAATTTCAAATTTTATTTTTATTTTTATTAAAAATCCATGTCAGCATAAAAAATAATATTTAAAATACATATCATTGATTTGTCAACAAAATATTACACATTAATGCCACAATAGTGCCACATCAACAAAGTTAACAGATTCATTTAACACTGTTAGCTATTATCCTCGATTGCTATCGAATGTGAATGTACATAGATTAAATTGCTTAAGTTTAAGGTAGAAGGACTAAATTACTTCTTTCCTATAGTAGGAGAACTTCTGACATACTTTGACCGTTTTAGTTCTATTTAAACGGGTTTCTTTCAGAAATAAATACATAAATAAATCATCGAATTTTATTAAAAATTTTAAAAAATTTAGATAAAATTAAAAATATATTTTATTATATTGAAAATCTTGAAATTATATTCCATATTCCATATTCCATTAAAACTTTCTAATTGACTTAAGCAATTTATAAAAAATATTTACATGAACTTATTTAGATTAATGATAAATATTTGAGAGATGCTATTTTAATAATTTCGAGGATTGAATTTTTTTCATTTATTTTTAAATTTAATAAGTATAATTATAATAAAACAAAAATTCATAGTATTAATTCTATATAATAAGCAATCGAGTACTTTTTTTTTTTTTGTTATAAAGTTCCACATTTTATTTAAGTATTATCTTATTTTATGAAAAAAATTCGAGAGACATCGACTCTTTCAATGTATAAATGTGCAATTTTCTTACTCGTCTTAAAGAATTTAAATTCTAAATAGGGCAAAAAAAAAAAAAGAGATTATGATGCTATTTAGGAAAAACTTCTTTCTAATTCTGCAGACGAGGTTTCCCAAGAATAATCCCATCTTAAGTTACGGGCTCGAGTTCTTTGTCACTCACAAGCACATTGCATCAAAATGTCAAAATTTTGAGGTTTTCAAATACACAGACTTCAAGAGTTGAATTATCCGTACAAATCGTATTGAATCAGACTTGAACATGAATTTTTTAATTTGGTTTGACTCGAATTACTATTTATTAATAAAAAATATTTTTTATTTAAATTTAATTATAAATATTAATATTAAAATAATTTTTTAATATTATTTTAAACAGTAATATAGATTTTCAAATTGGCCCGACATGGATCTGGATAAGGAAAAAATAATTTCGGGTCGACCTAGAAGTAATTTAAGAATAAAATTCATTGACAATTCATGATCTTTTATTAATGTTTTATTTTTTATATATGATTTTTTAAAAATTTATTTATCATTCACAATTTTTAAATTTTTTTTATCATTCATCAATCCAATAAAAAAGTACCAAAGATGTCTACTAAATGCCAATTGTCGTGCCACTTGGCTTGATGCACATGTGACAGTCTTAAAATAAAAAAAAAAAAACTATGTGGATAATTAACTTTTTTACTTTTATTTTTATATAAAAGAACTTTTATGTAACATATATTCCATATAGAATACATTTATTTTTGTTAAAATAAAATTTATTTCTTCAAATCTTGATCAAGATTTAGCCATCGACTCGTTTAAAATTCAGTCTTTGTACTCGATTTCTTCAAATTATTAAGAAACTCACTTTCTTCATTTTTTTCTCCCAATTTTAATCTTCATTTTCTTTTTCTTTTTCACATAGAAATATTTTTTATTCCAATCAGAATAAATGTTTTATATGTGGAATATATGTAGAGGTGGTAAAATGAATCCGAATCAAAAAATTCATTTGAAAAAACTCAAATTTGAACTCAGCTAAACTCGATTTGATCAAAGAGATCAAAGGTTCAAACCAATTTACAATAGGTATAGAGGTTCAACTTGAATATAAGATCACAAGAAACCTAAGACTTACAGATACAGAATAACAATAGTTTAACAAGCTCCTCTTACGTGTACGTAGAATTACTACATGTACACAGTGGAAAATACAAAGGGGCAGGCAGGGGCCTTGCCCCCCTCCCCAATTTTTTTTAAGCTTATTACTTTTACATTGGGCCCTACCTCATTTTATACAATATTTCCTCATCCAGGAAGAATCCCATCGCCATTCTTCTCAAAGTTTTTTGTCATTTTTTGCAGCGTGCTCCGGTACTGCTGATGTTTTATGTATTGTAGGATGTCATGGTACTATGACCTCCTATCTGGCTCTTCCTTGACCTGTATACAGTGTGCGAGCAACTCTCGTATACTCATCTTGATAGGCTGGATGTCAGCAGTTGTATTTATCTTGAACATTGAGGCCAACGTAGCTAGGGCATCGGTCATTTGATTTTCTTCTCGAGGCAAGTAATTGAATTCGATCTTTTGGAATTGCTGAACCAATTCCATTATGAACTTGTGGTAAAGGATCAGTTTTGAATCTCTTGTTTTCCATTCTCCTTTCAACTGGAAAATAACTAGAGCAGAATCCCCATATACTTCTAACTCGCCTATCTTCTTTACAATAACCGCTTGAAGTCCCATGACACATGCCTCATATTCTGCCACACTATTGGTGCATTTGAAAGTTAATCTTGCAGTAATGAGGCAGTAGTTTCCCTCCGACGATATCAAAACCGCTCCAATACCATGCCCCAAAGCATTTGATGCTCCATCGAAATACATTTTCCATACATCATTCTTTAACTCCTCGCCTTCATCTTTCCAAGAAATAACCATCAAGTCCTCATCAGGAAAGTCAAACTTTATTGGCTCGTAATCTTCTGTAGCTCTATCTGCTAGAAAATTCGGCCACTGCACTCTCTTTTATGGCCTTCTGCTAGACATAGGTGATGTCATACTCAGAGAGTAAAACTTGCAATCTTGCTAATCTTCCTGACAATAAGGGTTTCTCAAATATGTACTTAATGGGGTCTAATTTAGCAATAAGTAATGTTGTATGATATAACATGTACTGGCGGAGCCCTATGAGCAGTCCAGGCCAGTGCACAACACACCTTTTCTACTACCGAGTATTAGGCCTCGTAATAGATAAACTTTTTACTCAAGTAGTAAATGGCATGCTCTTTTTTACTTGTTTCATCTTGCTGTCCCAATACACATCCCATGTACTACCAAATACAAAACAAGTGACTTTCCCGGAGTGGGCGATACCAATACCGATGGGTTGGTAAGATACTCTTTCACTTTATCGAATGCTGCTTGGAAATCTTCATCCCATACACCCGGGTCTCTTTTCCTGAGGAGTCTGAAAATCGGATCACATTTGGCAGTGAGTTGGGAAATAAAATGGGCAATGTAATTCAATCTTCTCAGAAATCCTCTTACTTCTTTCTGTGTCCGGGGTGGGGATAAGTTCTGGATGACGCGTATCTTGTCGGGGTCTACTTCGATTCCTTTCTCATTAACAATAAAGCCGAGCAGTTTGTCAGATGTTACACCGAACGTGCATTTGGCAGGATTGAGCTTAAGCTGGAACTTTTTTAACCGATCGAACAACTTTCTCAGATTAACCACATGGTCTTCATCTTCGCGCAACTTTGCGATCATATCGTCGACATAAACCTCTACTTCTTTGTGCATCATATCATGAAAAAGGGTCACCATTGCTCTTTGATAAGTCGCACCGGTATTCTTTAGCCCAAATGGCATAACTTTATAACAAAAAGTTCCCCACCTTGTCACAAATGTGGTTTTTTCCATGTCCTCTGGTGCCATCTTGATTTGGTTGTAGCCCGAAAATCCATCCATAAATGAGAACAATGAGTGCCTGGCGGTATTATCCACCAAGGTATCGATATGGGTAATGGAAAACTATCTTTCGGACTAGCTCTATTCAAGTCTCGATAATCAACACATATTCGTACTTTTCCTTCTTTCTTCGGGACAGGGACTATGTTCGCCATCCATTCAGGATACTTGGCGACTTTCAAAAATCCTGCATCAAACTATTTTTTTACTTTTTCTTTGACTTTTAGAAGCATTTCAGGCTTCATTCGTTTCAACTTTTGTTTCGCCGTTTTGTATTCTAGCCCTAAGGGCAAACGGTGCACCACAATATCCGTATCAAGCCCTGGCATGTCATGATAGGACCATACGAACACATCTGCATATTCTTGGAGCAGTTCTGTCAATTCTTTTTTTTTAGCACTGGAAGTGAAGTGCCGATTTTTATTTCTTTCTTATTATTCTCATATCCCAGATTAATAAACTCTGTTATCTCCTAATGAGGCATAATTTGCTTTTCTCTTGACTCTATCAATCTCAACAAGTCAGGAGTTAAGTAATAGTTTTCAGCAATCTCTTCGTCGTCAATTTCATCGATGTCAACACATTTCTCAAAATTGATTTCCGAACCATCAATGAGATTGTTTTCGCATTCATTAATAAGGGACCTGGAAAGGTGGAAGCAAAAGAATATAGATATATGTATATACAAGCAAATAGAAAGGATGAACAAAAGAAGTGGCAAATGAATTGAAACAAAATGCATCATGGTTTGTCATTCATTAAAACGATAATTTCATAAAAAGAGCCCATGCACAAAAAGAAACTTTCATAACATTCTTAGGCAGAAGTGTTTGAAGACTTAGTTTGTTAATCAGAAAGAGACTTAAATACAACTGGTAAGTCTATAGCATGACAATTCTTCAATTCAAATCCTGGGTGGCACGGGTAGATGGTCTCTTCTTCTGTCTTGCTTTTCTTTTCTTTCTCTTGTTCCAGCATCTGCATGTAGAATTCTGCGAACATTCCTTCCAAAATCACGACAGGCTTGGTTCCGACTAGTGAATCGGGAAAAATAAAACCCGTCAATCGAAATGTCTCATAGAGGTGGTGGATATATATCCTTCGGGTCTTTATCTCATAAACCCTTAATATTGCAAGCCTCTGTTCTTTCCTTTCTCTTATCATTCTCTCTCTGTCTTCTCTGGTTGGCTTGTATCCCAAACCAAACTTGTCTCCTTTTCCTATCACACTTATCCACCTTCGGATTCCTTGCAGGTTCTTTCATAGACCGGTCCCGGCTCGACAACCTTTCCCAACCACTTGAACAAGGCTGTTTTCAGTAACATAAGATAAATAAGGCATAGGTATCTTAGAACCCTCTCCTACAAAAATGGCATTCACAAACTCCAGGGTCCGAAAAGAGCATTCCCATGCTTCTTCGGCAACCTCTATGTAGGGGATACTCAAGGATTTTGATACAATCAAGTCTTCCTCTCCGTCCACAATTATTACCTGCTCTTCAACCTTGAATTTTACCTTCTGATGTAGAGTGGATGGAATGGCACCAGCCATGTGAATCCAGGATCTTCCCAGCAAGACATTATACGAGGGAATGATATCCATAACCTGGAAAGTGATATCGAATGTGCAAGGTCCAATCTGCATTGGTAAATCGATCTGTCCCACCACCTGTCTACGGGTCCCATCAAATGTCCGCACTATCATATGACTGTTCTTCATGTGGGACATGTCAATAGGTAATTTGACCAGTGTAGTCATAGGCATGACATTTAGGGCGAAACCATTATCGATAAGTACTTTTGCAATGATATAGCTTTTGCACCGAGCGATGATATGGAGAGCCTATGTACTACCTGTCCCTTCAGGCGGGATTTCTTCATCGTTGAAAGCTATGAAATTGTGGAACAGTCACATTTCCTACTACTTGATCGAACTTTTCTACAAATACGTCATGAGCCACGTATGCCTCATTTAGTACTTTTACGAGGGCTTTTCGGTGGGGTTCTGAATTCGTCAGCAATTCCAAGATGGAAATGCGAGCTGGTGAGCGCTTTAACTGTTCCACCACACTATATTCGCTGTGCTTGATAAATTTGAGGAATTAACAGGCTTTCTCCTCTGTTACTGGCTTGTTCTTTCTTTGCTCGACTTTGTTTTCCTGGATAGTCTTCTCTTCATCAATTTTAGCTTTCCCTTTTCTGGCCTTTTCTGCTGCTTCTGGTGTATAGCATCTCTTGTTTCTAGTAATACCTCCAATACCGATAATGTCTACTACAGCTGCAAAAACATTGAGTACGGTGTAGTATTACTAGGCTCTGGTGATATAACTTCACAGTCATATATCTAGGGCACAGTCTTACCATTCCTATGTGGAAAAAGGCCTGGTACTTCGATAGTTACTATCGACTTTGATACCCTCGGTGTTTCTTTCACTGGCGGGTTCTGGGTTTCTTCATAGTAGATAACCAATGACTTTGGCTTGATCCATTCAGTAGCCTTTGGTGTTTCCTCAATCACCACATCCACCGATTCTTCTTCTCGTTCTATGGAGAATTCTGCTACACCGATATCCATCATCTCTTGAATTTTATCCTAAAAATCAGAGCATTGGTCGATAGTATGTCCTACCAAGCCCCCGTGATACCTACAGAAGTATCCATTGTTTGATTCCAACCTCGAAATTTTTTGCCCCATGTTGACAGGTCTAAACAGCCCAACTTTAATCATAGTATCCAGCACCTCTCCCATATGAGTCCGGACATCCTCAACCTGGACAGCATCCGACACCTTTTTCCTTCCACTATTGCATTCACTACCGCTTTCCCGTGACTGGGTAACAGATTTGTAGTGACGTTAGGCTCTCCCTTGGTTGTGAAGTTTAGATCATGTTTTGCACCTTGTGTTTATAGGCATTGCAATTCTCTAGAGAATGACCCGGGTTACCTCCGTGATAATCATAATTCACATTTGGGTCGTACCACCATGGCTATGGGGGTTTCATGGGTTCAAGGAACATGGGTGCTACTAAGTGGTTTTTAATTAACTTGGGGAAGAGTTGGGTGTATGTCATCGGAATGGGGTCGAATGGGGGTCTTTGTTGAAACTGTTGGGGTCCCCTCTGGTTAGTCCCTACGTTGTTGGTCGGATTGGTTGGGTTAGGAACAGGTGCTGGGGTTATGTATATGGGCGCTGGCATGGGTGATGGTGAATATACTTGCATCGACGGTCGATAGCTCATCGGGTATTGGGGCTGTGTAGGAGCATATGGGTATGGGTTAGGTGAGTAACTGTAGGGTTGGTTTGTAGGGTAAGGGGTAAAATTTCGTGGTGGCCGGCTCTCGTACGAAACGGCCTGTATTTCTCCTTCCTTCTTCTTTACCACGCCTATTTTCTTAACATTGGCTGTTTCAACTCCTTCAATCTTGCCGTTTTTTATAGCGTTTTCTATCATTTCACCGGAAATGACCATGTCAGCAAAAATTTTGGTAGCATTACCGACCAGCCTATCATAATATGGCCCTCGCAACGTGTTGATAAACAACATGGTAGTTTCTCTTTCAGTAAGGGGTAGTTGCACTTGAGCTGCCATATCTCTCTATTTCTGGGCGTATTCTTTGAAACCTTCTCCTATCTTTTTCTCCATGTTCTGTAAAGATAACCTATCAGGTACCATGTCAGCCATGTGCTTGTATTGGGCTAAAAAAGCTCTTGCCAGATCTGTCCAAGTATGAATGCGACCACGATCTAGTTGGTTGTACCACCTTACGGTTGATCCTTTCAGGCTGTCTTGAAAATAGTGGATCAATAATTTGTTGTTATGAGTATGTCCAGCCATTTTGAGATAGAACATGGTTATGTGAAATGAAGGGCACTTGGTCCCATCGTACTTTTCAAATTCTGGAACCTTGAACTTCGGTGATATTATCAAATCTGGAACCAAACTTAGTTCACTTACATCAACTTTCCCAAAGACGTCCATCCTTTCTATTGCCTTGAGTCTCTCTTCTAGCATATCATATTTATGTTCCGTCTTGGTGTCCTCTACATGCCCTATCACATTTTCCTCAATTTTTCTTGCTCTATGGGGTCATCTAAGTTTAGAAAGGTAACTGGGTTTGAAGGATTAGTCCTTGAGTTAGATGCAAGCTGTCCTTGGCCTTGTTGGCCTGTGGAACTCGGTGTGTTGATGTAAACATAGGGTTGTCCTTCCACTGGAGGTTCTCCTTGTGGATACCCATCTTGCAATGTTTGGGTACGAGTCGGAGTAAAACCCGGTGGGTATAGAGGATTTTCGTCGTTACTTTCTCGGGGTCGGAGTCCTTCCCTCACACTTGAGCTTTCAGTTTGCCCTTTTCCCCTAGTCAGACTCATCATCATTTCCATCATCTTGGCCATTTGTTCACGTGATTCCTCTTGTGACCTTGCAATCTGTTCTCGCGTTTCTTGTTGGGACCTGGCCAATTGTTTTTTCGCTTCAAGTTGGGACCTAGCTAATTGCTCTTGCAACTCCCTCTCTAGTTTTTTCATTCGTTCAATTAGCTTTGTTTGCTCACTTTCCATGATTTTTGTTTTAGATCTAGTATTATACTGGTGAGAGGATTGCTTTGATCTTTCCGTCAGTCTGATTGTGCTTGAAACCACTGAGAATTATTTTACCATGAATTAGGGACTTTGTGTAGTGTATGCTATTTTTTTTTTAAATTGTTCCAACGGGTTGGTGCAATATCAAAATTTTTCCTTTTTATTCATGATTTTCCAGATATTTTCATGAGTAGACATGTATATGTGTATGCATGTAACCTGAGTTAATAATGTTTATGGAATGAAATAAATGCACTTGAGAGGTGTTTGCTCTAATATAATTTTCAAAAAGTAGATTCTTATTGATCCCACAGTACGTTTTCACATTTGATTAATCATTCTAGAGTTGTAGCCATAAAAACAGTGGACTTGCTCATATTGATCTTTTGCCTCTTCTAGGAAGCTAAGCAGACGTTGTTCATACTTTCCAATGGGATTGACTTCTTGTATCAGCACCTCCACTCGTTCCACCATTTCCCTTGCTTTGCTTACTACTTTGCAGACTTGTGTAGCCAAATGTTCTATGTATTGCTGTCTTCCCAAGCTTTCAACCTTCCATCTCATACTAGCATCTATTGCCAAATCGCATGTGTAAATCCAATCCGCCTCTCTGTTTTTCCATTCCCTCATAATTTCATCAATATGATTCCTCTGGTTATGCAATTGTTGTTCCAAATTCTGAGTTAGTTGTCAGAGAGAATCCTTTTCTTCTTGTAATTTTGAGTATTTGTCTTTCTCACCTTTTAGCTTGGCTTTTAACCCCACCAACTTTGCAGTGATCGAAGAATACATATTTTCCCATATCTGCCTTGTCGCAACCTAAAAAAAATAACGACGAGTCTCATCGCAAGACTTTATTATTCGTTAAGCGTGACATTTAAAAAAAAAACCGAGGAAAAGTCGACTTAATTCCTCTAGAAATGAAGGTTTTGAAAATGACCTTAAAAAAGACATGGAGTCGCCACCAATCTTTTTTAGCTAGGTGTGATCGGCCACCTATTAAAACCGGTTTTATAAAATATTTTAAAAATTAATTAAAACATTTTAAAAACCAATTTCAAGTCTGCGTTTTAAACCAGAGAAATCAAAGAAGCGGGTTCGGGAGTCGGTTACGTGCAGGGAAGGATTAGCACCCCCACAACGCCCGTATAAATCGGTACCTTATTAATCGTGTGTTATCTCAAGTCTCGGTAAAAGTTGGTTTTAAATTTAGTATTTCAAATTAATTCCCAATTTAAAGAAAAATAATTCCATTTTTTATTGAAAATGATCCGGAATTTATAAATTCAAAATTTTCCTATATTCCTTTATGAATAATAATTGAAATATAGAAATTTTTATTAGTTTTGGAAAACTTTCTGAATCGTTCTCTTTTTTTTTTGAAAGAGAGATATTCCTTTATTAATAATAATTGATGATATTCCCTCCAGCAAACCCGGTAGAGAACTCATGAATTATTTTAACTCGGGAATATCTTTATTTTTATTGAAAACCATTATCTTTTTTGAAAACATTTAAAAGAAATGAATATGTATGGGCATGACATAAATAAAATGACATAGCAAAATCTAAATAATATAATGCAACCTAAATGTCATGACACATAGAAATTATTATGGCAAGAATCACATATTATATAAAATGCATGAATATAAAAATGCAATGCATGAAATGTATTTTTTCCTTTAATTAAGGAAATCCGTATATCTAAAAAGATATCCGGCTACCTTAGGAAAATATGTCAAATTAAATATTCTAAAACCAAAATACTTTGTGATTGTTTGAAAACAATTTTGGAAAGCTTGAATTAAAAATAAAAACTGGGCTAAAATTTTTAAAATGACTCTAATTTCCTAAGTTTTAAAAAATCCGGACTTGGCTACCTTTAACCCGGGATTTGAAAAACCATTTTTAGAGTTTAAAAAGGCTTAGAAATTACCCTAAGTCAGTAGCTAACCCTCCTAATCAGCCCACTCTAAGTAAATTAACCAAAACAGAAAATTGGTTTTTCTTTAAATTCAATTCTGACTCCACTGTCCAGTTTTAGTCCAAGATTTTTTACTCTATTTTTAAAAATTCCAAAAATTCTGAAAAAATTATTGGAGACTCAGGACATGTAAAAATACACGAAAAAAAATCAACTTAATTTTCTGATCAAAGATGAATTCCCAGAAAAACCAGAGATGTACGAGTTTTTGGAGGAGAAAAAACTGCTTTGTTTTTCTTTAAAATCAATTCTGACTCCACTGTCCAGTTTTAATCCACGATTTTTTACCCTATTTTTAAAAATTCCAAAAATTCTGAAAAAATTATTGGAGACTCAGGACATGTAAAAATACACGGAAAAAAATCGACTTAATTTTCTGATCAAAGATGAATTCCCAGAAAAATCGGAGATGTATGAGTTTTGGGTGGAGAAAAAAAACTGCTTTGCCAACACACATTTTTTTTGTCTTTGATAAAATCATTTAAAAACCAAAATAAAAATATTTGAAACTCATAGAATGACTTGAAGACAGTAGCTAGGACTTTTTGAAAGTTAGATAAAAATTGGCTAAGTAAAAAAAATCACAAAGGTAGAATAATCAATTTGACAAACTTAATTTTCCACAAGTGTGCTCAAGAGAGCATGACCTTGAACCATTAATTGGCTCAAGTCATTATTCAAGTGGCATGAACATGAAATGCATGAAACAATGCAGCAAACATAATGCATGAAATGCATGGATCTAAACCTAAATGTAAGGAAAATGCATGACACAAATAATATGGCCTAGACCTAACATGAACTTGCATGACATTTAATGTAACCTAGACCTAAGACATGCATGGCATTTTCACAAACACAAGGCATGCTTAATTCAAAAATCCAACCAAATATCATGCAAATGCAAAAACCTAACAACTAGCATGACAAAAATACAACACACAATGCAAAACACATGGAGTAGCCAAATGGCTCCAAGCTTCAACAAGCATGGCATTTTCACAAACACTTGGTATGCTAGCATGAAAAACTAAGTCATAACACAAAAATCACACAAGCATTTTCACAAACACCTAATATACCAAATCTAAAACATGCTTACTAAGATATAAAACAAGAATCATGCAAAGAATCACACAAGCATTTTCACAAACACTTAATATGCTAACTCTAAAACATGCTCAAATTTAAACAACATGAAAACAGAAAATTAAAAATGTAAAAACATGATATCTAAGACATAAATGGCAACAAACAAAGCAACCAAATTAAATATAACTTAAGAACATGAAATAACATAATATTTAAAACATCAAAAATAAAGAAAATAGCATAAACAATATGGTAAAAAGAATCAAAAAATAACAACTTAAAATAAATAATGTAGGCCATTTGGCCATGGTGAGTTTATTGTAAAAACAAAATGTAAGAAAAATATACTTAAGAAAGGAAATGAAGGAAGAACAAGAAACATTATTTTAAAATGAAAACTCACCAAGTAGCTTTTGAACGGATTAAGCTATAAACCCTCAGAGTAGCTTTTGAACGGATTAAGCTACAAACCCTCAGAGTAGCTTTTGAACGGATTAAGCTACAAACCCTCTCACAAGTAGCTTTTGAACGGATTAAGCTATAAACCCTCAGAGTAGCTTTTGAACGGATTAAGCTACAAACCCTCTCACAAGTAGCTTTTGAACGGATTAAGCTATAAACCCTCAGAGTAGCTTTTGAACGGATTAAGCTACAAACCCTCTCACAAGTAGCTTTTGAACAGATTAAGCTATAAACCCTCGGAGTAGCTTTTGAACGGATTAAGCTACAAACCCTCAGAGTAGCTTTTGAACGGATTAAGCTACAAACCCTCAGAGTAGCTTTTGAACGGATTAAGCTACAAACCCTCTCAACAAAAACACTATGACTCACCACCCGGATAATCCTAATACAAGTGTATAGACTATCTCACAAGGGGTGATGGGTGATCTCAACCAAAGGCCAAGACTCTTTATTTATAAGGTGAGCACCTCCTTGGCTTGACATTACAAAGGGATGTGGGATTGGGACTTAGGCTCAAAAATGAAAATCTCTAACTTAACTCTTGATTTTTAATCACTTGATTGAAAAAATCCTAAGCTTCCTCCTTCCTTTGGGCTTGGGCAGGCCAGCACTTCTCTTTTCCAGCCCAGCTCTGATTTTTGAAAGGCCCAAAGAAGCCCTTTTCGGTTGCTTGGGTGAAACGACCATTTTGCCCCCCGGATGCAAAATAAATATCAAACGGGCTCCAAATTCAATTTTTCTTTTTTTAATACTTCCAAAATAATAAAATATTGAGTTCTGGAAGTTTTCAAAATTATCCGAGTCCGTTTGCTATTTATTTGGATTTTTTCTTCCCAAAATGTCCTTTTATGCCCCTACTTTTTACCATTTTTTAAACGAGCTCCAAATCAAGATTTTTCTTCACCAATCTCTTCAAAATAATTAAAAAGTGTGATCTGAAAGTTTTCATAATTTTTGGAGCTCATTTGGTATTTTTTCGGGATTTATCGGCTTGAATTACTGCATAGGAGGCTCGGGATTTAGCCATTTTGCAAACGAACTCGGAATCAAGATTTTCTTTCGCCAATCTCTTCCAAATAATTTAAAAATGAGATTTGCCAAATTTCAGAATTTTTGGAGTCCATTTGCTATTTTTTCGGGATTTTCCTTTTTGAATTATTGCATAAGAAGCCCGGGATTTGGCCATTTTGCAAACGAACTCGGAATCAAGATTTTCTTTCGCCAATCTCTTCCAAATAATTTAAAAATGAGATTTGCCAAATTTCAGAATTTTTGGAGTCCATTTGCTATTTTTCCCAAATTTTTCCAATTTTGCCCTTTAACCTTCGAAACCCGGTTTTGCTCAAAGCAAGTTCGATTTTCAGATTTTCTTCAATCTGAGCCTTGGGCCATCCTTTTTAATCATTCCTCATCCATTGGGGCTTTGGTCTTACCAAGTCGGGCCATTTCTGTGATTCTTCCCGATTTCACCGAAATCCACTAAAAACCCTAATTCTCGGTTTTCTCCCGGATTGACTTTTCTTTCGGTTTTTCTTGCAAGTGACTTCTCCATTACCCGTAGTCAGTGCTTATCTTTCATTTGGAACCTTCAATTTCGACCAGTTTGGTCGTTTAAGCACTTTTCCCCAAATTTCTCGGATTAGGGTTTCTTTTCTACTGAATCTCCAAATCCCAACTTCCGAACTCCATATCTTTCAATGTAGACCTCGGATTATCAAAATTCTTTCTCCATTTTTCAATTGAACTTAAAATCTTGATTTTGAAAGTGGGTTGACTTTTTCAGTAGTTGACTTTCTGGGGTTGACTTTTTCGAGGTTGACTTTTTTCAAGTTGACTTTTTTTTTTCAAGTTTGACTTTTTATGCTCACCCTCTTAAACTAAGTCTCGGAGTACCACCTGCAGGATGAAAACAGTCTTTTTATACTCGGAAACATCAATATAGGAAGAAAACATACCTGTTTAGTGGCCCGGACAAAATTAGGTGTCTACATGCCTTTCGTGGGAAGATTTAGCATTTTCCCTTCATTCTCCTGTGCCTTGTGTTTCCATAGTTCTACTTCTTTCTGGAGCTTTTTTCGCGTTTGTGAGATGACCCGAGGATGTTTCCAATCTTCCTATCTGTTCGTAGCTTCTTGTTTTCTAAGTGTAGATTCTCCAGATCTGATTGGGCTGTGTCACGTTCTCTGACGATCTTTTGATTTCGGACTTCCTGTATTTCTGCCTTATGCTTCCAATTCTCCATTTCTTCCTAGAGCCTTGATGTTCTTGCTTCATCTTCTCTCTTTCGATCTTGAATTCTTTCTTAGCGATATCGAATTCTAAGATTTCTTTTGGCTGTAAAGGAATCGGTTGGGGTGGGATTCCCCCTGGGAGGATAATCGAATCTTTTACTCGGTTTGCTTTCCATAGCAAATACTGTGGAGCGACACTATCGCTAAGGGCTCCTAGCCTCATTCTCCGAGTATCTTTTCATGCCCGAATTATTTGTTCGACCCTTTTTGACACGTTCGGCTCCCCATAAGAAAATTCTACTCGAATGAGCCCATGAGTCACTGGGATAAATTGTTTAGTTCCATATTGCCTTTGCACCACAAGTGGAGCATAACTCATTACCCCCCATGGACCCAGGAGTTGTACCCATGGTTCCCCGCAATGGTATAACATTAGCACAGGGGGCATCCATGGTGCTATCCATTTTACTTGCTTGCTAGTGAGCGTCTAGAAAAATGCCACGCATTCTCCTTTGGTTTTGCGCTTCGGCCACTTGCTCTTGCAAAATTTTTGAATCGGGGCTCCACCTTGCAAATAAGGTTTCTTGAAGGCACTTTTCTCACACTCGAAATGACTTTGAAGCCATACATATAACAGCTGAGCACACCCTATGAAACGTCCTCCCCCTTTCCTTCGACAAAAGTTCAATGATCTTATGGTCTCTGCCAAGATTGCCGGTGATGGATTGCTATTGTTCTCGACCTGCTCAAAGAAATCTACTATTGTTGCTTCGATGTGCCCCAAAACCTTTGGAAAGATTATCATCCCATATATAGCCAGAGCGAAAGCAGTTATTCTTTTTTCTTCGTCCAAATGTCTCTCGATGAATGCTTTGAGGAAATCCCAAGGTAGGCAAATATGTTCTCCTTTACGTTTCAGATTGGAGTCTCCTACTTTGATCCCAAGGATTTTAGTTAACTTTTTGCAAAGTCCAAACTTCAGCTTTCTAACATATACTTTTTCGGGACATTGAAGTTCTATCCCCAGTAAGACTGAGTACTCTTCAATGGTTGGGGTCATGTCCTCTTCATTGAAAGTAAAGCATCTGTATGACGGATCCTAGAAATGGATTGCTGCCCTGATTAGCGATTCTTCGATCATCACCGGGATAAGCAATGCTATCTGCCCGTATTTCACAGAGAATCTCATTTTTCTTTTTTTACTCATTTGTTCCCATATATTTACCAAACCTGTCAAGTCATTTTGTGAAAGATCTAGGTTTACCTTCTCAGGCAGAGTTGATACATAACCGGCCATCAAACAATCCCCTTCTTCTTGCTGAGTTTTTCAGACCAAATCCTTACATCCATAGGTGATTCGCATGTGATATTCACGGATGAGGGCAAACCAGACGTTTAGTGGATTCCATGAGAATTTACGACTGAACGATGTATTGGAGCACACACTTCTTTATGGGATGCTAATGATGCCAATGATAATAATGTGCGAATGAGACAACCACAAGAAAAACAGAATCTGTTAGTATATATACAAATATAATAACAAAATGAGGTTCAGGAGAAAAATCAAATTTCCTTCAACCAATCATACGACCTCCTAAGTTTGTTATATGCTGGGTTCGGACTTTGTATATCTAAAAGGTTCCCAAATTGTTCCTCATTATTATCCGGAATGGACTAGTAAGGCACCTTGATCCTTGCCTATCGCAGGCCATGAACGGAAAGGGTTCAATTCGAATGGGAGTATTTTCCAGGCTTGTGCGGAGATTATTATCTCACGAAAGCGTAGGTACTTTACACCCCGAGAGTGTTTCGCTAGCCCATGCGGAGGTTATTACCTCACGAGAGCTAGGTACTTTACTCCCTCCTAAAAGGACAAAGCTCAGGTATAGAGCTCATGCATGAAATAAATGCTTTAGTGTGTGAGATGGCCCGAATGCCCCGAATAATTTAATACAAATGAAAAGATGCAAATAACAAAAAATTATAAAATAGTCGTGAACGCAAATTTATTCAAAATTGAAGAATTTTTTTCTTTTTATTTTTAAAACAAATAAGGGAAATATGATTAAATAATAGTAAAATCACTAATTTAAGATTTCGGGATAACACGTAATTAATTAATGGCTTGACTCTCAAAAAGGGTCCCCAGTGGAGTCGCCAAGCTGTCATAACGGTTTTTCGACTGCTCGACGATTTTTAAAATAAATACAAGTAGTCGCCACCAATCTTTTTTGGTTAAGTGTGATTGGTCACCTATGAAAACTTATCCTCTTAATAATATCCTCAAATTAATTAAGATATATTAAAAAGATAATTTTTGGTCTACGAAACAAAAATTCGGTTCGAGAGTACAGTTACGCGTGGGGAATGATTAGCACCCCCACGGCACCCGTTTTAAAAATGATAATAATTAATTACGTGTTATCTTTAATCTTGAAAAAGTGATTTTAATTTTAGCATTTAATAATAATTCCCTTAGTATACCTTATTCAAAAAGAATATTTTAAAACAAATTAAAGATAATGTTTTTTTATAATCATTTTTGAAGTAAAAGAAATTACCCATGTAAAAATAATTCCCGAATCACTCCGATACTTTTGATAATGTTCCGATAACTATTTTTACTTCAACTGTTTCGATGAATGATTGATATTTCGACCATCTTGAGAACGGATCCGTGTTTAGGGAATTTCCTTTATCAAAAATAATTCAAAAAACTATTTTTTATTTGTGGAGAAATAATAAAAAATTAAAAAATATAACTTCTTTTTTATAATTAGTTCCGAGATAACAGAAATCATCTATGTAAAAATAATTCTTGAATCACTCCAATAATTTCGATAATGTTTCGGTAACTAATTTTATTCGAACCGTTTCGTGGAACGATTGATACTCCGACCATTCAAGAAATAATCCATTTTAGAAGATTTCATTTACCGAAGATAATTTTAAAAGATATATTTTATTTGCGGGAAGAAAACAAAAATTAATAAAGATGTCTTTTTAAAATTAATTTCCAAAACAAACGAAATTATCTGTGTAAAAATAATTTTCGAATCACTCTGATATTCTCGATAATATTTCGGTAACTAATCTTACTCGAACTGTTCGAGGAATGATTGATACTCCAACCATTCCGAGAAATAATCCGTTTTTTGAAAATTTCATTTACTGAAAATGAAAAAAAAAGGTATTTATTTGCGGAGAAAACAATGTGATGAAACACAGAAATTGATAAAGGCACATTTTTTATAAATTAATTTTAGAATAAAAGAAATTATCCAGGTAAAAATAATTTTTGAACCACTCAGATATTTTCGATAATATTTCGGCAATTAATTTTACTTGGATCGTTTTGAGGGACGATTGATACTCCGACCATCCCGAGAACGAATCCATTTTTAGAAAATTTCCTTTGTCGAAAATAATTTAAAAGACATATTTTATTCACGAAGAAATTAATATTCATAAAAAGTTAATGAAAAAACCTTTTTTTAGATTTAATACTGCATAAAAATGAGCAATAAAATGAATAATAAAATACAAATAAGAATAAAATAATAATAATAATAATAATAAATACAAAATAAAAGGCAATAAAACAAAAGCTATTCGTAATATCATACTAATAATAATAATATTAATCATAATAATAATAGTGACAAGAAAAAGCTAAAATAATAATAATAATAATAACAATAAATGAAAATATATATATATATATACATAAATGAAAAATAAATAAATAAAAATAATAAAGTAGATAAATAAATAATAATTATAATAATAATGATAGTGACAAGAATAAAAAGACAATATATATATATAAAATATTATAATAATAAAATATATAATATAGCAAAAAAAAAAGGAAAACTAAATAAAGTAATTTAAAAAAATGCAAAGATGAAACAAGAAATAAAATAAAAAAAGGAAAAGAAGTGCATTCGGGTCGGGTCTAGGCGCGGACCCCCACGCAGGTCCCGCGACCCAACCCGGATTTAGCCTATAAAGGCTATTTTTTTTTAGTTTCATTTTTTCATGCTCTAAAAAAAAAAAAAAAACTCACCTTCTCCTCTAAAATCCTCTCAGACCCAGACCAGCCACCACCACCGCTCCGCCGTCGTCGTCGCCGTGCCGAAGGTCTCTCCAAGCCAAAAAAATTATACCAAAACACTCCTCTTTTTCTCCTCAACCCAAATACTAGGCTAGTTTTTTCCAAAACAACCCCAAATTTCCTAGATCTAGGATCCAAGATCATAATTTTTTTTTTTTTTTGCTTTTACTGCTGATTGGGTTTCTCTTTTCTTTTTTTTGCTTATGTTTTTTTTTTTTTTGTGATTTTCACTTGTGTTTTTTTTTTTTTGTTTCAAATCTGTCCCATTTCTTTCTCTTTTTTGGTTTTGGGTTTTTATAGGGGGGCAGTGGCGGTGGGGCTTGGTCGGTGGCCAGGCCACTTGGTGGCAGCGCTTGGATAGCTGCTGTGTGAGGCAGAGGCGGTGGGTAGGGTTCTAGGTGGGCGATGCTAGGGTTTTAGGTGTCAGTCCAGTTGGGTGCAAGTGGGTCTGGCAGGGGACAAGTGGGGGTGTCGGTGGTGGCTGGAGAGGCGGTGGAGAGGCGGCTAGGGTTTGCTAGGGAGAAAAGGTTCCGAGTTTGGACTACTGGCCTACTGGGGCTACTAGGTTGTGGCCTGTTGGGCCAGGTTTGGGCTGCTAGCCTGCTGGGGCTATTAGGTTGTGGCCTGTTGGGCCGGGTTTGGGCTGCTGGCATGCTGGGCTACTGGGCCGAGCAGGCCTGTTTGGCAATGGCCTGCTAGGCAGACCTGTTGGGCCGGATTTGGGCTTCAAAGCCCAAAAATTTCAAGACCAACCCAATGGTCTAAAAAATAAAATAAAAAATAATAATAAATATAAAATTAAATTAAATTTAAAAAAAGGGTCACTACAGCTGCTGTGCCTTCTGTCATCCTTTTGAGATCATAACAGCATCCGACACGGTATCTCCTTTTGTCAACATCACTGTTTGTCTTAGATCTTCCCGACGAACATGTGCATAAACTTGTTCTACAATAGGAAATGGCTGAAGTTGAAGCACATCTCCTTGGATCTTGTCAAGACAATCATCTAAACCATCCAGAAATGTATAAACTCTATCTTCCTGTAAAATAGAGTTATACTGCTGTATATCAGTTTCACATTTCATCGGATTTGGATGACGAAAATCGATTTCTCTCCAAAGGCCATGCAGATTGTTGTAATATGTCTCAATAGATCCTCCGCCTTGTTCAAGCCTCATCACATTCCTCTTGAGATCATAAACTTGTGAGATGTTGTTGCCATCAAAATATGTTGTAACAACAACATCCCACACTGCTTTCGCTGTCGGGAATCTGATGTAGTTGTCGATCAGTTTTGGATCCATAGAGTTGATCAGTCATCACTTCACCACTGCATTTTCAGTTCTCCATTTTCTGAAACTAGAATCTGTCTCATATGGTTGTGGAAAATCCCCATTTACATACCCCAACTTGTCTTTGCCTGAGATGTACATCTCCATGACTTGGGACCAAAGTGCATAATTGGTGTTGTCTAACTTGATGCCAACTGGTGCAGTGATAGATTCATGACTCACTGTGGTTGATGTCTGGTTCAACAATTGTGATATTCTAGATGTTAAGTCTATAAGGATTGAATTCTCTCCTTGAAAATTCTCGGGAGTACGTTCTCTCATTACTCTTAAACTTTCGTGTTTGTCTTACCATGCCACAAAAAGAAACTTATAGCTCCTAGAGTCTACGCTCTGATACCATAATAAATTGGTACACTTTTATAATTTCATCTTATTATTTTCTGAATACAAAAGACTGCTAATATAACATGTACAGCAACCTATCTTTGGAAGGTAATAACTACTATACATAAACCTAGGCTAGGATTACTGAAATTTCATAATTAATTGAAACAAATAAATCAACGAATCTCTATAATCTCTCCACAATATCTTCTTTTTACAGCTCATGCCAACACAAAGTATTTATGTTCGTGTTATTTTTTCGTGTGTTCAAAAAATTATAAAATTATATAATTTTTACACGTTAATAATTCATTTTACGTAGATTTTGACACGTTTATGTATTCGTGTCGTGTTCATATTATTTTTTCGTGTGTTCAAAGTATTATAAATTCATATAAATTTTTAAATTTAATAATTCGTTTTATGTAATTTTTTACACGTTCGTATATTTGTGTTGTGTTCATGTTATTTTCGTGTCGTGTCGTATTTTAATTATTTTTTTATGTGTTCATGTCGTGTTTTCATCCAAATATTTTGCGTAGTTTGTCATGATGATTCAATTTAGAAAAAAATTTGTGTGTTCGTGTCGTGTCTCAATTCATCACATATTTTGCATAATTTGTCATAATGATTCAATTTATAGAAAAATTGTATGTTCGTAATATGTTCATATTATTTTATCATGTGTTTAAAGTATTATAAATTTATATAAATTTTTTACACGATAATAATTCGTTTTATGTAGATTTTGACACGTTGGTGTATCTGTGTCGTGTTTTAATTATTTTTTCATGTTGTGTTCGTGTCGTATAATCATGTTGTGTCCAAAATTGCTAAATTTAATTGACACTATTCAATAACTCTCAATTTTGTAACGCGTGTCATCATTTTCGTGTTATTTTTCATGTCATAATTGTATTCAATGTATTATATATTTATATAAATTTTGACACGTTAATAATTCGTTTTATATAGATTTTGACATGTTCGTATATTTGTGTCGTATTCATGTTATTTTTCGTGTCATGTCATGTTTTAATTATTTTTTTCATGTTATGTTCGTATCGTATAATTATGTTGTGTTTGAAATCGTCGAATCTAATTGACCATATTCAAATAACTCTCAATTTTATACTAGGTGACATATAAGGATAGGAGTTATTATTTTTTAAAATTATTTTTACTTCTCTTGCTTTTTATTTTTTAAATTTATTATAAAATATTAATTTAAATCCGATAAATTTACATGAAAAATGGCACTCAATTAAGTAACTTATAAACAAGAAGAATTTTATCCATCTAGCAGTTAAAAAAAAGTTGACTACCAAATTTTGAATAATTCATGTATTCTATATATATTATTTTAAATAGATTTATACACCACGTTTGTATTATTTGTTAAACGAAGTTGGGATTCATATGGTTCAAAATTGTCTAGGGCTAATGAGCAAAGTACTCCGTACCGTATTGTTAGCTATACTTGAGCTAACACGTGTCGATAGAATATGTTATTTTTATTTTGATATTGATACATAATAATATATTTTGGTACATCGTTTCGAGTTTATCTATATTTTCAAATATTATACATATAGCATATTTTCAAATTCTCTAATAAAATATATATTATATACACATGCAAATATACCTACATTATATATATATGTTTTATGAAAATATAAATTTTAATATTTTAAATATTTAATATCAAATTTTAAATATCAAATAAATAAAATAAATATAAAAATATAGTAAATTATTATTAATTAAGTTCAATATCCTAATTTAATAAACATATATTTATTTTAAAATAAAATTATGAAAAAAAAAATGATCAGGACAAAAAAATATTAAAAATTGATTAAAAGAATCAAATAAGTGAAAAAAATTATATAAAAAAAAAATCTTGTATGACCGAGACGGGCCAGTACTAATCGTTATTGATCGGTGCAGGTCGTCACAAGTCGGTATGAAAGTATTTTGAAATTAAAGCAATTCAATATAAATATTTATTTTTTTTATTTATTATCAAATAAATCTATTTAACAATTATTTTAATGAAATTGATTTTTTACTCATAAATTGAATAAATTTTATTAATGAATTCATTTAACGAAAGTATTTTAATGAAATTAAATTTTTTATTTATATATTGGATAAATTCTACGAATAAAAAATATATATATTTACAATAATTATTTATGAATAACAATGATCATTTTCATTAATTCACAAGATTATTCACGTACATTTGTATTTTTCATTTAAAATTAACTTAATAAATAACATTTCAGTTTAGTGCATTTTCACCAAATTTTTGGGATAAGTGAACGTTTTTCCAAACTAAAAAATATATATATTTTATTAAATATTAAGAATAAGTATATTTTACTTAAAATTAATTAACAATATATCAATCAAATTTAGGAATAGCAAAATTCGGTCTGTCTACACCGATCAACTCCAAATGCGGAGCAGAACAATTTTGATAAATGATTATTTCGTTCCGTCTCGTTTCGTCTTTTGAAATTATCATTTTATCTCTTAAAACTTTTATATTCTTAATGTATATATTAGATATATATTAAAATCATATATATACTAATATATTAAAGAATTATATATATTAAAATTATGTTTATAAATAAATTATAATATTTTTATAATATTAAATTAAAATCAATTAATAAAAATAAATAAAATAATATTAAATAATTATAGATGCAATCGATATCCATAAAAATAAAAATAAAAATTCAAATTTTTTGTAAAAATAAAATAAAGGTGAATAAAACAATCTAATTTCGAACCTGTCATTCCTAATCAAACGAAATTATAACAAGGGTATTAATCATCTTTACATATTTTTATTTGAGGTTTTACTTTTTAGAAATTGAGAATTGAAAAAGGTCTAAATGTCTTGGAGGTTGGAGCGCACAATCTTTTTATGAGATTATGTGTTTACTTTTAATCATTGCCAAATCAAATAAAGTGGAAGGAAGGAGCACGTAGAAATAACAAATAAATTATACAATGTTATTATACTCCAACTGAACGTTAAAAAAACCTAAAACAAAAAGGAAATCAAAAGTCAAAACCGATCCCCAAAAAACAATTATAAAAATCAAATTTTAATCATAGTAGATTTTTTAATTATGTTATAAATTTTGTCTTAAAGACTTTTTTTAAAGTTTTATTATGTAATAATATATTTTATTTAATATATATTATATTTAATATAATATTCTCACTATAATTCAGGTTTTTTTTATCACAATATAGTCAAAAAAATTATTTATCAAAATACTGTTATTTTCAAATTAATTCTCAAAATTTGCTTATTTTTTAACAAGTTGGGAAATTGCCACGACAATGACGATTTTTCAACTGAATTTTTTTAAAAAATTAAAAAATACTGTTAAAAATCGCCATGACCCATGGCGATTTTTCAACTGATTGTTTTTCATTTTTTGTATTTTAATTTTAAAAATTACAAACGGATATAAAAAAAATTAAATAAAAAAAAATTCCTTGGTTTGTTTTTTTTATTTTTTTTAAATATATATACTAAAATTTTATAATTTATTTAATTTTATAAAAAATAAAATTTAATTTTTTAATTGAAATTTAAAAAAAAATTGATTTTTTATTGAATTTTTTTTTAAAACAAATTAATTTTTTATTGAAATTTTATATAAAAAAAATTAATTTCTCATTAAAATTTTATAAAAAATAAGAAAACTCTATAATGACAAGGTAAGTTCAACATGCTTGATGATATTTGTTTTTCTCCTAACCCTAGAACTTCAACATGCTTGATAGATATGGTGCATTTATTGATGTCCGAAGAAAACTCTCTAATGACAATGTAAGTTCTCCAATTTACAGAATAGTTATTGAATATGTTGTTTTTAGTTTCTGACGATAGGAGAGAATTTCATTTGTTAGGCTAATTATTTTATTCTGGATTATTTTAGATCTAAGCTTCTAACCTTTTGTTTGTGTTGAATTTTGCAATAATTTGGTTGCTGAAAATTAAAGACAAATACATGAATTTAAAATTTAATGTTTATAACTTCTCCATGATACTGTATTACTGTTCAATAATGAAATAAGGGACCAATTGAGTATTACTTCAAATGATATACATCTTGATCTGACTTTTAGATATTACAAATTAAAAAAAAAAAAACTTAAATTAATAATATTTTTCTCAAGTAGTTAAAGTAGATTAGAATTTTTTAAAAATGAAACAGTCTAGATTCATTAATAAATATTGTACATCAACACTATATTTTGTTGTCAAAGGGTTTATTGTTGATCGGATTATTGATACTTTATAAGCTACATAAATGTAAATGAGCATAAATATGTAATTATTTATTCAACTTTAATTAATACTTAAATTTAGAGACAAAGAAATTCAATTTTTCTGTATCAAAAATTTTATTTTTTATAAAATTAAAATAACAAATTAAATTTTATTTTATTTTATTTTTCCTAAAATTTCAATAATAATTAAATTTTATTTTTTATAAAATTTCAATAAGAAATTAAATTTTATTTTTTTATAAAATTTCAACAAGAAATTAAATTTTATTTTGTACAAAATTTCAATAAGAAATTAAATTTTATTTTTTTTTATAAAATTTCAACAAGAAATTAAATTTTATTTTCTATAAAATTTCAATAAAAATTTTAATTTTTTTTATTTATAAAATTTCAATAATTTTTTTTTAATTTCAATAAGAAATTAATTTTTTTTTTTATAAAATTAAATAAATTATAAATTTTAGTATATATATATTGTAAAAAAATAAAAAACAAACCAAGGGATTTTTAAAAAAAAATTTATACCCGTTTGTAATTTTTAATATTAAAATACAAAAAATGAAAAATCAGTTTGGAAATCGTCATGGGCCATGGTGATTTCGTAATTAATTTTTTCATTTTTTTTTTGAAAAATACAGTTGAGAAATCGCCATGGCCCATGACGATTTTTCAATTGTATTTTTTAATTTTTAAAAAAATTTAATTGAAAAATCGCCATGGCCCATGACTAATTTTTTAACTTGTTAAAAATAAGCGAATTTTGAGAATTAATTTGAAAACAGTGGTATTTCGATAATTCAAATATTAATTAACTTTAAAAAATATTTTAAAAACACTGATCGGCAAAACATTTTATGTTATTGTTAAGCTTAATAAGATCCATGATCCATTCTTCACGGAGAACCTAAATTGAAAAACCATAAAATAAAAAAAAATAAAAAAAAAACACTTTTTTTAACTATTTTCTTTTTGCTAATATTTTATAAAGAAAATAAAATAATAAAAAAAAAGCTGGTGCGGACCGTCACCGTACCCAACAAACTTCTTTTCTCTTAATCTCAACGAACTGTACAGTTGGAACTGTAGAATTTTAGTGTGAGACACTGAGACCCTACTTTCCCTTCTTTCTCTTTCTATCTCTGCAAAAAAAAAAAAAAAAATACCCTTTTTATATTAAACCAGACAGCCCCAGCAACGTTGCTTTCCCTATACTTCAAATGGCTGAGAAGTAATCTCTTTTGCAGAGCAATAACCTCTCTCTCAAAAAACATTAACTCATTTTTTCTAAGCTTGACCTGACCGCCATTGAAGAAACCAACCAAAGCTTCTCTGAAATTTTTTTGAAGCTCTTAAGACTCAAAATTGGGTTGAATTAACCAAGTGGGTACTTTTTATTTTCAAGAAATTGAACTAGCTATTTTTCAGAATTTCGAAATTGGATAGCTTTTTTTTTTCTCCTTCCCCATGGAGCCAAACGCAGGGACGACGGAAACCAGATCTAATGTAACGGCGGTGGATGGGGACGAAGTCGCGGCACTCGAATCGCTCCAATTTACAGACGAAATCCACCGTTTGATCTCGGCTCCAACAACCGATAATGCGAGTTCCTTCAAGGCTCTGCTTGAACTCCCGGCTCCACAAGCCGTTGAGCTTCTTCACTCTCCCGAGTCGGCTAAGCTTATCGCTGCTTCGGCTCCGAACGTTGAAGATTTCAAAGGCAGCTTCTATTTTCCTTCTAATAGTGGTTTGATTGAACGAGATGCGAGATTCTCTGCTTTTGCTGGAGAGGGTAACAACAACAATAAGAAGAACAACTCGCCTGAAACGACGTCAAAAAATTCAAGCGCGAATCTTGAGAAGGCGGTGAAGAGTGAGCCGGCGGAGACCGAGTCATCTCAGCCGTTGGTTTCTGATCGAACGGTGGAGAAGCGGAGTATTAAGAGAAAGGACCGAGAAAAGAAGGTGGAAAATCAAAAACAAAAGAAAATTTTGATCTAGGGTTTCTGGGGTTTTCCATTTTTGGTATAATAATTTTGATTAATTTGTTTTTGAGGATTTTTAGGCTAAAGGGTCAACTAAGAAAAGCAAAACTGCGGCGAACGAGAGCTCAGAGGACGCCGAGAAGCTGCCTTACGTTCACGTTAGAGCTCGCCGGGGACAAGCAACGGATAGCCATAGCTTAGCAGAGAGAGTAATTTACTAATTTTCATGCTTGACTCCTTAATTAGTTTTGCTTATTAGTATTTTTTTAATTTGTTATTATTAAGCTAATTTTGGTGTTTAATACAGGCAAGGAGAGAGAAGATTAATGCACGAATGAAGCTGCTACAAGAGTTGGTACCTGGATGCAATAAGGTCAGTTCTATTGGATTAATTGGTTGATTAATGATTTGATTGTGATTTTGTGATTATATTAAGAATATCTGTCTAAAACTCTAAGTGGGGTACAAAAAGTGTGATTACATCTTTAGATTATTTTTCTTCAGTGACGGTTTTGTCCTTGTCACCTTTTGCACAAAATAGTGAATTACTTTTATAACAAGTGCTGATCTGGTGTCCTAGTGGCACTTTGGTAATTTTAATGTTTTAGCTGTTTTTCTTTTGTGGGGAGAGTTTGTTAGAAGTCTAATTTTGTCTTTCAAAAAAGAGTCCGAATTTATTGCTGTTTTAGTGAAGTTAGTAAATTAGAAAGCTATATTTTCTAGTTTTAATCAAATCTTTTGAATTGATGTTTTGGATTTGAATTATCTATGGAATGTATATAGTTTTATTTAAATGACAATTCTAGCCTCTGACGTCTATGGAAGAAAAATTTAGTCATGTGGAGATGCTAGCTGGACATTACCATGAAGTGCTGTAGACATGTCTATTGGCTTGTTAGATTAGATGTCTTTATGGGGTCCCATTTCATTGATGTAGAATAGTTTCTAACTTCTCTTACAAGTTGCGTATCCATCCTCCATGGGATAAGTAGAAAAAGGATGACAAAAGAAAATGCCTTTTATATGCCAAATGCCTGCCTAACTACATGGGGACATGATGTGATACTCCATGGCAAATTAGTTTAATTGTTCAAAGTATAATCTTGATTTATGCCTTAACAGTTCACAAGATCTTTTTTTTTAACAAGTGAAAGCAGCTCTGAGTCATTTTCTGGTGCCTTTTCTTCATCAAGTGACCACAATTCAGTGATGACTAAATGAGCAAACCTGTTAATAACCTTTTTTTTTAGGACCAAAGTCATGATCTCCTTAAAGCTTGACAGGGTGAGAGATGCCTAATTGTTGGAAAAATATTGTTGATTTTAATTGCTTCAAAATTGATGCATTTACATTGCATCCTTTGAAAGACTGGACATCTAAAGGCTTCCAGCTAGCTTTAAATTTCTGTTTTGGAGAAAGTCGCTTTGGAACTTATTTTGAGGCCATGATGGGGCTATCTATCTGCAGGCCATGAATTCTTCCTTTGTTTCCTGTCTGTTTGATGCTGAATTAAACTTATGTGGCTATTGTGAAAGTTGAAATCTGAATTTTCAAACAATCAGATTCTAGATGGATGCCCTTATATTAAACCTGAAACTTATATGCTTCCAATTGAGTTGACTTCTTGCTCTTTGGCCTGGTTTTCAGGCCATTTATTTACAATATTTGAATTAACTGAGATTAAAATTTTGGATTTAGACTTTCTTTTCACTCAATGCATCCATGTAGACTGAGTAAAGCTCATTGTAATGGCCTATACAAATTGTTTTCTGTAGTCCCAAATAAGAACAATAAATGAAAAGTTCGAATGGTGGGTGTCTTCTTCTTGTGTGTTTGTTACTATAAAACTATTTTATAAGGAGCCAGCATCAAGAGCTTTGATAACTACATTTTTGTTTTCAAAAGCATTAGGTTCAAGAATTTGACTGCTCTAAAAAGCCCTTGTAGTTTGGATTTCTTTAGAATGCATACAAATTCAAATATTTTGAAGACTTTTTGCAATATGAGAAATATTATGTGCCGCAGATTTCTGGTACAGCATTGGTGTTGGATGAAATCATCAACCATGTGCAGTCTCTACAATGTCAAGTGGAGGTGAGAATTGTGCATCTCAAGCATCAGGTTTTTTTTTTCTTAGATACCAGCAGGTTTGAAGTTGTAAGAATATGAATTCAAGACGTCTTCTTAAGCAATGCAAGTGGACTAATAGGGTGTAGGGTAAGACAAGGGACTTGGCCACTGGATGGGCCCCTATTAAATCGCTATGGGTTTTAAAAAATTTTAGTGTGTTTATTTTTACCAAAATCACTTTCAAATGATCATAGATGTCAAGATGGCCTGACATTAATCATATTACATATTTGCCAAGAGTTTAGGTGGATTTCACCAATTTGTAGGAGGGCCCTTGCTGTAGAGATTTTCTGTGTTCTGCAACCCTTACAATGTTGATTTTCTCTCGGTTCTTTGCTGTTAACATCCTTTGCTGGTTAAATGGAAGCATTTGCATTGCTCCCAACCATAACATGAAAATTTTGCAAAATTTAGCAAAGATCCAACTAGGCTCAGGCTGGCATATTTTGTTCTATGTGTCATGCTGTGGTTTTACTTGCAGTATCTTCCATTCCCGTGGTCTGATTTTGGTAACATATTTCTTTGATTGCAGTTCTTATCAATGAGACTTGCAGCAGTGAACCCAAGAATTGATTTCAACCTTGATAGTATATTCACAGCAGAAGTAAGTATCGGGCACCTTTGTCATATATGTCTAGTCTAAAGTTGGGAATTGAAAGCTCTTCTTGTGATTCTCCCAGTTGATGTGACAAGTAGCTCTGCAAAGTTTTCGGCCTTTTATAACTTTGGTGGGAATTAAGTAACTGCTATATTCCTCTAGAGCACTTTCATGAAAAATTCTTTTTCATTCCAGGATTTTTGTTTATGAACTTGGTATGTACAATGGTAAAGCCTAAACGGGTATACACTTTATTGTATGGCTTCTTCCACTGGATTCCTACCCAGTTTCTTAAAAGACTGTTCCTCATTAATATTTAGAGGGCAGTGGATCATGTCTGGACCACCATCTTCCATCTGCCTATTTATGCTTTCAACCATTTGTTAATGTGTGATTGGGAACAATGGTTGCCAGTCAGCTGAATGTAAAAGTAGTCATTTCAATGGAAAATCAGAATAGTGGGGTCCATACATGAATGCCCATGATTGCAGGAAATTATTGAAATTCATGGGTCTCAAACGACTGGCATTGCTGCTTTAGCTGAACGTGTTCAATGAAAATTACTGAAATGGTGCTAGTAAATTACCCTTTTGTAGTGAAATGACTACATACTCCATTTGAGTACTTTTTCTTGTCATGTAAATTGGTAATTAGATGAAGCTCGTGAATTAACTGTATAATAGATTATGTTGGTATAAGCATCTATACAATGTCCCATTTACACGGTAGCCCATCAAGTTTCTCTTCTTAGGGCAATCCAATAGCTATTGATTTTAGTTACCTGAAAGTTTCCACTAACATGTCTGATCATCTTTTAATACGTGTAGAGTGGATCTCTAACGGACGGTAACTTCCCCAGCTTGGTTATGCCTCTGATGTGGCCTGAGGTTCAAGTTAATGGGCAACGACAACAGTATCAGCACCAATCGTGTTTTGATGCTCTTCAGCAGCCTTTTTGGGGAAGAGAAGAAGTCTGCAATAATTACATTACTCCGGAGAACTCACTTTTAAGTTACGACTCCTCAGCAAATTCAGGTAGATTGCTTTCTAAATATCATAATTATTAAATATGCAAACCACAACATAACATTTTGAATCACAACTAACTTTCAAGTTTCAACTTAAACAAGAAATACTTGAACTATTCCCTTAGTTTCAAATGGTGAATGGACAACCAACAAAATATTGAGTTCAGGCTTTTAGGCTGCTGCTGATAAGTTTCCTCAGATTCCATTCAATCAACTCATTTTCATGTAATAAGTTCAAATGGATTTTGGTGAAACAATGGCATTGCAAATTATGGACAGATTGATTTTTTTATTTCTTATTTTTTTCAGTTAAAGAGTCAAGTTAAAAGAGATTTGGTAATAGTTTAAGGAGTCATGGTTTATTTATCCCTTTCATTATCTGCAGTGGCTATTATTATACTATTATGCTCGATAACCTAGGGAGGAGCTAGTTGGGAGGATTGTCTAATAATTTAATTGTGTTTATCCTATAATTACGTCATGTAGAGAACATCATTTATTTGTTAAGAATTGATGTATAAATCTTGTTGTAATCTTCCAGATGTTTGCTACATGAAACTTTTATCGAGTTTGATATTAGTCATACCTTTTCTATTCATATCATGAGTTATATCTTTCTTCTAATGCCAAGTAAACTAAGAATGAGAATAACTTCTATTGCAACTTTGGTGCAGCGACGTTGCACTCAAATCAATTGAAAATGGAGCTATGAAGTCTGAAGAAGTTCAACGGTTAGATTTATCGAAAATTTGTTCTAGTGCTTAGCTAGTGTTGTATATATAAAAATATTAGAAATTATCAGGAAGTAGAGGAGAGGCCTCACCACTTATCTCTGGGTTTCCATGTCTTCTATTTGCCCGAGTCAATCGAAAACCTTGGATTTCTCGAGACCGAAGACAAGAAATCTGAGTATGCTGTTATTTAAATATATATATATATATATATATCTTACTATATAATACTAACTCAGAGTCATTCAATCTAATACTTCATTTGCAAGGTTGATTGATTCATATTGTAAAATCATAGAACGAACTATGATTAAACTACTATGGAAGTTGGCTTCTTTTGTTCAGTATATATGATGTCTGCCCTTTTTAATTTTGAAGACTTGATAATTAAGAAGCTTTTATTGATTGTAGAACCATATTTATTCCTTCTCACTTGACTCCATTTAAACTGACTATGGATCTTTATTGTTATGTTGTAAAGGCACAGTCTGCTCTTCTTTATGTTGTGGATGAATTTTGCTGTGACTGACTATGACTTTATGTTTATGACTATGAACTATCAAAAGGGTTCCACTGCCCCCCTATTTTGTCCAATGCTGTATGTAGTATTTGATTAGAAGGGTGACATTTACACACTTTTTGTTTTTACAAAGGAAGCTGCCGTATGAGAATAGGGGAAAGAGTTGTATATGCTGAGATTCGAATTTTAAATTTGTTAGATGTTATTTTCTTAAAATCATTGTATAGATTAATTGAGCTAAATTTTGGGTTCGACATTTACACCTTCAATTCCAATGAATCAACTCTCGTTCTCCACTTTCTCTTCTGTTCTACCCGTACTTTCTCCTTTGGGTTCGACATTTACCTTTGCCTAGAGGTTTAATCGAGCCGAGTTTGTTCAAACAGTAAAAAGCTCAAGCAGTTTGAAAATCAATTGTTTACCAACATGTTCGATTATATGTTCATGAACGTGTTCATTTAATGTTCGTGAACAAATTCATTTAATTTAAATAAACAACACGAAAACACTCAGTTTTAAACTAATAGAATTCAATAACAATTTTAAAATTTTTAACGAACACGAATTGAACATAAACAAGTTTAAAAATAAATAAATGAACATGAACATAAAGATCTATTCGTTCAAGCTCTATTTATTTACAACTCTACTTGAAACTTAAGTTTGAATCTCAACTCGATTCACCCATTTATATTAATATTTTAAATTTTATTTATAATTATAATTAAAATATATTATTTATTAATATAATAATATATTCGAACCCCGACATAAAAAGTTCATATACAAGGCTTGGGCTCGAAAGAGACATGACCCACGGGTCTGCCGGGTTGCCTGGCATGGACACCTCTTATACAAAGTCCAATAAGGGAACGTTGTTGTTGAAAAAGCCCCAAATATGAGACGGCGTCGTTAAGAGCAATTCGACTCTGTCACGAAGCTCTTCTACAGTTGTACACTTGTACTAGCCAAACAAAACCCCCAACGCTTCCGAGTCCCCAAATTCCCTCAACCTGACCTTTCCGGCTTCAGCCACGCCACCACGATGGCCTTGACCAACATGCTCCGCCAACGCCTCTTCTCCCGGACCTTCTCGTCCCACGCCGGTTCAAGCCGCTGGACAACGCCTGGTCACCAGGAGCGACCTAATGGTTACCTCTTAAACAGGACCCCACCACCTCCTGGCCAATCCCGCAAATGGGAAGATTGGGAGTTACCTTGCTACATCACAAGCTTCCTCACCATCGTCATCCTTGGTGTCGGCCTCAACGCCAAGCCCGATCTTACTATCGAGACTTGGGCCCATCAAAAAGCCCTCGAGAAACTCGCCGCCGAATCGGTTTCTTCTTCTGACTGAGATGTTTTGTGTCCAACTCCAATCTGGGTACGGATCTCTGGAACTCTTTTGATTTTCTGTTGTTGATAAAATGTGTAGTTCAAATAAATTATTGGTTTTTTGTATTGTTGAAGGATTTGTAGTTGTTAAAAGTTTTATGGGTTTTAATTGGATTTATGCTTTCGATGATGATGAAGTCATTGGCTTATTTGGGCTAACAATCTAATATTTACTTTCTGAGTTAATGGATTTTGAGTTTAGTTTGCTTAACCAATTATATGATGTTCAAAGAATTTGAAAATAAATTGGGTTAATTTGCCCCGTATTAATATGCCAATGCCCCAATGCTATCCTTATAAAAATGGAATATCTTAGAAAATTTGTACTGTAGTTAGTTTAGTGTTCAATTCGTTAGTTCTTTTGGTAGGTTCTAGGAAACTATAAGTTCTTTAGAGGTTCTTAGTTGAGAAAGAATAATCCAGATTCAACTTGTTTAGTTGTTTTAGCCTGTGGAGAAATCAATTATGTAGGATTCATGAATGGTTGAGGATGGTAGCCTTTACACAAGGATAGTATTAGGAAAAGATGGGTTATGGGTTGACCACTTACCTCTGTGGGTGGGATTTGTTAAGAAAGTGATGCTTATGTCAGAAAGAAGGGGCAAAAAGAGAATGATTCATGGTATTGTTATGTGTAAAGGCCTGTGTATTAGTGTTGAGCAAGTAATAGTTAGTATCAGGATTGCAATTCAGTTGCTCAGTGAAGGACTGTATTGATTAAGTTGCGATTAAGGATCTGAGAACAGTGATGTTGTTAATCAACTACTATTTCTCGAATACAACCTGTTATTGTCAGTTTTGTAGTTTCTTTTCCACATTGTCTGTCATTTTAACACCGTTTGTTTAGTAATGAAAAGTCTAGGAAACTCAAACTTCAGTCTCATCCTTGACATTTGGCCAAGGTTCATCTTCTAGGCTAAAACATTTTCTCATTAACCATCTACTTCAAAAAATTTATGCATTTTTGTCTGACATTTGATAGTCAATGCCATGGTTGCAAGCATGTTTCAGAGGAAAAGACTATTTTGTTTGATGGAATTGTGATTGTCTGATTGAGAATATGGGAGCAGGGAAAATGTTGAATTGTTGTATTGTAATATGCTTGAAGAAGGATCTCTTGAACTTTTTCAAAGAAACCTTGCCAGCTGGTTAAGTTGCATTTTCAAAGCTAAAACCATTTTTCAGTTGCCGTATGGTTTAGAAAACTACAGTTTCGTTTCTAGCACCATTGCAAGTATGTTGCAGTGGTGAGGATTATAATTTTTGATAGAGTTCTCAATTCTGATCAAGGATGTGGTATTTGTGGTCGGAAATATAAAAACAGCAGGTAATGTTGACACCCTGTTTTTGCCAATTTTTAATGTTCATAAGTATGATCCTGCAATCAGGGTATTTTCTTTATTTTTCATCACATAGTCATAGCCTAGGTTTTAATCATATTTGTTGATACCAATTCTTACTGCAGTTGTCATTGAGACCCCTCCTTGCTTGAGATCATTAGGATATGTTTTCGATATATGACTATGTTACTCGGACTCGGTGTGAGTGTTGGACACGGGTATGTGTCCGACACGGGTACGTTTGATTTATTCTAAGTTTTTCTATGTATTTGGAGGGTCTTGGGGGATCATATCTTCATGCCCATGTCTAAATATGTGTCGGACACGGGTACTTCAAGAAAAATAAAAAGTCGGAGCAACATAGATATATGAATTATCCCTGGTAGAAGTATCATCTTTATTTATGTTGTTTGCAACATGAATGGAAAATTTGTGCCTTGTAGTTATTTTATTGTGGGGTAGTTAATACTACCTGAGAACTATAACCCTCTGCCCATCAGTTAACCAGACCATCTCCACCTTCCTCGCTACCCCCTTTCTCTTACCTTCATCTCTTTTCTCTTTCACACAATTCTGTAGTTCCTAGATTTCTTCCACTTATGATGCAAGTTTCTTGGTAATCTGTTGTCCTCTTTGGAGTCTCTAAGGTTCTGTTTATTAGAATGGAACTTCCTTTGCTATCTCAGAAACCCAAAATCACAAACCATACAAATTTCTCAAAACCCTAAAACCATAAAAACTATCCTGAAAAAGTAGGATGCCCAGCCCAACACACGTTAGTTGGAAGCAACGAATGATTTCTTCTTCACTGTTTGTTTTGGCTGATCACAAATTGATACCTAATGATTTCCCCAAATCGATATAACCCGTAGGTTTTTCTCTGAATTTTTGTCCAATTTTGTGTTTTTCTCCAAATCGATATAAACCTTAAGTTTTTCTATGAATTCTCTTCCCCCAATTTAGTATTTTCCCAAATCAATATAAGCCCTAAATTTTTCTCTAATTTTTTTCATCTCTTGTGAATCTTACGAAAAGATAAAAAATTGTGTTTTTAATCTTTTCTAATTTACGTAAAAATTACGATAATAAAAAAGCCATATCAGCATTTCAATGTCAAAGTTGTATGAAAATATAGATTTCATATACTGTAAAATATAAACAGAAAGAAGAAGAACTGGATATATATTTATACGAACAGATTATAACAAATATGTAGAATAGAATATAAAGATACTTATAGTAATTGATTTGAAAAAATCAATATCGAGTCAAGGTTGGATTTCTAATTGGATTTCTAATCTTAAGACGTTTTTTGCCTGTCTATAGGAGCTTACAGTTTGACGCAAATCATCTTCCAGGTTTTTTTCGATAATCGTTGCAAATGAGAGCACACTCGGATGCAACACAACGAACAGAAGAATGCTTAGTCTCTCTCTCAGATGATTGGAATATTTTTAGTGAATTAGTGAATTGAAACAGATACAAAACACTCCTATTTATAGAGACGTAGAAGTTTGTTTGATCAGACACATCTGTAGGGCAAGAACCGGTTCGGACAACAGACAAGTCTGTAGCAATGAACCGATTCATCCAACAGCAAAAGACACATTTGATGGAACTGACATAGATCGGTTCGGATAAACCGAACAGACACATTCTAGAAGAAGAATTATTCGAACAAAAATAAAATAAAGCTGGTTGGTTCGGTTTGGACTGAAAAATTAAGATGGTTGGGTAGTAAAAAATTAATTACTGACTTAAACCCTACTAGCCTGGCTTGGCGACGGTGCGCGCGTGTGGTTCAATCCAAGTTGTGTAGATCCTCACCTTTCACAAAAACTTGGGTGCCCCTTGGGGCTCAACCCATTATGACACTCTAGTTTATATAAACTATAAGCTAAAGTCAATCTTAGTCCTATGTGTGATATACAACCAACCAAAACTTCAACTAACTTCTCTTCCTCTTCAAGTGGGTGTATAATGAGACTAATTTTTCATGCACTTTGATATCAATTGTGTACATTAATTTGCACCGTGTATCTAGTTATGCCAACCTACGTATTAGAATATGTATTTCATATGTATACACATAAAATATGCTATGATATCCAACAAAAGTGAGCACCAATTAAAATGTATCACGCTTTTTATTGTGCGAGTACATTATTCCGTTAAAAAGTTTTTATTTGAACTAATCCGAATGATTTAAAACAAGGAGTATTATCTGGTACACTGTCACTGGAGTATTTAGATTCCACAAGCAAGGTTAACAGGATGACACATATCGCTTGTAAAGTTAAAAAAATTTACATTATCAGTGTACCAAAAACGAACCCTTAAAACAAATAAAACTATAAAATCCTTAATTAAAAACCAATCTAAACGCTAGATCTAAATTAGCATTTAACCTAGGGTTAAATCTAATTTGTGGCCAAAAGATTGTTCTTTTTAATTTTTGTCAATTAAATTTTTAAAAAAGCATAAATTATTTTGTATGATGCTTTTAGACAAGTTTTTAGAGTGTCCATCAGTCAATTCATGAACTTATGATTGAGAGGCAAATGTTAAAAAAATTTATTAATGAGTATTTTAAAATATTTTTTTAAGATTAATTAATATATTATTTATAATAATAATATTATATTAATTGTAAAAATTAATTATTTTATTTATTATTTTAAATATATTTAATAAATATATTATTATATATAATAATTTAAAAAATTATTTTTCAGATATTTACTAGCAAAATTCAAAAAAAAATATTGGGTCACCTCTCTCATAAGCAAAACTGTCTTTTCCCATCATCCAAGTTTCCATGACCCACTCTCATTCTTCAATATTTTGGTCAAAATATTTAGAAAATATTTAGAAAGTCTCTGTACTATAGCATCTAATGCAAATTAGTCTTTCTATTATAAAACTAAGTAATTTAGTCCTTGTACTTTTAAAAATTGAAGTAAAAAAGTAAAATCACTAATTAGTGTAACAAAAATTGTTAAAAAAGCTGACGTGGTATTTAACCTTGTGTTTATTTGATGATGTGACACCAATAAAATATATTATTTTAAGCTGACGTGGATAAAATAACACACTAAGTTGGCAAAAAATAATTTGATGTGACATTTTTGTCAATTTAGTTTGTTATTTTGTCCATGTCAGCTTAAAATAATATATTTTATTGGTACCACGTCAGCATTTGACATCTACATCATCAAATAAACACAAGGTTAAAAGCCACGTTAGCTTTTTTAACAGTTTCTGTTACAGTGATTTTACCTTTTTGCTTTAATTTTAAAAGTACAAAGACTAAATTATTCAATTTTATAATAAAAAGACTAATTTGCACTAAATGATATAGTACATAAACTTTTTAGATATTTTGACCTCAATATCTTTGATATTTTTATTGTACATTGGCCCATTTGGGTTTCTTTTTGTTTGACCTTAACTACAATAAGAACAATTTAGGTAGAAACGGTGAGAACAGTTTCCTTTGTAACCGTTAGATTAAGTATATTATCTTTGAACCGTTGATATGTCCAAGGGTGACTTGTATTTTTAAGTATTCAAATGAAAAAATAAAATAAAACAAGTTTCAAAGCTTCTTCATCTCCAACGGAGAGAGATTTCACCGAGACTGAATCAGTAGCAGAAGCAGACAAGATAAGAGCTGCAAGATCGGCTACGTTATCAGTAGCCAGTTCGTAAGCCAAAGCAAAGCGAGAAGGACGAGACAGAAGCGAGAGGGAAGAATCTTCAACAAACCGAGCATCCCTTAGCTAGAGTTCTAACCCAAAAATCTTTCATTTTCTCTTTTTTTTTTTTTTTTTATTTATTTATGATGGGAAATGGATTTTGAACCCAAAAAGCCTCAATTTTGAGTTCAACAAGAAGAAAAAAAACATTAACTTCAGCTATATGCTTTGAGAAAAGCCTTCTTTTCATCAAACTGAAGTCTGAAGAAGCTCTACAAAAAAATAAACAAAGAACCCATATTTTATTTATTGTTTTGTTTTTTCATCTAGTACAAAAAAGGACTGGGAAATGAGAATTTGATTGGCCATTGATGTGGGGCTCTATGATTTTCTTAGAGAGAAGATTCTTCACGGACATAGCTTGAGATTATAATTTATAAAAACACCACCAAAGAGACCAAACAAACTGATGATGTTGTAAATGACATGAACATATAAACGGTTGGACGATAATATACTCGATCTAACGGTTACAAAAGAAATCGTTCTCACCGTTCTTACTAAAATTATTCTTATTGTAGTTGACACCTTAACAGATGCAAAAAAAGGTTGGCCCAATTTATCCCAAATTCACTTAGCTTTGAGAAAATGAAAGAAAATCCGTCTTTTATTTATGGTTGGCTGATTAATTTTGTAATTATTAATTATCGCCTTTAATTTTTTTTTTTTTTAATTTTTAATTTTGATCTAAAAATAGCTAGTTTTGAGTTCAAAGAAAGATTACATCTTTTATGCAAAGTCCATTTATTGCTGTGAGAGTAGTTAGAATTTAGAAACTACTTTAAATGGAAATCGACTTTTTATATTTGTGTATGAAAATGAGTAATTCCAAAACTGAAGTGAACGTTAGATGAGAATTCTTTTCAAGTAAATCGGGTAAATTAGAAAATTGTTATTTTGCCCAAAAAACTTTAAAGTATATGTGGATATAGGTGTAACTGAATTGACTCGAATTCAAAAAAAGCTCGAGTTCGATGCAAAATTTATAACTCGAAATTCGATTCAATTTTATTTTTAAAGTTCAAGTTCGATTAGAAATAAAAATTAAATATTTCAAGCTTGACGGATTAGGCTTGTTTACCTAATAATAAACGAGCTTGATTCTTATAATCGACTTCAAACTCGATTATTTGTATTAGAATTCGAGCTTAAATTGAGGTTTTAATTATTAATTAAAAAAAAAAAAAAAAACTCGATTAAGCTCGCGAGTCGTTCGAGTCAGATATTAAGATACTCAAACTCGACTCGCTCAATAATTCAAGTTGCTTGAACACGAACTCGACAATAACCGATTATAATTTGAGTTTTTTTAAAAACTTGAGTAACTTGCGAATATAAATATTTGATTTACGTCCTAAAAAAATAATAGCATAAATTCTTATTTTTATCGGTTTTATCTAGGGGTGAGAAGTAGTTGGTAAAACTGACTAAACCGACGGGTTCCTTCGATAATTGGTTCCTTCAGTTCGATTTAGTCAATTTTAATAAACTTCGGTTTGAAATTTTGGTTTAAACATTCCGATCGAAAATACGGACCCATAATTAAAAATTAAATAATTTTTTATTTATATTACCCATATCCATACCCATCCAAATCCATAAACAAAAGATCCACCCACGCCCTACCTGCCTCGCACAAAAATCCCTAATCCTAAATATTTTTCATTCTTTTCTTTTTCTCGTTTCCTGCCTCACAATCCTCACTCAGCCTCTGCCTCCAAGCTCCACCCACTCTCCAGTCTCCAGCCTCACTCACTGCCTCCGCCTTCCAAGCTCCAAACTCCAAGCTCTCGCCTCACTCATTGCAACACTGCCTCCATGCGTGTGCTGCTGTAGCGACTGCTCCCATTAAACCCGTACTACCACCTCCATAAATCAACTGGATCTTTTGTTGGGCAAGTATTACTCCAACTCTTATGGCTTCATCAGCAAATATGTTATTTTTCCCTGGATAAGCACCTCCAAAGACACAAATTTTTTTAATGCGCTGGGACGAAGTACTTTCCATTTTTTTTTGAGTGCCTGAAAGAGAATGAGTACATGGTGTAATATATAAAGGACTGAGTAGTGAATCAGACAAGAGTAATAATGTCGCCGAAAGTGTATTTGACCTGTCAGAAGAAAATGTTAACCTACCTAACAAAAGATTTTTGCGTGATTTCAGGAAGAAAATCAAAAAGAGAAGAAAAATCAACCGTAAAAGACCAATAAAAAAAAATGAGAATAATTACACAAATCGAACAACACGTAAATTAAACCGAAATGAAGTTATTGCAAATCAAACCAAAAGCTGAGAAGTCATTTATTGTAGTTGTGATTGTGGCTCACATCTTCCCCTGGTTTTACGTCCAGAAACGGCTTAAACGCCTTCTATGAGTCGAGGATATGCTTCCCATCCAGTTTTCTTACAAGCTGGCAAACAGGGTCTTTTAACATCAGATTCCCAAGATGTTGCCATTCCCTTTGGAATTGCGGCCATAAATCAAGAATTTCTCTTTGTACGTCTCCACTAGGATGCGTCTCAAGAGAAAGTTGGATATTACCCAAATTCTCCTTACTCAGTCCATCCTTAATGAATTCAATTTTATCATCTCGATTAGAGGACGGAATCCCAATAGAACGACATTTACCGTTACACGTCCATCGTGCACATTTGTGGCAATTTGAACTCATGCGCTTTGCTCGTCGCTTCTTTGCAAAAGTGCTTCTACCTGTACCTGGTAAATGCAAAACAGGAAGATATTCATCTTCACGTACCTTGGCTTCAATTATCCAACGTATGTCTTCAGGAATCCCTTTGTGCATAAGCATTCTTAATCTTTCAAATCGAACTTGGTAAAGCTTCAGTAAAATATTTCGAGGAAAAAGAGGAAATCGTTTCTGCAATCGTGTGAGAATATCATCCATCCTGAAAAAAAAAATGAAAGAGAAATTGAAAGAGAAATTTATATACAATATCAGTTTTGTGGGTAGCTGATGGAACCGACTTAAATAATCACGGAGTACCGTTATCCGCCGTTTAACCGGGGTTAAAAAATTATATTTACATCTAGTTATTTTCAAAACAAGGATCAGAAAGAAAAACAACATAAAAAGACTCAAAAACAAAACACTCTAAATAAAATCCTAAATTCTTCCCCCCACACATAATTCTTACATTGTCATTAATGTGATGCTATTAATCCCAAATGAAAGAATCATGTGTAAGTGAAAAGAACTAATAAACAAAATAAACTTATGCAGCCTAAATGAACTTAGAAACACTAAACACAATTAGCAAAGAAACATAAGAAAAAGATAAAGAAAAAGAGAGCAAATCTGAGGATGGCAGTTTGGCAATGCTTTCACTAATTAGGCTGCCTCCCCCAATTAGCACTTGATTTAGTGTTTTGAACCTAACCAACACCCCTTCTTGGCATTTTAGGCTTGTCAGGCTCATACATGAAATTTCCCAAATTTATGCGTTTGAGAGGAAGCTTTCTTTGCACAACAGTGGATGCATTCTCCATTACAAGTATTATTCCATCATCCTTTGTGGTGCATATGTCATCGAGGAATGGAGCATATTTTGATACTTGTTGAATGACCTCCACAAACAAGTTGTTTAAGGTTTCCGGCATGTGTTGTTCATGTTCTTCCTCCTTGAACTTTGCAAATCTACTAGGAAAAGGTGGAGAAGAAACATTAGTAAAAAGTGAAACCTTAAACGTTACCTCAGGTGCCGAAATACTCTTATTTGGATCTTTGGCTTCATTATCCTCAAGAATAGAATCCATCTCTAATTTTGTTTCATCCTCATCTTGTTCCTCATTCTTCAAGGTCATAATAGTAGCATTCTCCTTTGGGTTAACCATCGTTTGGGCTGGGAGTTCTTCAGATCTTTGTGCTACCCATCCCACCATACTACTAGCCAATTGGCTCATTTGCTTTTTCAAACTCTGGATGCTTGCCCTTGTTTCCTGTTGAAATTGCAAAGAATCAGTAACAAGAGAATAGACAAGATCTTCTAAAGAAGTACCTGAGTTTTGAGTCATATGTGGTGGTTGAAAAAGATCTGGTTCTTGAGACCATGATTGATTGAAGCTAGATGGATGAGTGTAATTGGCATAAGGATCTACTTCTTGGAAATTTTTCGAGTAGCCATAATTAGTATGATCCCACCATCCCTCATGGTAAGTGTTTGAGTAATGATCATACTGTTGGTCTTGGAACACTTGATGGCCTTGACATCCTCCCATGGCCAATTGTTGAACTGGGGAGGTGAGATTGGCTTGTTGATTCTCCATGTTCATGTATGCCACCAACTCTTCAAGTGTTAGATTGCTCAATTCCATTGTTTTTTTTTTTTTTTTTTTTTAATTTGAAAAGAAAAACTTGTATGTACAAGAAAATAAAACTAATTAGAACTGAAAATAAGAATAAACCAAGTAACAAATAAACTAAAGAAAGCAATCCCCGGCAACGGCGCCAAAAATTTGATGCACCCAAAAGAGTGTATCTTATTTAACCTTGCACTAAAAAGATCAATTGTAAGTATAATGATTAGCAAGGGTCGAGTCCTCAGGGATTGGGTTTTAATCTATGAGTTATTAGTTTATAACTTACGTTCAAAGAAAACAATAAAAGAAAAGGGGTTTTTGAAGTCAGATTTAAACTAAAGTAAATAATAAGAATAAGATGCAAGGCGGTATAACCAGCCAGTAAAAATATATATACTAAATTAGGCGGTATAACCAGCCAATAAAAATAAAACAAAGTTAATATACAAATTAGGCGGTATAACCAGCCAATAAAAATAAATATACTTTTAAAAATAAGCAAACTAGAAAAGTAAGAAAACAAGTAAGTAAGAAGAATCAAATATGAAAAATATGGTTAAGGTTTCATTCTCCACCACTAGACATCATTAAGAATCAATTTCAGATCTATCAATATCAACCAACTATCAAAGTTAACAACCGTAGATAACAACAAGCTCTGTTATCCCAATCTTTCCTTAGTTTGTCGTTAAATAGAACAAGCTCTCTATTTAATCTCTAACCATTAAACAACCTAGAATAAGCTCTCTAAATTCAATTTAATGGCAGCTTTATGATGAGAAAGATAGGTTGATCTAAGCAACAAACACATAAGCTCGGATTGTTCAACTTAGGTTATGTTCCACTTTGCAATTATTGAAAACTTGACCATAATCATTAATCACAAATTGCCACTTATGAATAGGAAATCAAGACAATTACACGGATCAAGACTCCTAGACTAGCAATAGATAATTATCAAGATCTATCCAGTTGTACACCTAAATAAATCAAGACAACATCATGAACAATTCTTGTAGAAGAACATAAGCAACTTTGATAGAAAATTAATGATAGATAGAATCTCAAAATCAATCACAAAACATGTCTAGGGTTTTGAAATCACCCTTAACCAAATAGAAGTTTAGCCTAGCATAGGCATTGTAAACATAAACATAAAATTAAAGAGAATCTAAGAAGGAAATAAAAGAAAGAAAGAAGAAGAAGAAAATAAAGAAAAAGAAAACTAGAGAAAAGAAAGAAGAAGAAAACTTAGAGAATTTTATTACAATGGCTAATATCCTACCAATGTACCATGCCTCATACAATCATCCAAGGCCTTCTATTTATACACATTTTGGAGGACTAAATGACAAGAGACAAGCTTTACAAATTTCAAAGGTAGGTATAATAGGTGGGTGCATTTTTCTAACAATTTTCGTCATATTGTATGACAATTTTGATCAGCCAACTTGATGGTCGATTTTGTCAATATTGGAAGCTTGATCTGATCACATGGTCTTCTAGAAAAATGTTCCCCTATCAGTTAGTGATCCATAGCCGTTAGAATCAGCTCATTTTCTGATGTGGATCAGAAGATATGGGCAAAATACCAAAACAGGTCAGCACAGACGTCATTGCACATCAGCCAACTTGATGGTCGATTTCGCTAGGGAAAACGACTCCGTTTCAAGAAGTGTAAAACATGAAAAAGTTAGATATGCCTCTTAACTTTGCACGGTTAAAATTTCAGCCTTATTGCTTCAGTGAAACTCCAGATATAGCTGATATGGCAAAAGGTGTCGGAACTGGAACTGAACTGAATTTAATTGTTGATTTAACCTAGTAATCTGAAATCACTCAAAGAAACTCGTAAAAAAACACCAAATTACATAAAAATATAAAAGATTATAAACACAATTAGACTAAGCAATAATAACTCGTATTTGACATAAAACAATAATAAAACATAACTAAAAACTATATAATTATACGAGTTATCACCAAGCAGCCCAACAAGACACCAAACAGGCCTTGGCCTGCCCACCAAGCCCCACCCAGTTTTCTGGGCCTTCCAAGCAACAAGCCTAATTTTCGAGCCCAATTGATGGGCCGGCTAGGGCAGGTAGTGATAACTCGTATAATTATATAGTTTTTAGTTATGTTTTATTATTGTTTTGTGTCAAATACGAGTTATTATTGCTTAGTCTACTTGTGTTTATGATCTTTTATATTTTTATGTAATTTGGTGTTTTTTCACAAGTTTATTTGAGTGATTTCAGATTACTAGAATTAAGGGCAAATCCAGTTCAGTTCCAGTTCCGACACCTTTTGCCATATCAGCTATATCTCGAGTTTCACTGAAGCAATAAGGCTGAACTTTGTATCCCTGCAAAGCTAAGAGGCATATCTATCTTTTTCATGTTTTACACTTCTTGAAACGGAGTCGTTTTCCCTAGCGAAATCGACCATCAAGTTGGCTGATGTGCAATGACGTCTGTTCTGCACCGTTTTGGTATTTTGACCATATCTTCCGATCCACGTGCGCAAATGATCTGATTCCAACGGCTACGGATCCGTAACTGATAGGGGTATATTTTTCTAGAAGACCATTTTATCAGATCGAGCCTCCAACATTGACAAAATCGACCATCAAGCTGGCTGATCAGAATTGTCATACAATATGACGAAAATTGTTAGAAAAATGCACCCACCTATTATACCTACCTTTGAAATTTGTAAAGCTTGTCTCTTGTCATTTAGCCCTCCAAAATGTGTATAAATAGAGGGCCTTGGATGAGTATTGGGATACATTATACATTGGTAGGATATTAGCCATTGTAATAAAATTCTCTAAGTTTTCTTCTTTTTTCCTTTCTCTAGTTTTCTTTTTCTTTATTTACTTATGCTTCTTACATTTCTTTTCATTTTTAGTATGTGTTGCTAATCATATTGTTGAGGTGATGAGGTGAAGCTCTTGGTAAATGCTAAGGTTAGTCTCTTAAACATGAGCTAAAATGAATCATCATTTATAAACACTAGTATAGATAATATTTTCTTTTGGTTTAAAATCATACTTGCAAAGTAGAGATCTTGATTCATTATTGACAATGAAAATGGCACAGTAAATGCTTGGTTTCATAACCTTGATTTGTTGTAGACATATACCTTGGCATAAGGAATGCTTGGACTCTTTTTATGAGTTTTGAGGACACCAAATGAACATAATATCATATGCTATGGACGTTGGACAATTTGGACTGAATTGCTAAACCTTCCGATTGGAACCTCCCTTATGTGTGGATTTCAATTGTGTAATAAAACAAGATTAATCTTAGCATAACACCAAGAGTGGATTCTCTAACCTCAACATCCTTTCTTATTGTTTTTTATATCTTGTTTAATTGCTTTTATGTTATTTTGTTTATTTTGTTCTCTAATATCTTGTTTACTTTCTTTGTTATTGATTCCCTAATATCTTGTTTATTTTCTTTTTCATATATATTTATAAACTTATACTTACTAGTACGCTTCCCTGTGGTTCGACCTCGGACACCCGAGAATTTATTACTTGAACATAACCTGCACTTGGGTTTACAACTCTTAATTGAGTCTCCATCAAGTTTTTGGCGCCGTTGCCGGGGAGGCAATACTAAGTATATAAGTTTATAAGTATATTTATTTTTATTGGCTGGTTATACCGCCTAATTTGTATATTAACTTTGATTTATTTTGGCTGGTTATACCGCCTAATTTTCTATATATTTATATTTATATTGTATATTAACTTTGTTTTATTTTTATTGGCTGGTTATACCACCTAATCTGTATATTAACTTTGTTTTATGCTTGTTTGGCGACGTGATTTTAGATCTCGTCGTTTAGTTAGATTTTATTGTGAAACTTTTTCAGGTAATCTTTCTAATACAACTCCTACCATGGCTGACAATGAAAGTGTTCATGCTGAAGATGAGAACAGACAAGTACGCACCATGCGTGACTACTTGCAACCAACTCGAAGCTCATCACCCTCTTGTTTTATTTTTCCTCTCAATGCAAACAACTTTCGTTTTAAACCAGGTATGATAGCTTTGCTTCCAAATTTCTATGGGTTGGAATCGGAAAGTGCTTACTCGTTTCTAAAAGACTTCGAAGATGTATGTGTCACCTTTAATGACCAACAATGTACAAATGAAATTGTCAAGCTAAAATTATTTCCTTTTTCTTTAAAAGATAAAGCAAAAATTTGGCTTCATAATTTAAAACCAAGGTCAATTGGCACATGGCAAGAATTACAAACTGAGTTTCTAAAGAAATTTTTCCCAGCACATAAAACTACTGCTTTGAAAAGACAGATTCAAAATTTCAATCAAAATCAAAATGAAGCATTTTTTCAGTGCTGGGAGCGTTTTAAAGATTTGTTAAGTTCTTGTCCACATCATGGTTTTGAAAAATGGCGTCTTATTAGTTTCTTTTATGAAAGTTTAACTCCCGAAACTAAACAATTTGTTGAAACAATGTGTAACGGTGAGTTTCTAGAAAAAGAACCTGAAGAAGCCTTTGACTACCTAGACCATTTGGCAGATAACTCTCAAGCCTGGCACACAGATAATTCCTCTGAAAGTTCCAATAGATCTAATGTTGTTTCTAACAGAGGAAAATATCATTTTAGTCAAGAAGATGAGATAAAAGCTAAAGTAGCTAATTTGGCTAGAAAGATTGAAGCCATGGAACTTAGAGAAGTAAAAGAAGTCAAAACGGTTAAAAATGAAGAAAGTTGTGGAATTTGTGAAATCATGGGACACCCCACTTCTGAATGTCCAAACATTCCCATTCTTAAAGAAGCGTTGCATGATCAAGTAAATTCCATAAACACATTTAAAAAGCCTTTTCCTTCTCCTTACTCTGAAACGTATAACCCTGAATGGAGAAATCATCCCAACTTCAGTTGGCGGAATAATAATCATGTTCAGGTACCACAATCTCAAAAGCCGGGCAACACTTTTTCCTATCAACCTTCACGTGTACAAACCTTGGAAGAGACATTGCAAGCATTCATGCAAACACAAGCAAATGTGAATAGCCGGACTTCACAGGACATCAATGAGATCAAAAACACCTTGTCCACATTGACAGCTTCATTACGCACTCAAGAAAAAGGTAAGTTTCCTGCTCAACCTCAGCCTAACCCTTCTACTCAATGTCTTGTTTCTTGCTCCAATGAAACTCAACAGGAAAATGCCAGTTCTATCACAACTCTTCGAAGTGGAAAGGCAATTGACAAAAAGATTCCATCAAAAGACCAAGATCCTCTTTTCCCTCCGAAAAGTAATGGTAAGGATGATGGTAAGTCTGAACTTCTTGAAAATTTGGACAAAGAAAAAGGTATACATCCTGCTCCTTTTCCTCAAAGGTTGCGAACAATAAAGAATTTGAATCAAAATGCAGAAATTTATGAACTTTTCAAACAAGTTAAGATTAACATTCCTTTATTGGATGCAATCAAACAAGTTCCATCTTATGCTAAATTTTTGAAGGACATGTGCACAGTTAAAAGGAAACATAATGTACAAAAGAAAGCATTTTTGACGGAAAGTGTGAGCTCAATCATGCAGCACCTTACTCCACCAAAATTCAAAGATCCTGGATGTCCAACAATCTCATGCATCATTGGAAACACTAGAATAGAACGTGCATTGCTTGATCTTGGTGCTAGTGTTAATCTTTTGCCTTTTTCTGTTTATCAACAGTTAGGTTTAGGTGAACTCAAGGAAACACCTGTTACACTTCAACTAGCTGATGGTTCTGTAAAAATTCCTCGGGGGATAGTTGAAGATGTTTTGGTTCAAATTGATAATTTTTACTTCCCTGTTGATTTTATTGTTTTGGACACACATCCTGTTTCAAATCCAAATGTTCAAATTCCTGTTATATTAGGCCGTCCATTTCTTGCAACTTCTAATGCTCTGATAAATTGCAGGAATGGTATGTTGAACATTTCTTTTGGAAATATGACTTTAGAATTAAATGTGTTCAACACTTGCAAGCAACCTGGTGATGATTCAGAAGTACATGAAGTGGATTTCATTGAAGAACTTGTTCATGAACATCTCACCACTACCACATTCCATGATCCTTTAGAAGCTTATTTAATTAAATGTGAGTTTGATAATGCTTCAGAAATTTCACACACTTATTCTTTGTTAAATTCTTTTCAGGTTAAGCATTGTTGGAAACAAAAACTTGAGGAACTCAGAAATGATGCATATGAGAATTCTAAAATTCATAAAGAAAGAACTAAAGCCTTTCATGACAAGTTAATTTCAAGAAAAACATTTGATGTTGGGCAAAAAGTTCTACTTTATAATTCTAGACTTCACATATTTCCTGGTAAGTTGAGATCAAGATGGACTGGCCCATTTGTGGTTAAGCATGTGTATCATTATGGAGCAGTTGACATTGAGAATCCTCAAAATGGTAACGTATTCAAGGTAAATAGACAAAGACTCAAACTCTTTTTGGAAAATCATGTTACTAAAGAAGAGGTTGTTTTTCTTTCTGATCCTTGTTTTGAAAATAACTAGATGTAAATATAATTTTTACTAATCTTCAAAAAAAAAAAAAAGTTTGTTGTGTTTTAAGCAATTTAGAAGTATTCATTCTGAACAAGGTCTGAGTAAGGGAGACTTGAGACATACCTTGTCAGTTTGATTTTAATCTTTTTATGTTTACTTGTTAATTTTTGTTTAGTATTTTAGGATTAATTAAGTTGCATGAGTTTGTTTTGTTTTGAGTCTTAGTTGTTCCTATTCTTATGTTATTAGTTCTTTTCTCTTACACATGATTCTTTCATTTGGGTTAATAGACTTACATTGAGGACAATGTAAGAATTAAGTGTGGGGGGAATGATTTAGGATTTCTTTTATTTTTGTCTACTATTTTTTTATGAGTCTTTATTATTATTATTTTTAGTGTGTTTTAGTTCTTTTTTAATACAATGATGAGATATGAATTGCATAAGTCTAAAACAGATTTATTAGTGAGAAGATTTTCATGAGAATTGAGCTTGATGTCAACCTTTTTATGAGCCAATGTTAATATGATATGTTGATTGAGAAAGAAGCATGTTCAGACTTAATCTGACTTGTATAATCATCCTTGTGAGTTTTTGAGCCTATAATGATTGATGCATTATACAAATCAATCTAATTTCTTTCTTGAGTGCTCATATGATTACATGATTCTCTAGAACTTGCTTTAAACCGTTTGAGACTATATTGATACATGTGACAACATGAATATGATAGAGGCATTAGGATTATAACCAGAGCCAAACAGCCATCCATTATTAATGTTCTAAGAGAACATCCCCACTAGTGAGCCAATTTGAGCCTACATTAAATATGCTGTTTTATTGGTAACCACAACTTACACCTAGCCTAAATATACTTATATCCTTACCCTTGTTCTAAAGATGGATTATATATTTTGAGACATATTGCAAAAAACAAGGGATATTTTTAGTTGAAAATTTGGGTTAGAAACAAAAGATAAGTGTGGGGGAAGAAAAGAAAAGAAAAAGTCAAGAGAAAAGGAAAGGGATCATTGTTAAATACATTCCCATATTCAAAAAAAAAAAAAAATCTTCTCTTGAACTTCTAGTTAAAGTAAAGAAAAATATGTTACAAAGTTGGTTAGAATGAAGCAAAGGCTCAACATGAATATTTAGCCTATGTGACTATGTACTTGTAAAGAGTTTTGAGAAGTTTCTTTGTATGATCTTATTATGTCTCTAAACTTTATGAACTCTTTGGAACCTTTGTGATATCTTTATCCTTTTGTTCTTCAACCACATTACAAACCCCTTGGCCCTATTACAACCTTGATTAAAGACCTCTTGATTTATGAAGTTGCATGATCTTTTAGTGGAGAATAGGTGGACAAGCAAGCATATGGTAGAAGTGTTTTCATGAGATTGATTGAGTGTAAACACTTTACCACTACTTTAAAGAGTGAAAATCAAGAGAGTATCCCATGTGAGAAGTTGAGATTAAGTTTGAATATACACTATTTTGATTGAAATATGTTATGTTATTATTGGCTTAACTCAAACTATTTACATTCAAGCAAGATTTTTTGTGAATTTCTTTAAGCTATTGATTAGTTTTTAAGACTTGTCCAATGATTATCTCTAATTTATATTGGAAGGATTAGTTATAATTATTATTTTTAGTTTTTCTTATGTTTTCAATGTTTGTGGGTATCGTCCTAGTAAACCCTCACGAGACTAAACTCGTCCACTAGGGACACCTAGGGGTTTAAAGGCTTGTGTCACATGCTAAGTGCCACCGTGATTTCCTACGAAAATGGATTAGATTAGATTTTCTTATTTTATTTTTATTGAGTCGTTGCTAGGGACTAGCAACAATCTAAGTGTGGGGGTGTGATAACTCGTATAATTATATAGTTTTTAGTTATGTTTTATTATTGTTTTGTGTCAAATACGAGTTATTATTGCTTAGTCTACTTGTGTTTATGATCTTTTATATTTTTATGTAATTTGGTGTTTTTTCACAAGTTTATTTGAGTGATTTCAGATTACTAGAATTAAGGGCAAATCCAGTTCAGTTCCAGTTCCGACACCTTTTGCCATATCAGCTATATCTCGAGTTTCACTGAAGCAATAAGGCTGAACTTTGTATCCCTGCAAAGCTAAGAGGCATATCTATCTTTTTCATGTTTTACACTTCTTGAAACGGAGTCGTTTTCCCTAGCGAAATCGACCATCAAGTTGGCTGATGTGCAATGACGTCTGTTCTGCACCGTTTTGGTATTTTGACCATATCTTCCGATCCACGTGCGCAAATGATCTGATTCCAACGGCTACGGATCCGTAACTGATAGGGGTATATTTTTCTAGAAGACCATTTTATCAGATCGAGCCTCCAACATTGACAAAATCGACCATCAAGCTGGCTGATCAGAATTGTCATACAATATGACGAAAATTGTTAGAAAAATGCACCCACCTATTATACCTACCTTTGAAATTTGTAAAGCTTGTCTCTTGTCATTTAGCCCTCCAAAATGTGTATAAATAGAGGGCCTTGGATGAGTATTGGGATACATTATACATTGGTAGGATATTAGCCATTGTAATAAAATTCTCTAAGTTTTCTTCTTTTTTCCTTTCTCTAGTTTTCTTTTTCTTTATTTACTTATGCTTCTTACATTTCTTTTCATTTTTAGTATGTGTTGCTAATCATATTGTTGAGGTGATGAGGTGAAGCTCTTGGTAAATGCTAAGGTTAGTCTCTTAAACATGAGCTAAAATGAATCATCATTTATAAACACTAGTATAGATAATATTTTCTTTTGGTTTAAAATCATACTTGCAAAGTAGAGATCTTGATTCATTATTGACAATGAAAATGGCACAGTAAATGCTTGGTTTCATAACCTTGATTTGTTGTAGACATATACCTTGGCATAAGGAATGCTTGGACTCTTTTTATGAGTTTTGAGGACACCAAATGAACATAATATCATATGCTATGGACGTTGGACAATTTGGACTGAATTGCTAAACCTTCCGATTGGAACCTCCCTTATGTGTGGATTTCAATTGTGTAATAAAACAAGATTAATCTTAGCATAACACCAAGAGTGGATTCTCTAACCTCAACATCCTTTCTTATTGTTTTTTATATCTTGTTTAATTGCTTTTATGTTATTTTGTTTATTTTGTTCTCTAATATCTTGTTTACTTTCTTTGTTATTGATTCCCTAATATCTTGTTTATTTTCTTTTTCATATATATTTATAAACTTATACTTACTAGTACGCTTCCCTGTGGTTCGACCTCGGACACCCGAGAATTTATTACTTGAACATAACCTGCACTTGGGTTTACAACTCTTAATTGAGTCTCCATCAGGTAGCCAGCAGCCCAGGTGGCTTGCCCATTGGCCCTTATCCCTGCCTCCAGAAACCCTAGCCCCTGCAACCTCAACCCCACACGACAGCCACCTCCAACACGCCATCCACCTCCAACATGCCAGCCCTTGCCAGCCCCCTCCCCTGTACACGCCACCCTCCATAAAACGAAACCCCCCGATAGATCCTGGTCGAGTCTCAATTCGGATCTAAGCCCCCTCAATCGGCTTCCCCCACCACCAAACCCTCTTTCGGCATGCATCCACCACCGACACAGCCACCACAACCACAAACAACAAAAAAAACAACAACAACAAAAAACCCCAAAACCCAAAAAAAAACCTATTACAACCCCCGAAACAGCCACACCATCACCTACATCACCAAACACACCACCATCGGCATACAAAATAACCCACAAACACAAAACAACAAAAAACGACAAAAAAAAAAACTAAGGGTTTTTCTTGATCTAGGGGTTTCTGTCAAGATTCGAGCAAAATGGGGCCCGAATCGGAGAAAAAGGGGTCGAAACCCTATTGGGTGTGAGATTTGGAGACCATTGGCGGCCAACGACGGGGCATGGCGGTCGGCGCGGCGGATCGGCGCCGGATTCTGGGTTTGGGGCTGCTGGTTCTGGGCAGGGTTAGAGAGAGGGAAGAGAAAAAAACTAGAGAGAGAGGAGAAAAGAAAAAATATAAAAAGGAAATTTTTGTTATTTATAGAGCACCGAAACGGTGCCGTTTCGGCCAAAGAAAGATCCGCGCACGGACCCGGATCCGACCCGGGGTCCGCGCGCCTGACCCGTGGGCACCAAAAAAAAAATTCGGGTCTGTCCAGACCCGGCTCAGGCCCAAAAGGCCTGGCCTGACCCGTATACGCAGCAGGCCTCCTGCCCTGGACCCAGCAGCCCACTGCATTGACTTTGGGCCAACCAGGAAAGAAAAGAAAAAAAAAAGAAGAAAAAAAAGAAAAAAAAAGGGAAAAAGAAAAAAAAGGAAAAAAACAAGCTAATTAACTAAATCCTCCCGGGAATTTCATCCGAGCAGTAGGCCTCGACTCCGCACGTTTTCGAAAGTAAGTTTTATTTTATTTTTGTTGTTTTCATGTTTTTATTATCCGACTTAATTTTATGTTATGTTATTTATTATTTTTTTTATTCTAATAATCATTATTATTATTATATTATTATTATTTTTGTTTATGGTTCATTTTTATTATCTATTTTTATTTTATGTTATTTATTTTTATTAATTTTTTTCTTATTTATTTATTTTATAATAGTTATCATTATGGTTATTATTTTATTGTATTTTATTTCTGTTCATGTCCATTTTTTATTTTATTATTATTTGTTCTTTTAATATTATTCTATGGTATTTATTTTGTTATTTCATTAACGTCATTTATTTCACTTATTTATTTTATTATAGCTGTTATTATATTTTTCACCATATTATTATTTTTGCCCCATTTATTATTTTATTTTATTATTATTATTATTTTAAATATTATTCTATGGTATTTATGAGTTCTCTGCTTGGTCTGCCGGGGAGGATACCATCAATTATTATTAATAACGAAATATTTTTTTAAAAAGCAAAGGTGATTCGGAGAATGCCAAAACAAGTAAAAAAAAAATTCATGTTTTGCCGGGTCTGCCGGGGAATATTGGAAATTTTGTATCGATAAAGTCTGAATCGTTCTCAAATGACATAAATTTTTTTGAAAAGGAAATTTTTAAATACCGAAATTAAAACCAATTTTCACCGAGACTCGATATAACACACACACGATCAATAAGGTACTGTTTTATACAGGCGTTGTGGGGGTGCTGATCCTTCCCCGCACGTAACAGACTCCCGAACCCGCTTTTGTTTTTTCTCTGGTTTAAAGCGCAGACTTCAAAATTGGTTTTTTTTTTTTAAATGTTTTAATTAGTTTTAAAATGTTTTTATAAAAATTGATTTTTGACAGGTGTCCAATCACACCTAAACAAAAAAGATTAGTGGCGACTCCATTTGTGTTTTCAAAATCGTCGAGCGACCGAAAATTCGTTATGACAGCTTGGCGACTCCACTGGGTACCCACAAGAGAGTCAGGCCTAAAATTGATCACGTGTTATCAAAGTCTCGATTTGTTGGTTTAATTGGTATTCAATTTTAATTCCCATATTTTTTTATTAATAAGGAGAATTTTGAAAATAATAAAATGTTTTTAAATATGTCCATATTCATGTACATACATTACTATTGTTCTCTGGTTACTTAATTTTATATATTATTATTGCTCTTTGATTAAATTATTACCTTACATTGTTTATTCTTTGCCTTGGTATATTATCGGGGTATTCGGAATATGGGTTATACAGTAGGTGGTAAAAGGTTTGTTTGTACCTCCTCACATACTACACTTGCATTCGCATAACATAAACTCTATACCCGAGTTTCATCCTTTTTAAGTGGAAGTAAAGTAAACTACGCCTTCGTGACTAACAATCCGCATGGGCTAGCGAAACACTTCCGGAGTATGATATTCCTATGCCTTCGTGATTAATAATACGCATGGGTTAAGGAATAAATACTCTAACAAATTGAACCCATTCCTCGGATCGGGGTGCTTTACTAGCCTTCACAGGCGACAGTGAGGAACAATTTGGGGCCTTTAGAATTCAACCGAACCACATATAGTGAACCCTACAAAATCGAACCCAGGTAGAGCAATGCCGAATTTTTGTTAAATATACCGGAACTAGGTACACATGAAGGAACATTTTTAATCTTTCTCTATTTGTTTTACTTTCCAAATAAGCATGATACACAAGGTAAAGATGAATGTACATCGCTCTTAATAAGTTTAATATTCCGCCCCCAAAAGGCACCTTGATGCCTAAATAAGTCGATACTGTTGGGGCAAATGTTCATTAACTTTTTGAATTTGTAAATATGAAAAAAATTTCTTTCAAGCACCCTTGCATTTCATACATCTCGTACATTTCATGCATTAATGCACTTGTAAATAAAGCATGTACATTTATAATTGTATTTTTGATTTCACAGTGATAATAATCTCATTTGATAAATCGCATAAACACTTGTTGTTGATTAAATAAGAATTGCAAACCGGTAGTGTTGAATAAATATTTGGACACCTGTACCATAATAAGACCCACTACCCCAAAAGTTTTTGATAAAAATTGGTTTTTGAAAAATAATATTTTGATTTTTGCGGGGAAAATGTGTTTCAAAAAAAAAAACTGTGGATTGAATTTGGGGGCAAATTTTGTGCAATAAAATTGTTGAATAATTAAGTTTAGTCCAAATAATGTTAATTTAATTATTGAATATTTTTCTGTATATATTCGTGCATTAATTTGTTTATTCTTTAGACAAATCAAATTGGCATCATGTTGTAGTCATAACATGCATGGTCATTTCGCTGATATGGTTATTTCTGGTGAGATGATTGAGAATGCTATCAAGAACGAAAAACTCGAAGGAGATAAGACATCCAATGCCGAGAGAAACGAGGCACCTGAAAAGAAAGAGGAACATGTCCAGGCTGTGGGAGAATTCACTCCATATCCCCAATTCCCTTCATATCAATCATATTACTCTACCAATGCCTCTCCAAGCCATTATCCTTATCGGCCAAATATTCATCCCCAAACACCTAATCCTATGTCAGCCCCTGCAACTAGGCCTGCTTCCCAGAAACGACCGCGAGGCAACCAAGAGAAATTTTCAATCCCAATCTCCGACCTGTTGCAATTACTAATAAGGAACCAATACCTCACCCCTGTGCCTTTGAAAACAACTCCAAACCCATCAGCAAAGAGTTATGACCCAAACATCAAGTGTGAGTATCACATGGGGGCAATTGGACATTCAACTGAAAAATGCAGACAACTGAAGGAAAAGATTGAAGGTCTTGTCCACGATGACATTTTGACTCCAGAGCTATTCGAACAGTGGAAATCCGCATTGCCATAAATCGGTTTCTTCTTTGGGGGTCTTGAGGATGAGAATAGTTACCTTTAAAAGCATGTCAACAAGCATTGAGGAATATGCATGTAGTTCTATGCCTCATCATGAAAGCACTTGTCTTATGTTGGCATCCACATGAAATAAATAAATTTTTAATTTCAAATGCTTTGTGTTTATTGTGTTTTAATAATAATTTGAATTTGCAAAAATAAACATTAAGGAAATTCTTGATTTTGAAGAATGCGTTCTTAAAAGAAAAAAAAATCTTTCTTCACATTAAGAAATGATGGGGAGTCTTGAGATTATTGATGATCATTGTTAGAAATGACCCAACACCCTTTCACCTCTCTTTCGGACTTGCCTATGCTTGAATCCTTTGAGTTTGAAAAAATCAATTCTTCCAGGAATATATTGTTGATTTTCAGAAACCATAGTCAGTGTAATAAGAAAAATGCAGATCCTAGTTTAGGTTATGAGCAATGGAACAAACTTTTTGAAAAACCCGAGCTCTTTGGTGTCTCAAACAAGTGAAACCTTTTTCAAGAATCTGGATTATGGTAAATTGATGTGTGTCAAGGTTATGCCAAAACCATTCACATCCCTTTCCGTAACCACAAAACAAGAGTTGCCCAGACGTTACTTCATGATTAACGTCTCAGGTAACAATGACTAAACCTGATTTTCTCATGTTCCTAGAAAAAAACTATTTTTGAGCCATATTCTTTCTTGTCCCTTCGGACAGCCCAAAAAAAAAAGACTTGAGGTGTTCCTCGTAATGATACGAATTCTCATTTGTATGACCAGTCAAAGGGTGCATCATTTGTAGATATGGAGGACATGTGGTGAATAAGGATGAAGTAATTTTTGGGGCATGCATCAATCGAAAAAACCAAAAAAAAAGAAAAAGAAAAAATGAGTGTGACATCATGCATTTATGAAATTGAAGATGATTTCAAGAAAGAAAAAACATTTTCATTATTTTCCTCTAGGGAATGACTTTTCGATTTACGTGCTTGTGTTTGAGATGAAAAATGACCATCTTTCATCATCCTTTCACAAATTACAAAATATCTTTTTGCTACCCTTTTTGAGCCTAATGAATACTTTCGTTCTTTCAACCCCGATCAAGGATCACCCTCCACACTAGGGGGCAAATGCGAGGAAGGATCTTTTCAAATGTCACAAATAATGAAGTCCTGGTTCAAAAACGAAAAAAGAATGCCTTGAATCAAAGAGCAATTTGAGCTTCCAAATAACTACGGGCTCACCTTGTCAAAATAGAAATGCCAAAAAAAAAAAGATAAAAAGAAAAATGAAAGCAAAAAAAATAAAAAAGGAAGAAGTAGAACGGATGAAAATCATCGGATAAAGAGAAAGCTCAGAAAAGACAAATGTTTCGAAAAGAATCCTCCTCATGAAATAATCCTTGATTTGATCACCTTTAAATACATGTTTGGGCCTATTTATCTTTTCTTTTAGTACCTCGAACCTCGGCCTACATTAGTACCTGGAAAAGACCATTTTGATCGAGCATGGTCATTTAAATTGATGAGTCTATTCTTAGAGAAATGCATGAGACTTCGGTCTCCTTTCTGGTTAAAAATCCTTTTTGGATAAGTCTTGATTTCTTGAATGCATGGTGAAACATTTAATTAAAAAAATGAAAAAATGGAAAGAATGAGACTCTAGGGTGAAAACCCAAAATGGGCAGTCTAGAGTAAAATAAGAGAATTTCGATGCCGCTTATGGTATTGTCAAGGCCATAACAAAAGAAGAGGTCATTTTGAAGAAATCAAGGAACATCTGGGAATTCCAAAATATCCCAAAACTGTCAACTCTCATTTGGAGGTTTGACTTCAAAAACTGAGACCGTTTTCCCTTCCATAATTAACTTTCCAGTTTGAACATCCCAGCTAGTCTTGACCTTTGTCAAAACGCCATGATTTGGAAACTAAAAGAAGGTTGAATTTGTTTGATTCCCAAAGAATTCATGTTCTATAAAACCTGTTCCATTTGTGAGTCTAGAAAGGATATACATTTTTCTTGTTGTAAAGTCTCCTTGAATCAACCAAAATCTTGTTGTACCAAGCCTTTCGACTCAATTTGAAAAGTCCAATTTGACACTCAGAAAAACTTCTAACAGTGATCATCAATCTTCAAGAGATTTGGATATCACAACATGAGGATGACATTTTTAGCTCAAAAGTTTTCAGTAAATAAGCAAATATTTTTCAAAAAAAGAGCAAGCAAAAGCAGTTAAAAAATGATAATATTTTTGGAAAAAACCATTTTTGATGTTGGAATAAGGCAAAGGTTCTTCTGGCCCAAAGGTATGGAACTATTGAGGTAGAAGAAATAAACATTTGGCTCAGACTTCAGTTGATAAAATTTTGAAAACTATCGGGGCAAAGAGATAGTACCAAAGTGAAGAAAATGGTTGATATCTTACGAGGCATGAGTGTTTCAGGAGACACTCTGTTTCGAAAAGGAAAAACGAATTGGAAAAGCTAAACCAAGGTTAGGAAAAACAATTGGGGACATTTGCATTTGCATCATTCATGAACATTTGCATATTTATTGAGTTTCGCATTTGCATCGTGTCGTAAAACATTTACATTATTCATGGGTACTTGCACGTGCATCATCAGGGAGCATATGCATTGACTTCGCATGACATTCACATTTCATGCATGACATTGATTATTTGAAATTTTGACATGTGAATTTGAACCTTCAGTGAGATTTTCTTCAAAGATATGATTGTGAAAGATTTTCAGGTATGATCACCAAGACCTCCGGGCACCGTTTTTAAAAATCTCCGGTTTACAATTTTTTTAGACCTATCTTTTTTAAGACCTTTGGGTATCGCTTTTAAAACCTCCCGGTTTCCTTTTTCAAGACCTCCGGGCACCTCTTTTGCAAGACCTCCGGGCACCGCATTTAAAACCTCAGGGTTACCTTTTTCAGACCTCCGGGCACCTCTTTTAAGACCTCCGGGCACAGCAAAAGAAAAGGAAAATTAGAAAAAAGAAGACCTCCAGGCACCTGTTTCAAGACCTCCGAGCATTATTCCTTAAAAATAATGGATAAGATCTCCGGGCACCATTCTCAAAGAAAAGATAATTTTATAAGACCTTCCGGCACCTGTTTTAAGACCTCTGGCCATTATTCTCAAAAGTTATGTTTTCAAGACCTCCGGGCACTATTCTAAAAAATCATTGATAAAGACCTCCGAGTATCATTCTCAAAGTCAGGAATAAGACCTCCGAGCACCATTTTCAAAGAAGTAACATTTTTTAAGACCTCCGAGCATCTGCTTTCAAAAACCTCCGGGTAACATCTTTCAAAATGATATTTCTCAAGACCTCCGGGCACCATTTTCAATTCTTGCAAAGTCGAACTCGTTTCCTTAAGAAGGGTCGAGCCTTGGTATGATTAGTCAAGGTAATCTCTTTTAAGGCAAATCATTTTATCACAAGCTTTCAAAAAAAAAAAAAAACTCCTGATCTTTCCTCAACGATGAACCAAGAGCCTCTCTAAAATTGAACCTCTATAATGGGACAAAATTGGTTTTATTGTCTTTGCCCTATTTCTGATTCTCAGCAATGTGCAAAGAGGGGCAGCTGTAAGAACCGAATTTTGTCCGGGCCAAAACCTGGCCCAACAGAGCCCCAACCCAACCAACAGGCCACACCACTACAGGCCCAGTATGGCTGCACCGGCCCAAACAAGGCCTGCTACCTAGCAGGCCCATTTCCCAATCCCCAACCTAACCTAGCAAACCCTAACCCAAGCAGCCCAACAAAACACCAAACAGGCCTTGGCCTGCCCACCAAGCCCTACCCAGTTTTTTGGGCCTTTCAAGCAATAGGCCTATTTTTCGGGCCCAATTGATGGGCCTGCTAGGGCAGGTAGCCAGCAGCCCAGGTGGCCTGCCCACTGGCCTCTATCCCTGCCTCCAGAAACCCTAGCCCCTGCAACCCTAACCCCACACGACAACCACCTCCAACACGCCATCCACCTCCAACACGCCAGCCCTTGCCAGCCCCCTCCCCTGCACACGCCACCCTCCATAAAACGAAACCCCTCGATAGATCCTGGTCGGGTCTCAATTCGGATCTAAGCTCCCCCCTCAATCGGCTTCCCCCACCACCAAACCCTCTTTCGGCATACATCCACCACCGACACAGCCACCACAACCACAAACAGCAAAAAAACAACAACAACAACAACAACAAAAAAAACCCCCCAAAACCCAAAAAAACAACCTATTACAACCACCGAAACAGCCACACCATCACCCACATCACCAAACACATCACCATCGGCATACAAAATAACCCACAAACACAAAACAACAAAAAACGACCCAAAAAAAAGAAACGAAGGGTTTTTCTTAGATCTAGAGGTTTCCGTCAAGATTCGAGCAAAATGGGGCCTGAATCGGAGAAAATGGGTCGAAACCCTCTTGGGTGTGAGATTTGGAGACATTGGCCGCCGGCAAACGGCAGGCAACGGCGGAGCATGGCGGCCGACGCGACGGACCGACGTCGAATTCTGGGTTTGGAGCTGCTGGTTCTGGGCAGGGTTAGAGAGAGGGAAGAGAAAAAAAACTAGAGAGAGAGGAGAAAAGAAAAAATTAAAAAAAAATTTTTTTTTGTTATTTATAGGGCACCGAAACGGTATCGTTTTGGCCAAAGAAAGATCTGCGCGCGGACCCGGATCCGACCCGGGGTCCGCGCGCCTGACCTGTGGGCACCAAAAAAAAATTCGGGTCTGTCCAGACCCGACTCAGGCCCAAAAGTCCTGGCCTGACCCGCATACGCAGCAGGCCTCCTGCCTTGGGCCCAGCAGCCCACTGCATTGACTTTGGGCCAACTAGGAAAGAAAAGAAAAAAAAAGAAGAAAAAGAAGAAGAAGAAAAAGAAGAAGAAAAAAAAGGAAAAAGAAAAAAAGGAAAAGAAAAACAAGCTAATTAACTAAATCCTCTCGGGAATTTCATCCGAGCACTAGGCCTAGACTCCACACGTTTTCGAAAGTAAGTTTTATTTTATTTTTGTTGTTTTCATGTTTTTATTATCCGATTTAATTTTATGTTATGTTATGTTATTTATTATTATTTGTTTTTATTCTAATAATCATTAATATTATTATATTATTATTTTTGTTTATGGTTCATTTTTATTATCAATTTTTATTTTATTTTATGTTATTTATTTTTATTAATGTTTTTTCTTATTTATTTATTTTATAATAGTTATCATTATGGTTATTATATTATTGTATTTTATTTCTGTTCATGTCCATTTTTTATTTTATTATTATTTGTTCTTTTAATATTATTCTATGGTATTTATTTTGTTATTTCATTAACGCCATTTATTTCACTTATTTATTTTATTATAGCTGTTATTATATTTTTCACCATATTATTATTTTTCTCCATTTATTATTTTATTTTATTATTATTATTATTACTTTTTTAATATTATTCTATGGTATTTATGAGTTCTTTGCTGGGTCTGCCGGGGAGGATACCATCAATTATTATTAATAACGAAACATTTTTTTAAAAAGCAAAGGTGATTCGGAGAATGCCAAAACAAGTAAAAAAAATCATGTTTTGCCGAGTCTGCCGGAGAATATGGAGAATTTTGTATCGATAAAGTCCGGATCATTCTCAAATGACATAATTTTTTCTGAAAAGGAAATTTTTAAATACCGAAATTAAAACCAATTTTTACCGAGACTCGATATAACACACGATCAATAAGGTACTGTTTTATACAGGCGTTGTGGGGGTGTTAATCCTTCCTCGCACGTAACCGACTCCCAAACCCGCTTTTGTTTTTTCTCTGGTTTAAAGCATAGACTTCAAAATTGGTCTTTTTTTTAAAATGTTTTAATTAGTTTTAAAATATTTTTATAAAAATCGATTTTTGACAGGTGGCCAATCACACCTAAACAAAAAACATTGGTGGCGACTCAATTTGTGTTTTCAAAACCGTCGAGCGATCGAAAAATCGTTATGACAGCTAATCCAGCTTTATGATTCAATTCAATCGTATGCCTCATGCTCGAATGAATTTTCAATGTGTGTGTGTATAATCTCTTTGTAAATCATTGCATGCAATCCGAGTAAGTTTATGTCAATGCAAAATACGAATTATAGTACTATATTCTCATATGTTTGCTTTTCATCTCTCTCTCTCCACTAATATAGACTAACACTTCGTCAAGGATCAAGTAGGTCTTTATTAAGCTTGTAATGTAAGGCTAGGGTCAAGGTAGGATAAAGATATATTTCGATATAAGTCACTCATAGACATTTTACATTTTTTTTTCAGGATTTTTGAAAAGCCATAGTCTTTTTCTCAAATTACACACTTCATTCTTTGAATGCACTTCCTTTTAACTCACCACTTTATTCTTTCTTTTTTTTTTTTTTCAGTTCTTCTTTTGTTGTTTTTTTTTTTTTGGAATAAACATCATCATTCCACCCAAATTAGACATGGCTCATAATTATTTCTTGTATGTCATACACATGCCTATGTAGTGAGGGTTTTTCATGGTTTCTTTATTTGGCTAGGCTAAAAGATGTGACAATCAAAGAAAAGAGATATATCAATTAGGCACAAAGAGGTAAACTAAGGATATTAATATTCATAGAAAGGCTAGAAAAGCTCAAATAATCCAAAGATGGCCTAAATCATCTCCTCAACTTAGTGTTGGGTAAGATTTCGCCTCGAAAGAGAATCAAACAAATTCTACGCTTCTAGACATAATTACAATTCACATCAACATAAGCAGTCTTTAAATAAGCAATGCAAATCTAAGTAAGAGATCAAGTGCTCAATTCAGTGAAAATCACATCCCAACAATTAGACTAACAAAAGAATTTAACATAAAATCAAATCATACCTATGTTTTTCCCAAAAGTTAAGATAAATCAATAACCAAATTTTCATCATTGAATAAGGACCTCATCATGATAAAGTGCAATATATTTCAAGCAAATTTTTTATATATAAACAATAAACTAAAAAGAAAACACACAAAATAAACTAAAATTTAAAAAATCACAAAAGACAAAAGAAACATATAAACTAAAAACCAACACCCCCAAACTTAAAACAAACATTGTCCTCAATGTGTAGAAATAAAAAGAGTAAGAACAAGAAAACTCCCCTACCGATGCAAGCAAAGCAGGAGAAGCTCTAGTTTTCCTCTTAGATCTCATTATGCTTGTCCAAGTTGGGTGAATGGTCACTAGAAAAGAAAATAAAGTAAAAGAAAAAAGGCTTATATATAAAATAAAAAAGCCCTTGAACAATAATTCAAAAATCAACTAAGCCCTTATCGTTTTTTTTGCAATCAATTAAGCCCTTTGTCACAACCTAAAAAATAACAAGTCTCATCGCAAGACTCTATTATTCGTTAAGCGTGACATAAAAAAAATCGAGGAAAAGTCGACTTAATTCCTCTAGAAAAATGAAGGTTTTGAAAATGACCTTGAAAAAGACATGGAGTCGCCACCAATCTTTTTTAGCTAGGTGTGATCGGCCACCTATTAAAACCGATTTTATAAAATATTTTAAAAATTAATTAAAACATTTTTAAAACCAATTTCAAGTCTGCGTTTTAAACCTGAGAAATTAAAGAAACGGGTTCGGGACTCGGTTACGTGCGGGGAAGGATTAGCATCCCCACAACGCCCATATAAAACGGTACCTTATTAATCGTGTGTTATCTGAAGTCTCGGTAAAAAATCGGTTTTAAATTTAGTGTTTCAAGTTAATTCCCAATTTAAAGAAAAATAATTACATTTTTAATTGAAAACAATCCGGAATTTATAAATTCAGAATTTTCCTATATTCCCCAACAAACGTGGCAAAATATATAAATTTTAATTAATTTGGAAAACTTTCCGAATCATTCTCATTTTAAAGAAGATATTCTGTTATTAATGATAATTGATGATATCCTCCCCAGCAAACCTGACAGAGAATTCATGAATTATTTTAACTCGAGAATATCTTTATTTTATTGAAAATCATTACCTTTTTTTGAAAAAATTTAAAAGAAATGAATATGTATATGCATGACATAAATAAAATGACATAGCAAAATCTAAATAATATATTGCACCCTAAATGATATGATATGATTTAAATGTCTTAGCATATTCTAAATAAAATGAAATATCCTAAGTTATATGATATATTCTAAATGAAATGAAATGACCTAGGTAACATAATATATTCTATATGAGATGCAATACCCTAAGTCATATGATATATTCTAAATGAAATAAAATATCCTAAATGACATAATATATATCCTAAATGAAATGACCTAGGTAACATATATATTCTACATGAAATGACCTAAGTAACATAATATATTCTATATGAAATGAAATAATTTGAATGACATGGCAAATATGAATGATATGGCATATAATTTAAATGACATGGAATATAAAATAATTCTATCATATAATATGCATGGAAATAAAAATGAAAATAATAATGCATGAACATAGTATATGCTAAATAATATAACAAAAAGAATAATTAAATAAAAAGCATAGGATATCATGAAATATTCCAAATCATATAATAAACAATATAACATAACTCAAAATCATAAAAATATCATAGAAATTTGATGGAGACTCAATTAAGAGTTGTAAACCCAAGTGCAGGTTATGTTCAAGTAATAAATTCTCGGGTGTCCGAGGTCGAACCACAGGGAAGCGTATTAGTAAGTATAAGTTTATAAATATATAAGACAAAGAAAGTAAACAAGATATTAGGGAATCAACAACAAAATAAGATAAACAAGATATTAGAGAACAAAATAAACAAAATATAAAAGAAATTAAACAAGATATAAAAAACAATAAGAAAAGATGTTGAGGTTAGAGAATCCACTCTTAGTGTTATGCTAAGATTAATCTTGTTTTATTACACAATTGAAATCCACACATAAAGGAGGTTCCAATCGGAAGGTTTAGCAATTCAGTCCAAATTGTCCAACGTCCATAGCATATGATATTATGTTCATTTGGTGTCCTCAAAACTCATAAAAAGAGTCCAAGTATTCCTTATGCCAAGGTATATGTCTACAACAAATCAAGGTTATGAAACCAAGCATTTACTGTGCCATTTTCATTGTCAATAATGAATCAAGATCTCTACTTTGCAAGTATGATTTTAAACCAAAAGAAAATATTATCTATACTAGTGTTTATAAATGATGATTCATTTTAGCTCATGTTTAAGAGACTAACCTTAGCATTTACCAAAAGCTTCACCTCATCACCTCAACAATATGATTAGCAACACATACTAGATATGAATAAAATGAAAAGAAATGTAAGAAGCATAAGTAAATAAAGAAAAAGAAAACTAGAGAAAGGAAAGAAGAAGAAAATTTAGAGAATTTTATTACAATGGCTAATATCCTACCAATGTATCATGTCTCCTAATACTCATCCAAGGCCCTCTATTTATACACATTTTGGAGAGCTAAATGACAAGAGACAAGCTTTATAAATTTCAAAGGTAGGTATAATAGGTGGGTGCATTTTTCTAACAATTTTCGTCATGTTGTATGACAATTCTGATCAGCCAGCTTGATGGTCGATTTTGTCAATGTTGGAGGCTCGATCTGATCAAATGGTCTTCTAGAAAAATATGCCCCTATCAGTTACGGATCCATAGCCGTTGGAATCAGATCATTTTCTCATGTGGATCGGACGATATGGTCAAAATACCAAAACGGTGCAGAACAGACGTCATTGCACATCAGCCAACTTGATGGTTGATTTCGGTAGGGAAAACGACTCCGTTTCAAGAAGTGTAAAACATGAAAAAGATAGATATGCCTCTTAAATTTGCACGGTTAAATTTTCAGCCTTATTGCTTCAGTGAAACTCCAGATATAGCTGATATGGCAAAAGGTGTCGGAACTGGAACTGAATTGGATTTGCCCTTAATTCTTGATTTAACCTAGTAATCTGAAATCACTCAAAGAAACTCATGAAAAACACTAAATTACATAAAAATATAAAAGATCATAAACACAAGTAGACTAAGCAATAATAACTCGTATTTGACACAAAACAATAATAAAACATAACTAAAAACTATATAATTATACGAGTTATCACACCCCCACACTTAGATTGTTGCTAGTCCCTAGCAACGACTCAATAAAAATAAAATAAGAAAATCTAATCTAATCCATTTTCGTAGGAAATCACGGTGGCACTTAGCATGTGACACAAGCCTTTAAACCCCTAGGTGGCCCTAGTGGACGAGTTTAGTCTCGTGAGGGTTTGCTAGAACGATACCCACAAACATTGAAAAACTAAAATATAAGTAAACTACATACACTAAAAATATTTACTCCTAATCCTTTCAATATAAATTAGAGACAATCTTTGAACAAGTCTTATAAACTAATCAATAGGTCAAAGAATTTCACAAAAATTCATGCTTGAATGTAAATAAATGAGTTAAGCCAATATTAACATAACATATTTCAATCAAAATAGTGCATATTCAACTTAATCTCAACCTCTCACATGGGATACTCTCATGATTTTCACTCTTTAAAGTAGTGGTAAAGTGTTTACACTCAATCAATCTCATGAAAACACTTCTACCATATGCTTGCTTGTCCACCTATTCTCCACTATTTAGATCATACAACTTCATAAATCAAGAGGTCTTTATTCAAGGTTGTAATGGGGCCAAAGGGTTATAATGTGGTTAAAGAACAAAAGGATAAAGATATCACAAAGGTTCCAAAGAGTTCATAGAGTTTAGAGACATAATAAGATCATACAAATAAAACTTCTCAAAACTCTTATAAAGCACATAATAACATAGGCTAAATATTCATGTTGAGCCTTTGCATCATTCTAACCAACTTTGTAACATCTTTTTCTTTACTTTAACTAGAAGTTCAAGAGAAGATTTTTTTTTTTTAATAATATGGGAATGTATTTGACAATGATCCCTTTCTTTTTCTCTTGACTTTTTCTTTTCTTTTCTTCCCCCACACTTATCTTTTGTTTCCAACCCAAATTTTTAACTAAAAATATCCCTTGTTTTTTTGCAATATGTCTCAAAATATATAATCCATCTTTAGAACAAGGGTAAGGATATAAGTATATTTAGGCTAGGTGTAAGTTGTGGTTACCAATAAAACAGCATATTTAATATAGGCTCAAATTGGCTCACTAGTGGGGATGTTCTCTTAGAACATTAATAATGGATGGCTGTTTGGCTCTGGTTATAATCCTAATGCCTCTATCATATTCATGTTGTCACATGTATCAATATAGTCTCAAACGGTTTAAAGCAAGTTCTAGAGAATCATGTAATCATAAGAGCACTCAAGAAAGAAATTAGATTGATTTGTATAATGCATCAATCATTATAGGCTCAAAAACTCACAAGGATGATTATACAAGTCAGATTAAGTCTAAACATGCTTCTTTCTCAATCAACATATCATATTAACATTGGCTCATAAAAAGGTTGACATCAAGCTCAATTCTCATGAAAATCTTCTCACTAATAAATCTGTTTTAGACTTATGCAATTCATATCTCATCATTGTATTAAAAGGAACTAAAACACACTAAATAATAATAATAATAATAAAGACTCATAAAAAAAATAGTAGACAAAAATAAAAGAAATCCTAAATCGTTCCCCCCACACTTAATTCTTACATTGTCCTCAATGTAAGTCTATTAACCCAAATGAAAGAATCATGTGTAAAAGAAAAGAACTAATAACATAAGAATAGGAATAACTAAGACTCAAAACAAAACAAACTCATGCAACCTAAATAATCCTAAAATACTAAACAAAAATTAACAAGTAAACATAAAAAGATTAAAATCAAACTGACAAGGTATGTCTCAAGTCTCCCTTACTCAGACCTTGTTCAGAATGAATACTTCTAAATTGCTTAAAACACAACAAACTTTTTTTTTTGAAGATTAGTAATAATTATATTTACATCTAGTTATTTTCAAAACAAGGATCAGAAAGAAAAACAACCTCTTCTTGAGTAACATGATTTTCCAAAAAGAGTTTGAGTCTTTGTCCATTTACCTTGAATACGTTACCATTTTGAGGATTCTCAATGTCAACTGCTCCATAATGATACACATGCTTAACCACAAATCGGCCAGTCCATCTTGATCTCAATTTACCAGGAAATATGTGAAGTCTAGAATTATAAAGTAGAACTTTTTGCCCAACATCAAATGTTTTTCTTGAAATTAACTTATCATGAAAGGCTTTAGTTCTTTCTTTATGAATTTTAGAATTCTCATATGCATCATTTCTGAGTTCCTCAAGTTCATTTATTTGTAATTTCCGTAAATTAGAAGCGTCATCAAGGTTTGAGTTGAACATTTTAATGGCCCAATATGCTTTATGCTCAAGTTCCACAGGTAAATGACAAGGTTTTCCATAAACTAGCCTATAAGGAGACATGCCCAATGTTGTTTTAAAAGCTGTTCGATAAGCCCATAATGCATCGTTAAGTCTAAGAGACCAATGTTTGCGATTTGGATTAACCGACTTTTCCAAAATTTGTTTAATCTCCCTATTTGCTAATTCTACCTGTCCATTTGTCTGCGGGTGATAAGGGGTTGCAACTTTGTGTGTAATGGCATATTTCTTCATTAATGTTTCAAAAACCTTGTTGCAAAAATGTGTTCCCCCATCACTTATGATAGATCGAGGAATTCCAAATCGACTCAAAATATTTTCTTTTAAAAATTTAATCACTGTTTTGTGATCATTATTTCGACATGGAATTGCCTCTATCCACTTTGAAACATAATCTATTGCAACTAAAATGTATAAGAAACCAAAAGATGGTGGAAATGGTCCCATGAAATCAATACCCCAACAGTCAAAAAATTCAATTACAAGAATTGGGTTCAAAGGCATCATGTTTCTTTTCGAAATGGAACCTAATTTTTGACAACTTTCACTTGTCTTGCAAAAATTATGTGCATCTTTGAATAAAGTTGGCCAGTAAAATCCACACTGTAAAATTTTTGCAGCAGTTTTCTTTGATGAAAAATGACCACCACATGCCTCGGAATGACAAAACTTAATTACACTACTTACCTCATTGTCGGGAATGCATCTTCGAAAAATTTGATCAGGACAATATTTGAACAAGTAAGGGTCATCCCAATAGAACTTCTTTACCTCATTCAGAAACTTCCTTTTATCTCGGGGGCTCCATTGAGAAGGAATTTTTCCTGTAGCAAGAAAATTAGCAATGTCAGCAAACCAAGGTGTCGTGGAGACAACTAGAAATTGTTCATCAGGAAAAGTATCATTTATTGGTGAGGTTCCAAAAGATTCATCACAAACAAGTCTTGATAAATGATCAGCCACCACATTTTCTACTCCTTTTTTATCTCGAATGGTGATGTCAAATTCTTGCAGCAAAAGGATCCACCTCAGCAACCTAGGTTTTGCATCCTTCTTAGAGAGAAGATATTTTAAAGCTGCATGATCACTAAAGACAACAATTGATGATCCAACAAGGTAAGATCTGAATTTATCCAATGCAAAAACAACTGCAAGTAATTCCTTTTCTGTAGTGGAATAATTCATTTGGACTCTATTTAAAGTTTTACTTGCATAGTAAATTACATGGGGTTTATTATCTTTCTTTTGTCCTAACACAGCACCAACAGCATAGTCACTAGCATCACACATTATTTCAAATGGTAATGACCAATCAGGAGATCTCATAATAGGAGCAGTAGTGAGCATATTTTTGAGTTTTTCAAAAGCATCTTCACAATCTTTAGTCCATTCAAATGCAGTGTCTTTCATTAAAAGATTACATAGAGGTTTAGATATCGTGCTAAAATCTTTTATGAATCTTCTATAAAAACCTGCATGTCCCAAGAATGACCTAATGTCCTTTACTGTCTTTGGTGTGGGTAGATTAGCAATCAATTCAATTTTTGACTTGTCTACCTCAATCCCTTTTGCAGAAACAGTGTGACCTAGTACAATACCTTTAGTGACCATGAAATGACATTTTTCCCAATTAAGAACAAGATTTTTTTCTTCACACCTAATCAATACATTTTTCAAATTGGCTAAGCAATCATCAAATGAATCACCAGAAACAGAAAAATCATCCATGAAAATCTCAAGATTACGTTCAATCATGTCACTAAAAATACTAAGCATGCATCTTTGAAATGTGGCAGGGGCGTTACATAATCCAAATGGCATTCTACGATATGCAAAAGTACCAAAAGGACATGTAAAAGTGGTTTTCTCTTGGTCGTCAAGTGCAATGGCAATTTGATTATACCCAGAATATCCATCTAGAAAACAATAAAACTCATGCCCTGCAACTCTTTCTAAGATTTGATCCATGAAAGGCAAAGGGAAATGATCTTTCCTCGTTACTGAGTTAAGTTTCCTATAGTCAATGCACATGCGCCAACCAGTAACAGTCCTAGTTGGAATTAATTCATTGTTTTCATTTTTAACTACAGTAACTCCAGATTTCTTAGGTACGATTTGAGTAGGACTTACCCATTTGCTATCAGAGATAGGATAAATGGTTCCATTATCTAGAAGTTTAATGACTTCATTTCTCACTACTTCTTTCATATTAGGATTAAGCCTTCGTTGCATTTGTCTAGAGGGTTTAGCATTTTCCTCTAAATAAATATTATGTGTGCAGATTAATGGGCTTATTCCCTTTATGTCAGCTAAGGTCCATCCTAATGCATTTTTGTGCATCTTCAAAAGTTGTAACAACTTACCTTCTTGTAGTTCATCAAGATGTGAAGAAATTATGACTGGAAAAGTTTCATTCTCACCCAAAAAAGAATATTTTAGCTCGGATGGCAATGGTTTTAAATCCAGCTTGGGTGGTTCAATAGTTGATGGTACAGTGACATTTGTGAGTGATGGAAGTTCCTCAAACTTTTGTTTCCAACAATACTTATCCTGAAAAGAATTTAACAAAGAATCAATGTGTGAAATTTCTGAAGCATTATCAAACTCACATTCAATTAAATAAGCTTCTAAAGGATCATGGAATGTGGTAGTGGTGAGATGTTCATGAACAAGTTCTTCAATAAAATCCACTTCATGTACTTCTGAATCATCACCAGGTTGCTTGCAAATGTTGAACACATTTAATTCTAAAGTCATATTTCCAAAAGAAATGTTCAAATTACCATTCCTGCAATTTATCAGAGCATTAGAAGTTGCAAGAAATGGACGGCCTAATATAACAGGAATTTGAACATTTGGATTTGAAACAGGATGTGTGTCCAAAACAATAAAATCAACAGGGAAGTAAAAATTATCAATTTGAACCAAAACATCTTCAATTATCCCTCGAGGAATTTTTACAGAATGATCAGCTAATTGAAGTGTAATAGGTGTTTCCTTGAGTTCACCTAAACCTAACTGTTGATAAACAGAAAAAGGCAAAAGATTAACACTAGCACCAAGATCAAGCAATGCACGTTCTATTCTAGTGTTTCCAATGATGCATGAGATTGTTGGATATCCAGGATCTTTGAATTTTGGTGGAGTAAGGTGCTGAATGATTGAGCTCACACTTTCCGTCAAAAATGCTTTCTTTTGTACATTATGTTTCCTTTTAACTGTGCACATGTCCTTCAAAAATTTAGCATAAGATGGAACTTGTTTGATTGCATCCAATAAAGGAATGTTAATCTTAACTTGTTTGAAAAGTTCATAAATTTCTGCATTTTGATTCAAATTCTTTATTGTTTGCAACCTTTGAGGAAAAGGAGCAGGATACATACCTTTTTCTTTGTCCAAATTTTCAAGAAGTTCAGACTTACCATCATCCTTACCAATACTTTTCGGAGGGGAAGGAGGATCTTGGTCTTTTGATGGAATCTTTTTGTCAATTGCCTTTCCACTTCGAAGAGTTGTGATAGAACTGGCATTTTCCTGTTGAGTTTTATTGGAGCAAGAAACAAGACATTGAGTAGAAGGGTTAGGCTGAGGTTGAGCAGGAAACTTACCTTTTTCTTGAGTGCGTAATGAAGCTGTCAATGTGGACAAGGTGTTTTTGATCTCATTGATGTCCTGTGAAGTTTGGTTATACACATTTGCTTGTGTTTGCATGAATGCTTGCAATGTCTCTTCCAAGGTTTGTACACGTGAAGGTCGATAGGAAAAAGTGTTGCCCGACTTTTGAGATTGTGGTACCTGAACATGATTATTATTCCGCCAACTGAAGTTGGGATGATTTCTCCATTCAGAGTTATACGTTTCAGAGTAAGGAGAAGGAAAAGGCTTTTTAAATGTGTTTATGGAATTTACTTGATCATGCAACGCTTCTTTAAGAATGGGAATGTTTGGACATTCAGAAGTGGGGTGTCCCATGATTTCACAAATTCCACAACTTTTTTCATTTTTAACCGTTTTGACTTCTTTTACTTCTCTAAGTTCCATGGCTTCAATCTTTCTAGCCAAATTAGCTACTTTAGCTTTTATCTCATCTTCTTGACTAAAATGATATTTACCTCTGTTAGAAACAAGATTAGATCTATTGGAACTTTCAGAGGAATTATCTATGTGCCAGGCTTGAGAGTTATCTGCCAAATGGTCTAGGTAGTCAAAGGCTTCTTCAGGTTCTTTTTCTAGAAACTCACCGTTACACATTGTTTCAACAAATTGTTTAGTTTCGGGAGTTAAACTTTCATAAAAGAAACTAATAAGATGCCATTTTTCAAAACCATGATGTGGACAAGAACTTAACAAATCTTTAAAACGTTCCCAGCACTGAAAAAATGCTTCATTTTGATTGAAATTTTGAATCTGTCTTTTCAAAGCAGTAGTTTTATGTGCTGGGAAAAATTTCTTTAGAAACTCAGTTTGTAATTCTTGCCATGTGCCAATTGACCTTGGTTTTAAATTATGAAGCCAAATTTTTGCTTTATCTTTTAAAGAAAAAGGAAATAATTTTAGCTTGACAATTTCATTTGTACATTGTTGGTCATTAAAGGTGACACATACATCTTCGAAGTCTTTTAGAAACGAGTAAGCACTTTCCGATTCTAACCCATGGAAATTTGGAAGCAAAGCTATCATACCTGGTTTAAAACGAGAGTTGTTTGCATTGAGAGGAAAAATAAAACAAGAGGGTGATGAGCTTCGAGTTGGTTGCAAGTAGTCACGCATGGTGCGTACTTGTCTGTTCTCATCTTCAGCATGAACACTTTCATTGTCAGCCATGGTAGGAGTTGTATTAGAAAGATTACCTGAAAAAGTTTCACAATAAAATCTAACTAAACGACGAGATCTAAAATCACGTCGCCAAACAAGCATAAAACAAAGTTAATATACAATATAAATATAAATATATATAAAATTAGGCGGTATAACCAGCCAATAAAAATAAATATAGGCGGTATAACCAGCCAATAAAAATAAATATAGGCGGTATAACCAGCCAATAAAAATAAATATACTTATAAACTTATATACTTAGTATTGCCTCCCCGGCAACGGCGCCAAAAACTTGATGGAGACTCAATTAAGAGTTGTAAACCCAAGTGCAGGTTATGTTCAAGTAATAAATTCTCGGGTGTCCGAGGTCGAACCACATGGAAGCGTATTAGTAAGTATAAGTTTATAAATATATAAGACAAAGAAAGTAAACAAGATATTAGGGAATCAACAACAAAATAAGATAAACAAGATATTAGAGAACAAAATAAACAAAATATAAAAGAAATTAAACAAGATATAAAAAACAATAAGAAAAGATGTTGAGGTTAGAGAATCCACTCTTGGTGTTATGCTAAGATTAATCTTGTTTTATTACACAATTGAAATCCACACATAAAGGAGGTTCCAATCGGAAGGTTTAGCAATTCAGTCCAAATTGTCCAACGTCCATAGCATATGATATTATGTTCATTTGGTGTCCTCAAAACTCATAAAAAGAGTCCAAGCATTCCTTATGCCAAGGTATATGTCTACAACAAATCAAGGTTATGAAACCAAGCATTTACTGTGCCATTTTCATTGTCAATAATGAATCAAGATCTCTACTTTGCAAGTATGATTTTAAACCAAAAGAAAATATTATCTATACTAGTGTTTATAAATGATGATTCATTTTAGCTCATGTTTAAGAGACTAACCTTAGCATTTACCAAAAGCTTCACCTCATCACCTCAACAATATGATTAGCAACACATACTAGATATGAATAAAATGAAAAGAAATGTAAGAAGCATAAGTAAATAAAGAAAAAGAAAACTAGAGAAAGGAAAGAAGAAGAAAACTTAGAGAATTTTATTACAATGGCTAATATTCTACCAATGTATCATGTCTCCTAATACTCATCCAAGGCCCTCTATTTATACACATTTTGGAGAGCTAAATGACAAGAGACAAGCTTTATAAATTTCAAAGGTAGGTATAATAGGTGGGTGCATTTTTCTAACAATTTTCGTCATGTTGTATGACAATTCTGATCAGCCAGCTTGATGGTCGATTTTGTCAATGTTGGAGGCTCGATCTGATCAAATGGTCTTCTAGAAAAATATGCCCCTATCAGTTACGGATCCATAGCCGTTGGAATCAGATCATATGCTCATGTGGATCGGAAGATATGGTCAAAATACCAAAACGGTGCAGAACAGACGTCATTGCACATCAGCCAACTTGATGGTTGATTTCGGTAGGGAAAACGACTCCGTTTCAAGAAGTGTAAAACATGAAAAAGATAGATATGCCTCTTAACTTTGCACGGTTAAAATTTCAGCCTTATTGCTTCAGTGAAACTCCAGATATAGCTGATATGGCAAAAGGTGTCGGAACTGGAACTGAATTGGATTTGCCCTTAATTCTTGATTTAACCTAGTAATCTGAAATCACTCAAAGAAACTCATGAAAAACACTAAATTACATAAAAATATAAAAGATCATAAACACAAGTAGACTAAGCAATAATAACTCGTATTTGACACAAAACAATAATAAAACATAAGTAAAAACTATATAATTATACAAGTTATCAAAATTATCATAGCAAAAATACATATTATATAAAATGCATGAATATGAAAAATGCAATGCATGAAAATGTATTTTTTTTCCTTTAATTAAGGAAATCCGTATATCTAAAAAGGTATCCGGCTACCTTAGGAAAATATATCAAATTAAATATTCTAAAACCAAAATACTTTGTGATTGTTTGAAATTTTTTTTGAAAAGCTTAGATTAAGAATGAAAACTTAGCTAAACCCTTTTTTAAATGGCTCTAATTTCCTAAGTTTAAAATCCCGGACTTGACTACCCTTAACCCGGACTTAAAAAATCATTTTTAGAGTTTAAAAAGGCTTAAAAATTACCCTAAGTCAGTAGCTAAACTTCCTAATCAGCCCCCTCTAGGTAACTTATCCAAAACAGAAAAATGATTTTCCTTCAAATTCAATTATGACCCCATTGTCCAGTTTTAAGCCACGATTTTTTATCCTATTTTTAAAAATTCAAAAAAATCTAAACAAAGTACTGGAGACTCAGGACATGTAAAACTACACGGGAAAAAATTATCTTAATTTTCTGATTAAAGATGAATACCCATAAAAATCGAAAAAGTATGAGTACTGGGTGAAAAAACTGTTTTGCCAAAATACATTTTTGCCTTTGATAAAATCATTTAAAAATCAAAGTAAAAATATTTAAGACTCATAAAATGGCTCACAAACAGTAGCTAGGACTTTTGAAAAGTTAGACAAAAATTGGCTAAGTAGAAAAAAATCACAAAGGTTGAATAATCAATTTGACAAAACTTAATTTTCCACAAGTGTGCTCAAGAGAGCATGACTTTGAACCATTAATTGGCCTAAGTCATTAGTCAAGTGGCATGAACATGAAATGCATGAAAAAAATACAGCAAGTATAGTGCATGAAATGCATGAGTTTAAACCTAAATGTCATGAAAAAATGCATGGCATCAATATAGTGACATAGACCTAAATGAACTTGCATGGCATTTAATGCAACCTAGGTCTAAAATGCATGAACATGCATGGCAAATAAACCAAACCTAATAACTAAAATATGCATGGCATTTTCACAAACACAAGGCATGCTTAAACTAAAAACTCAACCAAATATCATGCAAATGCTAACCTATCAACTAACATAGCAAAAATGCAACACACAATGCAAAATAACAAGGAGTGGCCGAATGGCCTATGGTTCCTAACAAGCATGGCATTTTCACAAACACTTGGTATACTTAAACTAAATATTCAATCAAATGTCATGCAAATGCAAAACCTACCAACTAACATGGCAAAAAATGCACATACAATGTAAAACACATGGAGTAGCCGAACGGCCTCAAGCTCCAACAAGCATGGCATTTTCACAAACACTTGATATACTAACATGCTCAACTAAAATATAACACTCAAAACATGCAAACACAAAGTAGAAATACTAAAACCAAACAAGCATTTTCATAAACACTTGATATACTAACATGCTCAACTAAAATATAAAACTCAAATCATGCAAACACAACACAAGCATTTTCACAAACACTTGATATACTAAATATAAAACATCAACAAATTTAAACATTATGAAAACAGAAAATTAAAAATGCAAGAACATGATATTTAAATCATAAATGGCAACAAAAAAAGCAACCAAATTAAAATATGACTCAAGTATATGAAGTAGAATAACACTTAAAACATCAAGATTAAAGAAAATAACATAGATAACATGATAAAATAAACAAAACAGCAACATTAAAAATAATATAGGCCATTCGGCCAGGGTGAGGAAAATGTAAAAAAATGTAAAAAAAACTTTGTTTAAGAAAAAGATGAAGAACGAGCTTAAAAGGAATATAAAAAAAAAACATTTATTTAAAAAAGAAAACTCACCAAATATAATCAAAATAGAAAAAAAATGGAAAATCAAGAAAGTGCAAGTGTTGATGCTAAATGCAACCTCAAGAAGCTATATTTCAAGCTTTATCTCTTCAAACTTTCCTTTTTTTTGTAAACTTTTTCTTTTTGCTTTCAACCAAGGAGAGAAAAACTAAGCAAAACAAGAAGAAATCTGAAAAAAAAAATGAATAAAAAAAATCTGCATCCCCTCTATAATGCTGGCAGAATTTTACCTCTCTCCTCCCCTAGGATGTTGTCATTTTGATTCCAACCAACTTCCATCCAAGGGCTAGTGATTCAAGGTGAAAAATTATGAAATTATCACCATTAGATTAGTGTATCAGCTGTCCATAATTACAGCTGTTCAAGAATAATGTTGACACTCTCCCTCTTCATGCATTGGCCCATGTGGCTTAATCACAATGGCTTGATCAAAAAGAATCTATAACTAACTCTTAATCCTTGGCCATTTGATTGAAAAATCAAAAGCTTCCTCCTTCCTTTGGGCCTTGGCAGGCCAATACTCTCTTTTCCAACCCAGTCTGATTTTTTGAAAGGCCAAAAGAAGCCATTTTCGGTTGCTTTGGTGAAATGACCGTTTTGCCCCCCGAATGCAAATAAATGGCAAATGGACTCCAAATTCAAATTTTATTTTTTTAATACTTCAAAAATAATAAAACATTTAATTCTGGAAATTTTCAAAATTTTCCGAGTCCGTTTGCTATTTATTTGGATTTTTTCTTCCAAAAATGCCCTTTTATGCCCATACATTTTACCATTTTTTAAACGAGCTCCAAATCAAGATTTTTCTTCACCAATCTCTTCCAAATAATTTAAAAGTGTGATCTGGAAGTTTTCATAATTTTTGGAACTCATTTGGTATTTTTTCGGGATTTTTCTACTTGAATTACTACATAGGAGGCCCGAGATTTAGCCATTTTGCAAACGAACTCCGAATCAAGATTTTCTTTCACCAATCTCTTCCAAATAATTTTAAAATGATATTTGCAAAATTGCAAAATTTTTGGAGTCCATTTGCTATTTTTTCGGGATTTATCTTCTTCAATTATTGTATAGGAGGCCTAGGATTTGGCCATTTTGTAAACGAACTCCGAATCAAGATTTTATTTCGCCAATATCTTATAAATAATTTAAAAATGATATTTGCAAAATTTCAGAATTTTTGGAGTCCATTTGCTATTTTTTCGGGATTTATCTTTTTGAATTATTACATAGGAGGCTCGGGATTTGGCCATTTTGCAAACGAACTCCGAATCAAGATTTTCTTTCGCCAATATCTTCCAAATAATTTAAAAATGAGTTTTTCAAATTTTCAGAAGATTTGGAGCCCATTTGCTATTTTTCCGGGATTTTCTTTCTTGAATTACTACATAAGAAGTCTGGGATTTGGCCATTTTACAAACGAACTCCAAATCAAGATTTTCTTTCGCCAATCTCTTCCAAATGATTTAAGAATGAGATTTGCAAATTTTCAGAATTTTCGGAGTCCATTTTCTATTTTTTCCAAATTTTTCAATTTTGCCCTTTTGCCTCCGAAACCCAGTTTTGCTCAAAACAAGTCCGATTTTCAGATTTTCTTCAAGATGAGCCTTGGGCTATCCCTTTTTAATCATTCCTCATCTATTGGGGGCTTTAGTCTTACCAAGTCGGACCATTTCTGTAATTCTGCCTGATTTCACCGAAATCCACCAAAAACCCTAATTCTCGATTTTCTCCTGGATTGACTTTTCTTTCAGTTTTTCTTTCAAGTGACTTCTTCATTACCCGTAGTCAGTGTTTATCTTTCATTTGGAACCTTCAATTTCGACCAATTCGATCGTTTAAGCACTTTTCCGCAAATTTTCCGGATTAGGGTTTCCTTTCTACTGAATCTCCATAACCCAACTTCCAAACTTCATATCTTTCGATGTAGACCTCGAATTATCAAAATTCTTTCGTCATTTTTCAATTGAACTACAAATCTTGATTTTGAAAGCGGATTGACTTTTTCAATAGTTGACTTTTTTGGGATTGACTTTTTTTGAGTTTGACTTTTTTCGAGTTTGACTTTTTATGCTCGCCCTCTTAAACTAAGTCTCAGAGTATCACCCGCAGGATAAAAAAAAAATCTTTTTACATTCTGAAACATCAATTTAGGAAGAAAACATATCTGTTTTAGTAGTCCGGACAAAATTAGATGTCTACACCCTTCAACTTTTATTTTTATCCAATTTAGCCCTTATTTTGACGAAAACCGTGACAGACAAAAAATCGTTAACAGTCAGCTGATATGGAATTAAATTAGCCACATGTTAGCTGAGGTGGATAAAAAATACATCATGGATATAAAAAAAATCGCTGGATTTAAAAAAAAAAAAAAAATGAAAAGACCAAAAAAAGAAACTTTAAACCCAAAATCCATAATCCATAATCCTCAAAACTGAAAATCCCTAATCCTCTGAAACCCAAAATCCTTAATCGATGGAATTAAACTTGCTCTCTCTTTTCTGTGCAAAATCTACCAATATTATCTAAGAAGCAATTACAAAGAAATTAAAGAACGTAGAATTATCACTTTTCAGATTTAACATTTTTACAAATCAACACAATTTCCAGATTTCATTCTTCATTTTTTAGATTTAGTTTGACAGACACATAACAAAAAAACAAATATTGAAAATAAAAGATTTCTCATTCAAACTTTGAGGCATATTAGAGGCATAACAGAAGGCTGAAGAGGTAGAAGCGCCATAAACAAGTTCAAGAAATAGAGGAAAGAAGAGAATTTAAGATTTTATCGCACTGTGCTTGCACTACTTTCAGCTTTTTGGTAAGCCATAAAAATGTAAAAATTTTGTTGGTTTAATTTATGTTCTCCAAACTACAGTTTACTCGCACACACAAACACAACAACTGCTCCTAGAATCGTACTTTTTATGGTTAAATATGTATTAACTCATCCGAAATAATTTTGGTCGATATAATATCAAATATTTAAAAGTTCAAAAAAAAAATTGAGATTCAAAATTTCAATTAAAAATTGAGATGAAAGAGAAATTTTAAGCAAATGCACAAAATAAAATTAAATCAGCTAAACACAAAACCCAAAAGTTTTTTAAGCATATAGAACTTAAAATACCAACCAAAACTTGAGTTTGATTTAATGGCAGCAAACCATATCTACTTTTTTGGTGAGACAAGAACGGCATTAGGTTGGCATGTGAGGGAGACAATTGAAGAATAGATATGAAAAGTGGTTAGTGAGTGTCAATTTTAGCACTTTCAATGCTTGAAACAATGTCAAATTTGGAAAATATTATGGTGTTTTGCAAGGAAAAATGGAGGTAAAGAAGGAAAGCAAAATGTATCATCAACCGAAAGGGAAAAAAAAAAGCTTTTGGGTTGTCGAAATTGTGCCGATTTCTACAGATCTGACATCGATGCAGTAACTTGAGCAACAATGGTGAAGGGAGAGAGGCGAGAGAGATGAAGATGGAAAGAAGAAAATAAAAAACCAAAAAAGAACGAGAAAAAAAAAAAAAGCTCTTTTGTTAGTCTGATCATCTAATCTAAAAAGCCCATGCTGGCTTTAAAATAACGGACGCTATTTTCACATGACTCACGTGACCACTTTCCATCCAAGTCAGGCTTCCATTGGATTAAAATAAAATTTTGAAAGTTTAATTGATTGTAAAAAAAAAAAGTAAGGGTTTAGATGATTTTTGAATTATAATTCAAGGATTTTCTTTACATATAAGCCTAAAAAAACTAATAATAATCTCCTATATAAAAGAATTCAAAAATAAAATATATATATATAAAGGTTTAAACATTTGTATAAATAAAAAATAATAATAATATATTAAAAATATAAATAAAAAAATTCGGGTGGCGTCGATCCCAATTTTCTTTTTCAATTTTAATTTACCTGTAAAAATAAATTAAAAAAATAAAATATTAGAAAAGAACAAAAAAATAAATTAACTAAAATAAAAAATAAAAATCAAAGAGTAAAGAGTAAAGAGTAAAGAGTAAAAAGCTTGGGTTGCCTCCCAAGAAGCGCTTGATTTATAGTTATCGGCTTAACTATCTCATGTTTATCATCTGGTATCCAACCACTTGATGATTTTCGATTCATGTCATTTGTTTCTCCTTTCATTGAACAACTTCGCTTTCTTGTAGGTTTCAAAGCGGAATTTATCCCTTTTAGTGGTAGAATTCAATAATGCCTTAAGCGGATCAATGTAATAAATTTCTATGAATTCTTCTTTAGTAGTATTATCTATCACATCGACTAGCTTTGGCATTTGGAAGTATTGAGTAAAAGGGTGGTGGGTCACTTTGAACATCCTCTTCTTGAATTTTTTCAACTTCTTTTGCACCCACAATTTCTTCTTCAGTAAGATCGATTGGCAATTCGAGCTCTTTGCCATCCTCTTCTATCTCTTTTCCAATCCCAAGTGTATTGGCATTATAATGCTCTTGTTCTTCGCTCATAGGATTAAGTCCAGTATCACTTGGAAGAGTTTCTTGAAGTTGGTTGTTAATGGCATTAGCAAGCTAGCTTATTTGTGTCTCAAGATTCCTAAGTGACGATGTTTGACTTTGAAGTAATTCTAAATGATTCTGATTGGTCACTACTTGACTTGCCATGAATTGCATAAACACTTCTTCCAATGATGGCTTAGTTTCTAGAGCAGCTGCTTGAGCTTGACTTTGAAGTATAGCATCAGTGCTTGCCATGTTATGCATGAACACCTCTTCCAATGATGGCTTATTTTCTGGAGCAGGTGCTTGAGCATATGGTCGAAACCCATGAGGATATGGTTGATTTTCTGAATAGGAGAACCATTGATTGTTGTTCCAAAAAAAAATTTGGTGATCTCCCCAACCTGGATTGTAGTTGTTGGAATAGAAACTATTTTGATGCATATTGTAGTTTTCAACATATTGACAATAATCACTATGATATCCTTCCCCACATAGTTCACAAATCACAAACGAACTTTGGACGGCATGTACACCCAAATTATCAAGCTTCTTGTTAAGTGCAGCCACTTGTACAAATATAGCAGTGATTGCATCTTGTTCATGATCCCATATAGTGCACCCTTTTTGCATTCAACGATTAATAAAACCTGAAAAGAAAAATAAATTAAATTAAATAAATAAAAAAATATAAAAAGAGTTTGAATTAAGACTAAGATTGTTTGGTATTAATATTAACAAAAATAGTAAAACAATTCCCCGGCAGCGGCGCCAAAAACTTATTGTCGATTTTCACCACACAAGTGCACGTACCGTTAACAAGTAATAAAGTGAAGAGTAGAGTATCGTTCCCACGAGGAATTGTTACCAAATTCGTTAAGTACTAAATTAGAACAACTTAATCTTATTCAAACAATTAATTAAATTAAATAAAAGAAACAAACTAATAATAAAATAATGCAAATAAAAGATAGATTAAATCAAATGAGAAAAGCCTAGAATTATATTTTTTCTCAACACTTCGCTTGAACCTCTCATACCCTCTTAACTTGATTAATGACAATGATTTGTTAACTTAGAGTTCTAATCTATTTATAAAGATCTTCCGATGGTCTTATAAAAATATCTCTCTTAACCAATTAACTATATTCCTATGATAATTGAATTAAAGAGAAACTCAGTAAGCTTAGACTCTAAAATTGGTTACATATGACGAGTAAGTATATTCCTACCCTACATGCAGATCAATTCATCATAATAAATGAATATGAAACATGTGTTATTCAATCCATGTCTATCACTAAACTGCCTTTTCCAAGTTGTATCTAGGTTACCACATCAATCTAATTGGTAGCTAAGCAATTAGAAGCATTAAGTACAAGATTGAATAAACAACATCAAATATCAAATCAAGCAATAGAGTAAAATAATTCAAACTACATGTTGAGTTTCATTGCAATTCTAGAAAAGTATATTTATATTTAGTTCATACTAATTAATAAAAATATAAAATAAAAGAGTTTCACCATCATAAATATTACAAGAAAGATAAAAAAGATAAGAGATAAGAGAAAACTAAGGGTTGTCAGATCTTCAGTCTTCAATCCTTCAAAATCTCTATTGCTCCTTGTAACTTTGTGGTGGCTACTCTCCTCTTAAGAAAATTAGGTTATTTACAAGCTAAGGAGAAGTCTTTTATAAAGTCCGAAAGGGTTCCTATTTATAGAACTTCGAAAGCCTGAAATAGGAAAACTTTGTGGGCAAGTAACAACTTTCAGCTTTGACTTTCCATATATGAACTGATATTCTCCTTATTGTTTTAGTACTCTACAAAAATACAAAAGTCATCATATAAATAACTAAATTAAACATAAAATAAATAAATAGAACTAAATTAAAAATAACTAAAAATAATTAATTAATAGTTTAAACTATAAGGACTTAGCTAGGGATGGCAAAACTCGATCCGACCGATAGATTTTGCACCGATCCGCTCCGAATTGAGAGCTTTTTTTTTAAAAGCGGGGGAGGAGTGGAGCGGGGTGGTTTGGTAAATGCTTGCTCCGCTCTACCTTGCTCCTACTTTTGAAATTACTATCTTACCCCTTAAAATATTTTTATATTTTTCGATATATTTTTTTTATATATATTAGATATATATACTAAAATCAATAGATATTAATATTTTATACATATACTTTTAGTATATATATGTATATTATATATATTAAAGAATTTTATATACTAAAATTATGTTTGAGTAAATTATAATATAATTTTTTATAATATTAAGTTAAAAATAATTAATAAAAATTGGGGTGTAGCGGAGTGGAGCACCGTGAAGCGGTTATGGATGTAACCGACATCCATGGAGGTGGATATTTTCAACATCCATGCAAGAGTGGAAATGATGTGGATAAGCCAATCCCCGCCCCCACCCCGCTCCATTGCCATCCCTAGACTTAGCTATAATAAAATATAATAAAATAACTCTATTTTATATAGTTATCAGAAGTCATGATTTTTTTTTTCCAATTATCATAAATAGAAGCAATACAGTTTATTTTTATGTATAAAAAAAGAATCCACGGCCCACTTTGAAAAAAAAATAAAAAAATGAAAATTAGTACTTGACATATATATATATATATATATATGGGTTTGTATTTGATGCACTGTCAGTGTATAGGTCTATACACTAACAACAAATCCTACAATGACATTTCATTAAAAAACTAACTCATAACCCCTAACCCCTAACCCTAACTCTAACCTTACAACTTAACTTTTAACAGGTGACATCGTAGGATGCACTGTCAGTATAAAATCATATATATATATATATATATATATACACGGAGGAATCCATTTATACTAATGTAAAATAAATTAGTTTTATACACTTTCATAACTTTTTATATGATTTATATTTTAACAAACCGACCTTTGGATTTAATAATATAATTATACTTGTCGTGCACGTAAAGTTTCGAATCGATCCGATATCTCTATCACATCGATCGAGAATGCTGTCTTTTTTAATATATATTTAATGGTTGAAAGTTTTTTACATCAAATAAATAGTTAGATATTTTTAATTTACTTGAAACTCAACATGCATGATCTACATGAATAGAATATGAAATACGACGATCGGATTAAACAAATATAAATCATATAAAAAATTACAAAAATATTTAAAACTAATTTAATTTTACATTACTATAAATAGATTCTTCATATATATATATATATATAAATATATATATATAAATATATATATATATATATATATATCAAAGTGCATATATCCCTTCTAAAAAATTGGATCCGAATCTTGCTATTCCAATATAAAATTAAAAAAAAAAAAAAAACCCCATATAAAGTAAAACATTTAAGAATACCATATTCTTAAAATATGTCTAAATTAAGCAAAATCAAAATTAGGTTATATATCTAAATTAATTCATATGCTTGGCTGGCTGTCAAAGCAAATTGATGGTTGGCCGAAATCATGACACCAAAAGTTACCAAAATCTGAGATGTGTGTGGATGAATGTGGATATTTGAATGACTTTCTACCTTCAAATTAAAAATCAACAAATTCACATGAACATTGTGACATCTTTGATAACTCGTATAATTATATAGTTTTTAGTTATGTTTTATTATTGTTTTGTGTCAAATACGAGTTATTATTGTTTAGTCTAATTGTGTTTATGATCTTTTATATTTTTATGTAATTTGGTGTTTTTCACAAGTTTCTTTGAGTGATTTCAGATTACTAGAATTAAGGGCAAATCCAGTTCAGTTCCAGTTCCGACACCTTTTGCCATATCAGCTATATCTCGAGTTTCACTGAAGCAATAAGGCTGAACTTTGTATCCCTGCAAAGCTAAGAGGCATATCTATCTTTTTCATGTTTTACACTTCTTGAAACGGAGTCGTTTTCCCTAGCGAAATCGACCATCAAGTTGGCTGATGTGCAATGACGTCTATTCTGCACCGTTTTGGTATTTTGACCATATCTCCCGATCCACGTGCGCAAATGATCTGATTCCAACGGCTATGGATCCGTAACTGATAGGGGTATATTTTTCTAGAAGACCATTTTATCAGATCGAGCCTCCAACATTGACAAAATCGACCATCAAGCTGGCTGATCAGAATTGTCATACAATATGACGAAAATTGTTAGAAAAATGCACCCACCTATTATACCTACCTTTGAAATTTGTAAAGCTTGTCTCTTGTCATTTAGCCCTCCAAAATGTGTATAAATAGAGGGCCTTGGATGAGTATTGGGATACATTGATACATTGGTAGGATAGCCATTGTAATAAAATTCTCTAAGTTTTCTTTTTCTTTCCTTTCTCTAGTTTTCTTTTTCTTCTTACATTTCTTTTCATTTTATTCATATCTAGTATGTGTTTCTAATCATATTGTTGAGGTGATGAGGTGAAGCTCTGGGTAAATGCTAAGGTTAGTCTCTTAAACATGAGCTAAAATGAATCATCATTTATAAGCACTAGTATAGATAATATTTTCTTTTGGTTTAAAATCATACTTGCAAAGTAGAGATCTTGATTCATTATTGACAATGAAAATGGCACAGTAAATGCTTGGTTTCATAACCTTGATTTGTTGTAGACATATACTTTGGCATAAGGAATGCTTGGACTCTTTTTATGAGTTTTGAGGACACCAAATGAACATAATATCATATGCTATGGACGTTGGACAATTTGGACTGAATTGCTAAACCTTCCGATTGGAACCTCCCTTATGTGTGGATTTCAATTGTGTAATAAAACAAGATTAATCTTAGCATAACACCAAGAGTGGATTCTCTAACCTCAACATCCTTTCTTATTGTTTTTTATATTTTGTTTAATTTCTTTTATGTTATTTTATTTATTTTGTTCTCTAATATCTTGTTTATTTTGTTTTGTTGTTGATTCCCTAATATCTTGTTTACTTTCTTTTTCTTATATATTTATAAACTTATACTTACTAATACGCTTCCCTGTGGTTCGACCTCGGACACCCGAGAATTTATTACTTGAACATAACCTGCACTTGGGTTTACAACTCTTAATTGAGTTTCCATCAAGTTTTTGGCGCCGTTGCCGGGGAAGCAATACTAAGTATATAAGTTTATAAGTATATTTATTTTTATTGGCTGGTTATACCGCCTAATTTTGTATATATTTGTTTTTATTGGCTGGTTATACCGCCTAATTTGTATATTTATTTTGTTTGGCTGGTTATACCGCCTAATTTGTATATTAACTTTGTTTTATGCTTGTTTGGCGACGTGATTTTAGATCTCGTCGTTTAGTTAGATTTTATTGTGAAACTTTTTCAGGTAATCTTTCTAATACAACTCCTACCATGGCTGACAATGAAAGTGTTCATGCTGAAGATGAGAACAGACAAGTACGCACCATGCGTGACTACTTGCAACCAACTCGAAGCTCATCACCCTCTTGTTTTATTTTTCCTCTCAATGCAAACAACTTTCGTTTTAAACCAGGTATGATAGCTTTGCTTCCAAATTTCTATGGGTTGGAATCGGAAAGTGCTTACTCGTTTCTAAAAGACTTCGAAGATGTATGTGTCACCTTTAATGACCAACAATGTACAAATGAAATTGTCAAGCTAAAATTATTTCCTTTTTCTTTAAAAGATAAAGCAAAAATTTGGCTTCATAATTTAAAACCAAGGTCAATTGGCACATGGCAAGAATTACAAACTGAGTTTCTAAAGAAATTTTTCCCAGCACATAAAACTACTGCTTTGAAAAGACAGATTCAAAATTTCAATCAAAATGAAGCATTTTTTCAGTGCTGGGATCGTTTTAAAGATTTGTTAAGTTCTTGTCCACATCATGGTTTTGAAAAATGGCGTCTTATTAGTTTCTTTTATGAAAGTTTAACTCCCGAAACTAAACAATTTGTTGAAACAATGTGTAACGGTGAGTTTCTAGAAAAAGAACCTGAAGAAGCCTTTGACTACCTAGACCATTTGGCAGATAACTCTCAAGCCTGGCACACAGATAATTCCTCTGAAAGTTCCAATAGATCTAATCTTGTTTCTAACAGAGGAAAATATCATTTTAGTCAAGAAGATGAGATAAAAGCTAAAGTAGCTAATTTGGCTAGAAAGATTGAAGCCATGGAACTTAGAGAAGTAAAAGAAGTCAAAACGGTTAAAAATGAAGAAAGTTGTGGAATTTGTGAAATCATGGGACACCCCACTTCTGAATGTCCAAACATTCCCATTCTTAAAGAAGCGTTGCATGATCAAGTAAATTCCATAAACACATTTAAAAAGCCTTTTCCTTCTCCTTACTCTGAAACGTATAACCCTGAATGGAGAAATCATCCCAACTTCAGTTGGCGGAATAATAATCATGTTCAGGTACCACAATCTCAAAAGCCGGGCAACACTTTTTCCTATCAACCTTCACGTGTACAAACCTTGGAAGAAACATTGCAAGCATTCATGCAAACACAAGCAAATGTGAATAGCCGGACTTCACAGGACATCAATGAGATCAAAAACACCTTGTCCACATTGACAGCTTCATTACGCACTCAAGAAAAAGGTAAGTTTCCTGCTCAACCTCAGCCTAACCCTTCTACTCAATGTCTTGTTTCTTGCTCCAATGAAACTCAACAGGAAAATGCCAGTTCTATCACAACTCTTCGAAGTGGAAAGGCAATTGACAAAAAGATTCCATCAAAAGACCAAGATCCTCTTTCCCCTCCGAAAAGTAATGGTAAGGATGATGGTAAGTCTGAACTTCTTGAAAATTTGGACAAAGAAAAAGGTATGCATCCTGCTCCTTTTCCTCAAAGGTTGCAAACAATAAAGAATTTGAATCAAAATGCAGAAATTTATGAACTTTTCAAACAAGTTAAGATTAACATTCCTTTATTGGATGCAATCAAACAAGTTCCATCTTATGCTAAATTTTTGAAGGACATGTGCACAGTTAAAAGGAAACATAATGTACAAAAGAAAGCATTTTTGACGGAAAGTGTGAGCTCAATCATTCAGCACCTTACTCCACCAAAATTCAAAGATCCTGGATGTCCAACAATCTCATGCATCATTGGAAACACTAGAATAGAACGTGCATTGCTTGATCTTGGTGCTAGTGTTAATCTTTTGCCTTTTTCTGTTTATCAACAGTTAGGTTTAGGTGAACTCAAGGAAACACCTGTTACACTTCAACTAGCTGATCGTTCTGTAAAAATTCCTCGAGGGATAGTTGAAGATGTTTTGGTTCAAATTGATAATTTTTACTTCCCTGTTGATTTTATTGTTTTGGACACACATCCTGTTTCAAATCCAAATGTTCAAATTCCTGTTATATTAGGCCGTCCATTTCTTGCAACTTCTAATGCTCTGATAAATTGCAGGAATGGTATGTTGAACATTTCTTTTGGAAATATGACTTTAGAATTAAATGTGTTCAACATTTGCAAGCAACCTGGTGATAATTCAGAAGTACATGAAGTGGATTTCATTGAAGAACTTGTTCATGAACATCTCACCACTACCACATTCCATGATCCTTTAGAAGCTTATTTAATTGAATATGAGTTTGATAATGCTTCAGAAATTTCACACACTGATTCTTTGTTAAAATCTTTTCAGGATAAGCATTGTTGGAAACAAAAGTTTGAGGAACTACCATCACTTACAAATGTCACTGTACCATCAACTATTGAACCACCCAAGCTGGAGTTAAAACCATTGCCATCCGAGCTAAAATATTCCTTTTTGGGTGAGAGTGAAACTTTTCCAGTCATAATTTCTTCACATCTTGATGAACTATAAGAAGGTAAGTTGTTACAACTTTTGAAGATGCACAAAAATGCATTAGGATGGACCTTAGCTGACATAAAGGGAATAAGCCCATTAATCTGCACACATAATATTTATTTAGAGGAAAATGCTAAACCCTCTAGACAAATGCAACGAAGGCTTAATCCTAATATGAAAGAAGTAGTGAGAAATGAAGTCATTAAACTTCTAGATAATGGAATCATTTATCCTATCTCTGATAGCAAATGGGTAAGTCCTACTCAAGTCGTACCTAAGAAATCTGGAGTTACTGTAGTTAAAAATGAAAACAATGAATTAATTCCAGCTAGGACTGTTACTGGTTGGCGCATGTGCATTGACTATAGGAAACTTAACTCAGTGACGAGGAAAGATCATTTCCCCTTGCCTTTCATGGATCAAATCTTAGAAAGAGTTGCAGGGCATGAGTTTTATTGTTTTCTAGATGGATATTCTGGGTATAATCAAATTGCCATTGCACTTGAGGACCAAGAGAAAACCACTTTTACATGTCCTTTTGGTACTTTTGCATATCGTAGAATGCCATTTGGATTATGTAACGCCCCTGCCACATTTCAAAGATGCATGCTTAGCATTTTTAGTGACATGATTGAACGTAATCTTGAGATTTTCATGGATGATTTTTCTGTTTCTGGTGATTCATTTGATGATTGCTTAGCCAATTTGAAAAATGTATTGATTAGGTGTGAAGAAAAAAATCTTGTTCTTAATTGGGAAAAATGTCATTTCATGGTCACTAAAGGTATTGTACTAGGTCACATTGTTTCTGCAAAAGGGATTGAGGTAGACAAGTCAAAACTTGAATTGATTGCTAATCTACCCACACCAAAGACAGTAAAGGACATTAGGTCATTCTTGGGACATGCAGGTTTTTATAGAAGATTCATAAAAGATTTTAGCACGATATCTAAACCTCTATGTAATCTTTTAATGAAAGACACTGCATTTGAATGGACTAAAGATTGTGAAGATGCTTTTGAAAAACTCAAAAATATGCTCACTACTGCTCCTATTATGAGATCTCCTGATTGGTCTTTACCATTTGAAATAATGTGTGATGCTAGTGACTATGCTGTTGGTGCTGTGTTAGGACAAAGGAAAGATAATAAACCACATGTAATTTACTATGCAAGTAAAACTTTAAATAGAGCCCAAATGAATTATTCCACTACAGAAAAGGAATTACTTGCAGTTGTTTTTGCATTGGATAAATTCAGATCTTACCTTGTTGGATCATCAATTGTTGTCTTTAGTGATCATGCAGCTTTAAAATATCTTCTCTCTAAGAAGGATGCAAAACCTAGGTTGCTGAGGTGGATCCTTTTGCTGCAAGAATTTGACATCACCATTCGAGATAAAAAAGGAGTAGAAAATGTGGTGGCTGATCATTTATCAAGACTTGTTTGTGATGAATCTTTTGGAACCTCACCAATAAATGATACTTTTCCTGATGAACAACTTCTAATTGTCTCCACGACACCTTGGTTTGCTGACATTGCTAATTTTCTTGCTACAGGAAAAATTCCTTCTCAATGGAGCACACAAGATAAAAGGAAGTTTCTGAATGAGGTAAAGAAGTTCTATTGGGATGACCCTTACTTGTTCAAATATTGTCCTGATCAGATTTTTCGAAGATGCATTCCCGACAATGAGGTAAGTAGTGTAATTAAGTTTTGTCATTCCGAGGCATGTGGTGGTCATTTTTCATCAAAGAAAACTGCTGCAAAAATTTTACAGTGTGGATTTTACTGGCCGACTTTGTTCAAAGATGCACATAATTTTTGCAAGTCATGTGAAAGTTGTCAAAAATTAGGTTCCATTTCGAAAAGAAACATGATGCCTTTGAACCCAATTCTTGTAATTGAAATTTTTGACTGTTGGGGTATTGATTTCATGGGACCATTTCCACCATCTTTTGGTTTCTTATACATTTTAGTTGCAATAGATTATGTTTCAAAGTGGATAGAGGCAATTCCATGTCGAAATAATGATCACAAAACAGTGATTAAATTTTTAAAAGAAAATATTTTGAGTCGATTTGGAATTCCTCGATCTATCATAAGCGATGGGGGAACACATTTTTGCAACAAGGTTTTTGAAACATTAATGAAGAAATATGCCATTACACACAAAGTTGCAACCCCTTATCACCCGCAGACAAATGGACAGGTAGAATTAGCAAATAGGGAGATTAAACAAATTTTGGAAAAGACAGTTAATCCAAATCGCAAAGATTGGTCTCTTAGACTTAACGATGCATTATGGGCCTATCGAACAGCTTTTAAAACAGCATTGGGCATGTCTCCTTATAGGCTAGTTTATGGAAAACCTTGTCATTTACCTGTGGAACTTGAGCATAAAGCATATTGGGCCATTAAAATGTTCAACTCAAACCTTGATGACGCTTCTAATTTACGAAAATTACAAATAAATGAACTTGAGGAACTCAGAAATGATGCATATGAGAATTCTAAAATTCATAAAGAAAGAACTAAAGCCTTTCATGACAAGTTAATTTCAAGAAAAACATTTAATGTTGGGCAAAAAGTTCTACTTTATAATTCTAGACTTCACATATTTCCTGGTAAGTTGAGATCAAGATGGACTGGCCCATTTGTGGTTAAGCATGTGTATCATTATGGAGCAGTTGACATTGAGAATCCTCAAAATGGTAACGTATTCAAGGTAAATGGACAAAGACTCAAACTCTTTTTGGAAAATCATGTTACTCAAGAAGAGGTTGTTTTTCTTTCTGATCCTTGTTTTGAAAATAACTAGATGTAAATATAATTTTTTTTTACCCCGGTTAAGTGGCGGATAACGGTACTCCGTGATTATTTAAGTCGGTTCCATCAGCTACCCACAAAACTGATATTGTATATAAATTTCTCTTTCATTTTATTTTATTTCATTTTTTTTTCAGGATGGATGATATTCTCAAAAGATTGCAGAAACGATTTCCTCCTTTTCCTCGGAATATTTTACTGAAGCTTTACCAAGTTCGATTAGAAAGATTAAGAATGCTTATGAACAAAGGGATTCCTGAAGACATACGTTGGATAATTGAAGCCAAGGTACGTGAAGATGAATATCTTCCTGTTTTGCATTTACCAGGTACAGGTAGAAGCACTTATGCAAAGAAGCGACGAGCAAAGCGCATGAGTTCAAATTGCCACAAGTGTGCACGATGGACGTGTAACGGTAAATGTCGTTCTATTGGGATTCCGTCCTCTAATCGAGATGATAAAATTGAATTCATTAAGGATGGACTGAGTAAGGAGAATTTGGGTAATATCCAACTTTCTCTTGAGACGCATCCTAGTGGAGACGTACAAAGAGAAATTCTTGATTTATGGCCGCAATTCCAAAGGGAATGGCAACATCTTGGGAATCTGATGTTAAAAGACCCTGTTTGCCAGCTTGTAAGAAAACTGGATGGGAAGCATATCCTCGACTCATAGAAGGCGTTTAAGCCGTTTCTGGACGTAAAACCAGAGGAAGATGTGAGCCACAATCACAACTACAATAAATGACTTCTCAGCTTTTGGTTTGATTTGCAATAACTTTATTTCAGTTTAATTTACGTGTTGTTCGATTTGTGTAATTATTCTCGTTTTTTTTTTTTGCATTGGTCTTTTACGATTGATTTTTCTTCTCTTTTTGATTTTCTTCCTGAAATCACGCAAAAATCTTTTGTTAGGTTAACATTTTCTTCTGACAGGTCAAATACACTTTCGGCGACATTATTACTCTTGTCTGATTCACTACTCAGTCCTCTATATATTACACCATGTACTCATTCTCTTTCAGGCACTCGAAAAAGAAAAAAAAATGGAAAGCACTTCGTCCCAGCGCATTAAAAAAATTTGTGTCTTTGGAGGTGCTTATCCAGGGAAAAATAACATATTCGCTGATGAAGCCATAAGAGTTGGAGTAATACTTGCCCAACAAAAGATCCACTTGATTTATGGAGGCGGTAGTACGGGTTTAATGGGAGCAGTCGCTACAGCAGCACACGCCGGAGGAAGTCCAGTTCTAGGAATCGTGCCAAAACTATTCACAGATTTTTGTGGACCTACCGTGGGTAAGGAAATACAAGTCTGGAGTATCCCTGAACGGATAACAATCATGTACCATTCTGCCGATGCATTCATTGCCTTACCAGGAGGTCTGGGTACATTGGAAGAAATAGCTTGCGTGGCTTCTTGGTCATCTTTGGTCACAAATAAGAAACCCATTGGTTTGCTTAATATTAATGGTTATTTTAGTAATTTACTTTCATATTTAGATAATGCTGTGGATAATGGATTCATGTTTTCAGAGGCAAGGAGAACCATAATTTCTGCTACAACCATTGAAGATTTACTCAAAAAGCTACAAGCTTATGAGTGTTTATCTGCTACGGCTGTTTCGCAAACGCTCGGAAAAAGAAAAAGAGATATGGACGAGCAAGGAGTGGATTGCACTTTGTCTTTGTGACATTATCTAACATTTTGCTTGTTGTGTCTCAGTTATAATAAGTGGTTAGCAACCTCTGCAGGTAATATCTCCTAAATTCTACCTTTAAAATTTGACATTGGGGACAATGTCATATTTTAGTAGGGGGTAAGGGACATATTTTGCTAAAAAAAAAAAAAAAAAAAAAAAATTGTTGTGTTTTAAGACATTTAGAAGTATTCATTCTGAACAAGGTCTGAGTAAGGGAGACTTGAGACATACCTTGTCAGTTTGATTTAATCTTCTTCTTCAAAAAAAACAAAAAAACAAAAAAACAAAAAAAAAACAAAAAAACAAAAAAAAAAAAAAAGCATGTTTAGACTTAGTGTGTTTTTTGTTTTTAGTTACTTTCAATACAATGATGAGATATGAATTGCATAAGTCTAAAACAGATTTATTAGTGAGAAGATTTTCATGAGAATTGAGCTTGATGTCAACCTTTTTATGAGCCAATGTTAATATGATATGTTGATTGAGAAAGAAGCATGTTTAAACTTAATCTGACTTGTATAATCATCTTTGTGAGTTTTTGAGCCTATAATGATTGATGCATTATACAAATCAATCTAATTTCTTTCTTGAGTGCTCTTATGATTACATGATTCTCTAGAACTTGCTTTAAACCGTTTGAGACTATATTGATACATGTGACAACATGAATATGATAGAGGCATTAGGATTATAACCAGAGCCAAACAGCCATCCATTATTAATGTTCTACGAGAACATCCCCACTAGTGAGCCAATTTGAGCCTACATTAAATATGATGTTTTATTGGTAACCACAACTTACACCTAGCCTAAATATGCTTATATCCTTACCCTTGTTCTAAAGATGAATTTTATATTTTGAGACATATTGCAAAAAAACAAGGGATATTTTTATTTGAAAATTTGGGTTAGAAACAAAAGATAAGTGTGGGGGAAAGAAAAGAAAAGAAAAAGTCAAGAGAAAAAGAAAGGGATCATTGTCAAATACATTCCCATATTAAAAAAAAAAAAAAAAAAAAAAAAAAAAAAAAAAATCTTCTCTTGAACTTCTAGAAAAAGATGTTACAAAGTTGGTTAGAATGATGCAAAGGCTCAACATGAATATTTAGCCTATGTTATTATGTGCTTTATAAGAGTTTTGAGAAGTTTTATTTGTATGATCTTATTATGTCTCTAAAATCTATGAACTCTTTGGAACCTTTGTGATATCTTTATCCTTTTGTTCTTTAACCACATTATAACCCTTTGGCCCCATTACAACCTTGAATAAAGACCTCTTGATTTATGAAGTTGTATGATCTAAATAGTGGAGAATAGGTGGACAAGCAAGCATATGGTAGAAGTGTTTTCATGAGATTGATTGAGTGTAAACACTTTACCACTACTTTAAAGAGTGAAAATCAAGAGAGTATCCCATGTGAGAAGTTGAGATTAAGTTTGAATATACACTATTTTGATTGAAATATGTTATGTTATTATTGGCTTAACTCAAACTATTTACATTCAAGCAAGATTTTTTGTGAATTTCTTTAAGCTATTGATTAGTTTTTAAGACTTGTCCAATGATTATCTCTAATTTATATTGGAAGGATTAGTTATAATTATTATTTTTAGTTTTTCTTATGTCTTCAATGTTTGTGGGTATCGTCCTAGTAAACCCTCACGAGACTAAACTCGTCCACTAGGGACACCTAGGGGTTTAAAGGCTTGTGTCACATGCTAAGTGCCACCGTGATTTCCTACGAAAATGGATTAGATTAGATTTTCTTATTTTATTTTTATTGAGTCGTTGCTAGGGACTAGCAACAATCTAAGTATGGGGGTGTGATAACTCGTATAATTATATAGTTTTTAGTTATGTTTTATTATTGTTTTGTGTCAAATACGAGTTATTATTGTTTAGTCTAATTGTGTTTATGATCTTTTATATTTTTATGTAATTTGGTGTTTTTCACAAGTTTCTTTGAGTGATTTCAGATTACTAGAATTAAGGGCAAATCCAGTTCAGTTCCAGTTCCGACACCTTTTGCCATATCAGCTATATCTCGAGTTTCACTGAAGCAATAAGGCTGAACTTTGTATCCCTGCAAAGCTAAGAGGCATATCTATCTTTTTCATGTTTTACACTTCTTGAAACGGAGTCGTTTTCCCTAGCGAAATCGACCATCAAGTTGGCTGATGTGCAATGACGTCTATTCTGCATCGTTTTGGTATTTTGACCATATCTCCCGATCCACGTGCGCAAATGATCTGATTCCAACGGCTATGGATCCGTAACTGATAGGGGTATATTTTTCTAGAAGACCATTTTATCAGATCGAGCCTCCAACATTGACAAAATCGACCATCAAGCTGGCTGATCAGAATTGTCATACAATATGACGAAAATTGTTAGAAAAATGCACCCACCTATTATACCTACCTTTGAAATTTGTAAAGCTTGTCTCTTGTCATTTAGCCCTCCAAAATGTGTATAAATAGAGGGCCTTGGATGAGTATTGGGATACATTGATACATTGGTAGGATAGCCATTGTAATAAAATTCTCTAAGTTTTCTTTTTCTTTCCTTTCTCTAGTTTTCTTTTTCTTCTTACATTTCTTTTCATTTTATTCATATCTAGTATGTGTTTCTAATCATATTGTTGAGGTGATGAGGTGAAGCTCTGGGTAAATGCTAAGGTTAGTCTCTTAAACATGAGCTAAAATGAATCATCATTTATAAGCACTAGTATAGATAATATTTTCTTTTGGTTTAAAATCATACTTGCAAAGTAGAGATCTTGATTCATTATTGACAATGAAAATGGCACAGTAAATGCTTGGTTTCATAACCTTGATTTGTTGTAGACATATACTTTGGCATAAGGAATGCTTGGACTCTTTTTATGAGTTTTGAGGACACCAAATGAACATAATATCATATGCTATGGACGTTGGACAATTTGGACTGAATTGCTAAACCTTCCGATTGGAACCTCCCTTATGTGTGGATTTCAATTGTGTAATAAAACAAGATTAATCTTAGCATAACACCAAGAGTGGATTCTCTAACCTCAACATCCTTTCTTATTGTTTTTTATATTTTGTTTAATTTCTTTTATGTTATTTTATTTATTTTGTTCTCTAATATCTTGTTTATTTTGTTTTGTTGTTGATTCCCTAATATCTTGTTTACTTTCTTTTTCTTATATATTTATAAACTTATACTTACTAATACGCTTCCCTGTGGTTCGACCTCGGACACCCGAGAATTTATTACTTGAACATAACCTGCACTTGGGTTTACAACTCTTAATTGAGTTTCCATCAATCTTTTCTCTTTTATAAGCATTAAGCAGCATCATGATCTTCCGTTCACCAGCTGCCTTGGGATCAGTCAACCCATATCTCAATTTTGGGTCTGAAATATTTGAAAGATCTTTGTATTATATCATTTAATATAAATTAATCTTTTTATTATAAAATTGAGTAATTTAATCTTTATTCTTTTAAAATTAAAACAAAAAGTGAACTATTAAAAAAGCTAACGTGACATTTAACCTGTGTTTAATTGATGACGTGGATATCAAATGATGACATGACACTAATAAAATATATTATTTTAAAATGACGTGGACAGAATAAGTAACCAATTTTTTGAAAATGTCACATCAAATGTTTAAAATATATTATTTATTTTGTCAATATCATCTTAAAATAATATGTTTTATAGATGCCACGTCAATATTTGACATCTAGATCATTAACTAAATATAGGTTAAATACCACGTCAGCTTTTTAAACGATTCACATTACAACAGTTAGTGATTTTATCTTTTTGCTTCAATTTTAAAAGAACAATGATTAAATTACTCAATTTTATAGTAGAATAACTAATTTGTACTATAATACAGGGATCTCACAAGTACTTTAACCCTCAATTTTGTAGTATTAAATAAATTAATAGAGAAATATATATATATATATATCCCCAGTCCCCACCATACTTTTAAATTTAATTGTTAAATGCTAATCTTTACTAATAACATACATCACTTCATTCATAAAACTTGCAGTTAATATATAGTTGGCAGCCTGGGGATGAAATTCAAGGCAAGCAATCTTCTATAAAAGATTTTTTTTTTTTTTAAATTGCTCTTCAGACATGTAGTTACTGGCCAGCATTTTTTTTTTTGTTTCTTTTATTATTAAAGTAATACCTAATTTGGAAAACAAATTAATTATTGATTCTTGCATGTGGTTTAGTGGCATTTCACTTGATTAAAAGAAGTTGGAAATTCAAATTTTTATATCTTTGGTGATGGATGAAAAACTGACAAAGATTTTTTTTTTTTTTCAAATAAATTTGTTCAAAGATTAAGTTATTTATTTAAATTTAAAGACATGTTCAATACAAAAATATTAATTCAGAAAATGGGTTTGACAAAAAATGAGATTCACTTCAAAAATGAGTCAGGTCTTAAGCATGGTATTTTTGTCCAGCCCGTTTCGATCCGTTTTACTATTAGTAATATAAATTTTTAAGAAAAATCAATTATTTTCTAAGAATAAGCGATCATTTTTTTAAGAAAGATGGATCCTTCCGTGTACAAAATTAGGTGAGCATGTGTGGGTCTAAATAGTATTTTTATATGATCGGATCAAATTTTGCCCATATTTCAAGTCAAATAGAGTCTGGCCAACAAAAAAAAAAAATCGTTAATATGAAGTTTGAGCCTGACCCAGACCGACCCGGACAGGTTTATTCCCAAATAACATTGATTTAAAAAATGATTTACTACAATTTTAAATTATAACATGTATTAAAAAATTGGATGAGTTGTTTGATTGTTTCCTTTATATAGTATGGGAACAGCTCAATAGTACATGGTCCTAGGATTTAAGCATACTTGGAAAAATACATGCATAGATCAAGTTAGGACATGAAATCTAAGACGTCACATACCATTATTTGAGAAAGGGATATCAAAATTCAATTATTTGAGCAAGAGATACGTACCTATTATTATTGAATTAAATGCTTGAGATTCTTAAGAGTCTTCTAGTGCTTGCTTTTATTTTAAATAAATACAAAATGTTATTTTTTTAATCAATAACTTAGTCTTTGATTTCTTTTTAGGAGGAGATTCAAATTTATCTCTTTGATACATTTATGGTTAAATCAAAAGCTTTTATCTCTCTTCTTATTAATCTCACCCCTTCCATCTTGGGATTCACATAATTTCATATTTGGAGATTTACAAGATTAAAAATATTATATTCTAACTATGAGAATGTCATTGGATGTAATTTAAAGTCATTTTAATTATTGATAACAAAAAAAATGTTTTAAAATTAAAGGGTTCAGTTAATTGGTGCCTATAGGCATTGGTTAAAGATTGTTAAATTATTATTTTAAGAAAATTTTTTACATTTAATGCATTACTTTTAATGAACTCAAAAAAAAAAAATTCATTAATTACATTTTTTTCCTTTAAATATCACCTTACACAGATTAAAATTTCCCATAATTAAAATACCAAACATGCTATAGCAAAAATAAATAAGGAACCGATGTCTATAACCTATGGGTTATTTAATTATCAATTTAATTTTTTTTTTGGTATTTAATAATTACTTTTACTAAATTCAAGAAAAAATTAATTATTAATTATATTTTTATATATATATATATATCATCTTAATCAGTGCCTAATAAAACTGATTAACATATTTCAATAAATAAATGTAACCAAAATAAATAAATAAAAATTTCTAAGCTAAAACATGCTATACCAAAGGCTTATTATTAGCATTCCTTTTTTTAAGGTACATAATAAATGGAATGGAAAATAGAAAACATAACTCGATTAGACTTAGACACAAACAAAGATACATACGGATGTCAATGGAAAATTACACAATTCTAACTAAAATTTCAAAATGTTTATATTGGACGTGAATATTTTTATTTATTTATAATTAAAAATCATTATATATTGAATATAAGATTGCATGCTGTATAAATAATTAAAATTTATAAATTGGATATTAATTAAATTTGAATTAACATATAAAATTTATCCCATGTGTAAATATATCAGACTAACATAATTTTATATATATATATATATACTAGATGTTAGGTATTGAACTTTGATTACCGGAACTAAGAGTATAACACTTTAATATAAAATTTATTACTTTCAACATTATTATAAAATTAAAACTTTGAAGATATAACAATTTAACATAATCTTTAATTATATATAAATAAAAAAAAACATAATCTTTAATTATTTTTTATTTATCAAAAAAATACATTTAATGAAAGTTTTTTAATAAAATTAAAAAAATTATTTATAAATTGAATAAATTTTATTTGCATTAACATGTTAAATTTGCTATCATAAAGTTTATTGCTTTTAATGTTAATCTAAATTTAGAACTCATGAACATATAACAATTCAACATAAATTTTAAGGGAAATGTTAACCAATGTCTGGTGACATTTTTAAAGTGATATTTATAAAAATTAAAGTATAATGAATATATTTTTCTTTAATTTAGTAAATTAATGTATAAAATATTTTTAAAAAAATTAAAATGGTAATTAACTAATCTTTAACTGTTGCATATAGGCTCTAGTTAAACGGACTCAAATTTTAATTTTTTTTTATTTATCATATCATTTAATGAAAATTTTGTCATAAAATTAAAATTTTTATTTATAATAAAAAAACGTTAACAAGGCAATTGAGAAATATAATCGATAAATATAATTCTTTTGGTCAATCAAAAGTTTTGTATGTTTATATATATATATATATATATATATATATATATATATATATATAAATAGATGGATGGATAATTATAGATCATTATTTAGTGATGAGGGATTAACATATATTAGTGTAAAATTAATTAATTTTACACGTTTTTATAATTTAGTATGATTGATATATTAACAAAATGAACGCTGGATTTAGCAATATAATCACACTCGACATGTACGTAAAGTTTTAAATCCATCCGATATCTATATAATGTCGATCGAGTATACCATTTTTGTATATATTTTTAACTGTTATTTTTTTTTTACTTTGAATAAATAGTTAAATATTTTTAATTTACTTAAAATTTTATATGCACGATTTATATGAGTAGAGCATGAAATGCATCGGTCGAAATAATAAATATAAATCGTATAAAAAATTATGAAAAATGAGGGATTAACTTAAATTGATATAAAACAATTAATTTTATAAATTTTCATAATTTTATATACAATTGATATTTTAATAAATTGACAACTAGATTTAAAACTACTTCTATTATTAAATAATAATTATTTAAAAGTAGGCACTATGGGGAAAACAAAAAAAACTCGAAAGAAAAATAAGGTGGTAAATTTACATCTTGATTAGCTTCGAAGAAGAAGCGGTAGATAGACAGTCTCCAATCAAATCTAAACTTCCAAAAATCCAATCCCTCTCTATTTCTCTTTTAAGCTTTAACGGTTTTTATTTTTATAAACTGCCTTTTGTTAATGTAAAAACTAAAATATCCAAAAATTTGACGCAAAATCAAGAAAATTGACTCTACTCAAGATACTGATGGCAGTTTATCTATAACATTATATAATTTTGATTACATGAAAGCATTCAGTGGCATTTTAGGTTTTTTTTTTTGGGAGCATGAAAGAAAAAAAAAAGAAGAAATGAAATGAAATGAAATGAAAGAGAAAGAGAAAGAGAAAGAGAAGAAGAAAAAAAAAAAGAAAAGAAAAAAAAAAGGAAAGAGAAAATTTTGTGTGTTTATGTTTTTTTTTTGTTTAAAATATTATAAATATAAATTTTTACATGTTAATAATGCGTTATATATATATTTTGACACGTTCGTGTATTCAAATAGTATTCATGTTATTTTTCGTATTGTGTTTTAATTATTTTTTTCTATATTTTGTTTGTGTCGTGTCTCAATTAATTTCATATTTTGCATAGTTTGTCATTGTGATTCAATTTAGAGAAAAATTTGTTTGTTCATGTCGTGTTCGTGTCTCAATTTATGATATATTTTGCATAAAATATCATAATGGTTCAATTTAGAAAAAAAAAATTGTATGTTTGTGACGTATTTGTGTTCAAAGTATTATAAATTTTTACACAGTAATAATTCGTTTTATATAGATTTTGACACGTTCATGTATACGTGTCGTGTTCACATTATTCTGCATGTCGTGTTTTAATTATTTTTTCATGTTGTGTTTATATTGTATCTCAATTTATCTAATATTTTATTCATATTATTTTTTCGCGTGTTTAAAGTATTATAATTTATATAATTTTTACATGTTAATAATTCATTTTATTTATATTTTGACACATTCGTATATTCGTGTCGTGTTCATGCTATTTTCGTGTTATGTTTTAATTATTTTTTCTATGTTGTGTTCCTGTCGTGTCTCAACTCATTTCATATTTTGCATAATTTGTCATTATGATTCAATTTAGTGAAAAAATTGTGTGTTCGTGTCATGTCTCAATTCATTACATATTTTGCATAATTTGTCATAGTGGTTCAATATAAAAAAAAAAAAATTTGTGTGTTCGTGACATGTTCGTGTTCGTGTTATTTTTTATGTTTTCAAAGTATTATAATTTTTTATACGTTAATAATTCATTTTATATATATTTTGACATTTTTCTATATTCGTGTCTTATTCATGTTATTTTTCGTGTTGTGTTTTAATTATTTTTCCTATGTTGTGTTTGTGTTATGTCTCAACTCATTTCATATTTTGCATAATTTGTCATTGTGATTCAATTTTTTTTTTAAAAAAAAATTATATGGTCATGTCGTGTCTCAATTTATGACATATTTTGCATAATTTTTCATAATGATTCAATTTAGAGAAAAATTATGTGTTCGTATTATTTTTTGGTGTTTTCAAATTTATATAAATTTTTACACATTACTAATTCGTTTTATATAGATTTTGACACGTTCGTCTATTCGTGTCGTGTTCATATTATTTTTTATGTTGTGTTTTAATTAATTTTTCTATGTTGTGTTCGTGTTATATTCGTGTCGTGACTAAACTTATTTTATATTTTGCATAGTTTGTCATTGTAATTCAATTTAGAGAAAATTTTGTGTGTTCGTGTCGTGTCTCAATTCATGACATATTTTGCATAATTTGTCATAGTGATTCAATTTAAAGAAAAAAATGTGTCTGTGACATGTTATTTTTTGGTTTTTAAAATATTATAAATTTATATAAATTTTTACACGTTAATAATTCGTTTTATATAGATTTTGACACATTTGTGTATTTGCGTTGTGTTCATGTTATTTTTTGTATTATATTTTAATTATTTTCTCATGTTGCATTGTATCGTGTCTCAATTTATCCCATATTTTGCGTAATTTGTCATAAGTGATTTGATTTTAACTCTAAATTCGTTTACTTAAGATATTATAAAACATAAAAAATTATTTAAATAAATGATAATTATTTAATATGATTTAACTGAAATTTATTTATGATTATTAATTTAATTGAAAAATTATAAATATTAAAAAAAAAAAAACTCTAACGAAGCAGCGGTAAAAATTCTAGTACTAATAAATCTTACCAAAAAAAGCGTAGTAAAATATAAATTCGTTAAAAATCGTCAACCGGTAATTCCCGATCACTCTCCCCCACCGACAATCCCAAATCGGCCCTTCACACTATACATGATAATTTGTACATGCATGTGGCCATGTTTCGGTTTTTTTTTATCTATAATATAAATTATTAAAGTTTAAATATAAAATTAGTCTTTGTATTATACTTTTTTTTTTCATTTTGATATTTAAAATTTTTTTTATCTTAATCGGATATCTATAGTATAATTTTATATTCCGATTAGGTACTCGATTTGAACTCGATTAGGATCAAAATTTATATTATATGTACCAAATTAGGACAAAAAATTCTTTAGGTATCAAAGTAAGAAAAGAGGTATAATATAAGAGGTAATTTTATATTTAAGTCAATTATTAAATATGTTAAAATTTTAAATATGAATATAATATATATTAAAATATTGTATTAAGTATATTTAAATACATCATATTATTCTTATTATATTATTATATCTATACTATATATAATGAAAATGATTGAATTTGTGTAACGAGTCGAATAACATCAATTTAGTTAAAAATATATATATAAAAATATCCAATAAATTATTATATCAAATAATGTAACAAAGATATTAATGTCTTTTTAATTTTATATATATATTTTTTTAAAATTTATCAATTTTTTTTTAAGACCTACACATTTTTTTTTTAAATTACTCATACTTTCAAAATATAAACCATCCACTAATCAACTTTTTAAACATAATTTTTTATTATTTTTTTGCATTCACTTGAATTTGCCATAATCTAATATAAGTTATATGTATTGTGTTCGTATAATATTTATCTTTATTCAAAATTATAAAAATAATTCGAACCTTCTTCTTCCGTACAGTTTAATCAGAGTGGACCCTCACTCATGCGCCCCCATCTTCCGGCTCCGACTCCACTCAGACTCAAGCGCCAGAGAAATAAAAAAGGCAAAGAAACGTCATTTCATTTCAGTGCACGAAACTCGAAGCACAAAAAAACTATCTAGAGAAGGTTAAAATCCCCAAAGCATTTGTTGGTTGTCTGAACTCTGGAACTTACTTTTTACCCGGTACTCTTCGAACAACCCAACACACAGCTTTGGTAAGTTCATATACATGAAAACGGAAAATTTTAAAAAAAAGTTTGTTACCGTTAGCTTCTCATACGCTTAAGATAAAATAGACTTTAAGATTTAAAATTTTTCATCTCAACTATTGATTATAAAAATAAAAAAAAAACTTTATTTACAGGTTAACCGGGTAACATTTAACCTAAAAGAAAAAGTCACAATTTTTTCTTTTCTTCAATTCAGCAGCTGCCCTCATTCCCTCAAACAAATCGCCGCTTGCCCATGGCCAAGATGTGAAGAGGAAGAGGGAACTCCTATTTCCCTCAAACAAAGCCTCCGAAGAGTTCAACAAAAAAAAAACCAATTTCTTTCACGTTTCCTGTAAGTTTTTCTTTTTCTCGATCTATTTCTGTCAAATCTATTTCTGTCAAATTTATTCCTCCTTTAGAAATTCTTTTTTGTTTGTTTGTTGAGAGGAGGGGAGGGGGTTGATGTTACTGCTACTAGTTTCTCATATTGGAACTTTTGTGAATCCAGGTTGAGCAACTTCACAAGATTTTCAAGTTGTGTGGTACACCATCAGAGGCATATTGGAAACAGTTGAGGCTCTCTACAACTTTTCGACCTCCCAATCATACAAACCTAGTCTAGTAGATGCTTTCAGGAACTTTCCTCAATCTTCCTTGGGTCTTTTGAGCACTCTTCTTGCTTTAGATCCTGCATAACGTGGTTCTGCTTCTTCAGCCCTTCAAAATGAAGTAAGTATGGATTGAAAGCTTATTTAGTGCCATTCTATTTTTCTTTCTTTGCAGCGAAGAAGAGGAAAAGGAAGGCCTTTTCAGTTCAATCTTTATTTATCTTTATTTTTCCAGATTGTTATCTAGCTTTGTTATTGTCAATCAGAAATTCTTTAATCAGTGTGCAGTGATTAAGAATACTTCTCGAACCAATCTTCAATATGCTGAAGTTTCTTCTTTTAATGTTAGAAAATAATGATATTATTTTTCTGCATCTTTTATATGATAGAATTGTCGATTTTCTTGCTTTCACAGAATGAACACCAAATGGAGTTATGCCATCTTATTCTGGACCAAGTTAAATGTCTGCCAAGGAAACTTATCAGTCTATTACCATTGCATTTGCATCATATTTTCATTACCATGTTTCTTTTAGAAGTGAAAGAGTTTTTTCATATTTTCACTGCTTTCGATACTTGAACAAAATCATGCACTATCCCTTTCAAAGAAAAGGAGAAAGAAAAACAAAGAGCAAAAAATAACCACATAGTTTCAATGGAAAAATGACAATTACTAAGTGAAACTAAAAATAAAAAATATTAAGCAGAATGCATTGTTTGACAGGTGGAGTTTGAGTAGAAAGCCAGAAGCCTACATGAGGATATAACAAAATATGTATGTATTCTGAATCACTTTGTTGTGCATGACATATGACATTCTGTTGGTATGTATAATCTTTGAGTTTGCTAAGTTGTTGGAAATTGTGGGTTACAAGTTATAGAAATGTTTTGGGTGATAGCTTGCTTGTCTTAGCTCACTTTTTTAACCTCTCCCTACAATTAATTTAAAAACATGTCAAAAAATATTAAATGCTGTGGTTGGGTTCAGTAACTGCATGAAAGGGTTTATAAGTACTTCCTCTTGCCTAGTATGAAATATTGAAATGAAAAATGTGATTATGACAAGATAATACCGGATTGACTTATCTGGCCTACTATTTCTATGGGCATTCTAGTAAAATAGTACCTGATTGACTTATCTATTACCTTCTTGGCTGGCTTTGTTTTTATTATTTAAAGTGCAAATGAATCACTTGGAAAGCTTTTCGTTACTGGTTAAAGCTGACAAGCAGAATCACTTTGTTCTTTTTCAACTTCTAATTGCCATTGGATGCTGCAATAATCCATCTTTGAACCATGCTGCTCAGAAAAAGATAATGGTCCCCCAATCTCCTACAACGGTCAAATGAAAAATCTCTTGTAACTGTCTTTGGGAATATAATTTGCTCTTAAATCCTGATTACCTTTCTCCTATAATTGTCATTGTTTCAGTAATCAAAGCCATATTTTTATTTTTTTTTTCATTAAAATTATGGCTGTAAATCCTTCATGATGCATTTTGTTGGTTCTCCAATGATTTCTACTCCATAGCATAGGGAAAATGGAACTTTCCACTCTTCTCTACAGACAATTAGCTCCTTCAGTCACTTTTCTTTCTTATTAATGGTTAGATAGTCTTGTGTGCCAAAGTGGCTCATGACTAACTTGTTTTTTTTTCTGCTTCAAGATTGCTTGTTCCACAGCTGGAGAAGCTCGAAAATGGATGGAGGCATTTGACCATGCCAAGCAACAAGTACAAGGAAGGCAGTTAAAATGGTTTGATTCATAAATGTGGTTGCATTCTTGGAAAAGATTGCTCTCGTGAATTTTTCACATATATTGCTACCTATTTTGACAGGCTGAATATGAGCTTTCAAGAGGAGGTAGTACCAGAAACAAATTAAGCATGGAGGCTGAGTAAGCCATTTTTCCTTGACTATCTTGCTATAGTAGTCTGACTTGATTTTGCTAATAATTAAAGACTGATTTTAACAAATTTTATGGATAACTGATTGTATATATGAAGATTGAGGTGAAGATTCCATTAATAGATTCCAATTGGTAGGTTGAGAAGAGACTAAGAATGGAAGGATATTTATCTCTAAGAGGAATAAATACAGTATAACTACATATCCTTTGATGTAACTTAAGTTGAAGAAAAAATTTTGGTTTTGGTAAATTGACTGGTGATTTCATTTTCATATATATGTTTATTTTGACTCTGTAGCTGAACTAGAAGGTATAGTAGCTAGTAGCTATCTGTAACAAAATCAAGTTGATCCTTACATGCTTGTACATATTATACTTTGTTTTGTCCACATTTTTTTCTGAAAGAAAAATAAATTACTCTGCTTGTTTTATTCTGAAGTATTGATTTGGAATTCCATTGACCTCGAGTAAGGCGGTATGCGAGTGGATTAAAAAAGCTTATAAGAATTGGGCAAGGTGAGTAGGTATTTGCCTTCATTATAATTTTGGGCATTGCATCTTTGAAGTTCAAAAAGAGAAGTTTGGTTTGTCATATTTTTGGAAACTTTTAATACTCAAAGAAGATTTTTTGTTGTCCACTTTGTGGTATAAAATAACGTCTTAATGTATCGAAGTTAGCATGTTTCCTCACATAAATTATTGTGTAAAAACATTCCAAATGCAGTTTATTATGTGCACCTTTTAGATATTACCAATAAAATTACAGTCAAGTTATGGTAAGCTAATGCTTCATGCTTGAGTCTTAAGATAAAGAGAATGCTGCATCTCATTGTCTCCATTGCATGTTTGGTGGGTCTTGGTGGAACTTTCCCATCTTCAATGAAGGTGATAAAAAGTTAAGTGTGCATCCCTAATTAGTTCAATTGGACAGTTTTGAGAAAGTTAACTCTGTGAAACATTGAAAGTCAAGATAACAATTTCTTAAATTTGAAGATACCTTGATTTTAGAAGTTTCAGCCTTTCAGAAGTGGCATGTTGAGCATTTTGTCATGTGAAGCACAGAGAACAACCTTGAATAAATCTTTTGTAGAAAATTGATGATTTGGAGAGATTGTAAAAAAGATTATTGTGTCATATTATAGCAGAAAAATGTGCTAGGAATGAGAAGTTAGATTTAGGAATTAATTAAAATGAAGGACCTTTTCTTTCCAAAAACGTTTTCCTCCTTCAGGTTCTTTTTATTTATTTTAATATAGTAACTTTTTATGTTTCTAATAAGTATTAATGAATTTCAATTTAATATAATAATTTTATAGTGCTGAGTAAAATTTTCAGTTTTCTTTATTTTGGCTGTTCGTAGGTCTGGAGATGCTTTTGCGGCAAACCTCAAACTTGGGTGGTAATGGTATGTCAGATGGATACTTTGAAGGGGAGTTTGGAGATGCAATTGAAGCACATGAATGGAAATGTGTTCGTACGATCAATAGTATACTTCTTATTCCTTTTTTTGGTTAAATGAAAGGCATTAATCCAAAAGAAAAATGGCAAGATAAGAAAGTGTAAAGAATACAAATGGAATTGAACTTTTCGGATTGAATACCAAGTGTAAAGAATATCAATAAAATTCAATGAATACTCCGGGAAAAAAGGGTAGATTTTAACAAAAAACTTCATACATTAGAGGAAATCGGCATCATGTGAAAAGCAATAATCACTTCTCAATGTCACTCAACAGATGCAGGCCCATTCCCTGCAATAAACTAACATATCATGTCTAAATATTCCTGCTTCTGCTAAATGAATTCCATTTCCAAGTCAATCAGATTTATCCAAATTTGAGTCCCTTGATGAATCATAGCCCTCGATTGGGATATCATTCAAGATTCCAATGATGGATCTAATAATTTAGCTTTAAGATTGGAAGAATTTAAACTTACGTTTTTATGTTATTGATAAGAAGTTAAGAACTTTAGCTTCCATAGTATTGGTCCTAAAGTTTAGTAATTACAATTAATTTGTTAGCGAGTCTCGATGAGTGCTCTAGTAGCCTATCCGTTCTAATTTTTTGCCTGTTTAAGTGATAGTTGAAATATATGCAAGTTCAGGTTATTTGATGACAAGCATAAATGTATAATATATCTTAATGCTGATACACAAATCAAGCAGAGACAACGAATAAAATTGAACTTCTGAGATAACACTTACACATTAAATCTGAAGGTGGACCAAAATCATAGTCATTTTTACCCCGCCTGATATAGAATATGTAGATCACCAATAGCAGCAGCGAAACAAAAAGGAAGCATGATAGGCCTATTGCAATTTTACCACCCTTAGATAAGCGGCCATTCTCCCAAAATAGAGGACAATCCGGTAAAGGAGGTACCCCACACAAGCCTTTGTTACCAGAGAGACTGGAGAAAATAAATCAGTTAATTGACTAAGAAAATTGTATAAAAATATAGCTATTTATAAATTGGAGTTAGCAACTTTATACGTGTATTTGGCAAGTAGAAAGAGGCTCCATTTGGTTGATGCTTTTGTTATTTGCATTTTGCCTTTTTATTTTAGCAAAAAATAAATAGAAAACAAAAGGCAAATGAGAAAAACATTAACCAAATGGAGCCTAAATTAATCAACTATATGGCTTCTGCCATGCCATCAAATGTAACTCCTAGTTAGGGGTGTAAATAAGTCAAGTCAACTGTGAATACTATAGCTCGACTTGTTCAGTATCAAAGACAAACTCAAGCTTGAGTACCAAATCGAGCCAAGTTTGAGAATAGTATACTCAACTCAAGCAATTTGTGACCCTAATCAAGCTTTTAAACTTTCAATAGTATCTTTTAATACCTATGAACAAATTCACTTTCTGACAGCATTAATAGAGATTCTATACTGATTTATATTTGTCAACTTGGTGTCTATACCCTACAGGCATATGCTTACAGTAATGTGTCAGTTTGCAATCTTCATAGAAGACTACAACAATTTCAACAATTTTCAAATGTTGTGTATGCATTATGAATATTCATTAGCAAAGCTAATTCTAAAAGGAAAATAATGTAATCTGGGAACTGCACCGTATCTTTGGGGCATTAGCTAAGCGAAACCAATAGATAGTGAAATTACTTCAAAGATGAAATAAGAGAAAACTACAAACTTCAGTGAAAGAGTGGTGGAAACCAGAAAGAAATCCCCAAGAGTCATTTTATGCCATATAGTGAGAGAACAGAGAACATATTATATTTTATAAATTATTATATTTTTGAAAATTTAATTTAATTTAAATTACTTGTAATATAATATGTTTATATGTAATTTGACATGTTTATATGTAACTCGTCAAGTTTATATGTAATTTGTCATGTTCATATGTAATTCGTGAATTTGTCGAGTTTATATGTAATTTGTCATGTTTATATGTAATTCGTCAAGTTAATATGTAATTTGTCATATTCATATGTAATTCGTGAATTTGTCAAGTTTATATGTAATTTGTCATGTTTATATGTAATTCGTCAAGTTGATATGTAATTTGTCATGTTCATATGTAATTCTTGAATTTGTCAAGTTGATATGTAATTTGTCAAGTTGATATGTAATTCGTCAAGTTGATATGTAATTTGTCATGTTCATATGTAATTCGTGAATTTGTCAAGTTGATATGTAATTTGTCAAGTTGATATGTAATTCGTCAAGTTGATATGTAATTTGTCATGTTCATATGTAATTCGTGAATTTGTCAAGTTCATATGTAATTTGTCAAGTTGATATGTAATTCGTCAAGTTGATATGTAATTCGTGAATTTGTCAAGTTCATATGTAATTTGTCAAGTTTATATGTAATTCGTCAAGTTGATATGTAACTTGTCATGTTCATATGTAATTCGTGAATTTGTCAAGTTCATATGTAATTTGTCAAGTTGATATGTAATTCGTCAAGTTGATATGTAATTTGTCATGTTCATATGTAATTCGTGAATTTGTCAAGTTCATATGTAATTTCTCATGTGTATATGTAATTCGTCAAGTTCATATGTAATTTGTCATGTTCATATGTAATTCGTGAATTTGTCAAGTTCATATGTAATTTCTCTTGTTTATATGTAATTCGTCGAGTTCATATGTAATTTGTCATGTTCATATGTAATTCGTGAATTTGTCAAGTTCATATGTAATTTGTCATGTTGATATGTAATTCGTCAAGTTGATATGTAATTTGTCATGTTCATATGTAATTCGTGAATTTGTCAAGTTCATATGTAATTTGTCAAGTTGATATGTAATTCGTCAAGTTGATATGTAATTTGTCATGTTCATATGTAATTCGTGAATTTGTCAAGTTCATATGTAATTTGTCAAGTTGATATGTAATTCGTCAAGTTGATATGTAATTTGTCATGTTCATATGTAATTCGTGAATTTGTCAAGTTCATATGTAATTTCTCATGTGTATATGTAATTCGTCAAGTTCATATGTAATTTGTCATGTTCATATGTAATTCGTGAATTTGTCAAGTTCATATGTAATTTGTCAAGTTGATATGTAATTCGTCAAGTTGATATGTAATTTGTCATGTTCATATGTAATTCGTGAATTTGTCAAGTTCATATGTAATTTCTCATGTTTATATGTAATTCGTCAAGTTCATATGTAATTCGTGAATTTGTCAAGTTCATATGTAATTTTCTTTGTTTTCTTTGCATCAAGAAGTGGTCTTTATGTTGGGATTGTTGCAGCATTAACTTTGAAAAGGAGAATACGAGTATCAAAGTAAAGAGGAATTGGAAATTGGATCATTTGTTCTGATTTAAGCAGTTTTGAGTGCCAGAGAGCAAGGGGATATTACTCTTCTAGAATTGTTATTATTTGTTCCTTTCTATATGCTCTTAGAGCAGTCTGCCATTTTTGGTGTCCCCTACCATGAATAAAGAAAGCACGTATATGTTCGAGTGCAGCTGATTTTAAGCTAAAATTAAGTGACAGATAAGTCCATACTGATGATCCTGGCTTCTCTCTTATGCATAGGCACTCAACTGAGAGGGCCAGAAGAAGATTGTTTCGCCGTCAAGTGAGGAGTAGTTCACTTCATGATAAGTAGATGCAACTACATGCCATTTTGCATTCAGTGTTGACATAAACTTTTGGTAGGAATATCAGTTGCTATTCTCTCCCTTATCACAGCTTCTTCCTTAATTGTAGTTAAAAAAGTGAATCGACTTCAAGTATGAAAGACACTGGCAAGAGGAGAAATTCAGCTAATGTCCAATCAAAGCGCCCTGGAAGAACTGATAGGAGAAACAGTAAACCAGATCAAGAGAATGGTGGCAAAACTTTGAAGGCGAAAGCAACTGAATCCAAAGCTTTAAAAGCTAGATCAGGCACTATTTCTTTAGTAAGTGACTCAAATGTGGGCTCTGAGCCCACTGAAGTTTATGAAAACGTGGTTATAGATTATGTGGATGATGTTAACAGGTCTAAAGAAACATCTCAAAATCCAAAAGCTAATGCAATGACCAATAAAGTAAAAAGGGATGAAATTTTAGATGATCGCTCGAGTGATATGGAGGGAGAAACAAGTCAGGGAAAGGAAGAAGAATGAAATTCTGAGACAATAAAAGATTCAGCATCATCTCAGGGAGATTCCTTGACAGCTGAGGATGAGAAAGAAGATGTTTCCAGAGTTTCCAATGGTGTTTCCAATAACAACCTGTCAGATAGCTCTTCCCATGGTTCCAGAATGGCATTGAATAATATTCCTAAGAAATCTGCAAAATCTAATGGAGGGACTCCAAAGGATGCTACCAAGAGTTTTTTGGAAAAAGATTCCAAAACTTTGAAAGTTTCTCCTAAACCTTCATCTGAGTCTTCAGAAGGATCTAATGACAAGCACGCTGAAGAGGTAAAACAAGTTTATGTTTTGGATGAGACATCAAATGGCAATCAAAGTTTCGGAAGTGACGATGAGCCTGTTGATGCTGAAGACAAATTTCAAGTTGAAGATGAGGCAGCTTTAAATGGAAAGATAGAAGAGATGGAGACAAGAATTGAGAAACTTGAAGCAGAGCTGAGAGAAGTAGCTGCCCTGGAAATTTCTCTTTATTCTGTTGTTCCGGAGCATGGTAGCTCAGCACATAAAGTGCACACACCTGCTCGACGCCTTTCTAGACTCTATACACATGCTTGCAATCATTGGACTCAAAACAAGCGAGCCACAATTGCTAAAACCACAGTCTCCGGACTCATTTTGATTGCAAAATCTTGTGGTAATGATGTTTCGAGGTACGTAAATTATTATCGGATATTATTTTTCAGAGTGCTTCAGAATGTTGACATTTACTGTTGACAGCTGAATAATGTTCTGCTTTTTTATTTTAAGGTTAACCTTCTGGTTATCAAACACCATAGTGTTGAGGGAGATCATTTCTCAAGCATTCGGCATTTCACGCAACTCAAGTCAACTTACATGGCTTCCTGAGTTAAATTGCAGTAACAAAAGGAGTGAAGTAAAGTCTGCAACTCTAAAATGGAAAGGTGGTGGTGCTGGTAGTAAACAAGTAAATGGTTTTGTGCAGCTTGTTGATGATTGGCAAGAGACAGGAACCTTCACATATGCACTAGAAAAAGTGGAACCTTGGATATTCTCTCGAATAGTCGAGTCAGTTTGGTGGCAGGTAAATAGTTGAACTTGTCAAATTTTTATTAACAAGGGAACAATCTTATTTAAAACATGATGGTGATCTAATTGATGCATTTCGGTGTTGTGGTTGTGGTTTCTAGATTACAAATAAGAGAGAATGGAATTTCATGTGTGTTCCTCATTTCAGGCTCTTACTCCATATATGCAACCTCCTCTAGAGGGTTCACCTGCCAGCAAAACAATTGGAAAGTTGTTAGGCCCAGCCTTGGATGACCTACAGCAAGGAAGTTTTTCTATCAACCTATGGAAAAATGCTTTCCAAGATGCTTTTCAACGACTTTGTCCTGTTAGAGCAGCAGGTCATGAGTGTGGTTGCTTGCCAGTTATTGCAAGAATGGTATGTACTTATATATCTTTGCCCTCTTTAATTTTTTAAGCAGTAGCATGATGTATCATAGTTTTGTTTTCTTCTCTCTTTTTTTTCTTCTGGTGAGCTAATTGATGTATTTTTTTTATATTAGGTTATGGAACAGTGTGTTGCAAGGCTAGATGTAGCAATGTTCAATGCTATTCTGCGGGAATCGGCACATGAGATCCCAACAGATCCTGTATCTGATCCTATTGTAGATTCAAAGGTTCTGCCTATTCCAGCTGGAGATCTTAGCTTTGGATCTGGTGCACAGCTAAAAAATTCTGTATGTATTATGTCGGTAAACTTTTTTCTTCTTGATTTTCATGGTATATCCAGTTGGGGGTCCTTTCACTGAAATACTAGCTATTGGAATTGATGTTACCCATTTCATAGTAGCTTTTATATGGAAAAAAACTATATGCAAGTTCTTAAGGAGGGACGCTTATTTTGCAGGTTGGTAATTGGTGTAGATGGCTGACTGATATGTTTGGCATTGATAGTGATGATGCTTTAAAAGAAGACCAGCATAACAGTCAAGATGATTACGACAAAATATTGGAGATGGAGAATCTAAATCCTTCCTGTTTCTTAATGCCCTGAGTGATCTTCTAATGCTTCCAAAGGACATGCTAATGGACCGTTCAATCAGAAATGAGGTTGATTTCTAATTAAAGCCATGCATATTATGAACTTATTAGTAGATTACTGTTCTGGTCTCTTTGATACCGGTTCCTCTCTAACTTCTTCGAATATTTTTATTTTCATGGCTTCAGGTATGCCCGTCAATAGGTCTTCCGTTGGTTAAACGCATTCTCTGCAACTTCACTCCAGATGAATTATGTCCTGATCCTGTTCCAGGAGCAGTATTGGAAGCCTTGAATGCTGAGGTGTGACTAGTTTGGGGTTCTCTTGTTCTACACATTTGTATTGGAAGCCTTGCATACGCTATTTGTCATATAATAATTGAATGCCATATGATGGAATTCTCAATCTCGGCCTTGCATATGCTATTTGAGTTTCATATTGTTGGACCTAGTCTTGCCTTTATCTGGTAAAAAAAGAGAAAAGTTGCTTAGTTTTTGATCTATGGTTCTTTCATTTGATAGACAATTGTTCAGCGGAGATTATCAGGGGAGTCGGCTAGAAGTTTCCCTTAGACAGCTGCCCCCGTTGTCTATACTCCTCCATACACAGCAGATGTCTCAGAAAAAGTTGCAGAGGCAGGAGGAGGGAAGTCGCAGCAGCTGTCTAGGAATGCATCAGCCATACAAAGGAAAGGATATACCAGTGAGGAGGAACTGGAGGAATTGAATTCTCCACTTGCATCAATAATCGATAAATTAGCATTATCTCCAACAATTATTGCCAATGGAAAACATGAGGAGCATGAAGGTTATGGTGGTGTGAATGCAAGATATGAACTCCTTGGCGAGGTATGGTCTGCTTGAGTGTTTAAGTTAGTTCTTTGTGTATGTCTCTCATTGTTTTGTAGCCATGGAAAAGTGAAGGTGAAGGTGAAAACAGAGGGGGGAGTTTAGATGATCCAAAGTTTTAGGAATACTCAAACATTTCCTAATGGTTTGAATGTGCAGAGGGAAGAAGAACTGGCATTATTATTATGGGTTTGTATTTGATGCAGTGTATATATATCTATACACTATCAGTAAAATAGATGATGTCATCCTATTAAAAAAAATTTAAAAATAAATATGTATAATTTTAATTTTAATGAGGTGACATCATCTGGTTCACTGACAATGTATAGATTTATATACTGTCAGTGCATCAAATATAAATCTTATTATTATTATTTTTTTTTTCTTTTCTGTTTTTCCTCTTAAAAGTATATTTATCATCGAAGTGGATTATTATTTTTAGGCATAAATATAAATTTGACCTTTGAATTATGTAAATTAAATCATTTTTATCTTTATTCTTTTATTTAGATCAATTTGGCTCCCATGTTATTAATTCTGGTCAATTTAATCTCCATACTATTATTTTCGATCAAGTTAGCTTAATTTAAGGAAAACGTTAAATTTTTTTGTCAATTTTTTATTAAATTTTGTCTATTTTGATTAATTTTTATCAATTTCTAGTAAAATTAGTTTAAATTTAACGAAATTATTAGTCGCATGTTCGCACGTTATCAATTTTCGTTAAATTCATACAATATTTACAAAACAATAAAATGAAGATCAAATTCACTCAAATACATAAAAATTAAAATGACTTAAAGTTGTATAATTCGATAATCAAATTTATATTTATGTCTTATTTCTATTCATCAATGAAGTGTAAAGATTCAATAAACGAGTTCGTAACTCGTAGTGCACTTTCATTGCATTGGATCCATTTTATTTTTCAATATAAATTATATTTTAATTACTTTCGAATGAATTATCTATATAAAAACAATAAAAGTAATCTCCAATCCAATTGAGGGGTAATTCCTCAATTGTTATCCAATTGAGGGGTAGTAATTATGTAACGATTTTTTTTTTTTTTTGAGATTGTGAAGGAAGAAAGGAACGAAAAAGGGAAAAAAACAAAAAAAAAATAATTCATGTATTCGTATCGTATTTATATTATTTTTTTATGTCATAATTGTATTCAAGTTATTATATATTTATATAAATTTTGACACGTCAATAATTCGTTTTATATAAATTTGAAACGTTCATGTATTCGTATCATGTCGTATTTTAGTTATTTTTTTCGTGTCGTAGTCCTGTTGTATAATCATGTTGTGCCTGAAATTGTCAGATCTAATTGTCATTATTTAAATAACTTTCAATTTTGTGTCACGTGTCATGATTGATTCTTTATTTTTTTAAAATAAGATCATATTAATTGTTTGATTTTTATATTATTGAATTAAAAATTTACTGTATTGATAAATAATTCAAATTATATAGATTTTATATATTTGTGCATTCATGTCGTGTTAATGTTATTTTTTCATGTTGTATTGTGTTTTTTTTTTTTTTCGTGTCGTGTTTGTGTCGATATCCGAAATTGTCAGGTCTAATAGATATTATTCAAATAACTTTTAATTTTGTGTCAAGTTCGTTAAAGTTTTATATAAATTTCGACACGTTCATATATTCATGTCGTGGTCATGTTATTTTTTTCATGTCGTATTTTAGTTGTTTTTTCATGTCATGTTCGTGTGTGACATTATTCAAATAACTCCTAATTTTGTGTCACATATTTTATAATGATAGGTTCTTTTTTTTATTTTTTTTGAAAAATAAGGTAATATTATTTTTTTTATATATTATTGAATAAAAAAATTATTGTATTGATAAATTATTGGTAAAAATATTGAATAATAATGTAATGGGTTGATGTAAGTAATTTTTTTTTTAAATATTTGGTCTTAAGATCAAAAGAAAAAAATTATGATAATTAAATAGTAAAGAAAAGGGATAATGTCATGAATAGCCCCTGAAGTTTATCAAATTTGTTAATGTGGTACCTATACTTTAAAAATGTTCAATGTGGTACATGTACCATCAAACCGTGTATCAATGTGGTACTTTGACTTAACACCGTTAAATATAGATGATGATGTGACATTGACCAATCAGGTGATGACACGTGACAGTACCTGATTTTTTAGAAATTAATATCTGAATTTTTGTAAAAATATATATATATTTAAAAAATAAAAAAATATTTAAAAATAAAAGTTATTTTAAAAATTAATGTCTAATCTTTTAAAAAACTTAAAAATTTATATTAAAATAATAATAATATTAAAATAATATTTTTTAAAATTAAAATTTATTTTTTAAATTCAAAATTTTAAAAAATAACAAAACTAATATATTTAACTAAAATTATTTTAAAATTATAAAATATTTTAAAATTAAATATTAAATAATTTATAATATCTAAAATTTTTAAAAATATATATTTTTAAAAAAATTATTTTTGAAAATTACAAAAATTAAATTATGAAATTATTTAAATTGTTTTTAAAAATATTTATTAAAAATTTACAAAAATTAAATATGAAATTATTTTAATTTTTTTAATTTATTTTTAAAAAAAATTTAATTTTTTTTAAGTTAATACACGTGACATCATTATATGGTGCCACGTGTCATCATTATATTTTTAAAATATTATTATTTTTATTTTTAAAATTAAAATTAAAATAATAACTTTTAGTTAGTACACGTGACATCTTTATATGGTGCCACGTGTCAAGTTTTCATTGGATACAAAAGCCACGTCATCAATTTTTAAAGGTGTTACTAACAGGTACTACAATAGCACACGGAGTGTAAACTTTAAGTACCAAAATAGACATTTTTAAAGTAGATGTATTACATTGACAAATTTGATAAACTTTAGGGGCCATTCATAACATTAGCCCTAAAGAAAACTATGTTAAATAATGTTATAAGTTATGAGTTATTGTATGATAGTTTTTAGGTTTATATATTTTTATTTTTTAATATGAATAAATATTATGGATATCAATATAATCTAAATAAATTAAATTTTGATATCCATCTTAATTTTTTTTTACATATAATGCACATATAATGTATTTGTTTTATTTTATATCTATATCTTACTTTAAAAGTTGTCATCAAGTTGAGATATTTTGCATAGTTTGTCATATTAATTCAATTTTAACTCTAAATTCATGTTTTTTTAATGCCATAATCGTATTCAATATATTATCAATGACAATAAAACCGAAGCAACGCGAGGATTCAAACACTAGTTATATTATTAAGATAATCACTTTAATTAATATTAAATAGTAAATTTTATTAACATATTATACATATATTTAACAATATAAAACTAAATATAAAAATTATTGTTTTTATATGTATCTCGGGGCGGGGCGGGTCAAAGGACCTTAAATTCGACTCCGACCCAACCCCAATTTTTTTTATTTTCTAACTCATCCCGTCTTGATTTTCGATTTAAAAAATATATACCTTATTGGGTTGGGTAGGGCGAAACTTGTCAGGGATGGGTTATTTTGCCAATCTAACATTAATATAAAATGGACAACACAAAATAATTTGGTGTTGACATGTGTCCACTTTTTTAGTGTTGACACATTTATTTTAATTTTTTTCGAAGGAAAGAAAAAAAAATTTAAAAATTTTGTATGTTTGTATTTTTTTCATGTGTTTAAAATATTATCAATTTATATAAATTTTTACATGTTAATAATTTATTTTATGTATATTTTGACACATTCGTGTATTCGTGTAGTGTTCATGTTATTTTTTCTGTTGTGTTTGTGTCTCAATTCATTTCATATTTTGCATAATTTTTCATTATGATTTAATTTAGAGAAAAATGTGTGTGTTCGTGCCGTATCTCAATTCATGACATATTTTTCATAATTCAATTTAAAAAAATATTTATGTGTTCATGACGTGTTCGTATTCGTATTATTTTTTTTTGTATTCAAAATATTATAAATTTATATAAATTTTTACACGTTAATAATTTATTTTATATAGATTTTGACACGTTCGTATATTCGTGTCATGTTCATGATATTTTTGTGTCGTATCGTGTTTTAATTATTTTTCATGTTGTATTTGTGTCGTGCCTCAATTCATCACATATTTGCATAATTTGTCATAGTAATTCAATTTTAACTCTAAATTCATTTACTTAATATGTTCAAACATAAAAAATTATTTAAATGAATGATAATTATTTAATATTATTCAACTTAAATTTATTTGTGATTGTTAATTTAATTAAAAATTTATAATTATTAAAAAAATCCTGACTTGACAATATTGGACATGACACAAAAAAAATAATTAAAACAAACATGACAGGAAAAAGAAACACAGATATGGCACGAATACACGAATATGTCAAAATTTATATAACACAAATTATTAACACGTCAAAATTTATATAAACATAAAACACCTTAAACACGATTATGATAAGAAAAAAATACACGATCATAATATAAATACACAAATTACCAAATCTAGGTCTACCCCCAATGAAGGGGGGGAGAATTATAGTTGAATCTAAATCTAACAACCAAAAATTATAAGAATCCTAAGTCATTGACATATAGTAAAAATGTAAAATGACTTGCTTTTTTTTTTTTTTTATTAGGAAAGATCATATATTCGAACCCAATTCTTTTGATGTAAGGTTTCTCTATCTAACAACTCTTTATGCGTCAACTAGGGCTGTAATCGAGTTGAGTCGAGTTCGAATAGTGAGAAGCTCGAGCTCGACTCGAAACTCGCTACGCGGAACTTAAGCTCGAGCTCGGCTCGAGATAAAATCGAACTATTTGAGCTCGACTCGATTAAGCTCGTTTACTCAATTTACATACTTGAGCTAGAGTTCGAGTTTGAGCTCGTTTCATATACAAATTTTTTGCATTAGACTTACGGCCAGTATTAAACAAAGTAGGGGGGGAAATAGCCTATGCTTTCAACTCAAAGCATAACGGAAACCCCTGAAATGTAAAAATTAATTTACAAGTGAGAAACTGTTATAACCTGGGCAAATCCATATTAGACAAAAGTAAATTATCATTACTAGTTCAAGAATTTTGCGTAAATTAACCTTAAAAGGCAAGCGCTTCTTGCTGTTTCTAGAAAGATTTCAGCTTTTCATACAGTTAATAAAAGGCCAAAATCAGATTAACTAACCTAGTGGTAAAAGAAAGTTTGTCTCGGAAGAGCAATCCCAAACACAAGAAGATCCGAAGATGAGAGTAAAAGAACCTTGTGAGGGCAGAAGGTGAGAGTCTGTGTGTGAGGCGTGGCTGAGTTTGCTGAGAGAATGGTGAGTGAAAAACAAATTAAGTTTTAGGGTTTTAAGAAAATATATATATATATATATTAAGGATAAAATAGTAAATTAATATTAAAATATATATTATAAAATAAAAAGCTCGATTAGGCTCGCGAGCCGCTCAAATCGAGTATTGAGATACTCTAACTCGGCTCACTCGATAGCTCGAGCTCGGCTCGATAGTGACCGAATCGATTGAGTTTTTTTCGAGCCGAACTCAAATAGCTTGCGAGTACAAGTGTCTCATTTACACTCCTAGCGTCAACTAGATCGTGGATAGGGATGACAAAATCCGATTCGCTCTACGAATTTTGCACCAATTCGCTCCAATAGGGAAAGTTTTTTTTTGAAAAGTGGAGACCAAGTGGAGCGGAGCGGTTTTGATAAATGCTTGTTTCGCTCCTCCTCGCTCCACTTTTTTAAATTATTATTTTACCTCTAAAAATATTCTATATATCGCTTTTATATTTTTAGTATATACATTAGATATATATACTAAAATCATATATATATATTATATACTTTATATATATGTATATTATATATATTAAAAAATTATATATACTAAAATTATGTTCATTAATAAATTATAATATATTTTTTACAATATTAAATTAAAAATAATTAGTAAAAAATGGGGTGGAGTACCGTGGAGCAGTTATGGATGTAACCGACATCTATGGAGGTAAATGTTTTTAACATCCATGCAAAAGTGAGACAGAAGTGGATAAGTCAATCCCCGCCTTCGTCCCACTCCATTACCATCCCTAATCGTTGATGCATTTGGATAGTATCACGTGATGCAATTGAAGCAATTGTTTTGCTAGTTGGGGATTAGAGGGAGAAGGGTCTAGTTGAGGATTGGATAGCATCCCAACTGGATCCTTTGAGGAATTTTTAAAAAAAAAAATTATCTTTTTTAAGCAATTTTTTATTAATTCATTTTTTTACTTAAAATTTTTTAATCATCTCATTTCTATTTTGTTAGTTTACTTTTCAATTTTTTATTTAAATATTTTCAAATTACTTATTCATTTAATATAATAAATAAATTTATATAATTATATAATAATTAGTTAATTAATTAAAATATTTAAATAAATATACAAAACAATATGTGTTAAAATTTTAAATGTTAAATATAATTAAAATATACATACAAATAATTTATCAAATACTTTATATTAATGTCGTTAATGATTATTTTTCATTTTCACCTCACCTCATCGCTATTTTGTTATCCAAACACATATTCTACCACTGGTTTTAATTTCACCAATATAGTATTCAATTTGACCAATACAGTAACTAATCTCACTGTAATCATTGTTTTCAATCTCACTAAAATTAATCTCATCGCTCATCCAAATGAACCCGTAATATATATACATCTATTATTACATCAAATAATCATGTGTAGAGAAAAATGGCTTTATTTTTATTTGTAAGGGACTTGGAAAATTCCTTAAAAGGTCATTATATAAGTAAAATTATAAAGGCTAAAATAATAAAAAAGTTTTTGAATTTTATTACTTTATCGAGATAAGACTTTAATTTTTAATTTTACATTCAAATAAATCCTTAACCTTTTATTTGCACCCAAATAAGCTCTTAACCTTTACCTTTAATTTATACTTAAATAAATTCTTAACATAAATCAACATTTCATTTGAAATAAAGACTTATTTGGATATAAATCAAATAATAAAGACTTATTTAAGTATAATAAAAATATAACAGCTTACTTAAGAAACCTAAAATAATTCAAAGACTTTTTTTAGTATTTTAGCCAATTATAAAATTAGAAAGCTAGGGCCGTTATTATAATTTTTCTTTTTTTACAAAGAGAGACTGAAATCTATGGGATAGAGAAAAGGGAATTAGAAATCAAATACCAACTTTACGGGAATCTACTTCTTAAAATAGTTGATGAATAATCACGTTTGGTTCTCTGAAATGGAATAAATGGAGAATGAAATAGAATAGAGAATGGAATAGAGAGGTAATAGATATTATATAGTTTGGTTGATTGAATAGAGTAAAAGATGAATAGATAAAGAATAGATACAAAAGATTATTTTACCTTTAATATAAATAATAATACTTTTATTTAATAAAAACTAAAATTATTTTATTAATTTCTTAAATTATATTATATATTAAAATATAAATTTTAATAATTTAATAATAAATCATTAAAAAAAATTTATATATTTTAATTAAAAATAATATTTAAAATCATTTAAAAATATATTTAAAAATGATATTTAAAAATAATTATATTTTTTTTTTCGAAAATTATATAAAGTCAATTTTTTTTTTCCAAATTGTCCTCACTTCTCTCCCTAAAACCCTTATTCTCTATCTAGAAACCCCAAATTCTATCTCTAAAACCTCTTCCTCTTTCTTGAAACCTAATGAAAACACAAAAAAATATATAAACTCTTTAAAAAAATCAATATTTTCTTGATCTTTTTTCTTGTTCTTTCACTGATCTCCTCAATTGATCACTGCATTACATCGTTCATTGACTAAGAATAATGGGGTTTTCTTTAGCTTTCTTCTGATCACTGGGTTTTTGTTATTCTGGTTAGTTTTGATCTTTTCATGGGCTTCTCTTCTTTAGTTCTTTTGAATTACAGGGTTTAACATTTTTTACTTATTTTTTGAACATAATCTCTTGTTCTTGAAAATCTCAATTTTTTGCTTGAATGTTGATGATTCTGTTTTGTCTCTTCTTTTTTTTTTTTTTTAATTTTTTATGATTTTGGAATGGTTAAGCAAAGCAATAGTAATGGTGTTAGGTAGAAATTGCAGTGAAAGCAATGATGTTAGGGATAATTTCGACTAATTTTTTTTATCTATTACGGGACTGACCGAATAGCCATTTAGAGGGTGAGAGGCTGAATGGCTATTCAGCCCAATCCCGTAATAAGGGATGAATGCTGAATGCCCTATCCAGCAAAAAATTTGAACCAAATGTTTGAATGGTAAGGACCCACCGAATATGGACTGCATTGTATTCCTATTACCTCGAACCAAACATAGTGTTAGACTAAAACTTAAAAAGACAGGGCCATCGTTTTGATATAAATAGATTACTAAATCTTATAAACGACAATAAAAGTTATCCCCTCAATTGGATAACCAATTGAGGGCTAATTCCTCAATTAGCTATCCAATTGAGGGCTAATTCCTCAATTAGCTATCCAATTGAAGGGTAATTATGTAACTGCCAGTTTTTTTTTTTTTTTTTTGAGATTATGATAGAAAAAAGAAAGAAAGAGAAAAAAAAGAAAGAGAAAATTTTATGTATTTGTATCATGTTTTTATTATTTTTTTGTGTCATAATTGTATTCAAGTTATTATATATTTATATAAATTTTGACACGTTAATAATTTATTTTATATAAATTTTGACACGTTCGTATATTCATGTCGTATTTTAGTTATTTTTTCCATGTCGTGTTCCTGTCGTTTAATCATGTTGTGCCTGAAATTACTAGGTCGTCTAATTAGCACTCAATTTTGTGCCATGTTGTCATATAATGATTGGTTCTTTAACTTTTTTAAATAAGATCATATTAATTGTTTGGTTTTTATATTGTTGAGTTAAAAAATTACTGTATTGACAAAAAATAAAATATTGAATAATAATATGAGATGTGTTGATGTAAGTAATTTTTTTTTTTAACTTTTGATGAATCAAAAGTTAAAAAATATATATTATGATGATTAAATAATAAAAAAACTATATTAAATGATGTTATAAGTTATGAGTTATTATATGATAGTTGTTATGTTTACATTTTATTATTTTTTCTTAATATGAATAAAAATGATGGATATCAATATAATCTAAATAAATTAAATTTTGATATCCATCTTAGTTTTTTTACATATAATGTAATTATAACGAATTAGATTCGTGTGTTCGTATTGTATTTGTATTATTTTATATCTACATCTTATTTTAAAAGTTATCATCAAGTTGAAATATTTTACATAGTTTGTCATAATAATTCAATTTTAACTCTAAATTCATGTTTTTTGTGTGTATCATAATCGTATTCAATGTATTATCAATGACAATAAAATCGAAACAACTCGAGTATTCAAACACTAGTTTTAGAATAATTGAATCCTTAGATCTAATTCTTTATATATATATATATATATATATATATATATATAATTTCGATTTTGAGCTACTTGAATTCCTAGATCTAATTCATATTTTTGTCACCATATCTTGATAATTAAATCGAAGTATATTATTTTTTAGAATAATTAATTTCATTTACTAAGTTACAAATTTTCTTATTAAAAGTGTTCTAATAATCAAGATGTAAAATAATTCTGAAAAAATCGAAAAATCATTATAACAAACTAGACAACTTTATAAAATGTAAACTTTCTAAGATTTACTTTCTTTTATATCTGCGGGCAAATGAATATATTTTTTTGGGTACATTTCTTTAAAATTATGATTAATAACATTTAAGAATTAAATGTAAACATAAATTTTTTATTTTTTATTTTTTTTTATTTATTTTTTTTATATTTTATTCTTATAAACACTTAAAATAATACACACTACATGAATAGAAATGAATTAAAACATTAAAGCAGCCAAATGTATCTTATATTCAAAGGATTAATTAAATTCCACTCTTTAAAAAGAAAAAAAGAAATCCTCCCAATATAAATCAGATTACATGACTAGTATGTATTGTGGCCCTCCCAGCCAAATAGTTATCGCGGGATAATTTTTTTTTTAATTTTTATATTTTTTTGACGTATTTTGTATATATCAATAAAAATATAATTAAATGGATAATATTACATGTACTCATTTAAAACTCATTTCATATACTTTTTATTTTAAGAACTTAAGTAAAAAGTATAAAAACTTTTATGAGTTAATGACAGAATTTTGAAAACTTATATATTATGTGATTTGTAAAATGCATGTATTAGATGAGTATATAATATATATAGTATTTCTTAATTATATTTTGTTATCAACGATATTCAAATGATAAAGTTAAAGAAATAAATATATTAAACATTGTTATTCATAAAATATATGACTTATATCGTAAATGTATTTACATATGTAATTGATATATTTTTTATTTTTTAAAATATTAATATTTTGTTGTATAACTTAACATATATTAATATTTATGTCATATAAAATATTAGTATTTGATTTTCTCTCTTAATATATATATATATATAGAAAACTAATTCATCCACTATTAGTAGAATTTAAAAATTCCACCATATTATTAAATTCATCAACAGACTACCAATATATATATATATATATATATATATATATATATATATATTTCTTTTTTTCCCTCTTGCTTCTCTAATAAAGCAAAAAAATAATAATAGACATGTTACAATCGGTTTTTTTATTTAAATATAGCAAAAAAAAATATATCCCAAAATACCTATGCTTTTAGATTATTTCCCAAAATACGTTGGTTTTAACACTAGCTGGGAAATCGCCAAAAAATTGATTTTGGCTAAAAATACCAAGAAAAATCGCCATGGGGGGTGGCGATTTCCCTTGGTATTTTTTTCAAATTTTGTTAAAAATACCAAGGGAAATCGCCACCCCCCATGGCGATTTTCCTTGGTATTTTTAACCAAATTTGTAAAAAAGATGAAGGAAAATCGTCATGGGGGGAGGCGGTTTCCCTTCATGTAAAATTTTTTTTTAATTAATAAACAAATTCTAATTTTTCTTTAATTTGTAAATTTTATTTTTTAAATTTAAAAATTATAAATTAAATTAAATTTCTTATTAAATTTAAATATGGAAAATTTTGTTTCTTATAAAAATTAAAAAAAAAAATATTTCTTCTTAAATTTGTATATCAAAAATTATATTTGTAAGTTTTGTTTTAATTTTAAAATTTTGTAAGTTTTGTTTTATAATTTTAAAAATTATAAATTAAATTAAAATAATTTTTTTATAATTTAAAAAAATAAAAGAAATTTCGTAAGGTAAATTTTATTATTTAAAATTTAAGAACAAATTTTTTTAAATATTGTTAATTGATTTGTATTAGATAAAAACAAAAACAAACAAAAAAACTTGTATTACATTTTCATAAGCAAACAAGTGAAATTCTGGAAAGTAAAAAAAAAAATTCAACTATATTTCAGTCCATCAAATGCTGCAGAAAATATTGGAACTTGATTCTTTCTGCAATGGATAAGACTGATGATATAGGTTTTTAGACAGGTTTCAGCTATATTTCCAGTCCATCAAATGCTGCAGAAAATATTGGAACTTGATTCTTTCTGCAATGAATAAGACTGATGATATAGGTTTTTAGACAGGTTTCAGCTATATTTCCAGTCCATCAAATGCTGCAAAAAATATTGGAACTTGATTCTTTCTGCAATGGATAAGACTGATGATATAGGTTTTTAGACAGGTTTCAGCTATATTTCCAGTCCATCAAATGCTGCAGAAAATATTGGAACTTGATTCTTTCTGCAATGGATAAGACTGATGATATAGGTTTTTAGACAGGTTTCAGCTATATTTCCAGTCCATCAAATGCTGTAGAAAATATTGGAACTTGATTCTTTCTGCAATGGATAAGACTGATGATATAGGTTTTTAGACAGGTTTCAGCTATATTTCCAGTCCATCAAATGCTGCAGAAAATATTGGAACTTGATTCTTTCTGCAATGGATAAGACTGATGATATAGGTTTTTAGACAGATTTCAGCTATATTTCCAGTCCATCAAATGCTGCAGAAAATATTGGAACTTGATTCTTTCTGCAATGGATAAGACTGATGATATAGGTTTTTAGACAGGTTTCAGCTATATCAGAATAAGTTATAACTTTTTTAGACTGATGATGGGATTTATCAATCACATTTTGCATTGAATAAGTTATAACTTTTTCAGTCAAATAGTCCTAGGCAGAATATCAGAATCAGATTCCATCCTATACAAAGGATGGGATTTGTCATCTGGTACAACATAATGAACCATTATAAATTCATAATACTTATGAAGGTTTACAATACCCCCTACAACAGTTTTTCAATCAGATTTTTCCTGAGTGCTAAAACCTCCTCATTCTCATTCTCATCCTTCTATATTTCTTCTTTCTTTTGCGGAGTGAAAATACCTACATTCTCATCTTTCTTAGTTTCATTACTACACAACATGAGCAATAGAGTGATCGCATTGGTCTACTATAATGGCCAAATTCATAATACTGACGAAGGTGCTACCTTTGATTGTGAACGTCCAAAAAGTTTTAGTGTTGAAGACGACGTCACATTAGAGGAACTGAAGCTGCAAATTCATACAAAAATTAAAGCTGGAACTAGAAAAAGAGTTTCAGAGGTTAAGTACAGGCATCCTCTTTCTATTGGTGAAGGATGTGTCTGATATAGAACATTTCCACTTGAAGATGATGATGATGTCAGATGCATGTTTTATGCTCATGAGACATTTGCAAATGTTGGTGTCCTTGAGTTATATGCTGACATAGATGATGTTGACGATGATTGCGGCCCTTCAAATGTTCGCACAACAGAAAAATTTCCCATAGAAGATTATGATTCTGGGTCGTTCTATGTTCACACTACATACGACGTTCCCACAGAATAAGTCGTGCCCTTATCTCAAGCTACAACTTTTCAGACTTCATTAGTCTCACAAACCCTAATTCCTACTACCCTCGAAGATGAGCCAGCTGGTGTTGATCCTATTCGTCCACGTGGAGTCCATGGTGAAGATGTTGGTGAATTTAGTGAGCAGAAAGAGGATGCTGAATTTGCAAGTGATGACAATACTGATTCTGACCCAGACGTCGTCCCTGCTGAGATCAACACTCATGGAGATATCAACACTCATGGAGATATTCCCCCATATCAGGCTGCATCCCATATGCATACACTGGATCTAGAGGCAATGCATGTGCCGGAATTTCCAGAGTATGCTCATACATTCGCTATGCCTCTGACATTTGATCCATCTGCAGTTGATCTGTGTGTTGGGTTACAATTCCCAACGAAAGAGGCTGTGCTTTCAGCTATCAAGCACTATAACATCAAAAACTCTGTAGATTACAGAGTAATTGAATCTGAGCCGACGAAATATTATGCCAAGTGCGTAATGTATGGGAATGGGTGTAATTGGAGAAACATCTATGGGAGATTAGAAAATATGAAGGGCCTCATACTTGCACATCGGGGAGGATTTCACAAGATCATTGCAAGTTAGATTGTAACATGATCTGTTCATGCATTTTGTCATTGGTCCAAGCAAATCCGGAGATTTCCGTTTCAGTTTTGATCGCTGAGATGCGAATCCGGTATGGATACATCACCTCCTACAAGAAAACATGGCAAGCAAAGCAAAAGGCAATTGTTCGAGTATTTGGCGATTGGGAAAAATCGTACAATGAGCTACCTAAATGGTTAGGTGCAATGCAACATTTCGTGCCTGGTACAATTGTGGAATTGCAAACGGTACCTGCATATCACGGTGATCGACTGGTCCAGGGTAAGAGAATATTCCATCGACTATTTTGGACATTTAAGTCGTGCATTGAAGGGTATCCGTATTGTAAACCTATTGTGCAAATAGACGGTACTTTCTTATATGGAAAATACAAAGGCACATTATTGTTAGCTATTGCACAAGATGGCAACCGAAACATACTGCCAATTGCCTTTGCCATTGTGGAGGGTGAGACAACAGAGGCTTGGTCATTCTTTCTCAGTAACTTGCGCAGACACGTGACAAAACAGCCTGGCATTTGCTTGATGTCTGATCGACATGAAGCCATCAAAGCTGCGATTAGACGCGATGGTGGATGGAATCCTCCACATGCATATTCAGTGTACTGCATTCGACACATTGCAGCGAACTTTATGAAAAAGTTTAACAATAAGAAATTGCGTCGACAAATTGTTAACATGGGTATGGAATCAAATCATAGTTATTTTATCTCTTATATTTCTTTTAGCATATAAAATAATATTGAAATTCACAAGTTTTTTGTTTTAAAATTTATTAGGATACGAGTTGAGGCGACCGAATTTTCATTTCATGTATGACAATCTTCGTGGAGAAAATACAGAGACGGCTAACTGGCTTGATAGGATCCCCAAGGAGAAGTGGGCGCAGTCATATGATCAAGGAAGGCGTTATGGCCATATGACAACCAACCTAGCTGAATCTATCAATTAGGTGTTGAAGGGAATGCGTCATCTTCCCATTACTGCTTTAGTGCAATCAACATATTATAGGTTGGCTGCACTTTTTATTAAGATGGGGAACAAGCAAATTGCCATGATGGAGGGAGGGCACACATATTGTGAAACAGTCACACAAGCTATGCAAGAAAATCGCAGGAAAGCTAACTCCCACATTGTTCGTAATTTTACGCGAGCAAATCAATCTTTTCTGGTTGAAGAGTTAGTTGCTCCACAAGAGGGTGTTTCTGCAATGAAGTACAAAGTCAACCTCAGTGACATGTGGTGTGATTGTGGAAAGTTTCAAGCACAAAGGTTCCCTTGTTCACATGTAGTTGCTGCCTGTGCACATGTCCATGTAGATTGCATGCAATATGTGGACAAAATCTATAGACTGGAAACTATATTGAATGTTTATAGACATGAGTTCGAAGCTGTTGGAAATGAAGGTTACTGGCCTCAATATGATGGTCCAGAAGTGTGTCCCAATCAAGAAATGCGGAGAAATCCACATGGTCGGCCAAAATCAAGTCGTATTCGTAATGAAATGGACCTCAGGGAGAAAGGCCAACCAAAACGTTGTGGATTATGCAGAAACGAAGGTCATAACCGTCGAAATTGTCCTCATCGATTTGGCACATTGGGGGAGACTTCGCATCAACAATAAATGAATTACATGTTTTTCTCAACTTATCATGTACTTTGGATTATAAGGGAAAATGTAATGCAAGTTTTTTGTTTTTTTTTGTTTTTTGTTTTTATCTAATACAAATCAATTAACAATATTTAAAAAAATTTGTTCTTAAATTTTAAATAATAAAATTTACCTTACGAAATTTCTTTTTTTTTTTAAATTATAAAAAAATTATTTTAATTTAATTTATAATTTTTAAAATTATAAAACAAAACTTACAAATTTTTAAAATTAAAACAAAACTTACAAATATAATTTTTGATATACAAATTTAAGAAGAAATATTATTTTGTTTTTTTAATTTTTATAAGAAACAAAATTTTCCATATTTAAATTTAATAAGAAATTTAATTTATAATTTTTAAATTTAAAAAATAAAATTTACAGATTAAAAAAAATTAAAATTTGTTTATTAATTAAAAAAAAAAATTATATGAAGGGAAATCGCCACCCCCCATGGTGATTTCCCTTGGTATTTTTAGCCAAAATCAATTTTTTGATGCTGGGAAATCGCCATGGGGGGTGGCGATTTCCCAGCTAGTGTTAAAACCAGCGTATTTTGAGAAATAATCTAAAAGCATCGGTATTTTGAAATATTTTTTTTTTGTTGCTATATTTAAATAATAAAAAAAAACCTGTTACAATCAATCCCTTAAATCCAAGTTGTCCCCACTTAAGTGGGACAACTAACGAGTTGCTCTAGAATTGAAGATTGCCGGACAACTTTTAACATATAGATATTGATGATTGTTTGTTTATATATTATTTTTAAGGGTTTTTGTTAACGAGGATTTATAAAAAAAAAAAATTAAAGTTAGTTAATATATTATTTATGATAATAATGTTATATTAAATGCAATCATTAATAAATTTTTAATTATTTCTAATACATTAAATAAAAATATTAATATATATAATAATTTTAAAAAATATCTTTAAAACACTCTTAGCAAAATTTTATTTTTAAAACAAGATTTTTTTTTTTTTTGATTTAGTACAATTTTATATTAAAGTTAAAAAATCTTTTTCTATAAACTTAAAAAAATATAGTAAACAAAATTGAAAAGGTTATGAAAAATTAATTTTAAATAAAAAAAGTAAGAATATTATATATTAAAAACCTAAAAGAAAAACTTCTAAAAAATAAAAGATGAAAAATAAAAATAAAAATGAGATAAAGTATCAAAAAGTTGTATGTACCAACTTGAAATTATTCAATAATTTTTAATCTTTTTTTTTATAAATGCAAATTTTTTTCCCAAAATATAGCGGGAAGAAGAATAGAAATAGTAATTTTGATTATCATACGATTAGATAACCCGAATACAATACGAAAAAAACATAACACAAATATAACACGAATATATCAAAATTTATATAACACGAATTATTAATATATCAAAATTTATATAAACATATAATACTTTAAATATAATTATAATAAAAATATATATATATATATAAACACGACACTAATAACCAAATCTAGAGAAGAAAGACCTTTTTAAGTTTTAAGAAAAACAATCAAAAGGAAAAAAAAGCTATTTTCCAAGTACAAAAAGTAAAAGAGCACGGTCACCAAAGCAAAGAAAGTTTTTGTTATGGAAGTTCACAAAGGAGATAAATTTTAAACGCATCTTAATTAACTCTTCAAGTAAGTGCAAACACTCCATTTATCCGTGCTACTAGAATGAAATCCATACCAGAAAGAAGCATTACGAGGTGATCATATCGATGTTCCATCAAACCAGCACAAATAAACACTTACAAACTGGGGCGTACTTAATGTAACGCCAACCAATCGACAAGGAATATAGACTTCCTTACACTGCAATGATGTCCTCCTTAATCCCTATCATGGACTTGGAACATTTATATCAATCAAGGGGACACCTAATGAGACAAGCAGCCAACTTACATAAACCTTCACTATGATGAGCTGAAGACACAAGGGGTAGAGGGAGAAACATCATATTTCATTACACAAATCTTCACCTTCATCCTGGACTCTTTAGATTTTATCTAGCTTCTCAGCCCTGATTACAGGGTTGGCTTTAGCAATAGCATCACGAGCAGCAGTCCTATAATCAAAAGGACAGTCGTGTTTGTCGGAGTAACGATGAGCTGCACAGAAGAGGTTTCCACACCTGCAGTTAAATCCTGTCAAACCAACACGCTTATGACATGTCGTACACCTGTTCGGACCCTCTTTCGTTTTCATCCCACCGAAGGTCATTCTGGATGGTTCTGCTGACAAGATTTTTGACTCAAATTTTCCAGATTGTACAGCCAAAGCAGCAGCCACGGCTGGTTCCTTACCATTCCCACTAGAGCTGCCATTAACAATGCTGCCAAAGGATGATGCTACGAGTTGCGCCTGTTCCTGCTTCAGGATCATTGCCTTGTGACACTTGGAGCACATATTCATGGTAGCTGCACTTCCAAAGAAGCCACAGTTATTGACACACAGGATGGGGCTTTCTGGAGCTTGGCGGCCTGTCCCATCATGAGGGTCCATCTTCTCTAATCTCCTGCAAGGAAACCACCTTACTATCAATAACCCAAAAAAAAGAAGGAACCCAAGAAAAAAAGAAAAGGGAAGAGTGGAAGAACCACAAGTGATCCAACTCCTAAAGATGGATATCAATAAATGTCAGATGGAAACAAGTATGCCAATTTATGGACCTAGAGGACATGAGCACATTTTAAGCATGTAAATGATCAATTTACTCAATAAGAACTAGTACCTAGGACTAATTATATCCATCATGATTCATGAATCAACATTATATCAGACACCAGGCATAACAATCATTCCTAGGGATCTTAAGTGATACAGATAACTAGTTTACTTACAACAGAACCCTTAAAGAGACAATACTGAGTCAGCTGACAATAATACCAATCAAGGGGGGAAAATGATGAAAATAACAGGTATGGGCAGCAAAGGAGGATGTGTGAACATCGATATTCCAAGAAGCTAAGAGAGCGGGAGCGAGAGAGAACATCATGAAGCTGCCAATGCCAATAACACATACATATATCTAATATGAAGCATCCTTATTTACATCAGTTTAGCAGGATAACATGCTGGTGTTGCTTGGAATACAGGCTTCCAATTGACCATAAGTTCCAAAACATATCCCCATAACCAACATGTTTGCAACCAAATCCACTATATCTATGTTATGCTGTGCACATGCTGAACAATCAGTGGATTGGGTGCAGTCCCGCCCAATCATAGCACAAAAACATCTTTGCCATTGTTAAAAGGTAATAATTGCCCAATCGCAATAGAGAAAATTAGTTCACTTCATGCAGAATTAAGCTAGGGCTCTTCCCTAGTAAACATTTCTCACAAAATTCATCATTTTTATGAATATAATTAGTCTCAGAAGTAAGCATATAATCCACAGTGTCCTCTAGCTCATAATTAAAAGATATAAATTGATCTTAATTGACTATAATTTCTTAGTAAGCCAACAGCAACAGCAAACTATTTTCTAGTTTCTCTTTAAAAATCAAAAAAGAAAAAGAAAAAAAAAAAACATGGGTTCATATTTTTAGCAAAAACCCTGAACACCCAATTGACCAAAAACTTTCGTACGCGAATCAAGTACAATCAGATGAAAAGAAACCTAAATTATCAAAATAAAAAACTAATCGAAGAATTTAACTTTAAAAATAAAAAAGGGAGAAAACCCTTAATCAAGAAAACCCCTTACCTGAAATTTTAATTTGGCCGATCTTGTTTGACAAAATCGAACCCGGCGATTCCTGTCTCATGCAAAATAAATACACATACAACATTCAATTTTAATTATATAAAATAATAAAACATAATCCCTTTCTTCATATCTAATTTCAACCAAACAAAATTTTTAAAAAAATTAAGAAAGAGGTAAAAATTTATATCAAAAGAGACAATAAGCGTAACAAAAAAACCATTACTTTAATCGAAGAGATTTATGTATGATAATCGACGCAATCGATAGGAGAAAGAGAAAATTTGGGTCGTATGAATTTTTTTTTTCGGATTTAAAAAAAAAAAAATTTCCTTTCCTTTTTCCTCTTATTTAAAATCTTTTTAGTACTAATTTTTCGCTGCCATTGAACGCTTTTCACTGACTCACTGCCCTTGGGAAAGGCTATGTTTACAGTTCTGCCCTTGGTTGTATATAACGTGGCTATTGTTAATTGGTTTAGGAAGCAACGGACCTTTTGGGAATTTTGAGATGAATTTGGCATGTTGGGTCTACCTGAGCTCAAATAGCTTTCTATTTTGGGTTTTATCTATACATACATGTATTTTTAATTACACAAATTCTTCATGTGACTTTTTTTTTTTTTTTTTAAGGAAGAGTAAAAATATATGTATATATATATATATATAAATTTATATGTTCGTATTCGTATTATTTTTTTATATGTTTAAAATATTATAATTTATAAAAAAATGTACATGTTAATAATTCATTTTATATATATTTTGACAAGTTCGTGTATTCTTGTAGTGTTTATGTTATTTTTCGTGTTATGTTTTAATTATTTCTTTTGTGTTGTGTTCGTATCGTATCTCAATTCATTTCATATTTGCATAGTTTGTCATTACGATTCAATTTTAAAAAAAATTGTATGTTCATGTCGTATTTCAATTCATGACATAGTATGCATTATTTGTTATAGTGATTCAATTTAGAGAAAAAATTATGTGTTTGTGACGTATTCGTGTTTGTGTTATTTTTGTATATTTAAAGTATTATAAATTTATATAAATTTTTACACGTTAATAATTCATTTTATATAGATTTTGACACGTTCGTGTATTCGTGTCGTGTTCATATTATTTTTCGTGTCTTGTCGTTTTTAATTATTTTCTTATGTTATGTTTGTGTCGTATCTCAATTCATCCCATATTTTACATAATTTATCATAGTGATTCGATTTTAATTCTAAATTCATTTACTTACGATATTAAAATATATAAAATTATTTAAATAAATAATAATTATTTAATACAATTTAATTTATATTTATTTATAATTATTAATTTAATTAAAATTTTATAAATATTAAAAAAAAAAAACTAACGAAGCGAGGAAAAAATATAGTTTATTTATAACATTTGCTACATATAACGAATTTAATAATATTAGAATACGTAGTACACCCATTAAAAATTAAATTGATAATTTTTTTGGAGTTGATAGTTTTTTAAAAAATATATATGTACAAAAATAAGTTAAACTATCAAAAAAAATTAATTTTTTTTTGGTTTTTGAATAATTTTTAAAATAAATTTGTGTAACTTGACTCGTGAAATTAACTCAATAAGATACTTTCTATATAATTAGATTTGGCATACTTAATTTGTGGGTGATAAAAAATAAGTTAATTTAAAAAAAAGATAAAAAAAATTAAAAAAAATTATTTAATTACACATACTGATTTTTCAAATGATAAAATGTAGCCAAAATATATTTTTTCTTTTTTCAACAAAATTAAATTACTGGTTCATTTTCAAGATAAATAATAATAATAAATTATAAAATAAAATAATTAGAAATTAAAATTTATATTTTGAACCCATAAAAAACCAATCTCTATGGGTGAGTTTTTTTTTTTTTTTTTTAAATGAAAAGAAAAGTTATTTAAGTAGTTTTTATCGTATACTCCCGCTAGTTTTTATATATATTTTTTAAATAATAAAAATTTTAAAAGAGACAAATATCTTATTTTTGTTTTATGTTATTATTTTAGTTTTAGTTTTTTTTTTATATATATAATTTCTTTGATTGAGTTTATGTTAGTTGACTCGTGACACTAAGTTTAGGGCTAGTTTAATATTGCTGTTGAAAAACATTTGAGTTAAAAAAAGTTTGAATTGAAAAAAAACGTGTTTAAAAAGTGTAGTGAAAAATATTGGTGTAAAAACTTTTAAGTGTTTGACATTACTGTGAAAAAGTGTTGTAAGAAATTGAAATGTTAAAAACGGATATGTTTAAAATAATAAAAGTATAGAGATCTGAGAATAATAAAGTCATTTTATTCAAAAGCCAGCTTTTAAAGTCTAAAAGTTTTATTTTTTGGCTTTTTGGTTTGGGTTGCCAAACCATGATTTCAACCGCAAAAATTAATTTTTTTACACATTTAGTATTGCGTTTGCTGTGAAACTCAGTTTTTGACCTCAAAAATTGTGCCAACAGCAATGCTAAACGAGTTCCTAATCAGGAACATTAAAATAGTATATATATATTGTTAAAATTTTCACGAGAAACTTTATTTTATTAAAAATGTCAGTTTTTATTTCTTAATTATTTCACTTCCATTCACTAATTTTTAGTGCAATTTAATTTATTCATATTAAGATTGAAGAGTTTATTTTTTATGTTTTGGTAGTGAAATTTTTTTATTTTAGGAGGTTAAAAGACGGGTTTTTTATTTAAATATAGCCAAAAAATTTTTTCCAAATTACCGTTGGTTTTAGATTATTTCCCAAAATACGGCTATTTATTTTTCTAGCTGGGAAATCGCCATCCCTCATGGCGATTTCCCAGTGTTTTTTTTTTACAATTTGTAAAAAACACCAAGGGAAATCGCCATGGGGGGTGGCGATTTCCCTTGGTGTTTTTTTGAAAACCAAGGGAAATCGCCACCCTCCTGGCGATTTCCCTTGGTAATTTTAGCAAAATTTGCTAAAATCATGAAGGGAAATCGCCATGGGGGGTGGCGATTTCCCTTCATCTATATATTTTTTTTCAATTCTTAGGAAAATTTAAAAAACATGACTCAATAGTGAATTTATTGTGAAATGGTATAATGAATAAAAGTTATTTGAAAAATAGAAATGAATAATTAAAAATTATTATAAAGGATATTGTGATAATTTATGTTCACGTATTGGGCCGGGCCGGGCCTGGGCAGGATAATTTATGTTCCGGGCCGGCCCGGCCCGGAACAGTGATTTTTATTATAATAATATTATTTTATTTTATTTTAATTAAAAAAAAAAAATTTATTCCAATAAACAGTGATTCGGGCTTAAACGGGCGGGCCTGGGTAGAAAAGAAAAAAAATACGGGTCGCGGCCCGACCCGGCCCATGAGCACCTCTATAAAGGATATTGTAAAGACAAAATTATCCTTGATAAAAAAACCTTCTCTTCCCTTTTTCTTTTATTTTTTAATTGAATTTTTAATTAAAAAATAAATATTCTGAAAATAAAAACTTTTTAATTTAAAAAAAAAAATTAAATTTTTTATTTACTTTTTTTTATTTAAATATTTTATTTTTTAAATTTATTTTCAATTAAAATTTTTAAAAAATAATATTTCCTTAATGAAAGAAAAAAAAATAAGTTTTTTCATTAAGGGTAATTTTGTCTTTATAATATCCTTTATAATAATTTCTAATTATTCATTTCTCTTTTTCAAATAACTTTTATTCATTATACCATTTCACAATAAATTCACTATTGAGTCATGTTTTTTAAATTTTCTTAAGAATTGAAAAAAAATATATACATGAAGGGAAATCGCCACCCCCCATGGCGATTTCCCTTCATGATTTTAGCAAAGTTTGCTAAAATTACCAAGGGAAATCGCCACGGGGGGTGGCGATTTCTCTTGGTATTTTTTTGCAAATTGGCAAAAAACACCAAGGGAAATCGCCACCCCCCATGGCGATTTCCCTTGGTGTTTTTTGCAAATTTGAAAAACAACACGCTGGGAAATCGCCATGGGGGATGGCGATTTCCCAGCTAGAAAAAAAAAGATCCGTATTTTGGGAAATAATCAAAAACCAACGGTAATTTGATAATTTTTTTTCTTTTTTTGCTATATTATAGTAAAAAAAACCGTTAAAAGACTCTCATATGTTTTATTTTTTTAAAATTAGCTTTAAAAAAATTAATATATAAAGATATGTGTCACCTTGCTAACTCGCTTGTGAAATCTAAAAATTTCACGAGAGATAATTTTTTTTTTCATATTAACTAAATCTAAAAAGAGTAATTATAATGCAAGGATAAATCCGACAAAAAAATTTAAACAAAAAAAAGGGTATTTTGTTTTTTGTTTGCAGTAGTAAAACTTAAAAAAACTAGAATTGGTACTATATTTTCATGAACGCAAATCCTCTGTCCCTTAATCCTGCCTCCATCCCTGCCCCGCCTATGAAAATGTGTCACGTGTTTTTTTTGTTTTATAGTCTTAAGCCTTGTTTGATTTCAAGGCTTTAATTCATTTTTTAATTTTTTTAATTAAAAAAATTAAAAAACTAATACTACAAAAAATAAATATAATATTATAATATAAGCATTAAAAAATATATTAAGTCATTTATATTTTAAAACGTAATAAAAAGATAAAATTATCAAAAAATTAAATAAAAATAACATATTTTTTTAAAAAAATAATATGAACAAACCTGAAAGATTTAAATTACAAATTTACAAATCTGAACAGGTCTAGATAAAATTTGAGATTCAAATTATCGATTTGAACAAAATTTGAATAAAAAAATAATATTGATATCATATTTAAATCAAATCCAAACTCGATCCAACCCGACATATGAACACCACTACATCAAATATATTATCTTGAAATAATTAAAAAAATTAGAAAACTAATACTACAAAAAATAAATATAATATTATAATATAAGCATTAGAAAATATATTAAGTCATTTATATTTAAAAATGTAATAAAAAGATAAATTATTAAAAAATAACATATTTTTTATTAATTTTTTAAAAATAATATGAATAAACCTGGAAGAGTTAAATTACAAATTTACAAATCTGAACAGGTTTGGATAAAATTTGAGATTCAAATTATCGATTTGAACCGAATTTGAATAAAAAAATAATAATGATATCATATTTAAATCAGATCCAAACTTGATCCAACCCGACATATGAACACCACTACATCAAATATATTCTCTTGAAATAATTAAATTATTATTATTTTTGCTGTTTGATTTATCGGGTCTCATGCGCTCTATTATTTTTTTATTCAAATTCGGTTCAAATCGATAATTTGATGTAGAAATCAAATAAAATAACAAATAATCGATAATTTTATTCAAAGAGAGTGGTGCCAGATGGAGAAATCAAATAAAAAAAAAAAGGAAAAAAAGATAAAAGATAAGAGGATTAATATATTTGAGATTTAATTATTTCAAGATAATATATTTGATGTAGTGGTGTTCATATGTCGGGTTGGATCGAGTTTGGATCTGATTTAAATATGATATCAATATTATTATTTTTATTCAAATTTCATTCAAATCGATAATTTGAATCTCAAATTTTATCTAGACCTGTTCAGATTTGTAAATTTGTAATTTAAATCTTCCAAGTTTATTCATATTATTTAAAAAAAATAAAAAAATATGTTATTTTTATTTAATTTTTTGATAATTTTATCTTTTTATTATGTTTTAAAATATAAATAACTTAATATATTTTTTAATGCTTATATTATTATATTATATTTATTTTTTGTAGTATTAGCTTTCTAATTTTTTTTAATTAAAAAATTGAAAAATGAATTAAAACCTTGAAAGCAAACAAGGCTTAAGATTATAAAACAACAAAAACACGTGACACATTTTCATAGACGGGGCAGGGATGGAGGCAGGATTAAGGGGCAGAAGATTTGCGTTCTATTTTCATTCTAAAAATATGTTTTAAAAACAACTAGAATTTGGTACACGATGTGATTGAGTTAAAAAAAAAAAAGTTATTGAAGTAGTTTTTAGGACAAAAGTGGATAGTTTTTGTAATTTTTCAAATAATAAAAATTTAAAAATACATAAATAATCGCTATTCTTATATCTTTTGTTATTATTTTATTTTGATTTTTTTTTTTGTAATTTTATTGATAGAGTTGGTATCATTTGACTCGTGATATCAAATTTGGTCAAAAATTATAATAACTAGATAATGTCACACCCACTTTGTGAATGAATTTTTTTTTTTGTGTAAAAAATATATATGATCAATTTTTTTAATGGAATTATAAATTCTTTTTTTTTTTTAAATGATAACTTTTGAAGAGAGTGGTAGGTTTTTTAAGAAAATGTAGTTTTTTAAGTGAGTGGTAGTTTTTTTTTAAGAGAGTGGATAAATTTTTTTTTAAAATATATTATATTAAAAAATTAAAAGACATAAATGCCTTATAATATTATGATTTAATTTATTAAAATTTAGTTTTTCAGTCAATTATTTAACTGAGTTGATGTCACTTGACTCGTGACACAAACTTAACCATTTTTTTAAATATAGTATAGATAACTAAAATTTTTATACACTTACTATGTGAGTGAAAAATATTTTGAATAAAAAAAAAATAGATAGTTTTTTTAAGTGGTTAGTGTCTTAAAAAAGAGGGTATTTTTTTTGTTATGTAAATAGGTATTTTTTTTTAAAAATTAATATATAAAATATTAAAAGATATAATTATTCTTATTTGATTTTTTTATATTTTTACAAGCTGAGTTGATTAAGATAGACACTTTACATATAATATAGACTAGATTATAGCACACATACTTTGTGGGTGATAAAAATTAAATATTTAAAACAAAAATGAGAGAAAATAGATAAAGAAATAAGAAATTATTTAACTATACAAAGTTACTTTCTAAATGGAAAAAATAAGTAAAGTGTTTTTTAAAAAAATTTCAAAAAAACAAATTATTAATATAACACTATTAATATATACTATTTTATTTTAAAATTTATCTTTTGTTAATTTTTTAATAAAATTGGTGTCTTTTGACTCATGATACCAATTCAATCAGAGATTTTATATTTTACTAAAATTTATCACACCTATTTTGTGGGTTTTTATATCCAAATATAGCCAAAAAAATTATATACCAAAATACCGTTGTTTTCAGATTAATTCTCAAAATTCGCTTTTTTTCTAGCTGGGAAATCGCTATCCCCCATGGCGATTTCCCAGCGTAAAAATTGCAAAAATTGCAAAAAACACCAAGGGAAATCGCCATGGGGGGTGGCGGTTTCCCTTAGTATATATATATATATTTTACTTAAATTAAAAAAAAATTGTAAATTTATTTTTAAAATTTGTATTTTAATTTTAAAAATTGTAAATTAAATAAAATAAATTATCTAGGTTTGTTTATTTATTTATTTTTAAATATATATTAAAAATTTATAAGTTTTTATTTTTATAAAAAATAAAATAAAATTTATGATTAAAATTATATAAAAAATAAAATTTTATTTCTTATTAAAATTCAAAAAAGAAAATTATATTTCTTATTAAATTTTTATATAAAAAATTTTATTTCTTATAATTTTTTAATTTTATAAAAAATAAAATTTAATTTATTATTAAAATTTTATAAAAAATACAATTTTATTTCTTATTAAAATTTAAAAAAGAAAATTATATTTCTTATTAAATTTTTATATAAAAATTTTATTTCTTATTTTAATTTTATATAAATAAAATCTTCGATTGTTTTAATTTTTTTAAAAATATATATACTTAAATTTTTTATTAAATTTTTTTTATTATTTTAATTTTATGCTGTAGAAAATATTGGAATTGGATTCCTTTTGCAATGGATGGGACTAACGATTTAGGGTTAGGGACAAGTTTCAGCTATTTTTCAGTCAATCAAATGCTGCAGAAAATATTGGAATTGGATTCCTTCTGCAATGAATGGGACTAATGATTTAGGGTTAGGGAAAGGTTTCAGATATTTTCCAACCAATCAAATGCTGCAGAAAATATTAGAATTGGATTCCTTCTGTAATGGATAAGACTAATGGTTTAGGGTTAGGAATAGGTTTCAGCTATTTTTCAGTCAATCAAATGCTGCAGAAAATATTGGAATTGGATTCCTTCTGCAATGGATGAGACAAATGATTTAGGGTTAGGGATAGGTTTCAGCTATTTTCCAGTCAATCAAATGCTGCAGAAAATATTGGAATTGGATTCTTTCTGCAATAGATGGGACTAATGATTTAGGGTTAGGGATAGGTTTCAGCTATTTTTCAGTCAATCAAATGCTGCAGAAAATATTGGAATTGGATTCCTTCTGCAATTGATGGGACTAATAATTTAGGGTTAGGGATAGATTTTAGCTATTTTTCAGTCAATAAAATGCTGCAGAAAATATTGAAATTGGATTCCTTCTGCAATGGATGGGACTATTGGACAGTCCGGTACAAAGGATGTGATTTATCATCAGTTTTTGCATTGAATGAGTTATTACTTTTTCAGTCAAATAACCCTAGCCAGAATATGAGAATCAGATTCCATCCTATACAAAGGATGGAATTTGTCATCTAGTACAACATAATGAACCATTATAAATTCATAATACTGATGAAGGTTTACAATACCCGTACAGCAGTTTTTCAATCAGATTTTTTCTTAGTGCTAAAACCTCCTCATTCTCATCATTCTATATTTTTTCTTTCTTTTGCCGAGTGATAATACCTCCATTCTCATCCTTCTTAGTTTCATTACTATACAACATGAGCAATAGAGTGATCGCATTGGTCTACTATAATGGCCAAATTCATAATACTGACGAAGGTGTTACCTTTGATTGTGAACGTCCTAAAAGTTTTCGTGTTGAAGAAGACGTCACATTAGAGGAACTGAAGCTGCAAATTCATACAAAAATTAAAGCTGGAAATAAAAAAAGAGTTTCAAAGGTTAAGTATAGGCATCCTCTTTCTATTGGTGAAGGATGTTTCAGATATAGAACATTTCCACTTGAAGATGATGATGATGTCAGATGCATATTTTATGCTCATGAGACATTTGCAAATGTTGGTGTACTTGAGTTATATGCTGACATAGAGGATGTTGACGATGATTGTGGGCCTTCAAATGTTCTCACAACAGAAAACTTTCCCATAGAAGATGATGATTATGGGCCGTTCTATGTTCACACTACATACGACGTTCCCACAGAAGAAGTCGTCCCGTTATCTCAAGCTACAACGTTTCAGAATTCATTAGTCTCACAAACAATTCCTACTACCTTCGAAGATGAGCCAGCTGGTGTTGATCATGTTCCACCACGTGGAGTCCATGGTGAATATGTTGGTGAATTTAGTGAGCAGAAAGAGGATGCTAAATTCGCAAATGATGACAACAGTGATTCTGACCCAGACGTCGTCCCCGTTGAGATCAACACTCATGGAGATCTTCTCCCATATGAGGCTGCATCCCATATGCATACCCTGGATCTGGAGGCAATGCAAGTGCCGGAATTTCCTGAGTATGCTCATACATTAGCTACGTCTCTGACATTTGATCCATCTGCAGTTGATCTGTGTGTTGGGTTACAATTTCCAACAAAAGAGGTTGTGCTTTCAGCTATTAAGCACTATAACATCAAAAACTCTGTAGATTACAAAGTAATTGAATCTGAGCGGACCAAATATTATGCCAAGTGCGTAATGTATGGAAAAAGGTGTAATTGGAGAATAAGGGCAACTTTTATGAAGAAGAAACAGGTATGGGAGATTAGAAAATATGAAGGGCCTCATACTTGCACATCGGGGAGGATTTCACAAGATCATTGCAAGTTAGATTGTAACATGATCTGTTCATGCATTATGTCATTGGTCCAAGCAAATCCCGAGATCTCCGTTTCAGTTTTGATCGCTGAGATGCGAATCCGGTATGGATACATCACCTCCTACAAGAAAACGTGGAAAGCAAAGTAAAAGGCAATTGTTCGAGTTTTTGGCGATTGGGAAAGATCGTACAATGAGCTACCTAAATGGTTAGGTGCAATGCAACATTTCGTGCCTGGTACAATTGTGGAATTGCAAACGGTACCTGCATATCACGGTGATCGACTGGTCCAGGGTAAGAGAATATTCCATCGACTATTTTGGACATTTAAGTCGTGCATTGAAGGGTATCCGTATTGTAAACCTATTGTGCAAATAGACGGTACTTTCTTATATGAAAAATACAAAGGAACATTATTGTTAGCTATTACACAAGATGGCAACCGAAACATACTGCCAATTGCCTTTGCCATTGTGGAGGGTGAGACAACAGAGGCTTGGTCATTCTTTCTCACTAATTTGCGTACACACGTGACAAAACAGCCTGACATATGCTTGATGTCTGACCGACATGAAGCCATCAAAGCTGCGATTAGACGCGATGGTGGATGGAATCCTCCACATGCATATTCAGTGTACTGCATTCGACACATTGCAGCTAACTTTATGAAAAAGTTTAACAATAAGGAATTGCGTCGACATATTGTTAACATGGGTATGGAATCAAATCATAGTTATTTTATCTCTTATATTTCGTTTAGTATATAAAATAATACTGAAATTCACAAGTCTTTTGTTTTTAATTTTATTAGGATACGAGTTGAGGCGACCGAATTTCATTTCATGTATGAGAATCTTCATGGAGAAAATACAGAGACGGCTAATTAGCTTGATAGGATCCCCAAGGAGAAGTGGGCCCAATCATATGATCAAGGAAGACGTTATGGCCATATGACAACCAACCTAGCTGAATCTATCAATTCGGTGTTGAAGGGAACGCGTCATCTTCCCATTACTGCTTTAGTGCAATCAACATATTATAGGCTGGCTGCACTTTTTGTTAAGATGGGGTCAAGCAAATTGCAATGATGGAGAGAGGGCACACATACTGTGAAACAGTCACACAGGCTATGCAAGAAAATCGCAGGAAAGCTAACTCCCACTTTGTTCGTAATTTTACGCGAGCAAATCAATCTTTTCTGGTTGAAGAGTTAGTTGATCCACAAGAGGGTGTTTCTGCAATGAAGTACAAAGTCAAGCTTAGTGACATGTGGTGTGACTGTGGGAAGTTTCAAGCACAAAGGTTCCCTTGTTCACATGTAGTTGCTGCTTGTGCACATGTCCATGTAGATTGCATGCAATATGTGGACAAAATCTATAGACTGTAAACTATATTGAATATTTATAGACATAAGTTCGAAGCAATTGGAAATGAAGGTTACTGGCCTCAATATGATGGTCCAGAAGTGTGTCCCAATCAAGAAATGCGGAGAAATCCACATGGTCGGCCAAAATCAAGTCGTATTCGTAATGAAATGGACCTCAGGGAGAAAGGCCAAACAAAACGTTGTGGATTATGCAGAAATGAAGGTCATAACTGTCGAAATTGTCCGCATCAATCTAGCACATTGGGGGAGAGTTCGCATCAACAATAAATGAATTACATGTTTTCATAACCTGTAATATTTACATATTTTGCCATTAAGGGAAAATGTTATGCAAGTTTTTGTCAACTTATCATGTAATTTGGATTATTATTTTATTTAAAATTTAAAAAATTTATAAAAATATATTCAATAATATATTTTTTTACATTTTTATAAATTAAATAACAACATTAAGATTTTAGTTACATATGCTGAATAAAAAAAATTAAAAATAACAATTAATTTCCCAACAAATTTTAAATAAATAACATGAAATGCAAAACATATAAATTTATATATTAGAAATTTAAAATACATTATTCTCGTTATATTGATAAAAGTACATTTATTCTAATTATTGCGTGGTGTAGAGCAACAGTGTCGAGCTCTTCTAGTGCGTGGTGGTTGCACCCGTCGTTCAACCTCGTCAGTGGCACGTATTCGCGGTCGACCACGACCTCCTGCTATAACCGCCACTGGTTCCGGTTGTATGTCATCAGTCATTTCTTCCGTATCAAAAATTTGAAACCCACTGCTGGATGAGCCAACACCTAGTTCACCCATAACGGGAACCTGACTACTAGATGGACCGAGAAACGATGTACCATCAAATGCTGACGAAGGGGTTCCAAACTGATACATTGATGTTAAATATGCTGAACTTGGACTTAGGATGGGGAGCTGGTCATCTAACCTCGTTGTTGGCGGTGATGGTCGGTAACACTCATCAATGTCATATCCGGGGTGACTAACAGAATAACGATGACTGGATGGTACTCCATGATCCCGTTCAGGTTCAGGATGATTAAATGACATCCTCGGTGCTGTGAACTCAGATGAGGCCGGTTGACGCGTTCGCCCACGTTGTTGGCTAGGTCTAGGAGCTTCCATATCCTGTGTAGGAGGGACTAGAGCTGAAGTTCGTCCGGTAAATGACATACTCCTAACATCCTCATATACCGACGATGGACAAACAAAAGATCGACCTTAATTTTTATACCATCCTATGTAATCATCAGATGGGTTGAAATTATTACCAACAATCAGATAACCTGTCGGAATTCGTTGAAAACGTATATTCCACCAATGGATCCAATGTTCATGCTTCACAGGCCAGAATTCCTCATGACGACCACGCATGTCGATCTTGTGAAGCTTATCAAGGTTCACCGGGGTTGGAGGAATTGGTTGTTGCATCCCAAATTATCATAACACCCTATCAGTTTGGTGCTACTCTACATATGAAAAGCATATCAATGCTGTGTTTGCTTTCCATATATTACAATCATTGTAGGCATCCGATGGGAGGCATGCCATAATTTCACTTGAGCAATATGGCATCCACAGAAACTGCGAATAATTATTACAAATTATTAGTTTCATATGGATTAAATAAAAAAAATACTTGAATGTAATAATCGAAATATTTACCTTATCATATCCTACTCGATCTAGTCGCAATCTTATACTTGCAAGGTCGGTCGGAGCCTCTGTAAAATCTCTACTCCTACTCCACCTGTTAAAATGCATATAAAATATTAATAGACCTATAAAAATACAACTTCGTACAAAATTAATAAAATAGTAAAGATATTACCTGCTTGCAAGAGGGTATACAGCCGAAACATCAACGCGCGGACCAAGAAATGGTAGCCGATACCAAGCCCATGATTGTAGAAGCACTAAACATCCACCTATGTCATGGCTTTTTGGAACTGTAGCCCGGCAAAGTTCTCTATACAAAACCGCCAAACACGCAGAACCCCAACTATAATTTGCCGCATGCTCTAAATCACGTAGTAATGGAAGATACATTAAATGTACCCGACTGCTCGATTTATCAGGCATCAATAATCCTCCAATCAAACGTAAAATATATGTTCTAGCAGCATATTGTATATGTTCTTCAGTTGCGTGTAATGGAAGATTTTGAAAGGATTTCAACCAATTTAGTCTCACCGTTGAGCCAGATACATACTCATCTGGAGGTACCGAGCCTAATAGATTTTGACACACTTCATTCCAATCTAGCAAGCTTTCGCCTGTAACTGCATCGCCATGGACCGGAAGTCCAAGTTGAAGCGCAACATCTTCTAGAGTTACCGTGCATTCACCAAATGGAAAATGAAAAGTGTGCGTCTCGGGTCTCCATCGTTCGATCAACGCACTGACTAAATCGGGTTGTATAAAAAATCGTCGAATTTGAGTTACGTGATAAAATCCGGCTCTTCTTAAGTGGTCGATAATAGATGGATGCGGGTCCTCCAATGTAAATTTCCTCGAACGTAACACGCGACGAGTTTCCTGTTGATAATTAATTAAATTAAATCAAATAATAATAAAAATTAATATATTATAAAACTATAACAATTAAAAATTAAAAAAATATAAAACTATACAATAAAATAACAAAAAAATAATAATAAAAAATTTAAAACTTTTTTATATAATTATTAAATAATTAAATAATATAAAAAATAAATAACTATAAAATGAAAAAACAATAATAATTAAAAAATTATAAAACAATAATAATATAAAATAATATAATATAAAAATTAAAATTATATAAAACTATAAAATGAAAAAACAATAATAATTAAAAAATTATAAAACTATAATAATAAAAAATAATATAATATAAAAATTAAAATTATATAAAACTATAAAATGAAAAAAAAATTAAAAAATTATTATTGTATGTAATAATAAAAAAACAATATAATATAAAAATTAAAATTATATAAAACTATAAAATGAAAAAACAAAAATAATTAAAAAATTAAATAACTATAATAATAAAAAATTAAACAAAATAAAAAATAAATAATTATAAAACTATGAAATGAAAAAACAATACTAATTAATAAATGATAAAACTATAATAAGCACTATAACATTAAAAATATAAAAATTATAAAACAATAAAACTATAAATTTACAAAATAATAATAATTAAAAAATAACTAAAAATTGATAATGTAATACAAATAATATTACAACAATTTACTTACCTCTTAAAATATAACCTCCGATATGTGATTTTCTTGCAATCTCAATAGTGATGATGAAGCCATTTTTAAATATTGTTGTAAAAAAAAATTTGTTGTAGAAAAAAAATTGTTGGTAGAAAGAAATTTGATTGTAGAAAGAAGAAAGAAAATATAAATAAATTGTAGAAAATGAGAGGGGTATTTATAGAAGAGTGGTGTGTGTGTGTGGGGGGATGGGATTTTGAAGGCAACGGTCACTTGACCGTTGCCTTCAAAAAAATTTGATTTTTTTTTTTAATTTCTTTGTTTTTAAAGTTTATATAGTAAAAATCAATTAAAAAAGTTAAAAAAAAAGTTTCATAAATTTTAAATAAGAAAAATATATCGTTGGACTTTTAATTTTTTTTTAATTTAATTTACAATTTTTAAAATTAAAATACAAAATTTAAAAATAAATTTACATTTTTTTTTAATTTAAGTAAAATATATATATATATATATACCAATGGAAATCGTCACTCTCCATGGCGATTTCCCTTGGTAAAAATTGCAAAAAATACCAAGAGAAATCGCCACCCATCATGGCGTTTTTTGCAATTTTTGCAATTTTTACGCTTGGAAATCGCCATTGAGGATGGCGATTTCCCAGCTAAAAAAAGAAAAGCGGATTTTGAGAATTAATCTGAAAATAACGGTATTTTGGTATATAAAATTTTTTTGGCTATATTTAGATAAAAAAACCTTTTTTGTGAGAGAAAAATGTGTTTTGTTTTTAAAAATTGATGAATAGTTTTTTAATGAATAAGAATTTTTTAAAATTAAAATATTTAAAAAATATAATTTTTGTGAGTAGTAATTTTTTTAATTAAAATAACTAAATATCTATAATTTTAATTTTTGTGTAATTTTTTTAACCGAGTTGTCAACTCACTGAAAGCCTTTATATGTAGCAAGTGGCAACAATAATGATTAGATGAATAGTGTTTATGAATCAAATTGGTTGGGCTTAAACTCGGTCCAATAAAAAATTTTAAAATTTCATACTTAATCAGATAATATCTACAATAATTTAATATTAAAAAATATATAAATATTTAAAATAAAAAATAAAAAAAAATATTTTGTACTTTATCCCAACTTAAATTTCATACTTTACTAGAAAAAAGATCCGTTTCCTCGGGGTATTTTAATTTTATAATTTTTTAATTAATAATAAAATTTTAGTTTATATTTTATTAAATAATAATTATTTATTTAAATATTATGTTTTTAAATTGTAATAATATTAATATAATTATTTTTTAATTATAAAAATTAAATTTATGATAGTTTTTATTTATAAATTACATAATACAAATGCATTTTCAAATGTTATTTATATGTATTTTTGAAAAATATTTAGATTTTATTGTACAGTGTATATTTTTATTTATAAGAGATAAAAAAAAAATTTGTGGTTTGTATTTTATTCTCTCATATGATCGATTTTTTCATATAGGTTAGCAGCAATTTCATTTTTTTTTTAACTTTTTTTCCCAAGCGAATTAGGTACGGATCCTAAATCGACCGCGAGTCAACATGTTGACTAACCCCTTTAAATACATCATTTAAAATTAAAATAATTAATAAAATAAATTTATTTATTTACTTTTTTCTGAGTAGGTCGGGTACGGATCCTAAATCGACTCGCGAGTCAACGTACGGATCTATCCCTTTAAATTCACTATTTAAAATTAAAAGAAAATAATTAATAAAATAATATATTAGTTAATTTTCTTTTTCGAGCCGTTTGGGTATTGATCTTAAATTGACCTGCGAGTCAACGTGCGGATCAACCCCTTCAAATATATCATTTTAAAATTAAAATAATTAAATTTATTTTTTAATTTCTTTCCCGAGACGATCTGGTAGTGATCCTAAATTGACACATGAGTCAACGTGCGAACCAACCTCTTTAAATGCATTATTTAAAAATAAAATAAAAAACTAAATATAATTAATAAAATATTTTTATTTTTTTTCCTAAGCGGGTTGGATACGAATCTTAAATTGACCCGCGAGTCAACGTGCAAACCAACCTCTTTAAATACATCATTTAAAAATAAAATAAATTAAAAAACTAAAAATGATTAATAAAATTTTATTTTATTTTTTTTCCGAGCGGGTCGAGTACGGATCTTAAATCGCCCCGCGAGTCAACGTGTGGACTAACTCTTTTAAATATATCATTTAAAATAAAAATAATTAATAAAATAAAAATTTAAAATTTTTTCTCCAGACGGATCGGGTGCGGATCCTAAATCAACTCGTGAGTCAACGTGCAGATCAACTACTCTAAATTCATCATTTAAAATTAAAATAATTAGTAAAATAATTTTTTTTAACTTTTTTCTCGGATCGAATACGGATCTTAAATTAACTCTCGAGTCGACGTGCAAATTAACCCTTTTAAATACATCATTTTAATTTAAAATAAAAAATAATTAATAAAATAATTTTTTTAACTTTTTTCTTAAACGGGTCGGATATCGATCCTAAATCGACTTGATTTTTTTTTTTTGGAATATATATTTATTAATTTTTTACCCTAAAAAGAGACTTTTGCTTCAAATAAAAAATAAAATAGAATAAATAAATTTTAGACATTTAAAGAAATACCCTTTTAAGTCTCTAAATTTTTTTTATGAAAAATAAAAAATATCCATAAAAATGATAAAATAAAACAATAAAACCTTTTAACTAAATTTAAGAATTTTCTACGAGTCTTTAAGCCCTCAAATTTCATAATAGTAGATTTTTGATAACTTCAAAAGAAAGTCTACAGGCTTGAGCGAGCACCCTCCCTTTGGACCAGAGTGGAAAGCCCAGGCTCGAAATCAAACAATCAAATCATGTGGGCCATATTGAAAGTTCCACAGTTGGTGGATCCCATCTGCCATCAACAGGGCCAATACAGTGTTCTTATCAACCTTTATCGTAGATCAGTTCACAGCAGATCCTCAATCGGCGGGAAAATGGGCAAAGCAAAGACCCAAATGGCGGGAAGGAATCAAAGCCTAAAATCTACACTATAAATAGAGAAACCAAAACTCTCCCCTAACCCAAAATTCCTTCTGTTCTCTGCCATAGCAAAACCAAAAAAGAAAAAAAAAAAAAACTCAGAAAAAACTTGTTATTTTGTTTAATTTGGGCTAAAAATGGGAAAGAGAAAGAAATCTAGGGTTTCACGCGATGAGGAAGAGGACGAAGAAGTGGTACAAGAAGAGGAAAATCACTCTTCTTCAAATGAAAAGAGCTTATATGAGGTATTTCTATTTTTTTTTTTTATAATTTGGATTTGGAACTTAGGGCTTATGTGTTGTTTTTACCTGTGAAGAAGTTAGTGTTTTTTTTTTTTTTTTTTTTAAATTTTCTAGAGAAATAATTTGTAAATTGATGTTGGGTGTTGGGTTTAGGTTGGAAGTTAGAAAATAATTTATGTTAGAAAACAAATGAAATAAAATAATTAAAAAATATGTATATATAAGGGATTTAAATTTTATTTTGTGGGTTCAATGTGACAACTTCTCCAAATATCTTCATTGTTTCATTCCAAGAGAATTATAATGTTCTTTTGGTGGTATTATCCATTGGCATTTCCATTGAAAATTTGAGCAACATATGCCTAATAACGACTGATTGCTTGCAGGTTCTTGGTGTTGAAAAGAAGGCATCTCAGCAGGAGATTAAGAAAGCATATTATAAGTTGGCCCTGAGACTACATCCTGATAAAAATCCTGGTGATGAGGTAAAAGCTGAAGTTAATTTGTGTGTCGACGTTAGGTTTCAATTTTCTGTTTGTGTGTGGGATTATTCGTGGAAGAATACGAGGGTAAAATTTGGTTCCCTTCATCTATTTGTAATACATCATATTACTTATACAGGAAGCTAAAGAGAAATTTCAGCAATTGCAAAAGGTGATATCTATTCTTGGTGATGAGGAGAAACGGGCAGTCTATGACCAAACCGGTTGCGTTGATGATGCTGTGAGTAAATGTAGTTCAGGGCTACGCAAAGCGCCCAGGATATGGAAATATTCTGTTTCTTCTCACCTTTTGATGTGAAAAATGCATCTCTTAGACTTCCTGTTGTTAATACAAGCAATTCAATTGAATTGATCCGATTGTCTAATTTGTTCCCTCACTAATTGAGCATTATTTAACTTGTTTCTATTTATTTTGTTGATCAGGACCTTGCTGGGGATGTTGTCGAGAATTTGAAAACCTTTTTCAGGGCTATGTACAAACAGGTTGCGACATTTGTTGACTCTTGTTCCCTTTATGTCATTAGAACTTTGGCTTTTCGTTCGATTTCATTCACAATGGTTTAATCAATTTCAGGTCACTGAGGCTGATATTGAAGAGTTTGAAGCAAACTATAGGGGATCTTGTTCAGAGAAGAAAGATTTAATTGATCTTTATAAGAAGTGCAAGGGCAATATGAATAAGTAAGAGAGGCTGTGTGTGGGAGTGTTTTTTTTTCCCTTTAGGCTTTCCTGATTAATTCTGATTTTTTGCCCCCTCAACAGGCTTTTCTGTTCAATGCTTTGTTCAGATCCTAAGCTTGATTCACACCGTTTCAAGGATTTGCTTGATGAGGCAATAGCTGCTGGTGAGGCTTTCTTCCAGCTTTTATTTACACAAGCTGGCTTAGAAATTTTCTGTTTTAGAAGTACAATTAAAGTCTTGCATCAGTTCTTACCTGGTTTTCAATTTAAAAATGGATGACCAAAAGCCAATTTAGTAAATTCTGGATCCTCTTTGGTGAGACCTTTACTGCTGATTCCTTTCTGTGTTTTATGCTGCTGCTAAGCAAGTTTTTTATTTCTAGAATTGATAATCAAAGCATTGTTCCACTTCATAGCTATTTTGCAGTTTAAGAATGGATGAGCTAGATTGATTATTCCACTGTAGTAACTAAAATTACCAAGATTAGGATGTGCATAACTCTGAGGCCTATTAAATTCTTACAGCTTTTTGTTGGTGTATGATTTTTCCATGGTACTAACTCTTTCTACTTTTCCTTTTTTTTTTTTGTTATGTAGGAGAATTGAAAGAAACCAAAGCCTACCAGAAATGGGCTAAGAAAGTATCTGAAATGAAGCCACCTACCAATCCCTTGAGAAGGAAGGGGAAGTGAGTCTTGTACTGGGTCTTTTCCTTACATTTTAAAGATATTTACCTTAGCCGATTATGATGTAAAATATTTGCCTTTTTTTTTTTCGGTGTTTAACAGGTCAACTAAACAGTCAGAATCAGATCTACTTGCAGTTATATCTCAGCGCAGAAGTGAGAGGAAAGACCAGTTTGATTCCATGTTTTCATCCATAGTGTCCAAGTATGGGGGTAATGCAGATTCTGAACCCACTGAAGAAGAATTTGAAGCTGCACAGAGGAAAGTTGAAAGCCGAAAGGCCTCCAACAAATCAAAGCGCAAGTGACATTAGGACCGTCTTACCTAGATTTTATTCTAGGATTGTTTCTGTAAAAAGTTGGGATTTGGTGAGAATTATGCAAAATGCAACTTGTCTTAATTATCTGAATACAAATTGCCTTATCTACTCCGAGAAACATGGAATGTTTCCTTTTGTTCCAGTTACTTAAAAATGACAATCATTTGCATTTGTCTTAGGTTATCTACTTTTTGATGAAAGGTTTTGGATGCAGTTAAAGTCACCTATCTGGTATCCAGTTGGTGAGTTATGATAAAGCCTATCCCCACCACCATCATCATCATATGCTATAACAGCAATGACTGGTTGGGTGATGATTACTAATAAGTAGCTATTTGATTTGAGGTTGGATTTGAAGAAAGCTGGTGGTTAGGAAATGTCTTTCTTAGCAGGATCAGGATAGAAGCAGCTTGAACTCATAGGAAGGAGAAAGATATAAAATTATATCATTTTGACTTAAGCTTAGGATGGTTTCTGTCTTTCAGTTAATCTTGATTGAACAAGTTGTTGAAGAGTGCTATTTCAAAGCATTTAAAGATATACTTCAAGGTTGGTAGGAGCAACAGGAAGATTCTTCAACTGCAAAACATGGGCAACATGAATTTTGAAACCTTTATTTGCCCCAAGTTCAAAAACGTGTGGAAAAGGGTTTCAGAAATTGCTACAAGTTGTTTATTCGAAGGAGAAAGGAATAAACAATTGCTTGGTCTCCTCTTCCAGCTGTGGCAAGGAATAACTTGTGCAAATGTTGATCCGTAGGAAGACAGTTTTAAGTATGATAGCTTAGGTGCTGGGGAAACTGCCTAGCTTATAATGGGAAAAAAAAAGCTTCTTTGAAAGTTGAGAGAGAGGCCATTTTTTCTGTTCTTTCCAAAATTTTATAGGTTTTTTGGAGTGGATTAAGCGACCCCTTTCCCGTTGTGGTCTTTTCATGCAGCTGAATTTTAGGGTCCAAATTTTACATTTGATGTTTAATTGGGATCTGAGAAAAGTACAATGTTTAATCCCACTTTGTTAAAATTGATAATGAGCATAATTATGATATATGTCAAGCTCATGTCCTTCATGTTTTATTATTCTATTTGAACTTTGAAGCATGAGTATATTTATTAGGTGAAAATTTTTTCTTCAAAAAGAAGAGAGAGAGAAAGAGAAAGAGAAAGAGCATTCTTAACTGGATCTAGATTATGGGGGAAAAAAATGAATCTGACATAATACCTCATTGTTTTGACAGAAAAGCTAAGTTAAGATGAGGCATTTGGGTTTGTACTGTCTCTTAAATTAAGCAACAAAATAACTTGCTGCATAAGCCCCAAACAAGGAGAAGCTTTTAATGGATTGATGATTCTATTTCCACCCCAACCATTTTTTTTATATTAGCATCAAAAGACTCAAAAACAAAATGATTATACCCAATTAGTGATTCATATTTTCATATGTTAAAGGTGCACTCATGAAATTCCTTTTTAAGTCTTTAAAAAAGTTTAAGCCAATCCATCAAATGTACCTAAAGGCTAAAGCCAACCAAATAAACCTAAAATCCAGTGGTGCCCATGGCCATCACACATACAAAAACAAAACCAAAAGCAAAAACCAAAAACACCCCTTTGATTGAAACATTCTGGAACATTAAAAAACTCTATTATTTACTCTCTTTTTAAAAAAAAAATTGAGTTATTTAATTTTTTTTAAAGATGGTGACATCACAACTACATGCTAGAAAACATTCCCTGGTTTATTTTTGTGTTATGTAATGTAAGTGATCTCCCATGAATCTGCAAATGCAAGCAAAGCCTTTGCCTTTGGTTTTTCCCACACCTCACCCTGTCCACTTGAAATTGATATATTTCATTCTCACTCTGTTTCTATGTTTTTTTTTTTTTTTTTTTTTTTTTGGTAGAATTCATTTTAATCAAATTAATCAGATTTCCAATTAAGTTATTAAAAGTATAACTATTTGGATTCCTGAATTTTTTTTTTTTTGATAAATAGATTCTTGTATTAGCTGATGCTTGACTTTGAGCTAGTTTAGCATTGCTGTTGAAAAAAATTTGGATTGAAAAAATTTCGAGTTGGAAAAAGTGTGTTTATAAAATATGTGGTTTAAATTTTTTTAAGTGTTTAGCATTGCTATGAAAAAGTGTTGTAGGAAATTGAAATGTCAAAAAAGATATGTTTAAAATAATAAAAGTGTAGAGATGTAAGGATAATAAAATCATTTTATTCAAAAGTCAACTTTTAAAATCTAAAAGCTATATTTTTTGACTTTTTGATTTGGCTTTTCAAACCATTGTTTCAACAGCAAAAGTCAATTTTTTTTATCTGTTTAGCATTACGTTTGCGATAAAAAATAATTTTTGATCTAAAAACTGTATCAGAATTAATACTAAAAGAGACTTTTGTCCCTTTTTAATCTTTTCTTTCCCAATTCGCTATTTAATTTGGTTAGTAAGTCATCAACCTTTTAAGTTTTTTTTTTTTTTAATTATCTTTTAAGTGTTGGATGTTGCTTTTACTTGAGTTTGTCCATCCACTTCTTTCACTCTCTCTCTCCCTCTCTCTCTCTCTCACTTATATTCCACTGTGATATCATCATTGTCAAATTTAGCTTTACTCATCTTTGAGTGTTTCTCTCTTACCTATAAGATCAAAACATTTTTTTGGAGAGCTTCAATAGTCTCAAAGGTTTGATTTAAAAAAAAAATTTACTCTGTATTTAACTTCTCTCGTGGGTTTTTTTTGCCCTTTCTGCAAATCTTCTTTCTGTTAGTTCTTTGCCTTTGCATCAAATTTTGGAACTAGGCTTTTTCTTTGCTAATTAACATGTTTTGGCTGAGATTTCTGAAATGGGTTTTTATTTTTGTTGATGAATAAAAGACTGGATCTTTATCTTTGGTCTTTTGAAGGTCTCCATGGAGAGTGATAATGGTGATGGCAAGTCCAAGATGGAAGACTATGAAGTTATAGAAGAGATTGGAAGAGGAGCTTTTGCAGCTGCTTTTCTTGTTCTCCATAAACTTGAGAAAAAGAAGTAAGTATTTTCTCCTTATTTTGTTTCTTGTTGCTATTTTTCCCCTCAATTACCTTGAGGCTTGATCATAGAGGAACATACAACATAAAAGTTTTGAGGAAATGTATGATATAAAGTTTCATTTTCCCCCAAAGAAATGACAGTTTTAACAACAAATTCTCCATGGGATTGTTAATGTTTAGGTTGTTCTTTGTTTTGTTATCTTACTAATGAATTTCTGGAATGCAAAAATCAAGATTTCCGTGATTGGTTATGCAACAAAGCCTATATTCTGAATATGTGGCCTTAATTTCATTATTGTAGCTGTCGGCACTGTTCCTCGTCTTTTAGCAATTATTGACTTTAGCTATCAGTTAGTATGATATCTTTGATTTTTCTTATTCTGTTAGGTATGTGTTGAAGAAGATTCGCCTGGCCAAGCAAACAGAGAAGTTTAAGCGAACAGCGCATCAAGAGGTCACTTTCTTAAAAATTTTCCTCATGCTTGTTTGAATTAATTAACATGTGAGTTGTGGTGAAAGTGGCAGAGATTATTCCTTAGTGAATTAGGGTTTAAATATTTTCATGTTGATTATCCACATAGCCTTTTTTGGTCTTTTCCTGTCTCATATGTCCTATTGGTCATAATATTAGCTAGAGCAGTTAAATTTCATTTTCAGTATCTTTCTTAGTGTTCAATTTCTTATGGTTGAATGAAATCCTGACCCTAGAATCTTGATTTAAGAAATGTTCTGGTTATGGGGTGTCTTATATTTTGTTCAACAATCAAACTTTTTAGTCATGTGATGACCCCTAGGTTGCACATCTTTATCTACCCAATGGGATGTTCTAAACCTTGAGTTTGCCCCTTTCTCCATTTTCTATCATTGTCGCCTCTCTGAAGGCTGTGCCTGTGATCTTTATTTTTTTCTTTTAGAGCGAGTTATTTTTTTTTTTTTTACAATATAGATATATTTCATATATTCTACTGTTTTAGCCTTTTTGGTCTTTCTGATAAAAAATTATTCATGCATACAAACACACACCTGGAAACTGAATACAAGCAATGGAATAAAAAAAAAAACTGGGCAGTTGGAAACAGTCTGAAATTATGTTGATGCTGGTATGACCATCCAAGTGCCATCCCCCCCCTCTCCACCATATCTGTCCATTAGTTATAGTGTGTGTCTGGTTTGAGGCAGAAAGAGTGATAATTCTTTATCTAGTTGAGGGTATCTTCTCTTACTTTATTTGATTCAAATGTTAATCTCAAATATCCAATAATCTCATATATAGCAATCTTATATATGTCTTTTAAACTTGGAAATAGCCTTCTCACCTGAACATTTCTGGTTCGAAGATTCCTAGTTGATTGAGAAAGGATTTATTATAGTTGAGGAAAAAAATGCCTTCACTTATCCAAAAATAAGGACCCTTTAAATTACTTGTAAAATTGATACCAAAGATGTCTAGATAGTTCATTCTTTGATATCTAGTAATTTTTTCGTATCTCATACCAAGAAAACCTTAATTCATCTCTAGGCAGTCCATGTTTGAAATGTGTCTCTCAATATGTGCTTTTGTTGCATTGCAGATGGAATTGATTGCAAAATTGAATAATCCATATATTGTCGAGTACAAAGATGCTTGGGTTGATAAGGTGAAAGGGCTTTATGACTATTTTAGATTTACAATGGATATGAAAGAGTTGCTGCAGAATATTATAATTTATATTGTTGAGGACATGACTGACTCTTCAGTAATTTGTTAATTTGTCTTCATGCTTCTCAGGGAAACAGTATATGCATTGTAACTGGCTACTGTGAAGGAGGGGACATGTAAGTTACCACCAAAAAAGAGTTGTCATTTTTTTTGGGGATCAGATTTTGACAGAATATGCAAGTTCTTTAATCTTCTTGAGCACATTCTAGGGAATCTTTATGCTCATAGACTGCATTAGTATAAAATTTTTGTCTTTTTATGTGAGTTAAGAACTTCCTTAATTTTTTAGTTGACATAATTTCTCATCGCTAAAGTTAACTAGTAGGATTTTATGGTCAGCTATAGATGTAAGTAACATAATTTATCTTGCCAGATTGGTTAAGAAGTGATTAAAAAACTGCATATTCTTATCTTCGAGTTTTTAATCTTTCAACAGAAACACTCACGATAAAAGTTAATGAGTGGGATTTTATAGTCAGCTGTATTGTATGTATCATTGGTCATCAGCTCTAATTGGATTATAATGTAACTAAATAGCAATTGGAATTCCATCAAGAAAAAAAAAATAGCAGATTCTGTCTGATGCTTATGAATGACTAATTGGGGCACTTAAAATTTTTGTTGGAATAAGGGCTGAGCTTATTAAGAAGGCCAGAGGTATGCACTTTCCTGAGGAGGTAATAAAAATATTACTGCAATTGAACTACTTATATGCACCTGCTATAGATGGTATTCATCCTCTTATTATTCTCTTTGGTTTTCTAGAAAGTCTGCAAATGGATGACTCAGTTGTTGTTGGCTGTGGACTACCTGCACTCAAACCGTGTTCTTCATAGGGATCTGAAGGTACTGCTTCTATCTTCATCCCTATAGTGAAGAAAAGTTCATAAATGATCGATGCTATGCTCTAACTTCTATTTAATCTCAGTGTTCCAACATATTCCTTACGAAGGACAATGACATCCGGCTTGGTATGAAGGCAAAAGGATTACTGTAAAAGGACTCCTGTTCTTTGTCAGGTTTGGCCTCCTTTTTTTTATGTCTTCTAAGATATGTATGTCTTATATGGACTGTACAGGTGACTTTGGACTTGCAAAATTACTTAACACAGAAGACCTTGCTTCCTCGGTATGCTCTTGTGCTTATCTTTTCCTTTTACAAAATTTTTTAGAAAGTTTTTCTTAAAAAAACATTTGACTCCTCAAACTTAGGCTGTCTTAGAACTCCTTCAATGCAATAAGCTTCATTTTCAAGTACTTCTAATGTAATTCTGATTGGAATAAAAACAGTTATTGTTAATAAATGTCTTAGTACTTTTGGTTATAGTATTGGTGAAAACCAGTTTTTAGGGATTCACTCCAATTCTTTTCTATGCCTGCATATTCTCAATAGGTTGTTGGCACACCCAACTATATGTGTCCAGAGCTCCTTGCAGATATACCTTATGGCTATAAATCTGATATATGGTCACTTGGTAAGAAGTTCAAAGCATGATTCTGAGATGAAAAATCTGTTATACTTTTAACTAGGAGTGTGACATAAATTTATTATTCCAGGTTGCTGTATGTTTGAGATTGCTGCACATCAACCAGCATTTAGAGCTCCTGTGAGTTTTTTAACACGAGCAAATATAATATTGCCCTAGTATCGTTTAACTACCATTAAGTTGTCTGTAATTTGCTTTGCTATAGATTCTATAGTAAACTAAAGCCATTGACAACTCACAGGATATGGCTGGACTCATTAACAAAATCAACAGATCCTCCATTTCTCCTCTCCCAATCTTGTATTCCTCCACTCTGTAAGCATCTTCTTCCGACTGATTATAAATATCAGCTGTTTCTTGATGACCAGTCTAATTCATGTAATCATTCTTGGATGTATTTACTTAACATCATTAATCAATGTTATTTTATTTCTTTTTAAAAAGTCTAATATATGTAGAAAATGAAATGACTACATGTTTCAGGAAACAAATAATCAAGAGTATGCTAAGGAAGAACCCAGAACACAGACCAACTGTGAGTGCAAGTGACCCCGTATTTAGCTTTCTAGTTTTAAACACTACCATCCGTACTGATCCCGAGCATTCTAATATTTTAGGCTGCTGAACTCTTAAGGCACCCCCATTTGCAGCCTCATGTCCTTCGCTGCAGAAACCCATCTTCTGTTTATCTTCCAATAAAACCCACAAACAGCCAAAAGGAGAAGACACCTAGAAAATCATTATCCAGCAAACCTGGCATTGGAAAGGACAGCGGGATTGGGGTTTCAAATGGACAACGAAATATACATTCATTTCAGAGAATGGCTGATGTACACCTAAGCAGTTCTCCGAGTCGTGAAAAGCCAGCATCCACAGCTAGTACCAAAGACAACCTTGTCACTAAGAGGGTTGATCCTACTAGCTGCGCTGTCGAAATATCTAACTCTATCAGTGATTCCAAAGACATGTCCACTGATTCTGAAGTGAGTGTTAGCAATGGAGACAAACAGGCTCAGCTTAACAGCATTCCTCAAAAGGATGCTGACGTGGAGTCGACTTCAGAGATGGCATTCAATTCTCAGCATGATGAACAAGAAGAATCCACTTCTGAGCACACTCAAAACTTGCCAGAAGCTGATATAAAGTCTGTAAGTCAAAAAGATGAGGAGACTTTTTGTGACATGCAGGTTCTTGAAGAAGCAGCAAAAGAGGTGCTTGACATGCAGGTTCTTGGTATATCAGGGGATTCCAGTAAACTGACAATCTCTAGTATAAGCTGTGATGACAAAAATGGGTTCCCTGATGATGGAAGTTCATCATCTACTATTTATGAGACCGATGTAGAACGAAGATGCTCTTCAACTAAAACAAGTAGTCGTAATGCAAAAACCGAAGGTGCTGACACGAGCTACTTGTCATCGGAAAGCAATGCTGTAATTCCATGTAAAGATGAAGCAGGAGCAACATCAGAGAATAATACTTGCTCCATTGTAACAGAGAAAGACAGTGCGCGACGACCGATTCACTTGACACCAAGTGATGTATCGTTACTGAGTAGACTTACAGCCTTGAGTGGTGATGAAATTAAGAGTGTATGGGAAAATCCAAGTCAACAAAGAGCTGATGCTCTGGAGTCTCTGCTTGAGCTATGTGCCCGGCTTCTTAAGCAAGACAAAGTGGATGAGCTTGCTGGTGTGCTACGTCCATTTGGGGAAGAAGTTGTCTCATCTAGAGAAACAGCAATCTGGTTAACAAAGAGCCTCATGTCTGCCCAAAAGTTCACCGGAGGAACCTGATTTCATGATGATCTTGGAACTAATTTATTCATCATTGTGAGAAAAATGGTTTTTTTTTTTTTCCTTTTCTTTTCTTAAAGATGTGTTGACATAAAGTGTTTATTCCGAGTGGTTTGCTTGAAGAGAAGAAACTCGACGGCTCGAGGGTGGTTTTGATGAAAATAATAAAGACATTATAGTACTTTCAGTGTTTCAAATTAGATCCTGCAATTCGTGTATGCTTGTTCTGTTTCGTGTTAGTCGTGTAAACATAAGTACAATATAAATTATTAAATATATCAAAATCTTAAATATAAATATGATAAGTTTAAATATGTCGTATTTTCGTATCATGTTCAAAATTAACTATCTATTCCAAATCAAACCTTTGCATTTGATTAGAAGGCAACTAAAATTTGAAGGGAAGAACAGGCAAATTTTAACTTCAAATTTTTGTTGGATGCACTGAAGTGACAATTTATGAAAATCCAAATCCAGAAACTATAATGAACTCAGAAGCACCAATCTACATCCAATATGACAGTAACAAGCTCATGATTTTGAATTTCTTTCCAGCTCACAAAAATGGCATCCGGTTAATTTTAATATGATTAAAAGCTTTCTGTCAAATTCCAGGACAAGTCCATGACAACTACGCATGACATGATTTTCATTTACGTCTAACCTACATAAAATTCGTTCTTTCTTTATTATCATTTTTGCTGAACTAAGTTTATGTTCTCTCAATCTACGAAATCATTGAACGCTCTACTCATAGCAGTTCCTGATATGCTGGATATGCTCCTACAAGATTTAGACTGATATTTATATTGAACCTTTCATTCTAAGTTTTAACCGAAGATGTAATCGGTCGAGTTAGAGGTGGCGAAGTTGATCTGAACATGATAATCTTAAGCCCATCTCTAATGGCCTCATCTCATCTCATATATAATGTTTTTAGACCTTGTTTAGTTAAAGTCTGATTTGCTCAATTTTCAGAAATACAGAAACATACAGATAACTTTTATTGCAAAGTATCACAAGGAATTCAAATTGTCATCATATACAAATAAAGTGAAGAAAGAATCTTCAATCAATTGAACCCCGAGTAATCAAATTTGAGCCCACTAATTAGTTTACATTATCAACCCTCCATTTTTCTTCTTCAATACTTATGTTTTCATAGATTTACGGGCTTACTGTAGATAGTAAGCAAAGAAAGAAACAAGGGAGGCCCCAACCAAGGAACCAAGAACAGGCAAGGTTGAGGATGCGGCGCTGGAGGCTGGGCCTGGGGCAGCAGCTGGGGCGTTGGTGGAGGCCATGACTGCGCTCATGGAGGCGGCGGCGACAATGACAGCGCAAGAGATCTTCTTCATGTCCATGGTGATGAAGAATTAATAAGCTCAGAGAGAGACCTGCCTTTTGGTGACGAAAAAAATTTGATTTTGTTGGTGTTATTTTATTTATTTTTCTTGCAGGTCTGAAGGAGAACAAGGGTGGTAAGGGGGATTTTAAAGGCAAAATCAATGTCTATTTTTGGGAAGAAACAGTTTTTGTCAGCTTAAAAAATGGTTTTACATGTTTGGTTTTGCATGGTTTGAGGACTGAGATTGGCATGCAAGATTTGCAATAATTTGGAATCATGAATTGGTGGTGCAAACGTTTAGTCAAAACCAACATTTGGTTGGAAGGAGTGGCTAGTGGCTCATTCCCCTTAGATGAGAACCAAGGTTCAAATCCAGGGAGTCGCCAATGTTGGGAGGGCTTTGCTATACCAACACTTCCGGCCCGACAGGGATTAATATTCCATCAACCATAAAATAGGGGTGGGGGACACCCTGGGTTTAATACACCAAAACTTTTAGTCAAAACCTATAACACCGCTCTTGCGCCTTAAATTTTGCATTTTCCATTAAAACGTACGGCTAATAAGAAGAGATCAAGTCACACCTATAACTAATTGTTACACCATATAATTTTTTGTATTATTAATAGAAACTAGAAAGAAGACTCGCATTATGTTTCGGATAAAATTTTTCGTCTTTTATTTTTGTAATAGTAATGATAACAATGTTATGAATACATAAATTAATAACGTATAAAATTAATTATTAACCTGAAAAAATATATATAAATTTATAATATTTTGAAAACAGAAAAAAATAATACGAACACGTTATGAAAACATAAAATTTTCTTTAAATTAAATCACTATGACAAATTATGCAAAATATGTCATGAATTGAGACACGACATAAATACACAATTTTTTTTTTTTTTAAATCAAATCACAATGACAAATTATGTAAAATATGAGATGATTGAGACACGACACGAACATAACATAGAAAAAATAATTAAAACACAACACGAAAAATAACATAAACACGACACGAATACACGAACGTGTAAAAATTTATATAAATTTATAATACTTTATATAAATTATTAACGTGTAAAAATTTATATAAATTTTAAAGCTGTAAAAACACAAACACAAACACGAACACATAATTTTTCTCTAAATTGAATAATTATGACAAATTATGTAAAATATGTCATGAATTGAGACATGACACGAACATAACATAGGAAAAATAATTAAAACACGACACAAAAAATAACATGAACACGACATGAATACATGAACGTGTAAAAATATACATAAAATGAATTATTAAAGTGCAATTTTTTTAATAAATTTATAATAATTTATATAAATTATTAACGTGTAAAACTAATTATTAACGTGTAAAAAATTATAAAAATTTATAATACTTTGAAAACATAAAAAAAATAATACGAACACGTCACGAACACAATTTTTCATTAAATTGAATCACTATGATAAATTATGCAAAATATGTCATAAATTGAGACACGACATGAATACACAATTTTTTCTCTAAATTGAATCACAATGACAAACTATGTAAAATATGAGATGAATTAAGACACGATACGAACACAAAAATGAAAAAATAATTAAAACACAACACGAAAAATAACATGAACAAGACACGAATATACGGATGTGTAAAAATATACATAAAACGAATTATTAACGTATAAAAATTTATATAAATTTATAATACTTTGAAAAACAAAAAAACAAAACGTACACAAACAAGTCACGAACGCGACATAGGAAAAATAATTAAAACATAAACACGATAGGGATACATGAACATTTAAAAATATACATAAAACGAATTATTAACGTGTAAAAATTTATATAAATTTATAATACTTTAAATACAAAAAATAACACGAACACAAATTTTTATTTCTTTCTTCTTCTTTTTTTTTTTCCTTTTTTTTTACCCCTCTCTCTCTCTCTCCCTCCTTCCTCCCTTCCTTTCTCTTTCCTTGAGAAAAAAGAAAAGAAAAAGAAAGATGAACATTGGATGGCAACATGGATAGGCTAGGTTTGCGGCAAAAAATGCAAAAGTTATCTAATAGATTATATATCGTCAATGAAATTTTTAGATTTATAAACGGAGTTAGTATAGTGACATATACATCTTAAGATATATTAAAAAAAAGTGAAACATTTAACGGTATCTTAACTAAACATGTTTAAGGATCTGGTTACCCGCCCGACCCGTATTGGGTCGGGTATGAACATGAATTTTTCTAATTCGGTCCTGCCCAGTCTGACATGAATTACTGTTCATCATTAAATTTTTTTTTTTAATTTTAATTATAAATATTAATATAAAAATAATTTTTAATATTATTTTAAACAGTGATATGGGCTTTTGGATCGATCCCGGCTTAACCGCCTAGGTAAGGAAAAAAAAAATTCGAACTGCAACCCAACCCTGCCCATGAATAGGTTTACTCTTAATTTTGCTTGTGAAATTAAAAAATTACACTATATCAAAAACAAACTCTAACAATACTTTTGATTGTAATTTTTATTTGTATTTGTGACCCCCTTATTCTATAAAGCCTTAACTTTGATGATTATATTAATTAAGGCTCTAACCATACCAAAATTTGAGAGTTTTAAGGAAATACTGCTCGGGCCACACATATTATCAAGTATAGAGGTGTTCATAGGTCGAGTCGGATTTAGGTATGGTATCAACATCATATATATTTGGTCAAGCCCGGTCCAGCTCGAAATATGGGTCTCAAATTCTGCCAAAGCCCTTCTATATTTGCAAATGAGTGGTTTAAACCCGCTTAGGCCAGCTCATATTATTTTTTTCTAAAAAAATTTATTTATTTATTATTATTTAATTTTTAGTAATTTTATCTCTTTTTTCTTTTATTAAGTTCTAAAACATGGATAACTTAGTATATTTTTAAATGTTTACGCTATAATATTATATATTTATTTTTATATGATATAAATTACATAAGATATAAAATATAAAAATATTATATTATATAAATAAATAAAAAACGGGCCGAGCCAGGCTAGGCTCGAGCCTTGATTGTTGGAGTGAAGGCCTAACTCATTTTTTAAATGGGACTCATTTTTTGTTTTGTTTAAGTCTATATTTCGGATCTAATATTTTTGTTCAAACCCTTCAAAATATGAACGAACATTCGGATTTGAACGAATAGCCCGACCCTTGAGCAGGTCTAATCAAGTATCTTACCAATGACTAATTATCTTGGAAATTAAGCATGGGGAAGGAACACTTTGAAAGCAATTATATGTACTTCCATATCGTATGTACCCATCCAAAATTCAGTTACTATAACATTAATGGCTAGCTAGCTTAAGCTACTTTTGATTATTAGCTGATTATTGTTCATTCTATTTCAAGAGAGCTGATATGTCCAGTCACATTTCTTCTATGAGTTCTTCAATAAAAATTCTTAACTAAATTATAACTATTTATTTGATGATAATAATATTTCAATGGCTAAATATATATTAAAAAAAATTTGTTATTATACTTTTTCTTTTAGATATGATATAGATATTGGTTTAATTTGAAACTTTACATATATAATAAATTTAAAAAAATTATTAAATTCAATGATTGATTTTTTTTTTCCCTTTTCTGAATGGCTCAATTTATTGAAGAATTTTTTATTGCAAAAAGTAGAAATTAAGTGTTTGGCGGATAGAATTTTAATTTTTTTAGCTTATTAAGAAACGTATTTGAGTTTTTAGACGAAACTATAAATTCATTGATTAATTGATAACGAATAAATTAGCATTCCCCCCCAAAAATTAAATTACGTTATGATTTAATCTTTCACTTTTGGAATTACGTAGACAACTTGATTTTATTGTCAAGTTCAATTGAAAAGAAGTTTTTTTTTAGATTGATTCAAATATCTTTAGTTTATTTGAAATTACAAAGTGTCATGACCTCTGATACGGTTGGATACGTACCAGATACGTACTAATTTTTTTTTTTCAAAATAAAAATGGGTACGACTTGAGTATGATTTGGGACTCGGTGTGGGTTGGGTACAGCTTGGTCGGACTTGGTAGTTTACATTTGGACTCGGCTTCTTCAAAAACAATAGCTAAAGAAGGAGAGGTTGCATAAAGAGAGATGATGAGAGTTGGGCTTCTTCACCTCTGCAATAGGGTAGCTTAAGCAGGGAAAAAAAGACAAATAAAAAGATTTATCAAATCACAACTATTCTTTTGAGGAAAGAGAAGGGGAGGATGGAATGAATTCAATTTTCATATTCAACAGGATTCAACAAGAGCAGCTATTATGGAAAAAAAAAAAACTCAAGAGCAGTCTATCTACGTCTACGGCTGAAAGGAGATGGAGAGAAAAAGATGAAAAAACTGAATAGATTATGATGAGAAATTAGGGGTTTTTGTTTTATTTTAACTTGGGCTTCAAATGTTTAGGTCCATAACCCATTCTCTTTAATTAAAAATAATTAATCTTTGTCAAGCCCAAAAAGAAAATTGGACCTCTTTATATTTTGGGCTTATGATCATATAAAATCCAATTTTACTTTGTAAAATTTAAGATTACTAAAAGAAAAAAATTGATAATAATTAAAAATAAATTGTTTAAATAAAATAAAATGTATAAATTTAACCCAAGAAATAAAATTATTATATTTTAAGCTATATTTTATTTTTAAATTATTGTATAAATGAATCAAAATTATTTAAAATTGATAATAATTAAAAATAAAAAATATATTTTTATAATATTAACGTACCCGTACCCTAGTTTTTTAAAAATTGCCGTATCTAGTACCCGTATTGGGTACCAGTACCGTACCCGTATCCATGCAACGTTGGCCATGACATAATCAATTTTGAATTCTTCTTTCAAATATCATGATTCAATTTGTTAATTTTCAAGTAAAGCAAATCTTTTACTAATTAAAACTCCTTTTGTAATCAATACAAAGCTTTGATCAAAAGTGTTTTGAAAGTTTTATGAGATTATCCTTTAAGATGATATGCACATTGTAGTTTGTAATGATTTTCACAAATAAAGAGCAATAAAGATGAAAAAAAGAAATAAACTTTATTCCAAATTAAAAAGGCATTACCATATGAAAAAGAATTCCTGAACAATTCTAAAAACTAAGGAAAAATCATGAGTTACAATTCCTAAAATAGAAGCTATATCTAAAGGAAAGTCGAGGCTTCCACTTGAAGTTCTTCAAGTCTTGTCGAGAAGATTTCAACATATTCTGTAGCAAATTCAAGGTTTTGACTTCATTTTCATTCTGAGTAGTAGAAGACTCATGGAATTCATGTATTCACGAATCTTGAAGACATCAACTTTCCTTCTTCTAATTCATCTTCATTCTCCTTTAAGTGAAGATTCAAGCCTTTTCCTTTTGTGTTGTAAAGCATAAAACTTTTTTTCAACCTCTGCCAAATCAAACTGCAAGCTATTGATTTGTGCAATAAATTCATGCTTAAGTGATATTGAGTCTTTAAGGCAAATTTCAAGTGCTTGAAGTTTCTCAATTTGATCCTTTGATGACATGCTAGAAGAAATGAAAGATTCAAGATCATTGAACTTCTTAACTTGTGCAAAGTAGTCTTCCATCATGCTTTTCAATGGAGAATAGTCAATGGTCTTGATTTCTCTTATTGCATCAAAGATCTTGTGAACATCATTAGCAAGTGAAAGAACTCAATCAAAAGAAACTCGAGCAATTCTTCGTTGAATTTTTCCTACAGAATCAGCTTCAACTTACCATAAAAATTACTTCAGTAGCATTAAACTTAGAAAATCCTAGAGGTGCAAAACGGCTAACTTCAACATAAGATTTTATGGTGTCCTTCATAATGTTGGAAGCATCATTTGTCTCTCTATCATCATGTTGGGGCAAGTTTCTTCTTGGTTGGCAACTTTGTTCGAAACTTATTGAGAAGCACAATTTTGCATTCCAGATGCAAGTATATGGAATTCATGTTGATTAAAAACTGAAGCTTCATTGTTAGTCTGAGATATCTCATCATTGATTTAGTTGACTAAAGCTTGGCTTTGAAGCTAAAAATAAGAATGAAAGAATAAACAAAAAAGAAAATGAAGATGATTTGTGTAAAAAAAAACTTTTACAAATTGATCAGGATTTTCTAGAAGAATTGAGTAATTCAAAATCTTCGAGAAATTTGCATACCTTTTGTTCCTTTGGTTTGGTTCATTTTCAATGCTTCTCATGTTCATTTTTATCATCTGAATCTAAATAATCATTCGATCTTTATCTCCAAGACCTTTGTCAGGAATTTTTTCCTTTTCAACAATTGATGGGAATGATCGAAGAATTTTTCCTTTCATAGTTCTCACATGCTCCTCTTTATCACCCAAATTTATTGTGATCAACATTTTAGTTTTGGCTTGCTTAATCTTTAAAGACTTTCGAACAACATCCTTTTGTAGTCCTACTCTCTTGATGGTGTTGTATGAGTACTTGAAATTAAAACATCAATAAAATGGTCAAGGTAAGGTTCGTGAAATTTGGTCCAACATTCCATGTAACTTGCAGTTGTATGATCACTAATATTTAGTGTGCGAGTAGGGGAAATGAATTTGGCGTTGGCCTTGGTTTTGTAAAGTGTAAAAATTCAACAACATTTCAATAAATTATTCACATATCCAGAACAGATGTTATCTTTTAAAACTCTAAGGATATCCTTGCAAAAATCAAATTGTCTTCCAAATAGATGAGGATTGTAAGGTCTTATAATAATGGTTTTAGTATATTAAGCAAGCAAGTAATTTGAGCAAATACTAACAAGGTGGCCATAATTGGTGCCACTAAGAGTTCCATTATCAACAATCACCTCATCTCTATTCTTGGAGAATAAATGAGGATTCCACACTATGCTAGTATGAATCAAATTTCGTACTTCATGTTCGTCGAAGTATTTAGATTTGCTTTTCTTGAGAATTTAGCCATCATAGGTACACAGACATTGTTTGGATTTGGAAAATGAGTTTGGAAATAATATCCCAACCACCATAAACATAGTGAATCAGAAAGCATGCATCTAAGGAGCCCATTTGAATGGAAAATTCAATTTTGTTTAACCCATGATAAATACTAGCCAACATTGGAATGGCGAGATAATAGTTTCTAGTTGCCATCAAGCTAGCAATTTTAAATGTCTCTGGATAAATGAACTTAGAATTTTTGCTTGGGAGAACAAACGCACAAATCCAACAAGAAGGGAAAGCATCTAAGTGTCTGTCTTTGAATTTTCTCTGACTCCAAGTTTGGTACATGCTCTATATGCTGGCATTCCCAATTCTTGATGCTTCTAAAAGATCCTAGTTGGTTACGTATAACTTTTGGATGAGTTGACTTTTTTTCCTTTCGAGTAGAAGGCTTTGAGTAACACGTTTTACCCAAAACCAAAAGTTAATCCAATCCCCAATGAAAACTTTATCTTACCCATCCTTTTTCAAGTAATGAAAGGCAACAAACAAATATTCACAACTTCTTGCAATAAATCTTCTTTTGTCATTAGTCCCAATTAATTTTGTAGCACATAGGATGACTTCATCATGAAAAAGCAAACCACGAATAGGCAAACCACCTAATTTGTGCAAATCCTACAATGAGATGAAAGCTTCCCTAATGATAATATGAAAAGTATTTGTGGTTAGACCCAAGCTTTACAAAACGCCCGAGTAACATCTTTGTTTCGATCCTAAGTGTATTAAGATGCATAAACAACATCATGTATACTAGCAGCCATCAAACATCTCCAAAATTAATACAACACATCTTCAGTCCATTCCCAATATTTTGGTATATAATCAAATTCCCCATGAAACTTGAAGGAAGATCCTCAATATGATTTTTCAAAAATAATGTGACTTTTCAATACATCAAACTTCTCATGATTGTGGTCTTGTTATGAAGATAAGATTGAAGGCATCTTGTTGTTGAGGAAGATTGTGAAGCATAAGAAAGTTTCGTAGACTATTCTCTCAAAGTGGTAGGAAATTGGATTATATCGATAAATATGGGATTGTCAATAAGAAGAAATAATAATTTTCTAAAATTTTCATCTTTCTTGGAGAGAATTACAAGATGATCTTTGTGGTTTTTAAAAGTACACCATGATAGGATATTGTAAACGAAAGACATGTTATGAAGAAGATAAAAAAATTTAAAGGATTAAAAAAACACTTGAAGCACCCTAAAAAACGTTTCTTAATCGAGAAACTACTTCCCATCACACCAATTTAGTAGAAAACTATGTGGAGGTGAAGAAAAAAAAAAAAAAAAGAGTTTTTGCTAGCTTTATATTTTTGTTCTAGGGAAATCCAGAGCCGACTTTAGCAAAAGCGATGTATGATTAAGTGGTTGGCTATATTGCATTGCTTAACACTTTAATTTTATACATCCCTTTTTGTCATTGGATAAAGTTCAAGAAAAGTTTAAAGTCCTTTAAAGACTTAACAAAAAAATATTTGATGACATAAATTCTTGACATTACATCATTAAAGAACAAATTGCATCCTTACAAAAACTGTGGAATCTTTTGCAACAAGCATAAAAAAAGATAATTAGATTGCCTCCATGATAGAGAAGATTAGCAGTCTCATTGGAAAACGACCAATAAATTCAAACCAAAACCACCAAGCAATCTTTCAAGAGGATGGTGAGAATTCCTCCATGGAAGTTGCAAAATATCCAAACAAAAGGCTAATGAGGTGGTCACTGCCAATCAACTCAAAGATCTTATCAAAGAAGCAATCAAGGATCAAGTTGATAGTGTGACTCAACCTTTATACACATATGCTAAGCCATATTCTCAAATGATTGATCGTATGAAGATGCTTGAAAATTAACTACCTCCAAAGTTCAACAATTTGCCGGTAAAGGAAATCTACGCCAGCATGTTGCACACTTTGTGAAAACTTGCAATAATGTTGGCACTGATAGAGATTTCATGGTGAAGCAGTTTGCTTGCTCTCTAAAACGCAATGCCTTTGATTGGTAAACTGATCTTAAGCTTAGGACAAACGACAGCTGAGAACAACTTGAGCATGAATTCCTCAATCGATGTTATAGCACCTTGCATAGTCAGTATGATTAAACTCACAAGTTCACACCAATGGAAGGATGAGCCAGTGATTGATTTCATCCAAAGATGGAGAAATTTGAGACTTAATTGCAAAGATTGATTGTTCGAGTCCTCTACCCTCGGCATGTGCATACAAGGCATGAATTAGGCTTTATGCTACATTCTTCAAGGTATTAAGCTTCAACTTTTGAAGAATTGGCTACATGTGCAAATGATATGGAGCTAACTATGATAGCTGTTGGAAATCAAGGCCCTCATGCGCAAGATTCGAACAAAGGCAAAGAGAAGCAACCTACTCCAAAAGGGGTAAAGTTTTGACTAAACAAGTTGAAAGTAAACAATACATGGCTGTAAGCATAAGACATCCAAAACAAGTCAGGAAGTGAAGCCTAACTCTTCCCAAGAAAAAGGGGAAAAAATCTTTTTGAAGAAAAAGCAAGAGAAGCAATTTCCATTCTCTAAGATGTCCCAAAGATGTTCGAAGAACATTTGAAATTTAAACTCATTCAATGGCCTCAAATGAAATGGTCTGAAGAAGCTAATCAAGTGAGTGATTCAAACTACTGCAAATTTCATCGCTTGATTAGCCATCCAGTAGAAAAATACTCCATTTTGAAAGACAAAATCATGGAGCTCTACAAATAAGATGAAAAAAAAATTGAGTTTGAAGAAGTGTCAACTTCCAACATGGTCATACTAACAAGTTCAACTTCTTTGGCTCTAACTCCAACTACAACTTCAATCATAAAATTTGGATTTGATCTTAAAGAAGTGAAAGCCATGCCAATTCCAAGTGAAGATGCACAACAAGCCAATGGGGGTAATGCTTGCTTCTATGCAAGAGCTTAAACTGAAAAAAGGGAAAATCAAAAAGGAAAAAAAAAAAAAAAAGCTTGCTAGGTTGAAAATCATGCAAAGGACAACTTAAGCAAAAGCTAGGGCACCAAAAAAAAAAAAAAAAGCCTACTAGGTTGAAAATCCTACAAAGGATAAATTAGACAGAAGTTAGGGCATAAAAAAAAAAAAAACTTTGAACTACGTTATGACTTGATCTTTCAAATTTGAGGGTATGTAGACAATTTGGTCCAAATTAACAAGTTCGGTTAACCCAAAAAATCCTTTGGACTAAATTTTGGTTCAATTCTTCCAAAGCTTGAACTTTAGCAAAGTTGAAAATTACAAATCTTCTGAACTCAATGCAAAGGTGCAAATAGATTTTGGTGTCAAAAGCAAATTAAGTTTCAAGACTTGTCTAGCCACACTAAAAAATTGTATCTGTAAACAAGTCTTGAGGAGGTATTTGAAGAAGGTGAAATTTTCAACCAATTGCAAAGTATCACATGTCCTTCAAAAATTTTCTTTTGAATTTTATTTAGTGACAAATTAAATTTTTATGTGTTGCTAAATAAAATAATTGAAGATTTACCAAAGTCAATGGGGTAGATCAAGATAAAGACACATGATTTGACCAATCAAATTTCAAATACTCATAGCCCAACCAATCGGAATCCATTTATGAGTCTTCATTTTTATCTCTAATTAAATAACAAATAATTTAGTGATAAAATCAAATTCCAGCCAATTAAATCTCAAAGACTCATGAACCATCCAATTAAATTCCACATGTGAGTCATCTTCTTTATCTTTAATTAAATAAAAATAATTTAAAGAAAATATTGAAGAAATTAAGTTTTTCAAGTAACACTATAAATAGAGATCTCATCTAAGCCATTTGACACAATTGGAAAAAAAAGATTTGAAGATTAAGAAGACAATTGGGAATGAAGAAGATTTAAAGAATCAAAATCTCTAGAACTCCAACAAGTTCAAAAAGGAAGATCAAGAAGATAATTGGGAAAGAAGAAGATTTGAAGAAACAAAGCCTCCAGATCTTTCACAAGTCCAAGCAGAAAGATTTGAAAAACAAAACCTCTAGAGTTCGAACAAACAAATCCAAAAAGGAAGATATGAAGATCAAAGCCTGAAGATTCAAAAATCCTTAAATTGGAACCAAATTCCAAAATCCCTAATTTGGGATCAAATTCCAAGAATCTCTAGTTTGAGACCAAATTCCAAGAATCTCTAATTTGGGACTAAATTTCAAGAATTTATAAATTTGAGACAATATTCCAAGATCTCAAAAAAAAACCTAAATTTTGGATCCAAATTTATTCAATTCAAGAACAAATCATCAATATCCTTGAAGTGAATTTCTATAGAAAAAAAATCAGAGGATTTTTTTTTTATTTAAGAATTTTCAGATATTGTACTTCACATTTTTGATAAATTGAAATTATTATTTGATTCTATTTTTTTTTTTTTTAGACATTAAATTTATGTGTTCACAAAGTTTCTTGAAAAGTGCTAGTTTTAGTAACATGTATTTAATGGAACTTTTTTACATTTTCACTTTACCCTTCAATAATTTATAAAATTATAAGGAGGAACATGTTATTTTTTTACTTCGTCCAAATTTTCTATTGATTTTATTTTTTTATTCTAATTAACAAAAATATATTTTTATTCAAAAACTTGTGATTTAGTTTAATAAAGTATTTTTATTTTTTTTATTTATTAAAAGTATACAAAAAATTATCAAATAATTTTCAACATTTTATAGCACCCCTTTATTAAGTTTTAATTTTTTTATAGCACTTTTAGAATAACTCTACTTGAACCGTACTTTTTATAAAAGCTTGTCAAATGGAACCTAAACTCACAATTTTCGGTTTCTATCCCTTTCAATGTAAATAAGATTTTCCTCTATAATTAATTGCATATCATTCTTATTTCAGCAGATTAATTTTTAGCGGATTCAGATATATCAATTAAACCTTTAATTGGACCCATCTACATGTTACCTTAAATTTGTTGTTCTCTAGTATTGTTTCTCTACAAAGATAAAAAAGTTTGCACCAATGCCATGTTTCCGTTGAATAGTTCATTGAACATTTTAATGTGGAACAGAATCATTTTTTTTTTCAATAAAATGGGGGATTTTTGTCAAAATATTTAATTTTTTTCGACGAAATATTTTCAACTAAAAAAATTTCATCGAAAAAGAACTTTTCTTGAAGTGTTATTTGACAAAGTAAATATAAATGAACAATCTAGACAGCACTTGGTCCAGAAAAAGTGACAGGTTTTCTAACTTCAAAATAAAACAGATGGAACTTAAGGGAAGTTTTGTTTTCCCCCAACAATAATTTTCCAACCCGTTGCTCTTCAAAAATGGCAGCTTACCTTCTTTTTTGGTACACACACCTACTTTCATAATTAATACAATTAAAGCAAAGACATCTCACCTTATTACTTTCCAATAATTGTTAATCATTGGATGCCTTTGATTATAATAAGAAATTTGTTAACGAATTCTCTAAAGACATTTTTTAAAATTATTATATAATAATATTTTTATTCAATACATTAAAAATATGAATAAAATTATTAATTATTATATTTAATAATATATTAATTAATTTTAAAAAAATATTCTAAAAACATTCGTTAACAAAACCCGTATAATAGTAATCAAACAAAGACACCATTGCAATGAGAAGGACACACCATATTCCTTAAGTAGAAGAAATTGATGATGCATTCCCCGGTCATTTGATAAAGGAAACTTATGGAAAAAATAAACATTTCTTAACAGTTTTATTTAAATCATTAATTTGTATGCACCATACTTATATTTATTATTCAAATTAAATAATTATATGTCAGATTTTTTTTTTTTTTTTTTTTTTTTTTTTTTTTTTTTTGGATAAGTAATTATATGTCAGATTTGATGATTCTAGTTCTAGATATTGTTCATACATATTATAAATAGGTCGGTTGGAATATTTCTTTAATGATTTTAGATTTGAAAATTTGACGATCTAGATTTCAATCAATTCAATTACTATTTTGGATATAACAATGGAAATTTCTTTTAATAAACCGTAATTTTGTTTATCGATTTGATGTTAATTTTTCATAAATGGAGAAAAAAAGAGAAAAGAACAGTAAAAAGAGAAAAAGAAAAAGAAGGATTGGGTCCAAAACCTTCTTTTCTCCACCGTATCAAATTGAAAGCTCAGCAAATTTTATTACTCCACGACAAACTTAGCTGGCCAAAAGGGAATTCTCACCGGTAAGAAAACATCCGTAAAAAAATATAGTACCAGAAGATGTTATTCAGATTTTTCGTACTCTTGATTTATTTAAAATATTTGTATTCGATATCTGTATTTGATACATATTAAGATATAAATATAAAATAATGATCTTTCAAATATATAAATTTTAAAAAAATAAAATAAAATATATCTGTATCGAACATATATCTGTATTCATTATTTCTTCAATTGTTTAATCCCTTGATCAAGTTTAAAATGCTAGAGAAAAATTCAACAAAAGGCTACAAAAATATCTCTAAGTTTATCAGTCAAATAAAACGTTTTGTGGGTGTCCACAAACCGTAACCTAAAAGGCATGGAAAGGAAATTGTTAGTGTAAGTTTTCACATTTGTGCATCTTAAATTCGAAGGAAATTTCGCATACCAACGAGACATCTATTATAAATTCTAAGCTTACTACATGTTGCACCATTCATACAAAAAAAAAAACAAACAATTCTAACCTCAATTCCCCCCTCTCTCTCTTCTCTACGTTTTGTGAGTGAATTTAGTATTAAGCGTCAATGGCACAGTTTGGGACGACGACCTCTGCACCTCATCATATTGCGATGGCAATGTTTGTTGTCGCACTGTTTTATGTCTCCGGGATCATGGCACAGGATATCGCTCCTTCTCCGGCGATGGACACCGGAGCAGGCTTTACTTTGCCAGTTTCCGGTGTGCTGCTATGTTTTTCCATGTTGGTATCTTTAATTGCTCTCTTTTTGCAGTGAGTTCAAAAAGTTTCAAGACTTCGACATACCGTCGCCACCCTTTCACTTACTGCCGATGATTTCACCAGGGGAGACCTCTATTCTGCTCAGGGATTTATAATATAACTATTGGGTACTGCTATCAATTTTCAATTTCTGTTTCCAAATTTTTAGATTATCTTTGTTGTGTTACATTAGAGATTTATATATATTAATATATATATATATATATATACTTGATTTTGTAATATAATTGGTGTGATTGATTATCATACATAAATAAAGGGAGTGATCCTATTTCTTTTGTATCATATTATGTAGTTTTTTTTTCTTCAATTAAAGTGTGAATAATTTGAAAAAAAAAAATTAAATTTGATATTAAATGATAATTATATTTTTTATTTTATATATTTATTATGATTTATTTTGGATTTTGTGTTTACCAATTAAGTTGGTGTCACTTGACTCAATGACATCAAACTCAATCAGATATTTCATAATAACTAAATTTGACACACTGTAAATGTGGATGGAAAAAATGTGATTTTCTTAAAAAAAATTGTTTTTCAAAATGAAAGTTAAAGTTATTTTATAAAATTATGGTACTTTTTAAAAGGGATAAAAAGTTACCTTAATAATATAGGTAGCTTTTTATGAGGTGAGTAGTTTTTGGTTTAAATGTTTATATTTAAAAAGTTAAAAGACATTAATATTTTTATTTTTAATTTTATGTTTTTGTTATAGTTTTATATTAATTTGTATGTTAATTTTTTAATCGAGTTGGTATCACTTTATTTATAACATCAAACTCAGTAATTTTTTTTTTTTTATAAAAATAATAAAGATATAGATATATATTATAAATATAAATGGAGATCTCCATTGGATCTTGTACTATATAATGAGAGGTAATTAATTTTCTGTTATTCCATAAAATTCTTCCGAATTTCATTCTTACCTGAATAATGATTGGAATATACAAGAAAAACAACCTTGAGTCGCTCAAATATTCGTTAGCAGCTGGCATTGAGAGGCACGTACCTTTCAGGGCTAGAGTAAAATTGTTGGACAAGTAATTTGCCAATCAGATTAATATTGTTGTTGAAAAAGATTGAGGTTAAAAAAAATGTGTCAGAAAAAATGTGGTTTGAGAAATTTTAAGTATTTGATATTACTGTAAAAAAAATATGGTGAAAAATTGAAGTATTAAAAAAATATGTTTAAAATAATAAAAGTTTAGAGATGTGAATAATAAAATCATTTTATCTAAAAATCAGTTTTTAAACTACAAAAGCATCATTTGTTTAATTTTTTTGTTTGGGTTGTCGAACGTAATTTTAAATGCAAAAACCAAAAACTTTTTATCCATTTAGCATTACGATTACGGTAAAACATGTAACTTTTGATTTCAAAAACTGTGCCAACATCAATACTAAACTAAGCCTATGATTACTCGCTAATAATAAGACTATTCTCATAGAAGAAATTTCATTTGCAGAAAAGTCCTATAACCACGTTTTTTAATTGCATGAAGAAATGAATTGATCACACTAATCAAAATCCTAAAAATGTAAAATGTTTCATGATTTATTAAAATATTTAAGTAATAAGATTTTACAAGAAATTTATGCACCGAAATATTGGTCACTATTTCAGTTGTGGACTAGACAATAAAACTGAGACATAGATAAGATTAGCTAAAAACAAGGGTGAAAATTCACCCGAAAAATTTTAGGGCTAAAATCATAAATATGAACCCAAACTTTGTTCCAATGTGCATTTTAGGACTTCAAATTTAATTTGATCTAATTAAGGATCTAACATACGAAAATTAGTTTTTAAACTACAAAAGCATCATTTGTTTAATTTTTTTGTTTGGGTTGTCAAACGTAATTTTAAATGCAAAAACCAAAAACTTTTTATCCATTTAGCATTACGATTACGGTAAAATATGTAACTTTTGATTTCAAAAACTGTGCCAACATCAATACTAAACTAAGCCTATGATTACTCGCTAATAATAAGACTATTCTCATAGAAGAAATTTCATTTGCAGAATAGTCCTATAACCACGTTTTTTAATTGCATGAAGAAATGAATTGATCACACTAATCAAAATCCTAAAAATGTAAAATGTTTCATGATTTATTAAAATATTTAAGTAATAAGATTTTACAAGAAATTTATGCACCGAAATATTGGTCACTATTTCAGTTGTGGACTAGACAATAAAACTGAGACATAGATAAGATTAGCTAAAAACAAGGGTGAAAATTCACCCGAAAAATTTTAGGGCTAAAATCATAAATATGAACCCAAACTTTGTTCCAATGTGCATTTTAGGACTTCAAATTTAATTTGATCTAATTAAGGATCTAACATACGAAAATTAGTTCAATTAAGAGCTCCTATTAACTTACAATTAGCTCCACCAAGAAAAGTCATGAAGAATTTGTTAGGGATGATAGAAAATTGAAAGAGTAGAAAAGTTGAAAGATAGAAAGTATATTTTTTATTTTTATTTTTATTGGTGTATTTGATAAGAAAGACGAAAAAGTTAAAAAAATATGATTTTCTTTTCATCCATTGTTTAGTAAAATTAAAAATTAAAAAAATAAAATTATATTCTTTTATCATTATATCCGCTGTAAATTAAAATGTAAAGGTAAAATTTAAATATGCTAGACAATTTTGTAAATATGCAACACTTGGCTCATTTTTCTTCTATTTTCTTTCTTTTTATATTTTCAATTTTCAATTTGAAATGATTTGTTTTTGTGAAGAGGTGTAAAAAATAGTCATATTTCTTATTTTATTTTCTCTCATTTTTTTTTTCTGGCACACTTTTTCATCATGTCCATCATTTGACTTTTCTACTCTACCAAACACATCAAAAAAGAAAAACAAAGGGGGAAAAGAAGAAGGAAAAAATAAATTAAAAAAATTGAAACTTAGTTGCCGCTTGGCAAACTATATCTACATGAATAATACATGGCATTTGTTAATCATACGATTAAAAAAAGAGTTCCTAGTTTCTATTTTATGTTATATTTGTTCAATTATATGTTAATTTACTAATTAAATTGTTTTTAGACTTGAATTCCTACTTATTATTGTAACTTATCAAAAATAATAATAATAATCTAAGACTTAACTCAAATGGTTCATCCACTTTCTATAAGAAGTGAATTCCTGTAAAATTGAGATTCGATTTTTAACACTTTCAATAATTTCATTCCCCCTATAGGCTTGGCCTTTTTTAAAATAAACCTTATCAAAAAAGAGTTACTAATTGAATCAAATTTCAAATTTTAGATCTTAATTACACCAAATTAAAAGTTGGAGCTTAAAATCGCACATTGAACCAAACTGATTTTTTACTAAAGGTGATTCTATGAATATTTAGTTTTCTTGTATTGTTTAGATATCACTGATGCACCCAAAAGAGTGTATCTTATTTAACCTTGCACTAAAAAGATCAATTGTAAGTATAATGATTAGCAAGGGTCGAGTCCTCAGGGATTGGGTTTTAATCTATGAGTTATTAGTTTATAACTTACGTTCAAAGAAAACAATAAAAGAAAAGGGGTTTTTGAAGCCAGATTTATAAACTAAAGTAAATAATAAGAATAAGATGCAAGGCGGTATAACCAGCCAATAAAAATATATATACTAAATTAGGCGGTATAACCAGCCAATAAAAATATATATACTAAATTAGGCGGTATAACCAGCCAATAAAAATAAAACAAAGTTAATATACAAATTAGGCGGTATAACCAGCCAATAAAAATAAATACACTTTTAAAAATAAGCAAACTAGAAAAGTAAGAAAACAAGTAAGTAAGACGAATCAAATATGAAAAATATGGTTAAGGTTTCATTCTCCACCACTAGACATCATTAAGAATCAATTTTAGATCTATCAATATCAACCAACTATCAAAGTTAACAACCGTAGATAACAACAAGCTCTGTTATCCCAATCTTTCCTTAGTTTGTCGTTAAATAGAACAAGCTCTCTATTTAATCTCTAACCATTAAACAACCTAGAATAAGCTCTCTAAATTCAATTTAATGGCAGCTTTATGATGAGAAAGATAGGTTGATCTAAGCAACAAACACATAAGCTCGGATTGTTCAACTTAGGTTATGTTCCACTTTGCAATTATTGAAAACTTGACCATAATCATTAATCACAAATTGCCACTTATGAATAGGAAATCAAGACAATTACACGGATCAAGACTCCTAAACTAGCAATAGATAATTATCAAGATCTATCTAGTTGTACACCTAAATAAATCAAGACAACATCATGAACAATTCTTGTAGAAGAACATAAGCAACTTTGATAGAAAATTAATGATAGATAGAATCTGAAAATCAATCACAAAACATGTCTAGGGCTTTGAAATCACCCTTAACCAAATAGAAGTTTAGCCTAGCATAGGCATTGTAAACATAAACATAAAATTAAAGAGAATCTAAGAAGGAAATAAAAGAAAGAAAGAAGAAGAAGAAAATAAAGAAAAAGAAAACTAGAGAAAAGAAAGAAGAAAAAAACTTAGAGAATTTTATTACAATGGCTAATATCCTACCAATGTACAATATCTCCTCTACAATCATCCAAGGCCCTCTATTTATACACATTTTGGAGGGCTAAATGACAAGAGACAAGCTTTACAAATTTCAAAGGTAGGTATAATAGGTGGGTGCATTTTTCTAACAATTTTCGTCATATTGTATGACAATTTTGATCAGCCAACTTGATGGTCGATTTTGTCAATATTGGAGGCCTGATCTGATCACATGGTCTTCTAGAAAAATGTTCCCTTGTCAGTTACTGATCCATAGCCGTTGGAATCAGCTCATTTGCTGATGTGGATAAGAAGATATGGGCAAAATACGAAAACAGGTCAGCACAGACGTCATTGCACATCAGCCAACTTGATGGTCGATTTCGCTAGGGAAAACGACTCCGTTTCAAGAAGTGTAAAACATGAAAAAGATGGATATGCCTCTTAGCTTTGCACGGTTAAAATTTCAGTCTTATTGCTTCAGTGAAACGCCAGATATAGCTGATATGGCAAAAGGTGTCGGAACTGGAACTGAACTTGATTTGCCCTTAATTCTAGTAATCTGAAATCACTCAAAGAAACTTGTGAAAAACACCAAATTACATAAAAATATAAAAGATCATAAACACAATTAGACTAAACAATAATAACTCGTATTTGACACAAAACAATAATAAAACATAACTAAAAACTATATAATTATACGAGTTATCACACCCCCACACTTAGATTGTTGCTAGTCCCTAGCAACGACTCAATAAAAATAAAATAAGAAAATCTAATCTAATCCACTTTCGTAGGAAATCACGGTGGCACTTAGCATGTGACACAAGCCTTTAAACCCCTAGGTGTCCCTAGTGGACGAGTTTAGTCTCGTGAGGGTTTACTAGAACGATACCCACAAACATTGAAAAACTAAAATATAAATAAACTACATATACTAAAAATATTTATTCCTAATCCTTTCAATACAAATTAGAGACAATCTTTGAACAAGTCTTATAAACTAATCAATAGCTTAAAGAATTTCACAAAAATTCATGCTTGAATGTAAATTGTTTGAGTTAAGCCAATATTAACATAACATATCTCAATCAAAATAGTGCATGTTCAAATTTAATCTCAACTACTCACATGATATACCCTCATGATTTTCACTCTTTAAAGTAGTGGTGAAGTGTTTACACTCAATCAATCTCATGAAAACAGTCTTACATATTCTTGCTTGTCCACCTATTCTCCACTATTTGGATCATACAACTTCATGAATCAAGAGGTCTTTAATCAAGGTTGTAATGGGGCCAAGGGGTTTGTAATGTGGTTGAATAACAAAAGGATAAAGATATCACAAAGGCTCCAAAGAGTTCATAAAGTTTAGAGACATAATAAGATCATACAAAGAAACTTCTCAAAACTCTTTACAAGTACATAGTCACCTAGGCCGAATATTCATGTTGGGCCTTTTCTTCATTCTAAACAACTTTGTAACATCTTTTTCTTTTTCCACAAATTCAAGAGATGATTCATATTTTTTACTTAGGAATGTATTTGCCAGTATTCCATTTCTTTTTCTCTTGACTTTTCTTTTCTTTTCCCCCCACACTTATTTCTTGTTTCTAACCCAAATTTTCAACTAAAAATATCCCTTGTTTTTTGCAATATGTCTCAAAATATATAATCCATCTTTAGAACAAGGGTAAGGATATAAGTATATTTAGGCTAGGTGTAAGTTGTGGTTACCAATAAAACAGCATATTTAATGTAGGCTCAAATTGGCTCACTAGTGGGGATGTTCTCTTAGAACATTAATAATGGATGGCTGTTTGGCTCTGGTTATAATCCTAATGCCTCTATCATATTCATGTTGTCACATGTATCAATATAGTCTCAATCGGTTTAAAGCAAGTTCTAGAGAATCATGTAATCATAAGAGCACTCAAGAAAGAAATTAGATTGATTTGTATAATGCATCAATCATTATAGGCTCAAAAACTCACAAGGATGATTATACAAGTCAGATTAAGTCTAAACATGCTTCTTTCTCAATCAACATATCATATTAACATTGGCTCATAAAAAGGTTGACATCAAGCTCAATTCTCATGAAAATGTTCTCACTAATAAATCTGTTTTAGACTTATGCAATTCAAATCTCATCATTGTATTAAAAAGGAACTAAAACACACTAAAAAAATAATAATAATAATAATAATAAAGACTCATAAAAAAAATAGTAGACAAAAATAAAAGAAATCCTAAATCATTCCCCCCACACTTAATTCTTACATTGTCCTCAATGTAAGTCTATTAACCCAAATGAAAGAATCATGTGTAGGAGAAAAGAACTAATAACATAAGAATAGGAACAACTAAGACTCAAAACAAGACAAACTCATGAAATCTAAATAATCCTAAAATACTAAACAAAAATTAACAAGTAAACATAAAAAGATTAAAATCAAACTGACAAGGTATGTCTCAAGTCTCCCTTACTCAGACCTTGTTCAGAATGAATACTTCTAAATTGCTTAAAACACAACAAACTTTTTTTTTTTTTATTAGCAAAATATGTCCCTTACCCCCTACTAAAATATGACATTGTCCCCAATGTCAAATTTTAAAGGTAGAATTTAGGAGATATTACCTGCAGAGGTTGCTAACCACTTATTATAACTGAGACACAACAAGCAAAATGTTAGATAATGTCACAAAGACAAAGTGCAATCCACTCCTTGCTCGTCCATATCTCTTTTTCTTTTTCCGAGCGTTTGCGAAACAACCGTAGCAGATAAACACTCATAAGCTTGGAGCTTTTTAAGTAAATCTTCAATGGTTGTAGCAGAAATTATGGTTCTCCTTGCCTCTGAAAACATGAATCCATTATCCACAGCATTATCTAAATATGAAAGCAAATTACTAAAATAACCATTAATATTAAGCAAACCAATGGGTTTCTTATTTGTGACCAAAGATGACCAAGAAGCCACGCAAGCTATTTCTTCCAATGTACCCAGACCTCCTGGTAAAGCAATGAATGCATCGGCAGAATGGTACATGATTGTCATCCGTTCAGGGATACTCCAGACTTGTATTTCCTTACCCACGGTAGGTCCACAAAAACTTGTGAATAGTTTTGGCACGATTCCTAGAACTGGACTTCCTCCGGCGTGTGCTGCTGTAGCGACTGCTCCCATTAAACCCGTACTACCGCCTCCATAAATCAAGTGGATCTTTTGTTGGGCATGTATTACTCCAACTCTTATGGCTTCATCAGCGAATATGTTATTTTTCCCTGGATAAGCACCTCCAAAGACACAAATTTTTTTAATGCGCTGGGATGAAGTACTTTCCATTTTTTTTTTCTTCGAGTGCCTGAAAGAGAATGAGTACATGGTGTAATATATAGAGGACTGAGTAGTGAATCAGACAAGAGTAATAATGTCGCCGAAAGTGTATCTGACCTGTCAGAAGAAAATGTTAACCTAACAAAAGATTTTTGCGTGATTTCAGGAAGAAAATCAAAAAGAGAAGAAAAAATCAACCGTAAAAGACAAAAAAAAAACGAGAATAATTACACAAATCGAACAACACGTAAATTAAACCAAAATAAAGTTATTGCAAATCAAACCAAAAGCTGAGAAGTTATTTATTATAGTTGTGATTGTGGCTCACATCTTCCTCTGGTTTTACGTCCAGAAACGGCTTAAACGCCTTCTATGAGTCGAGGATATGCTTCCCATCCAGTTTTCTTACAAGCTAGTAAACAGGGTCTTTTAACATCAAATTCCCAAGATGTTGCCATTCCCTTTGGAATTGCGGCCATAAATCAAGAATTTCTCTTTGTACGTCTCCACTAGGATGCGTCTCAAGAGAAAGTTGGATATTACCCAAATTCTCCTTACTCAGTCCATCCTTAATGAATTCAATTTTATCATCTCGATTAGAGGACGGAATCCCAATAGAACGACATTTACCGTTACACGTCCATCGTGCACATTTGTGGCAATTTGAACTCATGTGCTTTGCTCGTCGCTTCTTTGCAAAAGTGCTTCTACCTGTACCTGATAAATGCAAAACAGGAAGATATTCATCTTCACGTACCTTGGCTTCAATTATCCAACGTATGTCTTCAGGAATCCCTTTGTGCATAAGCATTCTTAATCTTTCAAATCGAACTTGGTAAAGCTTCAGTAAAATATTTCGAGGAAAAGGAGGAAATCGTTTCTGCAATCTTGTGAGAATATCATCCATCCTGAAAAAAGAAGAAAAAAAATGAAAGAGAAATTGAAAGAGAAATTTATATACAATATCAGTTTTGTTGGTAGCTGATGGAACCGACTTAAATAATCACGGAGTACCGTTATCCGCCATTTAACCGGGGTAAATAAAAATTATATTTACATCTAGTTATTTTCAAAACAAGGATCAGAAAGAAAAACAACATAAAAAGACTCAAAAACAAAACACTCTAAATAAAATCCTAAATTCTTCCCCGCACACATAATTTTTACATTGTCATTAATGTAATGCTATTAATCCCAAATGAAAGAATCATGTGTAAGTGAAAAGAACTAATAAACAAAATAAACTTATGCAGCCTAAATGAACTTAGAAACACTAAACACAATTAGCAAAGAAACATAAGAAAAAGATAAAGAAAAAGAGAGCAAATCTGAGGATGGCAGTTTGGCAATGCTTTCACTAATTAGGCTGCCTCCCCCAATTAGCACTTGATTTAGTGCTTTGAACCTAACCAACACCCCTTCTTGGCATTTTAGGCTTGTCAGGCTCATACATGAAATTTCCCAAATTTATGCGTTTGAGAGGAAGCTTTCTTTGCACAACAGTGGATGCATTCTCCATTACAAGTATTATTCCATCATCCTTTGTGGTGCATATGTCATCGAGGAATGGAGCATATTTTGATACTTGTTGAATGACCTCCACAAACAAGTTGTTTAAGGTTTCCGGCATGTGTTGTTCATGTTCTTCCTCCTTGAACTTTGCAAATCTACTAGGAAAAGGTGGAGAAGAAACATTAGTAAAAAGTGAAACCTTAAACGTTACCTCAGGTGCCGAAATACTCTTATTTGGATCTTTGGCTTCATTATCCTCAAGAATAGAATCCATCTCTAATTTTGTTTCATCCTCATCTTGCTCCTCATTCTTCAAGGTCACAATAGTAGCGTTCTCCTTTGGGTTAACCATCGTTTGGGCTGGGAGTTCTTCAGATCTTTGTGCTACCCATCCCACCATACTACTAGCCAATTGGCTCATTTGCTTTTCCAAACTCTGGATGCTTGCCCTTGTTTCCTGTTGAAATTGCAAAGAATCAGTAACAAGAGAATAGACAAGATCTTCTAAAGAAGTACCTGAGTTTTGAGTCATATGTGGTGGTTGAAAAAGATCTGGTTCTTGAGACCATGATTGATTGAAGCTAGATGGATGAGTGTAATTGGCATAAGGATCTACTTCTTGGTAATTTTTCGAGTAGCCATAATTAGTATGATCCCACCATCCCTCATGGTAAGTGTTTGAGTAATGATCATACTGTTGGTCTTGGAACACTTGATGGCCTTGACATCCTCCCATGGCCAATTGTTGAACTGGGGAGGTGAGATTGGCTTGTTGATTCTCCATGTTCATGTATGCCACCAACTCTTCAAGTGTTAGATTGCTCAATTCCATTGTTTTTTTTTGTTTTAAATTTGAAAAGAAAAACTTGTATGTACAAGAAAATAAAACTAATTAGAACTGAAAATAAGAATAAACCAAACAACAAATAAACTAAAGAAAACAATCCCCGGCAACGGCGCCAAAAATTTGATGCACCCAAAAGAGTGTATCTTATTTAACCTTGCACTAAAAAGATCAATTGTAAGTATAATGATTAGCAAGGGTCGAGTCCTCAGGGATTGGGTTTTAATCTATGAGTTATTAGTTTATAACTTACGTTCAAAGAAAACAATAAAAGAAAAGGGGTTTTTGAAGCCAGATTTATAAACTAAAGTAAATAATAAGAATAAGATGCAAGGCGGTATAACCAGCCAATAAAAATATATATACTAAATTAGGCGGTATAACCAGCCAATAAAAATAAAACAAAGTTAATATACAAATTAGGCGGTATAACCAGCCAATAAAAATAAATACACTTTTAAAAATAAGCAAACTAGAAAAGTAAGAAAACAAGTAAGTAAGACGAATCAAATATGAAAAATATGGTTAAGGTTTCATTCTCCACCACTAGACATCATTAAGAATCAATTTTAGATCTATCAATATCAACCAACTATCAAAGTTAACAACCGTAGATAACAACAAGCTCTGTTATCCCAATCTTTCCTTAGTTTGTCGTTAAATAGAACAAGCTCTCTATTTAATCTCTAACCATTAAACAACCTAGAATAAGCTCTCTAAATTCAATTTAATGGCAGCTTTATGATGAGAAAGATAGGTTGATCTAAGCAACAAACACATAAGCTCGGATTGTTCAACTTAGGTTATGTTCCACTTTGCAATTATTGAAAACTTGACCATAATAAATCTTTAATCACAAATTGCCACTTATGAATAGGAAATCAAGACAATTACACGGATCAAGACTCCTAAACTAGCAATAGATAATTATCAAGATCTATCTAGTTGTACACCTAAATAAATCAAGACAACATCATGAACAATTCTTGTAGAAGAACATAAGCAACTTTGATAGAAAATTAATGATAGATAGAATCTGAAAATCAATCACAAAACATGTCTAGGGCTTTGAAATCACCCTTAACCAAATAGAAGTTTAGCCTAGCATAGGCATTGTAAACATAAACATAAAATTAAAGAGAATCTAAGAAGGAAATAAAAGAAAGAAAGAAGAAGAAGAAAATAAAGAAAAAGAAAACTAGAGAAAAGAAAGAAGAAGAAAACTTAGAGAATTTTATTACAATGGCTAATATCCTACCAATGTACAATATCTCCTCTACAATCATCCAAGGCCCTCTATTTATACAAATTTTGGAGGGCTAAATGACAAGAGACAAGCTTTACAAATTTCAAAGGTAGGTATAATAGGTGGGTGCATTTTTCTAACAATTTTCGTCATATTGTATGACAATTTTGATCAGCCAACTTGATGGTCGATTTTTTCAATATTGGAGGCCTGATCTGATCACATGGTCTTCTAGAAAAATGTTCCCCTGTCCGTTACTGATCCATAGCCGTTGGAATCAGCTCATTTGCGGATGTGGATAAGAAGATATGGGCAAAATACGAAAACAGGTCAGCATAGACGTCATTGCACATCAGCCAACTTGATGGTCGATTTCGCTAGGGAAAACGACTCCGTTTCAAGAAGTGTAAAACATGAAAAAGATGGATATGCCTCTTAGCTTTGCACGGTTAAAATTTCAGCCTTATTGCTTCAGTGAAACTCCAGATATAGCTGATATGGCAAAAGGTGTCGGAACTGGAACTGAACTGGATTTGCCCTTAATTCTAGTAATCTGAAATCACTCAAAGAAACTTGTGAAAAACACCAAATTACATAAAAATATAAAAGATCATAAACACAATTAGACTAAACAATAATAACTCGTATTTGACACAAAACAATAATAAAACATAACTAAAAACTATATAATTATACGAGTTATCAATCACATATAATCTGGCAGGTAATCTGGTAAGCTGATTATCTGCCTTAGATAACGTTTGTATTTCTTAAATTAGTTTGTTTCTTTTTTAAGAGTTCATGTATATAAGTGTGGACTTCCTATGAATAACATATCATAAAATTCACCAATCTTTCTTTGCACTTCTTTCATTCATTGTGTTTATCATTTTTTGTCATGGTATCAGAGCTAAGATCCTAGAAAACGAGCTTTGCTAATCAGAAAACCTGAAAAGATGGCTACACCAACTGATTTGGTGGAGCTTGAAGCACAAGAAGAAAAGTCTATGATGACTATTCTTGAGGACTTGACAACAAGGATGACCCAAGTCCTGACCCAAAACCAGACCCAAAACCCAGTTACCAACTACGAAACCGCTGCTACACCGATTGGTATCAAATTAAATGGTACCAACTATGCTCTATGGTCCCAAGTTGTTGAGATGTATATCTCGGGAAGAGACAAAGTGGGATATATTAATGGCGATCTCCCTCAACCGACACAAACCGATCCAACCTTCAAAAAATGGCTAATAGAGAACGCAATTGTAAAATGATGGTTGATCAATTCCATGGACCCATCATTAATCGAGAATTTTATCCGATTTCCAACTAGTAAACAGGTATGGGATTCAATTGCCACAACATATTTTGATAGAACTGATACATCTCAAGTGTATGAGTTAAAAAGGCGTGTGACCCAAATGAGACAAGTCGGGGGATCTCTTGAATCATACTACAACAACCTTCAAGGTTTGTGGAGAGAAATTGATTATTACAGGAGATGATAGAGAAGAAATTTCCAAACTTAAATTCGAGGATGAGGACCCATTCAACCATTCTAGGTTACAACAGGTGCTGTAATGGCATCCAAGGGAATAAAGACGCGACAAGTGTTTACCTTACAAATAGCCAAAATTGGGTCCTCATCCTCGAAAGGCGGCAGAGTGAGCGGGAAAATTGCCCATTGAGAGGTAATTAATTTTTATATCATCTCCTGTAATAATAAATTTCCCTCCACAAACCTTGAAGGTTGCTGTAGTATGATTCAAGAGATTCCTCGGCTTGTCTCATTTGGGTCACACGCTTTTTTAACTCATACACTTGAGATGTATCAATTCCATCAAAATATGTTGTGGCAATTGAATCCCATACCTGTGTAGCAGTTGGAAAACGGATAAAATTCTCGATTAATGATGGGTCCATGGAATTGATCAACCATCATTTTACAATTGCGTTCTCTGTTCGTCATTTTTTGAAGGTTGGATCGGTTTGTGTCGGTTGAGGACGATCGCCATTAATATATCCCACTTTGTCTCTTCCCAAGATATACATCTCGACAACTTGGGACCATAGAGCATAGTTGGTACCGTTTAGTTTGATACCAATCGATGCAGCAGCGGTTTCGTAGTTGGTAACTGGGTTCTGGTATGGCTCTAATTTTGGGTTAGGACTTGGGTCATCCTAGTTGTCAAGTCCTCAAGAATAGCCATCGTAGACTTTTCTTCTTGTGATTCAAGCTTCACCAAATCAGTTGGTGTAGCTATCTTTTCAGGTTTTCTGATTAGCAAATATCGTTTTCTAGGATCTTAGCTCTGATAGTTTCATTGTGTTTATCTGAACCTCTCAAAGCTTTTGCACTTAGACTTTGTTCCTGTCATGTTCCTTGTGGGATACATGAAGTCTTGTCAGATCCGATGTGGTCCCAGGCTATCCAAGATGAGATGGAGGCACTACAGAAGAACAGAACTTGGGATATTGTTCCGCTGCCTAAAGGAAAGAAAACCGTAGGTGCAAGTGGGTCTTTTCCATTAAGCATAAAGCCGATGGTTCCATTGAAAGATACAAAGTAAGGTTGGTAGCCAAAGGATATACCCAGACGTATGGCATAGACTACCAGGAGACGTTTTCTCCGGTAGCGAAACTAAACACGGTAAGAGTCTTGTTATCACTTGCAGTAAACTTATATTGGCCACTACTTCAATAGGATGTGAAGAATGCTTTCTTACATGGAGATCTTGAGGAAGAAGTGTATATGGATATTCCACCAAGATTTACTACATCATCAAGGACTGGAGTTGTCTGTAAGCTACAACGGGCATTGTATGGACTAAAACAATTATCTCGAGCATGGTTCGAAAGATTTAGCTTAGTGATGAAAAAGTATGGCTTTCAACAAAGCAACTAGATCATACCCTGTTCCTAAAACATACAAAAGTTAAGGTAACGACATTGATAATTTATGTGGATGACATGATTATTACAGGAGATGATAGAGAAGAAATTTTCAAACTTCAAAAGCAGTTAAGCACTGAGTTGAAGAATCTGGGGACTTAAATATTTTCTGAGAATTGAAGTGGCTAGGTCAAGTCAAGGTATATTTCTATCACAAAGAAAATATGTGTTAAATTTATTAACTGAAGTGGGAATGATTGATTGCAAGCCAGCTGAGGCACCAATTGTTCAAAATCACAAACTTGGGGAATATCTGGATCAGATACCTACTAATAAAGAGAGATATCAAAAATTAGTAGGTAAGTTGATTTATTTATCACACACTCGATCGGACATTGCTTATGCTGTTAGCATGGTGAGCCTGTTTATGCATAATCCTAGTGAAGATCATATGTTGTCAGTAATTCGGATACTACGATACTTGAAATCTGCTCTAGGTAGAGGACTTATGTTCTCTAAGAACAACCATCTCAATATTGGTGGTTATATTGATGCAGATTGGGCATGAGCTATATCTGATAGAAAGTCTACTGCTGGGTACTTCACTTTTATAGAGGGAAATTTAGTCACATGGAGAAGTAAAAAACAAAATGTTGTGGCGTTATCCAGTGCTGAAGCGAAGTTCAGAGGAATGACCAAGGGTTTGTGTGAACTTTTCTGGCTTAAAGGATTGTTAATCTAAATTGGTTTTCAACCTAATTCTGAAATGAATCTATTTTGTGATAACAAAGCAGCAATAGAGATTTCTCACAATCCAGTTCAATATGATCATACCAAGCACATTGAGATTGATAGACATTTCATTAAGCAAAATCTTGAAAAAAAGGTAATTAAGTTTCTTTTTGTCAGATCAGAAGATCAGCTAGCAGATATGCTTACCAAGGCCGTATTCAGTAAAAGTTTTCAAAGCTCACTAGTCACGTTGGACATTAAAGACATTTATGCACCAACTTGAAGGAGAGTGTAAGTGTTGAAGTGTGCAATAATTAGTTTTGACTAAAGGTGATTCTGTGAATATTTAGTTTCCTTGTATTGTTAAGATATTCCATGTAATCTGGCAAGTAATCTGGTAAGTTGATTATCTGCCTTAGACAGTGTTCGTATTTCTTAAATTAGTTTGTTTCTTTTTCAAGAGTTCATGTATATAAGTGTGGACTTCCTGTGAATAACATATAAAAAAATTCACCAATTTCTTTTTGCATTTCTTTCTTTCATTGTGTTTATTAGTTTTTATTACTTATGTCTTAATTTGTGATTTTTAGCTAAAAATCAAAGGTTAAAAGGTTCTAAAAAAAATCCTCATGAGAAATATACAAAACCTTGCTGAAAAGTTAAAGGTCCTCAAGTATTCGTTGCAGCAATGAAAGAGGGAACAGTTTCAAGAATCAAAATTGATTGCTGCAGCTTAAATAAAAGAAATGATTGCTGCAGCATTATTAATGCGAAAGAATCCTAATTTCTAGATTTGTTAGCTAATCGGGAGGCAATGCATTTTTTAAGTGCAAGATTTTGGTTGCTTCCCATATGTAATAACTTATAAAATTCAATTTTTTCTTTTTTTAAGAGAATAAAAGAAATATTATAAATATTAAAATTTAAAATTATTAAATAAATCAATTGAATTAAATTACGGATTTCATAAAATTAAATCTTTGAATGAGTACTATTTATTTCGTTTTGGATCTATGCATAAAATAAGGATTTGGATTTTTCAAAATTTGGGTGCGTGAACTTGAAAAGGCCAAGTACGTTTGAGGTGAATGTATATAGGAATCACTACGGCAAAATTAATTTTAAACAGTAATTTTTTTTTATAGCATTTCTCAAATATTGTTAAACATAGCAAAAGCAACATTTTAACAGTATTTTGTATATTGCTGTTATATATTATAATGACCAATAATTACAGTATTTTAAAAAATTTAGAAGCATTTGACATGTGCTATTATAAATGTTATCATATAAAAATACTTTTGGTAACACTTATAATTGCTATCATTGAGATCTTTTGCAACAAATGAAAAATGCATGCAAAAAATCATGAAAAACTGTTATAAAGTTAAAATAACAGCATTTTGATAAGTGTTATTATACATATGTAAAAATGCTACTAAAGACATAAGGATGCGGCTACATATATAGCACACGAATAAATGCTGTCTTATCTTAAAGCAGCAGTTTTTTTAGTTTTCACAACATTTTAAAATGCTGTTATATGTCAAATTTGGCGTAGTGAATAATAAGTTGTTAAAAGAAAAATAAGAGAGAGAAAAAAAAATAAAAAATAAGAGAGAGAAGTTGTTTGGGTTATAGTTTTTTATTATGAAAAATTATTCGTTACATCGTAAATATAGTTTTTTTAATTTTGTTAACAGGTTAGAAGATTACAACATACTCCGTTAGGATATTTTTACACTTAAAACTAAGTTACATCCTTATGGTTTTGGTGCAGATGATGAAATTAGACTTTATTATTATAATTATTATTATTTAAAATCTAACATCTTTATTTTTATATGTTATGATTAGTATAGATGTAGATAATTGATGAAATTAGACTTTTGCCGTATTCCATCTTTTTCTTTCGTATTTTCTTTTTAATTTAATTTGATTGTTTATTTTCAATCCTCCCATTTGATATATTATATTACATTATATATATATATATATTTATCTTTATACATGTTTCATTTAGTTTCTGGATATTTGCTATGTGTAAATCCAAAAGATTTCAACTATACATGTCTTCTCAATATATACATGTATACGGTTTATGTTTTTATTAAAATCTTTTTTTTTATGTGATTAATTTCTTTGTTTCTTATTTGGTCCATTTAGTTTTAATCTATAATATATATAAAAGCATGAATGTGGAGAATCTTTTGAACTGACGATAATATCCATTATCCTTTATTATATTACTAAATAGCCATTATAATAATATTTTATTATTATATTATATATTATAAGATTGAGATTATATTAGGTTTAAATTTAATCATTGGTTACTAATAATACCCATTATCTAAGATAATGATAATTTCATTTGTTTAAATTTAATCACTGGTTAATTTATATATATATATATATATATCTTAGGTTTCTTTGTCAATGAGAAATTTGTATTTTTATTTTGTACAGTTACTGTGATTATTAGTAAGTTTGATTATTGTCTCTAATTTGTCTATTTTTTTTATTTTATTTGTTTAATCTATGTTAGTGTAAGTTTTTTAATAAATATTTAATCAATTATAAATAAAAAATAAATTTTCTTTATGATCAATACAAACTCCTCATATCCTGTTGAACCTTTCATACGATTTATATTTTTTTAATCCAACCATCGTATTTCGTGTTCTATTTGTGTAGATCATGCACGTCAAGTTTCGAGTAAATTAAAAATGTTTAACTATTCGTTCCGATGTAAACAACTTTCAACCGTTATATATATATATATATATATATATATATATATATTGAAAAAGACAGTATTCTTGATCAATATGATAAGGATATCAGATCGATTCGAAACTTTACATGCACGATGAATACGATTATATTGTTAAATCCAACGATCAGTTTGTACAAATATAAATTGTATGAAACATTACGGAAGCATGTAAATAGTCTTAGAGTAATTCTCACTTAATTAGTAATATATTTATATACCAATTAAAACTAAAACTTTCACTATAAAATAGATGTTTTAGATTTTATTTTCACAAAATAACAAATATTGAGTAATACTTTGTTAACCATTGTTTTTTGTTTTTGAATATAGTTTTTTGCTTCTTATTTTTTTCTTATAATGGTTTTGATTTTTTCATTCACTATCATAACATATTCTTTTTTGTATCTCATTCTCTAGGCAGATTTCAGAATATTACAAATTCAATAGCTTTAAAAACTTTTCTTTCACAACAAGATTTTTGATTATTTGATAAGATATTCTTTTTTTTTTAATACGATTTCTTGCTTCTTATTTTTTATTAGATTTGTTTCGGTTTGAGCAGATTTCGACATATTGCAAATTCAATAAATTTTTAAAAAAATTGTCACAAAGGTTTTTACCTTTTTTGTTATTTGTTAAGTTGTTCTTTAAATTTTTACCAATTAATTCTTTATTTTGAAATATTTTTTGGAACATTATAGGAATTTATCTTTAACTTATTACGGATTATTTTTTATATTTAAGTTTTTAAATTTAAATATACTATGAAGCTGAATATTAAATTATATGAATATTTGAATATTCTTATTATATTATGATAAAAAAAGTTGGTCATATTTTTCAATTTTTTAAACATATAATGTAAAAAAAAAAACTTGTTATAAAATAATTATCTACCTAAATTTGAACAATAAATAATGAAAATATATATTAATTAAAATTTAGTAAAAATTTATATTTAAGTACTTGGGTCTACTTCAATGAAGTTGCATTAAGCAAGTCTAAATTTTTAGCCGTAAAAAAAACTTTCTTTTTTTTTTTAAATTTTACTCAATTATTATATTTTTAATATTAAAAAATAACATAGAAAATAAGATTAATAAACTTTTTTTTTGTAAAATAAAGGTTTTTATGGCTCACACGCAATTAATTTATTTGATATAAATAAAACGTTAAAATTTACTTTAAAATTTTTTTATCTTCATAATTAATTTTACATTAGTATTAAAAATAATATAATAATTTGATATAATCTGTACATCAAACAAATTTTACATGCAAATTTTAGTTAATATTCATTTTATTATTTTTATTTATTTTTAAAATATACAATTATATATTAAAAAATAAATAAACCAACGAGCATTCACATGCGAATGCATGTGATAATAAATACTAGTATATATAAAATCATGAATGTGGAGAATTTTTTAAACTGACAAAAATAGTCATCATTTTTCACTATATTTCTAAATTGCCATTATAAATATTTTTATTATTAATAAGATTTATCTAATTTATAAGTAAGAAGTTTAATTTCATTAAAATACTTTTCGTTAAATAGATTAATTTGATAATAAATAAAAAATAAAAAATTTATGTAAAATCATTTTATCTTAAAAATTTTAATTTTTCATTAACCTTAAAAAGTGATTTAACTTATTTGATATAAATAAAAAGTTAAAATTTACATTAAATTTTTTTTATCTTCATAATTAATTTTACATTAATATAAAAATATAATAATTTGATATAATTTGCACATGAAACAAATTATACATGCAAATTTTAGTTATATGTATTTTATTATTTTTATTTATTTTAAAATATACAATTATATATTAAAAATAAATAATCTAATGAGCATTCACATGCAAATGCATGTGATAACAAATACTAGTCTATAATATATATAAATATATATATATATAAAAGCACGAATGTAGAAAATCTTTTGAATTGACAAAAATAATCATTGTTGTTTATTATATTTCTAAATTGTCATTATAAATATTTTTATTATTAACAAGATTTATCTAATTTATAATTAAGAAGTTTAATTTCATAAAAACACTTTTGTTAAATGAATTAATTTGATAATAAATAAAAATTTAAAAGTTTAAATGAAATTATTTTTAACTTAAAAATTCTAATTTTTCACTAATTTTAAAAGATAAATCAATTTATTTGATATAAATAAAAAAAATAAAATTTAAGTTATGATTTTTTATTTTCATAATCAATTTTACATTAATATTGAAAATAATAAATTTTGTAATAACTTCATATAACTTGCACATGAAATAAATTTTACATGTTAATATAAATTTTAGTTAATATAAAATTTATTAGTTTTATTTATTTTTAAAATATATAATTATATATTAATAAATAAATAAATCAGCAAGTATTCACGTGCGAATGCATGTGATGACAAATACTAGTTTATAATATATACAAAAGTACGAATATGGAGAATCTTTTAAACTAACGAAAATATCCATTGTTATTCATTATATTACTAATTTACTATTTTAAATATTTTTTTTATTATTAATAAGATTTATCTAATATATAATAAAAAATTTAGTTTTATTAAAATATTTTCGTGAAATGGATTAATTTAATAATAAATAAATAAAGTTTATATGAAACTGTTTTATCTTAAAACTCTTTTTTCACTAACCTTGAAAAGTAAATTAATTTATTTAGTATGAATAAAAAATAATTAAAATTTACATTAAATTTGTTATAGTTATAATTAATTTTGCATTGATATTAAAAAGAATAAACTTTATAACTATTTGATATAATTTGTATATGAAACAAATTTTATCAAATTTTAGTTAATATACATTTTATTAGGTTTATTTATTTTTTAAATATACAACTATATATTCAAACTAAATAAAATAACGAGTATTCACATGCAAACGCATGTGATAACAAATACTAGTATATATAAAAGCATGAATATAGAAAATCTTTTGAACTGACGAAAATAGACATGTATGTTTATTATATTTTTGAATTGCCATTTTAAATAAATACTAATAAGATTTATCTAATTTATAAATAAAAACTCTACTTTCATTGAAAAACTTTCATTAAATAAATTTATTTGATAAATAAAAAGGAGTTAAATTTTACATTAAATTTTTTTAGAGTTTTAATTTTAAATTAATATTAAAAGTAATAAAATTATGTTAATTAACATATGATATATTAGTATACATGAAATTAAATTTATATGTTAATATTCACTTTATTAATTTAATTTTTTTATTTTTAAAATTTTATTGATATTAACATTAAAACTTTATATTACTCTCGTATATTTTATACATGAGACAAATTTTACATTTTATTATGCATTTTATTAATTTCAAATATTTACAATGTACCTACTTATTTAATATATATTATTATTTAAAATTAGTATTTAAGCGCAAATATTTTTAAATTGCTATTATAAATATTTCTTATTATTAATAAGATTTATCTAATTTATAAGTAAGAAGTTTAATTTCATTAAAATACTTTCATTAAATGTATTAATTTGATAATAAATAGAAAAAATAAAAAATTATGTAGAATTGCTTTATCTTAAAAGTTTTAATTTTTCACTAATCTTAACAAGTGAATTAATTTATTTGATATAAATAAAAAGTTAAAATTTACATTAACTTTTTTTTATCTTCAATAATTAGTTTTACATTAATATTAAAAATAATATAATAATTTTATAATTTGTACATGAAACAAATTTTACATGTAAATTTAGTTAATATGCATTTTATTATTTTTATTTATTTGATAACAAATGCTAGTTACGTTTAAAGTAGATTACTTTTTTCTTAATTTTGTATACATTTGATCTAATTCTTATTGTTTTTATTTTTCATTTTTTATCTTAAACAATCTGATTTAATTCATCATGATAGAATGAAATAGTACTATTTATTTTATTTTTATTTTTATCTTAAATATCATTTTCAAATGATTATCAATCAAAATATCATCATAATTACTTATCCCTACATTTTTAAATCTTTTTTATTTGTTAAGCGTTTTATGAAGTAGTTTTGATTAGGCTAAAATACTAAAAAATTCCCTAAACTATGATAATTTTCCTTAATAGGCTTTTATATTTTTATTATACCTAGATAAGTTTTTATTAGACTTGTTCACGGGCCGAGCTTGGGCAGGAATTTTTTGATCCTGGCCGGGCCTGCCCTGCCCGGAACAATGTTGTATAATAATAATAATATTTTATTTAATTTTAATTATAAATATATATAAAAGATAAAAAAAAATATATTTTATATATAATGAATAGTCAATTAGGGCTCACGGGCCGGACCGACCCATGAGCACCTTTAGTCCTTATCCTTTGATTTGCACCTAAATAAACCCTTGTTTCAAATGAAAGATTGATTTATGTTAGACCTGTTCATGGGTCGGGCAGCTCACCCAGCCCAGTAGGCCCAGCCTATATTGGGCCGGGCTTAGGTATGATTTTTGGCTCATCAACCCGGCCCGAATCACTGTTCATGCATTAAAAAAATTAATTTTTATTTAAATTAAATTGTAAAAATTAATATAAAAATGATTTTTTTATTTTTTTTTAAATTTTTTTTAATAATGATCCGAGACAAGTCTGGGTAAGGTAGAAAAAAATCCCGATCGCGGCCCCGCCCATGAGCATGTCTAATTTATGTTAAGAGTTTATTTAGGTATAAATTAAAGGTTAAGAGCTTATTTGGGTACATGTTAAAGGTTAAGGGTTTAGTTGGGTACAAATTAAAGATTAAGAATTTATTTGGTGTAATAAAAGTATATGAACTTATCTAAATAAAGTGGTAAAGTTCAGGATTTTTTTTTTTTTATAATTATTTTAGCCCTTTGATTAAGATAGTATGGAAGTAATTTACACGTTTTCCTTTTACGAGAATATCACAAAATTAAAATAAATAAAAAAAACAGTTTTTTTTTTTTTTTTTTTTTAAAAAGTGTTTTAAAATTTATCATGTTTTTGAAAAAAAATGCAAAATAAGTGATTTTCATTAATATAAACACCCATCTAATATTTTATCATGCATTTTATTATTTTATAGCATTATTTATCATATATTTAAAATTTTGTAACATTTAAGAAATGATTTTCTTCATGTAACTTGATATAAGTATTACGTATTATAATTTTTTAATACTTAATTATATCAAATGCTAAATATTTAAGATTTTATACTCCTTTAGTTTAGTAAAACTAATCCGTGTATAGCATGAGTGACAAACTAATATATGTATATATAAAATTAATAATTACTAAAAAAATAGAAACTCGATTTAATTCTCAAATCACTGGAATCCAATATTAAAAAACATAAATTCAACTCAACTCATTACTTGATGGCAAATAACTCGCCAATAGAGTAGATATTAATGGTATATAGATTTGATAATTTTGGATATGAAGAAACACAATACAAAAATAATTAAAATATGATATAAAATACAATATGATATAAAAAAATAACGAACGTTATGTGAATATACGAATATGTCAAAATTTATAAATATATAATACGATAATATGATTATGATACATAAAAATAATAGGAATACACAATTTTTTATATCTAATATCATAGTATCATGTCCCAAAATGATTAAAGTAATCCTATCAAGAAACATGATTGCATATTAAGTTATAACATGAATTAATTGTCACCTTTTAGGCTTTTTCCTAACCTTTCAACTTAAATATTATAATTTGTATATCCGTATCGTATTTATATATTTTATTGTGTTATAATCGTGTTTAAGATATTTTATATTTATATAAACTTTGATAAGTTAATAATTCGTATTATATAGATTTTAAAATATTCATATATTCGTATCGTATTTATATTTTTTTATTATACTTTTAATTATTTTTTTTCGTATCGTATTCGTATCGTGTTCATATGTTATCCAGCAACATTACATTAGATGCACCCAACGCGGCATCCAATGCGGTTTACCGACATAGATTCGTCTGACCAATTTTCAAACAAACGTGTCAATCTCCAATTGGGTTCCGCCCACTGAACAGCGAAACCTTTCCACTTCACACCGCACACAACACGATCTCTTTTCTGTCCACCCAACTAATTAGCTGTTATGTGAACGTTACCCAGCTGTCACTTTCCCCTCCGCAGGCCCCACGCGCCGCTCACTCCCCTATAAAATACCCACCCAAACAATCAAAATTATCAAACAATTTCGAAAACGAAAAAGAACAAAGAAAAATTTTCTCAGCTTCTCTCTTTCAGAAATGGCTCAAGTTAGCATCTTGAAGGCTTTTTTGGTGGCTTTGGTTATGGCATTCTTAACCGCCGCCTCTGCGCAGATTAGCGAGGCGCCGTCTCCTGCCCCAGATGCTGGTGCTGGATTCTCTGTGGGCGTTTCTGGCGCAGCTATTGGCTTCTCTTTGATTGTTTCTCTTCTTGCTTTCTTGAAGCATTAAATTTAAGGGCTTGTTTGGCTATTTTCTCTTTTCTTTTAGTTATTTATTTTTTTTTGTAAAGAGATTGAAACAGAGAATGCCATTCCAGATATTAAAATTTAAAATTTAAATTTATTGAATCTCATATTTTTAAAAAGTGATAGTATGAATAATGGATTTAAATATCGAACTTTTCTGATTTCATTCTTCGTTACTTCATTAGACCATATTGTAATGAAGATGATTCTTTGAATATAATAATTATACTGTGATATTTTTTGTGGAATTATCTTCTTTTTTAGCGATTCTTATTTAGCTTAATATTAATCAAAGCAATATTCCAGTGTGAAATTTGTATATACCAAAATAATTGATTATTGAATCCAAATGCACATGCCTGGCTATGAATAGGGGACATTTTGAAAAATAAAATAAATAGTTTTTAGAATTAAAATAAATTTAATAAAATTACTAATAGACTTGCTGATAGTGATAAGCACATCAATAGTTTTTAGAATGAAAATAAATCTTAAAACAAAATTATATTGATTTACGCCAATAATTATTAATTTCAATAATCATCAAATCTCAATAATTTCAAATATATATAAAAAATTACTGATTTACTTGCTGATAAGCAAATTGACAGTGTTATTTATATCCATTTATCTAGAAAGGGAAAAATTATAAATTAAGGATAGTTATGAATTAGAGGCGTCCTGTTGGTGACATTTCTAAAATTTTGACCCCGTCTATTCAAATTATAATTACTATTAAAATATTATAGATATTTTTATATCAATATCTAAAATTAAATAAAAATAATTTATTATTATTATTTAAATATTCTGATCAGATGCTAAAAGTCATGTCTTGAACCCGATTGGAATTGGGTCTGGCAGTGATGAGCAGTCCAACTCCAACCCCTGAAAAGCTCTTGTTATGATTATTTCATTTTAATTATTAATAATTAGAAAAATACTCATTTAATTTATTCTCTTTGTAAATTTTATCATTTTCAAATTTTTATGATATATGTTACTTATTATTTATTTTTTTATATTTTTTATTTTATAATAGGTGTAATCATCCATATAATTTGCTCCTTAATTTTGTTTTTTTTTTTAAATTTTATAATAGTTGTAATAATTGATTTTTTGTACTTTTATAATTTTTGACAACTTTTTTATTTCATTTTATAATTTTGAGGTAAACAAAATACTAGATTTGATAATTTTGGATACGATATGAAAAAAATAACTAAAATACGATATGACATTAAAAAATAACACGAATACAATACAAATATACGAATGTGTCAAAATCTATATAACACAAATTATTAACATGTCAAAATTTATATAAATATACAATACTTTAAACACAATTATAAAACAAAAAAAAAAAAAACGGATTACCAAATCTAAAAAATACCTTTCAAAAACTTTTTATCTTATATCATTGAGGTAATTTGGTTATTAATTTCCACGTAACTTTTAGATGGACAAAAATAGCCTTCAAAATCTTTTATATATCTTAGGGTACTGTAGTAATTTTTACTGCATATTACTTTCAATATAAGTTAGAATTAGATTATATATTTTTTGTGCAAAAAATATCTTTACACTATACCTCAATACGATCATAATACTTTCCAATTTAGAGATTTTAAATATATAATGGTGAAGTAATTTACAAAATGAGAACAATTTAGTAGTAATATTTTTTTTTTTTTGGATTTTGTTAACGAGTGTTCTAATGGCATTTGTTAAGATTTGTTAAATTGCTATTTATAGTAATACTTTTATATTAAATACAATAATGGATAGTTAATTTGATAATTTTCAATGCATTGAAAATTGTAACTTACCTAATACGGTAATCTTAAAAAATACTTTAAAGATATTTGTTAACAATATTTATATACATATATATATATGTAAAATCAAATTCTAGGTAATCATGAATGTATTAAAAAAGTAGAACAGGAAATTAGATTAGTGGTGCAAACTGGAACATGGAAGAAAATGTACAGCATTTATTGTATTGTTTGATAGTATTACTATATTTTTGGGGTAGACAAAATAATTTTTTTGAAAGGCAGCAAATATTATAGTGACTTTAGAGCAATGAATAAAAAACAGGATTGGAAGTTAAATTGGTGTGATTTTCAGATCATCGGTTCAATCAGTTCAACCGGTTGTATCATCGCTTTAAAAGAATCGAATTATTCAATTAAAAAATAAACTAAATATTAAATATATGATTTTGATATTAAACAAGTATTAAATATAGTAATTAATTAATAAAAATATGTATTTATCTTAATGGTATGGTCCTTAATATATCATTAAGAGGTTAAATATTCAAATCTCACCACTTGCAAAAATAATTTTAATAAAAAAATATTAAAAATAACACAAAACTAATTTTTTACTGGTTTAATCTGACTGAATCGGCTTTTTATCGATTTCAGGTCACTGATTCCAACTAAACCGATTTAACCAACCGATTTGATCCAATTTTTCAATACTGCTTTAGAGAGTTAATACAAAGCACATTAAAAAACCTCAAAAAAAGTTTTTTTTTTTTTGTTGAAAAAAACAACGAAATCGATACTTAGACTGACCCCTTGATTAGTTTAGCTAATCCAATATCCGTTATTAGATTTAACTCCCTAAAAATATGATTAAAAGTGAGATTCAAAATTTGAAACTAATAATTTACTTCGATATGTGATTCATCTACCAACCAATAAATAAGCGAATGATTGTTTGCCCAAAAAATAACATCGAAGGAATAACTTTCTAAAATAAGAAAGTGGGAACCAACCCATGACGAAGAAATAAACCAAGATAACCCTTCCTTATATCTAGTTATGCTCTTATAAAACAAAATAGGATTATTAATCAATATGGGACAAATTAACAATGCTTTGAACACTATCTTACAAATCTCAAAAATCGAAACTGTTCCCTTCATTTGTATTTTTGTTAGACGTAACAATATTATACACGATATGATTATATGACATAAACACGATACGAAAAAAATAATTAAAACACGACACGAAAAAATAATACGAACACGACACGAATACACGAATGTCTCAAAATCTATATAATACGAATTATTAACATATCAAAATTTATATAATATAAAATATCTTAAACATAATTATAACACAACAAAATATACGAATACAATATGGATACATAAATTATCAAATCTTATTTTTGTTTAAAGATAAAGTACAAAGAAAGCAAAATTAAATGAAACTATTTCTTTATTCATGCAATAATTCATAGTATAATAACAAAAATATAATGACTTTGACTATTGCTTATTCTATCCTTAATTTCCATGGAGAATGGGTTTTTTCGGAAAATAAGACAGAGCTAGAACAATCAAAGTTTCTAGAGCATTTTGGGACTTTCAGATTTTCTGTCGTTTTCTCTTTTATTATTACCTAATTATTTTGTAAATGAGACTTTTCTATTAATCTTGAAGGAATTGTATTTTCTAACCTTTGAAAGGTTTTAGAAAGTTGGATTACATTTCTCATTTCTTAAGGATGTTTCGTTTTATAACTTATGAATAGAAATTTAAATTATAATTGTAAACGTATTTTTAATTGTATTATTATTGTGATTACGGATATAATAAATATTATCGTAATTAATATTAATAATAATATCGATAATGAAAATAATATTGAAATAACAAAATAATAATCGTATTATTATTTTGAAACCGTTTATTAAAAAAAAAAAAAACAATGAAAAAAGAAACAACGATTGTTAGCTAGCCGCCTTGGCTTAGCTGCTGCACATGGCACATGGTGTTGGGTAAGGTTTCCCATTCTTACACGACAACATGCCAACCGACATCACCTTCAAACCTTGAAACAACAACTAACGTTGGCAACGTGTCTTGTTCCAACAGACCAATCAAACACCAACCACCCACCATTTGAGCTGTTCAAAGGTCCGCCATTGATCAAAAAGTCTACAAAGCTGGTTCCTCCAAACCCCCCACATTCCTATATATACACCCCCACACCTTCAAATGTTGTATTGCTACGATATTTTCTAACAAACAAGTGAAATTTGAGTAATTTTCTCCCATTTCCTAAACAAAAAATTTCATTTCTTTGTTAATCAGTTTTCAGAAAATGGCAAACGTTTGCTTCTCCAAGGCCATTATGATCATTTTTGTTGCCGTTGTCCTCTCAGTAGCCACCACTGTATCAGCTCAGGACAGTGCAGTGGCTCCTTCACCGACAATGGACACCGGAGCCGCCTTCTCTCTGCCGGTTTCCGGTGTTGCTGTTACATTATCTCTTATTGTTTCTCTTCTTGCTCTTATGAAGCAGTGAGTTACATTGGTTTTTTTATCATTTTTTTTTTTGAGTGATTTGTGTATCGTATTAAATTTATTGTCATTATTATTGACTATTTGATTTGTAATGAATAATTTTATTGGTATATATCAATGGTGTTCAACTTTTGTGTAGTTAATAAAAAAGTCATGATTTTCATTAGGCGTATTATATTTGTGTTTGTTCCTCAGCTTTTACCCGGCCGAACGTTTCCTTATTCAAATCAAGACCTGTCCACGGGTTGTTCTCACAGGTTCAATCCATAGGATTGAGATAGAATTTTTATAATTTAAACCAGTTTAATTCAATTCGGATTATTATTTAATAAAAAAATATATTTTAATTTAAATTATAAAAAAAATATTAATATAAAAATAATTTTTTTAATTAATATATTTTAGATAGTAAAACGAGTTTTTGAATCCAAAGAGCCAAGTTTAACTCAAGCTTGAACAAGAATTTTTTTTAATATTCAAACTTGGTCCGGTCCAATTTATAAACTGTTGATTTTTGACTCTCGGCACCAATTGTAGTTTTGTGCTACAGTACCGATTTGCTACAGTAACTTCCTCGGGACGCTACAGTAACTTTATCTCGGGATGCTACAGTAACTTCCGAAAAACAACTCTTTTATTAATATGAGAAAAGACCAAATATACACTAGACACACTCTTTTAATATGCACTCACAACTTCACTCTTTCACTCATATCTTTTTCTTCCTTTTTCTCTCTACTAACCACTCTTCCTTTTCTTTCTCATCTACACTAGCACACACTACATATGTCTATTTATATAGACATCTACATTAAGTAGAGGAAAAATCTAGAACTAAAAAATTGGAGAAACATCTAGATAGAAAACTAAAGAATAATCTAGGAAGAGAAAACTGGAGAGATTTCTAGACTAGAAGACTAAGGAAAAATTCTAGAGAAAGAAAAATCTAGAGAAAGAACAAAGAAGAGAAATCTAGAAAACTTGAGTAGAAGAAAGATAGAGATGATTCTAGAGATAAGAGAGAGGAGTTGGTGTAACTTTCAACACTCCCCCTCAACGACTACTCTCTCTTGATGCTGGCTTGATTGTCATTCCAGACTGTCTTCTGGACTTATCAAATCTTGCATCAAATATCTTCTCTTTTTCTTTCTCTTCTTAAAATTCATCAGCATCATTAGTTCTGCTTCATCTTTCGTTGATTGCTCTCTTCTCTTTTGATTCTTGATTTTGTTCACTTCTGTCTTTGCTTCAACACTATTTCTATCTTCGTTCTTCTTGATTCTCTCTGCTAGCCTGTCTCTGACTTTGGCATACTCGACTTTGTCAACTACCATTAATTTGTTGACTTCACAATCGATCTTCATATCTTTCACGCCTTTGTAAGTTTTAACAGTGTCGATGACCTCGTTGTCATCTTTCTCAATGTTGACATCATCTTCAAGCTTCTTCGCCTCTTCGTGAAATAACCTTTCATCTTCAAAAATCTTTTCTTGTGATTGAAACAGAGACTCGTTCTCTTCTTTTGAAGGCTCTTCAATTGTCTCTTGTCTTGGTTGAATATTCTCAAAATCAATTTCTTCTTCGTCTTCATGAACATTTTCTTCTAACTCGGTGGTGCAACCAGATACGAGTTCTTCGCATTCTTCAATAGTAAATGCTGTCTCAAAATCCCATTCTTCTTCATAGTTATTCTCCTGTCGTGAGAACACTGTTGCATAGCCTTGCACTTGTCTATATCGACAATCTCGAGCATAGTGGCCAAGCTTGCCACACTTGAAACACTGAACGTTTCGACGATGAGACCTCACATTTTCGCTATCGTCTCTATCTCGAACAATTTGAGCTCCCCCTCGCTGAAAGCTCCTCCGTTGCCAAGCTTCTTGTTTGTTTTGAACTTCAATGTCTTCTATTCCTTGCCTCATAGCAACTTTACCTCTTCTATTGCTAAAGAGTGCTTTCTCATAATCTTTTATCGAGACTTTAGACATTTGTTTATCTAAAGTCTCTTGATTGGCTAGGATATTTTCCAACTCAGTTAAAGTTGGTTCTTTGCTCCAACCACGGGTTGCAGTAATAATCCCGTTGTATTCAGGTCGCAAGCCATGGATGATAATTCTTCTCATCCTCGTTTCGGTAATAGCATTTTCTGGATCTAATTTTGAAATTTCCTCACAAAGAGTTTTAACTTTAGAGAAATATTCGCTTACCGACATATTTTGCTGCGAGATTGACAGGAGTTCATTCTCCAATTGTTGGAGCCTAGCATCATTTTTCCTCGCGAACAGCATTGTGAGTGTGTCCCAGGCTTCCTTCGGTGTCTTTGCATCCTTGATGCGTTGTAATAAACCATCCTCAACAGTGACTGATAACACGTACATGGCCTTACCGGCTTTGATCTTCCATTTTCTTAGTTCTCCGGCATCAGTTGGTGGTGTTGAAGCTTCACCGTTAACAATATCCCATAAATCTTGCCCGAGCATGTAATATTGCATCCGGATGCTCCACGTATTGTAATTGTTTTCATTGAGCTTCTCGATGTTGCTAGCGGAATTAGAAATATCTGCCATAGTGTCTTGAGAGTGCCCTGCACTTACCTCAAATTTGATTCTCGTTCACTTAATTTCACAGTCCCTGACCGTGTACCGGCAGAATTTCCACGTCTCCACGAACTACGATCCTCGATCGTCTTGGTCCCAGACCAATAATCTTCACAGTCCCAGACTGTCTTTCTCCGATATGCGTACTCCGGTCCCTGACCGTCTAGCTCTGATACCACTTTGTTGATTTTTGACTCTCGGCACCAATTGTAGTTTTGTGCTACAGTACCGATTTGCTACAGTAACTTCCTCGGGACGCTACAGTAACTTTATCTCGGGATGCTACAGTAACTTCCGAAAAACAACTCTTTTATTAATATGAGAAAAGACCAAATATACACTAGACACACTCTTTTAATATGCACTCACAACTTCACTCTTTCACTCATATCTTTTTCTTCCTTTTTCTCTCTACTAACCACTCTTCCTTTTCTTTCTCATCTACACTAGCACACACTACATATGTCTATTTATATAGACATCTACATTAAGTAGAGGAAAAATCTAGAACTAAAAAATTGGAGAAACATCTAGATAGAAAACTAAAGAATAATCTAGGAAGAGAAAACTGGAGAGATTTCTAGACTAGAAGACTAAGGAAAAATTCTAGAGAAAGAAAAATCTAGAGAAAGAACAAAGAAGAGAAATCTAGAAAACTTGAGTAGAAGAAAGATAGAGATGATTCTAGAGATAAGAGAGAGGAGTTGGTGTAACTTTCAACATAAACAATTCTAATTTTATGAAGGTATCTTTGGATTATTTAAGAATGATCTTAAACTATAGACTCCAATTTGTTTCTTTCTTGCCAAATTTTTTTTTACTACAATTTGCAACCGCTTAAAACAAGGAAAACAGAGCATTATAAGCATTAAGACCAATTTAATTGCCTTTGTCATGGGAAGCCGGAAATGTTTAGTTCGAATTTGTGTAATTCAAATAGTTGGTCGGAACAGAGTCAATTGAAAAATATATTTAAAGGGAGAGTGTCACGTCCTTTTTTAAAAAATATTTTTAAAAAATATATAAGTTTTGTAATAACTTAAAAAATTTACAATATGATATTAAATTTTCAAAATATCCTTTAATCTTTATTATGTGTTTTTAAAGAATGTTTTTAAGAAGTGTATGAATTATTTTTCTATTTGAAATTCACTTTTTTTTTAACACATCACACTATTATAATAGCGTCAACGGAGTTTTTAAATCTACTAGCAAATTATAGTGCATAGAAAACAAACTCTAATCCAAAAAAGAGTGTAGATTATTTTCAAATATATAATATAAATATTCAACTAAACAGCATTTGCTGATAAAAGTTTGTGGGGATAAGGTGTAAATTTATTTTTTATACTTAAGTGATGGTTTAAATTTAACATCAAATTTTTAATTGGTGTAACTTTACCATCATATTTTTAATTTTGGAGTAAATTTAAAACCATACTTTAAATTTTGAAATAATTAAAAAATATTCAGTAAAAAGATTATGTTAGAAACTGTTAATTTTACAATTTAAAAATAACATGACAAGGAAAAAATAACCATGAAGCTAAAATCAGAAATTTTCTTTTTCTTTTATTTATTTATTTCTTTTATCATGGTATTTTCTAATAAATATAACGTGGCATAATTCAATTTTTTTTTTCTTATTTCATCATGACATTTTCTATTGCTAACAATACCATATCATTCTTTTTTCAGTTGATCTTGATCTTTTTTCTTGCCATATTGTTTCAGATTTTTTTTAATTATAAAACAGTTTCTAACAATTTTTTTTTGTTTAATAGTCTTTTATTACTACAAAATTGGAAGTATAATGGTAAATTTGTTAAAAATTAAAAAGTATAATGGTAAAATTACACTAATTAAAAGATTAATGATAAATTTAGATCACTTATACAAGTAAAGTGATAAATTTGTTCCTTGTCCAAATCACCAAAACTTTTATCACTAAAGTGATGTGATATGTAAAGTTAACTAATCAATATTACCCTTTTAATGTGTGAATTAAAAACTTATTTTCTCTCACAATTGTAATTATTTTATATTATGAGTTTTTACCTTTTCAAAATAATATTCATTGTACAAAATTTAAAAATAAATTGCATACTTTTTTTTAACTTTTTTTTTAATGTTATATATAACATATAATATATATATTTTTTCTATTTTCCTTTTACTATAATCTTAATAGATTTAATTTTAGTTTTTATTTTTAATTTTTTACGTAATTTATATCATAAAAGTTAGTTTACCTATCAATACATATATTTAATAATTTATTAACCTTCTTATTAAGTAAATAAATTATTATTAATATTTTACAAATTGTTATCTTTAAACAACATTGAAATTATTAACTTGTGCAACTATTATACTATGTTTATTTTGATACTTTTAAATAAAATAATATTTGATTTTTTATAATATCAAACACAATAATTTAATTCTTAAAAATGAATGATTGTTAATCGAATAAACTGATTCTAAATTACGAGTGATAAAATCACTGTAATAATAAGATCATCTTATTAATTAAATTATTATGATAATCTTTGAAAATGATATAAACGCAACCAAAGCGTGTCTTAAACTTCTGATTGCGACAGAAAATGAAGGTAGTAAACTCTGATTAATAAATAAATAAATAGATGTGGAAGTACACAATGGGGACAAAACTTGGTTTGTTTCTCTGCCTCTTGCAAGGTGCTTGAAATTTTATGCAGTCCCATGTAGCTAAGATGCAGCGTAGGGACAGTAACGGATCCGTTATATGTAATTTTTGAAAATTTTGAATTCATTTAATTTATTTGATTTTTGAATTTGTTTACTACTCGAATATTACAATTCAAATTCGCATCCGATTTAAAAAATAATATTCGGCGGATATCCAAATTTATTAAATCATTTTTTTAAAGATAAAAATATAAAATTAAATATGTAAATGGATATTGGATTCGAATATCCGAATCCATTATCCGTATAAATAAATCGAATTTGGATAATATATTTAGATATTCGACACTATCTGTATCAAAATCAAAACGGATTTGGATAACGAATATTCAAAGATTCATATCAGAATCCGCTTTATATCCGAATTTACAATATCAAATCTGTAAAAAAAAAAAAAAAATAGTAAATAATGTAGGATATCCAATTTTTTTACTATCTATTACTATTTTAATGCAATGGTTGAGTTGGCTGTAGGATGAAATTAACTAGAATACAATTATACAACCGGGATACGTGTCCATGTACACCTCACCGGCAGGCATACTACAGTTATAGAAAAGATTACGCTCCATATGATATAATCCTTATATTGCTTGAGATGCAAGAGACAAAGAAACGTTTGTTTGAGTGAAGTAAAACTTAATATATATATATATATATATATATAAAAGTTTAACATATATATTTATGATAATAAATTCTAAAAAGTAATCCAGTTCTTCCTACAAAACATATAAAAATTTCTTTTTATTTTGTTTGTCAATATGCATTATTTTCTGGTATCATGTCTGATGTTGAATACTCAAATATGAAGAAGTAAAGAGTTTGATGTTATCCCCTTTGTTTACTAGTAAAAGTACAATTAATGAAAAAAAAGAATTTCAATTATGCGAAATTTTTTACATCTATCGTCTTATAAAAAAATGCGTTTATATGCACCAAACGGATGCTTAATCAAATGTATCTCATCAAAAAAGATCTGAGATAATTTTGTTGTCTCACGCTAAAACGTAAGGCAGAGGCACACGCTTTAACAACACTGATCACGACAATCTATCAATGATTCTCATATTAATAAGGACATTCCGCCCAATATATACCGTTCCAATTAATAGATATAACTTCTTGCAAGTGAAAAACAAAAAAAAAATGAATAAATGCATAGGGCTTCTTTGATTCTTTCCCTATAAATAAAATGATGAATAATTCATACAAATCATCTGCAATTGTTTGTTACTTTCCCCAGCATATGGGACTGGCTCATGCAGGTGGCAGGAGCGGTGCAAAGTTTAGTCTAAAGTCCTACAGAATATACAAGTTACAATTGAATGTACTAGTTGATAGTTGTGTACAACATAAAGTTCATATTCTTGCTTCGGATAGATATATACATCTTGTTTCTAGGATCTAAAACTTTGATTTCTGCAGGATCATGCATTTCAAGAAGCTGTCCCTTTGGACTCTTGAATGTCCAACTCATGCTCGGCTACCATGACGCAAGAATCAGCTTCCAGAGACGAAACCGAGCTTTTATCCTTCATCAATGTTTCCTTGGGTGAATTGAGCATGTCAGTTGTGCATTGTACATCAGGCATTATGCCAACCTGATCTATGTCATGAAGAGCAGGTGATAGATACTTTGCAACCGTTACGAAAAGAGCGGATCCGTCGTGTAGCTCCGTGACACTCTGCAGCAAAAATCATTCAGCAATTATGTCAAATAAGCTTTGAACGATTAAGGCTTCATTTAGAGTTGACAGAGTAAGTGGCCAAGTTCAGTACTGAAAAACATTCTAGCTATGTTTGAAGTACCCGTGTCCGACGCATCTCCGGACATGGGTATGAGAATATGATCCTCCAAGGACCCTCCAAATACATGAAAATCTTAGAAAAAATTGAACATACCCGTATCCGAAACTCACACCCGAGTCCGAGTAACATAGCATTCTAGTACTCTCAGAAAACTTAATTGGAATGTGGTCTATCACTTGTAGGATTAAAACAAAGTTGGATGCTATTCACAAAGGCATACTTCTTATAAGTCATTCAAGTAAATAGGATTTATGGTGTCAAAATGAATTACATCACGGGCACCAACGGTGCTCAGTCCCATTGTTTAGGATTAGTCATCCACCAGTTTTAACCAATCTCCTGAGCAATGAGACGAGCAACCGAAAGATGAATTACCATATAACAACTCAACATTAAACTTACCTGAATTTTCCCTTTACCAAAAGTTTTGTGGCCCACAAGGATAGCTCGACCGTTGTCATGTAGTGCACCTGCCAAAATCTCACTTGCACTTGCACTTCCCTCATTCACCTATTACAAATAATAAAATAATTTCTTGTTAAGAACTTTAAAGACATAATGGAAATTAAAATAAACAGTTGCAACAGATATTCAGATTTTTTCTGCAAAATTTCTGAGATTCAGCAGGAATTTTCAAGGAGAGTGCAACAATCTAGTCAAAAAAATTAGCAAAACATTCTAAAAGTACATCAATTTGGAGAAGATCAATATGGTATATTATAGACATTATAATGCTTTTAAGCATCTGTCAAATTCACCCACCCTCAATTTAATCCTGATCTATGTTAAGAAAACATTACAATTTTAAATCTTTAGATTAAGAAAAAAGATAAACTAGTTCAATTTCGGCTGATTGAACTGAGAAGCTAAATATTAAAATAGTTATCATGTTCTGGCTGACCTGTCTGCTAATATATGAATTAATCAAAAACTTTCTGTTTCAGAAATGTTATGCTGATCTAGGTTACAGTTTCCATCTTTAGTTACAGAAGTCAGTAGAACATGAATAGAGGAACTTTTTGGATTTGTTCAACTACGTAAACTCAATAATGGATAAGAATGGATGCATGTTATGATAAACGTTGCATAATGACAAGAATGGTTGCCTCCAGCTATATAGGACTAGATGAAATAAACTCTTCAGAGCACTTATGTTCAGACACACACACACACACTTACACAAAGAAAGAACAGAAAAATAGGAATTATTACTGTCAAGTGTTTACACTCACAAGAACAACAAGAGGATCATGTGTTACAGCATGGCCATTGGCCATATTGATGGGTGACATATGCCCATCACGGTCAACTGTGTTCACAAGAGTCTCATTCCCATCTAGCCATATCTGAGCAACATCAAGTCCAGCTTTCACTAGACCTCCCTGCACAATGATTTGAGAGAAGAAATTTAAGGACAGAAATTCCATCAAAATGATCTTCAATCCACAAAAAAATAGGAGTGGAAAATCACCGGGTTGTTCCGCAAATCCAGTATGTATGATTGTACACCCTGGTTCTCCATTTCATGAATTGTATTCTTCATATCTGTAGCAGCAGACTGTCAAAGAAGAAAAGGAATGTTCTTATTAACCCATCTGCTAGTAAAATAGAAAATCACAAGTCATGATTACAGGACCATTTCTTTCACAAACACTTTTGCATGAAGAAAAAAGAATAGTTAACTGGTTACTACCTGCGAGAATGTTGACAGCTTCACATAACCAGTCTTTGCTAGACGGCCATCTAGGGTTCTATGAAGGATGACAGTACTGGATATTGGTGAAAGCCTAATTAACTCACGAGGTAGTTTGACCTTCAAGCAGAAGAGCCATGTTTCAAAATTAACTGATAAAAGTATATATAAAAAAATTCCATTATACCCATAACCTGGTGCTGTATGCATAATTTCTTGACTATTATTGATAATTTTCAACTTCCCTTTCTATGGTTGGGAAGCAAATCAATAGAAGTAAAACTATAAACAAAGATGAGAGGCTGCATGTGATTGTTACTTTTGCTCCTTAACTTTTGCTTCTAGAAGCAAAAAACAAAAAGGCATTTGAACACAAAAACAAACAATATTTTCGAAGAAGTAGCCATTTTTAATCATATATGAACTCAGTTTTTACTATTTGCTTTTGCTTTATAGCAACTTTTATGAAAATAAAAAGAAAATATATATATATATATATATATAAAAGGAAAAGCAACGAGAACAAGAAGCCTTAATAAAAACCATAGCATTGCCTGCATAATGAACATTGAATGGTTTGTTACCTCTTTGATACTAGAACCACTTCCTGAATCATTTCCCTGGAGAATAGCATTATAATTTATAAGAAACCAATAATGCTTTTAGACTATCTGGCCTAATTCTTTGACTAGCAAAAGTAATACCAAAAAGAAAAAAAAAAGGCTCTCGAGTTGAGATGAAACATATACTGTCACTAAAAAAGAGATACAAACACTTATGGCATTTGCACAATGCTATATTGCTTGCTTTTTGTGACATAGGTAATGCAGTCAGGTTCAACCAAGTAAAGTATGATAAATTTCCATCTTCCACATGCTAAGGAAATTCTTTAGGACCAGGTTTCAGACACGAGATATATTAGATTCACTATGAATGCAAAGAGATTATAACTACTAGTTCATGACAAAGGGAGGGTTAGAACATTGCAACTCTCTTTATTTCACTCATTGTTTTAAAATGGATGCACATGTTGAACATGCCTGCATTTGATCTTAATGCAATGAATATAAAGAAAGCTTGATCTCAAATCACTACATGTCCTGTCAAGATAAGAAAGATCATAGATTATGCAGGTTACTCAGGAGAACTTAATCTTCATTAACATTGCAGAGAATGAAAATGGATAATTACTATGTGGAGCTTTACTGTAACCGATGTTCCAGCTTGGCCTCTAAGCCTCCGGGCTGCAGCTTCACTATCAACACCATCAAGTCTCTGCCCTGAAATCTCAAAACCAGAATGCAAAATTAAGCAGAGTTAAATTCTAATAGAAGAGCAACATTTAGAAAAGAAGAGACTTTGCACTCATGAATCATATCTTCAAGAAAGAAATTTAGACTGAATGCAATTCTGGATTTGAAATGATAAAGCAAAAACAGTTCCTAAACAAATTCAGTCACGATATATTAAATAAAATTATAATATGTAACCCTGGAAGGGGCAAGGTCAAAAGCTTAATAACATACATACCATTAATCTCAATTAACTCATCTCCCTCATGTATACCAGAACGAGCAGCTGGACTACCCTCTACACAAGACAAAACAACCTGCATAGTTTGAATAAAATTATCATTGCAATGCATGAACTTATGATTAATGCCAAAAAAAAAAAATATCGAGAGACAGAGATTGAATATCAAATTTCAATAGAAGGTACAAATCAAAAAGCAAAAAGGAAAAGGGGGGGGGGGAGGGGGATGACACTGTAAGAGAAATCTTTCATTGTTGGCTGGACGAATAGTGCCAATGAAAATTGAAAACTTGCTGGGAAGAAATTTATGCTAATCAATTTTCAATAATCCTGAAGGAAAGCTCCTCATCTCCAATCCATATCATGAACTAAACAAATTTAAATTGCTTGTCATGGAAGGCCCTAGGTTTTCCAGAGCTCCTCCGACAAGAGGGCATTATAAGCTTTGGTATAACCTAGGTAAAGAAGACGATTTTTTTAGGAAAGAGGAAGTTATATATCTAAGGAGTGTCAATAAATCAATCTAGCATAGGTCATAAAATTGATGAAAAAGATTAAAATTTTGCACTCACCAAATGACCAGTTTTTGGTTCAACACTTATGAATAGACCAACTCCTTGCAAATTCCCGTCACTTCCAATTCTAAAACTTTGGTACTCCTGAAAGAGAAAAAATCATCTTAGCAGTATAGTAATCCTTTGACATAGATTCATCAATCAAAGAATACTGTCATCACAAAGATTGAGTAACCCTAAGAGCAACTAGTAAGGCTGAAATGACATCACAAATGAGTAGCCACATCATAATTCATCATATTTTTTAGTATCAATATTGTATAAAATTATCCTAGCTAAACTGAAGTACCATTCACACAAGTCATAGGAAGCTGATTGTAATACCTTTGGACTGATAATCCGAGTGAAGGGATCCCCAAGAGTTGAAAGCATTCCTCTGATTTTACCATATGCCGCATCAGCTGACTTCAAGGGAAACATTTCCACCATTGTTTGCTGCAACTTCAAATCCCAGTCTGCAACAGGGTAACTCTCAAGAATTTGTTTACTCACTAAACATAGTTCCTAATTAACTGAAACAAGGGTACAAAATAAACATAATCCCATTTTTATATATCCCACCCCTTTCCCCAACCCTTTGTGACAACCTACTTACACATAAGGAATTTGCAGGCCTAAGAATTCAATCCCATGACTTTAACTCTTCAAGGCGCCTGAACACTTAGACAGACACAATGGAAGGTGATGTTATTAGATTCAAACTTTGACGGCATTTCCTTTTTGGGTTTAAGCCTAACACAACTCGGACAGTAAAGCATTTCTAAAACCATAATTGATTAAACATGAACAACTGAATAACATATAGCAGACCAGTTCTAACATAAACCATGATATTTTCTGGTCTAAAATAACGAGAGAAAAAAACTCGTGTATTTTACCACTTTTCATAAGTAAGCCCTATACTCTTATCGCACCCAAATAAACTCTTAAATATAATTTTAATGTTAACTTCTTCAAAAGACAATTGCTTGCTTCAGCATCCAGAACGTACTATGTGCTTTTTACTTTTTGGAAACAAAAAGCAAGCAGTAAAATCGGATTGTAAATGTAACTTCTTAGTAGAGCTAGACATGTCAGTTCCTCATTTAGTGAAAAAAAAAATGGAGATCGGGAAACACTCCAATTACCTTGATGATTAAATGTTGGGTCAACAAATGTTTCTCTTATCAACCCCCAAGCTTCCACAAGAGTTCTTTGCACTGTGTTCACCTAACAGAAAAGCCTTAATCACTCAGTAATTTAACTTTAACGTCATAATAATTACCCAATTCAATGTTTAAAAATATCTTAAACAATAAAAACTAGAAAATCAATCACCTCTTGAGCGCGGGAAACAGGAAAAGCAACAGTCAGGGACTCAGCAAAAGCTGGAGAATCACTACAAACAGAGGCCAGAGCCGTGGCTGCAGCAGCAAAACCAACAAACCCTTTTGTTATTGACTTGATCAAGTCATGACCGCTGGATTGTTGCCTAGGAGCTTCTGTTTTAACCGCTTGCCTATGATTCTGGTTATGATTATAAGAAGCACAGGGCAATGAGACACTCGATTTTTTGCTAATGCCACGATTTAGGCAAGACAATTGATGTGAAAAGAGGGGAATCGAAGTGGGTCTTGAGGATTTTAGGAGATCAAAGTTCGGGCAGAGAGGCTCCATTATTTCTTTTGCAGGGACTAGTTTGGATTCTGAGAAAATTTTCAAGTTTTTAAGAAGCTGAAGAGGGAATTTTTTTTTTTTTGGGTTGGAATTTTTGTTGACCATTATTTTTTTACTGGCGGGATTCTGGTGGAGACGGGCCCACATGAATCTTCTTGAGTTCTTTTTTGTGGCAATGAGATCTGTTGCGTTGCGTGTTTGAGAATCTGTAAAAGGAAGAATCCAAACACTGTCTTCAACATATAAAATTTAAAATATATATTTTAGTAAAAGAAAACAAAAAATTAAAAACAAGTAGCGCAAAAGTAGAACACGTGTGTTTTTGTTTTTTGTAATTTGAGATTCTTGAAGATGAATTTTTTTTTTTTTATTAAATATCTCAAAATCACCCGCAACATAAGAATTTAATTTTTTTTCTTTTAATTAAAATATTCATATTTAAATTCATTAAAGTTGTGTTTAAAAACTTAAATTTATAAAAAGAATTTAGATTTAGATTTTAATTTATAAATTATATATTAATACAAATGTAAACGTAATTTTCATGATTATTTTAAAATTTATAAATTTGTTAGATCCTTATCTTTATAAAAATATATATATTCAAAAAATAAATTTTAAATTTTTTGCATAAATTTTATGCAGCCAGGTTGCCCCCTTCATTGGTGGGCACGTGGCTTTTTTTCTTCTTTGGGAGTGGACCCTTCATTTTTTTTTAATTGTTGAAGCTAAAGAAAGAGAAAAAATATATATAATAGGAAGGAAAGAGAAAAAAAAATTCGTGTGTTCGTGTTATTTTTTTTTGTTTAAAGTATTATAAGTTGATAAAAAATTTTACACGTTAATAATTTATTTTATGTGTACTTTTAAACGTTCATGTATTCATATCGTGTTTGTGTTATTTTTCGTGTTATGTTTTAATAGTTTTTCCTATGTTGTTTTCGTAGGAAGGAAAGAGAAAAAAATAAAAAAATTTGTTTGTTCGTGTTATTTTTTGTGTTTAAAGTATTATAAGTTGATATATTTTTTTACACGTTAATAATTTACTTTATGTATATTTTTAAACGTTCTTATATCCGTATCGTGTTTGTGTTATTTTTCGTATTATGTTTTAATAATTTTTCCTATGTTGTGTTCGTGTTCATTTTTTCTTCTTCAAAATATTATAAATTTATATAAATTTTTACACGTTAATAATTCGTTTTATATATATTTTTACACGTTTGTATATTCGTGTCCTGTTCATGTTATTTTTCGTGTTGTGTTTTAATTATTTTTTCAATTTTGTGTTTATGTCGTGTTTTAATTCATCTCATATTTTACGTAATTTGTCATTGTGATTAAATTTAAAGAAAAATTTGTGCGTTCGTGCCGTGTCTCAATTTATGACATATTTTGTATAATTTATTATAGTTATTCAATTTAATGAAAAATTTGTGTTCGTAACGTGTTTGCATTTTTTTTTGTGTTTTCAAAGTATCATAAATTTATATAAATGTTTACACGTTAATAATTAATTTTACCCAATAATTTATATAAACTATTATAAATTTATAAAAAAATTTACACGTTAATAATTCGTTTTATGTACATTTTCACACGTTCGCGTATTTGTATCGTGTTCATGTTATTTTTCGTGTTATGTTTTAATTATTTTCCTATGTTGTATTCGTGTCATGTCTCAATTCATGACATATGTTATATAATTTGTCATAGTTATTCAACATTGAAAAAAATTTGTGTGTTCGTGTAATTTTTTTTGTGTGTTTTTAAAGTATTAAAATATATATAAATTTGTATACATTAATAATTTAAATAAAATAATATAAATTTATATAAATTTTTACACGTTCGTGTATTCGTGTCGTATTTATGTTATTTTTCGTGTTGTGTTTTAATTATTTTTCTATATTGTGTTCGTGTCGTGTCTCAATCATTTTATATTTTACATAGTTTGTCATTGTGATTTAATTTTACAAAATAAAAAATTGTGTATTTGTATCGTTTCTTAATTCATGACATATTTTTATAATTTGTCAGAGTGGTTCAATTTAAAGAAAAATTTGTGTTTTCATAATGTGTTTGTGTTATTTTTTTTTTATGTTTCTCAAAATATTATAAATTCATATAAATTTTTTCATGTTAATAGTTAAATTTATACATTATTAATTTATGTGTTCATAACATTGTTGTCATTACTATTACAAAAATAGAAAGCGAATCGTTTCACCCGGAATGTAGCGCAGGTTTTTTTTTTCTAGTATATATAAAGTTGGATTCTAAAAATAAATATACCCATTAATGATTAAGTATTTTAGATTTTTACAAAATAAATATAAATATTAAATATTAAGTACTTTAGGTTTCTACACAATAAAAATAAAAATGACATTTTTCTCTTTTTAAAAAAAATAATTTAAATAAAAAATATAAAAAATTATCATATTAATTTCAATGTAAGTTTGCAAATATTAATTGTTGTTTTCATTAACTAATGTTAATAAAAAATAAAAGATGATTTTGAAAATATATATTAATGAAAAAGAAAAATATGAAAAGTTAATGTATTAATTTTAATGTTTTCATATTCTACTAATTAATGATTTTGAAAATAAACATTTTAAATATATATTAATTTTTAAACTTTTCATATTTTCTACCATTGAATTTAATTAAAATGATAGAAAAATAAAAATTCGTAAGATATTCTCATATTAATTTCAATCTTTTCATATTCAATTTATTTTTAAAAAACATTTCATATTCTAATAACCATTGAATTTAATTGAAATGGTAAAAATACAAAAAGACACAAAGCTTTATTATATTATATTATATTAATTTTAATCTTTTAATGTTTCATTAATTAATGATTTAAAAATAAATCTTTAAATTTTTTTTTTCATTTTTCATTTTTATATTCTAATAACCATTCTATTTAAGTAAAATGGTAAAGATACAAAAAATCACAAAATTTTATTATATTAATTTCAATCTTTTCACATTTCGTTAATTAATTATTAGAAATAAATCTTTGAAAAGAAAAAAAGCATATATCAATCAACTTCAATGAAAAAACTTTTTATATTCTGTAATCACTTAATTTAATTAAAATGATGGAAGATGAAAAGTTACAAAACGTTATTACAAACGTTATAATTATAATTAATTTCAATCTTTTCATATTTTATTAATTGATGATCAATGAATTTTGTCTTCCTCATTAATCTATATATAGGTTCTTTGTTGTGAAAGACAATTGAGATTTTACTCCACATATTTAATTAAAAATTGTATTTAAAATTTGTTTATGTACAAATTATATCAAATTATTTGTAATATTAATGCAAAATTAATTATGAAGATAAAAAAATTAATGTAAATTTTAACTTTTTATTTCTATCAAATAAATTAATTCATCTTTTAAGATTAGTGAAAATTAAAACTTTTAAGATAAAACAATTTTACATAATTTTTTAATTTATTTATTATCAAATTAATACATTTAACGGAAGTATTTTAATGAAATCAAACTTCTTACTTATAAATTCGATAAATCTTATTAATAATAAAAATATTTATAGTGAAAATTTAGAAATATTTGCACGTAAATACTTAATTTTAAATAATAATGTATATTAAATAAGTAGTTGTACATTGTAAATATTTAAAATTAATAAAATGCATAATAACATGTAAAATTTGTCTCATGTATAAAATATATATAAGGTAATGATAACATGTAAAATTTGTCTTATGTATAAAATGCAGGATAACATGTAAAATTTGTCTCATTATACTTTACAATTGATCATTTTTAATGTAAGGTTAAATAAGATATACTCTTTTGAGTGCATCAATACCATGAAACCTACAAAACATATATATATATATATATGTAAAGTATAATGATTAGCAAAGGTCGAGTCCACAGGAATTGATGTTTAGTTTAAAAATTATTAGTTTATAGTTAAATTCAAGAACAATAAAAGAAAAAGGGATTTTGAAATCAGTTTAAACTTAAGCAAACAATAAAAATAAAAAAAGCAAGTAAATAAGAAGTGATCAGATATGAGAAATATAGCTAAAAGTTTATTCTCCACCACTAGACATCATTAAGAATCAATAATCAGATCTATCAACATCAATTATCTATCAAAATTAACAACCGTAGATAATAACCTCCCGTGTTATCCCAATCCTTCCTTAGTTCGTCGTTAAGCAGGACGAACACCACTACTTAATCTCTAACTATCATACAACCTAGGATAAACATATCAAACAACCTAGGATAAACATCTCTAAATTTAATTTGACAGTAGCTTTATGATGAGAAAGATAGGTTGATCTAAGCAACAAAAGCATGACCATGAATTGTTTAACTTAGGTTATGTTCCATTTTGCAATTAACGAAAACTTTAACATAATCATTAATCACAAATTATTACTTATGAATAGGAAATCAAGACAATTACATGGATCAAGACTCCTAAACTACCATTAGATAATTATCAAGATCTATCTAGTATACATCCTAAACAAATCAAGATAAAAAGCGTAAACAATTCTTATGGAAGAACACAAGCAATTTTGATAGAAAACTAATAATAGATAGAATCTGAAAATTAATTACAAAACATGTTTAGGGCTTTGAAATCACCCTTAACCAAAAAGAAGTTTAGCCTAGTATAGGCATAGTTAATATAAACATAAAGAGAAAATAAAAGAATGGAGAAGAAGAAGAAAACTAATGATGATCTTTGAGTCTCCTCGAAAGATAGATAGTTTGTAGCTAAAACGATGGTATTTATAGAGTTTTAAAACCCTGGAAACAAGTCCTTGCCGCACAAGTAAGGTTAGGGGCTGAAAAATCATGTTTTTGGCAAGTTTTTGTGGTTTTTCCCGAATTATTGGCGCCTAGGCGTCGAGCATACTGCCTTGTATTTTTCTGCTGCATTGCCTTGTACTTCTTCGGCTGATTTGGATGACTATTTATTGTCCGATTTGGGCGTGTAAATAATTTTTGGAAAGGTATTCAAGTCAGATTAAAAAGTCAAGAATGAAGTTTCTTCAAATAAAGAATTTAACATAATGATTTCCTTGCAACAAGCTCCGGAGGTCAAATCTGCCTTCTTGCTTTGCAACCAGAATTTTATCTTTTTGACTCCCGAGTCTTCTTCCATCTTGTGATTATGATTTTGTAAGTTCTTTACCATCATTATTGACATGTTTTGATTTCATTCTTCTTATTGTACCTAAAAATTCAAAAACATAATATAAGTAAACAAGATAAAGATCGAAAATATAACAAAAACTAAAGGTAGAAACACATAAAATGTATATTTTATGAGCTTATCAAATACCCCCACACTTAGCTTTTTGCTAGTTCTCGAGCAAAACAAAATAAAAACAAAATAAGAAAATCTAATCTAATCTAATCCACTTTCGTAGGAAATCACGATGGCACTTAGCATGTGACACAAGCCTTTAAACCCCTAGATGTCCCTAGTGGACGAGTTTAGTCTCGTGAGGGTTTACTAGAACGATACCCAAAAACATCGAAAAACTAAAATAAAAATAAACTAACATATACTAAAAATAGTTACTCCTAATCCTTTCAATATAAAATAGAGAAATCTTTGAACAAGTCGTATAAACTAATCAATAGTTTAAAGAATTTCACAAAAAATCATGCTTGAATGTAAATAGTTTGATTTAAGCCAATATTAACATAACATATCTCAATCAAAATAGTGCATATTCAAACTTAATCTCAACTTCTCGCATGGGATACTCTCATGATTTTTACTCAATATAGTAGTGGTAAAGTGTTTACACTCAATCAATCTCATGAAAATAGTTCTACCATATGCTTGTTTGTCCATCTATTCTCCACTATTTAGATCATGCAACTTCATAAATCAAGAGGTCTTTATTCAAGGTTGTAATGGGGCCAAAGGGTTGTAATGTGGTTAAAGAATAAAAGGATAAAGATATCACAAAGGTTCCAAAGATTTCATAGAGTTTACAGACATAATAAGATCATACAAATAAAACTTCTCAAAACTCTTATAAAGCACATTATAACATATGCTAAATATTCATGTTGAGCCTTTGCTTCATTCTAACCAACTTTGTAACATCTTTTTTTTTAACAAAAAGTTCAAGAGATGATTCAACTTTTTTTTTTCAATATGGAAATGTATTTGACAATGATCCCTTTCTTTTTCTTTTGACTTTTTTTTTTCTTCCCCCACACTTATCTTTTGTTTCCAACCCAAATTTTCAATAAGTATCCCTTGTTTTGCAATATGTCTCAAAATATGTAATCCATCTTTAGAATAAGGGTAAGGATATAAGTACATTTAGGCTAGGGAAAAGATGTGATTACCAAAGAAATAGCTTATTCAATGTAGGCTCAAATTGGCTCACTAGTGGGGATGTTCTCTTGGAACATCAATAATGGATGGTTGTTTGGCCCTGGTTATAATCCTAATGCCTCTATCATATTCATGTTGTCACATACGTCAATATAGTCTCAAAAGGTTTAAAGCAAGTTCTAGAGAATCATGTAATCATAAGAGCACTCAAGAAAGAAATTAGATTGATATGTATAATGCATCAATCATATAGGCTCAAGACTCACAAGGATGATTATACAAGTCAATATTAAGTCTAAACATGCTTCTTTCTCAATCAACATATCATATTAACATTGGTTCATGAAAAATAGTATTCAAGCTCAACTCTCATGAAAAATCTTCTCACTAATAACTAGTTTTGGACTTATGCAATTCATATCTCATCATTGTATTGAAAGGAACTAAAAACACACTAAAAACAAATTTAAAAGAAAAACTCAAAATCAAAAATTGACAACCTAAAATAAGAAATCCTAACTTCTTCCCCCCACACTTAATTCTTACAATGTCCTCAATGTAATACTATCACCCCATATGCAAGAATTATATGTAAGAGAAAACAACTACTAAATAAAAGAAGAAAAATAACTAAATAAAATATAAAAGATAGAGGGGTGGAGAGTAAGAAATAGCAAATCTGATTATAATGTGTGCTCTCCATCCAATTGGGTTGTCTCCCAATAAGCGCTTGGTTTATTGTCCTTAGCCTGACTTATTAAAACACAAAAACAAACAAAATTATTAAAAACTCAAAACAAAGCAAACTAATGAAACTTAAATAAACCTAAAAAATTTAAAACGAAACAAGAAAGAAAAAGAAAACAAATCTGTTATGGCAGGTTGACAATTTCTTCATTAATTGGGCTACCTCCCAATTAGCACTTGATTTAATGTGTCCAACCTAACCAACACCCCTTCTTGGCTTTTTAGGCTTGTCAGGCTCATACATGAAACTTTCCAAATTTGTGCGTTTGATAGGAAGCTTTCTTTGCACAACAGTGGATGCATTCTCCATTACAAGTATTATTCCATCATCCTTTGTGGTGTATATCTCATCGAGGAATGGAGCATATTTTGGTACTTGTTGAATGGCATCCACAAACAAGCTGTTTAAGGTTTCCCGCATGTGTTGTTCATATTCCTCCTCCTTGAACTTTGCGAATTTACTAGGAAAAGGTGGAGAAGAAACATTAGTAAAAATTGGAACCTTAAAAGTTACCTCAAGTGCCGAAATACTCTCTTTTGAAATAGAAGCTTCATTATCTTCAAGAAGTAATCCATCTCTAGTTCTTTCTCATCCTTGGGTTCCCTTGGATTTTCTGATTCATGCTCAAGTTGTGTGGCACTAACATTTTCCTTTGGATCAATCATAGTTTGGGAAGGGAGTTGTTCATGTAGTTCCTCAGATCCTTCTTTTACCCATCGCGCCACACCACTAGCCAATTGGCTCATTTGCGTTTTCAAATTCAGGATACTTTCCCTTGTTTCCTGTTGAAGTTGCAATTGGTTAGTAGTAAGGGAATTGACAAGATCTTTCAAAGAAGTACCTGAATTTTATGGTGGGGGTTGAAAAAGATCTTGTTGTTGTGTCCATGGTTGAGTGGAGACAGATTGAGCCATTCTTTCCTGTTGAAATTCCAAAGTATTCGCAACAACAATTTTGACAAGGTCTTTTAATTCTTGATCTGGTTCTTGAGACCATGATTGATTGAAGCTCGATGGATGATTATAGTTGGCATAAGGATCTATTTCTTAATAATTTCCTGAGTAGCCATAATTAGAATGACCCCACCATCCCTTATTGTTAGTGTTTGGGAAAGGATCACATTATTGTTGGTGGAACCTTTGTTGGCTTTGGTATCCTTTCACATCATAGGCTGGTTCAAAATTATCTTTTCGGTAGTATGGGCAACAATTGGTTGGATGATCCGTCATGAAGCACACTCCACACTGCCTTGATTGTTGAATCTCACTTATGGCCACTTGTTGAACTATGGAGATGAGATTGTCTAGTTAGTTCTGAAGGTTCTGAAGTTTTGATGTAGCACCTGCCATATCTTTTTGCTTGAATTTTGAAAGGAAAAACCTGTATGTACAAGAAAAATAAAATTAATTACAACTGAAAATAAGAATAAACCAAGTAACAAATAAACTAAATAAAGCAATCCCCAGCAACGACGCCAAAAACTTGATGCACTCAAAAGAGTATATCTTATTTAAAACCTTGCACTACAAAGATCAGTTGTAAAGTATAATGATTAGCAAGGGTCGAGTCCACATGGATTTGTGTTTAGTTTAAGAATTATTAGTTTATACTTAAATTCAAGAACAATAAAAGAAAAAAAGGGTTTTGAAAGAGTTTAAAAATAAAGAAAACAATAAAACTAAGAAAGCAAGTGAACAAGAAGTGATCAGATGTGAGAAATATGGCTAAAGGTTCATTCTCCACCACTAGACATCATTAAGAATCAATAATCAAATCTATCAACATCAATTATCTATCAAAGTTAAGAACCGTAGATAACAACCTCCCGTGTTATCCCAATCATTCCTTCGTTCGTCGTTAAGCAAGACGAACGCCACTACTTAATCTCTAACTATCAAACAACCTAGGATAAACATCTCTAAATTTAATTTGACAGTAGCTTTATGATGAGAAAGATAAGTTGATCTAAGCAGCAAAAGCATGAACATGAATTGTTTAACTTAGGTTATGTCCCACTTTGCAATTAGCGAAAACTTTAACATAATCATTAATCACAAATTGCCACTTATGAATAGGAAATCAAGACAATTACACGGATCAAGACTCCTAAACTAGCATTAGATAATTATCAAGATCTATCTAGTATGCATCCTAAACAAATCAAGATAAAAATCATAAAACAATTCTTATGGAAGATTACAAGCAACTTTGATAGAAAACTAATAATAGATAGAATCTGAAAATTAATTATAAAACATGTCTAGGCTTTGAAATCATCCTTAACCAGAAAGAAGTTTAGCCTAGTATAGACATAGTTAATATAAACATAAAAAGAAAATAAAAGAATGGAGAAGAAGAAGAAAACTAATGATGATCTTTGAGTTTCCTCAAAAGATAGATAGTTTGTGGTTCAAAAGATGGTATTTATAAAGTTTTAAAACCCTGGGAATAAGTCCTTGCCGCACAAGTAAGGTTAGGGGCTGAAAGTTCATGTTTTTGGCAAGTTTTGCAGTTTTTCCCGAATTATTGGCGCCTAGGCGCCGAGCATACTGCCTTGTATTTTTCTGCTGCATCGTCTCGCACTTCTTCGACTGATTTGGATGATCATTTATTGTCCGATTTGGGCATGTACACTATCGTTGGAAAGGTATTCAAGTCAGCTTCAAAAGTCAAGAGGAAGTTTCTTCAAATAAAGAATTGAACATAATGATTTCCTTACAACAAACTCCGGAGGTCAAATCTGCCTTCTTGCTTTGCAACCAGAAATTTATCTTTTTGACTCCCGAGTCTTCTTCCACCTTGTGTTTATGATTTTGTAAGTTCTTTACCATCATTATTGACATCTTTTGACTTCATTCTCCTTATTGTACCTAAAATTCAAAAACATAATATAAGTAAACAAGATAAAGATTGAAAACATAACAAAAACTAAAGGTAGAAAGACATAAAATGTATATTTTATGAGCTTATCAAGTATACTATAAAAGAGGTTAGTTTGTCTTTCTTAATTTTATTTTTCAATATGATTTTTTTTTTATAAAATTTTTATTTCAATGAAGTAGCATAAGTAAATTATCTTTAAAAACTTTTGAAAATTTTAGAAACTATTATATATGTGTGTATGTTTCTATATATATATATACATATAGTATATATATTTATGTTTGCATATATATTCTTTAAATATTTAAAAAATAAGAAATTATCGTGCAAAATATGGGTCAAAAAGATATAGTCTATAATATTATATATATATATAAGCACGTATATATATAAAAAAATTGAATTGACAAAAATTATCATTGTTGTTTATTATATTTTTAAATTATCATTATAAATAATTTTATTATTAACAAGATTTATCCAATTTACAAGTATGAAATTTAATTTCTTTAAAATACTTTTGTTAAATAAATTTATTAATAATATTTATCCGCTTTATAAGTAAGAAGTTTAATTTCATTAAAAAATTTATTAAATGAATTTATTTGACAATAAATAAAAAATAATTGAAAGTTTATATGAAATTGCTTTATCTTGAGATTTCTAATTTTTCATTAATTTTAAAAAGTAAATGAGTTTATTTGATAAATAAAAAGAGTTTAAAGTTTACATTGAATTTTTTTATCTTAATAATTAATTTTGCATAAACATTAAAAATAATAATTTTGATAATAATTTACACATGAAAATAATTGTAGCAAATTTTGATTAATATATACTTTATTAAATTTCTTTATTTATAAAATATATAATTATATATTAAAAATAGATAAAATAACGAATATTCACGTGCAAGTACATGTTAACAAATACTAGTTATTATAAGTTTAAAAATACTTATATGAATTTGTGGATTTTAAATTCATCTTCTCTTATATTTAAATATACAGAATTTTATGGTGCGTTTAGATGAAAAATTTCATTTATAGAGAAATTTTTAAAAATTCTAAAATGAAATTACTTTGTTTGATAAAATAAATATAAAAATTGTCTAAATACTTGAAATTTGAATGAAAGATTTTGGAGGGCTTAATTTGTCTTTTCTATTCCATATTAAGAGATAAATTTGTGAAATTCTTTGGTTTTATAGTGCGAAGTCAACATTTACTATGTTTATTTTTTTTACACCACTTTTATTTTCTTCAATTCTAACTACAAAGGTTTATTATAAATTTTTTTAAATTTTTTTCAGTTAATAATATTTATACATTTTTACAAATCTAATAGCACCCATATTGCATATTTTTTCAATATTTTGCTTTTTAATCTCTAATATCATTACTTTCCTATTATAATTTTTTATTTATCTCATCAAATTTCAATAATCATTTTTTATTTATTTATAAAAAGTACTTATCCAAATAATACAATTACAAATATTAATATTTTGAATTGATACATTTCGAAATTTCAAAATTAAGATTTTTCCAAAGCTAAGTAGTAAGAAATCTGAATTTCCATATAGGGATACTTTTATTCTTATTTTCCAAAAAAAGATATTTCACCATATAAGCACAAGGCAAGCCACAACAGACCTTAACTTCACCGAGTTTTTTCCTACACCCAGGTAAATTGAAATCTTTATCTTAAATTAAAGGTACTTTTAATATAATTTCCTTAAATGAGATATTTCAAGCCACATTCTAAGCCACATCATCATCTCCTTCTTCAAGGCTTTTCATTCTCTAAACTAATCCCTGAACAAACCCGAAAGTCTAAACCCAAGATATGAACCTCACCCAACCCAACAAATAACGCACCCAAAGGCAAAGCTAGAAATATTATTAAAAGGGGCCGAAATATATATAAATTTGTCTAATGGTTGGATTATTAGTCGACTCAATCCGGGCTTGTTTTTGGATAAGTTTTTTAAAACTCAGCCTTGACCCAGTTCAAGTTTATTTTTTTTTAATTTAAAAATATTTTTATTTAATTTTAATTATTTTAAATATAAAAAATATTTTTTAATATTAAAAAAAAGCCCACGGGTCAGGCTTAACCTTGGGCAGACAAATTTTTTTGCTATCCGGATCTAACCCCACTCGATCCATGGACAATTCTAGTATGAAAACATTAAATTTAATTATTATATATGATATTGAATTTACAAACAATATATAAATTCCTTATAATTAATGAATAAAAATTTTATATTTTTTAAATGTTATAGTTCATGTTACATATGTAAAAAATAATAAGAATTAAAAGTCAATATAAAAAAAATTTATCGTCTAATTAAAATAATTAAAAAAGCATAGAATTATTTCCTTTCATACTACAAAAGAAAAACATAAGTTTATATAAATTTAGAAAAAGTAAAATAAGTTAAATGCACAATTTATATTAAATATTGTAATGATTTAACTTTTTTTTTTAATTTATTTTTCTCTTTTGAGTATAGAATGAAAATTATTAACACACAATTAATGTAAACATATCTATTTGATTGATTGAAATTTGAAAAGGTAAATAGAGATAATTAAGCTAATAACAATGAATGAGGGCTGAACTAAAAATACTACCAAATTTATCATGTCAAATTACAAATTCTATAAAAGAGAGTCAAATTAAAAAACTTTGGAGGGGCCAATCATAAATTCCCCTTATTTTTAAGTAATATACAAGATAAGTTTTAAAGGACTTAAAAAATTTAGGGGGGCCAAGGTCTCTTGCCTGCCCCCTAAATTCGCCCCTGAACACCCACCCAATCTCTATGAATTAGCCTATCAAATGCCATTACTACCAAGCGATAAAATTCTCTAACTTGTCCACCCCTGACTTCGCCAAAAAGTCGACCATCCCATTAGCTTCTCTGAGATTTTCATAGATATAACATTCCTTCATTTTTCAATCAGTATGTCAATTTCATTCAGTATTCTCCATAATTTTCAAGGTCTAGTTATAAGCTCATAAAATATACATTTTATGCCTTTCTACCTTTAGTTTTTATTATGTTTTCGATCTTTATCTTGTTTACGTATATTATGTTTTTGAATTTTAGGTACAATAAGGAGAATAAAGTCAAAAGATGTCAATAATGATGGTAAAGAGCTTACAAAATCATAATCACAAGATGGAAGAAGACTTGAGAGTCAAAAAGATCAATTTCTGGTTGCAAAGCAAGAAGGCAGATTTGACCTCCGGAGCTTGTTGCAAGGAAAAAATGTTGTTAAAGTCCTTATTTGAAGAAACTTTATCTTGACTTTTGAAGCTGACTTGAATACCTTTCAAACGGTAGTTTACACGCCCAAATCGGACAAGAAATGGTCATCCAAATCAGCCGAAGAAGTGCGAGACGATGCAGCAAAAAATGGAAAGCAGAGAGCCCAGTGCCGCGGCGCCCATTTTCGGCGCCGCAATGCCAAAGGTTCGGGAAAAATCGCAAAAAAAAAAAGAAGCAAAAACGTGATTTTTCTGCCTCTACGCTTACTTGTGCTGCAAGGACTTGTTCCCAGGGTTTTAAAACTCTATAAATACCATCTTTTGAGCCACAAACCAGACATCTTTTGGGGAGACTCAAGGATCATCATTATTTTTCTTCTTCTTCTTCTTCTCCATTCTTTTATTTTATTTTTATTTTTAGTTTTATGTATATATTATCTATGCCTATGCTAGGCTAAACTTCTTTTTGGTTAAGGGTGATTTCAAAGCCCTAGTTAGTTTTTGTTATGTTTTCGATCTTTATCTTGTTTACTTATATTATGTTTTTGAATTTTAGGTACAATAAGGAGAATGAAGTCAAAAGATGTCAATAATGATGGTAAAGAGCTTACAAAATCATAATCAGAAGATGGAAGAAGACTTGAGAGTCAAAAAGATCAATTTCTGGTTGCAAAGCAAGAAGGCAGATTTGATCTCCGGAGCTTGTTGCAAGGAAAAATGTTGTTGAAGTCCTTATTTGAAGAAAATTTCTCTTGACTTTTGAAGCTGACTTGAATATCTTTCCTACGGTAGTTTACACGCCCAAATCGGACAAGAAATAGTCATCCAAATCAGCCGAAGAAGTGCGAGACGATGCAGCAGAAAATGGAAAGCAGAGAGCTCAGTGCCACGGCGGCCCATTTCCGGCGCTGCAGTGCCAAAGGTTCGGGAAAAACTGCAAAAGAAAAAAAAGAAGCAAAAACGTGATTTTTCTGCCTCCAAGCTTACTTGTGCTGCAAGGACTTGTTCTCAGGGTTTTAAAACTCTATAAATACCATCTTTTGAGCCACAAACCAAACATCTTTTGAGGAGACTCAAGGATCATCATTATTCTTCTTCTTCTCCATTCTTTTCTTTTCTTTTATTTTTAGTTTTATGTATATATTATCTATGCCTATGCTAGGCTAAACTTCTATTTGGTTAAGGGTGATTTCAAAGCCCTAGACATGTTTTGTAATTGATTTTCAGATTCTATCTATCATTAATTTTCTATCAAAGTTGCTTATGTTATTCCATAAGGATTGTTTATGATCTTTGTCTTGATTTGTTTATGTGTACAACTAGATAGATCTTGATAATTATCTAATGCTAGTTTAGGAGTCTTGATCTGTGTAATTGTCTTGATTTCCTATTCATAAGTGGCAATGTGATTAATGATTATGTTAGAGTTTTCGCTAATTGCAAAGTGGAATGTAACATAGGTTAAACAATACGAGCTTATGCGTTTGTTGCCTAGATCAACCTATCTTTCTCATCATAAAGCTTCCATTACATTAAATCTAGAGAGCTTATTTTAGGTTGTCTAGTGATTAGAGATTAAATAGAGAGCTTGTTCTATTTAATGACGAACTAAGGAAAGATTGGGGTAACAGAGCTTGTTGTTATCTACGGTTGATAATTTTGATAGTTAATTGATGTTGATAGATCTGATTATTGATTCTTAATGATGTCTAGTGGTGGAGAATAAACCTTTAGCCATATTTCTCACATCTGATTACTTCATGTTTACTCGCTTTCTTATTTTTATTTATTTGCTTAAGTTTAAACTGATTTCAGAAACCCTTTAAATTTTGTTTTCTTTGAATCTAAGTTTTAAACTAGTGATTGATAAACTAAAATCCAATCTCTGTGGATTCGACCCTTGCATGCTACTTTACTATAATTGACCATATTAAGCGCAAGGTTCAATAAAGATACACTATTTTGAGTGCATCAAGTTTTTGGCGTTGTTGCCGAGGATTGCTTTATTTAGTTTATTTGTTATTTGGTTTATTCTTATTTTCAGTTGTAATTAATTTTATTTTTCTTTTACATACAGGTTTTTGTTTTCAAATTTTGAGCAAAACACGATGGACTTGAGTAATTTAACACTTGAGGAGTTGGTGGCATACATGAACATTGAGAACCAACGAGCCAATCTCACCTCCCCAGTTCAACAATTGGCCATGGGTAATGTGCAACAATCAAGGCAGTGTGGAGTGTGCTTCATGATGGATTATCCAACCAATTGGTGCCCATACTACCGAAACATAATTTTGAACTAGCCTATGATGTGGAAGGATACCAAAGCCAACAAGGTTCCACCAACAGAAGTGTGATCCTTTCCCAAACACTTACAATGAGGGATGGTGGGATCATCATAATTATGGCTACTCGGGAAATTATGAAGAAATAGATCCTTATGCCAACTACAATCATCTATCGAGCTTCAATCAATCATGGTCTCATGAACAAGATCTTTTTCAACCCCCATCTCAAAACTCAGGTACTTATTTAGAAGACCTTGTCAATACTATTGTCGCTAATACTTTGGAAATTCAACAGGAAGCAAAGGCATTGCAATAGGAAACAAGGGCATATCAACAGGAAACAAGGGCAAGTATCCTGAGTTTGGAAACGCAATTGAGCCAATTGGCTAGTGGTATGGCGCGATGGATAGAAAAAAGATCTGAAGAACTACATGAACATGATCCAAAGGAGAATACTAGTCCAAAACAACTTGAGGATGAAGCATAAAGTCCAAGAGAATCCAAGGATGAGACAAAATTAGAGATGGATTCTATTTTTGAAGATAATGAAGTCACAAATCCAAATAAGAGTACTTCGGCACCTGAGGTAACATTTAAGGTTCCAAATTTTACTAATGTTTCTTGTCCACCTTTTTCTAGTAGATTTGCAAAGTTCAAGGAGGAGGAACATGAACAAGACATGCTGAAAACCTTAAACAGTTTGTTTGTGGATGCCGTTCAACAAGTACCAAAAGATGCACCATTCCTTGATGAGCTATGCACCACAAAGGATGATGGAATACTACTTGTAATGGAGAATGCATCCATTATTGTGCAAAGAAACCGCCCTACAAAACGCATAAATTCGGGAAGTTTCTTGTATGAGCCTGAAAAATCCTAAAAAGTCAAGAAATGGTGTTGGTTAGGTTCAAAACACTAACTCAAGTGCTAATTGGGAAGGCAGTCCAATTAATGAAGAAATTGACAACCTGCCAAACCAGATTTGTTTTCTTTCTTTCATGTTTTGTTTTAACTTTTTTAGTGTTATTTAGTTATTTTTCTTCTATTATTTAGTAGTTCTTTTCCCTTATAATTCTTGCATATGGGGTGATAGCATTACATTGAGAACAATGTAAGAATTAAGTGTAGGGGGAGAATTTAGGATTTCTAAGTTTAGTTTCTTAGTTTAGGTTGGCAATTTTTTTGTTTTGAGTTTTTTTAGTTTGTTTTTAGTGTGTTTTAGTTCTTTTGAATACAATGATGAGATATGAATTGAATAGGTCTAAAATTGATCATCACTGGTAAGATTTTCATGAGAATTAAGTTTGACATTATTATTTTTCATGAGCTATTGTTAATGTCGCAACCTAAAAAATAACAAGTCTCATCACAAGACTTTATTATTCGTTAAGCGTGACATTAAAAAAAAAGGAGGAAAAGTCGACTTAATTCCTCTAGAAAAATGAAGGTTTTGAAAATGACCTTGAAAAAAACATGGAGTCACCACCAATCTTTTTTAGCTAGGTGTGATCGGCCACCTATTAAAACCGATTTTGTAAAACATTTTAAAATTAATTAAAACATTTTTAAACCCAATTTCAAGATTCCGTTTTAAACCAGAGACATCAAAGAAGCGGGTTCGGGACTTGGTTACGTGTGGGGAAGGATTAGCACCTCTACAATGCCCGTATAAAAAGATACCTTATTAATCGTGTGTTATCTCAAGTCTCGGTAAAATGTCAGTTTTTAATTTAGTATTTCAAGTTAATTCCCAATTTAAAGAAAAATAATTCTATTTTTATTTGAAAATAATCCAGAATTTATTAATTCAAAAATTTCCTACATTCTCCGAAAATTCGGCAAAATATAAAATCTTGTATTTATTTAGAAAATTTTCCGAATCATTCTCGTTTTAAGAAAGATATTCCGTTATTAATGATAATTGATGATATCCTCCACGGCAACCCGGAAGAGAACACATGAATTATTTTAACTCGGGAATATCTTTATTTTATTAAAAATCATTATCTTTTTCAAAACATTTTAAAAAAATATATATGAATATGTATGACATAATAAAGATGATATAACAAAGTCTAGATTAATATAATGCAACCTAAATGATATGATATAATTTAAATGACATAGCATATTCTAAATGAAATGAGATATCCTAAATGAAACGACATGTCCTAGGTGGCATAATATGTTCTAAATGAAATGATTTAAATGACATGATATTCTAAATGAAATAAAATATCCTAAATGAAATGAAATATCCTAAGTGACATGAAATGTCATGAAACATAAAATAATGCTACCATGAAATATGCATGAAAATAAGAATAAAAATAATAATGCATGAACATAGCATATGCTAAATAATATGATAAAAATAAATGAATAAATAAAAAAAAGCATAGGATAGCATAAAATATTCAAAACCATATAAAAAATAACATAACACTAAAATACAAATCAAAATAATCACAATGACATAGAAATTATCATAGCAAAAAAAAAAATTCATATATTATACGATATGCATGAATATAGAAAATGCAATGCATGAAAGTGTATTTTTCTCTTTAATTAAGGAAATCCGTATATCTAAAAGGATATCCAGCTACCTTAGGAAATATATAAATTAAATTTTCTAAAATCAAAATACTTTGTGATTGTTTGAAAACAATTTTGAAAGAAACTTGAATGAAGATTAAAACCCTAGCCAAATCCTTTAAAAATGGCTCTAATTTTCTAAGTTTAAAATCCCAGACTTGACTACCCTTAACCCGAGATTTATAAAATCATTTTTAAAGTTTAAAAAGGCTTAGAAACTACCCTAAGACAGTAGATAAATATCCTGATCAGCCACCTCTAAGTAACTTAGCCAAAACAGGAAAATGATTTTTCCTCAAATTCAAATCTGACTCCACTGTCTAGTTTTAAATAACGATTTTTTAACATATTTTTAAAATTTCAAAAAAATATAAAAAATACTAGAGACTCATAACATGCAAAACTACACGAGAAAATATTGACTTAATTTTCTGATTAAAGATGACTTCCCAGAAAAATCGAGAAAGTCCGAGTACTGGGTGGAAAACTGTTTTGCCAAAACACATTTTCTTGCCTTTGATAAAATCATTAAAAAATCAAAGTAAAAATGTTAGAGATGCTCCTAAAGACCCACAAACAGTAACTAACACTTTTAGATAGTTAGAAAAAAATTGGCTAAGAAAAAAAAATCACAAAGGTAGAATAATCAATTTGACAACTCTTTAATTTTTCACAAGTATGCTCAAGTGAGCATGACTTTGAGTCATTGATTGGCCTAAGTCATAAATCATGTGGCATGACATGAGATGCATGAACATACAACAAATATGATGTATGAAATGCATGATTTAAATCTTTAATGATGTGAGAAATGCATGGCAATACAAAATAACCTAAGACCTAAATAGCAAAGCAAATGCATGACAATAAATGTACTCCTAACCTAAGAATGCATGAGATGCATGATAATGCAAATGAGACTTAGACCTAAAGTGACATGAGATGCATGGCAATAAAAAGTGACCTATGACCTAAATAGCATAGCAAATGTATGGCAATACCAATATGATTCTAGACCTTATATGCATGAGAATATGCATGGCAATACCAATATGATTCTAGACCCTAAATGTCATGAGAATGCATGAAAATGGCGTAAACATATAGTAACTAATAAACCTAAAATTAATGCATGAACAAACAGCAACTAATACACAATCTTATGGCATGATAATGCAAAGCAATGGCACCTAAACATAATGCAAATGCACACATAATGCAAGAATTACATGAAGAAACCGAATGGCCATTAAAATAGACTAATGCAATCCTATTTAGCCAATAACACAAACACATGGCAAACCAAATCAAAATTCACAATGTAATGGCATGAAATGCAAACCTATCAATTAGACAAAATGAACATACACACACAAAACCAAATCATGTAGTATAATCCTAGCCAAACAATAACACAAACACATGGAAGCAATAAACTAGCAAACATGATAAACAATGCGAATATGTATAAAAATCTATCTTGGCCGAATTAGACAATATGAGTATAGCATGGTATATATGCATGAAGATCAATGGAAACATGTTAACAAGCAAACATGATAAAAATGCAAACATGCTCAAGAAAATCTATCATGGCCGAATGGAACAACCTAAACTAGCATGGCATTGTCACAAACACATAGCATGGTATATTATTAAACTATCACAATCAAGCTAACCTACCACAAATCAAGCTAATCTAACACAAATAAACTAACCTACCACAAATCAAGCTCATGAATAAAAATCAAACACAAAATCATTTACCTAAAATAACAATCATTCGGCCATGGTGAATTTTTGATGAAAACTTATTGTTTTTTTTATTTTCTTTTAAAAAAAAAACAAAATAGTTGCTTTTCGGAAACAAGTTTATTTCATAATAACAAAGAAAAATCAATCAACAAGCAAGATCATGTCAATAAAATATGAAAAATAAACATGAAAGAGCATAGCTACCTTGCTCTAGCTTTCCAAATCAAGAAGAAAAATGCTAAAACCCTTCCTTTCTTCTTTTTCCTTTCTTTTTTCTCTTTTTTTTTTCTCCTTAGCCCCTACCTCTTTTCCAGCTTTCCACCTTCAAAAACTGATCAGCCCCCCCGTGGTTATCTTTTTCTCATCCAATGGCTATCACTTGAAGATTCTTTCTATGTAAAATCCCACCATTAGATTAGAATAATCAGCCCCTAGATTTATGATGTCATGAAGATGATGTCATAAATAGGATTATAAATATGACATCATCCCCTTCCATCCGTTGGTCCATTTGTTGCAAATTCAAAGGCTTGATTAAAAAAAAAAACTACCTTCTTATTCACTCTTGGCCTTTAGATGAAATGGCTCAACAAAATTAATCTCAATCATGGGCTTGGCTGATTTTCCTCTTAAAATCCAGCCCTGTTCTATTGCAAGAAAAGCCCTTTTCGGTTTTTTCAATAAAATGACTTTTTTGACCCCGAACCTATTAAATAGAAAAAAGACTCCAAATTCAAAATTTATTTTTTCAATACTTCCAAAAAATAAAAAATTGAATTCTGGAAGTTTTCAGAATTGTTCGAGTCCATTTGCTATTTTTTTTGGATTTTTTCTTTCAAAATTGCCCTTTTGTGCACCCGAACTTTCACCAGTTTTAAACGAGCTCCGAATCCAGATTTTTCTTCACCAATCTCTTCCAAATAATTTAAAAGTGTTATCTGGAAGTTTTCATAATTTTTGGAGTTCATTTGCTATTTTTTCGGGATTTATCTGCTTGAATTTCTGCATAGTGGGCCCGAAATTTGGCCATTTTTCAAACGAGCTCTGAATCCAGATTTTCTTTCGCCAATCTCTTCAGAATAATTTAAGAATTAGATCTGCAAATTTTTAGAATTTTTGGAGCTCATTTGGTATTTTTCCCAAATTTTCCAATTTTGCCCTTTTGCCTCCGAAGCCCGATTTTGCTCAAAATGAGTCCGATTTTCAGATTTTCTTTTTCTGGGCCTTTGTCTTATATTGAATTGGAGTTGGTCCAAAAATTCCCAATTTTTACGATCAAATCCCCTTCCGTTTTGATTTTTCCTCTTTTTAGTATCTGAAATCTCATCGTTTTTCCGTTTTTCCACCAATCGGCTCTTTTCTCTGAATTTCTTCAAACTGAGCCTTGTGCTATTCTTGTTTACTCACTCCCCATCAATTAGGGGCTTTAATTTTACCCAATTGGGCCATTTCTGTAATTTTCCCCAATTTCACCAAAATCCACTAAAAACCCTAATTCTCGGTTTTCTTCCGAATTGACTTTTCCTTCAGTTTTTCTTCCAAGTAGCTTCTCCATTACCCGTAGTCAGTGCTTATCTTTCATTTGGAACCCTCAATTTTGACCCATTTGATCGTTCTAGCACTTTTCCCCAAAATTTTCGAACGAGGGTTTCCTTTCTACTGAATCTTCGTAACCCAATTTTCGAACTCCATATTTTTCAATGTAGACCTCGAATTATCAAAATTCTTTCACCATTTTTCAATTGAACTTCAAATCTTGATTTTGAAAGTAGGTTGAATTTTTCATTAGTTGACTTTTTGGGGTTGACTTTTTCAAGTTTTACTTTTTATACTTGTCTTCTTAGACTAAGTCTCGGAGTACCACTTGCAGGATGAGAAAAATCCTTATGCATTCTGAAACATCAATTTAGGATGAAAAAAATATATGTTTTAGTAGTCCGGACAAAATTAGGGGTCTACAGCTGCCCCTCTTTGGCTATTGCTGAGAATCAGGAATCAGGCAAAGATAAACAAACACTAATTTTGTCCAGTTAGTGAAATTACATGTGAAGAGAAAAAGAAAGGGGTTTTCATTTTTTCCATTTTTCATTTTTGTTTTTTTCATCATCATTTTTTTCTTCTTTTTTTTTTTCCATTTTCCATTTATTCATTTTATTTTTTGTTTTGAAAAAGCTGTAAATAGAAGATTTTATCCTTAAATGGAGTTCCCTGACTTATCAAGGCTCGACCCGTTTTAAGGAAACGAGTTCGATTTGCAAGAGAAAAAATGGCCTCAACGATGGTCTCGGGTCTTAACCTGTCTTGTTCTCAGCTGTGATTAAAATTCTGTGCATCTCCTCCGGAAGCTTTAGCTATCACCACTAAAGACTTGCTCTTTTTTTTTTTTTTAAATTGTAAAACTCTGGATATCTCCACAGAGGCTTCGGCTATCACTATCGAAGACTTTCTCACTGTTTAAAATTTGTAAAATTCTGGGTATCTCCTCCAGAAGCTTCAGCTATACCACCGAAGACTTGCTTTTTTTTTTTTTAAAAACTATGGATATCTCCACAGAGGCTTTGGCTATCACCACCAAAGACTTTCTCATTTTAAAACTATAAAACCCTGGATATCTCCACAGAGGCTTTGGCTATCACCACCAAAGACTTTCTCATTTTAAAACTATAAAACCCTGGATATCTCCGCAGAGGCTTCGGCTATCACTACCAAAGATTTTCTCTCTTTTCAAAAAATTTTAAAACTCTGGATATTGGTTCTTGAAAATATGTTAAAGATTATACCTGAAAGCTTTAAGAAGGGATGCAAATGCTTCTTGGTCCAGATGCAGATGTTAAATAAGATGCAAATGTCTTTGATGCAAAGGTAAATGACTTGATTTGATGCAAATGTTTCTTGATGCAAATTCAAATGACTTGGACTGATGCAAATGCTTCTTGATGCAAATGTTGAATAAAATTCTAGGTATCTCCTCCAGAAGCTTCGGCTATCACCACCAAAGACTTGCTCATAATTTTTTTAAAAAACTGTAAAACCCTGGCTATCTCCACCAGAGGCTTCGACTATCATCACCAAAGACTTTCTCATTTTTTTTATTGTAAAACTCTGGGTAACTCATCTAGAAGAAGATTTCTCACTGTTCAAAAATTATAAAACCCTGGATATCTCCACCAGTGGCTTCAACTATCACCACCGAAGACTTGAACACTTTTTTAAAATTTATAAAATTCTGGATATCCCCTCCAGAAGCTTTGGCTATCACCACCAAAGGTTTGCTCATTGTAAAATTTTGGGTAACTCCTCCAGAAGCTTTAGCTATCACCACCAAAGGTTTGCTCATTGTAAAATTCTGGGTAACTCCTCTAGAAGCTTTAGCTATCACTACCGAAGACTTACTCACTTTTAAAAATTTGTAAAATTCTGGGTATCTCCTCCAGAAGCTTCAGCTATCACCTCCGAAGACTTGCCCATTTTAAAAATCGTGTTGAAAATTATACTCAAAAGCTTTGAGAGAGGATGCAGATGCACATGTCTTTAACAAGGTGCTCATGCTTCATGGTGCAAATGTAAATGGCTTGGATTGATGCAAATGCTTCATGATGCAGATGCAGATATCTTTGATTGATGCAGATGCTTCTTGATGCAGATGCAAATGCCCTTAGATTGATGCAACTACTTCATGGAATGATGCAGATGTCTCGATTAATCATGTTCTCATAAGTGGTCTATGAATATTGTAACTACAGTTACCACACAATAATGAAAATGCAATGGTTCTAGAAATGATGCAATTGCTTGAGATGGGGCAAATGCGAATTCCATGAGGATGTAAATGTAAAGGTAAAATGCAGATGCTTATGGAATAATGCTCATGCAAATACCTATGAATGATGCAAATGCTTGCCGACACTGTGCAGATGCAAAAGCTCAATAAAGAGATGAATGCTCAGGAGTGATGCAAATACCCCCAATCATTTTTCTAGACTTTGGCTTAGCTTTTCAGATTCAATTTTCCTCTTCAAATCAGAGTATATCTTCAACTCCTTTTTTTCAATCTTTGGCTATTCTCTTTGCCCCAACAGTTTTCAAACTCTCATCAACAGAGGTCTGAAACGGGTTCTATTTATTCTTCTCATATTTGGAAGTCAAGACCTATCCTAGTAGTTCTATACCTTTGGGTTAGAAAAACCCTTGTCTCATGTCAACATCAAAAATGGGTATTTCAAAAAATATCTTTATTTGTTTTCTCATTTTGAAAACTTTTGAACAAAAATATTAACCCCACAGTGTGTGATTGTACAAATCTTTTGAAAATTGATGATCATTGTTAGAAAATTTTCTAATTGTCAATCTGGGTTTTTTAACTGAGATCGGCAAGGCTTGGTATAACAAAATTTTGGTTGATCGAAGAAAACTTCACAATGAAAAATGTATGTCCTTTCTAGGCTCACAAATGGAACAGGTTTTATAAATCATGAATTCATTGAGAACCAAACAATTCAACATTCTTTTAGTTTCCATATTAAGGCATTTTGACAAGCTTCTAGATTGGCTGGGATGTTTAAACTGGAAAGTTTAATTTTGGAAGAAAAAAATTTTCAGTTTTTGAAGACAATCCTCCGAATAAGAGCTGTTAATTTGGGAGGTTCAAGAATTCCTAGATGTTCCTCGATGGCCACTTCTTCTATTTCACTCTAAACCGCCTATTTTTGGGCTTTCGCCCTAGAGTCCCATTCTTTCTATTTTTTCTTTATTTTTTTGTTGTTCTACCATGCACTTGAGAATTCTGAATTCTTCCACAGTGAAATGATAATTCGATGAGATGAGATAAAATCTGAAGAAAAACCCTTCAAATTAAATATTCATGCTTGATCAAAATGGACTTTTTAAAGCACGTAATGTAGGCCATGGTTCGGGGTTCAGGAAGAAAAGATAAATAGGCCCAAAATATGTGTTTGAGGGTAATTAGGTCAAGGATCATTTCTTGAGGAGGATTTGCTTTGAAGCATTTGCCTCTTTTTGGACTTTTCTGACTTTCTTTTGACTTTGCTCCTTTTCTTCTTTGCTTTTGGCTTTCATTTGCCATACTTTTTCACACAGTTTTTTTGTGTGTTTTTTTTTTCCATTTCTTTTGTTTTGTTCTTGGCTTCCATTTCGCCATCTTTTCCTTTTCCTTTTGACAGAGTGAGCCCATACTCATTTAGGAGCTCAATTTGCTTTGTATCTGTCTTCGAGTTAGGACTCATCTTTGAGAAGATCTTTCCTCACAGTTCCCCCTAGTGTAGAGGGTGATCCTTGATCAGGGTTCAAAGAAGAAAGAATTCTTTTGGCTCAAAATTGGTGATTATGGATAATTTCATTTTGTGAAAGGGATATGAAAGATGGCCATTCATCATATCAAGCACGAATATTCTCATTGAAAAGCAATCCCCAGGGGGAATAGATAATCATAATTTTATTTTGCACTTTGGAATCATCTGAATTCTCATATGCATGATATCATAAATTTTTTTCTTTTTTTTTTCTTCTCTTTTTTCCCGCATGCCTCTAATGATTCATGCATTAATCCATCATTATTCACCATGTATCCATCATTTCCACATATGATGCCACAATTTGATTAACCATGAGGATTTGTATCATTGCGAGGAACATCGCAAGTCTAGGTTTACAATGAAAATGTTGAGTTTCAGTCTTAGGTTTGTTTGAAGTACTAAGGAAAATATTACCCAAAAACAAGTTTTCCCTAGGACATGGGTTAATCTGGTTTGGTCATTGTGCCCCGAGGTGTAAATCATGAAGTGATGTTTGACCAATTAGTGTTTTGTGGATTGGAAAAAGTCTTGAATGATTTTAGCACAATCTTGACACACATCGAATTACCAAAATCTAGATTCTTGAAAGAATGTCTCATTTGTTTGAATTTCAAAGAGTTCGAAAAATTTTCAAAAAGTTCGTTCCTTTGTTCATAGCCTAGACTAGGATTTACATCTTTGCTTATTCTGCAATGAAAATGGTTTATGAAGTTTAATCAATCATATTCTTTGAAGCATTAGGTTTTCCAAATGGTCTCGATTCAAGGGATTTAGGCATCAAAAAACCTAAAAGAGAGAGGGAATATGTTGGGTCATTTCTAACAATGATCATCAATATTCTCGAGAGTGTCCTTATTCCCTATGAAAACCCCTTATTATTGTTTACCACAAATTTTCATGAAGTTTCATTTATTATTATTTTTTTTTAAAAAAAAATTAAATTCAAATGAGTGCTAAAATATAATGAAAACAAACATTTAAATTCAAAATTTATTTATTTCATTAGATGTCAACATGAGACAAGTGCTCTCATCATCACAGTGTATAGAACTACATGCATAAAAAATCCTAATATGATTGTGCACCATGTTTCTTATGACACTTGGCTTTCCCATCTTCAAAACTTATCGACCCAGACTTGATGAGATCCCTGATCTTGTACTTCAAAGCGGGGCAGTTCTCTGTTGAGTGACCTTGATTGCCAGAATGATAACCACAACACTCAGTAGCATCATACCAGCTCGAATAAGGGGGCTTCAGAGGCTTTAATTGCATGGGTGTCACAAGGTGATTCAGGATGAGTTGAGGTAGCAGCTCACTGTATGTCACAGGAATCGGGTCAACCTGATTTCTTTTTTGCTTTTTATGCCCCCTTCGATTATACCCAAGGGTGTTAGATTGATAAACAAATGTAAATTCTGGTGTGGTTGCATGCATTGGTTGGTAAGGATAAGAACCTTGATAGACATTGTTCAAGGTAGAGTAAAATGGCTAATACGAGGAGAATTGGGGAGGTGGGGCAAAGCCTTCCACGACTTGAGTATCTTCTTTTTTCTTTTCAGATGCCCCATTTCTCTCGGTATTGGATGTTCTTTCTCCTTCAATTTTTCCATCCTTGATAGCACTCTCAATCATCTCTCCTGAAATTACCATGTTCAAAAAATTCTTCGTGGTGTTGCCGACAAGTATATCATAGTACGGGGCCTGCAGTGTATTCACAAAAAGGACAGTGGTTTCCTTCTGAGTTAAGGGCAGTTGTACTTGGGCGGCCATGGTCATCCACCGCTGCGCATATTATTTGAAGCTCTCAGTAGCTCTTTTCTTCATATTTTGCAAGGTGAGACGGTCAGGCGCCATATCGGTCATATGCTTGTACTGGTTTAGAAAAGCCCTAGCCAGATCATTCCAAGAGCGAATTCGATCCTTGCTCAACTGACTATACCACCTAATTGTGGACCCGCTGAGGCTATCCTAAAAGTAGTGAATCAAAAGCTTATCATTATCTACAGGACTCGTCATCTTTCGACAGAACATAGTGATGTGGGCTGACGGATCGGTCATCCCGTCATATTTAACAAAGTCAGGGATCTTGAATTTAGGAGGAATGACTAAATCAAGGACAAAACATCGTTCTTTAGCATCCACACTCTTGAATACATCTGTATTTTCTATTGCCTAGAGCCTTTCATCTAACAACTGATATCTCCTTTGGGAATCTGCCAACTCAACCTCATTTAACTCAACCATTTTTAACTTTTCCTGTTCGACTAGGTTGTCTAAGTTCAGGGTTTTGCTGGGGTTAACTGTGTTCTGGCCATCCAACATCATGTCCTCACTCTGACCTTTTTGTGCCTCTAACCCTTCTCTGGCGGCCAAGTTTTCAGTGTATCCTTTTCCCTTGATTACGGTGAACATCAGCTCCATCAATTTAGTCATTTGATCCTTAGATTCTGCTTGAGACTTTGCCAGCTGTTCACACAATTCTTCTTATACCCTTTCTATTCTTTCCATTCGGGCAACTTGTTCATTCTCCATAGCACTAGACTGTATTAAAAGGGTACTTACTTCTTATACCTCTGATTTGAAATGGGAATTCTTTCAAAGACTCTTAAAGCCAAGCCAACTTCTGTTTTATTTCCCCAAATGCATGTCATGATGAAGGAGCCAAGAATGCAATTCGATGCACGTGAAGCCTAAACAATATGATGTATGGACATGTACAGTGGAAACATGCTGACCATGTATGTATTAAATGCAATCACGATGCCAACATGCTGCAAGCAAAGAATAAACAAATCAATGCATGGATATATGCAATGAATGACCATGTATATTTCAGCGTATTTCCCAATGAATGATCATATACACTATAAATGCAACATGATGTTAAATATGATGCATGTAATCAATGAATGATTGACACAGAGTATATAAAAAGAAACTCATGCTAACCATGTGTGTTATGAATGCGACCTAATGCTAACATGATGTATGTAATAAGAAAATTAGTGCTTGAACATATACAGAAAAATCATGCTAACTATGTTTGTCATAAATATGACCTGCTGCTACCAAGATGCATGTATGAATGTATGGTATGACAAATAATTGATCGGATGCAAAATGCAAATGGAAAGATATCATAGAGGAAATAAGAATCAGAGGAACTTAATCATCAACATCTCATAAATTTGAAGCACAACCAATTCATTCCCATATCAATGTTCACAATGGTATAAACCATGTTTTACAAAATTTGAGTAGTGGTTAAAACTGTCTTTACAGGCATTTTATTCTTCCTAGCATCCTAAGGTTATAAGAGTCGGCTACTGAAAAAGTGAAATCCTACTGCATCATATTAGACCGAAGTCTTTCTACATCATTTCCATAAATCTCCCAATCCTAATTACGCTTTCCCAACCCTCTACCAATCAGTGTCTTTGGATCGATCCACTTGATCTCTATAAGAGATTGCACTTTCTTTTTAAAGGCTATACAGTCTTCAATGCTATGGCCAGCAATTCCACAGTGATAATCATATCTTGCATTTGGATTATACCACTTTGGATATGATGGTAACAGGGGTTTCAGCGGGATACAGGCAACTATGTGATTTTGGATCAGTATAGGGAGAAGCTCTTGGTAGCTGATTGGAATGGGATCATACTGCTTTTGAGTCTTGTTTTGGGGTTGTTTCTTAGTCACACATGGCCTAAGAGTTGGGGCACTTGGTGGTGGCACTAAGGTTTGAACCGAAGTGTTCACATGGAGAAGTGGCGGAACAGCATGGTAAGGGTATGGATTTGGACACGGGACCCTTGAAGGCTGTACATAGTTTGAGGTTCTTATCTCGGATGCTTGATAAGGTGATTTATGAAGGAAGAAATATGAACTGCCAATTGGTGGTGATGGAGTGGGATTCAGGGGTCCCGTAGTGATCATCCTAGTGGACAACTGGGCCATAGTAAGGTGAGGATACTGGTTTGGACCTAGGACCAATTGTAGGGACTGTTTGGGATCTGAGGTTTCTATTCTTGGTATCAGGCTCTCGGGTTTAATCATTTTCACGATTTTGTCCATAATTTCATCAGGACTGCAACCTTTGTGGCATTGACAAGTGCAGGATCCAACAAGGATTGTATGTTCTGGACCTAATGGTTTTGGTTGATCCGAAGGCGATGTAGAGTCGTGAGAAAGTTTCCTCTTACCTTTACCCATATCCTCAAACATTTTCATCAATTTGGCGAGCTGTTCTTTCACCTCCCGGATCTCATGTCCAAATTCCTCTTGATTGCGTTCTAAAGCACCCAATCGTTCCTCCGATTCATTCCTCATATCTCAATCCCCTTTCATGCAAATGAAAATGTCATGAGATCAAGAATACAATTATGAATGTACATGCTTTATTCCTATATGCATGAATATACTAATGATTAATGCATGAGCACATACAGAGAAATTATGATGACTATGTATGCCATGTATGCAATCTAATGCCAATATGATGCATTTAAAGAATGAATAAATTGATACATGGATATATACAGAAAAATCATGCTGACTATGAATGCATGAATGCAACCTGATGCCAACATGATACATTTAAAGAATGAATAAATTAATGCACAGGTATATACAAATAATGACCATGCATGTCATAAACGTATTCTACAATGAATGACCATGCATGCTATGACTGTAACATGATGTCAAAATGACACATGTAAAGAATAAATGAATTAACACAAAGATATACACAAAGAAATTAACCAATGATTACACGAAATTGGCAGGACCTAAATCTTGATTATTCAAAAATATCATTATGCAAGATTTGCCTCCAAATTTAATCCATAATTTTTTTGAAACATGTTTTTTCTATGAAAAACTAAACATATTATTTTCAAAAGAATTTTGAGGTAGTGGATCCTACTATTGTACAATATGAAAATGTTCATATAACACTACCGGTTTATGAAATCACCAAATGAGATTATTATCACCATACGTTTATTGCAAAGAATGAGATTAAAAATACAACCATGAATGTACATGCTCTATTCACATATGCATGAAATGTGGAAAATGGAAAATGTCTGAAAAAAGTTTTGATATTTTCAATTTTAAAAAGTTTATGAACACTTGCCCCAACAATATCTAACCATTTAGGCATCACAAAGCCTTTGGGGCGGATTATCATATTTATTACGGGCGATGTATGTTCATCATTGCCCAATCTACAACCCTTATTTAGAGTGTAAAAATAGATAGCAAAAGATCGGAAGCATTCCTCCATGTGTTCCTAGCTTTGGTGTATCTGACAAAAATCCGGCATGGCTTCGCCTAGGTTCACTATATGAGGGTGAATTGGTTCTAAGGTCTCGAATTGTTCCTCACTGTCGCCGGTGAAGGCTAGTAAGGCACCCCGATAAAAGCGGGTTCAATTCTTTAGAGTTCATTTTCCCGACTTATGCGGAGGCTACTGTCGCACGAAGCATAGGAAATCTGATACTCCGAAAGTGTTTCGCTAGCCTATGCGGAGGCTATCGCCGCACGAAGCGTAGGTACTTTACTTACACTTAAAAGGATGAAACCTAGGTATAGGGCTCATGATATGCAAATGCACGTGTAGTGTGTGAGGAGGAACAACAAACCTTTCACCACCTATTCTACACCCGTTATTCTAAATACCCCAACAATTTATTAAAACAAAGATCAAGAATAGTGTAACGCATTAACCAACAATAATGCAATAGTAATATACAACATTAAATAACTAGAAAACAAATAAAATGCATGCATATGAGTATGGCCATATTTATAACATTTTATTATTTTCAAAATTCTCCTTTATTTTAACATAATGTGGGAATTAAAATAAAATACCGGATAAACCAACGAAAACCGAGACTTGGATAACACACGACTAATTCTAGGCCTGACTCTCTAATATCCCCAGTGGAGTCGCCAAGCTGTTGCAACCTAAAAAATAACAAGTCTTATCGCAAGACTTTATTATTCGTTAAGCATGACATTAAAAATAATCGAGGAAAACTCGACTTAATTCCTCTAGAAAAACGAAGGTTTTGAAAATAACCTTGAAAAAGACATGGAGTCGCCACCAATCTTTTTTAGCTAGGTGTGATCGGCCACCTATTAAAACTGGTTTTGTAAAACATTTTTAAAACAAATTTCAAGTCTGCGTTTTAAACCAGAGAAATCAAAGAAGCGGGTTCGAGACTCGGTTACGTGTGGGAAAGGATTAGCACCCCTACAACGCCCGTATAAAACGGTACCTTATTAATCGTGTGTTATCTCAAGTCTCGGTAAAAAGTCGGTTTTTAATTTAGTATTTCAAGTTAATTCCAAATTTAAAGAAAAATAATTCCATTTTTATTTGAAAATAATCCAAAATTTATTAATTCAAAAATTTCTTACATTCCCCGAAAAATTGGCAAAATATAGAAATTTTTATTTATTTAGAAAATTTTTCGAATCATTCTCGTTTTAAGAAAGATATTCCGTTATTAATGATAATTGATGATATCCTCCCCGGCAACCCGAAAGAGAACACATGAATTATTTTAACTCGGGAATATCTTTATTTTATTAAAAATCATTATCTTTTTCAAAATATTTTAAAAAAAATGAATATGAATATGTATGACATAATAAAGATGATATAACAAAGTCTAGATTAATATAATGCAACCTAAATGATATGATATAATTTAAATGACATAGCATATTCTAAATGAAATGAGATATCCTAAATGAAACGACATGTCCTAGGTGGCATAATATGTTTTAAATGAAATGATATGATTTAAATGACATGATATTCTAAATGAAATGAAATATCCTAAATGAAATGAAATATCCTAAGTGACATGAAATGTCATGAAACATAAAATAATGCTACCATGAAATATGCATGAAAATAAGAATAAAAATAATAATGCATGAACATAGCATATGCTAAATAATATGACAAAAATAAATGACTAAATTAAAAAAAGCATTGGATAGCATAAAATATTCAAAACCATATTACAAATAACATAACACTAAAAATACAAATCAAAATAATGACAATAACATAGAAATTATCATAGCAAAAAAAAAAAAAAATTCATATATTATACAATATGCATAAAATATAGAAAATGCAATGCATGAAAGTATATTTTTTCCTTTAATTAAGGAAATTCGTATATCTAAAAAGATATCCAGCTACCTTAGGAAAATATATAAAATTAAATTCTCTAAAATCAAAATACTTTGTGATTGTTTGAAACAAGTTTGAAAGAAACTTGAATAAAGATTAAAACCCTAGCCAAACCCTTTAAAAATAGCTCTAATTTTCTAAGTTTAAAATCTCGGACTTGACCACCCTTAACCCGAGATTTATAAAATCATTTTTAAAGTTTAAAAAGGCTTAGAAACTACCCTAAGACAGTAGATAAATTTCCTAATTAGCCCCATTTAAGTAACTTAGCCAAAACAGGAAAATGATTTTCCCTCAAATTCAAATCTGACTCCACTGTCCAGTTTTAAATAATGATTTTTTAACCTATTTTTAAATTTTCAAAAAAATATAAAAAAAATACTAGAGACTCATAACATGCAAAAATACATGAGTAAAAATTGACTTAATTTTCTGATTAAAGATGACTTCCCAGGAAAATCGAGTAAGTTCAAGTACTAAGTGAAAAGCTGTTTTGCCAAAACACATTTTCTTGCCTTTGATAAAATCATTTAAAAATCAAAGCAAAAATGTTAGAGATGCTCCTAAAGACCCATAGAGAGTAGCTAACACTTTTAGAAAGTTAGACAAAAATTGGCTAAGTAAAAAAAAATCACAAAGGTAGAATAATCAATTTGACAACTCTTTAATTTCCCACAAGTATGCTCAAGTGGGCATGACTTTGAGCCATTGATTGGCCTAAGTCATAAATCATGTGGCATGACATGAGATGCATGAACATACAGCAAATATGATGTATGAAATGCATGATTTAAATCTTTAATGATGTGAGAAATGCATGGCAATACAAAATAACCTAAGACCTAAATAGCATCGCAAATGCATGGCAATAAATGTACTCCTAACCTAAGAATGCATGAGATGCATGATAATGCAAATGAGACTTAGACCTAAAGTGACATGAGATACATGGCAAACAAAGTGACCTAAGACCTAAATAGCATAGCAAATGCATGGCAATACCAATATGATTCTAGATCTTATATGCATGGGAATATGCATGGAAATACCAATATGATTCTAGACCCTAAATGTCATGAGAATGCATGAAAATGGAATAAACATATAGTAACTAATAAACCTAAAATTAATGCATGAACAAAAAGAAACTAATACACAATCTTATGGCATGATAATGCAAAGCAATGGCACCTAAACATAATGCAAATGCACACATAATGCAAGAATTACATGAAGAAACCGAATGGCCATTAAAATAGACTAATGCAATCCTATTTAGCCAATAACACAAACACATGGCAAACCAAATCAAAATTCACAATCTAATGGCATGAAATGCAAACCTATCAACTAGACAAAATGAACATACACACAAAAAACCAAATCATGTAGTATAATCCTAGCCAAACAATAACACAAACACATGGAAGCAATAAACTAGCAAACATGATAAACAATGCGAATATGTATAAAAATCTATCATGGCCGAATTAGACAATATGAGTATAGCATGGTATATATGCATGAAGATCAATGGAAACATGTTAAACAAGCAAACATGATAAAAATGCAAACATGCTCAAGAAAATCTATCATGGCCGAATGGAACAACCTAAACTAGCATGGCATGTCACAAACACATAGCATGGTATATTATTAAACTATCACAATCAAGCTAACCTACCACAAATCAAGCTAATCTAACACAAATAAACTAACCTACCACAAATCAAGCTCATGAATAAAAATCAAACACAAAATCATTTACCCAAAATAGCAACCATTCGACCATGGTGAATTTTTGATGAAAACTTGTTGTTTTTTTATTTTCTTTTTTAAAAAAAAAACAAATTAGTAGCTCTTTAGAAACAAGTTTATTTCATAAAAAAAGAAAAATCAATCAATAAGCAAGGTCATGTCAATAAAATATGAAAAATAAACATGAAAGACCATAGCTACCTTGCTCTAGCTTTCCAAATCAAGAAGAAAAATGCTAAAACCCTTCATTTCTTCTTTCTTTTTTCTCCTATCTTTTTCCTTTCTTTTTTCTCTCTTTTTTCTCCTTAGCTCCTGCCTCTATTCCAGCCTTCCACCTTCAAAAACTGATCAGCCCCCCCTCTAATTAGCCTTGGCCGAATTGTGCCTTCTAGAAGGTAGGTGGTTTTTTTTTCTCATCCAATGACTATCACTTGAAGATGCTTTCTATGTAAAATCCCACCATTAGATTAGAATAATCAGCTTCTAGATTTATGATGTCATGAAGATGATATCATAAATAGGATTATAAATATGACATTATCCCCCTCCGTCCATTGGTCAATTTGTTGCAAGTTCAAAGGCTTGATTAAAAAAAAAAACTACCTTCTTATTCAATCTTGGCCTTTAGATGAAATGGCTCAGCAAAATTAATCTCCATCATGGGCTTGGCTGATTGCCCTCTTAAAATCCAGTCTAATTCCATTGCAAGAAAAGCCATTTTCAGTTTCTTCAATAGAATGACCCTTTTGACCCCTGAACCTAAATAAATAGAAAACGGACTCCAAATTCAAATTTATTTTTTCAATACTTCCAAAAAAATAAAAAAAATTGAATTCTGAAAGTTTTTCAGAATTTTCCGAGTCCATTTGCTATTCTTTTTGGGGTTTTTTTTTTCAAAATTGCCCTTTTGTGCACCCGAACTTTCACCATTTTTAAACGAGCTCCGAATCCAGATTTTTCTTCACCAATCTCTTTCAAATAATTTAAAAGTGTGATCTGGAAGTTTTAATAAATTTTGGAGCTCATTTGCTATTTTTTCGGGATTTATCTGCTTGAATTTCTACTTAATGGGCTCGGGATTTGGTCATTTTGCAACCGAGCTCTGAATCCAGATTTTCTTTCCCCAATCTCTTCAAAATAATTTAAGAATGATATCTGCAAATTTTTAGAATTTTTGGAGCTCATTTGGTATTTTTCCCAAATTTTCTAATTTTGCCTTTTTGCCTCTGAAGCCTGGTTTTGCTCAAAACGAGCCAGATTTTTAGATTTTCTTTTTCTAGGCCTTTTTCATATATTGAATTGGAGTTGGTCCAAAAATGGCCAATTTTACGATCAAATCTCCTTCCGTTTTGATTTTTCCTCTTTTTAGTATCGGGAATCTCCTCGTTTTTTCGTTTTTCCTCCAATCGGCTCTTTTCTCTGAATTTCTTCAAACTGAGCCTTGGGCTATCCTTGTTTACTCACTCCTCATCAATTAGGGGCTTTAGTTTTACCGAATTGGGCCATTTCTGTAATTTTCCCCAATTTCACCAAAATCCACTAAAAACCCTAATTCTCGATTTTCTTCCGAATTGCTTTTCCTTCAGTTTTTCTTCCAAGTAGCTTCTCCATTAACCCATAGTCCGTGCTTATCTTTCATTTGGAAACTTCAATTTTGACCCATTTGATCGTTTTAGCACTTTTCTCCAAATTTTTCGAACTAGGGTTTCCTTTCTACTGAATCTCCGTAACCCAACTTCCGAACTCCGTATCTTTCAATGTAGACCTTGGATTATCAAAATTCTTTCACCATTTTTAAATTGAACTTCAAATCTTGATTTTGAAAGTGGGTTGACTTTTTCAAGTTTGACTTTTTATGCTTGTCTTCTTAGACTAAGTTTCGGAGTACCATCTGCAGGATGAGAAAAGTCCTTTTGCATTCTAAAACATCAATTTAGGAAGAAAACATACCTGTTTTAGTGGTCCGGATAAAATTAGGTGTCTACAGTTAATATGATATGTTGATTGAGAAAGAAGCATGTTTAGACTTAATATTGACTTGTATAATCATCCTTATGAGTTTTGAGCCTATATGATTGATGCATTATACATATCAATCTAATTTCTTTCTTGTGTGCTCTTATGTTTACATGACTCTCTAGAACTTGATTTAAACCTTTTTGAGACTATATTGATGTATGTGACAACATGAATATGATTGAGGCATTAGGATTATAACCAGGGCCAAACAGCCATCCCTTATTAATGTTGCAAGAGAACATCCCCTTAGTGAGCCAATTTGAGCTTATATTGATTAAGCTATTTTATTGGTAACCACATCTTACACCTATCCTAAACACATTTATATCTTTACCCTTGTTCTAAAGATGGACTAGAATGTTTAAGACATATTGCAAAAACAAGGGATATTTTTTGAAATTTTGGGTTAGAACATAAGATAAGTGTGGGGGAGGAGAAAGGCAAAATTCAAGAGAAAAAGAAAAGGGAACATTGTAAAAATACATTCCAAAAAAAAATGAAAAGAAAAAAAAATTAAACCATCTCTTGAACTTCTAGTTAAAGAAAAGAAAAAGAATGTTACAAGGTTGGTTAGAATAAAGCAAAGGCTCAACATGAAATATTCAGCCTATGTGATTATGTACTTCAAGGGAATATTGAGAAAGTTCTATTTGCAAAATCTTATTTTTGTCCCTAAATTCTATGAAGTTTTTGGAACCTTTGTGATATCTTTTGTTTTTATTCTTTAACCACATTTTAACCCATTGGCCCTATTACAACCTTGAATAAAGACCTCTTGATTTATGAAGTTGCATGATCTAAATAGTGGAGAATAGGTGGACAAACAAGTATATGGTAGAACTTTTTTCATGAGATTGATTGAGTGTAAACACTTTACCACTATTTTAAAGACTGAAAATCATGAGAGTATCATATGTGAGAAGTTGAGATTAAGTTTGAATATGCATTATTTTGATTGAGATATGTTATGTTAATATTGGCTTAACTCAAACTATTTACATTCAAGCATGATTTTTTGTGAAATTCTTTGAGTTATTGATTAGTTTAAAAGACTTGTCCAATGATTTTCTCTAATTTATATTGAAAGGATTAGGTATAAATATTTTTAGTATATGTTAGTTTTTCTTATGTTTTCAATGTTTGTGGGTATCGTCCTAATAAACCCTCACGAGACTAAACTCATCCACTAGGGACACCTAGGGGTTTAAAGGCTTGTGTCACATGCTAAGTGCCACCGTGATTTCCTACGAGAGTGGATTAGATTAGATTTTCTTAAATTTTGTTTTCTCGAGGACTAGCAAAAAGCTAAGTGTGGGGGTATTTCATAAGCTCATAAAATATACAGTTTATGCCTTCTTACCTTTAGTTTTTGTTATGTTTTCAATCTTTATCTTGTTTACTTATATTATGCCTTTGAATTTTAGGCACAATAAGGAAAATGAAGTCAAAATATGTCAATAATGATGGTAAAGAGCTTACAAAATCATAATCACAAAATAAAAGAAGACTTGGGAGTCAAAAAGATCAATTTCTGGTTGCAAAGCAAGAAGGCAGATTTGACCTCCGGAGCTTGTTGCAAGGAAAACATGATGTTAAATTCCTTATTTAAAGAAACTATCTTCTTGACTTTTGAAGCTGACTTCAATACCTTTCCAACGGCAAGCAATGATCATCCAAATCAGCCAAATAAGTGAGAGATGATGCAGCAAAAAATGAAAGGCAGAGAGCCCAATGCCCATTTTTGGTGCCGCGGCGCCAAAGGTTCTGGAAAAACCGAAAAAACGTGATTTTTCTGCCTCCAGGCTTACTTGTGCGGCAAGGACTTGTTCCTAGTGTTTTAAAGCTCTATAAATATCATCCTTTGAGTCATAAACTAGACATCTTTTAGGGAGACTCAAGGATCATCATTATTCTTTTTCTTTTTCTTTTTCTTCTTCTCCATTCTTTTATTTTATTTTATTTTCTTTTTAGTTTTATGTATATATTATCTATGCCTATGCATATGCCTATGCTAGACTAAACTTCTCTTTGGTTAAGGGTGATTTCAAAGCCCTAGACATGTTTTGTAATTGATTTTCATATTCTATCTATCATTAATAATCTATCAGAGTTGCTTATGTTCTTCCATAAGAATTGTTTATGATCTTTGTCTTGATTTGTTTAGGTGTACAACTAGATAGATCTTGATAATTATCTAATGCTAGTTTATGAGTCTTGATCCGTGTAATTGTCTTGATTTCCTCTTCATAACTGGCAATTTGTGATTAATGATAATGTCAGAGTTTTCCCTAATTGCAAAGTGGAACATAACATAGGTTAAACAATCCAAGCTTATGTGTTTGTTGCCTAGATCAACCTATCTTTCTCATCATAAAGCTGCCATTACATTAAATCTTGAGAGCTTATTCTAGGTTGTCTAGGGGTTAGAGATTAAATAAAGAGCTTGTTCTATTTAACGACGAACCAAGGAAAGATTGGGGTAACAGAGCTTGTTGTTATCTACGGTTGATAATTTTGATAGTTAATTGATGTTGATAGATCCAATAATTGATTCTTAATGATGTCTAGTGGTGGAGAATGAACCTTTAGGCATATTTCTCACATCTGATTACTTCTTGTTTACTCGCTTTCTTATTTTTATTTGTTTGCTTAAGTTTAAACTGATTTCAAAAACTCTTTAACTTTTTTTTTTTTAATCTAAGTTTTAAACTAGTGATTGGTAAACTAAAACCCAATCTCTGTAGATTCAACCCTTGCATGCTACTTTATTATAATTAACCATATTAACCGCAAGGTTAAATAAAGATACAGTATTTTGAGTGCTTCATCTAGCTTCTTTCTTCAAACACCACACTCATGCTACAGAGGAATCTATGTTCTAGTTGTCAATATAGTTTGGGTTATAAAATCCCTGGGATCAATTCTTTTTTTTTAATGAACATAAAACTATTTCTTTGTAATTGAATTGAAAGAATGTAAAAAAAAAAAATGAAAGAAAGCCAGTTTCAAAAGGACAAAAAGAAAAGGAATTCCCTTTTTTTTTTTAGTTTCAAGTGACATCCAAATCTTTGTTGAAAAATTTTGTTAATTAAACCTTAGATCCAAGAACTCAAGTGGCCATTGCTTACTTTTGTTTTTGAGAGATTTGTATTTTATTCTCTGTTGAAAAAGCATATCTATCGGTAAATTTGAATGAAAATATCAATTAAAAAATAAATACAACATTTTCATTAACTTTTATATAATTTAAAAATAAAAAAATGATGTGGCATGTTGACATGTCTTGAGAACCTTTATTTGGTAAATAACATTAAAATCACCTTATTTTAGGAATAAATTTTTTAAAATACTTGAGTTTGTGAAAAAACTCTAACTTCACCCAATCTCATGGTTTTCTCCTTTATTTCCTATTGTCTATAAAAACTAAAATTACATTGAGTTTAAGGAGAATGAAAATTTGACACAATAAACAAAGTTTATGTTAATATAAAAGATGAAGTGTGGGCTACCACTCGACCTGTTCATGGACGGGGCCACAATTCGATTTTTTTCTTCTCTTACTCAAGCTCGAACCGTAAACTCGTTTACTGTTCATAAATAATTAAATATTTAAAAAATTATTTTTATTTTTATATTTTTATAATTAACTTTAAATAAACTTTTTTATTGAATAAATAATAATACGGAGCTCGACCCAATTTGAGTCGAGCCAGACAGATAGCTCTACCCTTGAACAAGTCTAGCTACCACATGCAAATGCAAAAAACTAAAATCCTTACTTTTGGCTTTATCGGTTATTAAGAGTTTGATCTACCATTTTTTGGTTCACAAACATAAATGGTGCAAGAAATCCTAGTATTAGGCTTATTTGGCCTTTGTTTTTTTGGTAGAATTTTATTTTCAAAGTGAAGATAAAAAGTGAAATTGTTTTAGATCTTAATCCTACTTAAAAGTCTAAAATCAAGATCACCAAAGATGAATGAGCAAAATGAAATATAATATTAGAAAATTGAGGAATGAGAATCATAAAAGACGAGGGAAAAGACATAGTTGAAACTCAAAAAGCTTAGAGAATGAAGCATGAGATTAAAAAGGGGAAGAAAGAGAGTCGATGCTTATTTGTAGGTTATATAGATATGATTTTGTTTGTTTATATTCATTTATCAAATTAAATAAATGATTTTGAATAAAATTTTAATATTTGTTTATTAAATGAGCCGATCTTGAATAAGATGCGTTTAGTTAATTTATGTTTATGAATAAACTCGTTTATAAAATATTTAAAATCCGTTTAAAAATATATATTATAATAATATATTTTTCATTATTTCATTTACTTATTTATTTTTGGTACAAAGGAGGTCATAACATGGGAATAGGAGAAGGGATTGCAAATGTTGAAATTCGAACCTCGGATCTACTGGATATCACCTCTTAAAGGTGGCTGCATAAACCAACTAAGCTAAACCCTAAGTTCATTTATATATTAATATTTTCTAATTTTTATTGATTTTATAATTGATTTGTTTGTTTAAATTTGTTTAATTTTTATTTTGTTTGGTGAGACTAAAATGAATCAAAGTGAGGTAATTGATTAATTGTTTGAATAAATTTTGTTCTTTCTTAGGACAAAAAGTTAATTTTCAAAAACCAATTTTTTATACTTCTCCAAATGTGAAATCTGATATTGTTCGTGATATTGAAGTTGTTACGAGAATGAAACATAGTGTGAAAATGGGTAAATACTTAGGCGTGCCAATTCTTTCACAACGGGTCACTAAAGACACATAAAAGGAGCTGCTTGATAAAGTGAAGCGAAGACTTGGAGGTTGGAAGGCCAATCAATTTTCTCTTGCAGGTCGGACCACTCTTGTTAAATCAGTTACATCTACCATTGCTAATTATACAATGCAATCAACGAAGCTTCCTAACTCGGTTGCAAAGGAAATTGATTATTTGAACAGAAAATTTCTTTGGGGTACAGAAAATCATAAGAAAATATCTCTTGTCAAATGGGATACAGTTTGCCAGCCAAAAAATGGTGGAGGATTAGGAATACGGAAGATTAGTTGTATGAATACATCCCTTCTTACAAAATTAGGATGGAAACTTATGGATGATGACAATGGTCTTTGTGCTCAAGTATTGCGTTCTAAGTACCTTAAAGGTACAAATTTTATTCATGCAACTAAGAAACCTGGTGGTTCGTTTACTTGGAGAAGTTTGCTTAGTTGTAAAGATGTGATCGCTAAAGGTTATGTTAAACTTGTGCATAGTGGAAACTCTACATCATTTTGGCATGATAAATGGCTGTTAGACAAACTTTTAGCTAACTTCTGTTCACAATCAATTCCTGTTCATTTGGAAAATGCTAGAGTTTGTGATGTATATGTTGATGGCCAATGGAGTGGAGATGTTTTGAACTTTTTGCCAAGGGTTGTCAAGGAACCACTTACTTTGGTGTCCCATGTGGAAGTTCATGATGATAAACTTATTTGAACTGGCTCTTCAAATGGAATGTTCTCGGTAAGTTCTTCTTTTAAGTTGTTATTGGTTGGTTCGGCACAATAAGTTGTTGACTAGAGAGGCTTGTGTTAGAAGAAGTTTAACAGATAATACTAGATGCCCAAGGTGCGATCATTTGGTGGAAGACATTCTTCATTTGCTACGAGATTGCCCAAATTCGAGAACTTTGTGGGCAAGATAGTTGCATGGAAGTTATTTTGACTACTTTTACTCTCTTCTTTACATGAAAGGTTGAATTTTAATTTTGATAAGAAAATTACTGGTGGAGAATGAGGTACATTGGCCTACTTGTTTTAGTTTTGTAGCTAGCATATCTGGAAATTACGTAACAATTAACAAATGTATCTCTGAGGTTGATTTTCAATGGCCTGATAATAGTGTTAAAATTGTTGTTAATGACATCAACAACTATGTGAAACACAAGGTGATGGTTGGTACCAAAAGACTAAAGCAACAATGTTTCATTGCATGGGACAGACCACCAAATGGAGTTGTGAAAGTTAATGTTGATGGGGCTGCAATTACTAACCAGGGGAGCTTACCGCTAGAGGGATCTGTCGAGATAGTCAAGGAATGTGGATGTTTGGTTTTCTATTACAGCTTGTTAGAGGCTATATCTTCAAAGCAGAGTTATATGCTATTTTAACAGGTTTCAAATTAGCTTAGCTTGGAACAGAGGCTACAAGAAGGCGATTGTGGAGTCTAATTCTATATTGGCTGTTAATAAAGTCATTCAACCCTTACAAGATAAGGATCGACTAAGTTAGGTAATCTTGGAGTACAAAAAAATTTGTTTCGAAGAATTGGCAGTGTAAGGTGTTGCATATTTGTAGAGAAGCTAATAGATGTGCAGATTTACTTGCTTCTTTGGCTAAGCAACGCAATTGAGGCTTACCTGTTTAGAGCAACCTGTCGCAACCTAAAAAATAACAAGTCTCATCGCAAGATTTTATATTCGTTAAGCGTGATATTAAAAAAAATCGAGAAAAAGTCGATTTAATTCCTCTTGAAAAATGAAAGTTTTGGAAATAACCTTGAAAAAGACATAAAGTCGCCACCAATCTTTTTTAACTAGGTGTGATCGGCAACCTATTAAAATCGGTTTTATAAAATATTTTAAAATTAATTAAAATATTTTTAAAACCAATTTCAAGTCTGCATTTTAAACCAGAGAAAATCGAAGAATCGGGTTCGGGACTCGATTACGTGTGGGGAAGGATTAGCACCCCCACAATGCCCGTATAAAACGGTACCTTATTAATCATGTGTTATCTCAAGTCTCGGTAAAAAATCGATTTTTAATTTAGTAGTTCAAGTTAATTCCCAATTTAAAGAAAAATAATTCTATTTTTTTATTGAAGATGATCCGGAATTTATTAATTCAAAATTTTCCTATATTCCTCAACAAATGTGGCAAAATACAAATTTTTTTATTAGTTTAAAAAAAACTATCCGAATCATTCTCGTTTTATAGAAGATATTCCGTCATTAATAATAATTGATAATATCCTTCCCAGCAAACCCTGCAGAGAACTCATGAATTATTTTAACTCGGGAATATCTTTATTTTATTGAAAATCATTATCATTTTCAAAACATTTAAAAAATATATGAATATGTATATGTGTGACATAAATAAAATGACATAGCAAAGTTTAGATAATATAATGCAACCTAAATAGTATGATATAATTTAAATGTCATAGCATATTCTAAATAAAATGAAATATCCTAAATCATATGATATATTCTAAATGAAATGAAAATACCTAGGTAACATAATATATTCTATATGAAATAAAATATCCTAAGTCACATGATATATTCTAAATGAAATCAAATATCCTAAGTGACATAATATATTCTAAATGAAATGAAATGACCTAGGTAACATAATATATTCTATATGAAATGAAATAATTTAAATGACATGGCAAATACAAATGATATGGCATATAATCTAAATGACATGAAACATAAAATAATGCTATCATATAATATGCATGAAAATAAAAATGAAAATAATAATGCATGAACATAGTATATGCTAAATAATGTGACAAAAATAAATAACTAAATAAAAAGCATAGGATATCATGAAATATTCAAAACCATGTAATAAACAACATAACATCAAAATATAAATAATAAATAATAACAACACCATGGAAATTATCATAGAAAAAATCACATATTATATAGTATGCATGAATACGAAAAATGCAATGCATGAGAATGTATTTTTTCATTTAATTAAGAAAATCCGTATATCTAAAAAGATATTCGGCTACCTTAGAAAAATATATCAAATTAAATATTCTAAAAATAAAATACTTTGTGATTGTTTGAAAACAATTTTGAAAAGCTTAGATTAAAAATAAAACCTAACTAAACCTATTTTTAAATGGCTCTAATTTCCTAAGTTTAAAATCCTGGACTTGACCACCCTTAACCCGAGGTTTATAAAATCAATTTTAGAGTTTAAAAAGGCTTAGAAACTACCCTAAGACAGTAGCTAAACTTCCTAATCAGCCCCCTCTAAGTAACTTAGCCAAAACAGAAAAATGAATTTTCTTCAAATTCAATTTTGACTCCACTGTCCGGTTTTAAAGCACGATTTTTTACCCTATTGTTAAAAATTCAAACAAACCTAAAACAATTACTGGAGACTCAGGACATGTAGAAATACACGGAAAAAAACCAGCTTAAATTTTTGATTAAAGATGACTTCCCAAAAAAATCGGGAAAGTACGAGTACTCGATGAAAAAACTGTTTTGTCAAAACACATTTTTTTTGCCTTTGATAAAATCATTTAAAAATCAAAGTAAAAATGTTAGAGACTCTCCTAAGGACTCACAAACAATAGCTAACACTTTTGAAAAGTTAGGCAAAAGTTGGCTAAGTAAAAAAAATACAAAGGTAGAATAATCAATTTGACAACTCATATTCTAAACAAGTATGCTCAAAATGAGCATGACTTTGAACCATTGATTGGTCTAAGTCATAAATCATGTGGCAAGGACATGAAATGCATGAAAATACAGCAAATATGATGCATGAAATGCATGATTTAAAACCTAAATGACATGAAAAATGCATGGCATCAATAAAATGACCTAGACCTAAATGAACTTGCATGGCATTTAATGCACAACTTAAGTCTAAAATGCATGAATATGCATGGCAAAGCAAACCAATCCTAAACCTAAAAAATGCATGGCAATAACACAAACATATGGCATGCTTAAACAAAATACACAACCAAATATCATGAAAATGCAAACCTATCAACTAACATAACAAAAATGCACACACAAAGCATACAACATGAGGGAGGCTGAATGGTCTCATGCTTAAAATGAGCATGGCATTTTCACAAACACATGATATACTAACATGCATAGCTAAAGAATAATGCTCAAATCATGCAAATATAAAGTAAAGGAATGAAAACCAATAGGCATTTTCACAAACACATGGATTACAAAATGTAAAACATAAACAAACTTAAACATTTTGAAAACAGAAAATCAAAAATGCAAGACAAGTAAAATAAACATGATAACAAGATAATAGACTAAAAAAATGGAAACAAGCAAGCAACCAAATTAAAACAAGCTTCATGTTTATGCATTAGAAGAAAATTTAACGCATTAAAACATGTTAAATATCATTAGAATCATGAAATAAAGAAGCAAAACAGCAACTCCCAAAAATACTAGGCCATTCGGCCAACTCAAAAAGAAAAGGAAAAAAAATTTCAAAAGCTTTTTACAAGAAAGAATCAAGAAGGAACTTAAAGAAGAATATTAAAAACACTTATTTAAAAAGCAAAAAAAAAAAAAAAAAAACTCTCCAAATATCAAATGAAAACAGTAAATCAAGAATGGAAAATCAAAGAAAGTGCAAGAGTATGGTGCTTAAAGCAACCTCTAGAAGCTATATTGCAAGCTTTTTCTCTTCTAACTTTCTTTTCTTTTCTAAACTTTTCTTTTTTTCTTTCAACAATGAAAATCAGCCAAAACTAGAGTGAAAATAGAAAGTGAATAGCTAGTGAATGAAAGAGAGAGACCCCCCATTCCTTGTAGTGGACGAATGGCCCTCCTTTTGCTAGGATGTTGTCATCTTTTCTTCAACCAATTTTGATCCAAAGGCTATTGATCCAAGATGTTTAAAATATGAAATTATCACCCTTAGATTAGACAATCAGCTATTCACAATTACAGCTGTTCAAGAATCTAAAGTCATTATGTTGACACTCTCCCTCTTCATGCATTGGTCCATGTGGCTTAATTGCAAAGGCTTGATCAAAAAATAACTACCTTCCTCTTCATTGTTGGCCTTTTGATTAAAAATCAGAAAATATTTGCCCATCCTTGGGCCTTGGCCAGCTGACCCCTCTTCTTCTAGCCCATGAACCATTTTTTTAAAAGGCAAGAAAAGCCCTTTTCGATTTCTTGGGTAAAATGACCTTTTTGCCCCACGAACATAAATAAATAGCAAATGGACTCCAAATTCAATTTTTATTTTTTCAATACTTCCAAAATAATAAAAAATTGAATTTTGGAGGTTTGCAAATTTTTTTGAGCCCATTTACTATTTATTTGTATTTTTTCTTCCAAAATTGCCCTCTTGTGCTCCCAAACTTTACCATTTTTTAAACGAGCTCCAAATCCAGTTTTTTCTTCACCAATCTCTTCCAAATAATTTAAAAGTGTGATCTGGAAGTTTTCATAATATTTGGATCTCATTTGTTTTTTTTTTGGGATTTATCTGCTTGAATTACTGCATAGTGGGCCCGGGGTTTGGCCATTTTGCAAACGAACTCCGAATCCGGATTTTGTTTTACCAATCTCTTCCAAATTATTTAAGAATGAGATCCATAAATATTTAGAATTTTTGGAGTTCATTTGATATTTTTTCGGGATTTATCTTCTTGAATTTCTACACAAGGGACTCGGGATTTGGCCATTTTGCAAACGAACTCCAAATTAAGATTTTTCTTCGTCAATCTCTTCTAAATGATTTAAGAATGAGATCTGAAATTTTTCAGAATTTTGGAGTTCATTTGCTATTTTCCCAAATTTTCCAATTTTGCTCTTTTACCTTCGAAACTCGATTTTGTTCAAAACAAGTCCGATTTTCAAATTTGTTTTTCAAACTGAGCCTTGGGCTATCCTTGTTTAATCAATCCTCATCCATTAGGGGCTTTAGTCTTACCGAATCGGGTCATTTCTATAATTCTTCCAAATTTCACCGAAATCCACCAAAAACCCTAATTCTCGGTTTTCTTTCGGATTGACTTTTCTTTCAATTTTTCTTCCAAGTTGCTTCTTCATTACCCGTAGTCAATGCTTATCTTTCATTTGGAACCTTAAATTTCGACCAATTTGATCGTTTAAGCAATTTTCCCCAAATTTCCCGAACGAGGATTTCCTTTCTACTGAATCTCCGTAACCTAACTTCCAAACTCCATATCTTTCGATGTAGACCTCGGATTATCAAAATTCTTTTGCCATTTTTCAATTGAACTTCAAATCTTGATTTTGAAAGTGGGTTGACTTTTTTAGTAGTTGACTTTTTAAGGTTGACTTTTTGGGGTTTACTTTTTCAAGTTTGACTTTTTATGCTCGCCTTCTTAGACTTAGTCTCGGAGTACCACTTGCAGGATGAAAAAAGTCCTTTTGCATTTTGAAACATCAATTTAGGAAGAAAACATACCTGTTTTAGTGGTCTGGACAAAATTAGGTGTCTACAGCTGCCCCTCTTTGGCTATTGCTGATAATCAGGAATCAAGCAAAGATAAACAAATACTAATTTTGTCCGGTTAGTGAAATCACATGTGAAGGGGAGGAAAATGGGTTTCATTTTTTCATTTTTTTTTTGGTCTAAAAAAAATTGTAAATAGAAGATATTATCCTTAAACTGAATTCCCTGACTAATCAAGGCTCGACCGTCTTAAGGATTCGAGTTCGATTTGCAAGAGAAGAAAAGACCTCAACAATGGTCTCGAGGGCTTAACCTGTCTTGTGCTAAGCTGTGTTTAAAATTTTGGGTATCTCCTCTAGAAGCTTCGGCTATCACCACCAAAGACTTGCTCAAGCAAATGTAAAACTCTGGATATCTCCACCAGAGGCTTTGGCTATCACCACCAAAGACTTGTTAAAGCAAATGTAAAACTCTGGATATCTCCACTAGAGGCTTTGGTTATCACCAACAAAGACTTGTTAAAGCAAATGTAAAAACTCTGGAAACTTATGCCTGGAGGTCTTAAAAATGGTGCCTGGAGGTCTTAAAAATGGTGCCCGGAGACCTTACCCGTGATTTGAAAATATGCACTGTATGTGACTTTAAAAATGATGCCCGGACGTCTTAAGAATAGTGCTCGGAGGCCTTACCCGTGATTTGAAAAAAAAATGCGCTGTATGCAGCTTTAACAATTATGCCCGGAGGTCTTAAGAATGGTGCCCGGAGGCCTTACCCATGATTTGAAAATACCTCGATGGTGGTCTCAAGGCTCGACTCATTTGATAAAACAGAATGAATTCGATTTAAAAAAGAAAAAAGAAAATACCTCGATGGTGGTCTCAAGGCTCGACTCATTTGATAAAACATAATGAATTCGATTTAAAACAAAAGGAAATACCTCGACGATGGTCTCAAGGCTCGACTCATTTGATAAAACATAATGAATTCGATTTAAAACAAAAGGAAATACCTCGACGGTGGTCTCAAGGCTCAACTCATTTGATAAAATAGAATGAATTCGATTTAAAACAAAAGAAAATACCTCGACGGTGGTCTCAAGGCTCGACTCATTTGATAAAACAGAATGAATTCGATTTAAAACAAAAAGAAATACCTCGACGGTGGTCTCAAAGCTCGACTCATTTGATAAAACAGAATGAATTCGATTAAAACAAAAGGAAATACCTCGACGGTGGTCTCAAGGCTCGACTCATTTGATAAAACAGAATAAATTCGATTTAAAACAAAAGAAAATACTAACAATGATTCTAGGTTTGATTCAAATAAATTTAACATGAAAATGAAAGGAACATACTTCGACGACGGTCTCGGGGCTCGACTCATTTGAGAAGCAAAATGAGTTCGATTTGGAATGAACGTACCTCGATGGTGATCTCGAGGCTTGATTCGTTTGAAAAGCAGAACTAGTTTACTTTGGGGAAGTCCAAGTTTTCCTGATTTCTGCAGTGTTAGCTAAATGCAATGATGAGAATGACATGCTTTGTCAAATGCCTGTATGTTTCCTAAGAATGAATGCATTCAAATGATTGTGTCATGATTTCTAATCCATGGTTTCTTTGAGGTTCACAGATTATCCGACTTCATGACGGAGTCTTCAATTGTTCATTGATGCCATACTTAAGGAACCCTTCACTCAAGATAACTTGTCAAACATTCTCAGTTTCTGACTTTCGCTGAAATTCATAAATTTTCTGACTTCGTGATGGAGTCTCCAACATGTTCAATGTTTTTTTTTTCTTGGTGAACTTTCTAAACCTTTCCTAAGATTTAAATCTATTCTTTAGTAATACTCTGAAATCCTTTTATTTAAAGATTTTTTATTACTAATGATCATTCAATTTAATAACAATCATGATGCATCTCAAAAATGTATGAAAGAAAATATGAATCAAGCAAAAATGTCATGAAAAAGATAACAAGAATTTATTGCAACAAATATTTAAAAAAAAAATTTGTAAAAGTGAATATCAAGGATATAAGAAACAAATGAAAAGTTATAAGTTGTAGATGCCCCGGATAAGGAATATCTTGGACCCCTCCTTTTTCAAACCATCTGAAATTTCTCTTGAATGAGCAATTTACTTGGGTAACCTCTTGGCTTTCGTAGTTACATCAGACTGAGTTGTTCCCTTTTCCTCTGATTTTCAGATACTTTCTCCCCCTTTACACGGAGCATTGATTCGAACTTTAATCAGTACCTGTGCCGCCCTTTGCGGGTTTTCAACTCAAGTGTCCTCCATTCGGTTAAGTCGCCCTTTGCGGGTTTTCGGCTTAAACCTCTCTTTTTACATTCTTTTTTCATTTTCATTTTTTTGTATTCTACCATGCATCTGAAATTTCTAAATGCTTCCAAGGTAAAAATATCAATTCAAAAGATGGAATAAATTCTGAGAACAACTTTTCAAATTAAATATGCTTGATCAAAATGGACTTTCTAAAGCACGTAATGTAGGTCAAGGTTCGGGTTTAGAAAGAAAGGATAAAGTAGGCCTAAAATGTGTTTAAGGGTGATTGAATCAAGGATCATTTCCTGAGGAGAACTCATTCTTGAAACATTTGTCCCTTTTTTGGACTTTCTTTTCTTCTTTTTTGCTTTGTTGGCTTTCATTGGCCACATTTTTCGATGGCTTTCTTTTTGCCATGATTTTTGATTATTTTTCCTCGCATTTTCCCTCCAGTGTAGAGGGTGATCCTTGATCAAGGTTTAAAGAAAGAAATAATTCCTAAGACTCAAAGGGGTAACTAAGGATAATTTTTTCTTAGTGAAAGGAATATGAAAGATGGCCATTCATCATATCAAGCATGGATATTCTCATTAAAAAGCAATCCACATGGGAGATAGATATATAGAATATCTATTTTTACAATTGGAATCATTCGAATTTCCATGTGCACAGCATCACATTTTTTTTTCAAGCATAATACTTCTTCAATTCATCAGCATTCACGGGATTTTTGAAATCTTCCCCGTCCATCCGAGTTAAAATCAATGCTCCTCCAGAAAAAGCTCTTTTTACCAAATAAGGTCCTTCCCAATTTGGGGCCCATTTTCCTCGTGGATCCTTCACTATAGGGAGAATTTTCCTCAGTACCAACTCCCCCTCTCAGAATTGTCTGGGACGAACTTTCTTGTTGTGGGCTCGAATTATCCTTTTCTGATACAACTGCCCATGACAAATTGCTCTCAATATTTTCTCCTCGATGAGATTCAACTGTTCATAATGAGCTCTAACCCATTATGCTTTTTCTAGGCCTACTTCCATCAAAACCAAGGGATTTCAACTTCAATAGGTAGCACTGCTTCCATCCCGTATACCAGGGACAATGGCGTTGCCCCTGTAGATGTGCAAACTGAGGTACGATATGCATGAAGAGCAAAAGGCAAGATCTAATTCCAATCTTTGTACACATTAGTCATCTTCTCAACAATCTTCTTGATGTTCTTATTGGCTACTTCTACTGCTCTATTCATCTTCGGACGGTAAGGTGCCGAATTATGATGTGTGATCTTGAACTGAGTACACACTTCTCTCATCATTTTATTGTTCAAATTGAGAGCATTATCCAAAATAATTCTTGCTGGCAACTCATATCGGCATATGATTTCTTTCTTAACAAATCTACATACCATCGACTTTGTTACATTCGCATGGCAAGCAGCTTCTACCCACTTTGTGAAATAATCTATGGCCACCAAGATGAAACGATGTCCATTTGAAGCTTTCGAGGTAATAGGCCCGATCATATCCATTCCCTATATTGAAAAGGGCCATGGTGCAGTCATGACATGCAATAGCGATGGCAGCACATGAATCTTATCTGCATATATCTGGCATTTATGGAATTTTCGAGAATAACTAATACAATCTCCTTTCATTGTCAGCCAACTACCCTCATAATTTGCTGAGCAAGCATGTGACTATTAGCATGAGTGCCACATATCCCTTCATGGACCTCTTCTATAATTCTCCGAGTTTCAGCAGATCTGACACATCTCAACAGGACTTGGTATTTTCCTTTCTTGTAGAGAATCTCACTGTCTAGAACAAAACTCATTGCTAGCCTTCCAGAGTCTTCTTGTCATTTTCTGTTGCTTGTTCTGGATACTGTTGAATCTTGAAGTACTGCAAGATGTCGTTATACCAAGGGAGGCCATCTGCTTCTTCTTCAATACTCAGACATTGGGTAGGAGACTCATATATACTCATCTTTATTGGCACAACTTCAGCCCCTTCATTCACTTTAAACATTGATGACAAAGTAGCCAGAGCATCTGCCATTCGATTTTCTTCTCGAGGGAAGTAATTGAAATTCACTTCTTCAAATTCCTCTAATAAACTCAATATGAGTTCTCTGTATCAGATTAGCTTTGTATCTCGGGTTTCCCATTCTCTTCGTAGCTGGTATATCACTAGGGCTGAGTCTCCGAAAACTTCCAATACTTTGATCTTTCTGTCCACTGCAGCATGAAGGCCCATAGTACATGCTTCATACTCGACAGTATTGTCTGTACAATCAAAATCCAATCTAGCAGTGAAAGAATAATAATCTTCTTCTGGGGATATGAGCACTGCACCGATTCCATGCCCCATGGCATTAGATGCGCCATCCAAGTACATTTTTCATACTTTCTTCTTCACGGGAATCTCATTTTCTTGTGAAACATACATCAAATCTTCATCCGGGAAGTCAAAGTTCAACGATTCATAATCTTCCACTGCCCGACTTGCTAAGAATTCAGCCACTGCACTACCCTTGATAGCTTTTTGACTTACATATACAATGTCGTACTCTGACAATAAAACCTGTCATCTTGCTGTTCTCCTTGATAAAGAAGGTACTTCCAACATGTACTTGATTGGATCTAGTTTTGGCAATCAACCACGTTGTGTGGTACAACATGTACTGTCTGAGTCTTCGAGCAGTCCAAGCTAAGGCACAGCACAACTTTTCTACCGATGAATATTTCAACTCATAATCTTTGAACTTCTTGCTGAGGTAGTAAACTGCCTGTTCTTTCTTTCCAGTCTCATCAAGCTTCCCCAAAATACAACCCATGGATCTCTCAGATACTGATAAATACAGTATCATTGGTTTATCAGGAACAAGTGGCATTAATACTGGTGGGTTGGATAGATAATGTTTAACCATTTTGAATGCAATCTGACAACCTTTATCCCATTCTCCTGGATCACGTTTTCAAACTAGCTTAAATATTGGATCACATTTGTTGGTTAACTGAGAAATAAACCAAGCAATGTAATTCAATCTCCCCAGGAAGCCTCTTACTTCCTTTTGAGTACGAGGTGGCGGCAAATTCTGGATGGCCTTCACTTTATACGGGTCAATCTCAATTCCCTTTTTGCTGACGACAAGACCCAACAATTTTCCCGAGGTGACTCTAAAAGTACATTTTGCTGGATTTAGCTTGAGTCTAAACTTTCTTAGTCGTTTGAAGAGCTTCTTAAGATTCGTAATATGCTCTTATTTTCCTTGTGTCTTTGCGATCATATCATCAACATAGACCTCAATTCCCTTATGCATCATATCATGAAACAAGGTCGCCATGGCTCTCTGATATGTTGCCCAAGCATTCTTCAACCCAAATGGCATTACCTTGTAGCAGAAGGTTCCTCATATTGTAACAAATGTGGTTTTCTCCATATCTTCCGGTGCCATCTTAATCTGATTGTATCTTGAGAATCCATCCATGAAAGAAAACAGAGAACTCTTCGCCGTATTATCCATCAGAGTATCGATATGGGGCAAAGGGAAATTATCTTTAGGGCTAGCTTTGTTCAAATCTCGATAATCAACGCACATCCGCACCGTGCCATCCTTCTTTGGTACTAGAACAATATTTGCCACCCATTCTGGATATTTTGCCACCTCTAAGAATCCAGCATCAAATTGTTTCTTCACATCCTCTTTTATCTTTAACAGCATGTCTGGCCTCATTCTTCTCAACTTCTATTGGATTGGCTTGCATTCTGGCCTTAAAGGGAGCTTATGAACCACAATATCCGGATCCAACCCTGGCATGTCTTGGTAAGACCATGCAAATACATCCACATATTCTTGGAGTAAGGCTATCAATTCACCCTTTATTGATGATGACAATGAAGTCCCAATTTTGACCTCTTTTATCTCTTTATCATTTCCAATAATTATTTATAAGGAAGTACTTGTTTCTCCTCTTGTTCTTTTTTCCTTAATAAATCCGGAAGTACACCATAATCCTCAGTATCTTCGTTAGCCTCAAAATCACCCGTGCAAATGGGTCTTTCAAAATCAATTTCAGAATTACTGACAGGAAGGTCCTCATATTTTGCATTCGTACACCTGTAAATAGGTGGAGAAGAAACAATATAGGAAAAATATATATAATGAAAACAAAATAAATCGCAAAAATGAAAGAATATGGACACATCAATATGAATAAAATGCATCGTGCTTGTTATTTATTGAATGAAAATGTTTAAACAAAAAGCCCATTACAGAAAAAACTCTTAATATCTCTGGGTAAAGATAATTAAGATTGTTTTTTAAAGTATTAGTTGGAATAGACTTAAAAACTATGGGCAACTCAGTCATACTCCAATTGGTCAGTCTATATCCTAGTGGACAAGGTCGCACTATCGAGTTCGCATTGTCACTTTCCATCCCTTCTTTCCCAGTCATGCAAATTACCATATCCTGAATCTGCCCCCCTTTATTCACATGGAATTTTTTAAAAGCTTGCTCGATCATTATGAGTACATCCTCTGAATTTTTTTCTCTGAATTGAAAACCAGCGGAGTGGAAGTTGTGAAGGATTGGTGGGAAAGTCATGGGTTCCCATTCAATATCCATACCTGCGAAACGGGCCATCATCCTTTGTCAGTTCCTTTCAACTTGTTTTCTCCTCTCATGCGCATTCGGAAGATACCCTAAGCCAAACCGGTCTTTCTTTCCCACTACTTCCATTGCTCGAGCCATCCCTTGAAGATATTTTCCAAGACCTTTTCCAGCCTTGCAGCCTTTTCCCACTGTGGTTCTTACTCCCAACCTTGTGTTCTTGAACAACCTTGGCTTTTGAATTTTTCGTCCTTCAGCGACGAAAACTGCATTTACGAATTTCGAAGATCGAAAAGAACATTCTACGGCATCTTCATTGGGTTCAACATAAGGAGATTTGATAGATGCAGAGGCTATTGTGTCTTCTTCTCCTGATACAGTGACCAAACGGCCCTCTATCACAAATTTCAGCTTTTGGTGGAGAGACGAGGGTACAGCCCCTGCTGAATGTATCCACGGCCTTCCCAACAAGCAATTATAGGAAGGATTAATATCCATGACCTGAAAGTTCACCGTATAGGTGCATGGACCTACCTCTAGAGGAACCTCAATAGTTCCCATTACCTCTCTCCTGGTACCATCGAAAGCCCTGACTACTGTGCAACTCGATAACATATAAGACATATCAACCGCAACTTAGACAGGGTTGCCAGGGGCATTACATTTAATGAAGAACCATTATCCAGAAGCACCCTTGGTAGTATATGCCCCTTGCAGGTAGTTGTTATGTGAAGAGCCTTTGTGGACCCAATACCATTGGGTGGTATTTCATCATAACTTAAATATTTATGGTCGTCTGTCGCAATGTTTCCCACCAGCCTGTCTAACTTTTCTACTGATATGTTGTTAGCCACATATGCCTGATTCAACACTCTCAATAGGGCATTTCTGTGTGGCTCCGAGTTTAATAGCAAAGATAAAATGGAGATTCTTGCTAGCTGACGCTGCAATTGCTCAACCACACTATACTCACTATGTTTTATGGACTTTAAAAACTCACAGGCCTCCTTCTCATTCACCGGCTCTTTTATCCTGTTTACTGGGGCTGATACCCTTTCTGCTTCTTTTGACAAATCCATCTCAATATGGATTGGTTCAGCTACTTTCTTCCCTTTGTCCAGTCCTCCATCCTTTCTTGTTGATCCCTATTCAACAACCTCAAGGGCATAACACATTCCACTTCGTGTTAAGTGCCCCACACCTGTAATATCTTGCTGACTTGAAGACCCGGGCATAACCATGCTGCAGTCATATTTCCATGGTGTAGTTTTGTTTTCCTTGTATGAAAAGGAAGAAGGCAAATCTATGATTAGCTTGGGCACAATTTCCTCAACAATCGGAGTAGTCTTCTCTGGTTCATTATAATAGATGATCAAAGGTCTTCCTATTCCATAGCCAGTTGCATTCTCAATAACCTTTACTTCCTCCTCTATCTCATTGTAAAATTGGGCCTCTCCATCATCCATCATCTTTTGGACTTTAGCCAGAAAGTCCCTGCAGTCTTGTATGATATGACCTTTATATTTATAGAACGGGCACCAATTCTGCACCTTCTTTGCAACCATTTTTAAACTGTCTGCATCCTCCACCACTCATGCCTTAACTATCTCGACCTATACTGTTAACATTGGAGTCTTGACTTCCCTGGCATCTCTTTTTACCCTTTTGACTTCCCCTGTCCATACTGCATTTACCCGATTCTCAACATGATCGGGCAATGGGTTTCCCACTACATTCGGCCCATTCTTTGAACCAAACTTCACAACTCCGGTATTGATTAAACTTTGGACTTTCTTTTTGAAGGCAATACAATCCTCCGCTGAATGCCCTTGAATTCCTGCATCATATGATCAGTTGGTATTTGCATTGTACCATCTTGGGTATGGTGGGGTCAAAGGTTTAAGATATACGGGCGCGACAAGTTGGCCTTGTAGTAATTTAGGATATAGCTCACCATAGGTGGTAGGAATGGGATCAATTGGAGTTTTTGATCATTCCTTGGTGAACGATAGTCATTGCGCGCGAGACCTTAAGTATTTGGGACTGTGTTTCGAGGAAAGGTTATCTGTGGGGATATACCAGTTGGAAACGGCTGTTGTGGTATATTGGTATAAGGGAATGGATTTTGGGTAAGGTGGTTCACATTGGGGTAGTAAGGATTATACCCCGGGTAAAGTGTGTAAAGTGTAGGAGGTGCATAAGATGTAGTAGGAGTATAGGGCCTGGGAGGTGTGTATGGTGTAGGAGGTGTATAGGGGTACTGATGGAAACTGACTGCATGTGTTTCCTCTTTCTTCTTTGTAGGGAAAACTCTCTTCGGGGTAGCAGACTCACCCCTTTTCGTTTTCCCGTTCTTAATGGCAGACTCTATCATCTTCCCGGATATCACCATATCTGCAAAGTCCTTGGTGGAACTCCCCACCAATTTATCATAATAGGGTGCTTTCAAGGTATTGATGAAAAGCACTGTAATTTCCTTGTTGGTTAAAGGGGGTTGCACTTTTGTAGCCAAATCCCTCCATCTCTGAGAATATTCTTTAAAGCTTTCAGTAGCTTTCTTTTTCATGTTTTGCAGAGTTAGATGATCAAGCACCATATTCGTCACATGCTTGTATTGTTCCATGAAAGCTTTGGCTAGATCCATCCAGGAACGGATCTTAGTACTGGTAAGCTGGTTATACCATCGAGTTGCAGACCCTATCAAGCTATCTTTAAAACAATGGATAAGCAATTTTTCGTCTTCATCATGTCTGGTCATCTTTCGGCAGTACATGGTCAGATGCGCTGGTAGGTTGGTAGTTCCGTTATATTTTTCAAAGTTTGATACTTTGAACTTTGGAGGAATCACCAGACCATGCACTAAACTCATCTCTTTGGCATCCAGACTGCCAAATAGCTCCGCTCCTTCAACTACCCTCAATCTTTCCTCCACTAGCTGATATTGTTTTTGGGATTCTGCCGTTTCAACCCTCTTCAGCTCTGTCATCTTTGCCTTTTCCTTTTTAGCCAATTCTTCAAAGTCTGGAATATCCATATCAATTGGATTAACCCCAATATTACCCCTTTTAGGACCAAAATTCTGTGCTTCAGCCGCTGGTTGGATGTAAATATAGGATGCTGCCCCAGTCAGAAGTTCATTTCCCATATGCTGGGATGTCTGGCCATTCTTCTGTACCACCTCTGGTCGGTCTTCCTGGTTTACTGCCCCTATTCCTGTAACTGAATTTTTCCCTGGCCATTTCTGCCTTATCATGGTATTCATCATCTCCATGAGTTTGGTCATTTGTTCCCGTGACTCCTCTTGAGACTTAGCCAACTGAATCTGCAGTTCCTTTTGAATTCTTTCCATCCTTTCAATTCTAGCAAGCTGATCGTTCTCCATAGCTCTTGCTTGAGATCGAGTATTGTAGGGGTGTCGAAAGTTTGATTCTTTCTGAGTGTGACCAATTGTACCTTTAGTTTTAAAAACCATGGATTAGAAATTATTGACACATTTTTTATTTTATAAAAATGAATGAATGAATAAATGACTACATGTTAATGAATGAACAAATAAGTAAATGACTAAGTGTATGAATATGAATGAATAATTATAAAGAATAAATGAAGGGACAAATAAATAAATGACTAAGTGTATGAACAATTTATAAAGAATAAATGAATCAATGAACAAACAAACAAAATATATAAAGGAAAGAACAAATGAATGATGAATGCATTTAAAAGTATTGGCCCCGGGATAATTCCAACCAAACGGTCTTTCATTGATTTCTTGGAACTAAATACATCAAAGATAAAAGATCACTGCTTAAGACAATCTAATAATCTATCTATCCTAATTTAAAAAAGCTAGTACAAAACACCGGTCCTACAGTAACTTCCTCGGATCTTGGACCTTTTTCACTGTCCTCTTTTGATTGCCTTGCTCTTCCATCTGACCCCTACTTGTTCACGGCCCTTTTACATGTCAGCAGAAGCATCACCGTGTAATCTTTCCTTAGCTTGTTTCTCCAGTTGATTGGCTTGGGCTTTCTTATGCTTTTCTCTCTCTTTCCAATAGTTCTTCTCCTTCTTGAGGTTTTTGACCTCTTGCTCCCATTCCCCGAAAGTCTTGAGGGTCCCCTCAAATATGAGCTCGAAGCGGTACCTCTTTTTCTCCAAGTGTAATTCCTGAAGATCACTCTTAGCAGTGTCCCTTTCTCTCTTGATCTTTTTCTTTTCTCTTTCCCGAGCTGGTTCCCTATTTTTTCACATTTTCAAACTCTTCTTGCAATCTGGCAATTTCCTTGCTCATTTGGGATTTTTCTTTTTCGAATTCTGCCCTTGCAATTTCTAATTCTGATGGCACTTCCTTAGGTGGTGGACTCTGGACCTCTTTTCCATTTGATGTCAACAACCTATCATTAACCCTTAATTCCTTCCATACCAGGTAATCAGGTGTGACGATGTCGGCATATCTAGCTACCTCTACCCAATGAGTTTCCTTCCATGCTACTACAATCTCACGTACCTTTCCCGAGTATCCGTCTTCCCCATAAGAAAATTCCAAATTACTAAGGTCATGGGTCATAGGAGTAAATTGACGGGATTCCGATTGTCTTAGTACCAGCAGTGGTGCATAGCTCACTCCTCCCCATACTCTCAATAATGGAACAGAAGCTTTATCTCCGCACTTATACAATGTCGGCATAGGAGCTATCCATGGAGCTCTCCAAATTATCATCTCAGCCCTAATATTCCGGAATATGTTGACCCATTGTTCCTCAATCCTATTTTCAAGCCAATCCCTCTTAAGAAATTCACCAATTGGTGCAAAAGACTTCCAATATGAGCGAAGAGGGTAATTTTCATGTTTACAAAAATGGCTCTGAACCCATATGTAAAGAAGCTGTATACAACCTATAAAATGCCCTTTTCCTTTCCGTTTACAGAAATTCAGCAATCGGATTATTTCTTCTATAATTGCCGGGGCTGAGTTTATCCTCTGCTCAAGCCTCCTAAAAACATAAAAGATCGCTACATCCACATACCCTAATGTCTTTGGGAAGATAACTAAACCATAGATAGCCAAAGAAGAAATATTCCTTACTGTCTCCTTACTTGAATGTCTATGGATTAAGGTCTGTAAAATATCCCATGATATACAGTAGCTTACCCTTTTTCGGACAACATGGCTTTCGACCTAATTTCTTTCCACTCCCAGAATCTTAGACACCTTTTTCTTGAAACACGACGTCTTTGTATCCTTCAAATAAATACGATCAGGAATAACATTCTCAATATGCAGCAAGGTCGAATATTCCTCTATGGTTGGAGTCATATCCTCTCGGTTGAAGGTAAAACACCGATAAACGGGATTCCAGAATTGCACCTCAGCCCGGATCACCTCACCATTGACCTTAACCTGAACTAACAGTGCTATGTCCCCATAAATCTGAGTGAAGGCTTCTTTTTTTGATATGTTCCATTGATTCCATATATCCATCAATTCACGGAGATCATTTTGCTTGATAGTAAGATCAACCTCGGCTGGCAATGCTGACACATATCCTTTTTTCAAACAATCCCCATTATCTTGCTGACCTTTCTCGGACTGTTTCCTAACCTCTAAATACTTCTCGACCACTCAGTCATTCTGACCCTCCATGAAAGCCCTTTTGGTTGAATATTATCCCGAGACCAATAACCTTCCATGTGCAAAAAATGATGACAAGAATGCCAAAAAAAAAAAAAAACAAAAAGCAACAACAAAAAGAAAAAGAAAATGAATTAGCAACGGGAATAAATTCGAATAATACAAAAAACATATAATTCAAAACAATAATTATCCCTGAGGACGCCAACAAAATTTCGGCATTATAACACCTTTGGGATGACATACCAACACTTATTACGGGCATTGTGATGTACGTTCATCATTGTCCAATTTTCAAAAATAAACTTATTCGAAAAGTAGAATAGAAGGTAAAAGGATTGGAAATATTCCTCCATGTGTTCTCAACTTCGGAATATCTAATTGGAAATCCGGCATGGCTTCGCCTAGGTTCACTATATGAAGGTGAATCAGTTCTAAAAGCCCAAATTGTTCCTCACTGTCTCCCTTGAAGGCTAGTAAGGCACCCCAATATTAGCGGGTTCAATTCGTTAGAGTCTATTTCCCTAGCCCATGCGGATTGTTAATCACGAAGGCTTAGTTACTTTGCTCCCACCTAAAAGGACGGAACCCGGGTATAGGGCTTATGATATGCAATTGCACGTGTAGTGTGTGAGGAGCAATAACAAACCTTTCACCGCCTATTCTATATCCCTTATTCTAAATGCCCCAACAAGATTAAACAACATAAGTCATCAATTAATCAACAAATGAATATATGCACCAAAATAACCAGAGAACAATTATAATATGTATTCACATGAATATGGACATATTTAAAAATATTTTATTATGTTTGAAATTATCCTTATTAAAAAATGTGGGAATTAAAATTAAATACCAATTAAACCAACAAAACCGAGACTTTGATAACACACGACTAATTCTAGGCCTGACTCTCTAATAGTCCCCAGCGGAGTTGCCAAGCTGTCGCAACTTAAAAAATAACAAGTCTCATTGCAAGAATTTATATTCGTTAAGCGCGACATTAAAAAAAACCAAGAAAAAGTCGACTTAATTTCTCTTGAAAAATGAAGGTTTTGGAAATGACCTTGAAATAGACATGGAGTCGCCACCTATCTTTTTTAGCTAGGTGTGATCGGCCACCTATTAAGATCATTTTTATAAAATATTTTAAAATTAATTAAAACATTTTTAAACCAATTTCAAGTCTGCGTTTTAAACCAGAGAAAATCGAAGAATCGGGTTCGGGACTCGATTACGTGTGGGGAAGGATTTGCCCCCCACAACGCCTATATAAAACGGTACCTTATTAATCATGTGTATCTCAAGTCTCGGTAAAAAACCGATTTCTAATTTAGTATTTCAAGTTAATTCCCAATTTAAAGAAAAATAATTCCATTTTTTTATTGAAAATGATCTGAAATTTATTAATTCAAAATTTTCCTATATTTCCCAATAAACGTGGCAAAATATAGAAATTTTTATTAGTTAAAAAAAAACTTTCCGAATCATTCTCGTTTTAAAGAAGATATTGTTATTAATGATAATTGATGATATCCTCCTCAGCAAACCCGGCAGAGAACTCATGAATTATTTTAACTCGGGAATATCTTTATTTTATTGAAAATCATTACTTTTTTCAAAACATTTAAAAAAAATATGAATATGTGTGACATAAATAAAATGACATAGCAAAGTCTAGATAATATAATGCAACCTAAATGGTAGATATAATTTAAATGTCATAACATATTCTAAATAAAATGAAATATCCTAAGTCATATGATATATTATAATGAAATGAAATGACCTAGGTAACATAATATATTCTATATGAAATAAAATATCCTAAGTCACATGATATATTCTAAATGAAATGAAATATTCTAAGTGACATAATATATTCTAAATGAAATGAAATGACCTAGGTAACATATTATATTCTATATAAAATGAAATAATTTAAATGACATGGCAAATATAAATGATATGGCATATAATCTAAATGACATGAAACATAAAATAATGCTATCATATAATATGCATGAAAATAAAAATGAAAATAATAATGCATGAACATAGTATATGCAAAATAATGTGACAAAAAAAATAACTAAATAAAAAGCATAGGATATCATGAAATATTCAAAACCATATAATAAACAACATAACATCAAAATATAAATAATAAATAATAACAACACCATGGAAATTATCATAGCAAAAATCACATATTATACAGTATGCATGAATATGGAAAATGCAATGCATGAGAATGTAATTTTTTCCTTTAATTAAGAAAATCCGTATATCTAAAAAGATATCCGGCTACCTTAGGAAAATATATCAAATTAAATATTATAAAAACAAAATACTTTGTGATTGTTTGAAAACAATTTTGAAAAGCTTAGATTAAAAATAAAACCTAACTAAACCTATTTTTAAATGGCTCTAATTTCCTAAGTCTAAAATCTCGGACTTGACCACCCTTAACCTGAGGTTTATAAAATCAATTTTAGAGTTTAAAAAGGCTTAGAAACTACCTTAATACAGTAGCTACACTTCCTAATCAGCCCCCTCTAAGTAACTTAGCCAAAACAGAAAAATGAATTTTCTTCAAATTTAATTCTGACTCCACTGTCCGATTTTAAAGCACGATATTTTACCCTATTTTTAAAAATTCAAAAAAATCTAAAAAAAATACTAGAGACTCGAGACATGTAAAACTACACGGGAAAAATCGGCTTAATTTTTTTATTAAAGATAACTACCCAGAAAAATCGGGAAAGTGCGAGTACTGGATGAAAAAACTATTTTGTCAAAACACATTTTTTTGCCTTTGATAAAATCATTTAAAAATCAAAGTAAAAATGTTAGAGACTCTCCTAAGGACTCAGAAATAGTAGCTAACACTTTTGAAAAGTTAGGCAAAAATTGGTTAAGTAAAAAAAATCACAAAGGTAGAATAATCAATTTGATAACTCTTTAATTTTCCACCAGTATGCTCAAAATGAGCATGATTTTGAACCATTGAATAGTCTAAGTCATAAATCATATGGCAAGGACATGAAATGCATGAAAATACAGCAAGTATGATGCATGAAATGCATGATTTAAAACCTAAATGACATGAAAAATCCATAGCATCAATAAAATGACCTAGACCTAAATGAACTTGCATGACATTTAATGCAACTTAAGTCTAAAATGCATGAATATGCATGGCAAAACAAACCAATCCTAAACCTAAAAAATGCATGGCAATAACACAAACATATGGCATCCTTAAAGAAAATACACAACCAAATATCATGAAAATGCAAACCTATTAACTAACATAACAAAAATGCTCACACAAAGCATACAACATGAGGGTGGCCAAATGGTCTCATGCTTAAAATGAGCATGGCATTTTCACAAACACATGATATACTAACATGCATAGCTAAAGAATAATGCTCAAATCATGCAAATATAAAGTAAAGGCATGAAAACCAATAGGCATTTTCACAAACACATGGATTACAAAATGTAAAACATAAACAAACTTAAACATTTTGAAAACAGAAAAAAAAAATGCAAGACAAGTAAAATAAACATGATAACAAGATAATAGACTAAAAAATGGAAACAAGCAAGCAACCAAATTAAAACAAGCTTCATGTTTATGCATTAAAAGAAGATTTAAAGCATCAAAACTTGTTAAATATCATTAGAATCATGAAATAAAGAAGCAAAACAGCAACTACCAAAAATACTAGGTTATTCGGCCAACTCAAAAAGAAAAGGAAAAAAAAATTTCAAAAGCTTTTTACAAGAAAGAATCAAGAAGGAACTTAACGAAGAATATTAAAAACACTTATTTAAAAAGAAAAAAAACTCACCAAATATCAAATGAAAACAGCAAATCAAGAATGAAAAATCAAAGAAAGTGCAAGAGTATGGTGCTTAAAGCAACCTCTAGAAGCTATATTGCAAGCTTTTTCTCTTCTAACTTTCTTTTCTTTTTTTCTTTCAACAATGGAGAGAAAATCAGCCAAAGCAAAAGTGAAAATAGAGAGTGAATAGCTAGTGAATGAAAGAGAGAGACCTCCCTCCTTGTTGTGGCCGAATGGCCCTCCTCTTGCTAGGATGTTGTCATCTTTTCTTCAACCAATTTTGATCCAAAGGCTATTGATCCAAGATGTTTAAAATATGAAATTATCACCCTTAGATTAGGCAATCAGCTATCCACAATTACAGCTGTTCAAGAATCTTAAGCCATTATGTTGACACTCTCCCTCTTCATGCATTGGTCCATGTGGCTTAATTGCAAAGGCTTGATAAAAAAATAACTACCTTCCTATTCATTGTTGGCCTTTTGATTAAAATTCAGAAAATATTTGCCCATCCTTGGGCCTTGTCCGGCTGACCCCTCTTCTTCCAGCCCATGAACCATTTTTTTAAAATTCAACAAAAAGCCCTTTTCGGTTTCTTGAGTAAAATGACCTTTTTGCCCCCCGAACATAAATAAATAGCAAACGGACTCCAAATTAAATTTTTCTTTTTTCAATACTTCCAAAGTAATAAAAAATTGAATTCTTGAGGTTTTCAAAATTTTCCGAGCCCATTTGCTATTTATTTGGATTTTTTCTTCCAAAATTGCCCTTTTATGCTCCCAAATTTTACCATTTTTTAAACGAGCTCCAAATCCAGATTTTTCTTCACCAATCTCTTCCAAATAATTTAAAAGTGTGATCTGGAAGTTTTCATAATTTTTGGAACTCATTTGGTATTTTTTCGGGATTTATCTGCTTGAATTACTGCATAGTGGGCCCGGGATTTGGCCATTTTGCAAACGAACTCCGAATCCAGATTTTCTTTCGCCAATATCTTCCAAATAATTTAAGAATGAGATCTGCAAATTTTAGAATTTTTGGAGTTCATTTGATAACTTTTTGGGATTTATCTTCTTGAATTTCTACATAGAGGACCCGGGATTTGGCCATTTTGCAAACGAACTCCGAATCAAGATTTTTCTTCACCAATCTCTTCGAAATGATTTAAGAATGAGATCTGCAATTTTTCAGAATTTTTGGAGTTCATTTGCTATTTTTTCCGAAATTTTCCAATTTAGCCCTTTTGCATTAGAAACCCGATTTTGCTCAAAACAAGTCCGATTTATAGATTTTCTTCAAGATGAGCCTTGGGCTATCCTTGTTTAGTCACTCCTCATCCATTAGGGGCTTTAGTCTTATCGAATCGGGCCAATTCTGTAATTCTTCCAAATTTCACTGAAATCCACCAAAAATCCTAATTCTCGGTTTTCTTTCGGATTGACTTTTCTTTCAGTTTTTCTTCCAAGTAGCTTCTCCATTACCTGTAGTCAATGCTTATCTTTCATTTGGAACCTTCAATTTCGACCAATTTGATCGTTTAAGCACTTTTCCACAAATTTCCTGAACTAGGATTTTTTTTCTACTGAATCTCCGTAACCCAACTTCCGAACTCCATATCTTTCGATGTAGACCTCGGATTATCAAAATTCTTTCGCCATTTTTCAATTGAACTTCAAATCTTGATTTTGAAAGTGGGTTGACTTTTTTAGTAGTTGACTTTTTGAGGTTGACTTTTTCAAGTTTGACTTTGTATGTTTGTCTTCTTAGACTAAGTTTCAGAATACCACTTGCAGGATGAAAAAAGTCTTTTTACATTCTGAAACATCAATTTTGGAAGAAAATATACATGTTTTAGTGGTCCGGACAAAATTAGGTGTCTACACAACCTTCTTTGCAAGTAGTGCATTGTATGTTAGAAGATTGCTGGGGTATTTCAAGGCCTAGGTCTTATATGACTTAGCAAACTTAGTTTTGCTCCTATTGTCGCAACCTAAAAAATAACAAGTCTCATCGCGAGATAATACTTGTTAAGTGTGACATTAGGGTAACAAAGAAGAAGACGACTTAATTCTTCTTGAAATAAAATGAGGGTTTGAAAACAACCTCGAAAAAACAAATGGAGTCGCCACCAATCTTTTTTGGCTAGCTATGATCGGTCACCTATTAAAACTGGTTTTATAAAACATTTTAAAATTAATTAAAATATTTTTTTAAAATCAATTTCGAAGTCTGCGCTTTTAATCCAGAGAAAACAAAAAAGGGGTTCGGGAGTAGGTTACATGCAGGATAGGATTAGCATCCCCACAACGCCCATATAAAACGGTATCTTATTAATCGTGTGTTATCTCGAGTCTCGGTAAAAAGTCGATTTTGAAACTAGCATTTTAAAATAATTCCCATATTAAAGAAAAATAATCCCATTTTTAGTATAAAAAAAAAATCTGAAATTTATTAACTTAAAATTTTTCTATATTCCCCAGCAAACCCGGCAAAACATAGAAATTTTTATTTATTTAGAAAATTTCCGAATCATTCTCATTTTTTTGAAAGAAAGATATTCCATTATTAATGATAATTGATGATATCCTCCCCAGCAAACCCGGCAGAGAACTCATGAATTATTTTAACTCGGGAATATCCTTATTTAAAAAAAAAAAAAGCATGATCTTTTGGAAAACATTTTTAAAAAAGGTTATGAATATGCAAATCATTACTAATGACATGGATATGGATTAACAACATGGCATGCTTGACATGGCAAAATCTAGATGACATGGCATAATATAAATGACATGGCATATGGATTAACAAGATGGCATGCTTGACATGGTAAAATCTAGATGACATGGCATAATCTAAATGACATTGTAGAATCTAAATGACATGACAAAGATCTAAATAACATGTCAAGAATTAACGACATGATAAAACCTAGATGACATATTAGAAATCTATATGACATAGCAAAAATATAAATTAAATGGCAAACATTATCATAGAAAATTCATAATTATGCCATAATCAAAATGACAACGTAAACTCTAAATCAAAGCAATGACATCACTATGGAATATTCATATATATATATATATATATATATATATATATATATATGGAATTTATAAAACCAAAATAGCAAAAGTTAAATGTCATAAAATATGCATGAATATGAAAAATGCAAATGCATGGAAATATATTTCTCCCACAAAATAAGGATATTCGTATATCTAAAAAGACATCCGAATACCTTTGGAAGAGACCTAAGTTGGATATTCTAACTTGGATTAAAAAAAAGAATTTTTGGACAAAATAAAACTTGGCACGAAAACACCCTTTAAAAGGCTTTAATTTTTCCAAAGTTTCGAAACCCGGGGTTGACCAACCTTGATCTGACTCTTAAAAAATCAAATTTTATGATTAAAATAACTTGTAAATTAACCTAAGGCAGCAACTAATGTTTTAAATCAGCCCCCTCTTAGTGCCTTAAACAAAATAGAAAATTATTAGTTCATAAAAACAAATCTGACTTTTCTGACCAGTTCTGGAAACAAATTTTTTTACCTTTCTAAAAAATTTCAAAAAGAATTGAAAAAATTATATGACACTTAGAACATGTCGACATCTATGGGAAAAAATCTGATTAATTTTTAGACTAAGGATCACCTACCCGAAAATTCATGAAAGACAGAACAGTGGGTAAAAACTACTTAACCAAAAATATTTTTAAACCTTTGATAAAAACGTCCAAAAACCAGAATAAAAATATTAGAGACTCCTCTAAGATCCTACAACCAGTGGTAGAAAATTCTAAAAATTTAGACAAGGGCTTCCAAGCAAAAAAAATCCTAAAGTTAGAAAATCCAACTTGTATTTTAATTTTCCACAAGCAAGATCACGAGAGCTTAGCTTTGAGCCATTGATTGGATTAAGTCAAAAATCAAGTGGGAAATGCAATAATGCATGAAATGAATAACATGGAATATGCATGACCTAGTGTCTCAATGACATGGCAAATGACACGGAATAATGAAAATAACCTAGTGCCTAAATGACATGGATAATGACATGGCATATGAAAATGGACTAATGCTTAAATGACATGTAAAATGACATGGAATAATAAAAATGACCTAATGCTTAAATGACATGGCATATGAAAATGGCCTAAAGCTTAAATGACATGGAAAATGACATGGCATATGAAAATGGCCTAAAGCTTAAATGACATGGAGAATGACATGGCATGCAAAAATGACCTAATGCCTAAATGACATGGAAAATGGCATGGAATAATAAAAATGACCTAATGTCTAAATGTCATAGAAAATGACATGGAATAATAAAAATGACCTAAATGTCTAAGTGACATGGAAAATGACCTAGATGCCTAAATGACATGGTAAATGACATGGCATGCAAAAATGACCTAATGCCTAAATGACATGGAATAATAAAAATGATCTAATGTCTAAGTGTCATGGAATAATAAAAATGACCTAATGTCTAAATGTTATAGAAATGACATGGAATAATAACATGACCTAATGTCTAAATGACATGGAATAATAAAAATGACCTAAATGCCTAAATGACATGGAAAATGACATGGCATGCAAAAATGACCTAAATGCTAAATGACATGGAATAATAAAAATGACCTAATGTCTAAGTGTCATGGAATAATAAAAATGACCTAATGTCTAAATGTTATAGAAAATGACATGGAATAATAACATGACCTAATGTCTAAATGACATGGAATAATAAAAATAACCTAAATGACATGGCATGCAAAAATGACCTAAACGCTAAATGACATGGAAAATGACCTAAATGCCTAAATGACATGGAAAATGGCATGGCATGCAAAAATGATCTAAAAGCCTAAATGACATGTAAAATGACTAAGATGCCTAAATGACATGGAATATGCATGTGATGCAAAATAGCCTAAAAGCCTAAAAAAAATCTACATGGCCGAATGGTCTAAGAACCAAGATGTTGTGAGAATGTCATGAAAAATGACCTAGCTAAATGATATAGAAAATGATGTGAAAAATAAAAATGACCTAAACTATATGAAAATAGGCACAAGATGCAAAAGTATGTCATAAATCGAAATAACAAAATGGTTAGCAAGAATATAAATACACATAAAAATAAATAATAATAAAAATAAACAAGTTAAAATAAGCAAATAATAAAAAAAATATGGAAATAAACTCCATGGTTGGTATATTGGACAAAGCCCACCCTAACCATTATCACTTGATTCTTATCAAAATCATGAAGCCTAACCATTGTTTTATTTATTTTGAAAAAGCAAAAACAACAAGAAAGCTTTCATAAAACCTTTATCAAGCAAAGCAATAGCAGGAAATCACATGGAAAAATAAAGAATAACATGAAAAAAAAGAAGAAAGAAAAAATGTAAAAACCAAAGAGAAATGGCAACCTTAGCAAAAACTTTCTTCCTTTTCTTTGAAAAATCATTTTTCCTAAGGTTTTAGCTACTACCCTCTTTCAAAATCAGCCAACTTGCCTCCTGAAAAATGAAAAAAAAAATAGCCTTGGCCGGCCACTCTATGCTTTTTGTGAAGGGTGGTAGATTAATTCATTTAATTGTCCTCCCCAATCTAAGCCCTTGGATCCAAGATATTTTCATGACAATAAAAATTCCATCTTGCAAATTGATCTTAGCCATTCAAGGATGTACACTTTTCATAAGCTTCCTAAGGCATTGGATGAGCAAGGACATTTCATTTGGCTACATGCATTTCCAACCATTGGATGACTTGTGCTCATCTTTCTTCCACCAATATTGGCCATTGGATAAGGACATTTTCATGACAATAAAAATGTCATCTTGCAATTAGATCTTGGCCATTCAAAGATGTACTCATCTTTTTACAAGGTACTTAGGCCATTGGATGAGCAAGGACATTTCAAGATAGTAAAAATGACATCTTGTAGCTTGATATTGACCACTTGATAAAATGAATTAAATCCCCACCCTTCCTCTATGCATGGTCGGCCAGGGGCCTGGTATGTTCTAGAATTTCTTTCATTTTTTCACCTTTTAGTTTTGCACAATTAGCATTTTTCGATTTCATCGGTAAAATTACATTTTGGCCCCAAACTTGATTTTATTGCAAACGGACCCCAAATCTGGTTTTTCTTTCTCCAATCCATCCAAATAAATATAATATTGAGATCTGGAGATTTTCAAAAAATTTCGAGCTCGTTTCCTACTTTTTCCCAGAATTTTCTCTTGGATTTTTTGGTTAGTGGCACCCAAAATTCACCTTTTTCATTTGAACTCCAATTCTAGATTTTTCTTTACCAATATATTCCAAAAAATATAAAACTCAGGTCTGGAAGTTTTCATAATTTTTAGAGCTTGTTCGCTATTTTTCCCATAATTATCTTTTGGAATTTCGGCTTAGTGCACCCGAACTTTGCCATTTTTCAAATGAGCTCCGATTCTGGATTTTTCTTCACCAAAATCTTCCAAAAATTATAAAACTCGGATCTGGAAATTTTCATAATTTTTGGAGCTTGTTTGCTATTTTTCCCAGAATTATCTTCTAGAATTTCGACTCAGTGTACCCGAACTTTGCCATTTTTCAAATGAGCTCTAATTCCAGATTTTTATTCACCGATCTCTTTCAAAAATTATAAAACTCAGATCTAAAATTTTTCGTAATTTTTGGAGCTCATTTGCTATTTTTCCCGGAATTATCTTCTAGAATTTCGACTTAGTGCACCCGAACTTTGCCATTTTCAAATGAGCTCCGATTCTGGATTTTTATTCTCTGATCTCTTCCAAAAATTGTAAAACTCAGAACTGGAAGTTTTCATAATTTTTGGAGCTCGTTTGCTATTTTTCCCGGAATTATCTTCTGGAATTTCGGCTTAGTGCACCCGAACTTTGCCATTTTTCAAATGAGCTCCGATTCCGGATTTTTATTTTTCGATCTCTTCCAAAAATTATAAAACTAAGAACTACAAGTTTTCATAATTTTTTGAGTTCATTTGCTATTTTTCCCGAAATTATCTTTGGGATTTTCCAATATTGCCCTTCAACCTCCAAAGCCTCGTTTTTACTCAAAACAGGTCCGATTTTCAGATTTCCTTTTTCTACTGCCTTTGTTATATATTGAATTTGAGTTGGTTCGAAAATGCCCAATTTTTAGGATCAAATTCCCCTCCGATTTTGTTTTCCCCTTTTTAAACTCAGGAATTTTCTCGTTTTTCCATTTTTGCTCCAATCGACTCTTCCTTTGGATTCACTTCAAACTGGGCCTCGGGCTATCCTTGTTTACGCATTCTTTATCAACTGGGACTTCAATTTCATTGAATTGGGTCATCTTTACTATTTTTCCCAAATTTGCAAAATTCATCATTTTTAACCAAAACCCTAATTTTCGGTTTTCCTTCCAAATTGACTCTTCCTTTGGTTTTGCTTCCAATTGGCCCTTCCAATACCCGTAGTCATTAATTATATTCCATTTTGGAACCTCCAATTTCGATCAATTTGACCGTTTAAGCAATTTTCCCCAAATTGGCCGATTTAGGGCTTCTCCTACATTGAAATTTTCGCAATCCCTATTCCGAACTCCATATCTTTCGTTGTAGACCTCGGATTATCAAATTTCTTTCACCATTATTCAATTCAACTTCAAATCTTGATTTTGACTAAGGTTGACTTTTTTCGTGGTTGACTTTTTACGGTTGACTTTTTGGAGTTGACTTTTTCGAAGTTGACTTTTTTTAGATGGACTTTTCATGCTGAACTTCGAATCACAAGTCTTGGAGGACCATCTACAAGATGAGAAGAGATTTTTTGCATTCTAAAAAGTAAAAGGAAGAACTTACCTGGTTTAGGGGACCCGGACAAAATTAGGTGTCTACAGCTGCCCCTCTTTGGCTATTGCTGAGAATCAGGAATCAGACAACGATAAATAGACGATAATTTTGTCTGGTTAGTGAAATCACATGTAAAAAAAAAGGAAAAAGAGTTTGCTTTATTCTTCATTTCCATTTATTTCATCATTTTTTTTGTTTTTTTTCGAAAAAAGCTGTAAATAGAAGATTTTGTCCTTAAATTGAGTTCCCTTACTAATCAAGCCTCGACCCGTCTTAAAGAAACAAGTTCGATTTGCAAGAGAAGAAAATACCTCAACGGTGGTCTTGGGGCCTTATCCTAACTTGGTGAAGTCTAACTGGTGAAACCAGAAATTAAAAAGACTTGGGCGAACCCATAGATCGAAAAGTTATCTAGGCGAAACCATAAATAATTTTCAAATGAGATGACTTTGGCGAAACCGGAAGTCGAAAAGTTATCTAGGCGAAAACCATAGATAATTTTCAAATGAGATGACTTGGGCGAAACCAGAAGTCGAAAAGTTATCTAGGCGAAACCATAGATAATTTTCCAATGAGATGACTTGGGCAAAACCAGAAGTCGAAAAGTTATCTAGGCGAAACCATAGATAATTTTCAAATGAGATGACTTGGGCAAAACCAGAAGTCAAAAAGTTATCTAGGCAAAACCATAGATAATCTTCAAATGGGATGACTTGGGCGAAACCAGAAGTCGAAAAGTTAGGCGAAACCATGGATAATTTTCAAATGAGATGACTTGGGCGAAACCAGAAGTCGAAAAGTTATCTAGGCGAAACCATAGATAATTTTTAAATGAGATGACTTGGGCGAAACCAGAAGTCAAAAAAAGATCTAGAAGAAGCCAGAAATTGAAATGACTTGGGTGAAACTGAAAATCGAGAAAGATCTAGATGAAGCCAGAAATTGGAATGTCTTGGGTGAAATCGAAGGTCGAGAAAGATCTGGGTGAAGAGGAGATCTGGTGAAGCCAGGTGTATTTTCTATGAGATGACCTGGGCGAAGCCAAAGGTCGAGAAGAGATCTGGTGAAGCCAGGGGTATTTTCTGAATATGGTGTCTGGATGATGATAACTTGTATAATTATATAGTTCTTAGTTATGTTTTATTATTGTTTTGTGTCAAATACGAGTTATTATTGCTTAGTCTAATTGTGTTTATGATCTTTTATATTTTTATGTAATTTGGTGTTTTTCACGAGTTTCTTTGAGTGATTTCAGATTACTAGGTTAAATCAAGAATTAAGGGCAAATCCAATTCAGTTCCAGTTCCGACACCTTTTTCCATATCAGCTATATCTGGAGTTTCACTGAAGCAATAAGGCTGAATTTTTTACAGTGCATAGTTAAGAGGCATATCTATCTTTTTCATGTTTTACACTTCTTGAAACGGAGTCGTTTTCCCTAGCGAAATCGACCATCAAGTTGGCTGATGTGCAATGACGTCTGTGCTGACCTGTTTTGGTATTTTGACCATATCTTCCGATCCACATGAGCAAATGATCTGATTCCAACGTATATGGATCCATAACTGATAGGGGTATATTGTTCTAGAAGACCATTTGATCAGATCGAGCCTCCAACATTGAAAAAATCGACCATCAAGCTGGCTGATCAGAATTGTCATACAATATGACGAAAATTGTTAGAAAAATGCACCCACCTATTATACCTACCTTTGAAATTTATAAAGCTTGTCTCTTGTCATTTAGCTCTCCAAAATGTGTATAAATAGAGGGCCTTGGATGATTGTAAGAGTATCATTATACATTGGTAGGATATTAGCCATTGTAATAAAATTCTCTAAGTTTTCTTCTTCTTTCCTTTCTCTAGTTTTCTTTTTCTTTATTTACTTATGCTTCTTACATTTCTTTTCATTTTATTCATATCTAGTATGTGTTGCTAATCATATTGTTGAGGTGATGAGGTGAAGCTTTTGGTAAAAATGCTAAGGTTAGTCTCTTAAACATGAGCTAAAATGAATCATCATTTATAAACACTAGTATAGATAATATTTTCTTTTGATTTAAAATCATACTTGCAAAGTAGGGATCTTGATTCATTATTGACAAGGAAAATGGCACAGTAAATGCTTGGTTTAATAACCTTGATTTGTTGTAGACATATACCTTGGCATAAGGAATGCTTGGACTCTTTTTATGAGTTTTGAGGACACCAAATGAACATAATATCATATGCTATGGACGTTGGACAATTTGGACTGAATTGCTAAACCTTCCGATTGGAACCTCCTTTATGTGTGGATTTCAATTGTGTAATAAAACAAGATTAATCTTAGCATAACACCAAGAGTGGATTCTCTAACCTCAACATCTTTTCTTATTGTTTTTTATATCTTGTTTAATTTCTTTTATATTTTGTTTATTTTGTTCTCTAATATCTTGTTTATCTTATTTTGTTGTTGATTCCCTAATATCTTGTTTACTTTCTTTGTCTTATATATTTATAAACTTATACTTACTAATACGCTTCCCTGTGGTTCGACCTCGGACACCCCAGAATTTATTACTTGAACATAACCTGCACTTGGGTTTACGACTCTTAATTGAGTCTCCATCAAGTTTTTGGCGCCGTTGCCGGGGAGGCAATACTAAGTATATAAGTTTATAAGTATATTTATTTTTATTGGCTGGTTATACCGCCTAATTTTCTATATATTTATATTTATATTGTATATTAACTTTGTTTTATTTCTATTGGCTGGTTATACCGCCTAATCTGTATATTAACTTTGTTTTATGCTTGTTTGGCGACGTGATTTTAGATCTCGTCGTTTAGTTAGATTTGATTGTGAAACTTTTTCAGGTAATCTTTCTAATACAACTCCTACCATGGCTGACAATGAAAGTGTTCATGCTAAAGATGAGAACAGACAAGTACGCACCATGCGTGACTACTTGCAACCAACTCGAAGCTCATCACCCTCTTGTTTTATTTTTCCTCTCAATGCAAACAACTTTCGTTTTAAACCAGGTATGATAGCTTTGCTTCCAAATTTCCATGGGTTAGAATCAGAAAGTGCTTACTCGTTTCTAAAAGACTTCGAAGATGTATGTGTCACCTTTAATGACCAACAATGTACAAATGAAATTGTCATGCTAAAATTATTTCCTTTTTCTTTAAAAGATAAAGCAAAAATTTGGCTTCATAATTTAAAACCAAGGTCAATTGGCACATGGCAAGAATTACAAACTGAGTTTCTAAAGAAATTTTTCCCAGCACATAAAACTACTGCTTTGAAAAGACAGATTCAAAATTTTAATCAAAATCAAAATGAAGCATTTTTTCAGTGCTGGGAGCGTTTTAAAGATTTGTTAAGTTCTTGTCCACATCATGGTTTTGAAAAATGGCGTCTTATTAGTTTCTTTTATGAAAGTTTAACTCCCGAAACTAAACAATTTGTTGAAACAATGTGTAACGGTGAGTTTCTAGAAAAAGAACCTGAAGAAGCCTTTGACTACTTAGACCATTTGGCAGATAACTCTCAAGCCTGGCACACAGATAATTCCTCTGAAAGTTCCAATAGATCTAATCTTGTTTCTAACAGAGGTAAATATCATTTTAGTCAAGAAGATGAGATAAAAGCTAAAGTAGCTAATTTGGCTAGAAAGATTGAAGCCATGGAACTTAGAGAAGTAAAAGAAGTCAAAACGGTTAAAAATGAAGAAAGTTGTGGAATTTGTGAAATCATGGGACACCCCACTTCTGAATGTCCAAACATTCCCATTCTTAAAGAAGCGTTGCATGATCAAGTAAATTCCATAAACACATTTAAAAAGCCTTTTCCTTCTCCTTACTCTGAAACGTATAACCCTGAATGGAGAAATCATCCCAACTTCAGTTGGCGGAATAATAATCATGTTCAGGTACCACAATCTCAAAAGCCGGGCAACACTTTTTCCTATCAACCTTCACGTGTACAAACCTTGGAAGAGACATTGCAAGCATTCATGCAAACACAAGCAAATGTGAATAACCAAACTTCACAGGACATCAATGAGATCAAAAACACTTTGTCCACATTGACAGCTTCATTACGCACTCAAGAAAAAGGTAAGTTTCCTGCTCAACCTCAGCCTAACCCTTCTACTCAATGTCTTGTTTCTTGCTCCAATGAAACTCAACAGGAAAATGCCAGTTCTATCACAACTCTTCGAAGTGGAAAGGCAATTGACAAAAACATTCCATCAAAAGACCAAGATCCTCCTTCCCCTCCGAAAAGTAATGGTAAGGATGATGGTAAGTCTGAACTTCTTGAAAATTTGGACAAAGAAAAATGTATGCATCCTGCTCCTTTTCCTCAAAGGTTGCAAACAATAAAGAATTTGAATCAAAATGCAAAAATTTATAAACTTTTCAAACAAGTTAAGATTAACATTCCTTTATTGGATGCAATCAAACAAGTTCCATCTTATGCTAAATTTTTGAAGGACATGTGCACAGTTAAAAGGAAACATAATGTACAAAAGAAAGCATTTCTGACGGAAAGTGTGAGCTCAATCATTCAGCACCTTACTCCACCAAAATTCAAAGATCCTGGATGTCCAACAATCTCATGCATCATTGGAAACACTAGAATAGAACGTGCATTGCTTGATCTTGGTGCTAGTGTTAATCTTTTGCCTTTTTCTGTTTATCAACAGTTAGGTTTAGGTGAACTCAAGGAAACACCTGTTACACTTCAACTAGCTGATCGTTCTGTAAAAATTCCTCGAGGGATAGTTGAAGATGTTTTGGTTCAAATTGAAAATTTTTACTTCCCTGTTGATTTTATTGTTTTGGACACACATCCTGTTTCAAATCCAAATGTTCAAATTCCTGTTATATTAGGCCGTCCATTTCTTGCAACTTCTAATGCTCTGATAAATTGCAGGAATGGTATTTTGAACATTTCTTTTGGAAATATGACTTTAGAATTAAATGTGTTCAACATTTGCAAGCAACCTGGTGATGATTCAGAAGTACATGAAGTGGATTTCATTGAAGAACTTGTTCATGAACATCTCACCACTACCACATTTCATGATCCTTTAGAAGCTTATTTAATTGAATGTGAGTTTGATAATGCTTCAGAAATTTCACACACTGATTCTTTGTTAAATTCTTTTCAGGATAAGCATCGTTGGAAACAAAAGTTTGAGGAACTCCCATCACTCACAAATGTCACTGTACCATCAACTATTGAACCGCCCAAGCTGGATTTAAAACCATTGCCATCCGAGCTAAAATATTCCTTTTTGGGAAAAATTCCTTCTCAATGGAGCCCCCAAGATAAAAGGAAGTTTCTGAATGAGGTAAAGAAGTTCTACTGGGATGACCCTTACTTGTTCAAATATTGTCCTGATCAAATTTTTCGAAGATGCATTCCCGACAATGAGGTAAGTAGTGTAATTAAGTTTTGTCATTCCGAGGCATGTGGTGGTCATTTTTCATCAAAGAAAACTGCTGCAAAAATTTTACAGTGTGGATTTTACTGGCCAACTTTATTCAAAGATGCACATAATTTTTGCAAGACATGTGAAAGTTGTCAAAAATTAGGTTCCATTTCGAAAAGAAACATGATGCCTTTGAACCCAATTCTTGTAATTGAAATTTTTGACTATTGGGGTATTGATTTCATGGGACCATTTCCACCATCTTTTGGTTTCTTATACATTTTAGTTGCAATAGATTATGTTTCAAAGTGGATAGAGGCAATTCCATGTCGAAATAATGATCACAAAACAGTGATTAAATATTTAAAAGAAAATATTTTGAGTCGATTTGGAATTCCTCGATCTATCATAAGTGATGGGGGAACACATTTTTGCAACAAGGTTTTTGAAACATTAATGAAGAAATATGCCATTACACACAAAGTTGCAACCCCTTATCACCCGCAGACAAATGGACAGGTAGAATTAGCAAATAGGGAGATTAAACAAATTTTGGAAAAGACGGTTAATCCAAATCGCAAAGATTGGTCTCTTAGACTTAACGATGCATTATGGGCCTATCGAACAGCTTTTAAAACAGCATTGGGCATGTCTCCTTATAGGCTAGTTTATGAAAAACCTTGTCATTTACCTGTGGAACTTGAGCATAAAGCATATTGGGCCATTAAAATGTTCAACTCAAACCTTGATGACGCGTCTAATTTACGAAAATTACAAATAAATGAACTTGAGGAACTCAGAAATGATGCATATGAGAATTCTAAAATTCATAAAGAAAGAACTAAAGCCTTTCATGACAAGTTAATTTCAAGAAAAACATTTGATGTTGGGCAAAAAGTTCTACTTTATAATTCTAGACTTCACATATTTCCTGGTAAGTTGAGATCAAGATGGACTGTCCCATTTGTGGTTAAGCATGTGTATCATTATGGAGCAGTTGACATTGAAAATCCTCAAAATGGTAACGTATTCAAGGTAAATGGACAAAGACTCAAACTCTTTTTGGAAAATCATGTTACTCAAGAAGAGGTTGTTTTTCTTTCTGATCCTTGTTTTGAAAATAACTAGATGTAAATATAATTTTTACTAATCTTCAAAAAAAAAAATACATTTTTTTAACCCCGGTTAAATGGCGGATAACGGTACTCCGTGATTATTTAAGTCGGTTCCATCAGCTACCCACAAAACTGATATTGTATATAAATTTCTCTTTCAATTTCTCTTTCATTTTATTTTATTTTATTTTTTTCAGGATGGATGATATTCTCACAAGATTGCAGAAACGATTTCCTCTTTTTCCTCGAAATATTTTACTGAAGCTTTACCAAGTTCGATTTGAAAGATTAAGAATGCTTATGCACAAAGGGATTCCTGAAGACATACGTTGGATAATTGAAGCCAAGGTACGTGAAGATGAATATCTTCCTGTTTTGCATTTACCAGGTACAGGTAGAAGCACTTTTGCAAAGAAGCGACGAGCAAAGCGCATGAGTTCAAATTGCCACAAATGTGCACGATGGACGTGTAACGGTAAATGTCGTTCTATTGGGATTCCGTCCTCTAATCGAGATGATAAAATTGAATTCATTAAGGATGGACTGAGTAAGGAGAATTTGGGTAATATCCAACTTTTCCTTGAGACGCGTCCTAGTGGAGACGTACAAAGAGAAATTCTTGATTTATGGCCGCAATTCCAAAGGGAATGGCAACATCTTGGGAATCTGATGTTAAAAGACCCTGTTTGCCAGCTTGTAAGAAAACTGGATAGGAAGCATATCCTCGACTCATAGAAGGCGTTTAAGCCGTTTCTGGACGTAAAACCAGAGGAAGATGCACTAAAAAAAAATGGAAAGTACTTCGTCCCAGCGCATTGAAAAAATTTGTGTCTTTGGAGGTGCTTATCCAGGGAAAAATAAAATATTCGCTGATGAAGACATAAGAGTTGGAGTAATACTTGCCCAACAAAAGATCCAGTTGATTTATGGAGGCGGTAGTTCGGGTTTAATGGGAGCAGTCGCTACAGCAGCACACGCCGGAGGAAGTCCAGTTCTAGGAATCGTGCCAAAACTATTCACAGGTTTTTGTGGACCTACCGTGGGTAAGGAAATACAAGTCTGGAGTATCCCTGAACGGATAACAATCATGTACCATTCTGCCGATGCATTCATTGCTTTACCAGGAGGTCTGGGTACATTGGAAGAAATAGCTTGCGTGGCTTCTTGGTCATCTTTGGTCACAAATAAGAAACCCATTGGTTTGCTTAATATTAATGGTTATTTTAGTAATTTGCTTTCATATTTAGATAATGCTGTGGATAATGGATTCATGTTTTCAGAGGCAAGGAGAACCATAATTTCTGCTACAACCATTGAAGATTTACTCAAAAAGCTCCAAGCTTATGAGTATTTATCTGCTATGGTTGTTTCGCAAAAGCTCGGAAAAAGAAAAAGAGATATGGACGAGCAAGGAGTGGATTGCACTCTGTCTTTGTGACATTATCTAACATTTTGTTTGTTGTGTCTCAGTTATAATAAGTGGTTAGCAACCTCTGCAGGTAATATCTCCTAAATTCTACCTTTAGTAGGGGGTAAGGGACATATTTTGCTAATTTAAAAAAAAAAAAATTGATGTGTTTTAAGCCATTTAGTAGTATTCATTCTGAACAAGGTCTGAGTAAGGGAGACTTGAGACATACCTTGTCAGTTTGATTTTAATCTTTTTATGTTTACTTGTTAATTTTTGTTTAGTATTTTAGGATTAATTAGGTTGCATGAGTTTGTTTTGTTTTGAGTCTTAGTTATTCCTATTCTTATGTTATTAGTTCTTTTCTCTTACACATGATTTTTTCATTTGGGTTAATAGACTTACATTGAGGACAATGTAAGAATTAAGTGTGGGGGGAACGATTTAGGATTTCTTTTATTTTTGTCTACTATTTTTTTTTATGAGTCTTTATTATTATTATTATTATTTTAATGTGTTCTAGTTCCTTTTTAATACAATGATGAGATATGAATTGCATAAGTCTAAAACAGATTTATTAGTGAGAAGATTTTCATGAGAATTGAGCTTGATGTCAACCTTTTTATGAGCCAATGTTAATATGATATGTTGATTGAGAAAGAAGCATGTTTAGATTTAATCTGACTTGTATAATCATCCTTGTGAGTTTTTGAGCCTATAATGATTGATGCATTATACAAATCAATCTAATTTCTTTCTTGAGTGCTCTTATGATTACATGATTCTCTAGAACTTGCTTTAAACCGTTTGAGACTATATTGATACATGTGACAACATGAATATGATAGAGGCATTAGGATTATAACCAGAGCCAAACAGCCATCCATTATTAATGTTCTAAGAGAACATCCCCACTAGTGAGCCAATTTGAGCCTACATTAAATATGCTATTTTATTGGTAACCAGAACTTACACCTAGCCTAAATATACTTATATCCTTACCCTTGTTCTAAAGATGGATTATATATTTTGAGACATATTGCAAAAACAAGGGATACTTTTTGAAAATTTGGGTTAGAACGAAAGATAAGTGTGGGGGAGGAGAGAGGCAAAAGTCAAGAGAAAAAGAAAGGGATCATTGTCAAATACATTCTCATATTAAAAAAAAAAAAATCTTCTCTTGAACTTCTAGTTAAAGTAAAGAAAAAGATGTTACAAAGTTGGTTAGAATGAAGCAAAGGCTCAACATGAATATTTAGCCTATGTTATTATGTGCTTTATAAGAGTTTTGAGACGTTTTATTCGTATGATCTTATTATGTCTCTAAACTCTATGAACTCTTTGGAACCTTTGTGATATCTTTATCCTTTTGTTCTTTAACCACATTATAACCCTTTGGCCCCATTACAACCTTGAAAAAAGACCTCTTGATTTATGAAGTTGTATGATCTAAATAGTGGAGAATAGGTGGACAAGCAAGCATATGGTAGAACTGTTTTCATGAGATTGATTGAGTGTAAACACTTTACCACTACTTTAAAGAGTGAAAATCATGAGAGTATAGTGAGAAGTTGAGATTAAGTTGAATATGCACTATTTTGATTGAAATATGTTATGTTAATATTGGCTTAACTCATTTATTTACATTCAAGCATGAATTTTTGTGAAATTCTTTGAGCTATTGATTAGTTTATAAGACTTGTTCAAAGATTGTCTCTAATTTATATTGAAAGGATTAGGAGTAAATATTTTTAGTGTATGTAGTTTACTTATATTTTAGTTTTTCAATGTTTGTGGGTATCGTTCTAGCAAACCCTCACGAGACTAAACTCGTCCACTAGGGACACCTAGGGGTTTAAAGGCTTGTGTCACATGCTAAGTGCCACCGTGATTTCCAACGAAAATGGATTAGATTAGATTTTCTTATTTTATTTTTATTGAGTCGTTGCTAGGGACTAGCAACAATCTAAGTGTGGAGGTGTGATAACTCGTATAATTATATAGTTCTTAGTTATGTTTTATTATTGTTTTGTGTCAAATACGAGTTATTATTGCTTAGTCTAATTGTGTTTATGATCTTTTATATTTTTATGTAATTTGGTGTTTTTCACGAGTTTCTTTGAGTGATTTCAGATTACTAGGTTAAATCAAGAATTAAGGGCAAATCCAATTCAGTTCCAGTTCCGACACCTTTTGCCATATCAGCTATATCTGGAGTTTCACTGAAGCAATAAGGCTGAAATTTTTACAGTGCATAGTTAAGAGGCATATCTATCTTTTTCATGTTTTACACTTCTTGAAACGGAGTCGTTTTCCCTAGCGAAATCGACCATCTAGTTGGCTGATGTGCAATGACGTCTGTGCTGACCTGTTTTGGTATTTTGACCATATCTTCCGATCCACATGAGCAAATGATCTGATTCCAACGGCTATGGATCCGTAACTGATAGGGGTATATTGTTCTAGAAGACTATTTGATCAGATCGAGCCTCCAACATTGACAAAGTCGACCATCAAGCTGGCTGATCAGAATTGTCATACAATATGACGAAAAGTGTTAGAAAAATGCACCCACCTATTATACCTACCTTTGAAATTTATAAAGCTTGTCTCTTGTCATTTAGCTCTCCAAAATGTGTATAAATAGAGGGCCTTGGATGATTGTAAGAGTATCATTATACATTGGTAGGATATTAGTCTTTGTAATAAAATTCTCTAAGTTTTCTTCTTCTTTCCTTTCTCTAGTTTTCTTTTTCTTTATTTACTTATGCTTCTTACATTTCTTTTCATTTTATTCATATCTAGTATGTGTTGCTAATCATATTGTTGAGGTGATGAGGTGAAGCTTTTGGTAAAAATGCTAAGGTTAGTCTCTTAAACATGAGCTAAAATGAATCATCATTTATAAACACTAGTATAGATAATATTTTCTTTTGATTTAAAATCATACTTGCAAAGTAGGGATCTTGATTCATTATTGACAAGGAAAATGGCACAGTAAATGCTTGGTTTCATAACCTTGATTTGTTGTAGACATATACCTTGGCATAAGGAATGCTTGGACTCTTTTTATGAGTTTTGAGGACACCAAATGAACATAATATCATATGCTATGGACGTTGGACAATTTGGACTAAATTGCTAAACCTTCCGATTGGAACCTCCTTTATGTGTGGATTTCAATTGTGTAATAAAACAAGATTAATCTTAGCATAACACCAAGAGTGGATTCTCTAACCTCAACATCTTTTCTTATTGTTTTTTATATCTTGTTTAATTTCTTTTATATTTTGTTTATTTTGTTCTCTAATATCTTGTTTATCTTATTTTGTTGTTGATTCCCTAATATCTTGTTTACTTTCTTTGTCTTATATATTTATAAACTTATACTTACTAATACGCTTCCCTGTGGTTCGACCTCGGACACCCCAAAATTTATTACTTGAACATAACCTGCACTTGGGTTTACGACTCTTAATTGAGTCTCCATCAGATGACTTATCCATTATTTTTTTAAAATGTGTTGAAAATTTACCTGAAGGTTTTGAGAGAAGATGCAAATGCTTCATGATGCAGATGCAGATGCAAATGTCTTTAATTGATGCAAATGCTTCATGATGCGAATGCAAGATTAAACAAGACGCACATGCTTCGTGGTGCAACTACAAATGTCTTAGATTGATGCAAATGGTTCTTGATACAGGTGTAGAGATTGAACATTATACAAATACATTCTGAATGATGCAAATGCATAGATCAACATTGATGCAACTACTTCATCAAATGATGTAGATGCAAAGATCGACATTGTGCAAATGCTTCTGAATGATACAAATGCAAAGATTAGCAGTATGCAAAATGCTTCTAAATGATGCAAATACAAAGATCAATAGTGATGCAAATTCTTCATGAAAAGATGTAGATGCCTCTTCGAATCATGTTCATGTAAGTGGCTCATGAATGGTATAATTGCAGTTATCTTACAACAATGAAGATGCAATGATCCTAGAAATGATGCAATTGCTTGAGATGACGCAAAAGCAGAATATCCGTGAAGGATGTAACTGTAATGGTAAAATGTAGATGCTCATGGAATAGTGCAAATACAAATACCCATGGATGACGCAAATGTTTGCTGACATGGTGCAAGTGCAAAGCTCAATAAAGTGGTAAGTGCTCATGAATGATGCCAATGTCCCCGATTATTTTTCTAGACTTTGTCTTAGCCTTTCCAATTCATTTTTCCTCTTCAAATCAAAGTGTATCTTGAATACTCGTGCCTCATAAGAGGTCATTCTCCTTTCGGTCTTCGGCTATCTTCTTGCCCCAACAGTTCTCAAACTCTTATCAATGAAAATCTGTTTGTCGAGTTCTATGTCAGGAAGTTAAGGTCAACCCTAGTAGTTCCATACCTTTAGGTTAGAAAAATCCTTGTCTCATGTCAACATCAAAAATGGTTATTTCAAAAAAAAAAAAAAAAAATTATTTGTTTTCACATTTTGAAAAAAATGTACTCACTTAATGAAAACTTCTGAGCCAAAAATATTAACCCCACAGTATGTGATGTACAAATCTCTTAAAGACTGATGATCATCATTAGAAATTTTCTGAACTTCAACTTGGGTTTTTCAACTTGAATTGAAAGACTTGGTACAACAAGATTTTGGTTGGTCTAAGCAAACTGCACAACAAGAAGACGTATGTCCCATCTAGGCTCACAAATGGAACAGGTTTTATAAAACACGAATTCCTTGAGAATCAAACAGATTCGACATTCCTTTAGTTTCCAAATCATGGCATTTTGACAAGTGTCAAGATTGGCCGGGATGTTCAAATTGAAAAGTTAATTTTGGAGGGGAAAATGGTTTTTAGTTTTTGAAGTCAATCCACCAAATGAGAGCTGGCAATTTGGGAGGTTCAAGAATTCCTTGATATTCCTTGATTTTCTTCAAAATAACCTTCTCTTCTGTAGCATCGGCACTAACATAGATGGCATCGGAGACTCTCATTTTACTTTAGACCGCCCATTTTTGGGTTTTCGCCCTAGAGTCCCATTCTTTCTATTTTTTTTTTTATCATGCACTTCAAAATTCTAAATTCTTCCAGAGTGAAATGATAATTCGATGAGATGGGATAAAATCTGAGGAAAAACCCTTCAAGTTAAAAATTCATGCTTTATCAAAATGAACTTTTAAAACACGTAATGTAGGCCATGGTTCGGGGTTCATAAAGAAAGGATAAATAGGCCCAAAATATGTGTTTGAGGGTAATCGGATCAAGGATTATTTCTTGAGGAGGATTTCTTTTGAAGCATTTGTCCCTTTTCGACTTTTCTTTCCTTCTTTTGACTTTTGCTCCTTTTCTTCCTTGTTCCTAGCTTTCATTTGCCATAATTTTTCACATTTTTTTTTTCATTTCGCCATCTTTTCTATATCTTCATTTTGACAGAGTGAGCCCATATTTATTTGGGAGCTCAATTTTCTTTGTATTTGTCTTCGAGTTAGGACTCATTTCTCTATGATCTTTGAGAAGACCTTTCCTCGCATTTGCTCCCCAATGTAGAGGGTGATCCTTGATCAGGGTTCAAAGGAGAAAGAATTCTTTTGGCTCAAAAGAGGTAACTACGGATAATCTCTTTTTTTGAAAGGGACATGAATGATGGTCATTTCTCATATCAAGCACAAATATTCTCATTAAAGAGCAATCCCCATGGGGAATAGATAATCAGAATTTTATTTTGCACTTGGAATCATTTGAATTTTCATATGCATAATATCACAATTTTTCTTCTTTTTTCTCTCGCATGCTCCAATGATTCATGCGTTAATTCCATCCTTATCCACCATATATCCATCATTTCCACATATGATGCCCCAATTTGATTAATCATGAGAATTTGTATCATTACAAGGAACATCACAAGTCTAGGTTTACATTGAAAAGGCCGAGTTTCAATCTTGGGTTTATTCGAAGTGACATGGAAAATATGGCCCAAAAATAGGTTTTCTCTGGGAAATGGGATAATCTGGTTTAATCATTGTGCCCCGAGGTGTCAATTATGAAGTGATGTTTGGGCAATTGGTAATTTCGGGTTATTGTGAATGGTTTTAGCACAACCTTGATACTCATCAAATTACCACGATCTTGATTCTTGAAAGAATGTCTTATTTGTTTGAGTTTTCCAAGAGCTCAAATTTTTTTCAAAAAGTTCGTTCCTTTGCTCATAGCCTAAACTCAGATCTACATTTTTGCTTATTTTGTAGTGGCAATGGTTTATGAAGTTCAATCATTCATATTCTTTGAAGCATTAGGTCTTTCAAGTGGTCTTGGTTCAAAGGATTTAGTCATAGGAAAGCCCAAAAGAGAGGGGGGAAGGTATTGTGTTATTTCTAACAATGATCATCAATATTCTCGAGACTATCCTTTATTAGAACTTCCTTAATGCTTGTTTTTTCCTATTTAAATTATTGTTAAAACACAACAAACACAAAGCATTTAAAATTCAAAATTCATTTAATTCATATGAATGTCGACATGAGACAAGTGTTTCTATCATGAGGTATGAAACCACATGCATCAAAAACTCCCTCTTGACATGTTTTTCCTAATTCAAACTGGCTATTCCTCGGTACTTTTTTTTTACCTTTTCATCTTCTTCCCCTATTATGACATCCACAATGGTCTCATCATTCACATTCAATAGATTCTCCACGCTGTCTGACCTTTGTTTCTTCCCCACATCTAACTGCCATTTATTGATGAGTGCTTGAACCTTTCATTTCAGACATAGGCAATTTTCTGTGGAATGTCCCTAAATCCTGGAATGATAATCACAATATGCATTCTCGTCATACCAGCTCGGGTATGGGGGTTGGATAGGCTCCATTGGAACTTTAGTGAGGACTTGCTCTTCGACTAGCTGGGGCAATAGTTCAGAGTAAGACAAGGGGAGTGGCTCAAATCGATATCTTTTTCGGATGTTCTTCGGCTTCCTCTGGCTGACAAGAGGTTGAAGATTTGCTGGATTCTGAGAGGCCATCGGGTATAAGTATGAACCTTGGGATATGTAGTTCATAGAAGGACAGGATGGTTGGTATGAGGGGCCCTGAATATACGGGGCAAAGCCTCTCATAGCTTGGACATCTTCCTCTTTCTTTTTGGGTGTCCTGTTTCTCTTTGCATTGGATATTTTATCTCATTCGAGTTTCCCAGTCTAGATAGCATTTTCAATCATTTCCCTGGAGATTACCATATCCGAAAAATTCTTCGTGGCATTGCCAACGAGTCTATCATAGTATGGGGCCTGCAGTGTGTTCACAAAAAAGACAGTGGTTTCCTTCTGAGTCAGGGGCGGTCGTACTTGGGTGGCCATGTTCCTCCACCTCTGAGCATACTCTTTGAAGCTCTCAGTAACCTTTTTCTCCATATTTTGCAAAGTGAGACGGTCAGGCACTATATCAGTCACATGCTTGTATTGACTTAAAAATGCATTAGCCAAATCAATCCAAGAGTGAATCTGATCCTTCCTCAACTTGATTATACCACCTAACTGCGGACCCGCTGAGGCTATCTTGAAAGTAGTGGATCAAAATCTTCTCATTATCTGTATGGCCCGTCATCTTTCGGCAAAACATAGTGATGTGGGCTGACGGAGCGGTTGTCCCATCATATTTCTTAAAGTTGGGAACCTTGAATTTATGAGGAATAATTAAATCGGGGACCAAACAACGTTCGTTTCCATCTACACTCCCAAATACATCTGTACTTTCTACTGCCCGAGCCTTTCTTCTAAAAGTTGATACTTCCTTTGGGAATCTACCGACTCAGCCCCATTTGACTCAACCATTTTCAGTTTTGCTTGTTCAGCTGATCATCTAAGTTCAGGACGTTGACGGGATTAACTGTGTTCTGAAAAGACTGGGCACCTAACATTACGACCTCATTCTGATCCCTTTTGTGTCTCCGACCCTTCTTTGGCGATCAAGTTTTCAGTGTATCCCTTTCCCTTGATTGCGGCGGACACCAGCTCCGTCAATTTAGTCATCTGATCTCTAGATTCTGCTTGAGATTTTTCCAGTTTTTCTCGCAGTTCTTCCTGTGCCCTTTTAATTCTTTCCATTCGGGCAGCTTGTTCATTCTCCATAGCTCTGGCCTGTGTCATGAAGATGCTCAGTGTTTCTTATACCTCTGATTTGAAATGGAAATTTCTTCAAAAACTTTTACATCCAAGCCAATTTCTGTTTTATCCCTCCAAATATGTTTCATGATGAATGAGCCATGAATGTCATTTGATGCACGTGAAGAATAAACAAAGTGATGTATGGACATATAAAAAGGAAACATGCTGACCATGTATGTTATAAATGCAATCACAATGCCAACATAATGCAAGCAAAGAATAAACAAATCAATGCATGGATATATGCAATGAATGACCATGTATGTTTCAGATGCATTTTCCAATGAATGATCCTATATACTATGAATGCAACACGATATCAATATGATGCATGTAAAGAATAGACAAATTAATTCATGAACATATACAGATAAATCATGCTGATTATGTTTGTCATGAATGCAACTTGATGCTAGCATGATGCAGGTGAAAAATAAACAAATCAAAACATATACAGAGAAATCATGCTAACTATGTTTTCAATGAATGCAACCTGATGCTAACATGATGCATGTAAAGAATGAACAAATTAATGCATGGAAAACATACAGAGTAATCACGTTGATTATGTATGCCACAAGTGCAACCTGATGCCAACATGATGCATGTAAAGAATAAGTAAATTAATGCATGAACATATACAGAGAAATCATGCTGACTATGTATGTCATGAATGCAACCTGATGAAATGTATGGTATGAAAAATAATTGATTGGAAGCAAAATGCAAAAGGGAAGATACTACGGAGGAAATAAGAATAGGAGGAACTTAATCATCAACATCTCATAAATTTGCGGCATAACCAATTCGTTCCCATGTCAATGTTCACAAGGTATAAACCATGTTTACAAAATCTAAGCAGTGGTTAAAACTGTCTTTACAAGCACTTAATTTTTCCTAGCATCCTAAGGCTATAAGAGTCGGCTACTGAAAAGACAACATCCTATTACATCATAAAAGACCGAAGTCCTACTACATCATTGTCGTAAATCTCCCAATCCTAATTACACTTTCCCAGTCCTCCATCAATCAATGTCGTTGGATCGAACCACTTGATATCTATGAGAGATTGCACTTTCCTCTTGAAGGTTTCACGATCTTCAATGCTATGCCCAGCAATTCAGCAGTGATAATCACATCTTGCACTTGGGTTATACCACTTGGGGTATGGTGGTAGCAGGGGTTTCAACGGGACACAGGCAACCAGGTGAACTTGTACCAATATAGGGAGAAGCTCTTGGTAGCTTATTGGAATGGGATCATACTGCTTTTGAGTCTTATTCTTGGGCTGCTTCTTGGTCACACACGGCCTAAGAGTCGGGGCATTTGATGGTGGCACGAAAACTCGAACTGGATGTTGGTATGGAGAGGTGGCGGAACAACATGGTAAGGGTATGGATTTGGACACGGGACCCTTACAGGTTGCTCACAGTTCGAAGCTCTTATCCCAGATGCTTGATGAGGGAAAAAGTACGAATTACAGTCAGCTTGTGGTGATGGAATGGAACCCAGAGACCTTGTGTTGGTCATTCCAGAGGACGATGGGGTAATAGTAAAGCGAGGATACTGACTCAAATCTGGGACAGTTTGTAGGGGTGGTACAGGATCCGAGGTTTCTGTCTTTGGCATCTGGCTTCCCGATTTAACCACATCTACCGTTCCATTAAGGTTCAGTCCTTTATAGCACAGACAAGTGCAAGATCCAGCAGGGATTGTATAATTTGGAACTGATGGTCTTGGTTGATCTGAAGGTGATGAAGAGCCTTGAGAAAGTTCCTCCTTACCCTTCTGAGATCCTCAAACATTTTTATCAATTGGGCGAGTTGTCCTTTCACCTCCTGGATTTCATGTCCAAATTCCTCTTGATTGCTCTCCAAATCATACACTCATTCCTCCAATTCATTCCTCATATCTTAAACCCCTTTCATGCAAATGAAAGTGACATGAGATCAAGAATACAATTATGAATGTACATGCTCTATTCTTATATGCATGAATGCAATGATGACTAATGCATGAAACATACAAAATACGAAGATGCTTGAGGAGATGAATTTTCATATTTACAACTGCTTAAATAATGTGCATGTTATGCAAAAAATACAAATGAAAAGATCAAGGAAAAGAAGATCCTAATATCGCTCTTTATTTTTATTTTTTTTATTTTCTCATTATTCTTTATTTTTCAAGAAGAAAATTTTTCATGGAATAAAAACTCTTTTTTTTTTTTTTTTGAAATACCTAAAAACACTAGGTTTCGGTATTATTACAAATGATGTGTGGAATAAAGAAGCAAAGCAAGTAAAAGGGTAAAATCATCCATGCAAAGTGAGAAAATTAATGAACATGTGCCCCAACAGTATCTACTTATTTAGGCATCACGGTGCCTTCGGGGCGGATTATCACACTTATTATGGGCGATGCACATACATCGCTGCCCGATCTACAATGCTAATTTAGAATGCATAAATAAATGGAAAAAGATCATAAGCATTCCTCCATGTGTTCCTAGCTTCGGTACCTCTAACGGAAATTCGGCATGGCTTCGCCTAGGTCCACTGTATGAGGTTGCATTAGGTTCTAAAAAGGCTCCAAATTGCTCCTCACTATCGCCGGTGAAGGCTAGTAAGGCACCCTGACAAAAGCGGGTTCAATTTGTTAGAGTATATTTCCCTAACCCATGCGGAGGATCAATCATGAGAGCTTAGGTAATTTATACTCCGGAAGTATTTTGCTAGCCCATGCGGAGGGTCAATCACAAGAGCGTAGCTACTTTACTTCCACTTAAAGGGACAGAACTTGGGTATAGAGCTCATGTTATGCAAATACAAGTGTAGTGTGTGTGGAGGAACAACAAACCTTTCACCACCTATTCTACGCCCTTTATTCTAAATACCCTGATTAAGATTAAACAGTGTAAAGCATCAGTTAAGCAAAGAAAAATAATAGACAATGAGATAACCAGAGAAGAATAATAATATGCATGAAAATGAACATATTAAAAACATTTATTATTTTCAAAAATCCTCCTTAGTTTAAAGAAAATGTGGGAATTATGATTAAATACTAATTAAAAAGCGATAAAACTGAGACTTTCGATAACACACGACTAATTTTAGGCCTGACTCTCTAAGGGTCCCTAGTGGAGTCGCCAAGCTGTCGCAACCTAAAAAATAACAAGCCTCATCGCGAGACATTACTCGTTAAGTGTGACATTGGGGTAACAGAGGAAAAGATGACTTAATTCCTCTTGAAAATAAAATGAGGGTTTGAAAACAACCTCGAAAAAACAAATGGAGTCGCCACCAATTAAAACCGGTTTTATAAAACATCTTAAAATTAATTAAAACATTTTTTTAAAAAAACCAATTTCAAAGTCTGCGCTTTAAACCAGAGAAAACAAAAAAAAGGGTTCGGGAGTCGGTTACGTGCGGGAAAGGATTAGCATCCCCACAATGCCCATATAAAACAGTACCTTATTAATCGTATGTTATCTCGAGTCTCGGTAAAAAGTCGGTTTTGAAACTAGCATTTTAAAATAATTCCCATATTAAAGAAAAATAATCCCATTTTTAGTCGAAAAAGATCCAAAATTTATTAACATAAAATTTTCCTATATTCCCGACAAACCTGGCAAAACATAGAAATTTTTATTTATTTAGAAATTTTTCTGAATCATTCTCATTTTCTGAAAGAAAGATATTCTATTGTTAATGATAATTGATGATATCTTCCCCAGCAAACCCGGCAGAGAACTCATGAATTATTTTAACTTGGAAATATCCTTATTTTTTTTATAAAAAAAAAAACATGATCTTTTGGAAAACATTTTAAAAAAAGGTTATGAATATGCAAATCATTACTAATGACATGGCATATGAGTGGATGACATAGCATATGGATCAACGACATGGCATGCTTGATATGGCAAAATCTAGATGACATGGCATAATCTAAATGACATGGCTTATGGATTAACGACATGGCATGCTTGACATGGCAAAATCTAGATGACATAGCGTAATCTAAATGACATGGCAAAGATCTAAATGACATGGCAAAGATCTAAATAACATGGCAAGAATTAATGACATGATAAAACCTAGATGACATATTAGAAATCTATATGACATAGCAAAAATCTAAATTAAATGGAAAACATTATCATAGAATATTCATAATTATACCATAATCAAAATGACAACATAAAATCTAAATCAAAGCAATGACATCACTAAGGAATATTCATATATATATGGAATTTATAAAACCAAAATAGCAAAAGTTAAATGTCATAAAATATGCATGAATATGAAAAATACAAATGCATGGAAATGTATTTCTCCCACAAAATAAGGATATTCTTATATCTAAAAAGACATCCGACTACCTTTAGAAAAGACCTAAGTTGGATTTTCTAACTTGGATTTTAGACTCGGATTAAAAAAAATCAGAATTTTTGGACAAAATAAAACTTGGCCAAAAACACCCTTTAAAAGGCTCTAATTTTTCCTAGTTTTGAAACCTGGGGTTGACCATCCTTGACTCGACTCTTAAAAAATCAAATTTTATGATTAAAATAACTTGGAAGCAACTAATGTTTTAAATCAGCCCCTTCTTAGTGCCTTAAGCAAAATAGAAAATTATTAGTTCATAAAAACAAATCTGGCTTTTCTGACCAGTTTTTGAAACCAGTTTTTTTAGCCTTCTAAAAAATTTCAAACAAATCTGAAAAAATTATAGGAAACTTAGAATATGTCGATCTATATGGAAAAAAAATCAGCTTAATTTTTAGACTAAGATAACCTACCCGAAAATTCATGAAAGACAGAACAGTGGGTAAAAACTGCTTAACCAAAAAATATTTTTAAACCTTTGATAAAAAAAGTCTAAAACTCAGAATAAAAATATTAGAGACTCCTCTATGGTCCTACAACCAATGGTAAAAAATTATAAAAATTTAGACAAGGGCTGCCTAGTGAAAGAAAATCCCAAAGTTAGGAAATCCAACTTCTACAAATTTTAATTTTCTACAAGCATGCTCATGAGAGTTTGGCTTTGAGGCATTGATTGGCTTAAGTAAAAAATCAAGTGGGAAATGCAATAATTCATGAAATGAATGACATGGAATATGCATGACCTAGTGTCTAAATGACATGGCAAATGACATGGAATAATGAAAATAACCTAGTGCCTAAATGACATGGATAGTGACATGGCATATGAAAATGGCCTAATGCTTAAATGACATGTAAAATGACAAGGAATAATAAAAATGACCTAATGCTTAAATGACATGGAAAATGAGATGGCATATGAAAATGGCCTAAAGCTTAAATGTCATGGAAAATGACATGGCATATGAAAATGGCCTAAAGCTTAAATGACATGGAAAATGACATGGCATGCAAAAATGACCTAATGCCTAAATGACATGGAAAATGACATGGAATAATAAAAATGACCTAAATGTCTAAGTGACATGGAAAATGACCTAGATGCCTAAATGACATGGCATGCAAAAATGACCTAATGCCTAAATGACATGAAATAATAAAAATGACCTAATGTCTAAGTGTCATGGAATAATAAAAATGAGCTAATGTCTAAATGTTATAGAAAATGACATGGACTAATAACATGACCTAATGTCTAAATGACATGGAAAATGACATGGAATAATAAAAATGACCTAAATGCATGGAAAATGACATGGAATGCAAAAATGACCTAAATGCTAAATGACATGAAAAATGACATGGAATAATAAAAATGACCTAATGTCTAAGTGTCATGGAAAAATAAAAATGACCTAATGTCTAAATGTTATAGAAAATGACATTGAATAATAGCATGACCTAATGTCTAAATGACATGGAAAATGACATGGAATAATAAAAATGACCTAAATGCCTAAATGACATGGAAAATGACATGGCATGCAAAAATGACCTAAATGCTACATGACATGGAAAATTACCTAAATGCCTAAATGACCTAGATGCCTAAATGACATGGAATATGCATGGCATGAAAAAATAGCCTAAAAGCCTAAAAAAAATCTACATGGCCGAATGGTCTAGGAACCAAGATGTTGTGAGAATGTCATGAAAAATGACCTAGCTAAAAGATATGGAAAATGATGTGAAAAATAAAAATGACCTAAACTATATGACAATAGCCACAAGATGCAAAAGTATGTCATAAATCGAAATAACAAAATGGTTAGCAAGAATATAAATGCACATAAAAATAAATAATAAAAATAAGCAAGTTAGAGTAAGCAAATAATAAAAAATATGGAAATGAACTCCATGGTTGGTATATTGGACAAAGTCCACCCTAACCATTATCACTTGATTCTCATCAAGATCATGAAGCCTAACCCTTGTTTTATTTATTTTGAAAAAGCAAGAAAAACAAGAAAGCTTTCATAAAACCTTTATTAAGCAAAGAAAATAGTAGGAAATCACATGGAAAAATAAAGAATAACATGAAGAAGAAGAAAGAAAAAATGTAAGAACCAAAGAGGAATGGCTACCTTAGCAAAAACTTTCTTTCTTTTCTTCCAAAAATCTTTTTTCCTAAGGTTTTAGCTACTGCCCTCTTTCAAAATCAGCCAACTTGCCTTTTGGAAAAATGAAAAAAAAAACCCCTTTGAATAGCCTTGGCCTACCACCCTATGCTTTTGGTGAAGGGTGTAGATTAATTCATTTAATTGTCCTCCCCAATCTAAGCCCTTGGATCCAAGATATTTTCATGACAATAAAAATGCCATCTTGAGAATTGATCTTAGCCATTCAAGGATGTACTCATCTTTTCATAAGGTGCCTAAGCCATTGAATAAGCAAGGACATTTCATTTGGCTACATGCATTTCCAACCATTGGATGACTTGTGCTCATCTTTCTTCCACCAATATTGGCCATTGGATGAGGACATTTTCATGACAATTAAAATGTCATCTTGAAATTAGATCTTGGCCATTCAAGGATGTACTTATCTTTTTACAAGGTACTTAGGCCATTGGATGAGTAAGGACATTTCACGATAGTAAAAATGATATCTTGTATCTTGATATTGACCACTTGATGAAATGAATTAAATCCCCACCCTTCCCCGATGCATGGCTGGCCAAAGGCCTGGTATGTTCTAAAATTTTCTTCATTTTTTTCACCTTTTAATTTTGCAAAATTGGCATTTTTCGATTTCTTTGATAAATTACATTTTGGCCCCCAAACTTGATTTTATTGCAAACAGATCCAAAATCTGGTTTTTCTTTCTCCAATCCATCCAAATAAATATAATATTGAGATCTGGAGATTTTTCAGAATTTTTCGAGCTCGTTTCTTATTTTTCCCGGAATTTTCTCTTAGATTTTTCGGTTAGTGGCACCCAAAATTCACCTTTTTCATTTGAACTCCGATTCTGGATTTTTCTTCACCTATCTCTTCCAAAAATTATAAAACTCAAATATGGAAATTTCACAATTTTTGGAGCTCGTTTGCTACTTTTCCCGAAATTATCTTCTGAAATTTTGGGCTTAGTGCACCCGAACTTTGCCATTTTTTCAAATGAGCTCCGATTTTGGATTTTTCTTCACCGATATCTTCCAAAAATTATAAAACTCAGATCTAGAAATTTTCATAATTTTTGGAGCTCGTTTGCTATTTTCCCGAAATTATCTTCTGGAATTTCGGCTTAGTGCACCCGAACTTTGTCATTTTTCAAATGAGCTCCGATTCCGGATTTTTCTTCGCCTATCTCTTCCAAAAATTATAAAACTCAGAGCTGAAAGTTTCATCATTTTTTGAGCTCGTTTGCTACTTTTCCCGAAATTATCTTCTGGAATTTTGGCTTAGTGCACCCGAACTTTGCCATTTTTCAAATGAGCTCCGATTCTGGATTTTTCTTCGCCGGTCTCTTTCAAAAATTATAAAACTCAGAACTGCAACTTTTCATAATTTTCCGAGCTCATTTGCTATTTTTCCTAGAATTATCTTTGGGATTTTTCAATATTGCCCTTCAACCTCCAAAGCCTCGTTTTTACTCGAAACGGGTCCGATTTCCGGATTTTCTTTTTCTACTGCCTTTTTCATATATTGAATTTGAGTTGGTCCGAAAACGCCCAATTTTTACGATCAAATTGCCCTCCGATTTTGTTTTCCCCTTTTTAAACTCAGGAATTTTTGTCGTTTTTTCGTTTTTGCTCCAATCAACATTTCCTTTGGATTCACTTCAAACTGGGCCTTGCGCTATCCTTGTTTACTCATTCTTTGTCAACTGGGGGCTTCAATTTTATCGAATTGGACCATCTTTGTTGTTTTCCCCAAATTTGCAAAATTCACCCTTTTTAACCAAAACCCTAATTTTCGGTTTTCCTTCCAAATTGACTCTTCCTTTGGTTATGCTTCCAATTGACCTTTCCAATACCCATAGTCATTAATTATATTCCATTTGGAACCTCAAATTTTGACCAATTTGATCGTTTAAGCACTTTTCCCCAAATTTGCCGATTTAGGGCTTTCCTTACATTGAAATTTTCGCAATCCCTCTTCCGAACTCCATATCTTTCGTTGTAGACCTCGGATTATCAAAATTCTTTCATCATTGTTCAATTCAACTTCAAATCTTGATTTTGCCTAAGGGTTGACTTTTTTAGTTGTTGACTTTTTGAGGTTGACTTTTCAAAGTTGACTTTTTCGATGTTGACTTTTTTTGGATGGACTTTTCATGCTGAACTCCGAATCACAAGTCTTGGAGGACCATCTGCAAGATGAGAAGAGATTTTTTGCATTCTAAAAAGTATAAGGAAGAATTTACCTGGTTTATGAGGTCCGGACAAAATTAGGTGTTTACACCTATGTACCAAAATTTTTTTGTTTAAATTTGTTTGTTTATTGTTTTATGAACATGCTCGATTATATATCCATAAATATGTTCGTTTAATGTTTACAAATAAGTTCATTTAATTTAAACAAATTGAGTTCGAACACAACCAATTTTAAACGAATCGAGTTCAGAAAGTACCCAAAAAATCCTTAACAAACACAATCCATAGACGAATAGGATAAAAAATAAACGAGCGAACATGAATAAAGGTACGCTTGTTCAAGCTCGCTCGTTTACAACCTTACTTATTTGGAAAAATACACTCATTTGAGAAAATGATTTTATTTTACTTTAATGAATGAAAAAACTTTGGAATCTTGACTAAGTTTTTTGTAGTGTAATATATTTTATCCTCACAATTTATATAATAAATCAATTTCAAATTTACTCTTTTATATTTACATAAATGTTTTTGTTAGTGACTGTTGAGACAACAAATAATCAATAAAATAAGACTAAAAAATTTAGCCACATAATTCTAAATTAAATCCAACCCGATAGGTGATTAATGCTAATTGGGTTAAAAAGGTATTAATTAATAATTAAATAATCAATTAAAGGAATTGGGCCAATTCGAGATGAACCCAATGAGTTTAGGCCAAGAAAAATTGAATGGTGGCTAAAGATCCATTAAATGGAATAAATTGAACCCAAAATTATCTAACACTCCTTTTCTTTTACATCTCAACCCAACCCAATGAGGCATTTTGGAAAATGTACGACTGCAAGACAGTCCCAGGGAAGTAATGCTTCAGGCCCAGTTTTTATTTACCCTAGAAAGGAAGCATGGTGGAAAAACAATGAAATTTTATGTAACCCTTTTGGTTAAAAAAGAGTTCGATTTTGATACATTAACATTAAAATTTCTTGAACTTCATAAATAAGTTAAAAAGTTGCTACATATCTCTTTTTTTTTCTAATTTTTTTTTATTGTATCCTAAAAAACATGTGTCACCCTATTAACTATAAAATCTATTAATTTTATTGTCAAGAAATGTGATAATTTCTCGGTTAAATATTGCTGCCATTGCACAAGTCATGTAGAGATAAAAAAAGGTTATAAGTTTCAACTTTATTGAGAGCTTTTCATTAGTTTCAACTTTCAAGTTCATAGTCCTTTTGGCTATGTCCTTCAAATCGTGAGATTGACAGAATATGACTTATGAGACAAAAGAAAACTACCTCTTATATCGTGTAACTCAAAAGTCTTTATAAAACGAGCCTTAAAAAGCACTTAGCTGATAGTTCTTCTTAATTTTTATTTGGGTAAATATGAAAAACATGCACTCTAAAGGAAGTATTTGTTAAATGGTATAATGAATAAAAGTTATTTGAAAAAGAAAAATTAATAATTAGAAATTATTATAAAAGATATTGTAAAGACAAAATTACCCTTAATGAAAAAACTTATTTTTCTTTTCTCTTTAGGAAATATTATTTTTTAAAAATTTTAATAGAAAATAAATTTAAAAAATAAAATATTTAAATATATATATTTTTTAAATTTTAAAAAATTTAAAAAAAATAAAGAAAAATTAATTTTAGGCATATTATTTTTATTTTTTTAAATTTTTTAATTAAAAAAAGTAAATAAAAAATTTAAAAATTTATTTTTAAAATTAAAAATTTTTATTTTCAGAATATTTATTTTTTAATTAAAAAGTAAATTAAAAAATAAAAAAAAAAGGGAGGAGAAGGTTTTTTTATTAAGGATAATTTTGTCTTTACAGTATCCTTTATAACAATTTTTAATTATTCATTTCTCTTTTTCAAATAACTTTTATTCATTATACCATTTAACAAATACTTATTTTGGAGTGCATGTTTTTCATATAAACCCTTTTTATTTTTAGTTTGCTTCCGAAAGTTACATCCATGGTGCTATTGATCAAGCTCATGATGCAAATTTGTGTAGGGATTAATGAACAAAATCAAAGCCAAAGTCAATGTTAACATGAAACAATTTAATTATTTATGGCATGCAATATGTTTGACATTTATCATCGATCATCACTTATCAACCTTTTATATATATATATATATATATATATATATATATATTGAAGCTTGCTTATATATGATGGGTGGATTTGACAGTTTGAAATTTTTTTACTGACTATCAAGTTTTTTATCTATCTATACTATTATAAAATGAGTGACTGAGTTGGTGTTTTGAGTCAAGTGATACCAACTTAGTTGGAGAAAGTACAAAACAATCAAATCAAATTATAAAAATCAAAAAATTAAAGGTTACAAGACAAAGAGTTCTTATATATTGAATTCTATAGAAGTCTATACAAGAGTGTCCTATTTATACATGAGGGTTCTCACCATCTAAAAAAAGAATCACTACAATAATATTACAATAATAGCGGAATCGTAATTTGAATCATAATCTGAATTGTAATCCGAATCTCTAAAATTACTCTAATAACCTAATTACAGTTGATTATACAATTAATACATTAACATTAAATAAAGATAATCATATCTTTTCATATTTTATATAATATTTTTAATAAAAAAAAATTATCTATTTATTTTTAGAAAACCACTCAATCTTCTAAAAAATTACTAAATTTTTACCCACTTTTTTAAAAAAACTATTCACTTAAAAAGATTACTCATTTTTTTATATTTAATTTTTAAACATAATTTTTTTAAAAATATATTTTTACCCACAAAGTGAGTGTCGAAAATTCTAATACATATAAAAAAGAAAAAAGTAGTGGAATGTATCAATCAATATGACATATCATAATTTTATTATCTACCCATAAGTATTATAAAAAAATGTACTTTTAAAATCGTTCGAAAAATAATAATAATTCAAAAAATTCGAGAATAACTTATTTGTATTATAAAAAATGCAATACCTTTTCCTCTTAAAGGATTTTTTTTTTTTTTATATATATGGGGTATAGCCAATTTTTTCCTATTAATTTCCATTACAAACCACTCAAAATTCAATCTCAAGCACTAGTATTTGTTCTCCATAGCTAGATTACTTCAATCTATGTTTAAAAACATGAATTTAAAATTTAAAATTTGAATTTTATTTGCTATATAAAATTGTGATAATGAGATGCATATATTAGTTAAAATTAACATGATTATATATTTGAAAGGTATAAAAACATGAATTTCAAATTCACAAATACCTATAGGTATTTCAAATATACCACTAAATAGGCATTCAACAAATTCATGAATTTGAAAAATAATCATGAATGTTTCATTTACATGTGTTTTACTGCACAATTACATTATTTTTGAAGTCCAAATTCATTGTTTGAAATTCAAATTCTCAAACGCAACTCAAAAGTTCAAACTCAAAATTCAATGGCACAGCTGATTTGCGGGTCCGGCTCCACTCTATTACTTTTTCAATTCATTTTTTTTATACATCTTAATCATCATTCACAAGTGAGACTTTCATAATTAATGACTGGGCCCTACATATGTCCATGTTAATAATAAATGTATTAAAAAGTAATGGATAAAAAAATAATGAACTGTATTCTAATCCTTGATTTGCTTAATCAAATCTAGTTCTAGAAATTTTCCTTTCTGATCAAGAAACTGGAAACCTCTCTTTTCTTCTCCACATACATTTGCAATGATGTGCTTCTTCCTTACATTTCATGTGACATTTACAAAGCTATCAAAATGAAATTTTTTTAAGAAAAACTCTTTAAAATCAGTTTTCTGTAAGCTTCATTATATATGCAATTTATCATATTTATATGTAATTTGTGTCATGTTTGTATGTAAAAAAAAAAAATTACATATGTAAAAAAAATTACACTATTTAAAAAATTACATATAAACATGACAAACATGTCATATTTATATATAATTTGTCATGTTTATATGTAATTTATTATGTTTATAAGTAATTATCATATTTATATATAATTTTCATATATATATAATTTATTATGTTTATATATAATTTTATATATTTATATATAATAGAACCTATTTGATACCCTAAAATACCCCATCAAAATGTAGCTGAAATTTAGGAGAGGAGAATTTTTCTACTGCTAGAAAAAAAAGAACACTTCGAAAACATACCCCACAATTGACTGCTTGCCTGTCCTCAAAAGCTAGAAAAAGTACACTATTTTTTTTTTTTTCAAAGGCATCAACAATTGGTAAGGAAAATGCCATAAATTCAGTTTTGTTTAGCTTCTGATTGAAACAAAAGTCCTATTCCTTATAGATAACTACAGATTTTTTCAACAGGGAAAAGAAAGTAAATATAATTTTTTTGGTAAAAAAAATATTGTAATTTAAAGATAAAAAAATTATAAATATTAAAATTCGAGTCTCAAATTTATTTAAATATCAATTTTTTAAGATAATTTTATGAATCGATTGAATTAATTTCAAATTTAAATAAACACCATTTAAATTATGATTAGACTTCAAAGGTTTTACAATCTCCAAACATGTCATGCTGTTGGAACATTAACTTGACAAAGATTTTCATGTTGGAACTAAAGCCTGTGTGATTGGTTATCTTTCATTCTTAGCAAAAAGGTAAGGTTTTCATTGGATGTCCCAAAAGTTTGAGTTTGAAGTGAAAAGGGGTATGGGAAAGAGGTAGATAAAAGATGCCATCGCCTAAAGCAGAGAGAGAAAAGAAATTTCAATTTCAATTTTCCACTCACTTAAATGAGAAAAAGATTAGGTTAACAATGTATTTAGACATTTTTTATGATTAATTAATATAATATTTAGAATAATATTATTATATTATATTAAATATAATATAATAATTGATAATTTTATTCATCGTTTTTAATATATTAAATAAAAATATATTTATATATAATAATTTTAAAAATAATTAACAAAATCTAAAAAAAATAGAAGAGGACAACATTATCCTTATCGAATGGCAGGTTGAGAAGAAGTAAATATATAGTACAAATTACCAATATTTGATTGATTTTCTCATCTTGTGAGTCACTTGTAAAGATTTTATCACTACATTCTCGCTTTGATAAGAATTAATTTTTTATTAATCATAAAACGAAAATAAAAAATACTTTGGATTTAGAATATATATATATATATATATATATATATATATATATATACAAACAAGGGTAATTTTAGGTGCCCCATGACAGTCCATGTCTGGCTGACCTAAAAACATTTGCTTGAAAGATCAACATTTAATGATTTTATGCTTTATTGGGAAGAGGGACTTGGCTGTTTGTTAGATACAATATCATCAGATCTAATCAAGTATTAATTGTTGGCCAAAAAAAAAAAATCAAGTATTGATTAATATACTTTTATAAATACTGAAAAGCTCCCTGAAAACCCCCCAAGATTAGCACTCACAGTGAAGAATAATATCAACCAGATTTTAACCCAAAAAATAAGAAAAAGGAAAATATATACTATCAAGCAGATGTAGGCCTCACATTAAATAAGCATGGGCCTTGGTGATGAATGATGATTTTTAGGTGAGTCTTTAAAGGGAGTGTCCGGTAGTCCCCCTCTGTCCAATCCCTCTTATATATTCTCTTAAAGGGTTAAAAAATAACCCAAAAAGAACAAATATTAGTAAGATTTATATTTTTGTAATTAAAACTATCAAGATTTGAATTCTAATCATTAAGCTAATAAAAGTTTAGTAGTATATTAATAAATTACACAATTATTGATAATAAAATTATTTGATTCCTGCATTCACTTTTAAAAATTATCATCTAATAAATCTGGATTCAAATTTAAAAATTTATAATCCCTTTTCTAATTCCAAACTATGATTTTTTTTTTATATAAAAAAATAATATATTTGATGTTTATCATATTCTATCCGACATATAGAGGTCCAGGTAATACTAGCATAACACATGTCCACAGATTTGTTGAGATATGCAGCAGCTACATGTGCAGATCTTTTATCTTTAAATCATCTTGTTAAGCAATCTAATTCAGTAGATCCATCAGAAAACATGTCTAAATTCATTTTCTTGATTCTGCAAGTTGTCCTAAGTCCAACACCTTGTTATGACATTAGTGCGTAATACACTTTCTTTTAAGGTGATGTTTGCCTTTGCTTAATCAATTGAGTTAACTAATTATTAACCCTTTGTAAATAAATAAATAGCCAAAAGATATGTGGCATTGGCGACTGGCAAATCATATCTCCAGCATACAATAACATGATCCATAATGATAATAATGTTGAAGATTTTCCTCCCTGTAACTTCTAAATACTGTGTATTTTCACTAGGTAAGAAAAAAAAAAAAAAGAAGAGGGAGAAAATAATGTAAAAATAATAAATAGTTATCATCTCCAATGGGACAAATCAGGCCTGAACAGTTAGAAACTTGATATATATGATATATCTCAATTTATAGGTTTAGGTTCAAAAGTTTAAAACTTGAGATTTAATTTTAGTTTAAAATCTTGAAAAGGATGAATGAGATTTTCTATATATATATATATATATATATATATATATATATATATATATATATAAAATAACGGTTTTTGGACCGTTAAACGATTTAAAAAAAAAAAGTCGTCACTAATCTTTTTTAATTAGATGTGATTGACCACCTAAGAAAATGTATCTTTGAAAAAGAATTTAAAAATTAATTAAAACCTTTTAAAAAGACCATTTTTGAAGTCTGCGATTGAAAATCAGAGAAAAATAATGACGAGTTCGGGAATAAGGGTATGGGGAAGGATTAGCACCCCCACAACGCCCGTAAAAAAAGGTACCAACTAATCACGTGTTATCCTAAATCTCGATTCAATGGACTTGACATCGGTATTTAAAATTAATTCTTTTTTTTCTTTTCAAAATATGTTTATTAATTGGAAAAGTGAATGGTCATTATTTTCTGAATAATGAAAGTGAACATAAATTTTTTATCGAGAATTCTCATTAAATATTCTCAATACTTTTGGTGGTATTTAACGAGATCCTTTCACCTCGGTATATCTTAGGAATCACTACTGTGGTATCCCTTGAATCCGTCGTCGGCAAATTTACATTCACTTTTTTTTTTGACTTAAATGCGTATGATGCGAATATTTAAAACATGGGATGCACACGGTTAAACATATAAGACATGTGATTAAATACTGTAGACACCTAATTTTGTCCGGACCACTAAGTCATATATGTTTTCTTCCTAAAATGATGTTTCAGAATGCAAAAAGACTTTTCTTATCCTGCAGGTGGTACTCCGTGACTTAGTTTAAGAAGGCAGACATAAAAAGTCAAACTTGAAAAAGTCAACCCCAAAAAGTCAACTACTAAAAAAGTCAACCCACTTTCAAAATCAAGATTTGAAGTTCAATTGAAAAATGGTGAAAGAATTTTGATAATCCGAGGTCTACATTGAAAGATATGGAATTCGAAAGTTGGGTTACAGAGATTGAGTAGAAAGGAAACCTTAGTTTGAGAAATTTGGAGAAAAGTACTTAAACAATCAAATTGGTCGGAATTGAAGGTTCCAAATGAAATATAAGCACTGACTACGGGTAATGGAGAAGCTACTTGGAAGAAAAATTGAAGGAAAGTCAATTCGGAAGAAAACCGAGAATTAGGTTTTTAGTGGATTTTCGTGAAATTGGAGAAAATTGCAGAAATGGCCTGATTCGGTAAAACTAAAGCCCCTAATTGATGAGGAGTGATTAAACAAGGATAGCCCAAGGCTCAGTTTGAAGAAATTTCGAGAAAAGAGTCGATTGGAGGAAAAACTAAAAAACGAGAAAATTTCCGATAGTAAAAAAAGGAAAAATCAAATCAGAGGGGAATTTGATCGTAAAAATTGGGCGTTTTTGGACTAACTCCAATTCAATATATGACAAAGGCCTAGAAAAAGAAAATCTGAAAATTGAACTTGTTTTGAGCAAAACCGGGCTTCGGAGGCAAAATGGAAAAATTGGAAAATTTGGGAAAAATAGCAAATGAGCTCCAAAAATTATCAAAATTTGCATATCTCATTCTTAAATCATTTCAGAGAGATTGGTGAAAGTAAATCTAGATTCGGAGTTCGTTTACAAAATGGCCAATTCCCGGGCCCACTATGCAGAAATTCAAGATGATAAATCCCGAAAAAATAGCAAATGAGTTCCAAAAATTTTGAAAATTTGCATATCTCATTCTTAAATCATTTCAGAAATATTGGCGAAAGAAAATCTGGATTCGGAGTTTGTTAGCAAAATGGCCAAATCTCGAGCCCACTATGCAAAAATTCAAACAGATAAATCCCTAAAAAATAGCAAATGAGCTCCAAAAATGATGAAAACTTTTAGATCGCACTTTTAATTTATTCGGAAGAGATTGGTAAAGAGAAATATGGTCTCAGAGCTCGTTTAAAAAATGGTAAAGGTTCGGGGGTCAAAAAGGTTCTTTTATCGACAAAACCGAAAAGGGCTTTTCTTGCAATGGAATTGGGCTGAATCTTAAGAGGGCAATCAGCCAAGCCCATGATGGAGATTAATTTTGCTGAGCCATTTCATCTAAGGGCCAAGAGAGAAGAGGAAGGTAGTTATTTTTATGATCAAGCCTTTGAATTTGCAACACATGGATCAATGGTTGGAGAGGGATGATGTCATATTTATGATCCTATTTATGACATCATCTCCATGACATAATATATTTAGGGGCTGATTATTCTAATCTAGTGGTGGGATTTTTACATAGAAGGCATCTTGAAGTGATAGCCATTGGATGAAAAAATAACTAACTTGCTTCTAGAAGGGGGCATTCGGCCAAGGGGAATTTAGGGGGCTAAGAACATATTTTTTTCAGAAGGTTGGAAGGCTGAAAAGAGGTAGTAGCTAAGGAAAAAAGGAGAGAAAAAAGAAAGGAAAAAGAGAGGAGAAAAAAGGAAAAGGAAAAGAAAGGTTCTTGCTTGCTTCTTCTTGATTTGGAAAGCTAGAGCAAGGTAGCTATGTTCTTTCATGGTTTTTCATACTTTGTTGACATGATTTTGTTGTTTTGATTGTTATTATTATTATTTTTTTTTATGAAATAAACTTGTTTCTAAAAAGCTACTACTTTATTTTTAAAGAAAATAAAAAAACAACAAGTTTTGATCCATTTTCTACATCATGGCTGAATGGTCTTCTTTTATTTAGATAATTTTCTTTTGGATTTTATTCATGAGTTTTTTTGTGGTAGGTTAGCTTATTTGTGTTAGATTAGCTTGATTTATGGTAGGTTAGTTTGATTGTGGTAGTTTAGCAATATACCATGCCATGTGTTTGTAGAAATACCATGCTAGGTTCATGTTGTTTCATTCGGTCATGATGGATTTTTTATGCATGTTTTCATTTTTATCATGTTTGCTTGTGTAATATGTTTCCATTGATCTTCATGCATATATACAATGCCATGTTCATGTTGTTTCATTCGGCCATGATGGATTTTTTGTGTGAATGTTTGCATTATTTATCATGTTTGATAGTTTATTATGCTTCCATGTGTTTGTGTTATTGTTTAGCTAGGATTATGCCATGTTACTTGATGACCATTCGGCCAATAGGATTTCTATTGCTTTGTGTATGCATTTTCATTTTGATTAGTTGATACGTTTGCATTTCATGCCATAACATTGTGTATTTTGATTTAGTTTGCCATGTGTTTGTGTTATTGTTTAGCTAGGATTATACCATGTTATGTGATGACCATTCGGTCAATAAGATCCTTGTTGATTTGTGTGTGCATTTTATTTTGTTTAGTTGATAGGTTTGCATTTCATGCCATAACATTGTGTATTTTGATCTGGTTTGCCATGTGTTTGTGTTATTTGCTAGATAGGATTGCACTAGGTTGTTTAGTGGCCATTCGGTCTCTTCATGTATTCCTTGCCTTGTGTGTGCATTTGCATTTTGTTTAGATACCATACTTTGCATTATTATGCCATGAGATTGTGTATTAGTTGCTGTTTGTTCATGCATTAGTATTAGGTTTATTGGTCATTTTATGCTCATGATATTTCCATGCATTCTCATGACATTTTAGGTTTAGATCATATTGCCATGCATATTCCCATGCATATAAGGTCTATATCATATTGGTATTGCCATGCATTGCTATGCTATTTAGATCTTAGGTCACTTTGTATTGCCATGCATTTCATGTCACTTTATGTCTAAGTCTCATTTGCATTATTATGCATCTCATGCATATTTAGGTTAGGATTACATTTATTGCCATGCAAACTCATGCTAGGCATTAGGTTATTTTAAATTGCCATGCATTTCCCATATCATTTAGGTTTTAAATCATGCATTTCATGCATTCAATTTGTTGTATGTTCATGCATATCATGTCATGCCACATGATTTATGACTTAGGCCAACCAATGGCTCAAAGTCATGCTTACTTGAGCATACTTGTGGAAAATTACAGAGTTGTCAAGTTGATTTTTTCACCTTTGTGATTTTTTTTTTTACTTAGGCAAATCTTGTCCAAATTTTTAGAAAATTTAGCTACTATTTTTAGGTCCTTAGAATAGTCTCCAACATTTTTACTTTGATTTTTAAATGATTTTATCAAAGGCAAAAATATGTGTTTTGGCAAAACAGTTTTCACCTAGTGTTCTAACTTTCCCGATTTTTTGGGAAGTTATCTTTAATCAGAAAATTAAACCAATTTTTCTCGTGTAGTTTTACATGTTCTGAGTCTCCAGTATTTTGTTTAGATTTTTTTGAATTTTTAAAAATAGGTTAAAAATCGTGTTTTAAAACTGGACAGTAGAGGTAGATTTGAATTCAAAAGAAAAACAATTGTTGAATTTGTCTAAGGCATTTAGAGGGGGTTGGTTAGAGCTTTAGCTACTGTCCTAGCTTGGTTTCTAAGCCTTTTTAAACTTTAAAAATGATTTTTTAAAGCTCGGGTTAAGTGTGATCAAGTCCGGGATTTCAAACTTAGAAAATTAGAACTATTTTAAAAAGGGTGGTTCGGCTAAGGTTTTAATCTTCATTCAAGTTCTTTCAAAATTGTTTTCAAACAAATCACAAAGTATTTTGATTTTAGAAGATTTAATTTGATATATTTTTCTAAGGTAGCCGGATATCTTTTTAGATATACGGATTTCCTTAATTAAAGAAAAAAATACACTTTCATGCATTGCATCTTCCATATTCATGCATATTGTATAATATATATATATTGCTATGATGATTTCTATGGTATTGTTATTATTTTGATTTATATTCTATGGTGTCATTGTTTGTCATATGGTTTTGAATATTTCATGTTATCCTATGCTTTTTATTTAGTCAATTATTTTTGTTACATCATTTAGCATATACTATGTTCATGCATTATTATTTTTATTTTCATGCATATTCCATGATAACATTATTTTATGTTTCATATTTACTTCATGTCATTTAGAATATATTATTTTACTTAGGTTATATTCATTTCATTTAGAATATCATGTCACTTATGATATTTCATTTCATTTGGAATATTTCATGTTACTTAGGACATATTATTTCATATAGAATATGTTATGTCACTTAGGATATTTCATTTCATTTAGAATATATCATATTACCTAGGTCATTTCATTTCACTTAGAGTCTACCATGATACTTAGGATATTTCATTTAAATTATATCATCTCATTTAGGTTTCATTATATTATCTAGACTTTGTTATATCATCTTTACTATGTTACACATATTCATGTTCATATATTTTTAAATGTTTTGAAAAAGATAATGATTTTTAATAAAATAAAGATATTCCCGAGTTAAAATAATTCATGAGTTCTCTACTGGGTTTGCTGGGGAGGATATCATCAATTATCATTAATAACAGAATATATATTTTTTTTTAAAAACGAGAATGATTCGAAAATTTTTCCAGATTAATAAAAATTTCTATATTTTGCCACGTTTGTTGGGGAATATAGGAAAATTTTAAATTAATAAATTCCGGATCATTTTCAATTAAAAATGGAATTATTTTTCTTTAAATTGGGAATTAACTTGAAATACTAAATTAAAAACCGACTTTTTTATCGAGACTTGAGATAACACATGATTAATAAGGTACTGTTTTATACGGGCGTTGTGGGGGTGCTAATCCTTCCTTACACGTAACCAAGTCCCGAATCCGCTTCTTTGATTTACTGGTTTAAAACGCAGACTTGAAATTGGTTTTTAAAATGTTTTAATTAATTTTAAAATGTTTTACAAAATCGGTTTTAATAGGTGGCTGATCACACCTAGCTAAAAAAGATTGGTGGCGACTCTATGTCTTTTTCGAAGTCATTTTCAAACCCTCATTTTATTTCAAGTGGAATTAAATCGTATTTTCTCCATTTTTTTTCAATGTCACGCTTAACGAATAATAAAGTTTCGCGACGAGACTTGTTATATTTTAGGTTGCGACAGCTTGGCGACTCCACTGGGGACATTTAGAGAGTCAGGCCTAGAATTAGTCGTGTGTTATCAAAGTCTCAGTTTTGTTGGTTTATTTGGTATTTAATTTTAATTCCCACATTTTTCAATAATAAGGAGAATTTAGAAAATAATAAAATATTTTTAAATATATTCATATTCATATTCATGTGCATACATATTATTATTGTTCTCTGGTTGTTTTGGTGTATTTATTCTTTGCTTAAGGCCTCGTTTAGCATTGCTTCTGGCACAGCTTTTGAGGTCAAAAGCTGCTTTTCACCGCAAACGCAATACTAAACAGATAAAAAAAATTAGCTTCTGCTGTTGAAACCATGGTTTGAAAAGCCAAACCAAAAAGCCAAAAAATATAGCTTTTGGGCTTTAAAAGCTGGCTTTTGGATAAAATGACTTTATTATCCTCACATCTCTACACTTTTATTATTTTAAACATATCTTTTTTTGACATTTCAATTTCCAACAACACTTTTTCACAGCAATGCTAAACACTTAAAAGTTTTTAAACCACACTTTTTCACCACACTTTATAAACACACTTTTTCCAACTCGAGCTTTTCCCAACCCAAGCTTTTTCCAACAGCAATGCTAAACTAGCCCTAAGTAATGCTTTACATTGTTTAATCTTGTTGGAGCATTTAGAATAAGGGATGTGGAATAGGTGGTGAAAGGTTTGTTATTTCTCCTCACACACTACACGTGCATTTGCATATCATGAGCCCTATACCCGGGTTTTCGTCATTTTAGGTGGGAGCAAAGTAACTTAGCCTTCGTGATTAACAATCCGCATGGGCTAGTGAAACACTTCCGGAGTACTAAATTACCTAAGCCTTCGTGATTAACAATCCGCATGGGCTAGGGAAATAGACTCTAACGAATTGAACTCGCTTTTATCGGGGTGCCTTACTAGCCTTCACCGGTGATAGTGAGGAACAATTCGGGGCTTTTAGAACTGATTCACCTTTATATAGTAAACCTAGGTGAAGCCATGCCGAATTTCCGATTAGATATCCCGAAGTTAAGAACACATGGAGGAATATTTTCAATCCTTTTACCTTCTATTCTACTTTTCGAATAAGTTTATTTTTGAAAATCGGCAATGATGAACGTACATCAAATGCCCGTAATAAGTGCTGGTGTTTTGTCCCAGGGGTGTTATAATGCCGAAATTTTGTTGGCATCCTCAGGGATAATTATTGATTTGAATTATATGTTTTTTGTATTATTCGAATTTATTCCCGTTATTAATTCATTTTCTTTTTGTTGTTGTTGTTGTTGGGTTTTTTTTTTTTTTTTGCATTCTTGTCATCATTTTAGCACATGGAAAGTTATTGGTCTCGGGATAATATTCAACCAAAAGGGATTCCATGGAAGGTCAGAGTGTTTCAGTGGTCGAGAAGCATTTAGAGATTAGGAAATAGTCCGAGAAAGGTCAGCATGATAATGGGGATTGTTTGAAAATGGGATATGTGTTAGTATTGCCAGCCGAGGTTGATCTTACTATCAGGAAAAATGATCTTCGGGAATTGATGGATATATGGAATCAATGGAACATATCAAAAAAGAAGCCTTCACTCAGAATTATGGGGACATAGCACTGTTAGTTCAGGTTAAGGTCAGTGGTGAGGTAATTCGGGCTGTGGTGCAATTCTGAAATCCCGTTTATCGGTGTTTTACTTTCAACCGAGAGGATATGACTCCAACCATAGAGGAATATTCAACCCTGCTGCATATTGAGAACGTTATTCCCTATCGTATTTATTTGAAGGATGCAAAGACGCCGGGTTTCAAGAAAAATGTGTCTAAGATTCTGGGAGTGGAAAAAAATTGGGCCGAAAACCATATTGTCCGGAAAGGGGTAAGTCATTGTATCTCATGGGATATTTTACAGACCTTAATCCATAGCCATTCAAGTAAGGAGACAGTTAGAAATGTTTTTGCTTTGGCTATCTATGGTTTAGTTATTGTCCCAAAGACATTAAGATATGTGGATGTGGCGGTCTTCGATATTTTTGAGAGGCTTGAGCAGAGGATAAACCCAGCCCCGGCAATCATAGCAGAAACAATCCGATCTCTGAATTTCTGTAGACAGGAAGGGAAAGTGCGTTTTATAGGTTGTATACAGCTTCTTTACATATGGGTTTAGAGCCATTTTTGTTAACAGGAGAATTTCCCTCTTCGCTCATATTGGAAGTTGTCGCAACCTAAAAAAAAATAACAAGTCTCATCGCAAGACTTTATTATTCGTTAAGCGTGACATAAAAAAACCGAGGAAAAGTCGACTTAATCCTCTAGAAAAATGAAGGTTTTGAAAATGACCTTGAAAAAGACATGGACTCGCCACCACCTATTAAAACCGATTTTATAAAATATTTTAAAAATTAATTAAAACATTTTTAAAACCAATTTCAAGTATGCGTTTTAAACTAGAGAAATCAAAGAAACGGGTTCGGGACTCGATTACGTATAGGGAAGGATTAGCACTCCCAAAACGTCCGTATAAAACGGTACGTTATTAATCGTGTGTTATCTCAAATCTTGGTGTAAAGTTGGTTTTAAATTTAGTATTTCAAGTTAATTCCCAATTTAAAGAAAAATAATTCTATTTTTAATTGAAAATGATCCGAATTTTATAAATTAAAAATTTTCCTATATTCCCCAACAAACGTGGCAAAATATAGAAATTTTTATTAGTTTTGGAAAACTTTCCAAATCATTCTTTTTTTAAAGAAGATATTCCATTATTAATGATAATTGATGATATCCTCCCCAGCAAACCCTACTGAGAACTCATGAATTATTTTAACTCGGGAATATCTTTATTTTATTGAAAATCATTACCTTTTTGAAAACATTTTAAAAGATATGAATATGTATATGCATGACATAAATAAAATGACATAGCAAAATAAATAATATAATGCACCCTAAATGATATGATTTAAATGTCTTAGCATATTCTAAATGAAATGAAATATCCTAAATTATATGATATATTCTAAATGAAATGAAATAACCTAGGTAACATAATATATTCTATATGAAATGTAATATCCTAAGTCATATGATTTATTCTAAATGAAATAAAATATCCTAGATGACATAATATATCCTAAATGAAATGAAATGACCTAGGTAATATAATATATTCTACATGAAATGACCTAAGTAACATAATATATTCTATATGAAATGAAATAATTAAAATAACATGGCAAATATAAATGATATGGCATATAATTTAAATGACATGAAATATAAAATAATCCTATCATATAATATGCATGAAAATAAAATAAAAATAATAATGCATGAATATAGTATATGTTAAATAATATGACAAAAAAAAAATAACAAAATAACAAAATAAAAAGTATAGAATATCATGAAATATTCCAAATCATATAATAAATAATATAACATAACTCAAAATCATAACAATATCATAGAAATTATCATAGCAAAAATCACATATTATATAAAATGTATGAATATGAAAAATGCAATGCATGAAAATGTATTTTTTCTTGTAGTTGAGGAAATCCGTATATCTAAAAAGATATCCAGCTACCTTAGGAAAAATAGGTCAAATTAAATATTCTAAAACCAAAATACTTTGTGATTGTTTGAAAACAATTTTGAAAAGCTTAGATTAAAAAAAAAAAAAACTGGGCTAAACCTTTTTTAAATGGCTCTAATTTTCTAAGTTTAAAATCCCGAACTTGACCATCCTTAACTCGAGACATAGAAAATCATTTTTAGAGTTTAAAAAGGCTTAGAAACTATCCAAAGTCAGTAGCTAAACTTCCTAATCAGCTCCCTTTAAGTAATTTAACTAAAACAGAAAAATGATTTTCCTTCAAATTCAATTCTGACTCCACTGTCCAGTTTTAAGCCACGATGTTTTACCCTATTTTTAAAAATTCAAAAAAATCTAAAAAAAATATTGGAGACTCAAGACATGTAAAAATACACGGTATAAAATCAGCTTAATTTTTTGATTAAAAATGAATGCCCAGAAAAATCAGAAAAGTACGAGTACTAGGTGAAAAAACTATTTTGCCAAAATACATTTTTGCCTTTGATAAAATCATTTAAACATCAAAGTAAAAATATTTAAGACTCACAAAATGACTCACAAACAGTAGCTAGGACTTTTTAAAAGTTAGACAAAAATTGGCTAAGTAAAAAAAAATCACAAAGGTAGAATAATCAATTTGACAAACCTTAATTTTCCACAAGTGTGCTCAAGAGAGCATGACTTTGAACCATTATTGGCCTAAGTCATTAGTCAAGTGGCATGAACATGAAATGCATGAAAAAATACAGCAAATATGGTGCATGAAATGCATGAGTTTAAACCTAAATGTCATGAAAAAATGTATGGCATCCAAATAGTGACCTAGACCTAAATGAACTTGCATGACATTTAATGCAACCTAGGTCTAAAATGCATGGACATGCATGGCAAAGTAAAGCAAACCTAACAACTAAAATATGCATGGCAATAACACAAACACAAGGCATGCTTAAATCAAAAACTCAATCAAATATCATGCAAATGCCAACCTATCAACTAACATAGCAAAAATACAACACACAATGCAAAATAACATGATAGCCGAATGGCCTAAGGTTCCAAACAAACATGACATTTTCACAAACACTTGATATACTTAAACTAAATACTCAATCAAATGTCATGCAAATGCAAATACTATCAACTACATAGCAAAAATGCAACACACAATGCAAAATAACATGGTAACCGAATGGCCTAAGATTCCAAACAAGCATCGCATTTTCACAAACACTTGATATACTAACATGCTCAACTAAAATATATCACTCAAATCATGAAAACACAAAGTAGAGATACTAAAACTAACAAGCATTTTCACAAACACTTGACATACTAACATGCTCAACTAAAACATAACACTCAAATCATGCAAACACAAAGTAGAAATATTAAAACTAAAAAGCATTTTAACAAACACTTGATATACTAAATATAAAACATCAACAAATTTAAACATTATGAAAACAGAAAATTAAAAATGCAAGAACATGATATTTAACTCATAAATGGCAACAAACAAAGCAACCAAATTAAAACATGATTCAAGTATATGAAGTAGAAGAACACTTAAAGCATAAGGATTATAGAAAATAACATAAATAACATGACAAACTAAAGCAAAAACAGTAACAACAATTAAAAAAAATATAGGCCATTCGGCCATTAAAGAAAAATAAGGAAAAAAAAATTATTTAAGAAAGAGATGAAGAAAGAACTTAAGAAGAACATAAAAAAAACACTTATTTAAAAAGAAAACTCACCAAATAATAATCAAAATAGCAAAAACAAGAATGGAAAATCAAGAAAGTGCAAGAGTTGGTGCTAAAAGCAACCTCAAAAAGCTATATTTCAAGCTTTATCTCTTCAAACTTTCCTTTCTTTTTTAAACTTTTTCTTTTTGCTTTCAGCCAAGGAGAGAAAAAACTAAGCAAAAGCAAGAAGAAATCTGTAAAAATGAAGTGAAGAAAATGAAAATCCTGCCTCCCCCTATAGCTGGCCAAATCCACCATTTCTCCTCACCTAAGATGTTGTCATTTTGATTCCAACCAATTTCCATCCAAGGGCTAGTGATTCAAAGTGAAAATAATGAAATTATCACCCTTAGATTAGTGTATCAGCTGTCCGTAATTACAGCTGTTCAAGAATAATGTTGACACTCTCCCTCTTCATGCATTGGCCCATGTGGCTTAATTACAATGGCTTGATCAAAAAAATCTCTAACTAACTCTTAAATCTTGGCCTTTTGATTGAAAAATCAGAAGCTTCTTCCCTCCTTTGGGCCTTGGCTGGCCAACACTCTTTTTTCCAGCCCAAGTCTGATTTTTCAAAGGCCAAAAGAAGCCCTTTTCGGTTGCTTGGGTAAAATGATCGTTTTGCCCCCCGGATGTAAATAAATGGCAAACGGACTCCAAATTCAGATTTTCTTTTTTTAATGCTTTCAAAATAATAAAATATTGAATTCTTGAGGTTTTCAAAATTTTTCGAGTCCGTTTGCTATTTATTTGGATTTTTTCTTCCAAAAATGCCCTTTTATGCCCTTACACTTTACCATTTTTAAACGAGCTCCAAATCAAGATTTTTCTTCACCAATATCTTCCAAATAATTTAAAAGTGTGATCTGGAAGTTTTCATAATTTTTGGAGCTCATTTGGTATATTTTCGGGATTTATCTGCTTGAATTATTGCATAGGGGCTCGGGATTTGGCCATTTTGCAAACGAACTCCGAATGAAGATTTTATTTTTCCAATCTCTTCCAAATAATTTAAAAATGAGATTTACAAATTATCAGAATTTTTGGAGTCCATTTGCTATTTTTTTGGGATTTATCTTCTTGAATTATTGCATAGGAGGCCCAGGATTTGGCCATTTTGCAAACGAACTCCGAATCAAGATTTTATTTCGCCAATCTCTTAAAAATAATTTAAAAATGATATTTGCAAATTTTTAGAAGATTTGGAGTTCATTTGCTATTTTTTCGGGATTTTCCTTCTTACATTAAAGACCCGAGATTTGGCCATTTTGCAAACGAACTCCGAATCAAGATTTTCTTTCGCCAATCTCTTCCAAATGATTTAAAAATGAGATTTGCAAATTTTCAAAATTTTTGGAGTCCATTTGCTATTTTTCCCAATTTTTTCAATTTTACCCATTTGCCTCCGAAACCTGGTTTTGCCCAAAAGCAAGTCCGATTTTTAGATTTTCTTCAAATTGAGCCTTGGGTTATCCCTTTTTAATCATTCCTCATCCATTATTGGCTTTTTTTCTTACCAAGTCGGGTCATTTCTGTAATTCTTCCCGATTTCACCGAATTCACCAAAAACCCTAATTCTCGGTTTTCTCTCGGATTGTCTTTTCTTTCAGTTTTTCTTTCAAGTGGCTTCTCCATTACCCGTAGTCAGTGCTTATCTTTCATTTGAAACCTTCAACTTTGACCAATTCGATCGTTTAAACACTTTTCCCCAAATTTCCCGGATTAGGGTTTTCTTTCTACTGAATCTCCATAACCCAACTTCCGAACTCCATATCTTTCAATGAAGACCTCAGATTATCAAAATTCTTTCGCCATTTTTCAATTGAGCTTCAAATCTTGATTTTGAAAGTGGGTTGGCTTTTTCAGTAGTTGACTTTTTGGGGTTGACTTTTTCGAGGTTGACTTTTTTGAGTTTGACTTTTTATGCTCGCCCTCTTAAACTAAGTCTCGGAGTACCACCTGCAGGATGAAAAAAGTCTTTTTACATTTTGAAACCTCAATTTAGGAAGAAAACATACATGTTTTAGTGGTCCGGACAAAATTAGGTGTCTACAACTGCCCTCTTTGTCTGTTGCTGAGAATCAGGAATCAGGCAAAGATAACAAACACTAATTTTGTACGGTTAGTGAAATCACATATGAAGGAAAGGGAAAGGGTTTTTCTTTTCTTTTCTTTTCTTCTTCTTTTTTTTTGTTTTTTCAATTTTTCAATTTTTCATTTCTTCATCTTTTCAGTTTTTTCATTTTCATTTTTTTATTTTATTTTAAAGAAAGCAGTAAATTGAAGATTTGTCCTTAAATTAAATTCCCTGACTAATCAAGGCTCGACCCGTCTTAAGAAAACGAATTCGATTTGTAAGAAAAAGTTATGGCCGGAGGTCTTAAAAAAGGTGCCCGAAGGGTTTTAAAACTGGTGCTCGTAGGCCTTACCCGTATGGATGAAACCAAAAATTGAAATGCATGGATGAAACCATGAAATTGAAAGAGATCTGGATGAAACCAAGAAAATGGAAGGCATGGGTGAAACCATGAAATTGAAAGAGATCTGGATGAAACCAAGAAAATTGAAGACATGGATGAAACCATAAAATTGAAAGAGATCTGGATAAAACCAAGGAAATTGAAAGCATGGGTGAAACCATGAAATTGAAAAAGATCTGGATAAAACCAAGGAAATTGAAGGCATGCGTGAAACCATGAAATTGAAAAAGATCTGGATGAAACCAAGGAATTTGAAGGCATGGGTGAAACCATGAAATTAAAAGAGATCTAGATGAAACCAAGGAAATTGAGAGCATGGGTGAAACCATGAAATTGAAAAAGATCTGGATGAAACCAAGAAAATTGAAGGCATGGGTGAAACCATGAAATTGAAAGAGATCTGGATGAAACCAAGGAATTTGAAGGCATGGGTGAAACCATGGAATTGAAAGAGATCTGGATGGAACCAGAAATTGAAATAATACAGATATCTTGGATTGATGCAAATGTTTCTAAATGCGGATGCAAATGTCCCTACGAATCATATTCATGTGAGTGGTTCATGAATGGTGTAATTGCTGCTACAATGAAGATACAATGATCCTAGAAATGATGCACTTGCTTGAGATGATGCGAATGCAACTGCTCATGGAATAATGCAAATACGAATACTCATGAATTATGCAAATGCTTGCTGACACGGTGCAGATGCGAAGTTTAATAAATAGATGAATGCTCATAAGTGATGCAAATGCCCCTGATCACTTTTCTAGATTTTTGACTCAGCCTTTCCAATTCACTTTTCCTCTTCAAATCTGAGTATATCTTCAATTCATTTTTCAATCTTTGGCTATTCTCTTTGCCTCAACAGTTTTCAAACTCTTATTGACAGTAGTCTGCTTGCTGAGTTTTATTTCTTCTTCTCATGTTTGGAAGTCAAGGTTAACCCTAATAGTTCCACACCTTTGAGTTAGAAAAACCCTTATCTCATGTTAACATAAAAAATGGGTATTTCAAAAATATTTTTTATTTTCCTTTTTTGAAAAACAATTTTGCTTTTTTTTAATGAAACTTCTAAGTCAAAATTTTTAACCCCACGTGTGTAATGTACAAATCTTTTGAAGACTGATGATCATTGTTAGAAATTTTCTTAAGTGTCAATTTGGGTTTTTGAACTTGAATTGACAAGGCTTGGTACAACATGATTTTGTTTTTTTTTTTTTCAGGAAAGCTTCTCAACAAAAAATGTATGTCTTTTCTAGGCTCACAAATGGAACAGATTTTATAAATCATGAATTCATAGAACCAAACAAATTCAACTTTCTTTTAGTTTCCATATCAAGGTATTTTGACAAGCGTCAAGATTGGCTGGGATGTTTAAACTGGAAAGTTGATTTAGGAGAAAAAAGTTTCAGTTTTTGAAATCAATCATCCAAATGAGAGTTGACAATTTGGAAGGTTCAGGAATTCCTAGATGTTCCTCGATGACCACTTCTTCCATTTCACTCTAGACCGCCCATTTTTGGGTTTTCGCCCTAGAGTCTCATTCTTTCCATTTTTTTGCTTTTTGTTGTTCTACCATGCTTTTGAGAATTATAAATTCTTCCTTAGTGAAATGATAATTTGATGAGATGGGATAAAATATGAGAAAAACCTTTCAAGTTAAATATTCATGCTTGATAAAAATGGACTTTTAAAGCACGTCACGTAGGCCATGGTTCGGGGTTCAGAAAGAAAGGATAAATAGGCCCAAAATCTGTGTTTGAGGGTAATCAGATCAAGGATCCTTTCTTTGAGGAGAGTTCTCTTTGAAACATTTATCCCTTTGGACTTTTCATTCCTTTTGACTTTGCTCTTTTTCTTCCTTGCTTTTGGCTTTCATTTGCCATCGCTTTTTCACACATTTTTTTTGTGTGTTTTTCTTTTGTTTTTCTTGGCTTTCATTTTGCCATCTTTTCCTTTTTCTTTTTCTTTGACAGGGTGAGCCTATATTTATTCGGGGCTCCATTTTCTTTGTATCTGTTTTTGAGCTAGGACTCATTTTTCTATGATCTTTGAGAAGATCTTTCCTCACATTTGCCCCACAGTGTAGAGGGTGATCCTTGATCAGGGTTCGAAAAAGAAAGAATTCTTTCGGCTCAAAAGGGGTGACTATGGATAATTTCTTTTTGTGCGAAAGGGATATGAAAGATGGCCATTTCTCATGTCAAGCACAAATATTCACATTGAAAAGCAATCCCCAGGGGAAATAGATATTCAGAATTTCATTTTGCACTTTGGAATCATCCGAATTCTCATATGCATGATATCACAATTTTTTTCATTTTTCATTTTTCATCGTATGCCCCAATGATTCATGCGTTAGTCCATCCTTATTCACCATGTATCCATCATTTCCACATATGATGCCCAAGTTTGATTAACCATGAGAATTTGTATCATTACGAGGAACATCGCAAGTTTAAGTCTGCACTGAAAAGAATAAGTTTCAATCTTGGGTTTGTTCGAAGTGAATAAGGAAAATATGACCCAAAATGGGTTTTCTCTAGGACATGGGATAATCTAGTTTCATCATTGTGCCCCAGGGTGTCAATCATGAAGTGATGTTTGGGTAGTTAGTGTTTTGTGGTTATTGGTAAAGGTCATGAATGGTTTTAGCATAATCTTGACATACATCAATTTTCCAAAATCTAGATTCTTGAAAGAATGTCTCATTTGTTTGAATTTCGAAGAATTCGAAAGAATTTCAAAAAGCTCGTTCCTTTGTTCATAGCCTAGACTAGGATCTACATATTTGCTTATTTATGATGACAATGGTTTTATGAAGTTCAATTATTCATATTCCTTGAAGCATTAGGTTTTTCAAGTGTTCTTGGTTTAAGAGATTTAGGCTTAGGAAAACCTAAAAGAGAGGGGAGAAGGTATTGGGTCATTTGTAACAATGATCATCAATCTTCTTGAGACTATCCATTACTAAAACTTCCTTAATGCTCTTTTTTTCCAATTATTGTTAAAACACAACAAACACAAAGCATTTAAAAATCAAAATTCATTTAATTCTAATAAATGTCGACATGAGACAAGTGTTTTCATCATAAGGTCTGAAACTAAATGCATAAAATCTTCCCCTTGACATGTTCTCCCTAATTCAAACTGGCTATTGCTCGGTACTCTTTTCGACCTTTCCATCTTCTTCCCCTATTATGACATCCATAATGGTCTCATCATTCCCATTCAGCAGATTCTCCACGCTGTCTGTCCTTTGTTTCTTCCCCATACCTAACTGTCCTTTATTGATGAGCGCTTGAACTTTCTGCTTTAGACATAAGAAATTTTCTGTGGAATATCCCCAAATCCCAAAATTATAATCACAATATGCATTCTTGTCATACCAGCTTGGATATGGGGGTTGGATAGGCTCCACTGGAACTTTAGTGAGGAGTTGCTCTTCGACCAGCTAGGGCAATAGTTCAGAGTAAGACATGGGGAGTGACTCAAACTGATCTCTTTTTCGGATATTCTTCGATTTCCTTTTACTGACAAAAGGTTGAAAATTTACTGGATTCTGAGAGGCCATTGGGTATAAGTATGAACCCTGGGGTACATAATTCATAAAAGGACAGGGTGAAGGGTATGAAGTAGCCAGAATATACGGGGCATAGTCTCCCATGGCTTGGACATCTTTCTCTTTCTTTTTGGGCGACCTGTTTCTCTCTGCATTAAATGTTTTATCTCCTTCGAGTTTCCCGGCCTTGATTGCATTTTCAATCATTTCCCCAGAGATTACCATATCCGAAAAATTCTTCGTGGTGTTGCCAACAAGTCTATCATAGTATGGGGCCTGTAGTGTATTCACAAAAAGGATAGTGGTTTCCTTCTGAGTTAAAGGCGGTTATACTTGGGTGGCCATGTTCCTCCACCTCTGAGCATACTCTTTGAAGCTCTCAGTAACCTTTTTCTCCATATTTTGCAAAGTGAGATGGTCAGGTGTCATGTCGGTCACATGCTTGTACTGGTTTAGAAAAGCCCTAGCCAAATCATTCCAAGAGCGAATCCGATCCTTGCTCAACTACTATACCACCTAATTGCGGACCCGCTGAGGCTATCCTGAAAGTAGTGGATCAGAAGCTTATCATTATCTATATAACTTGTCATCTTTCGGCAGAACATAGTGATATGGGCTGACGGATCAGTCGTCCCGTCATATTTCACAAAGTCAAGGACCTTGAATTTAGGAGGGATGACTAAATCGAAGACCAAGCATCGTTCTTTCAGCTCCACACTCCCGAATATGTTTGTATTTTCTACTGCTCGGAGCCTTTCATCTAGCAACTGATATTTCCCTTGGGAATCTGCCAACTCTACCTCATTAACTATTTTCAACTTTGCCTGTTCAGCTAGATCATCTGAATTTAAGACATTGACGGGGTTAACTGTGTTATGGGCATCCATCATTACGACCTCATTCTGACCCTTATGTGCCTCTAACCCTTCTCTGGCGGCCAAGTTTTCAGTGTGTCCCTTGATTACGGTGGATATTAGCTCCATCAATTTAATTGTCTGATCTTTAGATTCTGCTTGAGACTTTGCCAGCTATTCTCGCAATTCTTCCTGTACCTTTTCCATTCTTTCCATTCGGGCAACTTGTTCATTCTCCATAGCACTAGCCTGTATTAAAAGGGTACTCAGTACTTCTTATACCTCTGATTTGAAATGGAAATTCTTTCAAAGACTCTTAAGGCCAAGCCAATTTCTGTTTTATTCCCCCAAAGTGCGTGTCATGATAAAGAGCTATGAATGCAATTTGATGCACGGGAAGCCTAAACAATATGATGTATGGACATGTACAGTGGAAACATGCTGACCATATATGTAATAAATGCAATCACGATGCCAACATGTTGCAAGCAAAGAATAAACAAATCAACATATGGATATATGCAATGACTGATCATGTACATTTTAGCGTATTTCCCAATGAATGATCATATACACTATGACTGCAACACGATGTCATTTATGATGCATGTAAACAATGAATAATTGATACAAAGTATATACAAAGAAAATCTTGCTGACCATGTATGTCATGAATGCATCCTAATGTTAATATGACAGATTAATGCATGAGCATATACAAAGAAATCATGCTGACTATGTTTGTCATGAATGAAACCCAAAGTCAACATGATACATGTAGAATAAACAAATTAATGCCTGGATATTTACAGAAAAATCATGCTGATTATGAATGCATGAATGCAACCTGATGCTAACATGATACATGTATGAATGTATGGTATGACAAATAATTGATCGGATGCAAAATGCAAAGGGGAAAATATCACGGAGGAAATAAGAATCGGAGGAACTTAATCATCAACCTCTCATAAATTTGAAACATAATCAATTCATTCTCATATCAACGTTCACAATGGTATAAACCATGTTTTACAAAATCTGAGCAGTAGTTAAAACTGTCTAATACAAGCACTTTATTCTTCCTAACATCCTAAGGCTATAAGAGCCAGCTACTGAAAAGTGAAATCCTATTACATCATATAAGACTGAAGTCTTTCCATTTCAATGCTGTAAATCTCCCAATCCTAATGACGTTTTCCCAGCCCTCTATCAATCAGTGTCGTTGGATCCAACCACTTGGCATCTATAAGAGTTTGCACTTTCTTTTTTAATGCTATAAAGTATTCAATGCTATGGCCAACAATTCCATAGTGATAATCACATCTTGCATTTGGATTATACCACTTTGGATATGGTGGTAACAGGGGTTTCAATGGAATGCATGCAACCATGTGATTTTGGATCAGTATAGGGAGAAGCTCTCGGTAGCTGATTGGAAAGGGATCAAAATTCCTTTGGGTCTTATCCTGGGGTCGTTTCTTAGTCACACATGACCTAGGAGTTGGGGCACTTGGTGGTGGCACTAAAGTCCGAACCAGAGTGTTTACATGGAGATGTGGCGGAACAGCATGGTAAGGGTATGGATTTGGACACGGGGCCTTTGGAGGTTGTACATAGCTCGAGGTTCCTATCCCAGATGCTGGATAAGGTGATTGATGAGGGAAGCAATATGAACTGCTAATTGGTGGTAATGGAGTGGGATTCATGGGTCCCGTAGTGATCATCGCAAAGGACGATTGGACCATAGTAGGGTGGGAATACTGGTTTGGACCTAGAACAGTTTGCAGGTATGGTACTAGATTCGAGGTTTCTATCTTTGGTATTAGGCTCTCGGGCTTAATCATTTTCACGATTTTGTCCACAATTTTATCTGGGTTGCACCCTTGTAACACTGATAAGCACAGGATCTAGCAAGGATTGTATGTTCTGGACCTAATGGTTTTGGTTGATCCGAAGGCGATGCAAAGCCCTGAGAAAGTTCCTCTTTACTCTTAGCCATATCCTCAAATATTTTCAGCAATTTGACGAGTTGTTCTTTCACTTCCCGGATTTCATGTCCACATTCCTCTTGATTGCTTTCCAAAGCATCCAATCGTTCCTCCAATTCATTCCTCATATCTCGAACCCCTTTCATGCAAATGAAAATGTCATGAGATTAAGAATACAATTGTGAATGTACATGCTCTATTCCTATGTCAATGAATATACTGATGATTAATGCATGAACATATATAGAGAAATTATGATGACTATGTATGCTATGGATGCAACCTAATGCCAACATGATGCATTTAAAAAATGAATAAATTGATGCACAGGTATATACAAATAATGACTATGCATGTCATAAACGTATACTACAATGAATGACCATGCATGCTATGATGTCAAAATGATACATGCGGAGAATAAATGAATTAATACAAAGGTAGGTACAAAGAATGACCATGTATATCACAAATGTATTCTACAATGAATAGCCATGCATGTTAGGACTGTGACATAATGTCAAAATGATACAAATAAATTAACCAATGATTACACGAAATTGGTGGAACCTAAATCTTGATTATTCAAAAATCTCATTATGCAAGATTTGCCTTCAAATTTATGATTTTTTGAAACATGTTTTTTCTATGAAAAACTAATCATATTATTTTCAAAAAAATTTCGAGGTAGTGGATCTTACTATGGTACAATATGCAAATGTTCATGTGACACTACCGGTTTTATGAAATCATCAAATGAAATTATTATCACCATCCATTTATTGCAAAAACGAGATCAATAATACAATAAAAAATGTACATGCTCTATTCACAAATACATGAAATGTGCAAAATGTAAAAATGCTTGAAAAATAATTTTTATTTTTTATTTCAAACAGTTCATGAATATTTGCCCCAACAAATATCTACTTATATAGGTATCATAGTGCCTTTGGGACGGATTATCACATTTATTACGGGCGATGTACGTACATCGTTGCCCGATCTACAACACTTATTCAGAGTGTAAAATAGGTAACAAAAAGTTTAGAAATGTCCTTCCATGTGTTCCTATCTTCGGTATATCTAACAAAAATCCGGCATGGCTTCACCTAGGTTCACTATATGAGGTGAATCGGTTCTAAAGGCCCCGGATTGCTCCTCACTGTCGCCGGTGAAGGCTAGTAAGGCACCCTGATAATAACGGGTTCAATTTGTTAGAGTCTATTTCCCTAGCCCATGCGGATTGTTAATCACGAAGGCTTAGGTAATTTAGTACTCCGGAAGTGTTTCACTAGCCCCTGTAGATTGTTAATCACGAAGGCTGAGTTACTTTGCTCCCACCTAAAACAAAACCCGGGTATAGGATTCATGATATGCAAATGCACGTGTAATGTGTGTGGAGGAACAACAAACCTTTCACCATCTATTCTACACCCCTTATTCTAAATACCCCAACTATTTATAAAAAACATTCAAGAATAGTGTAACGCATTAACCAACAAGCGATTATAATATAAAACCTTAAATAACTAGAGAACAATAATAAAATGCATGCACATGAGTATGGACATATTAAAAACATTTTATTATTTTCAAAATTCTCCTTATTTAAAAAAATGTGGGAATTAAAATTAAATACCAATTAAACCAATAAATACGAGATTTTGATAACACACGACTAATTTTAGGCCCGACTCTCTAATAGTCTCCAGTGGAGTCGCCAAGCTGTCGCAACCTAAAAAAAATAACAAGTCTCATCGCAAGACTTTATTATTTGTTAAGCGTGACATAAAAAAAACGAGGAAAAGTCGACTTAATTCCTCTAGAAAAATTAAGGTTTTGAAAATGACCTTGAAAAAGACATGGAGTCGCCACCAATCTTTTTTAGCTAGGTGTGATCGGCCACCTATTAAAACCGTTTTATAAAATATTTTAAAAATTAATTAAAACATTTTTAAAACCAATTTCAAGTCTGCGTTTTAAACCAGAGAAATCAAAGAAACAGGTTCGGGACTCGATTACGTATGGGGAAGGATTAGCACCCCCAAAACGCCCGTATAAAATGGTACCTTATTATTCGTGTGTTATCTCAAATCTCGGTGTAAAGTTGGTTTTAAATTTAGTATTTCAAGTTAATTGCCAATTTAAAGAAAAATAATTCTATTTTTAATTGAAAATGTTTCGGAATTTATAAATTCAAAATTTTCCTATATTCCACAACAAACGTGGCAAAATATAGAAATTTTTATTAGTTTTGGAAAACTTTCCGAATCATTCTCTTTTTAAAGAAGATATTCCGTTATTAATGATAATTGATGATATCCTCCCCAGCAAACCCGGCAGAGAACTCATGAATTTGTTTAACTCGGGAATATCTTTATTTTATTGAAAATCATTACCTTTTTGAAAACATTTTAAAAGATATGAATATGTATATGCATGACATAAATAAAATGACATAGCAAAATCTAAATAATATAATGCACCCTAAATGATATGATATGATTTAAATGTCTTAGCATATTCTAAATGAAATGAAATATCCTAAATTATATGATATATTCTAAATGAAATGAAATAACATAGGTAACATAATATATTCTATATGAAATGTAATATCCTAAGTCATATGATATATTCTAAATGAAATAAAATATCCTAGATGACATAATATATCCTAAATGAAATGAAATGACCTAGGTAATATAATATATTCTACATGAAATGACCTAAGTAACATAATATATTCTATATGAAATGAAGTAATTTAAATAACATGGAAAAAATGAATGATATGGCATATAATTTAAATGACATGAAATATAAAATAATCCTATCATATAATATGCATGAAAATAAAATAAAAAATAATAATGCATGAACATAGTATATGTTAAATAATATGACAAAATAAAAACTAAATAACTAAATAAAAAGCATAGAATATCATGAAATATTCCAAATCATATAATAAATAATATAACATAACTCAAAATCATAACAATATCATAGAAATTATCATAGCAAAAATCACATATTATATAAAATGTATGAATATGAAAAATGCAATGCATGAAAATGTATTTTTTCCTTTAGTTGAGGAAATCCGTATATCTAAAAAGATATCCGGCTACCTTAGGAAAGTAGGTCAAATTAAATATTCTAAAACCAAAATACTTTGTGATTGTTTGAAAATAATTTTGAAAAGCTTAGATTAAAAAAAAAAAAAACTGGGCTAGACCTTTTTTAAATGGCTCTAATTTCCTAAGTTTAAAATCCCGGACTTGACCACCCTTAACTCGAGACTTAAAAAAAGATTTTTAGAGTTTAAAAAGGCTTAGAAACTATCCAAAGTCAGTAGCTAAAGTTCCTAATCAGCCCCCTCTAAGTAATTTAACTAAAACAGAAAAATGATTTTCCTTCAAATTCAATTCTGACTCCACTGTCCAGTTTTAAGCCACGATTTTTTACCTTATTTTCAAAAATTCAAAAAAATCTAAAACAAATACTAGAAACTCAAGACATGTAAGAATACACGGGAAAAAATAAGCTTAATTTTCTGATTAAAATGAATGCCCAGAAAAATTGGGAAAGTACGAGTACTGAGTGAAAAAACTGTTTTGCCAAAATACATTTTTGCTTTTGATAAAATCATTTAAAAATTAAAGTAAAAATATTTAAGACTCACAAAATGACTCACCAACAGTAGCTAGGACTTTTTAAAAGTTAGACAAAAATTGGCTAAGTAAAAAAAATCACAAAGGTAGAATAATCAATTTGACAAACCTTAATTTTTCACAAGTGTGCTCAAGAGAGCATGACTTTGAACCATTAATTGGCCTAAGTCATTAGTCAAGTGGCATGAACATGAAATGCATGAAAAAATACAGCAAATATGGTGCATGAAATGCATGAGTTTAATTCTAAATGTCATGAAAAATGCATGGCATCCATATAGTGACCTAGACCTAAATGAACTTGCATGGCATTTAATGCAACTTAGGTCTAAAATGCATGGACATGCATGGCAAAGTAAAGCAAACCTAACAACTAAAATATGCATGGCAATAACACAAAAAAAAAAGGCATGCTTAAACCAAAAACTCAATCAAATATCATGCAAATGCCAACCTATCAACTAATAAAGCAAAAATGCAACACACAATGCAAAATAACATGATAGCCGAATGTCCTAAGGTTCCAAACAAACATGGCATTTTCACAAACACTTGATATACTTAACCTTAATACTCAATCAAATGTCATGCAAATGCAAATACTATCAACTAACATAGCAAAAATGCAACACACAATGCAAAATAACATGGTTGCCGAATGGCCTAAGATTCTAAACAAGCATGGCATTTTCACAAACACTTGATATACTAACATGCTCAACTAAAATATAACACTCAAATCATGCAAACACAAAGTATAGATACTAAAACTAACAAGCATTTTCACAAACACTTGATATACTAACATGCTCAAATAAAACATAACACTCAAATCATGCAAACACAAAGTAGAAATATTAAAACTAACAAGCATTTTCACAAACACTTGATATACTAAATATAAAACATCAACAAATTTAAACATTATGAAAATAGAAAATTAAAAATGCAAGAACATGATATGTAACTCATAAATGGCAACAAACAAAGCAACCAAATTAAAACATGATTCAAGTATATGAAGTAGAAGAACACTTAAAGCATCAAGATTAAAGAAAATAACATAAATAACATGACAAATTAAAGCAAAAACAGCAACAATAATTAAAAAAATATAGGCCATTCGGCCATTAAAGAAAAATAAGGAAAAAAATTTGTAAAAATTATTTAAGAAAGAGATGAAGAAAAAAACTTAAGAAGAACATAAAAAAAAACACTTATTTAAAAAGAAAACTCACCAAATAATAATCAAAATAGCAAAAACAAGAATGGAAAATCAAGAAAGTGCAAGAGTTGGTGCTAAAAGCAACCTCAATAAGCTATATTTCAAGCTTTATCTCTTCAAACTTTCATCTCCTTTCTTTTCTAAACTTTTTCTTTTGCTTTCAACCAAGGAGAGAAAAAACTATGCAAAACCAAGAAGAAATCTGAAAAAAATGAAGTGAAGAAAATGAAAATCCTGCCTCCCCCTATAGCTGGCCGAATTCACCCTCTCTCCTCACCTAAGATGTTGTCATTTTGATTCCAACCAATTTCCATCCAAGGGCTAGTGATTCAAGGTGAAAAATCATGAAACTATCACCCTTAGATTAGTGTATCCGCTTTCCATAATTATAGCTATTCAAGAATAATGTTGACATTCTCCCTCTTCATGCATTGGCCCATGTGGCTTAATTACAATGGCTTGATCAAAAAAATCTCTAACTAACTCTTAAATCATGGCCTTTTGATTGAAAAATCAAAAGCTACTTCCCTTCTTTGGACCTTGGCTGGCCAGCACTCTCTTTTTCAGCCCAAGTATGATTTTTAAAAGGCCAAAAGAAGCCTTTTCCGGTTGCTTGGGTAAAATGACCGTTTTGCCCGCCGGATGCAAATAAATGGCAAACGGAATCCAAATCCAAATTTTCTTTTTTCAATTCTTTCAAAATAATAAAATATTGAATTCTGGAGGTTTTCAAAATTTTCCTAGTCTGTTTGCTATTTATTTGGATTTTTTTTCCAAAAATGCCCTTTTATGCCCCTACATTTTACCATTTTTTAAACGAGCTCCAAATCAAGATTTTTCTTCACCAATCTCTTCCAAATAATTTAAAAGTGTGATCTGAAAGTTTTCATAATTTTTTGAACTCATTTGGTATTTTTCGGGATTTATATGCTTGAATTACTATATAGGGGCTCAGTTTGGCTATTTTTCAAACGAACTCCGAATCAAGATTTTTTTTTTCCAATCTCTTCCAAATAATTTAAAATTGAGATTTGCAAATTTTCAGAATTTTTGGAGTCCATTTGCTATTTTTCCGGGATTTATCTTCTTGAATTATTACATTGGATTTGGCCATTTTGCAAATGAACTCCGAATCAAGATTTTATTTCGCCAATCTCTTCCAAATAATTTAAAAATGAGATTTGAAAATTTTCAGAAGATTTGGAGTTCATTTTCTATTTTTTTCGGGATTTTCCTACTTGAATTTCTACATTAAAGACCCGAGATTTGGCCATTTTGCAAACGAACTCCGAATCAAGATTTTCTTTCGCCCATCTCTTCCAAATGATTTAAGAATGAGATTTGCAAATTTTCAGAATTTTTCGATTCCTTTTGCTATTTTTCCCAATTTTTCCAATTTTACCCTTTTACCTTCGAAACCCGGTTTTGTCCAAAAACAAGTCTGATTTTCAGATTTTCTTCAAATTGAGCCTTGGGTTATCCCTTTTTAATCATTCCTCATCCATTAGGGGCTTTTGTTTTTACCAAGTCGGGCCATTTCTGTAATTCTTCCCGATTTCACCGAAATTCACCAAAAACCCTAATTCTCGGTTTTCTCCCGAATTGACTTTTTTTTTCAGTTTTTCTTTCAAGTGGCTTCTCCATTACCCGTAGTCAGTGCTTATCTTTCATTTTTAACCTTCAATTTTGACCAATTCGATCGTTTAAGTACTTTTCCCCAAATTTCCCGGATTAGGGTTTTCTTTCTACTAAATCTCCATAACCCAACTTTCGAACTCCATATCTTTCAATGTAGACCTCAGATTATCAAAATACTTTTGCCAATTTTCAATTGAGCTTCAAATCTTGTTTTTGAAAGTGGGTTGACTTTTTTAGTAGTTGACTTTTGGGGGTTGACTTTTTCGAGGTTGACTTTTTTCGGGGTTGACTTTTTCGAGTACGACTTTCTATGCTCGCCCTCTTAAAATAAGTCTCGAAGTACCACCTGTAGGATGAAAAAAGTCTTTTTACATTTTGAAACCTCAATTTAGGAAGAAAACATGCTTGTTTTAGTGGTCCAGACAAAATTAGGTGTCTACAGAAGTCTTTTGCACCAATTGGTGAGTTTCTTAAGAGGGATTGGCCTAAAAATAGGACTGAGGAATAATGGATCAACATATTCCAGAATATCAGGGCTGAGATGATAATTTGGAGGGCTTCATGGATAGCTCCTATGCCGACATTGTACAAGTGTGGAGATAAAGCTTCTGTTCCATTATTGGGAGTATGGGAAAGAGTGAGCTACACACCACTGTTGGTACTAAGACAATTGAAATCCTGTCAGTTTACTCCTACGACCCATGACCTTAGTGGTTTATAATTTTCTTATGGAGAAGATGGGTACTCGAAAAAGGTACGTGAGATTGTAGTAGCATGGAATGAAACTCATCGGGTGAAGGTAGCTAGATATGCTGACATCGTCACACTTGATTACCTGATATGGAGGGAATTGAGGGTTAATGATAGGCTGTTGACATCAGATGGAGAAGGGGTCTAGTTCATGAGTCCACCACCTAAGGAAGCACCATCGAAGTTAGAAATTGCAAAGTCGGAGTTTGAAAAAAAAAAAGCCCAAATGAGCAAAGAGATTGTCCGACTTCAAGAAGAGCTTGAGGATATGAAAAATAGGGAATCAGTCCAGGAAAAAGAAATGGAAAGGATTAAGAGAGAAAGGGACACTACCAAGGGCGATCTTCAGGAATTACACTTGGAAAACAAAAGGTATCGCTTTGAGCTCAGATTTGAAGGGACCTTCAAGACTTCTGGGGAATAGAAGCAAGAGGTCAAAAACCTCAAGAAGGAGAGTAACTATTGGAAAGAGAGAGCGAAGCATGAAGAAGCCCGATCCAATCAGCTTGACGAGCAAGCTAAGGAAAGTTTACACAGTGATGTTTCTGCTGACATGTCAAGGGGCCATGAACAAGTATGGGTCAGATTGAAGAGCAAGGCAATCAAATGAAGATTGTGAAAGAAAGTCCAAGATCTGAGGGAGTTACTATAGGACTAGTATTTTGTAAATAGCACTTTGAAATAGATAGGCAAATTATGGATTTGTCTTAGGCAGTGATCTTTTTATTTTATCTTTGATGTATTTAGTTCTAGGAAATCAATGAAAAATCGTTTGGTTGGAATTATCCTGGGGCCAATGCTTTCAAATGCATTCTTTAATTTATATTTTGTTTATTCATTCGTATATTTATTTATAGTTGTAATCATTCATTTTTTATGGTTGTTCACTCATGTTCATATACTTAGCCACTTATTTATTCATTTTACTTGTTTATTCATTTATTTTTTCATATTCATATACTTAGTCATTTATTTATTCATTCTATTTGTTCATTCATTCACTCACTTTTAGTCATTTATTCATTTTTAATAAAATATAAAACAAGCAATAAATTCTAATCCATGGTTTTTAAAACTTTAGGTAAAATCGGGCGCACTCCAAAAGAAACGGATTTCTGACACCGCTACAACACTAGAGATCTCAAGCTAGGATCATGGAGAATGATCATCTTGTTCGTATAGAGAGGATGGAGCGGGTTCAAAGGGAACTACTGGAACAACTGGTTAAGTATCAGGAGAAATCAAGGGAACAAATGGCTAAACTCTTGGAAATAATGAACGCCATGATGAGACAAAAAGGGCCGGGGGAGAATTCGGTCATAGGGAAAAGGGTGGTAAATAAGGAAGAGCAACCTAAAATCATGTAGCAGAAGGGTCAAGCATCCCAGCATATGGGAAATGAGCTGCCAACTGGGGTAGCCTCTTGTGTTTATATCCAACCGGCGGCTGAAGCATAGAATTATGCTCCTAGAAAAGGTAATATTGGGGCTGACCCAAGTGATGTTATTGATGTTTCGAACTTTGAGGAACTGACTGAGAAAGAAAAGGTAAGGTTGGCTGAGCTGAAAAAGATGGAAATTGCAGAATCCCAGAAGAAGTATCAGTTGCTGGAAGAGACATTAAGAGCAATAGAGGGGGTAGAGTTATTTGGTAGTCTGGATGCCAAAGAAATGAGCTTGGTACACGGCTTGGTAATTCCTCCCAAGTTTAAAGTACCTGATTTTGAGAAATATAATGGGACTACCAACCCATCAACACACCTGACCATGACTGCAGAAAAATGACAGGACATGATGATGAAGAAAAATTGCTTATCCACTACTTTCAGGATAGCTTGACGGGGTCTGCAACCCGATGGTATAATCAACTGACTCGGACTAAGATCCGTTCTTGGATGGATTTAGCCAGGGCCTTTATGGAGCATTATAAGCATGTATCAGATATGGTACTTGACAGGCTGTCACTGCAGTATATGGAAAAGAAGACTACTGAGAGTTTCTAGGAGTCTTCTCAAAGGTGGAGGGACCTGGCCACTCAAGTGCAACCCCCTTTAACCAACAAAGAAACAACGGTGCTTTTTATCATTACTTTAAAGGCACCATATTACAACAAATTGGTGGGAAGTGCCACTAAAAATTTTGCGGATATGGTTATATCCGGCGAAATGATCGAGACTGCCATCAAAAATGGAAAAATGGAGGGGGTTGAGTCTGCCACTCCAAAAAAGGTACTCCCTACTAAGAAGAAAGAGGAAACTCACACAGTTAGCAGCAACCAATATCCATATGCACCTCCTACACCATATACACCTCCCAGGCCCTATACTCCTCCTACATCCTATGCACCTCCTACACCTTACACACCTTACCCGAGGTATAATCCTTACTACCCCAATATGAACCACCTTACTCAAAATCCATTCCCTTATACCAATATACCACTACATTCATTTCCAACCGGCATGTCCCCACAGATAAAACTTTCCCGAAACACTATCCCAAACGCCCAGAATACCGTGCACAATGACCAACGTTCACCAAGGAATGATAAAAAAAACCCTCATTTGACCAGATTCCTACCACTTATGGTGATCTATATCCCAAATTGTTGCAGGGTCAACTTGTTGCACTCGTATGCCTTAAACCTCTAACACCGCCATACCCAAGATTGTATAACGCAAATGCTAACTGCGCGTATCACGTAGGGATTCAGGAGCATTCGAATGAGGATTGCGTTGCCTTTAAAAAGAAAGTCCAAAGTCTAATCAACTCCGGGGTTGTGAAATTTGGTTCAAAGAATGGGCCAAATGTAGCGGGAAATCCATTGCCCTATCATGCTGAGAATCGAGTAAATGCAGTATTGTCAGTGAAGTTAAGACTCCAATGATAAAGGTATGGGTCGAAATGGTTAAAACAGGAATGGTGGAGGATGGAGACAGTTTAAAAATGGTTGCAAACAGTGTGGAGAATTGGTGCCCGTTCCATAGATGTAAAGGTCATATCATACAAGAATGTGAAAACTTTCTGGCTAAAGTCCAAAAGATGATGGATGAGGGTGAGGCCCAGTTTTACGAGGAAATAGAGCAAGAAGTAGAGGTAGAGAATGTAGCTGGCTACGGGATAGGAAGACCTTTGATCATCTTATATGATGAACCAGAGGATAAAGTTATGCCGGTTGTTGAGAAAATTGCGCCTAAGTTAATTATAGAATTGCCTTCTTCTTTTTCATACAAGGAAAACAAAGCTGCACCGTGGAAGTATGACTGCAGCATGGTTATGCCAGGGTCTTCGAGTCAGCAAGATATCACAGGACTGGGGCACTTAACACGAAGTGGAAGATGTTATGCCCCTGAGGTTGTTGAACAGGGATCAATGAGAAAGGACGGAGGAATGGATAAACGAAAAAAGGCAGCTGAACCAATCCATATTGAGATGGATTCATCAAAAGAAGTAGAAAGGGGGTCAGTCTCAGTTAACAAGATATAAGAGCCGATGAACAAAAAAAGAGGCTTGCGAGTTTTTAAAGTTCATAAAGCAAAGTGAGTATAGTGTGGTTGAGCAATTGCAGTGTCAACCAGCAAGAATTTCAATATTATCTTTGCTACTGATCTCAGAGCCACACCGAAATTCCTTGTTAAGAGTTTTGAATCAGGCATATGTGGCCAACAACATATCAGTGGAAAAACTAGATAGGCTGGTAGGAAACATTGCAGACGATCACATATATTTTAGTTATGATGAAATACCACCCAATGGTATTAGATCAACAAAGGCTCTTCATATAACAACCACTTGCAAGGGGCACATACTACCAAGGGTGCTTTTGCATAACGGATCATCGTTAAATGTGATGCCCTCGAAAACCCTGTCCAAATTGCCAGTTGATATTTCTTATATTCTGCCAAGTTGCAAGGTGGTTAGAGCTTTTGATGGAACTAGACGGGAGGTAATGGGAACTATGGAGGTCCCGATGGAGATAGGTCCTTGTACCTATAAGGTGAATTTCCAAGTCATGGATATTACCACGTCCTACAATTGCTTGTTAGGAAGGCCTTGGATACATTTCACTGGGGCTGTACCCTCATCTCTCCACCAAAAGCTGAAGTTTGTGACGGAGTGACGTTTGGTCACTGTGTCGGGAGAAAAGGACATCATAGCCTCTGCATCTATTGCTTCCCCTTACATTGAGCCAAAAGAGGATGCTGTGGAATGTTCTTTCCGATCTTTGGAGTTTGTAAATGCAGTATTTGTCACTGAGGGATAAAAAATTCCAAAACCTAAGTGGTCCAAGAATACAAGGTTGGGAGTAAGGACTACCGTGGGAAAAGGCTGCAGGGCTGAAAAAGGTCTTGGAAAGTATCTTCATGGAATGGCCCGAGCAATTGAAATGGTTGGAAAGAAGGACCAGTTTAGTCTAGGATATCTTTTGAAAGCTCAGGAGAAAAGGAAACAATTGGAAAAGAACCGACAAAGGAGGATAACCCGTCTCGCGTGTATGGATATTGAATGGGAACCTATGACTTTCCCACCAATCCTTCACAGCTTTTGCTCAGCCGATTTTCTGTTCGGAAAAAAGAATTCTGATGATGTACTCATAATGATTGAACAAGCTTTCAAGAAGTTCAATATGGATAAGCATGAGCAGATACAAGAGATGATGATCTGCATGACTGGGGAGGAAAGAATTGAAAGTAAGAATGCAAACTGGATGGTGCGACCTTGTCCACCAGGATATAGACTGACCAATTGGAGTGCGACCGAGTTGCTCGTAGTCTTTAGGTTTATTCCAAAGTAATACTTTAAAACAATCTTAATTATCTTTAGCCGAAGATATTAATAATTTTCTTTGTAATGAGCTTTTGTTTAAACATTTTCATTCAATAACTAACAAGCATGATGTACTTTCTCCACATTGATGTGTCCATATTCTTTCATTTATGCTATTTATTTTGCTTTCATTGTATATATATTTTCCTATATTCTTTCTTCCCCATCTATTTACAGGTGTACGGATGTGGAATATGAGGACCTTCCTGTTAGTAATTCTGAAATTGATTTTGAAAGACCCATTTGCACGGGTGATTTTGAGGCTGATGAAGATATTGAGGATTATGGTCTACCTCCCGACTTATTAAGAAAAATAGAACAAGAGGAGAAAACAAGTACTTCCTCATAAGGAGCTATTGGAAATGATAAATTTGGGAGGTGGTGAGGAGATAAAGGGGGTCAAAATTGGGACCACATTGTCATCATCAATAAAGGGTGAATTGATAGCCTTGCTCCGGGAATATGTAGATGTATTTGCATGGTCAAACCAAGACATGCCAGGTCTGGATCCAGATATTGTGGTTCATAAGCTCCCTTTAAGGCCAGAGTGCAAGACAATTCAGCAAAAGTTGAGAAAAATGAGGCCGGACATGCTGTTAAAGATAAAAGAGGAGGTGAAGAAGCAGTTTGATGCTGGATTCTTAGAGGTGGCAAAATATCTGAAATGGGTGGCAAACATTGTTCCAGTACCAAAGAATGATGGCAAGGTGCGGATGTGCGTCGATTATCGAGATTTGAACAAGGCTAGTCGCAAAGATAATTTCCCTTTGCCTCACATCGATACTTTGGTGGATAATATGGCAAAGAGTTCTTTGTTTTCTTTCATGGACAGATTCTCGAGATATAATCAGATTAAAATGGAACCTGAAGATATGGAGAAAACCATATTTGTTACAATGTGGGGAACATTTTGCTAAAAGATAATGCCGTTTGGGTTGAAGAATGCTGGGGCAACATATCAGAGAGCCATGGTGACCTTGTTTCATGATATGATGCATAAGGTAATTGAGGTCTATGTTGATGATATGATTGCAAAGTCACAAGAAGAATAAGAGCATATTGCGATTCTTGAGAAATTCTTTGAAAGATTAAGAAAGTTCTGACTCAAGCTAAACCCGGCAAAATGCACTTTTGGAGTCACTTCGGGGAAATTATTGGGTTTTGTTGTTAGCAAAATGGGAATTGAGATTGATCCGGATAAGTGAAGGCCATCCAAAATTTGCCACCACCTCGTACTCAAAAAAAATTAAGAGGCTTTTTGGGAAGATTGAATTACATTGCTCGATTTATTTCTCAGTTAACCGACAAATGTGATCCAATATTTAAGCTACTTCGAAAACGTGATCCAAGAGAATGGGACGAAAGATGTCAGATCGCTTTTGAAAAGGTTAAGCATTATCTATCAAACCCACCAGTATTAATGCCACCTATTCTGGATAAACTAATGATACTGTATTTATCAGTATTTGAGAGATCCATGGATTGTGTCTTGGGGCAACATGATGAGACTGGGAAGAAGATTGTCAAGAATGGCCATCTTTCATATTCCCTTTGAGCCTTAGAAATTATTTCTTTCTTTGAACCTTGATCAAGGATCACCCTCTACACTGGAGGGCAGATGCGAGAAAAAATAATAAAAATCATGGCAAAAAAAAGAGCCATTGAAAAATGTGAAATCAAAGAATGGCAAATGAAAGCCAGCAATGAAAGAACAAAGATTGAAAAAGAAAAAAAGAAAAGAAAGTCTAAAAAGAGGACAAATGTTTCAAGAACGAATTCTCCTCAGGAAATGATTCTTGATCCAATCACCCTTAAACACACTTTGGGCCTATTTATCCTTTCTTTTTTAAACCCGAACCTTGGCCTATATTACGTGCTTTTAAAGTCCATATTGATCAAGCATGGATATTTAATTTGGAAGGTTTTCTCAGAATTCATCCCATATTTTGAATAGAGATTTTTAACCTTGGAAGCATTTAGAATTCTCAGATGCATGGTAGAATACAAGAAAAAAGAGAAAACAAAAAATGAAAATAAAAAAGAATGTAAAAGGAGAGGTTTAAGCTGAAAACCCGCAAAGGGCGACTTAATACCGAATGGAGGACACTTGAGTTGAAAACCCGCAAAGGGCGGCTCAAGTACTGATTAAGGTTTGAATCAATACTCCGTGTAAAGGGGGAGAAAATATCTAAAAATTAGAGGAAAAAGGAAAAAACTCAGTCTGACATAACTACGAAAGCCGAGGGATTACCCAAGTAAATTGCTCATTCAAAAGAAGTTTCAGATGGTTTGAAAAAGAAGGAGTCCAAGATATTCAGCATCTAGGGCATCTACAACATATAACTTTACATTTGTTTCTTATATCCTTGATATTCACTTTTACCATTTTAAAACATTTGTTGCATTAAATTTTTGTTATCCCTTTTATGACATTTGTTTGTTTCATATTTTTTTTTCTTTCATACATTTTTGAGATTGCATCTTGTTTGTTATTAAATTGAATGATGATTAGTAACCATAAAAATCTTTAAATAAAAGGATTTCAGAGTATTACTAAGGAATAGATTTAAATCTTAGAAAAGGTTTGGAAATCAGTAATCTTGATGGAAATTTCACCAAGTAAAGGAAAACAGTGAATGTGTTAGAGACTCCGTCATGAAGTTTGAAAATTTGTGAATTTCAGCGAAATCAAAAACTGGGATTGTTTGACAATTTATCTTGAGTGAAAGGTTCCTTAAGTGGGCATCAGTGAACAATTGAAGACTCTGTCATGAAGTCAGATAACCTGTGAACTTCAAAGAAACCATGGATTAGAAATCATGACACAATCATTTGATTGCATTCATTCTTAGGAAACATACAAGCATTTGCAAAGCATGTCATTCTCATCATTGAATTTAGCTAACATTGCAGGAATCAGGAAAACTTTGGCTTCCCCAAATCGAACTCGTTCTGCTTCTCAAATGAGTGAGCCTCGAGACCGCCGTCGAGGTATGTTCCTTTCATTTTTCAAGTTAAATTTATTTTTCCAAATGAATCAAACCCAGGATCACTCCTTAGTATTTTCCTTTGTTTTAAATCGAATTCATTTTGCTTTTCAAATGAGTCGAGCCCCCAAACCATCGTCGAGGTATTTCTTTTGGTTTTAAATCGAATTCATTCTCCTTCTCAAATGAGTCGAGCCCTGAGACCATCGTTGAGGTATTTTCTTTTGTTTTAAATCGAATTCATGCTGCTTCTCAAATGAGTTGAACCCCAAGACCATCTTCGAGGTATTTCCTTTTATTTTAAATCGAATTCATTCTGATTCTCAAATGAGTCGAGCTCCGAGACCATCGTCGAGGTATTTCCTTTTGTTTTAAAATTGAACTCGTTCTGCTTCTCAAATGAGTCGAGCCCCGAGACCATCATCGAGGTATTTCCTTTTGTTTTAAATCAAACTCATTCTGCTTCTCAAATGAGTCGAGCCTTGGGACCTTCGTCAAGGTATTTTTTGTTTAAATCATGGATAAGACCTCTGAGCACCATTCTTAAGACCTTTGGACATCATTTTTAAAGTCGCATACAGCGCAATTTTCCAAATCATAGATCAGACCTCCGGGCATCGTTTTTAAAGACCTCCGAGAATAATTACTCAAAATCATGGATAAGACCTCCGAGCGCCATATTAAAAAAGTACCTTTGGTTTCACTCAGGTCTTTTTCGACTTCTGGTTTCGCCCAAGTCATCACCTTGAAAATTATCTACGGTTTCACCTAGATAACTTTTCGACTTTTGGTTTCGCCCAAGTCATCACCTTGAAAATTATCTATGGTTTCGCCAAGATAACTTTTTGATTTTTGGTTCTGCCCAAATCATCACTTTGCAAATCGAACTCATTTCCTTCAAACGGGTCGAGCCTTGATTAGTCAAGGAACTCAATTTAAGGACCAAATCTTCAACTTACAGCTTTTTCAAAAAAAAAAAAAATTATGATGAAAAAATGAAAATGAAAACCCTTTTCCCTTTTCCTTACATGTGATTTCACTAATTGGACAAAATTAGTGTTTGTTTATCTTTGCCTGATTCTTGATTCCTAATTCTCAGCAATAGCGAAAGAGGGGCAGCTATAGACACCTAATTTTGTTCAGACCACTAAGTCAGGTATGTTTTCTTCCTAAAGTGATGTTTCAGAATGCAAAAAGACTTTTCTTATCCTGCAAGTGGTACTCCGTGACTTAGTTTAAGAAAGAGACATAAAAAGTCAAACTTGAAAAAGTCAACCTCCAAAAAGTCAACTATAGAAAAAGTCAACCTACTTTCAAAATCAAGATTTGAAGTTCAATTGAAAAATGGTGAAAGAATTTTGATAATCTGAGGTCTACATTGAAAGATATGGAGTTCGGAAGTTGGGTTCGGAGATTCAATAGAAAGGAAACCCTAGTTTGGGAAATTTGGGGAAAAGAGCTTAAACAATCAAATTTGTCGAAATTGAAAGTTCCAAATGAAAGATAAGCACTGACTACGAGTAATGGAGAAGCTACTTGGAAGAAAAATTGAAGAAAAAGTCAATTGGAAGAAAACAGAGAACTAGGGTTTTAGTGGATTTTGGTGAAATTAGGGAAAATTATAGAAATGACCCTATTCGGTAAAACTAAAGCCCCTAATTGATGAGGAGTGATTAAACAATGATAGCCCAAGGCTTAGTTTGAAGAAATTCAGAGAAAAGAGTCGATTGGAGGAAAAATAAGGAAATTCCCGATAGTAAAAAAAAAGGAAAAATCAAATCAGAGGGAAATTTGATCGTAAAAATTGGGCATTTTTGGACCAACTCCAATTCAATATATGACAAAGGCCCAGAAAAAGAAAATATGAAAATTGGACTTGTTTTGAGCAAAACAGGGTTTCGGAGGCAAAAGGGCAAAATTGGAAAATTTGGGAAAAATAGCAAATGAGCTCCAAAAATTAAAAAAAAATTGCAGATCTTATTCTTAAATCGTTTTGGAGAGATTGGCGAAAGAAAATCTGGATTCGGAGTTCGTTTGCAAAATGGCCAAATCCTGGGCCCACTATGCAGAAATTCAAGAGGATAAATCTCGGAAAAATAGCAAATGAGTTCCAAAAATTTTGAAAATTTGCAGATCTCATTCTTAAATTATTTTGGAGAGATTGGTGAAAGAAAATCTGGATTCGGAGTTTGTTTGCAAAATGGCCAAATCTCGAGCCCATTGTGTAGAAATTAAAGCAGATAAATCCCGAAAAAATAGCAAATGAGCTCCAAAAATTATGAAAACTTCCAGATCACACTTTTAATTTATTTGGAAGAGATTGGTGAAGAAAAATCTAGATTCGGAGCTCGTTTAAAAAATAATAAAGGTTCAGGGGTCAAAAAGTTATTTTATCGATGAAACCGAAAAGGGCTTTTCTTGCAATGGAATTGGGCTGGATTTTAAGAGGGAAATCAACCAAGACCATGATGGAGATTAATTTTGCTGAGCCATTTCATCTAAGGGCCAAGAGAAAGAGGAAGGTAGTTATTTTTGTGATCAAGCCTTTGAATTTGCAACACACGGACCAATGGTTGGAGAGGGATAACGTCATATTTATGACATCATCTCCATGACATCATATATTTAGGGGCTGATTATTCTAATCTAATGGTGGGATTTTTACATAGAAGGCATCTTGAAGTGATAGCCATTGGATGAAAAAATAACTAACTTGCTTCTAGAAGGGGGACATTCGGCCAAGGGGAATTTAGGGGGCTGAGAACAGATTTTTTCAAAAGGTTGGAAGGTTGAAAAGAGGCAGTAGCTAAGGGGGAAAGGATAGAAAAAAAAAAGGAGAAAGAGAGGAGAAAAAATGAGAAGGAAAAGAAAGATTTTGGCTTACTTCTTCTTGATTTGGAAAGCTAGAGCAAGGTAGCTATGTTCTTTCATGGTTTTTTCATACTTTGTTGACATGATTTTGTTGTTTTGACTATTTTTTTTTTATGAAATAAACTTGTTTCTAAAAAGCTACTACTTTATTTTTAAAGGAAAAAAAAAAAGAGAAGAAGTTTTGATCCATTTTCTACATCATGGCCGAATGGTCTTCTTTTATTTAGATAATTTTCTTTTGGATTTTATTCATGAGTTTTTTTTTTGGTGGTAGGTTAGCTTGTGTTAGATTAGCTTGATATATGGTAGGTTAGTTTGATTGTGGTAGTTTAGCAATATACCATGCCATGTGTTTGTGGAAATACCATGCTAGGTTCATGTTGTTTCATTGGGCCATGATGGATTTTTTGTGCATGTTTGCATTTTTATCATGTTTGCTTGTTTAATATGTTTCCATTGATCTTCATGCATATATACAATGCCATGTTCATGTTGTTTCATTTGGCCATGATGGATTTTTTTGTGCATGTTTGCATTATTTATCATGTTTGCTAGTTTATTATGCTTCCATGTGTTTGTGTTATTGTTTAGCTAGGATTATGCCATGTTACTAGATGACCATTAGGCCAATAGGATTCCTATTGCTTTGTGTATGCATTTTCATTTTGATTAGTTGATAGGTTTGCATTTCATGCCATGACATTGTGTATTTTGATTTAGTTTTCCATGTGTTTGTGCTATTGTTTGGCTAGGATTATACCATGTTATTTGATGACCATTCGGTCAATAGGATCTTTTTTGCTTTGTGTGTGCATTTTCATTTTGTTTAGTTGATAGGTTTGCATTTCATGCCATAACATTGTGTATTTTGATTTGGTTTGCCATGTGTTTATGTTATTTGCTAGATAGGATTGCACTAGGTTGTTTTGTGGCCATTCGGTCTCTTCATGTATTCCTTGCCTTGTGTGTGCATTTGCATTTTGTTTAGATACCATACTTTGCATTATTATGCCACGAGATTGTGTATTAGTTGCTGTTTGTTCATGTATTAGTATTAGGTTTATTGGTCATTATATGTTCAAGATATTTCCATGAATTCTCATGACAATTTAGGTCTGGATCATATTGCCATGCATATTCCCATGCATATAAGGTCTAGATCATATTGGTATTGCCATGCATTGCTAAGCTATTTAGATCTTAGGTCACTTTGTATTGCCATGCATTTCATGTCACTTTAGGTCTAAGTCTCATTTGCATTATTATGCATCTCATGCATATTTAGGTTAGGATTACATTTATTGCCATGCAAGCTCATGCTAGGGATTAGGTTATTTTAAATTGCCATGCATTTTCCATATCATTTAGGTTTTAAATCATGCATTTCATGCATTCAATTTGCTGTATGTCATTTAGATTCTGCCATGTCAAGCATGCTATGTCATTCATTCACATGCCATGTCATTTGTCCATGTCTTCATTGTTCATGCCATGTCATTCGGCCTTGCCCTGTTATTCATGTTCACACTATGTCATTCTCATGCTATGTCATTCATATGTCATGTAATCCATTCACATGCCATGTCATTCATTTAGTATGCCATGTTATTCGGCCATGTCACCTTCTGCTCATGCCATGTCATTTACGCCATGTCATCCATAGATTGGGTCATGTTTATGTTTTGTCATTCATGTTCAAGCTATGTAGATTTCATTCACATGATATTCATTCATATGCTATGTCATTTTGTTTGCCATGTCGATTTCGTTCACATGACATTCATTTTTATGCCATGTCATTCATATTCTACGTCATTTTGTTTGCCATGTTGATTTCATTCACATGACATTCATTCTTATGCCTTGTCATTCATATGCCATGTCATTTTGTTTGCCATGTCGATTTCATTCACATGACATTCATTTTTATGCCATGTCATTTATATGCCATGTCATTCATTTGCCACATCATTTTCATGCCACAACATTCATTCTCATGCTATGACATTTTCGTGCCATGTCATCTTGTCATGCATGTCATTTAGTTCACCAAGCTTATGTTTGCCATGTCGATTTCATTCACATGACATTCATTCTTATGCCATGTCATCTAGACCTTGCCATGTTAAGCATGCCATGTCATTAATTCTTTTGTCATGTCATAATAAATGTGTAATGCTATGATAATTGTACATGTAGATTAGGTCATATTTGTACCATAGTAATAATTTGCATATTCATAACCATATTTTAGTAAATGATTTTTAATGCAATAAGAATCATTTAAAAAAAAAATAAACAAGGTTATTCCCGAGTTAAAATAAGTCATGAGTTTTCTACTGGGTTTGCCAGGGAGGATATCATCAATTATCATTAATGATGGAATATCTTTTTTCAAAACAAAAAAAAAACGAGGGTGATTCGGAGAATTTCAAAACCAAAAAAATTCCATGTTTTGCCGAGTTTGTCGAAAAACGTGGGAAATTTTTTGTTAATAAATTCCGGATCGTTTTCAAATAAAATATGATTGTTTTTCAAGGGAATTATTTTTTAACACCAAATTTAAAATCAACTTTCATCGAGACTTGAGATAACACATGACTAATCAGGTACCATTTTACACGGGCGTTGTGGGGGTGCTAATCCTTCCCTGCACATAACCGACTCCCAAACACGCACTTGTTTTCTTTGGTTCAAAGCGCAGACTTCAAAATTGGTTTTACAAAAATATTTTAATTAAATTTAAAATGTTTTATAAAACTGGTTTTAATAGGTGACCGATCACACCTAGCCAAAAAAGATTGGTAGCGACTCCATTTTTTTTTCCGAGGTTGTTTTCAAAACCTCCCAATTTTAACTTAAGAGGAATTAAGTCGTCTTTTCCTCTGCCTGTTTTTTCCCCCTCACTTGAACGGGTCGGCCCGAGGATCACGTATCGACAGCTTGGCGACTCCGCTGGGGACTTTAGAGAGTCAGGCCTGAAATTAAGCACGTGTTATCTAAAGTCTCGGTTTGTCGGCTTTATTTGGTATTTAATTTTAGTTCCCACATTTTTTTAATAATAAGGAGAATTTTGAAAATAATTAAATATTTTTGAATATGTTCATACTCATCTACATGCATATTATTAATGTTCTCTGGTTATCTTGTTGTATATTACTATTGTTCTCTGGTTGGTTAATGCGTTACACTATTCTTGATTGTTGTTTTAATAAATTTTCGGGGTATTTAAAATAAGGGGTGTAGAATAGGTGGTGAAAGGTTTGTTGTTCCTCCTCACACGTGCATTGGCATAACATGAGCTCTATACCCGAGTTCCGTCCTTTTAAGTGGAAGTAAAGTAGCTACGCTCTCGTGATGATCTTTCGCATGGGCTAGCAAAATACTTCCGGAGTATAAATTACCTAAGCTCTCATGATAATCCTCCGCATGGGCTAGGGAAATATACTCTAACGAATTGAACCCATTTTTCGGGGTGCCTTACTAGTCTTCACAGGCGACAGTGAGGAACAATTCGGGGCCTTTTAGAACCTCATTCCCCACATATAGTGAGCCATATAAAGACAACATACGCGAAACCCTACCGAATTTTTGATAGATACACCGAAGCTAGGAACACATGGAGGAATGCTTTTGACCTTTTGCTATCTATTTTGCATCTATAATAGGATTCATAAAATCGGGCGATGATGAACGTACATCGTTTCGCCCGTGATAAGTTTAATATTTCATCCCAAAGGCACCATGATGCCTAAATAAGTTGATATTGTTGGGGCAAGTGTTAATTAACTTTTTTGAAGTTATAAATAAGAAAATTCTTTTTTTTTCAGTCATTTTGACATCTTGTACATTACATGCAATAATGCATATGTAAATAGAGCATGTACATTTATAATTGTATTTTTGATCCCACGGTGATAATAAGTTCATTTGTTAATTACATAAACATTTGTTGATTGATTAAATAAGAATTGTAGACCGAGAGTGTTGAATAAATATTTAGACACACGTGCCATAATAAGACCCACTACCCCAAAAGTTTTTAAAAAAATTGGTTTTGGAAAATAATATTTTGATTTTTGCGGGGTAACATGTTTCAAAAAAAATTGTGGATTAAATTTGGTGGCAAATCTTGTATAATGAGATTTTTGGGTAATAAAGATTGGTCCTACCAATTTCGTTTAATCATTGGTCATTCTTTATATATACCCTTGTAATTAATTCATTTATTCTTTACATGTATCATATTGACATTATGTTGATCATTCATTGTAGAATACATTTGTAACATACATGGTCATTCTTTGTATATACCCTTGTGTTAATTCTTTACATGTATCATATTGACATCATGTTACAGTCCTAACATGCATGGTCAGTCATTATAGAATACATTTGTGACATACATGGTCATTCTTTGTATATACCCTTGTAAGTAATTCATTTATTATTTACATATATCATATTGATATCATGTTATAGTCCTAACATGCATGGTCATTCATTGTTGAATACATTTGTGACATACATGGTCATTATCTGTATATACCCGTGTATCAATTTATTCATTCTTTACGTGCATCATGTTGGCATCAGGTTGCATTCCTGACAAACATAGTCAACATGATTTCTCTGTATATGCTCATGCATTAATTTGTTTATTTATTTACATGTATCATGTTGGCATCAGGTTGCATTCATGACATAGGTAGTCAGCAAGATTTCTCTGTATATGCTCAAGAATTAATTTGTCTATTCTTTACATGTATCATGTTGGCATCAGGTTGCATTCATGACATACATAGTCAGCATGATTTCTTTGCATATGTTCATGCATTAATTTGTTTATTCTTTACATTCATCATGTTGGCATCAGGTTGCACTCACATACATAGTTAGCATGATTTTTCTGTATATGTTCATGCATTAATTTGTTTATTCTATACATGCATCGTATAGGTATCTTGTTACATTCACGACATTCATGGCTCATTCATCATGAAACATATTTGGGGATAAAACAAAAATTGGCTTGGCTTTAAGATCTTTGAAGAAATTTTCATTTCAAATCAGAGGTATAAGAAGTACTGAGCACCTTTATAACACATGCCAGGATCATAGATAATGAGCAGCAAAATAGACTGGATAGAGCACAGAGAGAATTACAAGAACGATGGGCAAAGTCACAAGAAGAATCGACAAGGTCCCAAGAAGAATCGAGAGAACAGATGACTAAACTCATGAAACTGTTGTCCGCCGCAATCAAAAGAAAGGGATACACTGAAAATTTGGCCACCAGAGAAAGGTTGAAGGCACAAAAGGGTTAGAATGAGGTCGTAATGTTAGATGGCCAGCCTTTTCAAAACATAGTTAATCCCGTCAACTTCCTGAACTTAGATGATCCAACTGAACATGCAAAATTAAAAATGGCTGAATTGGAGGAGGCTGAGTCGGTAGATTTCCATGGGAAATATCAGCTATTAGATGAAAGGCTCCGGGCAGTAGAAAGTACAGATGTATTTGAGATTGTAGATGAGAAAGAACGTTGCTTGGTCCCTGATTTGGTTGTTCCTCTTAAAGTCAAGGTTCCCAACTTTGAGAAATATGATGGGACAACCGATCCGTCAGCCCACATCACTATTTCCTGCCGAAAGATAATGAGCCATATAGATAATGATAAGCTTCTGATTCATTGGTTTCAGGATAGCCTCAGAGGGTTCGCAATTAGGTGGTATAATCAGTTGAGCAAAGATCGGATTCGCTCTTGGATTCATTTGGCTAATGCAGTTTTAAGCCAATACAAACATGTGACTGATATGACGCCTGATCATCTCACTTTGCAAAATATGGAGAAAATGACTACTGAGAGCTTCAAAGAATATGCTTAGAGGTGGAGGGATATGGCTACCCAAGTACAACCACCCCTAATTGAGAAGGAAACCACTGTCCTCTTTGTGAATACACTACGGGCCCCGTACTATGATAAACTCGTCAGCAATGCCACAAAAATTTTTGTGGATATGGTAATCTCAGGGGAGATGATTGAGAATGCTACCAAGATTGGGAAACTGGAAGGAGATAAGACATCCAATGCCGAGAGAAATGAGGAATCCAAAAAGAAAGAGGGAGATGTCCAAGCTATGGGAGATTTCACCTCATATTCACAATTCCTCTCATATCAATCATGTTACCCTACCAAGGTCTCTCTAAGCCTTTATCCTTACCTACCAAATATCCAATCCCAAGCACCTAATCTTGTACAAGTCCCTATAGCTAGGCCTGCTTCCCAAAAATGGCTGCAGGATAACCAAGAGAAATTCCAATTCCAATCTCAATCCCTGACCTGCTGCCGTTACTAATAAAGAATCAATACCTTACCCCTGTGCCTTTGAAAACAACTCCAAACCCATCAGCAAGGAGTTATGACCCTAATAGAAAGTGTGAGTATCACATGGGGGTGATTGGGCATTCAACTAAAAAATGCAGACAACTGAAGAAAAAGATTGAAGGTCTTGTCCACGATGGCATTTTGACTTCAGAGCTTATCGAATAATGGAAATCTATTTTGCCATAGATCAGTTTCTTTTAGGGTTTTAGGAGGAGAATTACTACCTTTGAAAGATGTCAATAGGAGCATTTTGATGCATGTAGGTGCATACCTCATGATGAAAACACTTGCCTCATGTCGGCATCTATATGAACTAAATCAATTTTGATTTTTAAATGCTTTGTGTTTGTGTGTTTTAGCAATAATTTGAATTTGAAAAGAAATGAAACTTTGAGAATTTTTTTGGTGAACAATAATAAGGGGGTTTTCCTATGAAATAATGGACAGTCTCGAGAATATTGATGATCATTGTTAGAAATGGACCCAATACCTTTCCACCTCTCTTTTGGGCATTCCTATGCTAAATCCATTGAACCGAGACCACTTGAAAGACCTAATGCTTCAAGGAATATGAATGATTGAACTTCATAAACCATTGTCATTGCAGAATAAGCAAAGATATAGATCCTAGTTTAGGCTATGAGCAAAGGAACAAAATTTTTGAAATTTTTTTGAGCTCCTTAGAAACTCAAACAAATGAGACATTCTTTCAAGAATCTAGATCATGGTAATTTGATGTGTGTAAAGGTTGTACCAAAACCATTCGCAGCCTTTCCAATAACCACAAAACACCAATTGCCCAAACATCACTTCATGATTGACACCAAGGGGCACAATGACTAAACCAGATTATCCCATGTCCTAGAGAAAACCTATTTTTGGGCCAAATTTTCCTTGTCACTTCAAGCGAACCCAAGATTGAAACTTAGCCTTTTCAATATAGATTCAGACTTGTGTTGTTCCTCGTATTGCTACAAATTTTCATGGTTAATCATATTGGGGCATTATATGTGGAAATGATAGATACACGGTGGACAAAGGAGAATTAACACATGAATCATATGGGCATGCGACCAAAAAAAAAGGGGAAAAATTGTGATATCATGAATTTGAGAATTCGGATGATTCCGAAGTGCAAAATGAAATTCTGATTATCTATTCCCCTGAGGATTACTTTTCAATGAGAATATTTATGCTTGATATGATAAATAGTCATCTTTGATATCCCTTTCACAAAAATAAATTATCCATAGTCACCCCTTTTGAGCTGAAAGAATTCTTTCTTCTTTGAACCCTGATCAAGGATCACCCTCTACACTGGGGGAAAAATACGAGGAAAGGTCTTCTCAAAGATCAATGAGAAATGAGTCCTAACTCGAAGACAGTTACAAAGCAATTTGAGCTCCCAAATAAATACGGGCTCACTCTGTCAAAAAAGAAAATGTAGAAAAGATGGCGAAATGAAAACCAAGAACAAAACAAAGACAAAAAATATATGGAGAAATGGAAGCCAAAAACAAAACACACAAAAAAATGTGTGAAAAAGTATGGCAAATGAAAGCCAAGAAGAAAAGGAGCAAAAGTCAAAAAAGAAAGAAAAGTCCATAAGGGACAAATGCTTCAAAGAGAATCCTCCTCAAGAAATGATCCTTGATTTGATTACCCTCAAACGCATATTTTGGGACTATCTATCCTTTCTTTCTAAATCCCGAACCTTAGTCTATATTTACATGCTTTAAAAATCCATTTTGATCAAGCATGAATATTTAACTTGAAGGGTTTTTCCTCAGATTTATCCCATCTCATCGAATTATCATTTCACTATGGAAGAATTTAGAATTATCAAGTGTATGGTAGAACAATAAAAAATAAAAAATAAATGAAAAAAATGGAAAGAATGGGACTCTAGGGCGAAAACCCAAAAATGGACGATCGAGAGTAAAATGGGAATTTTCGATGCCATCTATGTTAGTACCGATGCCACAAAAGAGAAGGTCATCTTGAAAGAATCGAGGAACATCTAGGAATTCTTAAACCTCCCAAATTGCCAGTTCTCATTTGGAGGATGATTTCAAAAACTGAAACTATTTTCTCTCCAAAATTAACTTTCCAATTTAAACATCCCGGCCAATCTTGACGCTTGTCAAAAGGCCATGATTTGGAAACCAAAAGAATGCCGAATTTGTTTGATTCTCAAGGAATTCATGTTTTATAAAACTTGTTCCATTTGTAAGCCTGGAAAGGACATACATTTTTTTTTTGCGAAGTTTTTCTTGGATCAACCAAAATCCTGTAGTACCAAGCCTTTCAATTTGAATTGAAAAACCCAAATTAACATTAAGAAAAATTTCTAACGACAATCATCAGTCTTCAAGAGATTTGTACATCACACATTATAGGGTTAATATTTTTGGCTCAGAAGTTTTCATTAAATGAGCAATTTTTTCCAAAGGGGAAAACAAATAAAGAAAATAGAAATCTTTTTGAAATAATCATTTTTGATGTTGACATGAGACAAGGGTTTTTCTAACCCAAAGGTATGGAGCAACTGGGTAGATCTTGACTCCCGAAAATGTGAAAAAGGAATGAACATCTGGCTCAGACTTTTAGGGATAAGAGTTTGAAAACTGCTGGGGCAAAGAGATAGCCAAAGACTGAAAATATAATGATCTCTTATGAGGCACGAGTGTTCAAGATATATTCTGATTTGAAGAGGAAAAATGAATTGGAAAGGCTAAGCCAAAGTCTAGAAAAATAATCGGGGACATTGGTATCATTCATAAGCACTTACCTCTTTATTGAGCTTTGTATCTATATCGTGTCAGCAAGCATTTGCATCATTCATGGGTATTTGCATTTGCACTATTCCATGAGCATCTGCATTTTACCACTGCATTTACATCCTTCATGGATATTTGCATTTGCATCATCTCAAGCAATTACATTATTTCTAGGATCATTGCATCTTGATTATTATGTGGTAACTGCAGTTACACCATTCATGGACCACTTACATGAACACGATTCGTAAGGGCATCTGCATCTTTTCATGAAGCATTGGCATCATTATTTGATCTTTGCATTTGCATCATTTAGAAAGCATTTTGCACACTGCTAATCTTTCTATTTGCATTACTCAGAAGCATTTGCATAATGTCGATCTTTCCATCTGCATCATTCCATGAAGTAGTTGCGTCAACATTGATCTTTGATCTTTGCATTTGCATCATTTAGAAGCATTTGCACACTGCTAATCTTTTCATTTGCATCATTGTTAAACACTGCACTGCATCATTTTATGAAGCATTTGTAATAATTCAAGGATATTTGCATTTGTATCATTCAGAAGCATTTGCATCATTGTTAAACTCTGCATCTACATCATTTTATGAAGAATTTGCATTATTCGAGGATATTTACATTTGTATCATTCAGAAGCATTTGCATTATTGTTAATCTTTGCATATGCATCATTTCATGGAGCATTTGCATCATTTGAGAATATTTACATTTCCATTAGTCAAGAACATCTGCATCATGAAGTATATGCAATCTTTTCCAAAACCTCTGGGTAACACCTTTCAAAATATCTTTTTCAAGACCTCAATGCATCTCTTTCAAACCTTTGGGTATCACCTTTCAAAATATCTTTTAAGACCTCCAGGCATCTTTTCTAAAACCCTCGGGTAACACCTTCCAAAATATCTTTTTAAGACCTCCGAACATCTCTTTCAAAACCTCTAGGTATCACATTTTAAAATATCTTTTTTAAGATCTCCGAGCATCATTTTCAAAGAAAATACATCTTTTTAAGACCTTCGGGCATTACTCTCAAAATCATGTATAAGACCTTCGTGCACCATTTTCAAAGAAAAGACATCTTTTTAAGACCTCCGGGCACTATATTCAAAATCATGGATAAGACCTTCGGGTGCCATTTTCAAAGAAAAGACATCTTTTTAAAGACCTCGGGCACAATTCTTCAAAATCATGGATAAGACCTCTGGGCACCATTTTCAAAGAGAAAACATCTTTTTAAGACCTTCGGGCACTATATTCAAAATCATGGATAAGACCTCCGGGTGCCATTTTCAAAGAAAATACATCTTTTTAAAGACCTCCGGGCACAATTCTTCAAAACCATGGATAAGACCTCCAGGCACCATTTTCAAAGAAAAAACATCTTTTTACGACCTCCGGGCACTATATTCAAAATCATAAATAAGACCTCCGAGCATCATTTTCAAAGAAAAGGCACTTTTTGAAGACCTTCGGGCACTATTTCAAAGACTATGGATAAGATCTCTGGGCACCGTATTCAAAATCTTGGATAAGACATCCGGGCACCTTTTTTTAAAGAAACAACACTTTGTAAGGCCTCCGGGCATCTGTTTTTCATAACCTCAGTGTATTTTCTTCTCTTGCAAATCGAATTCGTTTCCTTAAGATGGGTCGAGCCTTGATTAGTCAGGGAATTCAATTTAAGAACAAATTCTTTTCGAAAAATATGATTTTATCCAAAAATTATATACATTTCATGCAAAAAGATATTTTTGTAGAACTCTGCTGGGTTTGCCGGGGAGTTCAGTGAAATATCCGGCACATGTCATTTATATAATTTCACACCAAGATAAGATAAAGCCCCGGGACTTCCGCCGAGGTATTGTCTTCTCTTGCAAATCGAACTCATTTTCTTAAGATGGGTCGAGCCTTGATTAGTCATGGAACTCAATTTAAGGACAAATTTCTTTTATTTTACAGTTTGCAAAAAAAATGAAAAACATCAAAAAATGATGAAGAAAATGAAGAAAATTCTCCCTCTTACCCTTCACATGTGATTTCACTAATCGGACAAAATTATTGTCTACTTTATCTTTGCCAGATTCCTAATTGTCAGCAATAGTGAAAGAGGGGCAGGTATAGACATCTAATTTTGTCCAGGCCCCTGAAACAAGGCAAATTCTCCTTTCAACTTCCCGGAATGCAAAGAGGCTTCCACCATTCTGCTAATGGGTCTCGAAGACTTTGATTCAGAGGTCAAAACAAAAAAGTCAACCTCGAAAAGTCAACCATTGAAAAATTCAACTCTCAGCCAAAATCAAGATTCAAAGTTGAATTGAACAATGGTGAAGGAATTTTGATAATCCGAGGTCTACAAAGAAAGATAGAGAGTTTAAAAGACAGGTTGCAGAAATTCACTCTAGAGAAATATCGAATTGTGCAAATTTGGGGAAAAGTGCGTAAACGATCAAATTAGATGAAATTTGATGTTCCAAATGGAATAAGATCAACAAATATGGATATTGGAAGGTTCAATTTTGAAGCGGAGTTGAAGGAAGAATTGGTTTGAAGAGAAAAAAGAAAATAAGGATTTAATGAATAAATAAGAAAACCACAAATTTGAAAGAAAAAAAATGCAAAGATGGCCCGATTCAATGAAATTAAGGCCCCCAACTGATAAAGGATAAATAAAAAAAATATCCCAAGTTCCTGTTTGAAGTGGATCCCAAGGAAGAGCCGGTTGAAGGAAAATCGAAAAAAATGAGAAAATTCCGAATATTGAAAAATGGGAAGATTAAATCGGAGAGGAATTTAGATGTAAAAATTGGGCATTTTTGACCAACTCCAATTCAATATATAACCAAGGCAGTGGACAAAGAAAATCCCAAAATTGGGCCCGTTTTGAGTAGAACCGAAGTTCGGGGGTTAAAAGGCAATTTTGGAAAATCCGGGAAAAATAGGAAACAAGATCGAAAAATTATGAAACTTTCAGAACTGGGTTTTATACTTGATGGAAGGGATTGGAGAAGAAAATTTTGAAATCTGAGCTCAAATGAAAAAAGGCAAAGTTCGGGTGCACTAATCCAAAATTTCGAGGGAAAATTTTGGGAAAAATAGGAAACGAGCTCGGAAAATTATGAAAACTTTCAGATATGAATTTTATATTTTATGGATGGGATTGGAGAAGAAAAATCCAGAATCGAAGCTCAAATGAAAAAGGCAAAGTTCGGGTGCACTAATCCGAAATTCCAAGGGAAAATTCCTGGAAAAATAGGAAACAAGTTCAGAAAATTATGAAAATTTCCAAATCTGAATTTTATATTTTATGGAAGGGATTGGAGAAGAAAAATCCAGAATTGAAGCTCAAATGAAAAAGACAAAGTTTGGAAGGCACTAAATAGAAACTTTAGAGGAAAATCCGGGAAAAATAGAATCCGATCTTGAAAAAATATGAAAACCTCTAGAACTGAGTTTTATGTTGGATAGGATGAATTTGAAAAGAAAAATCCAAAATTGGAGTCCATTTGCAGTTAAATTAAGTTTGGGGGCCAAAATGCAATTTTACCAAATAAACCAAAAAGGGCCATTTTGTAAATAAAAAAAGAGGAATGGCCTGGAAATTTCCAGGCCATTTTCAGCCAGCCTACTAATTAGAGAGGGGAATGTGATCATCTTGAATTAAGTGGCCAAGGTTGAATAGCAAGATGACATTTTTAAAAGGACAAGATTCTCCACTACTTTGCCTACATGGGATTTTAGGCCAATGGGAGGTCTCAAAATTTCAAGGGCATGTAAAGGCCATGTGAAGGCTATGAGATGATTCCAAGTAGGATTAAAAATGCCACCTAGGAATATATTTTAATAGTAAGCCATATGATCATGACAAGTGGCCTAGATATTTTGTAGAGATAGTAGACAAGGCTTAAAAAAATAAGTAACTTCTCTACACTTGAAAAGGGAGAATCGACAGTCACTCTAAGGGGGTTTTCACTTTTTTTTCTTAAAGCATTTCACTCTTGAGAGAAAAGGAAGAGAAAAAAGAAAAGAGAAGATAAGATAAGAGAAAAATTTGGCCATCTTGATTTGGAAAGCAATAGCTAAGTAGCTATCAGTTCCCTTCTTTTTCTTTAATGTTCTTCTTTGATGTTGTGATTCTTTTTCTTTTCTTTTTATTCATGTGATTTGTTAACTTTTGTTGAATTAAAAAGGTTTCATTCTTTATCAAATAACCAAGTTTTTACAAATTGTTTTTACATTCGTTGTGCTAACCGAACCTAGCTAGTATTTTTATGCTTGTTCTTGCTTGATATTTCTTTCTTGTTTGCTTGTTCATATTCTTAACTCTTGGTTGATTCATTGTCATATGGTTGGTTGGCTGAAAATCATGCATTTCAACTAGGTTTTTGGCCAAGATCAACTAATGATCTCAAGCCAAAAATCCTTTACCTATGCTAGTTGGAAGAGTGATAGTTTAGATTGGGTATTCTGACTTTGGGTTTTTTTTTCACTACTCATCCATGGTCAAAATAAAATGATTTTTTTTACCATATGCAATAGTCATTTAGGGGATGCCATGATATTTTTCTCATGAGTTTTAGATTTTTTTTATCATGGTTGAAAAATGGATTTTGACAAAGCAGTTTTTAACTCACTGTCTTGATTTTGGTAAAATTCGATCATAGTATCCATGCTCCAAAAATTAAGATGATTTTTCCTATGGAGGTCAACATGTCCTAGGTCTACCCTAATTTTTACAGATTTTTCTAAAAATTTTTAGAAGGGAAAAAAATAGGTTTTCAAAACTGCCGGTGAGAGTGAGATTTGTTTTTTAAGAAATAGTAATTTTCTGTTTTGGTTAGGATATTAAGAGAGGGTTGATTTGGGAAATTGGTTACTGTTTTAGGTTAATTTTAATGTCATTTCAAGCATAAACTTTGATTTTATAAAAGTCGGGTCAATGGTGGTCAACCCGGATTTCAAAACTAGGAAAAATAGACCTTTTAAAGAAGGGGTTCGGCCAAGGCCTAATTTTCATCCTAAATTATTTTTTAAAATCCAAGCCCAAAGTATTTCGATTTTGAAAATTCGATTTAAGTATCTTCCTAAGGTAGTCGAATACCTTTTTAGGTATACGGATCTCCTTAGTTTAGGAAAGAAATACATCTCCATGCATTGCATTTTTAAAATGTTTTACTTAATTTGGCATAAAAAAGTATTTTTCGGTTTCCTAAGCATTTGGCGAGAATTAGTTCTTAATATTTACCGGGTTTGCTGGGGAGGTTAGGAAATTATTCAACTCACGTGTTTATGGAATTGAAACATTTGGTTTTCGTTTTACTCGGAATCATGTAAATGTCATATGAAATAATTATTTTCCAAGCTTTGCCTGGTTTGCCAAGGAGTACGTTAATATTTTTCAACATATGCCATTTACGTGATTCCTCATGTGAAAAATTAATTCCATGATCATGCATGTTCCATGATATTTACATTTGTCATTTTAATTATGAAAATTCCATGTTCATGAATATTCCATGTTGATGTCATTTTATATCCATGTTGCTAGTGTGATTATGATGTGATTATGAATATTTTATGATGATGTCATTTATATTTGGCCATGTCAAGCATGCTAGGTCATTTATTCTATGTCATGTCATTCATACATATGCTATTTTATTTAGGTTTTGCTATGTCAAGCATGCAATGTCATTCATGCATATGCTATGTCATTTAGGTTTTGCCATGCCTAGCATGCCATGCCATGCCATGTCATTCATGCATATGCTATGTCATTTAGATTTTGCCATGTCAAGCATGTCATCTCATTCAAACATATACTATGTCATTTAGATTTTTCCATGTCAAGCATGTCATGCCATTCATACATATGCTATGTCATTTAGATTTTGCCATGTCAAGCATGCTATGTCATTCATTCACATGCCATGTAATTTTTCCATGTCATCATTGTTCATACTATGTCATTCGGCCATGCCATGTCATTCATAGATTAGGTCATGTCAGTCATGTTCACGCTATGTCATTCTCATGCTATGTCATTCATATGTCATGCAATCCATTCACATGCCATGTCATTCATTTAGTATGCCATGTCATTCGGCCATGTCACCATCTGCTCATGCCATGTCATCCATAGATTAGGTCATGTATATGTTATGTCATTCATGTTCAAGCTATGTCGATTTCATTCACATGATATTCATTCATATGCTATGTCATTTTGTTTGCCATGTCGATTTCATTCACATGACATTCATTCTTATGCCATGTCATTCATATGCCATGTCATTTTGTTTGCCATGTCGATTTCATTCACATGACATTCATTCTTATGCCATATCATTTATATGTCATGTCATTCATTTGCCACATCATTTTCATGCCACGACATTCATTCTCATGCTATGACATTTTTGTGCCATGTCATCTTGTCATGCCATGTCATTTTGTTTGCCATGTCGATTTCACTCACATGACATTCATTCTTATGCCATGCCATTTTGTTTGCCATGTCATTTAGTTCGCCAAGCTTATGTTTGCCATGTCGATTTCATTCACATGACATTCATTCTTATGCCATGTCATCTAGACCTTACCATGACAAGCATGTCATGTCATTAATTCTTTTGCCATGTCATAATAAATGTGTAATGCTATGATAATTGTACATGTAGATTAGGTCATATTTGTACCTTTGTAATAATTTGCATATTCATAACCTTTTTTTGGTAAATGATTTTTAATGCAATAAAAATCATGTTTTTTTTTTTATAAAAATAAACAAGGTTATTCCCGAGTTAAAATAATTCATGAGTTCTCTACTGGGTTTGCCGGGGAAGATATCATCAATTATCATTAATGACGGAATATCTTTTCTTCAAAAAACGAGGGTGATTCGGAGATTTTCAAAACCAAAAAAATTCCATGTTTTGCCGAGTTTGTCGGGAAACATGGAAACTTTTAGGTTAATAAATTTCGGATCATTTTCAAATAAAATATGATTGTTTTTCGAGGAAATTATTTTTAAACACCAAATTTAAAATCGAATTTCACCGAGACTTGAGATAACACAACTAATAAGGTACCGTTTCATACGGGCATTGTGGGGGTGCTAATCCATCCCCGCATGTAACCGACTCCCGAACTCGAACTTGTTTTCTCTGGTTCAAAGCGCAGACTTCAAAATTGGTTTTAAAAAAATGTTTTAATTAATTTTAAAATATTTTATAAAATCGATTTTAATAGGTGAAGATCACACCTAGCTAAAAAAGATTGGTGGCGACTCCATTTCTTTTTTCCGAGGTTGTTTTCAAAACCTCCCAATTTTAACTTAAGAGGAATTAAATCGTCTTTTTCTCTGCCTATTTTTTCCCCCTCACTTGAACGGGTCGGCCCGAGGATCACGTATCGACAGATACACTTGCAAGTACCCATGAATAATGCAAATACCTCATGAAATAATGCAGATGCAGAGATCCTCGAATGATGCAAATGCTTCATAGAATGATGCTGTCGCAGCAATCGATAATGTCGCAAATGCCCATGACAAGATGCATATGCAAATATCTTCGAACAATGCGAATGCTTTAGGAAACAATGCAGATGCAAAGATCAGCACAGGTACAAATGCTTGCAGATGATGCAAAGGCAAATCTCCTCAAATAATACAAATGCTTCATGATGCAGTTGCAGAGATTAACAAGGATGCAAAAGCTTCATGACGCAAATGCAAATGTATTTGATTGATTTTCTTGAATTTGGCTTAGCTTCTTCAATTCATTTCTCCTTTCAAATCAGAGTGTATCTTGACCACTCGTACTCCAAGCTATCATTCCCCTTTCAATCCTTGGTTATCTCCATGCCCCGATAGTTTCTCAAACTCTTATCTACTAAAATCTGTTTGCGAAGTTCTATTTCTTCTTCTCATGTCCGGAAGTCAAGATCAACCTTAGCAGTTTCTACCTTTGGGTTAGACGAACCCTCATCTCATGTCAACATCATTTTTATTCAAAAAGGTGACTTCAAAAATATGTTAATTGTTTCTTTTTCTCTTTTTAAAAAAAAAAAAAAAAAACAAATTGCTCATTTTTGAAAACTTTTGAGCCAAAAATGTTATCATAACCTCTTGAAGAACTGATGATCACTATTAAAAAATTTTATGAGTGTAAATTTGGCTTTTGAGTTGAAGGACTTGGTGCAATAATATTTTGGTTGATCCCACAGACTTCCCAACCAGAAAAATGTATGCATTTTCTAGGCTCACAAATGAAACAGGTTTTATAATATATGAATTCCTCGATGTAGACACCTAATTTTGCCGGGCCCCTAAACCAGGTAAATTCTTCCTTGTGCTTTTTTAGAATGCAGAAAATCTCTTATCATCCTGCAGATGGTACTCCAAGACTTTGTTTAGGAGGTCAGCATGAAAAGTCAATACGAAAAAGGTCAATCCCAAAAAAGTCAACCCCAAAAACTCAACCACTAAAATAGTCAACCCTTAGTCAAAATCAAGATTTGAAGTTGAATTGAACAATAGTGAAAGAATTTTGATAATCTGAGGTCTACAACGAGAGATATAGAGTTCGGAAGATGGGTTATGAAAATTCACTGAAAAGAAAACCTTAACTCGGTAAATTTGGGGAAAACTCTTAAATGATCAAATTGGTCGAAATTGGAGGTTCCAAATAGAATATAATTAATGACTATGGGTACTGGAAAGGCCAATTGGAAGCAAAATCAAAGAAGAGTTAATCTGGAAGGAAAATCGAAAATTAGGGTTTTTGGTTAAAAAGGGTGAATTTTACAAAATTGGGGAAAACTATAGAGATAGCCCAATTCGGTAAAACCGAAGCCCCTAATTGATGAAGAGTAAGTAAACAAAGATAGCCCAAGGCTCAGTTTGAAGTAAATCCCAAGAAAAGAGTCAGTTGGAGGAAAAATGAGGAAATTCTCGATATTGGAAAAAGGGGAAAAATCAAATCGGAGGGGAATTTGATCATAAAAATTGGGCATTTTGAACCAACTCCAATTCAATATATAACAAAGGCAATGGAAAAAGAAAATCTAGAAATCGGACCCAATTTTGAGTAAAACCGAGGTTTTAGGGGTTAAAGGGCAATCTTGGAAAATTCGAGAAAAATAGGAAACGAGCTCAGAAAATTATGAAAACCTCCAGATCTGAGTTTTATAATTTTTGGAAGAGATCGGTGAAGAAAAATCTAGAATCGGAGCTCATTTGAAAAATGGCAAAGTTCGGGTGCGCTAAGCTGAAATTCCAGAAGATAATTCCAGAAAAAATAGCAAACGAGCTCCAAAAATTATGAAAACTTCTAGATCTGAGTTTTATATTTTTTGGAAGATATTAGTGAAAAAAAACTAGAATCAGAGTTCAAATGAAAAAGGTGAATTTAGGGTGCCACTAAGGTGAAATTCCAGAAAAAAATCTGGGAAAAATAGGAAAAGAGCTCAAAATTTTTTGAAAATCTTCAGATCTCAATATTATAATTATTTATATGGATTGGAAAAAGAAAAACCAGATTTGGGGTCCGTTTACAATTTAATTAAGTTTAGGGGCTAAAGTGCAATTTTATCGAAGAAATCGAAAAGGGCCATTTTGCAATTTAAAAAATAAGGAAGCTGCTGGAAACTTAAAGGCCATTCAGCCAGCCCATGAACAAGGGAAGGAATGGCTGATTATCTCATTCAATGTCCAAAATTTGATAGCAAGGTGACATTTTTATTTGATTGAGTCCTTGTGATCATGCCAAGTGGCCAAAGTGATGAAGAGAAAAGATGAGCACATTCTTGTTAGTATTTTCGGCCAACTCATTATGGTTAGGGGCTGATCAATTCATCCTATGGTTGCAAATTCACGTTTTTATTATCTTTGATTAGTAGCCCTTGGTTCTTGCTAGATAGAAAAAAAGATGAGAACATTCTTACAACATCCTTCCATTTGGCTAAGCCTATAAATAGGAGAAGGTTTTCAGATTTTTGGAAGGCTTTTGGCTGATTTATTTTATGTATGAGCAGTAGCTAAAGTGGTAGAAAAGCAAAGAAATTTTTTGAAGAGAAGCAAGCTTGAAATATAGCTTTAAAAAGTAGCCTTTGGCACTAATCTCTTGCATTTTTCTTTCCTTTTCTATGCTGATTTTCTTATTTTCTATATGATTTCTTCTTATTTTCTTATGAAATAAAGCTTTTGAAAACTTTCTTTTAAGGTTCTTATCTCTTTTTATCATCAAAAAAATATCAAAAACATTTTTACTACATTTTTTCTACCATGGCCCAATGTTACCTTTGCTATGATCATCTTGTGTTTGATTTTATTCCTACGTTGGTTGTGGTAGGTTAGTTTATTTTTCTTGCATTATTACCATACCATGTGTTTGTATTTTTGGTTTGCCATATTTTTGCATTTTTTCTACCATGGCCGAATGTTACCTTTGCTATGATCATCTTGTGTTTGATTTTATTCCCATGTTGGTTGTGGTAGGTTAGTTTATTTTTCTTGCACTATTACCATGCCATATATTTGTATTTTTGCATATTTTTGCAGTTTCAGCATGTCCATTCGACTACCATGTCATCTTTGTATGACATATACATTTTCCATGTCATATTAGGTATTAGGACATATTTGTATGCCATATACATTTTACCTTGTCATTTTAGGCATTAGATTATGATTTTATGCCATGCATGTTTCCTATGTCATTTTAGGCATTAGGTTATCATTTTATGCCATGCACATTTCCTATGTCATCTTAGGTATTAGGTATTAGGCATCTTTGTATGCCATATACATTTTCCATGTCATATTAGGTATTAGGTCATCTTTGTATGCCATATACATTTTCCCTTGTCATTTTAGGCATTAGGTTATGATTTTATGCCATGCATGTTTCCTATGTCAGTTTAGGCATTAGGTTATCATTTTATGCCATGCACATTTCCTATGTCATCTTAGGTATTAGGTCATCATGTTATGCCATGCACATTTCCCTTGTCATTTTATGCATTAGGTCATCTTTTATGCCATGCATATTTCCTATGTCATTTTAGGCATTAGGTTATCATTTTATGCCACGCACATTTCATGTCATATTAGGCATTAGATCATCTTTTATGCCATGCTATTTTCTATGTCATTTAGGCATTAGGTCATGCATTTCATGCATTTAACTTGCTATTTGTTCATGCATTTCATTTCATCCCCACTTGATTTTTTGACTTAAGCCAATCAATGGCTCTAAGTCAAGCTCTCTTGAGCATGCTTGTGAAAAATTAATAGTCTAGATTGGGTATTCTGACTTTGTGATTTTTTTTTAATATTTATCCTTTGCCAAAATAAATTGATTTTTTTAATTACATCCAGTAGTCATTTGAGGGATACCATGATATTTTTCTCATGATTTTAGATTTTTTTATCATGGCTGGAAAAATGGATTTTGACAAAGCAGATTTTAACTAACTATTCTGACTTTGGTAAAATTTCGGTCATAGTTCCCATGCTCCAAAAGTTAAGCTATTTTTTTCTGTAGATAAATATGGGTTTTACCCTAATTTTTATAGATTTTTCTGAAATTATCTAAAAAGGAGAAAAAAAAAAGGTTTTCAATACTGCCTGTGAAAGTCAGAGTTGTTTTTTTAGAATTGGTAACTTGCTGTTTTGGTGAATTCGGTCATAGTTCCTATGCTCCAAAAATTAAACTGATTTTTTTCCATAGAGGTCGACATGTTCTAAGTCTCCCATAACTTTTTCAGATTTTTTGAAATATTTTAGAAGGGTAAAAAATCAAGTTTCAAAACTGGTCAGAGGAGTCAGATTTGTTTTTGAGAATTAATAATTTTCTGTTTTGCTTAAGGTATTAAGAGGGGCCTGATTTGGGACATTAGCTACTGTCTTAGGTTAATTTCTAAGTCATTTTAATCATAAAAATTTGATTTTATAAAAGTCGGGTCAAGAGTGGTCAACCCGGGTTTTTAAAATTTGGAAAATAGAGCCTTTTTAAAAGAGAGTTTCGGCCATAGTTTCATTTTCACCCAAAAATTTTCAATTTGTTTTTTAATCCATCCACAAAGTATTTTTGATTTAGAAAATATGATTTAAGTCTTTTCCTAAGGTAGTTGGATATCTTTTTAGGTATACGTATGTCCTTATTTAAAGAAAAGAATACACTTTCATGAATTGCATTTTCCATGTTCATGCATATTCTATGATATATAATTTTTGCAATGAATATTCTATAGTGATGTCATTGCTTTGATTTAGATTTCATGATGTTATAATAATTGTTATATGATTATGGATATTCTATGTTATTCTATGCTTCTTGCCTAGTCATTAATTATTTTGCCATATCATCTAGGATTTATTATGTTCATGCATTGCCTTTTTATTTTCATGCATATTTTGTTATAATGTTATTTTATGTTTCTTATCATGTCATGTTGTTAATTCTATTGCCATGTACTTTAGATTTTGCAATGTCATTTAAATTATGCCATGTCATCTAGATTTTACCATGCCATCTTTTGCCATGTCATTAGTAATAATTTACATATTCATAACCATCTTTTTAAAATGATTTTAATAAAAATCATTTTTTTTAAAAATAGGATATTCCCAAGTTAAAATAATTCATGAGTTCTCTGCCGGGTTTGCTCGAGAGGATATCATCAATTATCATTAATAAATGAATATCTTTTTTTCAAAAATTAAAATGATTCGGAGATTTTCCAAATAAATAAAAATTTCTATATTTTACCGGATTTGCTGGAAAATATAGGAAAATTTTGACTAAATAAATTTCGGATCATTTTGAATTAAAAATGGAATTATTTTTCCTTAAATTGGGAATTATTTTAAAATGCCAAATCTAAAACCGACTTTTATCGAGAGTTGAGATAACACACGATTAATAAGGTACCGTTTTATACGGGGGTTGTAGGGGTGCTAATCCTTCTCCGCACGTAACTGACTCCCGAACCCACTTCTTTGATTTCTTTGGTTTAAAAGCGCAGACTTTGAAATTGGTTATAAAAATGTTTTAATTAATTTTAAAAATTTTTACAAAACCGATTTTAATAGGTGGCCGATCACACCTAGCCAAAAAAAAAAAGATTGGTGGCGACTCCATTTCTTTTTCGAGGTTGTTTTCAAACCCTCATTTTATTTCAAGAGAAATTAAGTCATCTTTTCCTCTGTTTCCCCCAATGTCACATTTAACGAGTAATGTCTCGCGATGAGAACTTGTTATTTTTTTAGGTTGCGACACTCGAGGATCAAACAAACTTAACATTCTTTTAGCCTTCAGATCATGGTATTTTGACAAGCGTCGAGACTAGCTGAGATGTTTAAGGTGGGATGGTCAATTCGGAGGAGAAAAATAGGTTTAATTTTTAAAGTCGATCCTCCAAATAAAAGCTGACAGTTTGGGATGTTCAGGAATTCCTAGATGTTCCTTAATTTCTTCAAGATGACTTTCTATTTGTCATGGCCTCAGTGATACCATGGGTGTTATCGAAAATTTTCCTATTTTACTCTAAACTGCCCATTTTGGGTTTTCACCCTAGAGTCTTATTCTTTCCATTTTTCATTTCATTTTTCTTGATTGCTTCACCATGCATTTAAGAATTCAAAACTTATCCAAAAAGAATAGATTTGACCCAAAAAATGAGACCGAAGCCTCATCCATTTCTCTTGGAATAAACTTATCAGTTCAAATAGCCATGTTTGATCAAATGGGCTTTTCTATGTACGTAATGTAGGCCAAGGTTCTAGGTTCAGAAATAAAGGATAAATAGGCCAAACATGTGTTTAAGGGTTATGAAATGAAGGATCATTTCATGAGGAGGATTCTTCTCGAAATATTTGTCCTTCTTGAGCTTCTCTGTTCATCTTTTTTTCTTTTTTGTTTCTTCTTATTCTTTTTTTCTGGGTATTTTCACTTTGACAGGGTGAGCCCGTACTTATTTTGGAGCTTCATTGCCTTCTATCCGTCTTTGAGCTAGGACTCATTTATCTTAGATCCTTGAAAAGATCCTTTCTCACATTTGCCCCAGTATGGAGGGTGATCCTTGATCAGGGTTCAAGAAAAATATTCATTAGGCTCAAAAGGGGAAGCAAAGGGAATAATTTTATAATTTGTGAAAGGATGATGAAAGATGGCCATTTTTATCTCAAACACAACCACGTAAACTGAAAAGTCATTCCCTATAGGAAAATATTGAAAAGGTTTTTCCTTTCTTGAAACCATCTTGAATTTCATAAATGCATGATGTCACACATATTTTTTTGCATTTTTTCTTTTTTCATTATTTTAATTTTTTTTATATGCATGCCCTAAAAATTCATGCATTACTCCATCCTTATTCACCATGTATACGTCATATCTACATAAGATGCCCCAATTTGATCAGCCATGCAAATGAGATTTTGTATCATTATGAGGAACCTCTCAATTTTTTTCTAAGTTATCTGACGTGACAAGAAAGAATATGGCCTAAAGTAGGTTTTTCTGGGGATATGGGAAAATCTGGTTTAGCCATTGTGCCCTGAGACGTCAACCACGAAGTGATGTTTGGGCAGCTCGTGTTTTATGGTTATTGAAAGAGATGTGAATGGTTTTGGCATAACCTGACACACATCAATTTACCATGATCTAGATTCTTGAAAAATGTTTCACTTGTTTGAGACTCGAAGGAGCTCAAAAAATTCTCAAAAGTCTTTCCATTGCTCATTGCCTAAGCTAGGATTTACACCTTCCTTTATTTCGCGATGACTAAGGTTTATGAAATTCAACACTTATATCCCTTGAAGCATTGGCACTTTCGGGTGGTTTTCATTCAAAAGATTTAGGCATAGGAAAGCCCGAAAGAGATGTGGAAAGGTATTGGATTATTTCTAACAATGATCATAAAGATTCTCAATATTCTCCATTATTTCTTAAAAGTTTATTTTTGTAAATTCAAATTATTGTTAAAACATAATGAACACAAAGCATTTGAAATTCAAAATTTATTTATTTCATGTGGATGTCAAAATAAGACAAGTGTTTTCTTCATAATGATGCATAGAACTACATGCATTTGAAATTCTTCTGTTGACATTCTCTCTCTCAATCCAAAGCCAACTATTCCTTAATACTCCTTGTATGCCTCTCATTACAATATCACTCATTTTCCTTGTCATGATCAGGCACCATGTCTCTCGTGACACTTGGCTTTCCCTTCTTCAAAACTTAGCAAACCAGCCTTGATGAGATCCCTGATCTTGTATTTCAAAGAGGGGCAATTCTCTATTGAGTGGCCCTGATTGCCAGAATGGTAATTACAATGCTTGCCAGCATCATACCAGCTTGGGTACGGAGGTTTTAATGGCTCCAATTGTTTGGGCGTTAGAAGGCGGCTCTATATAAGTTGGGGTAGCAGTTCACTATATGACACAGGAATCAAGTCAAGTTGATTGCTTTCTTGCTTCTTAAACCCATGTATGCTTTTTTTTTTCATTATGTCATCCTCACTTGTCTTCCTATGAATGAACAACGATTTTCTCCAGTCATTTGACCTTTGTTTCCTCTCAATATCTATCCGTCCTTTAGAGATGAGTGCTTGAACCTTTCATTTCAGAGACATGCAATTTTCTGTTGAATGACCTCGAATCCCACAATGATAATCACAATATGCATTTTCGTCATACGAGCTTGGGTATGGGGGTCGAATGGGCTTCACTGGAACTTTAGTGAGAAGTCGGTCCTCGACGAGCCGTGGTAACAAATCAGAGTAAGAGATGGGGAGGGGCTCGAACAGATCTCTTTTTCGAATGTTCTTTGATTTTCCCTGGCTGACCTGAGGTTGAAGGTTTGTCCGATAATTATATTGATAGGCTATCGGGTGTAAGTACGGACCCCAATATACATTGTTCATGGAAGGGCAAAACGGTTGGTACATGGGGTATGGAGGATATGGGGTAAAGTTTCCCCTCCATTGCCCTTCATAGGTCATAGATTGGGCTTCTTTCACTTTCTTATTGGATATCCCATTTAACTTGACATCAGATGTCTTACCTACTTGGAGCTTCCCATTCTTGGCTTTCTCAATCATCTCCTTTAGGATTACCATGTCCGCGGAGTTCCTTGTGGCATTACCAACGAGTATGGGGCCTGTAGTGTATTTGCAAAAAGGACAACAGCTTCTTTTTTAGTTAAGGGTGGTTGTACCTAGGTCGCTATATCTCTCCACCTGTGAGAATATTCTTTGAAGCCTTCAGTGTCTTTCTTCCCCATATTTTGCAAAAAGTGACAGTCCGGTGCCATTTCGATCACATGTTTGTATTGGTCTAGGAAAGCACTAGCCAAATCATTCCAAGAACAAATCTGACCCCTACTTAACTAACTATACCATCTTATTGAAGATCCCCTGAGGCTTTCCTGAAAAACAATGGACCAATAACTTATCATTGTCCACATAGCTCACCATCTTTCGACAGTACTGTAGACACCTAATTTTGTCCGGACCACTAAATCAGGTATGTTTTCTTCCTAAATTGATGTTTCGGAATGCAAAAAAGGCTTTTTCTCATCCTGCAGATGGTACTCCGAGACTTATTCTAAGAAGTCAGGCATGAAAATTTAAACTCAAAAAGTCAACCTCAAAAAGTCAACCCTAAAAAGTCAACTATTGAAAAAGTCAACCCACTTTCAAAATCGAGATTTGAAATTCAATTGAAAAATGGTGAAAGAATTTTGATAATCTCAGGTCTACATTGAAAGATATGGAGTTTGGAAGTTGGCTTACGGAGATTCATTAGAAATGAAACCTTAGTTCGAGAAATTTGGGAAAAGTGCTTAAACGATCAAATTGGTCGAAATTGAAGGTTCCAAATGAAAGATAAGCACTGACTACGGGTAATGGAGAGGCTACTTGGAAGAAAAACTGAAAGAAAAGTCAATTCGGAAGAAAATCGAGAATTAGGGTTTTTGGTGGATTTTGGTGAAATTGGGAAAAATTGCAGAAATGGCCCGATTCGGTAAGACTAAAGCCTTTAATTGATAAGGAGTGAGTAAAAAAGGATAGCCCAAATCTTAGTTTGAATAAATTCCGAGAAAATAGCCGATTAGAGGAATAACGAGAAAATTCCCGATAGTGAAAAAAAATTAAATTGGAAGGGAAGGGAATTTGATCATAAAAATTGGGCATTTTCAGACCAACTCCAATTCAATATATGAAAAAGGCTCAGAAAAAGAAAATCTGAAAATCGAACTTGTTTTGAGTAAAACCGGGCTTCGGAGATAAAAGGGCAAAACTGGAAAATTTGGGAAAAATAGCAAACGAACTCCAAAAATTCTGAAAATTTGCAGATCTCATACTTAAATCATTTTGAAGAGATTGACGAAAGAAAATTTAGATTCGGAGTTCGTTTACAAAATGGCCAAATCACGGGCTCACTATACAGAAATTCAAAATGATAAATCCTGGAAAAATTGCAAACGAGTTCCAAAATTTCTGAAAATTTTTAGATCTCATTTTTAAATTATTTGGAAGAGATTGGCAAAATAAAATCTGGATTCGGAGTTCGTTTGCAAAATGGCCAAATCCCGAGCCCACTATGTAGAAATTCAAGCAGATAAATCCCGAAAAAATAGCAAATGAGCTCCAAAAATTCTAAAAATTTGCAGATCTCACTTTTAAATTATTTGAAAGATATTGGTGAAAAAAAAATCCGGATTGGGAGCTCATTTACAAGATGGTAAAAGTTCGGGTGCACAAAAGGGTAATTTCGGAAGAAAAATCTTTAAAAAATAGCAAATAGGCTCAGAAAATTTTGAAAACTTCCAAAATTCAAATTTTTATCATTTCGGAAGTATTGAAAAAAGAAAATTTGAATTTGGAGTCCGTTTTCTATTTATTTAGGTTCGGGGGTCAAAAAGGTTATTTTACCAAAGAAACCGAAAAGGGCCTTTTCTTGCATTTAAAAAATTGAAGCATGGGCTGGAAGGTGAAGAGGCAGCCGGCCAAGGCCCAAAGGAGGGCAGTATCAAAGGGCCAAGAGTGAAGATGAATGTAGTTATTTTTGTGATCAAGCCTTTGAATTTGCAACAAATGGACCAATGGTTGGAGAGGAGTATAGCTTTTTTATTACAATATAGCTAAAAAAAATTATTTACCAAAATATCGTTGTTTTCAGATTAATTCCTAAAATCCGCTTGTTTTAAAACTAGCTGGGAAATCGCCATCCCCCATGGTGATTTCCCAGCGTAAAATTTTCAAAATTTTCAAAAAACACCAAGGGAAATCGCCATGGGGGTGGCGATTTTCCTTGGTGTATTTTTAAAAAAAAAAAATTCAAAATACACCGAGGGAAATCGCCACCCCCCTTGGCAATTTCCCTCGATGTAAATTGAAATTTTTTTCTATTTCACCAAGGGAAATCATTATGGGGGGTGGCAATTTCCATTGGTGGTATATATATATATATTTTTTAATGTTTTTACTTAAATTTAAAAGTCCAATAGTTTAAAAAAAATTACAAATTTGTTTTTAAAATTTGTATTTTAATTTTAAAAATTGCAAATTAAATAAAAAAATATCTTGGTTTGTTTTTTTTATTTTTTGAAATATATATATTGAAATTTTTTAATTTTTTAAAAAATAAAATTAATTTATTATTAAAATTTTATAAAAAATAAAATTTTAATTCTTATTAAAATTTCAAAAAGAAATTATAATTCTTATTAGATTTTTATATAAAAAAATTTATTTCTTATTTAAATTTTATATAAATAAAAATTTTGATTTCTTATTTAAATTTTGTATGTGAGATCTGTAAAAACATGTATAAAAAAAATTTATCTTGGTTTGTTTTTATTTTTTTAAATATATATACTAAAATTTTATAATTTATTTAATTTTTTAATTTTATAAAAAATTTAATTTAATTTTTATTGAAATTTTATAAAAAATAAAATAAAATTTATTATTTTAATTTTATAAAAAGTAAAATTTTATTTCTTATTAAAATTATAAAAATATATTTCTTATTAAGATTTTATATAAAAAAATTTATTTCTTATTTAAATTTTATATAAAATACAATTTTATTTTAAGAAATGTATTTCTTATTTAAATTTTATATAAATTAAAATTTGATTTCTTATTTAAATTTTATATAAATGAAAATTTGATTTGTTATTTAAATTTTATATAAAAATTAAATTAATTTCTTGTTTAACTTTTATATAAAATTAAATTTTGTTTATTATTTTAATTTTATGCTGTAGAAAATATTGGAATTGGATTCCTTCTGCAATGGATGGGACTAATGATTTAGGGTTAGGGTTTCAGCTATTTTTCAGTGAATCAAATCCTGCAGAAAATATTGAAATTGGATTCCTTCTGCAATGGATGGGACTATTGACCAGATTTAGGGTTAGGTTTCATCTATTTTCCAGTCAATAAAATGCTACAGAAGATATTGGAATTGGATTCCTTCTACAATGGATGGGACTAATGATTTAGGGTTAGGGATAGGTTTCAGCTATTTTCTAGTCAATCAAATGCTGCAAAAAATATTGCAATTGGATTCCTTCTGCAATGGATGGGACTAATGATTTAGGGTTAGGGATAGGTTTCATCTATTTTCTAGTCAATCAAATGCTGCAGAAAATATTGGAATTGGATTCCTTCTGCAATGGATAGGACTATTGGACAGTCCGGTACCAAGGATGGGATTTATCATCAGTTTTTGCATTGAATGAATTATCAGTTTTTCAGTCAATTAACCCTTGCCAGAAAATGGGAATCAGATTACATCGTGTACAAAGAATGGGATTTGCCATCCGGTACAACATAATGAACCATTAAAATTCATAATACTGATGAAGGTTTACAATACCCCCTACAGCAGTTTTTCAATCAGATTTTTTCTGAGTGCAAATACCTCCTCATTCTCATCCTTCTTTATTTCTTCTTTCTTTTGTCGAGTGATAATACCTCCATTCTCATCCTTCTTAGTTTCATTACTACACAACATGAGCAACAGAGTGATCACATTGGTCTACTATAATGGCCAAATTCATAATACTGACGAAGGTGCTACCTTTGATTGTGAACGTCCTAAAAGTTTTCGTGTTGATGAAGACGTCACATTAGAGGAACTGAAGCTGCACTTTCATACAAAAATTAAAGCTGGAAATGAAAAGAGTTTCAGAGGTTAAGTATAGGCATCCTCTTTTTATTGGTGAAGGATGTGTCCGATATAGAACATTTCCACTTGAAGATGATGATGATGTCAAATGCATGTCTTATGCTCATGAGACATTTACAAATATTGGTGTACTTCACTTATATGCTGACATAAAGGATGTTCACGATGATTGTGGGCCTTCAAATGTTCGCACTACAGAAAACTTTCCCACAGGAAGATGATGATTCTGGGTCGTTCTATGTTCACACTACATACGACGTTCCCACAGAAGATGTCGTTCCGCTATCTCAAGCTACAACATTTCATAATTCATTAGTCTCACAAACAATTCCTACTACCCTTGAAGATGAGCCAGCTGGTATTGATCTTGTTCTGCCATGTGGAGTCCATGGTGAATATGTTGGTGACTTTAGTGAGCAGGAAGAGGATGCTGAATTCGCAAGTAATGACAACAGTGATTCTGACCCAGACGTCGTCCCTGCTAAGATCAACACTCATGGAGATCTTCCCCCATATGAGGCAGCATCCCACATGCATACCTCGGATCTGGAGGCAATGCAAGTGCCAGAATTTCTTGAGTATGCTCATACATTAGCTACGCCTCTGACATTTGATCCATCTACAGTTGATATGTGTGTTGGGTTACAATTTCCAACAAAAGAGGCTGTGCTTTCAGCTATTAAGCACTATAACATCAAAAACTCTGTAGATTACAGAGTAATTGAATCTGAGCAGACCAAATATTATGCCAAATGTCTAATGTATGGGAAAGGGTGCAATTGGAGAATAAGGGCAACTTTTATGAAGAAGAAACAGGCATGGGAGATTAGAAAATATGAAGGGCCTCATACTTGCACATCGGGGAGGATTTCACAAGATCATTGCAAGTTAGATTCTAACATGATCTGTTCATCCATTCTCTCATTGGTCCAAGCAAATTCGGAGATCTCCGTTTCAATTTTAATTGCTGAGATGCGAATCCGATATGGATACACCACCTCCTATAAGAAAGCATGGAAAGCAAAGCAAAAGGCAATTGTTCGAGTTTTTGGCGATTGGGATAGATTGTACAATGAGCTACCTAAATAATTAGGTGCAATGCAACATTTTGTGCATGGTACAATTGTGGAATTGCAAACGGTACCTACATATCACGGTGATCGACTGGTCCAGGGTAAGAGAATATTCCATCGACTCTTTTGGACATTTAAGTCATGCATTGAAGGGTATCCGTATTGTAAATCTATTGTGTAAATAGACGGTACTTTCTTATATGAAAAATACAAAGGAACATTATTGTTAGCTATTGCACAAGATGGCAACCGAAATATACTGCCAATTCCCTTTGCCATTGTGGAGGGTGAGAAAACAGAGGCTTGGTCATTCTTTCTCACTAATTTGCATAAACATGTGACAAAACAGCCTGGCATATGCTTGATGTCTGATCGACATGAAGCCATCAAAGCTGCGATTAGACGTGATGGTAGTGGATGGAATCCTCCACATGCATATTCAGTGTACTGCATTCGACATATTGCATCTAACTTTATGAAGAAGTTTAACAATAAGGAATTGCATCGACACATTGTTAACATGGGTATGGAATCGAATCATTGTTATTTTATCTCTTATATTTCCTTTAGCATATAAAATAATACTAAAATTCACAAGTCTTTTGTTTTTAATTTTATTAGGATACGAGTTGAGGCGACCGAATTTTCATTTCCTGTATAAGAATCTTCATGGAGAAAATGCAGAGGTGGCTAATGGCTTGATAGGATCCCCAAGGAGAAGTGGGCCTAATCATATGATCAAGGAAGACGTTATGGCCATATGACAACCAACCTAGCTGAATCTATCAATTCGGTGTTGAAGGGAACGCGTCATCTTCCCAGTACTGCTTTAGTGCAATCAACATATTATAGGTTGGCTGCATTTTTTGTTAAGATGGGGAACAAGCAAATTGCAATCATGGAGGGAGGGCACACATACTGTGAAACAGTCATACAGACTATGCAAGAAAATCACAAGAAAGCTAACTCCCACTTTGTTCGTAATTTTACGTGAGCAAATCAATCGTTTCTGATTGAAGAGTTAGTTGATCCACAAGAGGGTGTTTCTGCAATGAAGTACAATGTCAAGCTTAATGACATGTGGTGTGACTGTGGGAAGTTTCAAGCACAAAGGTTCTTTTGTTCACATGTAGTTGCTGCTTGTGCACATGTCCATGTAGATTGCATGCAATATGTGGACAATGTCTATAGACTGGAAACTATATTGAATGTTTATAGACATGAGTTCGAAGCAGTTGGAAATGAAGGTTATTGGCCTCAATATGATGGTCTAGAAGTGTGTCCCAATCAAGAAATGCAGAGAAATCCACATGGTGGGCCAAAATCAAGTCGTATTCGTAATGAAATGAAATGGACCTTAGGGAGAAAGGCCAACCAAAACGTTGTGGATTATGCAGAAATGAAGGTCATAGCCGTCGAAAATGTCCGCATCAATATGGAACATCGGGGGAGAGTTCGCATCAACAATAAAGGAATTACATGTTTTCATAACCTGTAATATTTACATATTTTGCCATTAAGGGAAAATGTTATGCAAGTTTTTTTTCTACTTATCATGTAATTTGGATTATTATTTTATATTAAATTAAGAAATTTTATAAAAATATATTGAATAATATATTTTATTACATTTTTATAAATTAAATAACAACATTAACATTTTAGTTAGATATGCTGAATAAAAAAATTAAAAATAACAATTAATTTACCAACAAATTTAAAATAAATAACATGAAATGCAAAACATATAAATTTATATATTACAAATTTAAAATACATTAATCTCGTTATATTGATAAAAGTACATTTATTCTAACTATTGCGTGGTATAGAGCAACAGTGTTGAGCTCTCCTAGTGAGTGGTGGTTGGACCCGTCGTTCAACCTCGTCAGTGGCACGTATTCATTATCGATCACGACCTCTTGCTGTAACTGCCACTGGTTCCGGTTGTATGTCATCCACCATTTCTTCTGTATCAAAAATTTGAAACCCACTACTGGAGGAGCCAACACCTAGTTTACCCATAAAGGGAACCTAACTACAAGATGGACCCAGAAATGATGTACCATCAAATGCTGACGCAAGGGTTCCAAACTGATACATTGATGTTAGATATGCTGAACTTGGACTTAGGATGGGGAGCTGGTCATCTAATCTCGTCATTGGCGGTGATGGTCGGTAACACTCATCAACGTCATATCCGAGGTGACTGACGGAATAACGATGACTGGATGGTACTCCATGATCCCGTTCAGGTTCAGTATGACAAAATGACATCCTCGGTGCTGTGGACTCCGATGAGGCTGGTTGACTCGTTCGCCCACGTTGTCGGCTAGGTCTAGGAGCTTCCATATCCTGTGTAGGAGGGACTGGAGTTGAAGTTCATCCGGTAAATGGCATACTCCTAACATCCTCATACACCGACGGTGGACAAACAAAAGGCCGACCTTCATTTTTATACCATCCTATGTAATCATCAGATGGGTTGAAATTATTACCAATAATCGAATAACCTGTCGGAATTCGTTGACAACGTATATTCCACCAATGGATCCAATGTTCATGCCTCGCAGGCCAGAATCTCATGAAGGCCACGCATGTCGATCTTGTGAAGCTTATCAAGGTTCACCGGTGCTTGAGGAATTGGTTGTTGCATCCCAAATTGTCGCAACACCCTGTCAGTTTGGTGCCACTCTACATATGAAAAGCATATCAATGCTGTATTTGCTTTCCATATATTACAATTATTGTAGGCATCCGATGGGAGGCATGCCATAATTTCACTTGAGGAATATGGCATCCACAGAAACTGCGAATAATTATTACAAATTATTAGTTTCATATGGATTAAATACAAAAATACTTAAATGTAACAATCGAAATATTTACCTTATCATATCCTACTCGATCTAGTCGCAATCTTATACTTGCAAGGTTGGTTGGAGTCTCGGTAAAATATCTACTCCTACTCCACCTGTTAAAATGCATATAAAATCTTAATAGACCTATAAAAATACAAGTTCGTACAAAATTCATAAAATAGTAAAGATTATTACCTGCTTGCAAGGGGGTATACAGTTGAAACATCCACCTATGTCATGGCTTTTTGGAACTATAGCCCGGCACAGTTCTCTATACAAAATCGCCAAACACGCAGAACCCCAACTATAATTTGCTACATGCTCTAAATCACGTAGTAATAGAAGATACATTAAATGTACCCAACTGCTCGATTTATCAGGCATTAGTAATCCTCCAATCAAACGTAAAATATATGCTCTAGCAGCATATTGTATCTGTTCTTCAGTTGCGTGTAATGGAAGATTTTGAAAGGATTTCCCGTTGACCAGATACATAGAGGTACCGCGCCCAATAGATTTTGACACTCTTTATTCCAATCTAGCAAGCTTCCTCCTGTAACTGCATCGCCATGGACCGGAAGTCCAAGTTGAAGGGCAACATCTTCTAGATTTACCATGCATTCACCAAATGGAAAATAAAAAGTGTGTGTCTCGGGTCTCCATCGTTCGATCAACGCACTGATTAAGTCGGGTTGTATAAAAAATCGTCGAATTTGAGTTGCGTGATAAAATCCGACTCTTCTTAAGTGGTCGATAATAGATGGATGCGGGTCCTCTAATGTAAATTTTCTCGAACGTAACACGCGACGAGTACGCTGTTGATAATTAATTAAATTAAATAAAATAATTATAAAAATTAATATATTATAAAACTATAATAATTAAAAAATTCTAAAACTATAAAATAACAAAAAAATAATAATATAAAATCTTAAAATTATTTATATAATTATTAAATAATTAAATAACTATAAAATGAAAAAACAATAATAATTTAAAAAAATTATAAAACTATAATAATAAATAATAAAATTATATAAAACTATAAAATGAAAAAACAATAATAATTATAAAACTATAAAATGATAAAACAATAATAATTGAAAAATGATAAAACTATAATAATTAGAACATTAAAAATTATAAAATTATAAAATTATAAAACTATAAATTACAAAATAATAATAATTAAAAATTACTAAAAATTGATAATGTAATACTAATAATATTACAACAATATACTTACCTCTTTAAATATATCCGAGGATATGTGATTTTCTTGCAACCTCAATAGTGATGATGAAGTCATTTTTAAATATTGATGTAGAAAAAAAAATGTTGGTAGAAAAAAATTGATTGTAGAAAGAAGAAAGAAAAATAAAATAAGTTGTACAAAATTAGGGGGGGTTATTTAGTGTGTGGGGGGGAGGGGAGGGGATTTTGAAGGCAATGGTCAAGTTACCATTGCCTTCAAAAAGTTCTGATTTTTTTTTTAATTTTTGTATTTTCTTATTATTTTTTTGTTTCAAAAGGTTATATAATAAAATTTAACTAAAAAATTTTAAAAAAATTTTCATAAAATTTAAAATTTAAATAAGAAATATACAGTTGGACTTTTAAATTTTTTTAAAAAAATTTCAATTTAATTTTTTTATTTATTTTGCAAATTTTAAAATTAAAATATAAATTTTAAAAACAAATTTGCAATTTTTTTTTAATCGTTGGACTTTTAATTTTAAATAAAAAAATTAAAAAAAAAATACCACCAAGGGAAATCGCTACCCGCCATGGCGATTTCACTTGGTGTTTTTTGAAAATTTTGAAAATTTTACGCTGGGAAATCGCCATGGGGGATGGCGATTTCCCAACTGGTTTTAAAACAAGCAGATTTTGAGAATTAATCTGAAAACAACGGTATTTTGGTAAATAATTTTTTTTAGCTATATTGTGATAAAAAAACCGAAGATACTGCTTTTCTTTTTCTTTTTCAATAAAAAGTAAGTTGCTAACTTGCTATAACCACCCACCTCAAAGGGTTAGTTCGTTGGTACGGAGATGAGTTTTTTTAATCAAATTTTAATTTTTGTGAAAGTATTTTAATAATAAAATTTTGAATATATTATATTGATATAAGAGAGTACACTTTTAAAATTATTCGAAAAATGATTAAGTTCGATCAAAACTTGAAACATCTCCATCATAATACTTAAAAAAAGTAATTTATAATCCTATTTATGCCACCATCTTCATGAAATCATAATTCAAAGGGCTGATTATTCTAATCTAATGGTGAAAATTTTACATAGAAAGCATCTTTAAGTGATAGCCATTTGATGAAAAAATAACCACCTAGCTTCTAGATGGAATGCCAACCGGCCAAGAGGATTTAGAGGGCTCTCTTCTTCATTTTCTTTCACTCATGTTTGGCTGATTTCTCTCCATTTTTTAAAAGCAAAAAGAAAAGTTTAGAAAGGCAAAGAAAGTAAGAAGAGGAAAAACTTGCAATATAGCTTTTAGAGGTAGCTAAAAGCACCATACTCTTGCACTTTTCTTGGATTTCCATTCTTGATTTGCTAATTTCATTGATATTTTGGTGAGTTTCTTTTAATTTTGATGTTGAAATAAGTGTTTTTTAAGCTTCTCCTTCAAGTTCTTCTTTATACTTTCTTAAAAAACAACTTTGAAAATTTTTTCCTCATGATTTAGGAGTGGTCAAATGGCCTTGTTTTTTTAAAAATGAGTGGTGTTTGACATGTTTTTGATGCTTCATATCTTCTTCAAATAATAAAAATATGAAGTTTGTTTTGATTTTGTTGCTTACTTACCTCCATTGTTGAGTTTACTTTCTTGTTATCATGTTTATTTTCTTTGTCTTGCATTTTTTTATTTCTGTTTTCAAAATATTTGAGTTTGCTCATGATTTGCAATTTGCTAATCCATGTGTTTGTGAAAATGTCTAGTTGTGTCCATGCTTTTATTTCATATTTGCATGATTTAGCATGTTTATTCTTTAGCCTTGCATGTTAGTATGTAATGTGTTTGTGAAAATGACATGACCATTTTGTATTTAGGACCATTCGGCTTCTTCATGTTGCATGCTTTGTATGTGCATTTTCATCATGCTAGTTGCTAGGTTTGTATTTCCTTGCTATGATTTTATGTGTTTTGATTTAGTATGTAATGTGTTTGAGAAAATGCCATGACCATTTTGCATTTAGGACCATTCTGCTACCTCATGTTGTATGCTTTGTATGTGCATTTTCATCATGTTAGTTGATAGGTTTGCATTTCTATGATATGTTTTTGTGTATTTTTTTTAGCATGCTATATGTTTGTGTTATTTCCATGCATTCTTTAGGTTTAGGTTGTGCTTGTATTACCATGCATTTCATGCATTTTAGACCTAGGTTGCATTAAATGCCATGCAAGTTCATTTTATGTCTAGGCCACATTCTCTATGCCATGCATTTTTCATGTCATTTAGGTTTTAAATCATGCATTTCATGCATTCAATTTGCTGTATTTTCATGCATTTCATGTCATGCCACATGATTTATAACTTAGGCCAATCAATGGTTTGAAGTCATGCTCACTTGAGCATACTTATGGAAAATTAAAGAGTTGTCAAATTGATTATTCTACCTTTGTGATTTTTTTTAATTAGCCAATTTTTGTCTAACTTTTTTAAAGTGCTAGCTACTGTTTCTGGATCTTTAGGAGAGTCTCCAACATTTTTACTTTGATTTTTAAATGATTTTATCAAAGGCAAAAAAATATGTTTTAGCAAAACAATTTGTCACCTAGTACTCAAACTTTTCCGATTTTTCTGGGAAGCCATCTTTAATTAGAAAATTAATCCAAATTTTTCTCGTGTATTCCTACATGTTCTAATTCTCCAGGATTTTTTTTATATTTTTTGGAATTTTTATAAATAGGTTAAAAAATCGTGTTTTAAAATCGGAGAGTAGAGGCAGATTTGAATTCAAAAGAAAAACAATTGTTGAATTTGGCTAAGGAATTTAGAGGGGGTTGTTTAGAAATTTTAACACATGTTCATATTCATTTTTTTAAAATATTTTTAAAAAAGAATAATGATTTTAAATAAAAATAAAGATATTCCCGAGTTAAAATAATTCATAAGTTCTCTACCGGGTTTGCTAGAGGGAATATCATCAATTATCATTAATAATGGAATATCTTTCTTTCAAAAAACGAGAATGATTCGAAAAGTTTTCTAAATAAATAAAAAAATTTATATTTTTTCGATTTTGTCGAGGAATATAGGAAAATTTTGAATTAATAAGTTCCGGATCATTTTCAATTAAAAATGGAGTTATTTTTCTTTAAATTGGGAATTAACTTGAAATACTAAATTTAAAATAAAAAAAAAACTGACTTTTTATCGAGACTTGAGATAACACACGATTAATAAGGTACCGTTTTATACGGGCGTTGTGGGGGTGCTAATCCTTCCCCACACATAACCGAGTCCCGAACCCGCTTTTTTGATTTCTCTGGTTTAAAACGCAAACTTGAAATTGGTTTTAAAAAATGTTTTAACAAAATCAATTTTAATAGTTGCCGATCACACCTAGCTAAAAAGGATTGGTGGCGACTCCATGTCTTTTTCAAGCTCATTTTCAAAACCTTCATTTTTCAAGAGGAATTAAGTCAACTTTTCCTCGTTTTTTTTTAATGTCACGCTTAACGAATAATAAAGTCTTGCGATGAGACTTGTTATTTTTAGGTTACGACAGCTTGGCGACTCCACTGGGGACTTTAGAGAGTCAAGCCTAGAATTAATCGTGTGTTATCAAAGTCTCGGTTATATTAGTTTTTACTCGGTATTTAATTTTAATTCCCATTTTTTTTAAATAATAAAGAGAATTTTGAAAATAATAAAATGTTTTAAATATGTTCATTTGTCATGTGCATGCATATTATTATTTGTTCTCTAGTTATTTTGTTGCGTATATTTATATGTTTGCTTAACTAATGCTTTACACTGTTTGATTTTAGTGGGGTATTTAGAATAAAGGGTGTAGAATAGGTGGTGACAGGTTTGTTTTGTTCCTCCGCACACACTACATTTGCATTTGCATAACATGAACTCTCTACCCGGGTTCCATCCTTTTAAATGGGAGTAAAGTAACTACGCCTTCATGATGATCCTCCGTATGGGCTAGTGAAACACGTTCGGAGTATAAAGTACCTAATGCCTTCGTGATAATCCTCCGTATGGGCATAGGAAAATATACTCTAACGAATTGAACCCGCTTTTATCGGGGTGCCTTACTAGCCTTCATAGGCAACAGTGAGGAACAATTCGGGGCCTTAGAACCAATTCACCTTCATATAGTGAACCTAGGCGAAGCCATGCCGTATTTTTGTTAGATACCCGAAGTTAAGAACACATGGAGGAACATTTCCAACCTTATACCATCTTTCTATATGTTAGATTTTATAAATTGGGTAATGATGAACAAACATCATATCGCTCGTTATAAGGTTATTATTTCGTCCCAAAGGCGTCGTAATGCCGAAATTCTGTTAAAATTTTTGGGACATTTTTTAAAGCATGTTGTTATTTATGTTATACTTGTGAATTCATTTCTTTACTAATTTATTTCTTTTTGTTTTCTTTTCTTTTATCTGCATCATAGACACCATCATACACTTGAAGTTTATTGGCCTCGGGATAGTCATCAACCCAAAAGACTTTCATGGAGTGTCAGGTTATTTCAGTGCTAGAAGATCATGCAGTGGTTAGGGTACGGTCGGAGATCAGAGGGAAGATGGTGATTGTCTGAAAAAAAATTATGTGTCAGTGTTGTCGGAAAGGGTAAAAGTGGATGTGAGATAGAATAATCTCCGAGGGTTAGCTGATATTTGGAATCAGTGGAATGTATCAGAGAAAGAAGCCTTCACTCAGAAATATGGAGATATAGCACTTTTAATTCCGATTAAGGTCAATAGTGGATTGATTCAGGCTATGGTACAGTTTTGGAATCCTGCTTATAGATTTTTCACTTTTAACAAGGAGGATATGACCCCACCTATTAAAGAATATTCAACACTGTTACACATGAGTGTCCTAATCCTGATCGGGTATATTTGAAAGAAGTGAAACCTTCAGGTTTTAAGAAGAAAGTGTTTAGGATCACGAGAATGGATACAACTTGGGTTGACTGTCATGTGGATACAAAGCAGAAAAATGGATGCATTCCGTGGGAAACTCTCCGACAATTGATATTGGGTCATTCCAATAAAGAAAAAGCCAGGGATATCTTTGTTTTAGCTATCTACGGATTAATCATATTTCCAAAGAGATTGGGTCATGTGGATATAGCTGTGTTAGATTTCTTTGAAAAGTTGGAATAGAAAATCAACCCATCTCCGGCCATCATAGCTGAAACTATCCGATCTTTGAATTTTTGTAAAAGGGAAGGACAAGGGAGAATCAAGGGGTGTGTACAACTCCTTTATATTTTGATTCAAAGTCATTTTTGGAAGATAGAAACGGTTTCCTTCAAACCGTACATGAAGTCTTTAGTTTCGATTAGGGAATTCCTTAGAAATGATTGGCCTGAAGACAGAGATGAAGAAAAATGGGTCAACATGAATAGGAATCTAAAAGGGGGGATGGTAACTTAGAGAGCTCCATGGATGGTTCCTATGCCGATTGTCGCAACCTAAAAAAAATAACAAGGTCTCATCGCAAGACTTTGGTATTCTTCATTAGGCGTGACATTAAAAAAAATCGAAGAAAAGTTGACTTAATTCCTCTTGGAAAATGAAGGTTTTGAAAATGACCCTGAAAAAAGACATGGGGTCGCCACCAATCTTTTTTAGCTAGGTGTGATTGGCCACCTATTAAAACCAGTTTTGTAAAACATTTTAAAATTAATTAAAACATTTTTAAAACCAATTTCAAGTCTGAATTTTAAATCAGAGAAATCAAAGAAGCGGGTTCGGGACTCAGTTATGTGTGGGGAAGGATTAGCACCCCCACAACGCCCGTATAAAAATGATACCTTATTAATCGTGTGTTATCTCAAGTCTCGATAAAAAGTCGATTTTAAATTTAGTATTTCAAATTAATTCCCAATTTAAAGAAAAATAATTCCATTTTTAAATTGAAAGTGATTTGAAATTTATTAATTCAAAATTTTTATATATTCCCCAACAAACGTGGTAAAATTTTAAAAAAAAAATTATTAACTTCGAAAATTTTTCGAATCATTCTCGTTTTAAAGAAGATATTCCGTTATTAATGATAATTGATGATATACTCCCTAGCAAACCCAACAGAGAACTCGTGAATTATTTTAACTCGAGAATATCTTTATTTTATTGAAAATCATTATCTTTTTCAAAAATTTTAAAAAAAATGAATATGAACATGTGTGACATAAATAAAATGACATAGCAAAGTCTAGATAATATAATACAACCTAAATGATATGATATAATGTAAATAGCGTAGTATATTCTAGATGAAATGAAAAATCCTAAGTATCATGGTATATTCTAAGTGAAATGAAATAAAATGATTTAAATGACATGACAATTTTTAAATGATATGGCATATTTTAAATAATATAACCTAAATGACATGGAATATGATCTAAGTGACATGAAATGACATGAAACATAATATAATACTATCATGGAATACGCATGAAAATAAAATAATAAATGCATGAACATAGTATATGCTAAACAATGTGACAACAATAAATAACTAAAACAAAAAGCATAGGATAGCATAAATTATTCAAAACCATATGGCAAACAATATAACAATATAAATCAAAATAATAACAATACCATAGAAATTATCATAGCAAAAATCACATATTAAATAAATTACATGAACATGGAGAATGCAATGCAAGAAAATGTATTTTTTCCTTTAAATAAAGAAATCCGTATATCTAAAAAGATATCTGGCTACCTTAGAAGAATATTTAAAATTAAATTTTTTAAAATCAAAATACTTTGTGATTGCTTGAAAACAATTTTGAAAATCTTGGATTAAAAATAAAACCCTAGCTAAACCCTTTTAAAATGGCTCTAATTTCCTAAGTTTCAAATCCTGGACTTGATCAACCTTAACCCGAGGTTTATAAAATCATTTTTATAGTTTAAAAAGGCTTAGAAACTATCCTAAGACAGTAGCTAAAGCTTTTAACCAACCCCCTCTAAATGCCTTAGCCAAATTCAACAATTGTTTTTCTTTTGAATTCAAATCTGCCTCTACTATCCGGTTTTAACACACGATTTTTTAAACCTATTTTTAAAAATTCAAAACACTCTAAAACAAATACTGGAGACTCAGAACATGTAAAAGTACATGAGAAAATTTTGGTTTAATTTTTTGATTAAAGATGACTACCCAGAAAAATAGGGAAAGTACGAGTACTAGATGAAAAACTGTTTTGCCAAAACACATTTTTTTGCCTTTGATAAAATCATTTAAAAATCAAAGTAAAAATGTTGGAGACTCTCATAGAGACCTACAAATAGTAGCTAAAACATTTAAAAACCTTGGACAAGAATTGGCTAGGTAAAAAAAAATCACAAAGGTAGAATAATCAATTTGACAACCCTTTAATTTTCCACAAATATGCTCAAGTGAGCATGACTTTGAGCCATTGATTGGCCTAAGTCATAAATCATGTGGCATGATATGAAATGCATGAAAATACAGCAAAGTGAATGCATGGTTTAAAGCCTAAGTGATATGGAAAGTGCATGGCATAAATAACCTAAATGCCTAGCATGAGTTTGCATGGCAATAAATGCTATTCTAACTTAACATGCATGAACTAGTGTCTAAATGACGTGGAATATGACATTAAAAATAATGAAAATGGCATAGTGCCTAAATGACATGGGAAATGACATGGCATACGAAAATGGCCTAATGTCTAAATGTCATGGAACAACAACATGGCATATGAAAATAGCGTAATGCTTAAATGACATGTAAAATGACATGGAATAATAAAAATGGCCTAAAGCTAAATGACATGTGAAACGACATGGCATATGAAAATGGCCTAATGTATAAATGTCATGAAAAAATAACATGTCATATGAAAATGGCCTAAAGCTAAATGACAATACACATGGCCGAATGGCCTAGGAACCAAAGTGTTGTGAGAAATGTCATGTAAAATGACCTAACTAAATGCTATGGAAGATGATATGAAAAACGGAAATAGCCTAAACTATATGACAATAGCCCCAAGATGCAAAAATATGACATAGGTCAAAAGAATAAGATGGTTAGCAAGAATATAAATATACATAAAGATAAACAATAATAGAAATAAACAAGTTAAAGTAAGCAAATAAATAACAAAGAGATGAGCTCCATGGTTGGTACATTGGACAAAGCCCCCCTAACCATTATCTCTTGAATTTCATCAAGGTCAAGAAGCCTTTTCAATCTCAAAATCATAAAAAATAAATAAATAAATAACTAATATAGAAAAAATATGGACATGAGCTCCATGGTTGGTATATTGGACAAAGCCCATCCTAACCATTATCACTTGATTTTCATCAAGATCATGAAGCCTAACCATTGTTTTATTTATTTTTGAAAAGCAAGAACAACAAGAAAGATGTAAAAGAAATGGTAGGAAATCACATGGAAAACAAAAAAAAAAAAAAAAGCATGAGGAAGAAGAAAAAATGTGGTAGCAATGGTAGAATGGCTACCTTAACAAAAGCTTTCTTTCTTTCTTTCAAAAACCTTTTTTTTTTATCCATTAGCTACTGACTTCCCTTCCTAAATGATCAGCCTATATGGAAAAAATAAAACATTCCCCCCTTCCCTCTTGCTTGGCCGAATGGCCCCTCCACCATTGGATTTTTTGCACTTTTCTCCTCCAATCTTGGCCCTTGGATTAAGATATTTTCAAGAAAAAATAAAAATGTCATCTTTCCAAATGATATCAGGCCTTAAGATTGTACTCAGCCCTTAGATGAAAAAGAGGACCAATCCCATGCACTCCCTTGCTTGGCCCTTTGAGTGCCTACCCTTGGATAAGTTGTGCTCTTTTATTCTTGGCCATTGGATGAGGATTTTTTCATGACAACATAAAAATGTCATCTTGCCATTTAATCCCAGTCCTTAACATGTGTACTCAGCCCTTGTAAGTTGGCCTAAGCCATTGGATGAAAAGGAACAATCCCATGCACTTTCTTGCTTGGCCAAATAGATGTCCATCTTTGGATGAGTTGTGTTCTTCCATTCTTGGCCATTATATGAGGATTATTTCATGAAAAATAAAAATATCATCTTGGCATTTAAACATGGCCATTGGATGGTGCTTTCAACTTTCCTACAAGGCACCTAAGCCATTGGATGAAGGGGGGACCATTAGCAAGGTGTTAGTGGTAGCATGTGAGCTTGATAATGACCAAAGAATTAAATTGATCAAGCTTCCTTCTTCTCCTCTATGCTGGCTGATCAAAGGAGGTAAAATCCCAGCAATTCCTTCTTCTTTTCTATTCTTCGTAATTACAAATTTGCCCTTTTCGGTTTCTTCGATAAAATAACCTTTTTGACCCCCGAACCTAAATAAATAGCAAACGGACTCCAAATTCAAATTTTATTTTTCCAACACTTCTGAAATAATAAAAAATTGAATTATGGAAGTCTTCAAAATTTTCTGAGTCCATTTGCTATTTATCTCGAATTTATTTCCAAAATTGCCCCTTTTATGCACTTGAACTTTACCATTTTTTAAACGAGCTTCGAATCAAGATTTTTCTTCACCAATCTATTCAAAATAATTTAAAAATGTGATTTGGAAGTTGTCATAATTTTTGGAGCTCATTTGCTATTTTTTCGGGGTTTATCTACTTGAATTACTACATAAGGGACCCGGATTTTGGCTATTTTGCAAATGAACTCCGAATCTGGATTTTCTTTTCCCAATATCTTCCAAATAATTTAAGAATGAGATCTGTAAATTTTCAGAATTTTTTGACCTCATTCACTATTTTTTCAAGATTTATCCTTTTGAATTTCTACATAGTGGACCCGGGATTTGGCCATTTTGCAAACGAACTCCGAATCAAGATTTTCTTTTGCTAATCTCTTCCAAATAATTTAAGAATGAGATCTTCAAATTTTCAGAATTTTTGGAACTCATTTACTATTTTTTCCAAATTTTCCAATTTTGCTCTTTTGAATCCGAAGCCCGATTTTGCTCAAAACATGTCCGATTTTTTGATTTTCTTCAAACTGAGCCTTGGGCTAACCTTGTTTAATCACTTCTGATCAGTTAGGGGCTTTAGTCTTACCGAATCAGGCCATTTCTGTAATTCTTCCAAATTTCACTGAAATCCACCAAAAACCCTAATTCTCTATTTTCTTTCGAATTGACTTTTCTTTCAGTTTTTCTTTCAAGTAGCTTCTCTATTACCCATAGTCAGTGCTAATCTTTCATTTGAGACCTTCAATTTCGACCAACTTTATCGTTCAACCACTTTTCCCCAAATTTCCCAAACTAGGGTTTCCTTTCTACTGAGATTCCGTAACTTAACTTTCGACCTTCGTACCTTTCAATGTAGACCTCAGATTATCAAAATTCTTTCACCATCTTTCAATTGAAATTCAAATCTTGATTTTAAAAATGGGTTGACTTTTTTAGTAGTTGACTTTTTTGAGGTTGACTTTTTTTGAGTTTGGCTTTTTTTGTCTGCTTTCTTAGACTAAGTCTCGGAGTACCATATGTAGGGTGAGAAAAGTCTTTTTGTATTATGAATCATCAATTTAGGAAGAAAACATACATGATTTAGTGGTCCGGACAAAATTAGGTGTCTACAGCTGCCCTTCTTAGGCTATTACTGAGAATCAGAAATCAGGCAAAGATAAACAAACATTAATTTTGTCTGGTTAGTGAAATCACATGTGAATAGAAGGGAAAGGGGTTTTCATTTTTTCATCATCATTTTTTTTTTTTGAAAAATCTGTAAATTGAAGATATTGTCCTTAAATTGAATTCCCTGACTAATCAAGGCTCGACCTGTCTTAAGGAAACGAGTTCGATTTGTAAAAGAAGAAAATTGTGCCCGGAGGTCTTAAGAATGCTGCCTGGAGGCCTTACCCGAGATTTGAAAAATTATACCCGGAGATCTTAAAAATGGTGCCCGAATGCCTTACCCATGATGAAAATACCTTGACGACGATCTCAAGGCTCGACTCATTTGATAAAAAAGAATGAATTCAATTTAAGACAAAAGGAAATACCTCGACAGTGATCTCGAGGCTCGACTCATTTGATAAAACAGAATGAATTCGATTTTTAAAAAAAAAATTACCTCGACGATGGTCTCGGGGCTCGACTCATTTGATAAAACAGAATGAATTCGATTTAAAACAAAAGGAAATATCTCGACGATGGTCTCGGGGCTGGACTCATTTGATAAAACAGAATAAATTCGATTTAAAACATAAGAAAATACCTCGACGATGGTCTCGGGGCTCGACTCATTTGATAAAACATAATGAATTTGATTTAAAACAAAAGAAAATATCTCGACGATGGTCTCGGGACTCGACTCATTTGATAAAACAGAATGAATTCGATTTTAAAACAAAAGGAAATACCTCGACGATGGTTTCGAGGCTCAACTCATTTGATAAAACAGAATGAATTCGATTTAAAATAAAGGGAAATACCTCGACGATGGTCCCGGGGCTCGACTCATTTGATAAAACATAATGAATTTGACTTAAAACAATGGTAAATACTAAGGATGATCCTGGGTTTGATTCATTTGGAAAAAATAAATTTAACTTAAAAATGAAAGGAACATACCTCGACGGCGGTCTCGGGGCTCGACTCATTTGAGAAGCAGGACGAGTTCAATTTGGGGAAGTCAAAGTTTTCCTGATTCCTGCAATGTTAGCTAAATGCAATGGTGAGAATGACATGCTTTGCAAATGATTTTATGTTTACTAAGGATGAATGCAATCAAATGATTGTGTCATGATTTCTAATCCATGGTTTCTTTGAGGTTCACAGATTATCTGACTTCATGACGGGGTCTTCAATTGTTCACTGATGCTCCACTTAAGGAACTCTTTACTCAAGATAACTTGTCAAACAGTCCCAGTTTCTGACTTCACTGAAATTCAAAAAATTTTGACGTCATGGCGGAGTCTCCAACACATTCAATGCTTTCCTTTGCTTGGTGAATTTTTCATCAGGACTAGTGGTTTCCAAACCCTTTTTTAAGATTTAAATCTATTCCTTAGTAATACTTTTAAAATCCCTTTATTTAAAGATTTTTTTTGTTTACTAATCATCATTCAATTTAATAACAAACAAAATGCATCTTAAAATGTATGAAAGAAAGTATGAAACAAGAAACTGTCATAAAAGGGGTAACAAAAATTTATTGCAACAAAATGTTTTAAAATGATAAAAGTGGATATCAAGGATATAAGAAACAAATGTAAAGCTATAGGTTGTAGATGCCCCGGATACGGAATATCTTGGACCCCTTTCTTTTCAAATCATCTGAAATTTCTCTTGAATGAGCAATTTACTTGGGTAATCCCTTGGCGTCCGTAGTTACGTCAAACTGAGTTGTTCCCCTTTTCTCTGATTTTTGAATACTTTCTCCCCCTTTACACAGAGCATTAATTCAAAACTTAATCAGTATTGAGCCACCCTTTGTGGGTTTTCAATTCAGGTGTCCCCTATTCGGTATTAAGTTGCCCTTTTACGGGTTTTTGGCTTAAACCTCTCCTTTTTCCCTTTTTTTTTGTATTCTACCACGCATCTGAGAATTCTTAAATGCTTCCAAGGTAAAAATGTCAATTCAAAAGATGGGATGAATTTTGAGAAAAACCCTCCAAATTAAATATCCATGCTTGATCAAAATGGACTTTTAAAGCACGTAATGTAGGCCAAGGTTCGGGTTTAGAAGGAAACGATAAAATAGGCCCAAAATGTGTTTAAGGGTGATTGGATCAAGGATCATTTCCTGAGGAGAATTAATTCTTGAAACATTTGTCCCCTTTTTTTATCTCTTTTCTTTCATTGTTGGCTTTCATTTGCCATTCTTTGATTTCACATTTTCCAATGTCTCTCTTTCTTTGCCATGATTTTGATTATTTTTCCTCGTATTCGCCCTCCAGTGTAGAGGGTGATCCTTGATCAGGGTTCAACGAAAGAAATAATTCCTTAGGTTCAAAGGGGTGACTAGGGATAATTTCTTCTTAGTGAAGGGAATATGAAAGATGGCCATTCATCATATCAAGCATGAATATTCTCTTTAAAAAGCAATTCTCAGGGGAGGTAGATATATAGAATTTCCATTTTTACACTTAGAACCATTCGAATTACCATGTGCATAGCATCACACTTTTTTCTTTTCAAGCATAATACTTCTGCAGTTCATCAGCATTTACGAGATGTCTAAAATCATCCCCGTCCATCCGAGTTAGAATCAATGCTCCTCCAGAAAAAGCTCTTTTTACCATATAGGGTCTTTCCCAATTTGGAGCCCATTTTCCTCGCGAATCCTTCACTATGGGGAGAATTTTCCTCAGTACCAACTCTCCTTCTCGGAACTATCTGGGTCGAACCTTCTTGTTATGGGCTTGAATCATCCTTTTCTGATACAACTGCCCATGACAAATTGCCTTCAATCTTTTATCCTCGATGAGATTCAGCTATTCATAACGAGCTCTAACCCATTCTGCCTCTTCTAGGCCAACCTCCATCAAAACAAGAAGTGAAGAAATCTCAACTACAATAGGTAACACTGCTTCCATACCATATACCAAAGAAAATGGCATTGCCCCTGTAGATGTATGAACCGAAGTGCGATATGCGTGAAGAGCAAAAGGCATGATCTCATGCCAATCCTTGTACACATCAATCATCTTCTCGACAATCTTCTTGATGTTTTTGTTGGCTGCTTCTACTGCCCCATTCATCTTCGGACGATAATGTGCCGAATTGTGATACGTGATCTTGAACTGAGTACATACCTCTCTCATTATCTTATCATTTAGATTCATCTTACTATTCGAGGTAATAGGGCCAATCATATCCGTTCCCCACATCGAGAATGGCCAAGGTGTGGTCATGACATGCAATGACGATGGCGGCACATGAATCTTATCTGCATAGATCTGGAATTTATGACACTTTCGAGAATAACTGATACAATCTCCTTCCATTGTTAGCCAATAATAACCCCTCCCTCATAATCTGCTTAGCAAGCATGTGACCATTAGCATAGGTGTCACATATCCCTTCATGGACTTCCTCTATGATTCTTCGAGCTTCGACAGACCCGACACATCTCAATAGGACTTGATGTTTCCCTTTCTTATAGAGAATCTCACCATTTAGAACAAAACTCATTGCTAGCCTTCTTAGAGTTCTCTTGTCTTTCTGTTGCTCGCTCTGGATACTGTTGATTCTTGATGCATTGCAAAATGTCGTTATACCAAGGGAAACAATCTTCTTCTACTTCGATACTCAAACAGTGGGCAGGAGATTCATATATGCTCATTCTGATCGGTACAACTTCAGCCCCTTCATTCACTTTAAACATTGATGACAAAGTAGCCAGAGCATCCGCCATTCAGTTTTCTTCTCGAAGGAAGTAATTGAAAGTCACTTCTTCAAACTCCTCCAATAAACTCAGTATGAGTTCTCGATAATGGATTAATTTTGTATCTCAGGTTTTCCATTCTCCGCGTAACTGGTATATCACTAGGGCTGAATCTCCGAAAACCTCTAATTTTTTGATCTTTCTGTCTACGATAGCACGAAGGCCCATTGTACATGCCTCATATTTAGTAGTATTGTTTGTACAATAAAAATCCAATCTGGTAGTGAAGGGATAATAATCTTCTTCTGGGGATATGAGTACTGCACCAATTCTGTGTCCCATAGCAATGGATGCCCCATCAAACTACATCTTCCATATTTTCTTCTTCGGGGGAACCTCATCTGCTTGCGAAACATACATCAAATCTTCATCTGGGAAGTCAAAGTTCAACGGCTCATAATCTTCCACTGCCCGACTTGCTAAAAGTTCGCCACTACACTGCCCTTGATAGCTTTTTGACTCACATATACAATGTCGTATTCTGACAACAAAACCTTCCATCTTGCCGTCCTCCCTGACAAAGAAGGTGCTTTCAACATGTACTTGATTGGATCTAGCTTGGCGATCAACCACGTCGTGTGGTACAGCATGTACTGTCTGAGCCTTCGAGCAGTCCAAGCTAAGGCACAGCACAGCTTTTCTACCGATGAATATTTCAACTCATGATCTTTGAACTTCTTGCTAAGGTAGTAAACCGTTTGTTCTTTCTTTCTAGTCTCATCAAGCTGCCCCAAAACACAACCCATGGATCTCTCAAATACTGGTAGAAACAATATCATCGGTTTATCCAGAGCCGGTGGCATTAATACTGGTGGGATTGATAGATAATGCTTAACCTTTTCAAAAGAAATCTCACACCTTTCATCCCACTCTCCTGGATCACATTTTCGAAGTAGCTTAAATATTGGATCACATTTGTCGATTAATTGAGAAATAAATCGAGCAATGTAATTCAATCTCCCCATAAAACCCCTTACTTCATTTTGAGTACGTGGAGGTGGCAAATTATGGATGGCCTTCACTTTATCCGGATTAATCTCAATTCCCTTTTTGCTAACAACAAAACCCAACAATTTCCCCGAAGTGACTCTAAAAGTGCATTTTGCCGGGTTTAGCTTGAGTTAAAACTTTCTTAGTCTTTCAAAGAGTTTCCTAAGATTTGCAATATGCTCCTCTTCTCCTTGTGACTTTGCACTCATATCATCAATATAGACCTCAATTCCTTATGCATCATGTCATGAAACAAGGTCACCATGGCTCTCTGATATGTTGCCCTAGCATTCTTCAATCCAAATGGTATTACCTTGTAGCAGAATGTTCCCCACATTGTAACAAATATGGTTTTCTCCATATCTTCCGGTGCCATCTTAATCTGATTATATCCCGAGAATCCGTACATGAAAGAAAACAAGGAACTTTTCACGATATTATCCACCAAAGTATCAATGTGGGGCAAAGAGAAATTATCTTTAGGACTGGCCTTGTTCAGATCTCAGTAATCAACGCACATCCGCACCTTACCATCCTTCTTTGGTACTGGAACAATATTTGCCATCCATTCCGGATATTTTTCCACCTCTAAGAATCCAGCGTCAAACTGCCTCTTCACCTCCTCTTTTACCTTTAACAGCATGTCCGGCCTCATTTTTCTCAACTTTTACTGAATTGGCTAGCACTCTGGCTTTAAAGGAAGCTTATGAACAACAATGTCTGGATTCAAACCCTGCATATATTGGTATGACCATGCAAATACATCTACATATTCCCGGAGCAAGGCTATCAATTCACCCTTTGTTGATGAAGACAATGTAGTCCCGACTTTAACCTCTTTTATCTTCTCACTACTTCCCAAATTTAGTAATTCCAATAGCTCCTCATGAGGAAGTACTTGTTTCTCTTCTTGTTCTATTTTTCTTAATAAGTCCAGAGATAGACCATAATCCTCAATATCTTCATCGGCCTCAAAATCACTCATGCTAATGGGCCTCTCAAAATCAATTTCAGAATTACTGAATAGAAGGTCCTCATATTCTGAATTCGTACACCTGTAAGTAGGTGGGGAAAATACAATATAAGAAAACATATATACAATGGAAGCAAAATAAACAGCATAAATGAAAGAATATGGACACATCAATATGAAGGAAATGGATCATGTTTGTTATTTATTGAATGAAAATTTTTAGACAAAAGCCCATTACAAAAGAAATTGTTAATATCTTAGGGCAAAGATATATAAGATTTGTTTAAAAGCATTACATTAGAATAGACCTAAAAACTATGGGCAGCTCGGTTGCACTCCAATTGGTCATTCTATATCCTGGTGGACAAGGTCGCACCATCCAGTTAGCATTCTCACTTTCAATTCTTTCCTCCCTGGTCATGCAGATCTCCATATCATGTATCAGCGCATCCCTATTCACTTGGAATCTCTCGAAGGCTTGCTCAATCATTATAAGTACATCATCTGAATTCTTTTCTTCAAACAGAAAACTAGCTGAGCGAAAGCTGTGAAGGATTGGTGGGAAAGTCATAGGCTCCCACTCAATATCCATACCCGCGAGACGGGCCATCCTCCTTTGTCTGTTTTTTTCAACTTGTTTCCTTTTCTCATGGGCCTTCAAAAGATACCCTAGGCCAAACCGATTTTTCTTTCCCACTACTTCCATTGCTCTAGCCATTTCTTGAAGATATTTTTCGAGACCTTTTCCAGCCCTGCAGCTTTTTCCTACAGTAGTTCTTACCCCAACCTTGTATTCTTGGACAACTTCGGTTTTGGAATTCTTAGCCCTTCAGCGACGAATACTGCATTTACGAACTCCAAAGATCGGAAGGAACATTCTACAGTACCTTCATCTGGTTCAATGTAAGGAGAACCAATAGATGCAAAGGCTATGATGTCTTCTTCTCCCAATATAAGGACCAAATATCCCTCCATCACGAATTTCAGCTTTTAGTGGAGAGATTAGGGTACAGCCCCTGCTGAATGTATCCAACGCCTCCCCAACAAATAGTTGTAGGACGGGTTAATATCAATGACTTGGAAGTTCACCTTATAGGTACAAGGACCTATATTCATTGGGACCTCGATAGTTCTCATTACCTCCCATCTAGTTCCAACAAAAACTCAAACCACCGTGTAACTGGGCAGCATATAAGAAATATCCACTGGCAATTTGGACTGGGTTGCCAAAGGCATCAGATTTAATGAAGAACCGTTATCCAAAAGGACCCTCGGTAATATGTGCCCCTTGAAAGTGGTTGTTATGTGAAGAGCCTTTGTTGACCCAATACCATTACATGGTATTTCATCATAACTAAAATAGATGTGATCGTCTGCTACGATATTTCCCACCAATCTATCTAGTTTTTCCACCGATATGTTGTTAGCCACATATGCCTGATTCAAAACTCTCAACAAGGTATTTCGGTGTGGCTCCAAGTTTAGTAGCAAAGATAAGATTGAAATCCTTGCTGGTTGACGCTGCAATTGCTCAACCACACTGTACTCACTATGCTTTATGAACTTAAAAAACCCGTAAGCTTTCTTTCATTCACTGGCTCTTTTATCTTTTTAACCGGGGCTGACCCCCTCTCTACTTCTGATGAATCATCTCAATATAGATTGGTTCAGCTGCCTTCTTCCCTTTGTCCATTCCCCTCATTGATCCCTGTTCAACGACCTTCGGGGCATAACACCTTCCACTTCGTGTTAAGTGCCCTACACCTGTGATATCTTGCTGACTCGAAGACCCTAGCATAACCATGCTACAGTCATACTTCCACGGTGCAGCTGTGTTTTCCTTGTATGAGAAGGAAGAAGGCAAATCTATGATTAATTTAGGCGTACTTTCCTCAATAACTAGCAAACCTTTCTCCTCTGGTTCATCATAATAGATGATCAAGGGTCTTCTTATCCCGTAGCCAGCTGCATTCTCAATAACCTCTACTTCCTCTTTTATCTCCTTGTAAAACTGGGCCTCTCCATCATCCATCATCTTTTGGACTTTAGCCAGAAAGTCCTCACAGTCTTGTATGATATGACCTCTACATTTATGGAACAGGCACCAATTCTGCACCCTCTTTGCAACCATTTTTAAATTGTCTGCATCCCCCACTATTTCTACCTTAACCATCTCGACCTATACTGTTAACATTGGAGTCTTGACTTCCCTGGCATCCCTTTTTACCCTTCTGACTTCCCCTATCCATACTGCATTTACCTGATTCTCTGCATGATTGGGCAATGGGTTTCTCGCTACATTCGGCCCATTCTTTGACCGAAACTTCACAACTCTGGCGTTGATTAGGCTTTGGACTTTCTTTTTAAAGGCCAGACAATCTTCAGTTGAATGTCCTTGAATTCCTGCGTGGTACGCGCTGTTAGTATTTGCATTGTACCACCTTGGATATGGCAGTGTCAGAGGTTTAAGGTATACGGGTGCAACAAGTTGACCCTGCAATAGTTTGGGATATAGCTCACCATAGGTGGTAGGAATCGGATCAAATTGGGATTTTTGATCGTTCCTTGGTGAACGTTGGTCATTACGCCCGGCTCCCTGAGTGTTTGGGATAGTGTTTCGGGGAAGGTTTATCTGTGGGGATATGTCAGTTGGAAACGGCTGTTGTGGTATATAGGTATAAGGGAATGGATTTTGGGTAAGGTGGTTCACATTGAGGTAGTAAGGATTATACCCCGGGTAAGGTGCGTAGGGTGTAGGAGGTGCATAAGATGTAGTAGGAGTATAAGGCCTTGGTGGTGTATATGGTGTGGGAGGTGTATATGGAAATTCTCCTTTTTCTTCCTAACAGGGAATACCTTCTTCGAAGTAGCAGACTCGCCCCTTTCCATTTTCTATTCTTAATAGCAGACTCTATCATCTCCCTTGATATCACCATATCTACAAAGTCATTGGTGGCATTCTCCACCAATTTATCATAATAAGGTGCTTTCATGGTATTGATGAAAAGCACTGTAGTTTCTTTGCTAGTTAAAAGGGGTTGCACTTGTGTAGCCAGATCCCTCCACCTTTGCGAGTATTCCTTAAAACTCTCAGTAGTCTTCTTTTCCATGTTCTGTAGTGACAGCCTATCATATCAGATACATGTTTATAATACTCCATGAAAGCCCTGGCTAAATCCGTCCACGAACGAATCTTATTACGACTCAGTTGATTGTACCATCGAGTTGCAGACCCTGTCAAGCTATCTTGGAAATAATGGATAAGCAGTTTTTCATTATCATCGTGCCCCGTCATTTTTCTACAGTACATGGTCAGATGTGCTGATGGGTTTGTAGTCCCATTATATTTCTCAAAGTCGGGTACTTTGAACTAATCGATACTAGGGTTTTCAAGTATGGTTTGAAAAAGACATCTTCCATTCTCCAAAAATGACTCTGAATCCAAACATAGAGAAGCTGCATACATCCCCTGAATCTTCATTTTCCTTCCTTTTTGCAAAAGTTCAAAGATCGAATAGTTTCTGCTAGGATAGCTGGAGAAGGATCTATCTTGTGTCTTAACTTCTCAAAAAGGTCAACTATGGCCAACTCGACACGTCCCAGTGTCCCTGGGAAAATAACCAAACCATATACAGCTAAAGCAAAAATATCTCTAGCAGTCTCTCTATTCGAGTGACTTCGGATCAAAGATTAGAGGGCACTCCAAGGAATACACTCACTTTTCCCTTTCTTAACCACATGATCATCGACCCATTTAATATTCATTCCCATAATCCGAGCTAACTTTTTCTTAAACTCTAAAGTCTTTGAATCCTTCAAATAAATTCAATCAGGGATAGCATCCTCAATATGCAACAAAGTCGAATATTCCTCTATGGTCGGAGTTGATGGAGACTCAATTAAGAGTTGTAAACCCAAGTGCAGGTTATGTTCAAGTAATAAATTCTCGGGTGTCCGAGGTCGAACCACAGGGAAGCGTATTAGTAAGTATAAGTTTATAAATATATAAGACAAAGAAAGTAAACAAGATATTAGGGAATCAACAACAAAATAAGATAAACAAGATATTAGAGAACAAAATAAACAAAATATAAAAGAAATTAAACAAGATATAAAAAACAATAAGAAAAGATGTTGAGGTTAGAGAATCCACTCTTGGTGTTATGCTAAGATTAATCTTGTTTTATTACACAATTGAAATCCACACATAAAGGAGGTTCCAATCGGAAGGTTTAGCAATTCAGTCCAAATTGTCCAACGTCCATAGCATATGATATTATGTTCATTTGGTATCCTCAAAACTCATAAAAAGAGTCCAAGCATTCCTTATGCCAAGGTATATGTCTACAACAAATCAAGGTTATGAAACCAAGCATTTACTGTGCCATTTTCCTTGTCAATAATGAATCAAGATCCCTACTTTGTCAGTATGATTTTAAACCAAAAGAAAATATTATCTATACTAGTGTTTATAAATGATGATTCATTTTAGCTCATGTTTAAGAGACTAACCTTAGCATTTACCAAGAGCTTCACCTCATCACCTCAACAATATGATTAGCAACACATACTAAAAATGAAAAGAAATGTAAGAAGCATAAGTAAATAAAGAAAAAGAAAACTAGAGAAAGGAAAAAAGAAGAAAACTTAGAGAAATTTTTTACAATGGCTTATATCCTACCAATGTATATTAATCCTAATACTCATCCAAGGCCCTCTATTTATACACATTTTAGAGAGCTAAATGACAAGAGACAAGCTTTATAAATTTCAAAGGTAGGTATAATAGGTGGGTGCATTTTTCTAACAATTTTCGTCATGTTGTATGACAATTCTGATCAGCCAGCTTGATGGTCGATTTTGTCAATGTTGGAGGCTCGATCGGATCAAATGGTCTTCTAGAAAAATATGCCCCTATCCGTTACTGATCCATAGCCGTTGAAATCAGATCATTTTCTCATGCGGATCTGAAGATATGGTGACAATACCAAAACGGTGCAGAACAGACGTCATTGCACATCAGCCAACTTGATGGTTGATTTCGGTAGGGAAAACGACTCTGTTTCAAGAAGTGTAAAACATGAAAAAGATAGATATGCCTCTTAACTTTGCACTGTAAATAATTCAGCCTTATTGCTTTAGTGAAACTCCAGATATAGCGGATATGGAAAAAGGTGTCGGAAGTGGAACTGAACTGGATTTGCCCTTAATTGTTGATTTAACCTAGTAATCTGAAATCACTCAAAGAAACTCGTGAAAAACACCAAATTACATAAAAATATAAAATATCATAAACACAATTAGACTAAGCAATAATAACTCGTATTTGACACAAAACAATAATAAAACATAACTAAGAACTATATAATTATACGAGTTATCACACCCCCACACTTAGATTGTTGCTAGTCCCTAGCAACGACTCAATAAAAATAAAATAAGAAAATCTAATCTAATCCATTTTCGTTGGAAATCACGGTGGCACTTAGCATGTGACACAAGCCTTTAAACCCCTAGGTGTCCCTAGTGGACGAGTTTAGTCTCGTGAGGGTTTGCTAGAACGATACCCACAAACATTGAAAAACTAAAATATAAGTAAACTACATACACTAAAAATATTTACTCCTAATCCTTTCAATATAAATTAGAGACAATCTTTGAACAAGTCTTATAAACTAATCAATAGCTCAAAGAATTTCACAAAAATTCATGCTTGAATGTAAATAAATGAGTTAAGCCAATATTAACATAACATATTTCAATCAAAATAGTGCATATTCAACTTAATCTCAACTTCTCACTATACTCTCATGATTTTCACTCTTTAAAGTAGTGGTAAAGTGTTTACACTCAATCAATCTCATGAAAACAGTTCTACCATATGCTTGCTTGTCCACCTATTCTCCACTATTTAGATCATACAACTTCATAAATCAAGAGGTCTTTTTTCAAGGTTGTAATGGGGCCAAAGGGTTATAATGTAGTTAAAGAACAAAAGGATAAAGATATCACAAAGGTTCCAAAGAGTTCATAGAGTTTAGAGACATAATAAGATCATACAAATAAAACTTCTCAAAACTCTTATAAAGCACATAATAACATAGGCTAAATATTCATGTTGAGCCTTTGCTTCATTCTAACCAACTTTGTAACATCTTTTTCTTTACTTTAACTAGAAGTTCAAGAGAAGTTTTTTTTTTTATTTTAATATGGGAATGTATTTGACAATGATCCCTTTCTTTTTCTCTTGAATTTTGCCTCTCTCCTCCCCCACACTTATCTTTCGTTCTAACCCAAATTTTCAAAAAGTATCCCTTGTTTTTGCAATATGTCTCAAAATATATAATCCATCTTTAGAACAAGGGTAAGGATATAAGTATATTTAGGCTAGGTGTAAGTTCTGGTTACCAATAAAATAGCATATTTAATGTAGGCTCAAATTGGCTCACTAGTGGGGATGTTCTCTTAGAACATTAATAATGGATGGCTGTTTGGCTCTGGTTATAATCCTAATGCCTCTATCATATTCATGTTGTCACATGTATCAATATAGTCTCAAACGGTTTAAAGCAAGTTCTAGAGAATCATGTAATCATAAGAGCACTCAAGAAAGAAATTAGATTGATTTGTATAATGCATCAATCATTATAGGCTCAAAAACTCACAAGGATGATTATACAAGTCAGATTAAGTCTAAACATGCTTCTTTCTCAATCAACATATCATATTAACATTGGCTCATAAAAAGGTTGACATCAAGCTCAATTCTCATGAAAATCTTCTCACTAATAAATCTGTTTTAGACTTATGCAATTCATATCTCATCATTGTATTAAAAAGGAACTAGAACACATTAAAATAATAATAATAATAATAATGACTCATAAAAAAATAGTAGACAAAAATAAAAGAAATCCTAAATCGTTCCCCCCACACTTAATTCTTACATTGTCCTCAATGTAAGTCTATTAACCCAAATGAAAGAATCATGTGTAAGAGAAAAGAACTAATAACATAAGAATAGGAATAACTAAGACTCAAAACAAAACAAACTCATGCAACCTAAATAATCCTAAAATACTAAACAAAAATTAACAAGTAAACATAAAAAGATTAAAATCAAACTGACAAGGTATGTCTCAAGTCTCCCTTACTCAGACCTTGTTCAGAATGAATACTTCTAAATGGCTTAAAACACATCAAAAATTTTTTTTTTTTTTTTTTAAAATTAGCAAAATATGTCCCTTACCCCCTACTAAAGGTAGAATTTAGGAGATATTACCTGCAGAGGTTGCTAACCACTTATTATAACTGAGACACAACAAACAAAATGTTAGATAATGTCACAAAGACAGAGTGCAATCCACTCCTTGCTCGTCCATATCTCTTTTTCTTTTTCTGAGCGTTTGCGAAACAACCGTAGCAGGTAAATACTCATAAGCTTGGAGCTTTTTGAGTAAATCTTCAATGGTTGTAGCAGAAATTATGGTTCTCCTTGCCTCTGAAAACATGAATCCATTATCCACAGCATTATCTAAATATGAAAGCAAATTACTAAAATAACCATTAATATTAAGCAAACCAATGGGTTTCTTATTTGTGACCAAAGATGACCAAGAAGCCACGCAAGCTATTTCTTCCAATGTACCCAGACCTCCTGGTAAAGCAATGAATGCATCGGCAGAATGGTACATGATTGTCATCCGTTCAGGGATACTCCAGACTTGTATTTCCTTACCCACGGTAGGTCCACAAAAACCTGTGAATAGTTTTGGCACGATTCCTAGAACTGGACTTCCTCCGGCGTGTGCTGATGTAGCGACTGCTCCCATTAAACCCGTACTACCGCCTCCATAAATCAACTGGATCTTTTGTTGGGCAAGTATTACTCCAACTCTTATGGCTTCATCAGCGAATATGTTATTTTTCCCTGGATAAGCACCTCCAAAGACACAAATTTTTTTAATGCGTTGGGACGAAGTACTTTCCATTTTTTTTCAAGTGCCTGAAAGAGAATGAGTACATGGTGTAATATATAGAGGACTGAGTAATGAATCAGACAAGAGTAATAATGTCGCCGAAAGTGTATTTGACCTGTCAGAAGAAAATGTTAACCTAACAAAAGATTTTTGCGTGATTTCAGGAAGAAAATCAAAAAGAGAAGAAAAATCAACCGTAAAAGACCAATGCAAAAAAAAAACGAGAATAATTACACAAATCTAACAACACGTAAATTAAACTGAAATGAAGTTATTGCAAATCAAACCAAAAGTTGAGAAGTCATTTATTGTAGTTGTGATTGTGGCTCACATCTTCCTCTGGTTTTACGTCCAGAAACGGCTTAAACGCCTTCTATGAGTCGAGGATATGCTTCCCATCCAGTTTTCTTACAAGCTGGCAAACAGGGTCTTTTAACATCATATTCCCAAGATGTTGTCATTCCTTTGGAATTGCGGCCATAAATCAAGAATTTCTCTTTGTACGTCTCCACTCGGATGCGTCTCAAGAGAAAGTTGGATATTACCCAAATTCTCCTTACTCAGTCCATCCTTAATGAATTCAATTTTATCATCTCGATTAGAGGACGGAATCCCAATAGAACGACATTTACCGTTACACGTCCATCGTGCACATTTGTGGCAATTTGAACTCATGCGCTTTGCTCGTCGCTTCTTTGCAAAAGTGCTTCTACCTGTACCTGGTAAATGCAAAACAGGAAGATATTCATCTTCACGTACCTTGGCTTCAATTATCCAACGTATGTCTTCAGGAATCCCTTTGTGCATAAGCATTCTTAATCTTTCAAATCGAACTTGGTAAAGCTTCAGTAAAATATTTCGAGGAAAAGGAGAAAATCGTTTCTGCAATCTTGTGAGAATATCATCCATCCTGAAAAAAAATAAAATAAAATAAAATGAAAGAGAAATTGAAAGAGAAAGAGAAATTTATATACAATATCAGTTTCGTGGGTAGCTGATGGAACCGACTTAAATAATCACGGAGTACCGTTATCCGCCATTTAACCGGGGTTAAAAAAAATGTATTTTTTTTTTTTGAAGATTAGTAAAAATTATATTTACATCTAGTTATTTTCAAAACAAGGATCAAAAAGAAAAACAACCTCTTCTTGAGTAACATGATTTTCCAAAAAGAGTTTGAGTCTTTGTCCATTTACCTTGAATACGTTACCATTTTGAGGATTCTCAATGTCAACTGCTCCATAATGATACACATGATTAACCACAAATGGGCCAGTCCATCTTGATCTCAACTTACCAGGAAATATGTGAAGTCTAGAATTATAAAGTAGAACTTTTTGCCCAACATCAAATGTTTTTCTTGAAATTAACTTGTCATGAAAGGCTTTAGTTCTTTCTTTATGAAATTTAGGATTCTCATATGCATCATTTCTGAGTTCCTCAAGTTTTTGTTTCCAACAATGCTTATCCTGAAAAGAATTTAACAAAGAATCAGTGTGTGAAATTTCTGAAGCATTATCAAACTCACATTCAATTAAATAAGCTTCTAAAGGATCATGGAATGTGGTAGTGGTGTTATGTTCATGAACAAGTTCTTCAATGAAATCCACTTCATGTACTTCTGAATCATCACCAGGTTGCTTGCAAATGTTGAACACATTTAATTCTAAAGTCATATTTCCAAAAGAAATGTTCAAAATACCATTCCTGCAATTTATCAGAGCATTAGAAGTTGCAAGAAATGGACGGCCTAATATAACAGGAATTTGAACATTTGGATTTGAAACAGGATGTGTGTCCAAAACAATAAAATCAACAGGGAAGTAAAAAATTTCAATTTGAACCAAAACATCTTCAACTATCCCTCGAGGAATTTTTACAGAATGATCAGCTAGTTGAAGTGTAACAGGTGTTTCCTTGAGTTCACCTAAACCTAACTGTTGATAAACAGAAAAAGGCAAAAGATTAACACTAGCACCAAGATCAAGCAATGCACGTTCTATTCTAGTGTTTCCAATGATGCATGAGATTGTTGGACATTCAGGATCTTTGAATTTTGGTGGAGTAAGGTGCTGAATGATTGAGCTCACACTTTCCGTCAAAAATGCTTTCTTTTGTACATTATGTTTCCTTTTAACTGTGCACATGTCCTTCAAAAATTTAGCATAAGATGGAACTTGTTTGATTGCATCCAATAAAGGAATGTTAATCTTAACTTGTTTGAAAAGTTCATATATTTCTGCATTTTGATTCAAATTCTTTATTTTTTGCAACCTTTGAGGAAAAGGAGCAGGATGCATACCTTTTTCTTTGTCCAAATTTTCAAGAAGTTCAGACTTACCATCATCCTTACCATTACTTTTCGGAGGGGAAGGAGGATCTTGGTCTTTTGATGGAATGTTTTTGTCAATTGCCTTTCCACTTCGAAGAGTTGTGATAGAACTGCCATTTTCCTGTTGAGTTTCATTGGAGCAAGAAACAAAACATTGAGTAGAAGGGTTAGGCTGAGGTTGAGCAGGAAACTTACCTTTTTCTTGAGTGCGTAATGAAGCTGTCAATGTGGACAAGGTGTTTTTGATCTCATTGATGTCCTGTGAAGTTTGGTTATTCACATTTGCTTGTGTTTGCATGAATGCTTGCAATGTCTCTTCCAAGGTTTGTACACGTGAAGGTTGATAGGAAAAAGTGTTGCCCGGCTTTTGAGATTGTGGTATCTGAACATGATTATTATTCCGCCAACTGAAGTTGGGATGATTTCTCCATTCAGGGTTATACGTTTCAGAGTAAGGAGAAGGAAAAGGCTTTTTAAATGTGTTTATGGAATTTACTTGATCATGCAACGCTTCTTTAAGAATGGGAATGTTTGGACATTCAGAAGTGGGGTGTCCCATGATTTCACAAATTCCACAACTTTCTTCATTTTTAACCGTTCTGACTTCTTTTACTTCTCTAAGTTCCATGGCTTCAATCTTTCTAGCCAAATTAGCTACTTTAGCTTTTATCTCATCTTCTTGACTAAAATGATATTTACCTCTGTTAGAAACAAGATTAGATCTATTGGAACTTTCAGAGGAATTATCTGTGTGCCAGGCTTGAGAGTTATCTGTCAAATGGTCTAGGTAGTCAAAGGCTTCTTCAGGTTCTTTTTCTAGAAACTCACCGTTACACATTGTTTCAACAAATTGTTTAGTTTCGGGAGTTAAACTTTCATAAAAGAAACTAATAAGACGCCATTTTTCAAAACCATGATGTGGGCAAGAACTTAACAAATCTTTAAAACGCTCCCAGCACTGAAAAAAATGCTTCATTTTGATTGAAATTTTGAATCTGTCTTTTCAAAGCAGTAGTTTTATGTGCTGGGAAAAATTTCTTTAGAAACTCAGTTTGTAATTCTTGCCATGTGCCAATTGACCTTGGTTTTAAATTATGAAGCCAAATTTTTGCTTTATCTTTTAAAGAAAAAGGAAATAATTTTAGCTTGACAATTTCATTTGTACATTGTTGGTCATTAAAGGTGACACATACATCTTCAAAGTCTTTTAGAAACGAGTAAGCACTTTCCGATTCTAACCCATGGAAATTTGGAAGCAAAGCTATCATACCTGGTTTAAAACGAAAGTTGTTTGCATTGAGAGGAAAAATAAAACAAGAGGGTGATGAGCTTCGAGTTGGTTGCAAGTAGTCACGCATGGTGCGTACTTGTCTGTTCTCATCTTCAGCATGAACACTTTCATTGTCAGCCATGGTAGGAGTTGTATTAGAAAGATTACCTGAAAAAAGTTTCACAATAAAATCTAACTAAACGACGAGATCTAAAATCACGTCGCCAAACAAGCATAAAACAAAGTTAATAAATAGATAATATATAAATATAAACTTTACAATATAAATATATAGAAAATTAGGCGGTATAACCAGCCAAAAAATATATATACTAAATTAGGCGGTATAACCAGCCAATAAAACAAAGTTAATAAAAATAAATTAGGCGGTATAACCAGCCAATAAAAAGAAATATACTTATAAACTTATATACTTAGTATTGCTTCCCCGGCAACGGCGCCAAAAACTTGATGGAGACTCAATTAAGAGTTGTAAACCCAAGTGCAGGTTATGTTCAAGTAATAAATTCTCGGGTGTCCGAGGTCGAACCACAGGGAATCCACTCTTGGTGTTATGCTAAGATTAATCTTGTTTTATTACACAATTGAAATCCACACATAAAGGAGGTTCCAATCGGAAGGTTTAGCAATTCAGTCCAAATTGTCCAACGTCCATAGCATATGATATTATGTTCATTTGGTATCCTCAAAACTCATAAAAAGAGTCCAAGCATTCCTTATGCCAAGGTATATGTCTACAACAAATCAAGGTTATGAAACCAAGCATTTACTGTGCCATTTTCCTTGTCAATAATGAATCAAGATCCCTACTTTGTCAGTATGATTTTAAACCAAAAGAAAATATTATCTATACTAGTGTTTATAAATGATGATTCATTTTAGCTCATGTTTAAGAGACTAACCTTAGCATTTACCAAGAGCTTCACCTCATCACCTCAACAATATGATTAGCAACACATACTAAAAATGAAAAGAAATGTAAGAAGCATAAGTAAATAAAGAAAAAGAAAACTAGAGAAAGGAAAAAAGAAGAAAACTTAGAGAAATTTTTTACAATGGCTTATATCCTACCAATGTATATTAATCCTAATACTCATCCAAGGCCCTCTATTTATACACATTTTAGAGAGCTAAATGACAAGAGACAAGCTTTATAAATTTCAAAGGTAGGTATAATAGGTGGGTGCATTTTTCTAACAATTTTCGTCATGTTGTATGACAATTCTGATCAGCCAGCTTGATGGTCGATTTTGTCAATGTTGGAGGCTCGATCGGATCAAATGGTCTTCTAGAAAAATATGTCCCTATCCTTTACTGATCCATAGCCGTTAGAATCAGATCATTTGCTCATGTGGATCTGAAGATATGGTCAAAATACCAAAACGGTGGAGAACAGACGTCATTGCACATCAGCCAACTTGATGGTTGATTTCGGTAGGGAAAACGACTCCGTTTCAAGAAGTGTAAAACATGAAAAAGATAGATATGCCTCTTAACTTTGCACTGTAAAACATTCAGCCTTATTGCTTCAGTGAAACTCCAGATATAGCGGATATGGAAAAAGGTGTCGGAACTGGAACTGAACTGGATTTGCCCTTAATTGTTGATTTAACCTAGTAATCTGAAATCACTCAAAGAAACTCGTGAAAAACACCAAATTACATAAAAATATAAAATATCATAAACACAATTAGACTAAGCAATAATAACTCGTATTTGACACAAAACAATAATAAAACATAACTAAGAACTATATAATTATACGAGTTATCAGGAGTCATATCTTCTTTGTTGAAGGTGAAACAACGGTAAGCCGAATTCCAGAAATGTACCATAGCCCGAATCAACTCACTGTTAATCTTAACCGGCATCAACAATGCTATGTCTCCATATATCTGAGTGAAAATCCTCTTTTCTGACACATCCCATTGATTCCAAATATCTATCAACCTCAGAGATCATTTTGCCGATAAACTAAATCTACCCGTTCTGGCAATGCTAATATATATCCCTCCTTTAAACAATCCTCATCTCTTCGCTGATCTAACTCCGAACACTGCCGCACCCTTGCATGCTCTTCCACTATCGAACTAGCCTGACCTTCGATGAAAACCCTCTTGGTTGAAGATTATCCCGAGGCCAATAATTTTTCCTATGCAATATGATGACACAAAAAAAAATGCATGAAAAAAAAACAAGTCAATAGAGGTGAAGAAATCAAATAATAACAAAATAATACAACAAATGTCCCAATGAAAATTTGACATTACGACACCTTTAGGGACGGAATTTTGAATCTATGATGGGCGAAATGATGTGCATTCATCACTGCCCGATTTGCAAAATTTATTCGGGATGTAACATAAGTAATAAAAGGTTAGAAGTGTCCCTCCATGTGTTCCTAACTTCGGTAATTCTATCAAAAATCTGGCAGAACTTCGCCTATATTGGCTCTATGGTTCACTATATATGGGTGAATGAAGTTCTAAAAAGGCTCTGAATTCTTCCTCACTGTCGCCTGTGAAGGCTACTAAGGCACCCCGATAAAAGCGAGTTCAATTCGTTAGAATATATTTCCCTAGCCCATGCGGATTGTTAATCACGGGAGCTTAGGTAATTTATACTCCGAAAGTATTTTGCTAACCCATGCGGATTGTTAATCACGGGAGTTAGCTACTTTACTTCCACTTAAAGGGACGGACCCCGGGTGTAGGGCTCATGATATGCAAATGCGAGTGCAATGTGTGTGAGGAGGCACAACAAACCTTTCACCACCTATTCTACAACCTTGATTCTAAATGCCCCAACAAGATTAGACAACGTAAATCATCAATTAATCAATAAATGAATATATGCACCAAAATAACCAGAGAACAATTATAATGCTCCCGGCACATTATAATATGTATTGGGCCGGGCCTAGGCAGGATATTTTTTATCCGGGCCGGCCCGGCCTGGAACAGTGTTTTTTTATTATAATAATATTATTTTATTTAATTTTAATTATAAAAATATATAATAAAAAATTCATATGATGAACAGTGAGTTCGAGCCTACAAGGCCGGGCCTGGGCAAAGAATTTGAAAAAATACAGGGCCGCGGCCCGGCCCGGCCCATGAGCAGGTCTAATGCACATGAATATGGACATATTTAAGAGCATTTAATTATTTTTGAAATTCTCTTTATTTTTTTTAAATGTAGGAATTAAAATTAAATACCAATTAAATCGACAAAACCGAGACTTTGATAACACACGAGTAGTTCTAAGCGTGACTCTCTAATGTCCCCAGCGGAGTCGTCAAGCTGTCGCAACCTAAAAAAAAAAAAAAAAACAAGGTCTCATCGCAAGACTTTGGTATTTTTCGTAAGGCGTGACATTAAAAAAAATCGAGAAAAAATCGACTTAATTCCTCTTGCAAAATGAAGGTTTTGAAAATGACATTGAAAAAAGACATGGAGTCGCCACAAATCTTTTTTAGCTAGGTGTGATCGACCACCTGTTAAAACCGATTTTGTAAAACATTTTAAAATTAATTAAAACATTTTTAAAACCAATTTCAAGTCTGCGTTTTAAACCAAAGAAATCAAAGAAGTGGGTTCGGGACTCGGTTACATGTGCGGAAGGATTAGCACCCCCACAACGCCCGTATAAAAACGGTACCTTATTAATCGTGTGTTATCTCAAGTCTCGATAAAAAGTTGGTTTTAAATTTAGTATTTCAAATTAATTCCCAATTTAAAGAAAAATAATTCCATTTTTTAATTGAAAGTGATCCGAAATTTATTAATTCAATATTCCCCAACAAACGTGGCAAAATATAGAAATTTTTATTAACTTGAAATTTTTCGAATCATTCTCGTTTTAAAGAAGATATTCCGTTATTAATGATAATTGATGATATCCTCCCCAACAAACCCTGCAGAGAACTCATGAACTATTTTAACTCGAAAATATCTTTATTTTATTGAAAATCATTATCTTTTTCAAAATATTTTTAAAAAAATGAATATGAACATGTGTGACATAAATAAAATGACATAGCAAAGTCTAGATAATATAATGCAACCTAAATGATATGATATAATTTAAATGGCATAGTATATTCTAGATGAAATGAAAAATCCTAACTATCATGGTATATTCTAAGTGAAATGAAATAAAATGATTTAAATGACATGGAAATTTTTAAATGATATGGCATATTTGAAATAATATAACCTAAATGACATGGAATATGATCTAAGTGACATGAAATGACATGAAACATAATATAATGCTATCATGGAATATGCATGAAAATAAAATAATAAATGCATGAACATAGTATATGCTAAATAATGTGACAACAATAAATAACTAAAACAAAAGGCATAGGATACTATGAAATATTTAAAACCATATGGCAAACAATATAACAATATAAATCAAAATAATAACAATACCATAGAAATTATCATAGCAAAAATCACATATTAAATAAAATGCATGAACATGGAGAATGCAATGCATGAAAATGTATTTTTTTCCTTTAAATAAGGAAATCCGTATATCTAAAAAGATATCAGGCTATCTTAGGAAACTATATCAAATTTAATTTTCTAAAATCAAAATACTTTGTGATTGTTTGAAAACAATTTTGAAAATCTTGGATTAAAAATAAAAGCCTAGCCAAACCCTTTTAAGATGCCTTTATTCCTAAATTTAAAATCCCGGACTTGACGAACCTTAACCCGAGGTTTATAAAATCATTTTTAAAGTTTAAAAAGGCTTAGAAACTATCCTAAGACAGTAGCTAAAACTTTTAACCAACCCCCTCTAAATGCCTTAGCCAAATTCAACAATTATTTTTCTTTTGAATTCAAATCTGCCTCTACTGTCCGGTTTTAACACATGATTTTTTAACCTATTTTTAAAAATTAAAAAAAAATCTAAAAAAAAATTACTGGAGACTCAGAACATGTAAAACTACACGAGAAAAACTTGGCTTAATTTTCTGATTAGAGATGACTGCCCAAAAAAATTGGGAAAGTACAAGTACTTGATGAAAAACTGTTTTGCCAAAACACATTTTTTTGCCTTTGATAAAATCATTTAAAAATCAAAGTAAAAATGTTGGAGACTCTCATAAAAACCTACAAACAGTAGATAAAATATTTAAAAACCTTGGACAAGAATTGGCTAAGTAAAAAAACTCACAAAGGTAGAATAATCCATTTGACAACTCTTTAATTTTTCACAAGTATGCTCAAGTGAGCATGACTTTGAGCCATTGATTGGCCTAAGTCATAAATCATGTGGCATGTCATGAAATGCATGAAAATACAGCAAAGTGAATGCATGAAATGCATGCTCAAGCTTTCTTTCTTTCTTTCAAAAACCTTTTTTTCCTCCATTAGCTACTGACTTCCCTTCCTAAATGATCAGCCTATATGGAAAAAATAAAACATTCCCCTCTTCCCTCTTGCTTGGCCGAATGGCCCCTCCACCATTGGATGATTTTTGCACTTTTTTTCCTCCAATCTTGGCCCTTAGATTAAGATATTTTCATGACAACATAAAAATGTCATCTTGGATGAAAAAGTGGACCAATCCCATGCACTCCCTTGCTTGGCCCTTTGAGTGCCTACCCTTGGATGAGTTGTGCTCTTTTATTCTTGGCCATTGGATGAGGATTCTTTCATGACAACATAAAAATGTCATCTTGGCATTTAATCCCAGCCCTTAAAATGTGTACTCAGCCCTTGTACATGGCCTAAGCCATTAGATGAAAATGAACAATCCCATACATTTCCTTGCTTGGCCAAATAGATGTCCACCTTTGGATGAGTTGTGTTCTTCCATTCTTGGCCATTAGATGAGGATTCTTTCATGACAAATAAAAATATTATCTTGGAATTTAAGCTTGGCCATTGGATGGTGCCTTCAACTTTCCTACAAGGCACCTAAGCCATTAGATGAAGGGGGGACCAATTGCAAGGTGTTAGTGGTAGCATGTGAACTTGATAGTGACTAAGAAATTAAATTGATCAAGCTTCCTTCTTCTCCTCTATGCTGACTGATCAAAGGAGGTCAAATCCCAGCAATTCCTTCTTCTTTCATATTTTTCTTAATTATAAATTTGCCCTTTTCGGTTTCTTCGGTAAAGTAACATTTTTGACCCTCGAACCTAAATAAATCGCAAACGGACTCCAAATTCAAATTTTATTTTTTCAATACTTCCAAAATAATAATAAAAAAAAATTGAATTTTGGAAGTTTTCAAGATTTTCCAAGTCCATTTTCTATTTATTTCGAATTTATTTCCAAAATTGCCCCTTTTATGCACCCGAACTTTACCATTTTTTAAACGAGCTCCCGGATCCATATTTTTCTTCACCAATATCTTCCAAATAATTTAAAAATGAGATCTGGAAGTTTTCATAATTTTTGGAGCTCGTTTGCTATTTTTTCGGGATTTATCTGCTTGAATTACTGCATAGGGGACCCAGATTTTGGCCATTTTGCAAACGAACTCCGAATCCGGATTTTCTTTCGCCAATCTCTTCCAAATAATTTAAGAATGAGATTTGTAAATTTTTAGAATTTTTGGAGCTCATTTACTATTGTTTCAGGATTTATCCTTTTGAATTTCTACATAGTGGACCCGGGATTTGGCCATTTTGCAAACAAACTCCTAATCAAGATTTTCAAAAGCCAATCTCTTCCAAATAATTTAAGAATGAGATCTGTAAATTTTCAAAATTTTTGGAGCTCATTTACTATTTTTCCCAAATTCTCCAATTTTGCCCTTTTGCCTTTGAAGCCCGGTTTTGCTCAAAACAGGTCCGATTTTTAAATTTTCTTCAAACTGAGCCTTGGGCTATCCTTTTTCAATCACTCCTCATCAATTAGGGGCTTTAGTCTTACCGAAAAGGGCCAATTCTGTAATTCTTCCAAATTTTACCGAAATCCACCAAAAACCCTAATTCTCGGTTTTCTTTCGAATTGACTTTTCTTTCAGTTTTTCTTTCAAGTAGCTTCTCCATTACCCATAGTCAGTGCTTATATTTCATTTGAGACCTTCAAATTCGATCAATTTGATCGTTCAAGCATTTTTTTCCCCAAATATCTCGAACTAGGGTTTCCTTTCTACTGAGATTCCGTAACCCAACTTCCGACCTCCGTATCTTTCAATGTAGACCTCGGATTATCAAAATTCTTTCACCATCTTTCAATTGAAATTCAAATCTTGATTTTGAAAGTGGGTTGACTACTTCAGTAGTTGACTTTTTTGGGGTTGACTTTTTTAGGGTTGACTTTTTTTTAGTTTGACTTTTTCTTTCTGCTTTCTTAGACTAAGTCTCGGAGTACCACCTGCAGGATGAGAAAAGCCTTTTTGCATTCTGAATCATCAATTTAGGAAGAAAACATACATGATTTAGTGGTCCGGACAAATTTAGGTGTCTACATCGATTATGTATAAATGTGTGGACAACCCGAGGGTTCCACTTCTCAAAATTTAGGGGTCTGTGAGTTATGCACCTCTGTTGGTGCAAAGACAGGTTGAGTCTCGACAATTCACACCCGCGACTCATAAACTAGGATTATCAGAGTTTACTTATGGAGAGGATGGGTATTCTAGAAAGGTGCGGGCAGTGATTGAAGCATGGAAGAAAACTCATCGAATAAAAGTGGCTCGATATGCCGACATCGTCACACCTAACTATCTGATATGGAGGGAATTGAGGGTTAATGATAGGTTGTTGACATCGAATGGGGAAGAGGTCCATTTCATGAATTCGCCACTAAAGGAAGTGCCATCAAAGTTAGAATTTGCAAGGGCAGAATTCGAAAAAGAAAAGACCCAAATAAGCAAGGAGATTGCCCGACTACAATAAGAGATTGAAGACATGAAAAATAGGGAATCAGCTCGGGAAAGAGAAAAGGAAAAGATCAAGAGAGAAAGGGACACTATTAAGAGAGATCTCAGGGATTTGCACTTGGAAAACAAAAGATACCGCTTCGAGCTCAGATTTGAAGGGACTCTCAAGACTTTCGGGGAATGGGAGCAAGAAGTCAAAAACCTCAAGAAGGAGAGTAACTATTAGAAAAAAAGAGCGAAGCATGAAGAAATTCGAGCCAATCAGCTTGAGAAGGAAGCTAAGGAAAGCCAACACAGTGATGTTTCTACTAGTATGTCAAAGGGCCATTAACAAGTAAGGGTCAGATTGAAGAGCAAGGCAATCAAAAGAGGACTGTGAAAGAAAGTCCAAGATCCGAAGGAGTTACTATAGGACCAGTATTTTGTAACAGCATTTTGAATTAGAATAGGCAGATTATTAGATTGTCTTAAGTAGTGATCTTTTTATTCTATCTTTGATGTATTTAGTTTCAGGAAATCAATGAAAGATCGTTTGGTTGGAATTATCCCGGTGCCAATACTTTCAAATGCATTCATCATTCTTTTATTCTTTCCTTTATATATTTTGTTTGTTCATTCATTCATTTATTCATATTTATAATCATTCATTCATTTATTCTTTATATTTGTTCATACACTTAGTCATTCATTTATTTGTCCATTCATTTATAATTATTCATTCATATTCATACACTTAGTCATTTACTTATTTGTTCATTCATTAACATTTAGTCATTTATTCATTCATTCATTTTTTATAAATAAAAAAAATGTGTCAATAAATTCTAATTCATGGTTTTCAAAACTAAAGGTACAATTGGTCGCACTCAGAAAGAATGGAATTTTCGACACCCTTACAATACTCGATCTCAAGCCAGAGCTATGGAGAATGATCAGCTTGCTAGAATTGAAAGAATTGAAAGAACTCAAAGGGAACTGCAGGAACAATTGACTAAGTCTCAAGAGGAGTCACGGGAACAAATGGCCAAACTCATGGAAATGATGAATACCATGATGAGGCAAAAATGGCCAGGGGAAAATTCAGTTACAGGAATCGGGGCAGTAAACCAGGAAGGTCGACCTGAGGTGGTGCAGCTGAAAGGCCAGACATCCCATCATATGGGAAATGAACTTCCAACTAGGGCAGCATCCTATGTTTACATTCAACCAGTGGGTGAAGCACAGAATTTTGGTCTTGGAAAGGGTGACATTGGGTTGACCCAATTGATGTTAACATTCCAGACTTTGAGGAATGGCTGAAAAGGAAAAGGCAAGGATGACTGAGCTGAAAAGGGTTGAAACGGCAGAATCCCAGAAAAAATATCAGCTGCTGGAGGATAGACTGAGGGCAGTTGAAGGGGCAGAGTTATTTGGCAATCTGGATGCCAAAGAGATGAGTTTAATGCACGGTCTGGTGATTCCTCCAAAATTCGGAGTACTAGAATTTGAGAAGTATAATGGGACAACCAACCCATCAGCACATCTGACCATATACTGCAAAAAAATGACAGGGCACGATGATGATGATAAACTGCTTATCCACTGTTTCTAAGATAGCTTGACAGTGTCTGCAACCCGATAGTATAATCAACTGACTCGTACTAAGATTCGTTCGTGGACGGATTTAGCCAGGGCTTTCATGGAGCATTATAAGCATGCATCTGATGATAGAGTATGCTATTAAGAATACTCGCAAAGGTAGAGGGATCTGGCTGCACAAGTGCAACCCACTTTAACTAGTAAAGAAACTACAGTGCTTTTCATCAATACCCTGAGAGCACCTTAATATGATAAATTGGTGGGGAGTGCCACCAAGGACTTTGCAGATATGGTGATATTCGAGGAGATGATAGAGTCTGCTATTAAGAATGGGAAAAAAGAAGGGAGTGAGTTTACTACTCCGAAGAAGGTATTCCCTGCAAAGAAGAAAAAGGAGACCCATGCAGTTAGCTTCAACCAATACCCTTATGCACCTCCTACACCAATACACCTCCCAGGCCCTATACTCCTCCTACATCTTATGCACCTCCTACACCCAACACACCTTACCCGGGGTATAATCTTTATTATCCCAATGTGAACCACCTTACCCAAAATCCATTTTCCTATACCAATATACCACAACAGCCTTTTCCAACTGGCGTGTCCCCACAGATAAACCTTCCCCGAAGTGCTATCCCAAACACCCAGAATACCGTGCATAATGACCAACATGCACCAAGGAATGATAAAAGACCTTCATTTGACCCGATCCCTACCACTTATGGTGAGCTATATCCCAAACTATTACAAGGTCAACTTGTTGCGCCTGTGTACCTCAAACCTCTGAAACCGCCATACCCAAGGTGGTACAACGCAAATGCTAAATGTGCATATCAAGCGGGATTCAAGGACATTCAACTGAGGATTGCCTTACCTTTAAGAAGAAAGTCCACAGTCTGATCAACTCTGGGGCTGTAGAGTTCGGGACAAGGAATGGGCCGAATGTAGCAGGAAATCCATTGCCCGATCATACTGAGAACCGGGTAAATGCAGTATTGGCAGGGAAAGAGAGAAGGTTGAAAAGGTATATCAGTGAAGTCAAGACTCCAATGATAAAAGTGTGGGTTAAAATGGTGAAAGTAGGAATGGAGGAGAATGGTGACAGTTTAAAAATTGTTGCAAACAAGGTGGAGAATTGGTGCTCGTTCCATAGATGTAAAGGTCATATCATACAGGATTGCGGGGACTTGCTGGCTAAAGTCCAAAATATGATGGATGAAGAGGAAACCCAATTTTACGAAAAAATAGAAGAGGAAGTAGAGGTTATTGAGAATGCGACTGACTACAGGATAGGAAGACCTTTGATCATCTATTATGATGAACCAGAGAAGACTACTCCGATTGTTGAGGAAATTGCGCTTAAGCTAATCATAGATTTGCCTTCTTCTTTTTCATACAAAAAAAAAAAACAAAGCTGCACCATGGAAATATGACTGTAGCATGGTTATGCCAAGGTCTTCAAGTCAGCAAGATATTACAGGTGTGGGGCACTTAACACGAAGTGTAATGTGTTATGCCCCTGAGGTTGTTGAACAGGGGTCAACAAGAAAGGATGAAGGAATAGATAAAGGGAAGAAGGCAGCTAAACCAATCCATATTGAGATGGATTTGTCAAAAGAAGTAGAAAGGGGGTCAACCCCAGTGAACAGGATAAAAGAGTCGGTGAACGAGAAGAAGGCTTGCGAGTTTTTAAAATTCATAAAGCATAGTGAGTATAGTGTGGTTGAGCAATTGCAACGTCAACCAGCAAGAATCTCCATCTTATCTTGGCTATTGAACTCGGAGCCACATAGAAATGCCCTGTTGAGAGTTTTGAATCAGGCATATGTGGCTAACAACATATCGGTAGAAAAATTAGACAGCTTGGTGGGAAACATTGCGGCAGACGACTACATATATTTTAGTTATGATGAAATACCATCCAATGGTATTGGATCAACAAAGGCTCTGCATATAACAACCACTTGCAAGGGGAACATACTACCGAGGGTTGCTTCTGGATAATGGTTCTTCACTAAATGTGATACCCTTGGCAACCCTATCTAAATTGCCAATTGATATTTCATATATGCTACCAAGTTGCACGGTGATAAGAGCTTTTGATGGAACTAAACGGGAGGTAATGGGAACTATCGAAATCCCGATGGAGATAGATCCTTGTACCTATAAGGTGAACTTCCAAGTCATGGATATTACCCTATCCTATAATTGCTTGTTGGGAAGGCCTTTGATATATTTAGCAAGGGCTGTACCCTCATCTCTCCACCAAAAGCTGAAATTTATGATGGAGGGATATTTGGAAACTGTATTGGGAGAAGAGGATATAATAGCTTTCGCGTCCACAGAATCTTCTTACATTGAACCCAATGAAGATGCTATGGAATGTTCCTTCCGATCGTTGGAGTTCGTAAATGCTGTTTTCGTCACTGAGGGACAAAAAATTTCAAAATCGAAGTTGTCCAGGAATGCAAGGTTGGGAGTAAGAACTACCGTGGGAAAGGGTTGCAGGGCTAGAAAAGGTCTTGGAAAGTAACTTCAAGGAATGGCCCGAGCAATTGAAGTAGTGGAAAAGAAGGACCGGTTTGGCTTAGGATATCTTTCGAAGGCCCATGAGAAGAGGAAACAAGTTGAAAAGAACCGACAAAGGAGGATGGCCCGTCTCGCGGGTATGGATGTTAAGTGGGAGCCTATGACTTTCCCACTAATCTTTCATAGCTTCCGTTCAGCCAGTCTTCTGTTCGGAGAAAAGGATTCAGATGACGTACTTATAATTATTGAGCAAGCTTTCGAGAAGTTCAATATGGATAAGGGCAAGCAGATACAGGAGATGATGATTTGCATGATTGGGGAGGAAAGAATTGAAAGTAAAAATGTAAACTGGATGGTGCGACCTTGTCCCCCAGGATATAGACTGACCAATTGGAGTGAGACTGAGCTGCCCATAGTCTTTAAGTCTATTCCAAAGTAATACTTTTAAAAAAAATTTAATTATTTTTGCCTAGAGATATTAAGAATTTTTCTGTAATGGGCTTTTGTTTAAACATTTTTATTCAATAAATAACAAGCACGATGCATTTTCTTCATATTGATGTGTCCATATTCTTGCATTTATGCTATTTATTTTGCTTTCATTATATATTTTTTCCTATATTATTTCTTCCCCACCTATTTACAAGTGTACGAATACGGAATATGAGGGCCTTCCTGTCAGTAATTCTGAAATTGATTTTGAAAGACCCATTTGCACGGGTGATTTTGAGGCCAACGAAATACTGAGGATTATGATCTACCTTCGGATTTATTAAGGAAAATAGAACAAGAGGAGAAACAAGTACTTCCACATAAGGAGCTATTGGAAATGATAAATTTAGGAAATCGTGAGGAGATAAAGGAGGTTAAAATTGGAACCACATTGTCATCGTCAATAAAAGGTGAATTGATAGCCTTGCTCTGGGAATATGCAGATGTATTTGCATAGTCATACCAAGACATATCGGGTCTGGATCCAGATATTGTGGTTCATAAGCTCCCTTCAAGGCCAGAGTGCAAGCCAATTTAGAAAAAATTGAGAAGAATGAGGTCGTACATGCTGTTAAAGATAAAAGAGGAGGTGAAAAAGCAGTTTGATGCTGGATTCTTACAGGTGGCAAAATATCCAGAATGGGTGGCAAACATTGTTCCAATACCAAAGAAGGATGGCAAGGTGCGGATGTGCGTCGATTACCAAGATTTGAACAAGGCCAGTCCCAAAGATAATTTCCATTTGCCTCACATCGATACTTTGGTGGATAATATGGCGAAGAGTTCTTTGTTTTTTTTCATGGACGGATTCTCAGGATATAATCAGATTAAAATAGCACCGAAAGATATGGAGAAAACCACATTTGTTACAATGTGGGGAACATTCTGCTACAAGGTAATGCCGTTTGGGTTGAAGAATGCTGGGGCAACATATCAGAGAGCCATGGTGACCTTGTTTCATGATATGATGCATAAGGGAATTGAGGTCTATGTTGATGATATGATTGCAAAGTCACAATGAGAAGAGGAGCATATTACGAATCTTAAGAAGCTCTTCGAATGACTAAGAAAGTTTCGACTCAAGCTAAACCCAGCAAAATGCACTTTTGGAGTCATTTCGGGGAAGTTGTTGGGTTTTGTTGTCAACAAAAGGGGAATTGAGATTGATCCGGATAAAGTGAAGGCCATTCAGAATTTGCCACCACCTCGTACTCAAAAAGAGGTGATAGGCTTCCTAGGAAGATTGAATTACATTGCTCAGTTTATTTCTCAGTTAACCGATAAATATGATCCAATATTTAAGCGACTTCGAAAATGTGATCCAAGAGAATGGGATGAAGGTTGTCAGATCGCCTTTGAAAAAGTTTAACATTATCTATCCAACCCACCAGTATTAATGCCACCTGTTTCGGATAAACCAATGATATTGTATCTATCAGTATTTGAGAGATCCATGGGTTGTGTTTTAGGGCAGCTTGATGAGACTGGAAAGAAAGAACAGGCGGTTTACTATCTTAGCAAAAAGTTCACAGATTATGAGTTGAAATATTCGTCGGTAGAAAAGCTGTGTTGTGCCTTATCTTGGACTGCTCGAAGACTCAGACAGTATAGGTTGTACCACACGATGTGGTTGATTGCCAAGCTAGATCCAATCAAGTACATATTGGAAGCACCTTCTTTGTCAGGGAGGACAGCAAGATGGCAAGTTTTGTTGTCAGAATACGACATTATATATGTAAGTCAGAATGCTATAAAGGGCAGCGCAGTAGCCGAGTTCTTAGTAAGTCGGACAGTGAAAGATTATGAGCCTCTGAACTTTGATTTCCCGGATGAAGACTTGATGTGCGTCTCTCAAGAAGATAAGATTCTCTCTAAAAAGAAGAAAATATGGAAGATGTACTCTGATGGGGCATCCAATGCTATGGGGCATGGAATTGGTGCAGTCCTCATATCCTTAGAAGAAGATTATTATCCTTTCACTGCCAGATTGGTTTTTGATTGTACAAACAATACTGCAGAATATGAGTCATGTAATATGGGCCTTCGTGCTGCTGTAGACAGAAAAATCAAAATATTGGAAGTTTTCAGAGATTCAGCGCTAGTGATATACCAGTTACGGGAAGAATGGGAAACCAGAGATACAAAACTAATCCGATACCAAGAACTCATACTAAGTTTATTGGAAGAGTTTGAAAAAGTGACTTTCAATTACTTCCCTCGAGAAGAAAACCGAATGGCGGATGCTCTGGCTACTTTGTCATCAATGTTCAAAGTGAATGAAGGGGCTAAAGTTATGCCGATAAAGATGAGTATATATGAGTCTTCTACCCACTGTCTGAGTATTGAAGAAGAAGCAAATGATCTCCCTTGGTATAACGACTTCTTGTAGTACATCAAGAATCAACAGTATCCAGAACGAGCAACAGAAACTGACAAAAGGACTGTGAGAAGGTTAGCAATGGGTTTTGTTCTAGACAGTGAGATTCTCTACAAGAAAGGGAAAGACCAAGTCCTATTGAGATGTGTCAGATCTGTCGAAGCTTGGAGAATCATAAAGGAAGTTCATGAAGGGATATGTCACACCCATGCTAATGATCACATACTTGCTAAGCAGATTATGAGGGCAGAATATTATTGGTTGACGATGGAAGGAGATTGTATCAGTTATTCCCAGAAGTGCCATAAATGCCAGATCTATACAGATAAGATTCATTTTCCACCATCGCCATTGCATGTCATGACTGCACCATGGCCCTTTTCAATGTGGGGAATGGATATGATTGGGCCTATTACTTCGAAGGCTTCAAATGGACATCGTTTCATCCTAGTGGCCATAGATTATTTCACAAAGTGGGTAAAAGCTGCTTCCTATGCGAATGTAACGAAGTTGATGGTATGTAGATTTGTTAAGAAGGAAATCATATGCCGATATGGATTGCCAGCAAGAATTATTTCAGATAATGCTCTCCACCTGAATAATAAGATGATGAGAGAAGTGGTACTCAGTTCAAGATCACGCATCATAATTCGGTACCTTACCATCCGAAGATGAATGGGGCAGTAGAAGCAGCCAACAAAAACATCAAGAAGATTGTTGAGAAGATGACTGATGTGTACAAAGATTGGCAGGAGATCTTGTCTTTTGCTCTTCATGCATATCGAACTCGATTCGCACATCTACAGGGGCAACGTCATTTTCTTTGGTATATGGGATGGAAGTAGTGCTACCTATTGAAGTTGAAGTCCCTTCACTTCTGGTTTTGATGGAGGTTGGCCTAGAAGAGGCAGAATGGGTTAGAGCTCGTTATGAACAGCTGAATCTCATCAAGGAAAAAAGATTGAAGGCAATTTGTCATAGGCAGTTGTATCAGAAAAGGATGATTCGAGCCCACAACAAGAATGTTTATCCCAGACAGTTCCGAGAGGGAGAGTTGGTACTAAGGAAAATTCTCCCTATAGTGAAGGACCCACGAGGAAAATGGGCTCCAAATTAGGAAGGACCCTATGTAGTAAAAAGAGCTTTTTCTGGAGGTGCATTGATTCTAACTCGAATGGACGGGGATGATTTGAGAAATCCCATGAATGCTGATGAATTGAAGAAGTATTACGCTTGAAGAAAAAAAATGTGATGCTCTGCACATGAAAATTCGAATGATTCCAAGTGCAAAAGTGGAAATTCTATATATCTATCTCCCCTGAAAATTGCTTTGCAATGAAAATTTTCATGCTTGATGTGATGAGTGGCCATCTTTCATATTCCTTTCACTAAGAAGAAATTTTCCCTAGTCACTTTTTGAGCCTTAGGAGTTATTTCTTTCTTTAAACCTTGATCAAGTATCACCCTCTACACTAGAGGGCAAATGCGAGAAAAAATAATCAAAAATCATGGAAAAAAAGAGAGCCATCGAGAAATGTGAAATCAAAAAATGACAAATGAAAGCCAGCAAGCAAAAAAAGATTGAAAAAGAAAAAGAAAAGAAAGTCCAAAAAAGGAGACAAATGTTTCAAGAATGAATCCTTCAGGAAATGATCCTTGATCCAATCACCCTTAAACACACTTTGGGCCTATTTATCCTTTCTTTTTAAACCCGAACCTTGGCCTATATTACGTGTTTTTAAAGTCCATTTTGATCAAGTATGGATATTTAATTTGAAAGATTTTTCTCAGAATTCATCCTATCTTTTGAATTGACATTTTTACCTTGGAAGCATTTAGAATTCTCAGATGCATGATAGAATACCAAAAAAAAAAGAGAGAGAAAAAAAAATGAGAAAAAAAGATGAAAAAATGAAAACGAAAAAAGATTGTAAAAGGAGAGGTTTAAGCTGAAAACCCGCAAAGGGCGACTTAATACCGAATGGGGGACACTTGAGTTGAAAACCCGCAATGGGTGGCTCAAGTACTGATTAAGATTTGGATCAATGCTTCGTGTAAAGGGGGAGAAAGTATCTAAAAATCAGAGGAAGGAGGAACAACTCAGTTTGACGTAACTACGGAAGCCGGATGATTACCCAAGTAAATTGCTCATTCAAGAGAAATTTCAAATGGTTTGAAAAAGCAGGATCCCAGATATTCCGCATTCGGGGCATCGACAACTTATAATTTTACATTTGTTTCTTATATCCTTGATATTCACTTTTACCATGTTAAAACATTTGTTGCAATAAATTCTTGTTATCCTTCTCATGACATTTTGCTTATTTCATAATTTTTTCATACATTTTTGAGATTGCATCTTGTTTGTTAGAAAGTTGAATGATGATTAGTAAACATAAAAATCTTTAAATAAAAGGATTTCAGAGTATTAGTAAGGAATAGATTTAAATCTTAGAAAAGGTTTGGAAAGTTCACCAAGTAGAGGAAAACAGTGAATGTGTTGGAGACTCCGTCATGAAGTCAAAAAATTTGTGAATTTCAACGAAAGTCAGAAATTGAGATTATTTGACAAAGTTATCTTGAGAGAAAGGTTCTTTAAGTGGGGCATCAGTGAACAATTGAAGACTTCGTCATAGGCTAGACACAATTGATACTGACTACTTTGATTTCAACAACTTTTAAATTTTGTTGTTGTTGTGTTTTTTTTTTTTTTTTTTTTTGGAAAGTTTCCTAAACAAAAATTAAAAACACACACGCACAGGTATTCAGAATCATAGGCTAGACACAATTGCCTTGGGTTAGGCCTAAATCGGATTGAGCCTTGAAAATATTGCCTAAACCCATTCAACCCAAGGCCCAAATTTAAAATATTTAATAAATAAAATAATTTTATAACAACTAATATGTTCCATTTTTTCATAGTTCTAATTTATTTTTTTAATCATTTTTTAAAGTATCTTGATTCAATTTAAACTTGACAATTTTAGATACGACATCAGAAAAATAATTAAAACACGATATAAAAAGATAACACGAACACGATACAAATAAGTGAACGCATCAAAATTTATATAACATAAATTATTAACATATCAAAATTTATTTAAAAATATAATATCTTAAACACGATTATAACACATAAAAATAACATAAATATACGAATCACCAAATCCATTCAAAATCTTCCTTTACTCACACTAGTAGTATCCAACATTTGATTTTCTTCTTACTTTTACTACAATAGAAAGAGAAAAATGTCTCTTTTTCTTTTCACCTTTCTTTTTCTCCTTTTTGTTATACGAATTCAATATTCCAAGGATGGGATCCTTCTAGGAAGCTGGTGAAAGTGCTCTTTTTTGAAAGAAAAGTTGCCCTCTTTTATTTTTTGCTGATTTCTTTTTGAGAAAGATTATAAATTAATTATTTTGGTAATTAATTAGTATCACTTTTTTCATGGGTCATACTATCCATACATAGGCCCAGAGCATCTATTCAGAGTTCAGACCTTGCCATTGGTCTGTTTAGATTAATAATAAGAGTTCTAACAATAACCACTAGAATTTTATTCTATCTTTATATTAATAAAAAAAAAAACTAGCATAACAATAAAATAATGTTCTTCGTAATTAAGGTTTAATAAGGTTAGATCTTATAGTAATTTTTAAGAAATGACATTTAAAAGATATGAAATTTGAATCTTAACATCTATAATATATTTTTTTTATTTTTAGATTGCAATCTCTTTTTGTAAAAATAATAATAATAATAATGTTCTTCCTAAACAAATTAAATATAAGATCATTACATGCATTATAATTTATAAGATTTTATTCTATCTTTATAATTTATTTTTCACAAAAAAATTATAGAAATGATTTCTCAATTTAATGCATAAGAAAGAGCACTATGAATCTTAATACATACTCTTGGGTAATAATATTAGCGAGGTAGAAATTTTAAATTCAAGTGTATAATATACTTCTCTTTTTTTTTCAAAAGAAAGAAAGTATGAATTTTGGTGACAATTTCTTTTATTAATAAATTTGTTGATATAATAATTAATTATACCATATTTTGACAATTTATCATCACATGCAAGTAAACAATTCCAAAAATATATTTTCGTTTGCATAAAATATTCTCAATGCCTTTAGATTATATTCATATTTCTACATAATATTTTAAATTTTGGTCAATTTCTTGATACTTGTTTGATGTTTGAACCTCTTAATATGTTTTCATGCTGCCTGTAAAAGTTCGAGTGGATTCTTTAAATCCTCAAACTTATTCTCTTAATGTTCATATAGCATATTAATCAAGAGGAGATTTATTAATCATTTTGTATTTCTCAAACTTAGAAAATTTTTCAAACTGCAAGGCCCCCTAATTAACCACAACTAAGCCAAGTTTTCTTCCAACATTTGCTTTTTTCAATCTAATTTAGATATGTACAAAGGTGAGACCATCCGTTTAAACTCGAAGGTTTGTCTATATTTAGAGGATTTAGATAAAAAAAAAAAATAGACTCGTTAAGAAAATGGATTAAATCTTGGTTATGATTCGATCCGATCTGAATTATATAAAATATATTATTATACATATATTATATAGTTTATATTATATATATAAAATATATATAATATTATAGTGTAAATATTTAAAAAATATGTTAAGTTATTCATATTTTAAAATTTAATAAAAAATATTAAAGATTAAATAAAAATATCATGCATTTATTTTTTTAAAATTATTTGGGTGGGTTTGGACAATATTGGGCTTTACTTTCAGTAATCTAGACGAGTTTGGATAGAAACTAAGGTTCGAATTGTCAGGTTGGACCGAATCTAGGTAAGCATGTAAGTCTTGATTTTTTTTTTTTTTTTTTTTTTTGCTAAGCCTAAGTCTTGATACTATACCTAGATTGATCCGAATCCGGCCCAACCACGTACACCTATAATCTAATTTCCTTATAATTATTTTTGAAACATAAAATCTATGATAAATAGGTTATTGAATCAACCAAATCAAGATAAGATGCATCATATATGATAAAATATGTACATCAATTCAAAACTAGCACTAAAGAAGGAGGCCAACCGTGGTTAATTTGAACCTAACACACCTCAATACTTATATATGTTTACAATCTTTTTTTTTTTTCTTTTTAAAAAAAATATATATAGAGAGAAAAAAATAAAGATAGTACCTAGAATTAAGGACCCATCCCTTCACTAATATAGTGCTTCTAATTTGTAATAATGCATTTTCTATTTTATACTAAGAGGCAGCCAGATCTGAGAAAGTAGGCAGCATCAAAATTTCAACTTTTAAAAACTTATACTAGTTTATGATTTTGATATCAAATTGACAATCATGCTTTATGGGACACTATCAAGTAGAGAGCTATTATTAATTTCATTCAAACAAAAAGAAGAAAGAAACTTTTATTATTATTATTATTATTATTATTATTATTATTATTATTATTATTATTATTATTATTATTATTATTATTATTCTGTTAGCAAGTTGAAAATTTGCATGGAATCTCCATAGTTCTGGATTGCACTTTTTGAGGTTTAGTCCGTGTGGATTTGCTCCTTAATGAGAGCTCTCGCTCGCTCTCCCTCGGTTGTGGGGTTTGGTTTTTTAATTTATTAGTAGATGTTTAATATAGTATATAATATGGATGAGGATCTTCTCTATGCAACTACACCCTTCTCTTTATTACTCGTGTTTAGATTTATTCATAAATCAGATTGTTCGTTCAAATAAAAAAATTTATCCAATATTTAAAAAGATTTAAACAAAAATATTAACCCCGATCTATATACACATGTATTTGTGTTTGATCAAAATATATAGTATTTTAAAAATAAATTAAAATAAAGTGGATTATACCCCATTTTGATTTTGATTTGAACCTTACCTTTTTTTTCTGACCTAAAGATGAGCAGAAAGAAAAGCCTTGATATGCCCTTTCTTTACTCTCTTGAAATTCCCTTCTTTTCTCATGCTGTTTTCTAATATGTTTTATTTATGTTTTGAAGTATATGCTCTCTCCCATTTCTTCTCCCTCAAGTTTTTGCTCTATATTCCCCTATTCTAATCATAGCTACCAAAATGCAAAATACCTACAACTTGGAGAATCTCCTAGCATCCAAAGAACCTAAACTTTAGCAACAAAAAATAAATAAATAAATAAAATAAAATAAAATAAAATAAAGAAAAGCAAAGCAAAGCAATTTGGTAATGGATAATATTGATCATGGCAAAAAGAGATCATATATCTCTAGCTAGGTATAGTCCAAAAGAAGGATTTTTTGTTTCCTCTTGTTTTAAATTTTTTTTTTTCCTTTTCCTTTTCCTTTTATAATTTTATCTCATTTGATTTGTTTTTTCCTTTTTCAAAGGTGAGTGATTATGAGTCAAGATTATTTCTTCCCCTTTTTGCCCATTTTCCTTTCGCTTGTTGGGGCCTCTCAAACAAAGTTGTCTCGTATACTTTGAGGGTCAGACCTACCTCAAAATTCACTTTCTTGCAGTTTGGTACATATAATTTTTTATGGTCATATAGTTTTATGGGTATATTGCTCGTAATTTCACTGAAAAACAAGTGAATTTCATTAGTTCTTTGGTGCTCATATATATATATATATATATATATATATATATATAAAAGAAGAGATCTACTTATATTAATGTAAAATTAATTTAGTTTTACATGCTTTTGTAAATTTTTATACAATTTATATTTGTTTAATCCGACTTTTGTACTTCATTATCTATTCATATAGATCATGCATGTTAAATTTTGAGTACATTAAAAATATCTAACTATTTGTTTGATTTAAAATTCCAAAGGTTAAATATATTAAAAAAAATGGTATTCTCAATCGACATGATATAGGTATCGGATCGATTCAAAATTTTACGTGCATAATGAATGGGATTATATCGCTAAATCCAACGATCGATTTGTTAAATATTAATCATAACCAAAATCATAAAAATATATAAAATTAATTAATTTTACACTAATATAAATTAATTTCTTTCCTATAAAAACATGCGTCACCTTCCACAATTCACCCTGATTTATATATACTAGCATTAGATTTGAATAATAATTGTAAAAAAAGTACTTTGGGTTTATTATATTCCTTTGAGATTTTTTTTTTTTTGGCTAAAGTTGTCTAATGATATTTAATTTTGTCTTTTGCAACAAACAAAATAATGAAGTTGTAACCAGTCAGAATAAAAGTTTTGTTGTTTGAAGTGATGCATCGGCAGTTCAGCACTTGCTGAAAAAAATATATCCGGACCACTTAAATTAAATGTTATGTGGATCTGTAAATTATTATATATGTAAAATTTGTCTCGTTTTCATGTTAATTACATATGAAAACATGGTATTTTTGTCGTAATATAACTTGAATTTCACGAAATGATAAGGGGAAAAAAATCATAATATAATTATAATCTTGAGAGGAGGAGATTGGTGTCCCTATTAAATAAGAATTTGCAGAAAAAGGTAGTGATTCGAGAGCCAAGGGAGACAAAGCTGTCTCCTTTGTGTATTGGAATATGAATACAGGCAAAAAAATATATATATATTTATACATACATATTCTCTCATGTAGGATGCTTGGTCTGACTCCTTGGACAAGGTCATGGGGAAAATTCAGTATATAGTTTATAAAACAAATGCTGATCAAAAACAACTTAGATAAGAGGAAAATATCAGGATAAAAATACATTAATTAAAGGGGTTGCCTTGGGATTTTAGGCAGTAAAGGCTGTGTACGTTCAACTTTTAGACAGGAAAAGAAGAAGAAGAATGAGAGCTTCTGTTAACCTGCATCTACATATATTGTTTCAATTCTTCATTTTTTATAAGTATTTATATCCGGATATGATATGAGTATATGACTCTCCAAATATCCTATAAATATATGAAAAAAGTTAAAAAAAAAAAAATTAAACATATTTGTGTCAGACACATACTCATATCCAACAATCATATCCGAATCCGAATAATATAGACTTGCATGTGATGTGAATGTGTTTTCTCTTGCATAATCAGTTCCTCTTCAGCCTTTTTTTTTTTTCCATCTCTTAATTTATTACAGAAAATTCAAATAATATTGCATAATAGAAACCATGACAGTGCAGGAAAAAAGGAGGAGATAACACTGATATGTATGTAGAGAGATAGCCAGAAAGATCAGTTGTCTAATGTGAAGAACAATGGCCCCAGGGAGCTTGTCTCCCCAGCGAAAGGATAAGTTATTAAATGTCAATAAATGCAATTAGGTTCTGATTTCCTTAGTAGTTAACACTGTTGGTTGATCTGGAGAGTGTTAAAGAACAGTATACAGAAGAATTGGTGTGAGCCCCCCTCCAAGGGCCATCAACTTACAATATTTTGGCCTGTTAACTTTGTGGGGTTTCTTTCTTGGAGGGGTTTATTATACAAATTGTCTATAGAGAAGGGGGAAATCACTAAATTTTGTACCCTTTAGGGAAAATCACTATATTTTTTCCCCTTTACTTTTTATGCTCATAGTATCCCTCATTATCATTCATTATTATTCTTGGGAACACTTGCAAATATTGCATACATACTTGCATAAGTTGCATTCACTGTAACAGCAATTGCAGGGCTGAAGTTTTTAAAGCCTGGTTGTGACTTGTGTGAGTGAGAGAGAGAGAGATGGTCAAAGACTGATTGAAATGTCGTTTCATGCTACAGTTTATCCATCAGAAGATGGTGTGTATGCACTGTAGGGGGCATCAGTGTATGCTGCAGATTTGCCCAACCTACAGATCTTGGGCTCCACACTGTTTCATTTTTTTTTGGCCCTCACTCGCCCCTTTGCCCATGCCTTTCTCTATCTAAAGAAAGCTGCCAACAAGATACATTCCACTTCCCTCCCTCCAATCTTATTAACATCTTCTTATATTTAAACTAGTAGTACTGTAGTTGTAGTACTATCATTTCTGCTATCTAGATTTCTATTGTATCCTCCCCTTCTCTTTCCATCAAAGATTTAAATATCGTGATCGTGAATTTAATAAATATTATTATAATCAATTATGATAAATATTAATAATTAAAAAAATTAAAATCATAAACTACCTACCCTTATTTTACAATTACTATTTTAATCTTTACCTCTCACGTCTTATTTTTAACACCTCTCTCTCTCTCTCTCTCTGTGCTAAAAGCTAATCATTTGCTTTGAATTTTCCAAGTAATAGTGAATCTCTCGTATGATATGGTATATGTTCCATCCATCAACAAACACATCTCTCCACTAACCAAAGCAAAAGGGCATCATATGCACCCCCAAAAAGCTGATTTATTTGCAGTATGAAAAGCCTATCTCAACTACATTTGGAACAAAATATACTCACCTGTCTTGTTATCCAGTGATCAGCAGCTTGCTTTATGTACATACCCTTCAATAACCCATTTGTTAGACTTGTGGGAATGGCGAAGACTCGAATGAGGATCTTAAAAGGAAAAACTGAATTATTAAAGCTACCAAGTCAGAAAAGAAAAGAAAAACCCCACACCTATTATCCATGCATGTGTATCTATTATCTTCATCCCCTAAAAGTTTGAATTAGCGGAAGTGGTCATCTCTTATTTCCAAAAAGCTTCACTACAAATATAATCTTTTTTTTTCCTTTTTTAACTTTAATTTATTCCCTTAACTACAGAAATTGAACCCAAACAATATAAAGTTATATCACTCAATCTTTCCAAGTAGATAGGCTATGACATCAGTACTGACAGTTTCCTTTTCATCATGTTTACTATCTTCTATTCTTCTTATAATTCAGCCCTTTGTAACTCATATATACGCACTTGTATTTGTATGTATGTGCATAAATATGGTGGGTGGATGCTTTTGTATCTCAACTTTCTCAAATCATAGGATTTTCGATGGTTCAAAGTGGGAGAAAACAGAAGAAATATGATGAATTCCATGGACAGAATGATCTATTGGCATTATAAGAAACCCATAAATCTTTCTAATTATTCATGAAAGATCATTCAAATCAAAACTAAAGTAGCAGTATATATATATATATATATATATATATATGCTTTAAACAATTGGCAGGGTCTTTAGTTTTTCTTGTTAAACATTTCATCATTATAAAATATAGATTTTCCATTATTCTTCTTTTCAACGAGTATATCATAATTATCGTCTAATGCATCAATAATATCCTTTTCCAACTAGGGTCTTTAGTTCAGCTATTGTTTTCCCATTTTGGTGAGTAATAATTAAAGCAATATATGATTATTCACCATGCCTATGCTGAGGAAGATTGAAAAGCACACTGCAAAGAGAAAGAAACCACTGAAATATGATCAGTTGAACGGGAATGGATATACATGAACTCAGCCTAACATGGATGTTAAGGGACCCTACATTAATAAGGAAACTGCTAAAGAAACTAAAACATAATTAAAAAGAGGAAAAAAGGTGGCTTCCCCAAGTAAATTGATTCTTATATATATATATATATATATAGTTCTTACTTTGGAAGCCTGGAAAATAAAGCTTTATAATTAGAGAATTAACTATTCCTTCATATCATACCCATTTAAGTTTTTTTTTTTTTTTCTTTTTCTTCCCATTATTCATCATGGCATGGACTCATATCTTGTTCCACTTCAGATGCAGGCTCATCATCTTCTTCCAAGCCATCGATACCATAAGCAGCATGGCCATTCCCAAAAGCCTTTATGTGGTCTTTAAGAGATCTCTTGTGCTTGAAATCGGAGCCACAAAAGCAGTACCAGAGCTTCCCACAGTTCTTCTCATGGGTTCTCCAATCTCCTCTCACAGCAAATGCCTTGACACATTTTCTGCACGTGAATGGTTTAATCCCATGCTTCCTCTTGTAATGTGTTTGCAGGGTTCTGAAATCTTTGAGTGGCTTTGCTCTTGGGTGATCAATGTTGTTCCTGCACCCTGGTGTACAACAATAGCAAGGAAGCCTTAGCATTCCTGTTGGTTGGGTTCCCCTTAGTGATTCAGGCCCTTTCCTATACTGAGATCCATGCCCCCACATATGCATCTGCACAGAATTCAGTCAAAAAAAACAAATCTGAAGAAGCCAACAAAATTAAGCAAAGGTTATCTGCAATCAAGCCAAAGCCAAAATCTTAGTAGTACAATTATATATTTGTACTTAAAAAAAACAAATTAGAACCCTCAATACAATTTTTGGTGTCTTGGGAAAAGTGAGTGTTTTCCTCATAGAGCTTTACATTAAACGAATGAGTAAAATTTTTTTTTTTTACAAAGGAGGTCGTAACTTAGGATAAGAAAAAAGGTTGCAATATTATAAATTCGAATTTTAAATTCGTTGAATGTCAACTCTTAAAATTAATTGCGTAAACTAACTAAATTAAGTTTCGATTCCAAATTAACAAGATTTATATTGTTGATATGTTTGCAAAAAAGAAAATCTCATAATTGTCTTCTTAAAAAGGAAATAAATTTTCTTTATTTTTTTGGGTACAAAGGTACAGCTTAGAGATAAAAAAATAAGTTGTAGATGTTAAGATTCGAATATTAAATTTATTAAATTTCTTCTCTTAAAGATGGTTGCATGAATCAATTGAACTAAAGTTCGGGTTTAATAAATTTTCTTCATGAAGCAAAAGAAATTCCTCAGCTCAACCCCAAGTGTGGATGCATCCCTATATGTTGAGGAAATTGAGTTGGATGAGTTTCTCGGTTTAGAAGATAGAGAAACGATACGCATGGAATTTTGATCATGTCTGCAATGTTTTGTTGTAAACCGAAGGCTCAAACAAATAAATTTGTTGCTTTCTTAAGAACATCCAAGTTCTGTAAAAAAAAATTGCAAAAGTTTCAGTTGTACGCTGCCTTCCAATGAGTAAAGCACAAACTTCAAAGTACCAAAGGCATAAGGGAACATTGCCCGTGTTGTTCAATCACAAAAAAAGAAGGTACTGATCTCGGACTCAGTTTGGATCGGAACGATTTATCCAAACCGCAAATGACAAAACCCACAACAACAACAACAACAAAAAAAAACAAAAAAAAGATATACGTACCAAGAAAATGAGTTAGAAAAAAATAAAATAAAAAAGAAATACCCATTGGATAAATCTGCTTTTATTCTTCTTTAAAATCCAAGCATGGGAAAGAAAACAAAAAAACAGCTTAAGATTCCAATCAGGCAAGAAGTCATAAGAGAAAAAGGCTTAAACAAGTGAGAGACAAGAAAGGAAGGAATTAAAGAAGGAAATAATTCAAGTAATGAAAATGAAAAAACCTTACTTGCATGTTGTTGTATCTATTGAAGGTCTTGCAGCAAACAGAACAAGAGAACTGAGTAGGGCCAATAAGAATCTGAGAAGGGGTAGGGATCCAATACTGTCCCTTGTTGAGTCTGTTAATGCGGTACCCAGAATCATCACCGTCCCCATCTTTTTCAGTAGTACTGATCTCTGAGGAAGATGATAAAACTGAAGCCAACTCTGAAGCACTAGGGCTTGGTAACCCTATATGCAGTGCAACAGTAACAGTTTCATCTTCAGGTTCTTCAGCTACCGCAGCAGCACCACTAGTACTGTTAGTGAAGAGCAGCCGCCTTTCTCCTTTGCCTTTGCTGATTTTGTCTACATCCATGGCAGTGCAAGAATGTTGCGTCTCTTGATCTTGGTCTCGATCTTCATCATCCTGTTCCTGTTCCTGCTCCTCTTTGTCATGCCTTGTCGGACCCAAGCTCAGTAGTGGTAAGGCTTCTCTAACAGGAGGGGAATTGCTGGTTTGGTAGTGGAAAAAAGGGTTAATATTGCTGGTTTCATTTCTCATGAAGGTGGTGTTGATGTTGCTATACAAGTTTTGGGTATAGGAATTAGGTTTTTGTTGTTGGGGAGGAGGAGGATTTGGAGATGGGTAATGTTGAAGAGGGTTGAACTTGAACCAACCTGAGAAGAAATTTGTGTAAGGGTAGTCAGCCATGGTTGAACAAAAAAAAAAAAGGTGTTTTTGAAGGGATATAATTTAAGAACAGTTCGGGCTTTGATTGATTTACTTTTATAGATAGAAAGAAAGAGAGAAGGGAAGGGAAGAGAGTACAAGATGGCTGAAGGGTGTGAATGGTGGACTAGAGAGTGATTACAGTCCTTAACAAAATTATTAAACCAGGGAAAGAAAAATGATTAATATAGAATTCGAAATTTAGTTAAATTGATTTATGCTGTCATCTTTATAAAAGTGTTTATGGGTCGGGTCGGATCGAGTTCGAGTCAGATTTATGTATGAATCTTAAGTTCTACTCAAGCCTGCTTATATTTATAAATGGATAGTTCAAACCCGTTTAAGTTCGTTCATTTTTTTTTCTAATTTGTTTTTATAAAAAAAATTATTTAATCTTTAATAATTTTATTTTTTTCTTTTATTACATTTTTAAACATGAACAATTTAACATATTTTTTAATGTTTACACTATAATATTATATATATTTAATCTTTATATGATATAAATTTAATAATATATAAAAAATAAAAATAATATATTATATTATATAATTGGAAAATGGGCCGGGCTCGAATGTTGAAACCAAGACCCGGCCCATTTTTTAAACGAGCTTCATTTTTTTTATCTAAACCCATTTTTCGGACCTAATATTTTTGTCCAAACCCTTCGAATGGGCGTGCTTTTCGGGCTTGGACGAATAGCCCGATCCTTGAATAAGTCTACACCTTAATGCAATCACCTTTAAGAACTGAGCAGATTTGAGATTTGAATCTTAATATCTGCAATCCTTTCTCCTACTCTTAAGCTATTACTTCTTTTATAAAAAAATAATAATAATAATATATTTTTTAAAATCACATACTAAAAGTTAAAAAATATTTTTAAAATTATATAATGGGTTTTTTAAATTATTGTAAAATTTATGTATTTTTAAAAAATACTTTTAAAAAATGTATGTATATTTTCTTAAAAGGAATGATATAATCAGCAAAATGGGAACAAAAAAAAAAAGTCCGATAAACTTGGCTGCGGAGCACTAGCTATTTTTTTTTTTTTTTTTTTTTCTAGCACTAAGATGGAAACAGAAGAAAAAGGATCATCCACTATCATAACCCACATCCCAATGGAAAGAAAATATTTTAAGTTCATTTTCATTATTATTTTTTTCCATATGATTTTATGATTATCTAAAAAGATAAATTATTTTTGAACGATCACATAAAATTCACAAAATAATTTATTTTTGATAATTTGATTACAATTTTTGATAAAACATTAGCAATCTTATTAGGCAATGATCCTATATCAACAAGGAGATATTGAGTATAAAAGAGTTAATAACACCAATGGTCCTCAAATTATAAGACATATTTTATATTGATCTCTAAATTTCAAAACGTATCAAATTGGTCCTTGATTACAAGTATCATAACAAATTGGTCCCTTCCGTTACCTTTACTGTAGCAATCAGCTTAGTGACACGTGTCACCAGCTGATTGCTCCAACTTGACTCTTCATTTTTTTTTTCCTTTTTATTTTTTCTTTGATTTCTTTTTATAAATAAATACAAAGAAAAAATAATAATTCATATTATAAATTAAACTATTTTTTTTTAATATAATTAATTTAAAAAGTATGAACTATTTATTTACTTTAATTTTATAAAAGATATTTTTAATTTTTTCGTTTCTTCCTCTCTTTTTTTTGTTGCTTTTCTCTTCTTTATAAATAAATATTAAAAACTAAATAATAATTTACATTATAATTTAAATTAATATTGTAATAATCAAATAATTAAAAAAATCTATAAAAATATTTATTTACATTAATTTTATAAAAATATTTTTTTTATTTTTTTCTTCCCTTTCTTCTTTTTTCTCTTCTTTATAAACAAATACAAAATATATATATATAAGTATATTATATTATATTTTAAATTAAATTAAATTAAATTAACTTTCTAAAAATTAAATAATTTATAAATATAAAATATTTATTTTATATTTATAAGTTTTTTTATTTTTTCCTTTCTTATCTTTTCCCTTTTTCTCTTGTTTGTAAATAAATAAAAATAAAAATAAATAATAATTCATACTATAATTTAAATTAATTTTTAAAATATAAAATATTTTATTTACATTAATTTTATAAGAAAAGAGGAAAAAAAGGAAAGAAAAAAGAAAGAAAGAAAAGAAAGATAAAAAAGTAAAAAATATATTTTTAATAAATGAATGTAAATAAATATTTTATATTTTATAATTATAAATTATTTAATTTTTACGAAATTAATTTATTTATAAAAATAAAAAAAGAAAGAAAGAAGAAAAAGTAAAAGTAAAAGTAAAAGTAAAAGAAAAAGAAAAATATTTTTTATAAAATTAATGTAAATAAATATTTATATTTTATAAATAATTTAATTATTAAGAAATTAATTTAAATTATTATTTATCTTTTGTATTTATTAATGTTTTCATTTTCCCTTTTTCTTTATTATTCTTTATAAATAAATACAAAAGATAAATAATAATTTAAATTAATTTTTTAATAATTAAATAATTTATAAAATATAAATATTTATTTATATTAATTTTATAAAAAATATTTATTTACATTAATTTATTAAAAAATATCAAAGAAAAAATAATAAAGAAATAAAGAAAAAGGAAAAAAATGAAGAGAAATGTGGTGCAATCAGTTGGTGACACGTGTCACTAAACTGATTGCTATAGTAAAGGTAACGAAAAAACTAACGGAAGGGACCAATTTGTTATGATACTTGTAAGTAAGGACCAATTTGATACGTTTTGAAGTTTAGGGACCAATATAAAATTTTGCCTTATAGTTTGGAGACCATTAGTGCTATTAGCTCTTTGATTTTTTTATCACAATATAGCTAAAAAAAAATTTAATTACCGAAATACCGTTGTTTTCAGATTAATTTTCAAAATTCGCTCATTTTAAAATCAACTGGAAAATCGCTATCCCCCATGACGATTCTCAACGTGTATTTGAAAAAAAATTCAAAAAACATCAAGGGAAATCGTCATTGGCGATTTCCCTTGAAAATAATATAAATTATATAATTACAAAAATGATTTCCTTTCTTTTTGTTATTATTAAATAATAAAAATTATATAATTTATAATTTTAAAAAATAAAATTTAAAATAATTTATAAAAAATTTAAAAAATTATATTCATAATATCAATCGGATTCTTTTCAACTTGTATTCGTAATAAATGGACCTCCGGGAGAAAGACCAACCAAAGCATTGTGTATTATGCAGGAATGAAGGTCATAGCTAGACCTATCCACGGGCCGGGTAACTCTCTCGGCCCGATAAACCCAGATCGTATTTGGGCCAAGCTTGGACAAGTGTTTTTGTAATTCGGGCCGGCCGGCTTAGCCCGAATTATTATTTATTAAATAAAAATAATTTTTATTTAACTTTAATTATAAATATATATATATAAATATAAAAATGTATTTTTAATATTTATATAAAATATCATATTGATTTTTAATATTTACCGGATCGGGCTGAGGTCCGAAATTTTTTTATTTCCATTACCTAAGCCCGAAAATAAAAATTATATAATTTATAATTTTAAAAAATTGAAAATTAAAAAAATTTTAAATTTTAAATAATAACTATTTTAAAAATTATATAAATACGATTCGGGTTTATCGGGCCGGACTTACCACCATGTAGATCTGTCCAAGGGCCGGGCTATCTGCCAAAGCCCGAAGGCCCGCCCATATATTGGGAGGGCTTGGACAAAAATATTAGGCCTGAAAAATGGGTTTGGGCAAAAAACTTAGGCCTGTTTAAAATATGGGCTAGGCCTTGTTTCCCACATTCAAGGCCCGAGCCCGACTTGGCCCGGCCGATTTTCTAATTAAATAATATATTATTTATATTTATATATATTATGTAATTTATGTCATATAAAAATTAAATATATATAATATTATAGTGTAAACATTAAAAAATATGTTAAGTTGTCCATGTTTAACAACTTAATAAAAGAAAAAAAATATAAAATTATTAAAGATTAAATAATAAAAAATATATATTTAAAAAAATAGAAAAAAAAATATGGGCGGGCCTAAACGGGTTTGGGCTATCCATTTACGAATATATATATATATTATATTAAAAGAATAAATATATATATATTAAAAGAATAAAAAAAGAATTAAAAGAAAAAGAATAAAAAAAAAGAAACGGTTTTGTTTCTTTATAATTAAAAGAATATAAAAATTAAAAAAAATGAATGAATTCACCTTGGGAAATCGCCACCATGGATGGCGATTTTCTAGTATAAAAAATTTAAAAAATTTTAAAATTAAGTTGAAAAATCGTCATGGCCCATGGCGATTTCCCAACTTAATTTAAAAAAAGAAAATTACCGTTGGAAAATCGCCATGGGCCATGACGATTTTCCAACTGGTTAAAAAAAATGGATTTTGGAAAATAATTTGAAAACAACGGTATTTCGATAAATAATTGTTTTTAGCTATATTGTGATAAAAAAACCCAATATTTTACAAATTTGTCAATTTTTTATTTGGATAATTTTGCTTTATTATATGTTCATGTACAAAATTTTAAAAAAATCTCTACTATTATAAATCTTCTATTGAGTATGGTATCACGAGTCAAGTAATATCAATTCAGTTAAGAAAAATATAAAAAAAAAAAATCAAATAAATAATAATATCAAATTATATAATAAAAATATTCATTTTAAAAATATATATATTTAATTCTTTCTTAAATAACTATCACTTCTTAAAAAATTATCCAAAAATAACTTTCTTATATTTCAAAACATTTTTTTCACACAAATGTTTTTCTTCCGCCCACAATGTGGGTATACAAATTTCTAGTATATATTATTAGAATAAATTTGAAATGTAAAATATTTATTCATGTTATTTTGCAATTTGAAAATGTTATGTAACCAAGTATATGCGAATGACTTTACATCCCGAAGCAGTAAAATTAAATAATTATAGCATGCATATAAAAATTAATTAATGTAAGAATTTAAAATAAAAATTGAACTATTTCATGATATCTTAAGCTTTTAAAATATTTTGAACAACAGCAAGTCAAATATATTGTAATTCAAGAGATTGACAGGGTAATAAGGTTAACCTTGATGATGAAATCAATCATTATAACCATAAAATCATTATAATTGTAATGATTTTAAAAGTAATTTTAACTAGCACTTTCGGGATATATTTAACTTTTCTAAAATCTTTTGGTCTCGAAATCAGAATTTAATTTAATTGGTTCATATAGTTACTTTTTAAAAAAATGGTATCTAGCAGATTTAAAATTCGAATATCAAATTTTATAATTTTTTTATCCCAAATTGTAATTTTTTATATAAAAAAATTCTTTTGATGCCATAATTTATTATTAATATTATTTAACTATGTACTCACATACCAAAGCATAAGTAGAATGTTTGCATATTACATATTTTTACCACTGAATTACCAAGTCATTGGCATGGCATGGCGTGGTGCATTTTTACATTTTTTTTTTTTTTTTGAAAAATGCTTGGTGCAAATTTTAAACAATTAAAATTTTCTGTTAATAAGATCATTTATATCTCTTTTCCTCTTTTATTTTTATACAAATGTCAAGAAGGCATGATATATATATATATATATATATATATATATCTTTACTAAGTTTCTTTTACATTGTATTTGATAGGAGGAAAAGAAAAAGAAAAGGTGAAAAGAAAAACTATTTTTTGACAGCAATTTATTCATAGGAACTGGAACTGCAGCATTAGGCATATCTTTAGAGATGTAAATTTTTATACAGATTTCTTGGCAAGTTGAGCCTTCAAAAAGTGACATAACCACCGCCACAATTAACGAATTTTATGCAAGAAAATCTTATAAGAGTTGCTAGACCAAGAGGCTGTAGATTGTAAGCGGTTTAGCTGCTCATTCGCATAAAAAAAAATAAAAAAATAAAAAAGCAAAATTACTTTTTTTTCACCATTTTCTTTATTTGATAGGAGAAAAATAATCGAAGAAAAGGAAAATTAAGGAATTTGCCCATTTTTTTCTCTCCAAATCCAATCAATAAGAGAGGAAATCACTCATTCAACTTTTTTTGACCAATTTTTTTTTTTTATATATTGGAATTAGGGTGCTCAAGATCCAGTCCCACTGAAATTAATGTTGCGTTTGGTTCGTTAAATAAAATAAAAGGCAATGGAATAATCATTCGGTGGGAATGAAATAGAGTGCAATAGGTATTACGTAGTTTGATTGGTTGATTATAATAGATGAGGAATAGTATTACATTATTCAGTTGGTTAAAATGATGTTAAGATTAATATGTAAGGAATATGTATAAAACGTTAATTTTATCTTTGAATTAATTAAATAATATTTTATTTATATTATTAATATATTATAAAAATTTTAAATAAATTATAAAATTAAAATGATAAATTATTTTAATAATTTAGTATCTAAAAATACTTTAATATATTGTACTTCAAAATAATATTTAGAATTATATTGAAAATAATATTTTAAAAAGTAATATTTATAAATATTATATATATAATATTTAGTATTAAGAAATAATATTTAAATATAAAAATATTTACATTTTATATTTATATTAATATTTCATATTTCATATTAAAAATAACATTTAAATTTATTTAAAAATATATTTAATATTAATTTTCAGATTATATAAAAGCCGATTTTTTTTTCATTTTTCACTTCACTTTCTCTCTTTAACCCCATCTCTCTCTAAAATCCTCTCACTCTCTCTCTAAAAAGTATAAACATTCAACCGGAACGTTCATATAAACCTCCACCCACATCCTAAAACCCAGACTCCGATCGACGGTCACTGTTGTCGCTGCCCAAACCCAGAAAATCCTTAAATTTTACTCAAAGGTTCATCTCAATCCCCTTTTTCCATTTTTCTAGTTGTTTTTTTTTTCTTTCTAAAATCACCAGAAAAAACCTAGATTTATAAAATAGATATCCAAACTCCACTTCCTTTTTCGTTGTCGGCCTCCGCTCCAAAGGCTCTCACTTTTTTTTTATATGTTCTTCCTCGTTCTCCTCTCTTTCTTCTCCTCAAATTTTGAATCTCAAAACCCCTAAAACTTAACTAATCCAAAACCCTAGGAACGAGAATAAAGTTACTTTCTCTCCCCTTTTGTGATTTCTAATTTTATTTTCGGTTATTTGCTCATTTTTTTTGTTGTTATTGTTGTGACTAATTTTGGTTGACCTTTGTATTTTGAAGATTTTTTTTTTTGCTATTCCTTATAGCACTGAATAGCTATTCATGGTTTGAGTGTAATAAACTATTCCGAGGAATAGCAATTCATTGAACCAAACTGAAAATTCTGATGCTACCAGAATTAAACCAGAAGAAGGAAATGTGAATGAGGGATTTAAGAATGAAGAAGAGAATATCAGAGAGAAGAGAGAAGTAGAGAATATTGCAAAAACGTCAGTGTGCTTTTCCTGCTCACACCAACAGCACTATATTCATTGTTTGTAACTGACTCTGTAACCGAATGCTTAGTCAGCATTTGCTGTCAAACAACATAACAGAAAGAAATAACAAAACGATTACAATAATGACTAAAACGACATAATACTAGTAAAACGACAGTGTATTGTTTGTGGGTTATAACAACTGCCTCCTTCTCAAAAAGATACTTGTCCTCAAGGATCGAACTGTGGATAGTTTTGCTGCAGTTCATACAAACTTTCCCAAGTAGCATCTTCAGGAAAACAATTGGTCCATTGAACCAACACCTCGGTGATTGCCCTGTTGTTCTTCTTAACCATCCTGCGATCCAAAATAGCAATAGGTTCCTTGGCAATGATTCCATCGGAGTCCAATGCTGGAAGTTGTAGTTGAGGTAGAGCATTGCCAATGTGTTTTTTAAGTTGAGAAACATGGAAGACAGGGTGGACTTTGGCTTCATCAGGCAATTGCAATTTATAAGCCACAGCTCCTATTTTTTGAAGAACCGGATAAGGGCCAAAATACCTGGCAGTGAGCTTCATGCTGGATCGGTGCACTAAAGATTTCTGACGATATGGTTGCAGTTTAACATACACCAAGTCTCCTACTGTGAACTGGCGATCAGAGCGGTGTCTGTCAGCTTGCTGTTTCATTCTGTGTTGTGCTCGAGACAGATGAAATTTAAGTAACAGGAGGGCAGCTTCCCTGGCCCGTAGACTGCGATCGACAGCATCAATCTTAGAATCACCTGGCAAATAAGGTATGTGAGTAGGAGCTGGTTGGCCATACACAATCTCATAAGGAGTGGTTTTGGTGGCAGTATGATAGGAGGTATTGTACCACCATTCGGCCAGTGAGAGCCACTTACACCAATCCTTGGGTTTCTCCCCACTCATACAGCGTAGGTAAGTCTCAACACTCCTGTTGACCACTTCGGTCTGACCATCAGACTGAGGATGATAGGCAGATGACAAATGTAGCTTGGTACCCAACAATCGAAAGAGTTCCTTCCAGAAGGAGCTGAGGAAGATACGGTCTCGATCAGAAACGATGCTCTGAGGAGCGCCATGCAGCTTGTAAATGTTGTCAAGAAAAGCTTGGGCAACAGTGAGGGCAGAGAAGGGATGTGCCAAGGCAATGAAATGACTGTACTTGCTAAGTCTGTCCACTACCACCATAATAACATTCTTTCCACAGGAAGTAGGAAGCCCCTCAATGAAGTCCATTGAGATGTCTGACCACACTGTGTGAGGAATAGGGAGAGGTTGTAACAGGCCAGGAGAAGCAGCTGGATCATACTTATTGCGTTGACAGATCACACATTTGCGCACAAATTCCCTAACTTCTCTTTTCAACCCTTTCCAATAGACAACTGAGGCAATCCTTTTCATTTTAGCATCCATGCCAGAGTGTCCACCAGCTGTGGAACTGTGAAAATACTCTAATAAGTCATCCCTCAACTGTGAATCCTGACCAACCACTAGTTTACCCTTTCTCCTGAGTTGGTCATGCTGCCAAGAGTAATGAGAATGAGAAGTGGTATCCTCTTTGAGGTTATGAATGAGATGAACCAAAGTGGAATCAGTTAACCAGGAGCTGGTAATTCTGTCCAAAAGGTTGCTGCACAAAACAGAAATTGCAGACAAGGAAGCCATTGGCTTGCAAGATAAGGCATCAGCTACAGTGTTAGTGGAACCTTTTCGAAACACCAATTCATAATCAAAACCCATCATTTTAATCACCCACCATTGTTGAGCAGGAGTGGTAGCTTTATTGTCCAGCAAGAACTTTAAGCTATGATGATCAGTCTTAATTTGAAAATGTCTTCCAAGTAAATAAGCTGTCCATTTCTTTACTGCAGTAAGAATGGCCAGCATCTCCTTCTCATAGACAGACAGAGCTTGATTCCTGACAGACAGGGCCTTGCTAAAGTAGGCAATAGGTCTGCCTTCTTGACTCAACACAGCTCCAATGCCCACACTAGAGGCATCTGACTCAATGACAAACAGTTTGGTGAAATCTGGAAGTGCCAACACAGGGGCAGTAACCATGGCATGTTTGAGTTGTTGGAAAGCTGTTTGAGCTGTGGAGGACCACTCGAATGCATTCTTCTTTAGTAAGTCTGTGAGTACCCTTGCTATAGAACCATAGCCTCTGATGAACCGTCTATAATATCCTGTCAACCCCAAAAAACCGCGCAATTCCTTCACTGACTTAGGTGTAGGCCAAGTGAGCATACAGTCCACCTTCTTAGCATCCATTTCAACACCTTGAGCATGAATGATGTGCCTTAAATACTCAATTCGAGTCACAGCAAAATCACACTTGGAAAGTTTGAGAACTAACTGATTGGCAAGTAAGATATCAAATACTTGCTGCAAATGAGACAGGTGGACTAACCAATTAGGGGAATAGATCAGAATGTCATCTAAGAAAACAAGGACAAACCTCCTAAGAACTGGCTGGAAAATGCTGTTCATCAAGCTTTGAAAGGTCGAGGGAGCATTGGTCAGCCCAAATGGCATGACCATGAACTCATAGTGGCCCTGATGAGTCCTGAATGCAGTTTTATGAATATCCTGTTCAGCCATTCTGATCTGGTGATAGCCTGATCTAAGGTCCAACTTGGAAAACCAACAAGCCCCAGAGAGTTCATCAATCAGCTCCTCCACCAAGGGTATGGGAAATTTATCCTTAATTGTAAATTTGTTGAGTTGACGATAGTCAACACATAAACGCCATGAGCCATCCTTCTTTTTGACAAGGACCACTGGGGAAGCAAAGGAGCTTGTACTGTCTCGAATGATGCCAGTCTGTTTCATTTCAGAAATCATGCGTTCAATTTCATCTTTCTGAATGGAGGGGTACCGGTAGGGACTAAGCTTAAAGGTGAGGCTTTCATCTTTTAATGGGATATAATGATCATGTAGCCTCTGAGGAGGTAGTCCAGAGGGAACTTCAAACAGTACAGAATACTGATGTAATAGGTCCTGTAAAGCAGGAGGAAATGGTGAAGCCTCGGGCTGTGCAGGTGACAGAGGACCAAGGTGATCATTCTGGACCGCAGTCATGAGGATGGTGTAAGTTCCTCTAGCTGATTTGCCCCACTTGGTAGATTGTCTCCTGGAAGCAAGTGTGACATTGCCAGCTACCAAACCCTGTAAAAGTACAGCCCTGTCTGCAACCTTGAATTGCATAGTCAGTTGCTGAAAGTCCCACAAGATGGGTCCCAGACCTTGGAGCCAATCAATTCCCAGTACCATTTCACATCCTCGAAGTGGTAAAATGAGTAGATCAGTAACCTGCTGGAGACCTTGAGTCTCCCAACAAACTGATTTGCAAATAAGAGTAACCTGCATTTGCTCCCCATTTGCAACAGTAACCTTGATACCAGAAATAGGATGTGTAGGACACCCTAAATTTTTGGCCACAGACTGGTCGAGAAAACTATGCGTGCTGCCAGAATCCACCAAGATTAATATCTGTTGGTTTTTAATCCGCCCTGTAATCCTCATAGTTTTAGGACCGGCAGTACCAATGATTGCATGTAAAGAGATAATAGGCTTCTGGTGGTTAGGCAATTCTTCAGAAATCTGATCATCCATGGACTCCAAACAGTCAACAAAGTCCTCAGGAGCACTCAAAGTATCTTCCTCTGTTTCCACCAACATGTGGTATAGCTGAGAACGAATGCACTTGTGGTCCACAGAATATTTGGCACCACACCACATACATAAGCCTCGTCTTCTCCTATCATCTCGTTCTTCTCTAGTAGGTGGTTTGGTAGATTTAGGACTTATGGGATCAGTCCTAGCAGGTGAAGGTTTGTAAGGGAATAAAGGATGGGATTGTCTTGTTGTCTGAGGATAAGTGAGTAAAGGTGTTTTGGGTATAGGTGGTGTAGGTAATAATGGTGGTAAGGATGATTTAGGAGGAGGCTGTGTAATGGGATGAGGGGAGGGGTGATAATGGTTTTTGGTGAATGGAATGTAAGGTTTTCTGGGGATATTAAAGATGAGGGATTCGGTTTGTTTAGCTAAGTGATAAGCATGAGTCAAGGTTTTTGGGTGAAATAGGTGAACAGGCTTTGCAATGTCAGGTTTCAAATTACTCAAAAAAATGCTAAGTGCATGCTCATCAGATAAGGGAAGCAAATTCAACAAGCTCTCAAATTCTTCATAGTATTCTTCTACTGAGTTAAGTTGTTTAAAACTCACCAAATCATACATTGGATCATTAAATTCAGTATCACAGAACCGAGCTCTCATCTCAGTAAGGTATACAGGCCATGGAACATCAAGAAGGTTACCTCTGTTTTGCATAAATCGCTGGTGCCATTGTAGTGCCCTCCCTTCCAAATGCATCATCACTGTACGGACTTTATCCCGTTCCTGAGTTTGGTCAGCTTCAAAGAACTTATCCATCTTGAGGAGCCAACCACGAAACTGGTCACCATTGAACTTAGGACATTCAACCTTGGAATATTTAGTTTGGATCCTAGATCCTTCCAATGCTGCCTGAATCCCAGTTCCTGGAAGAACAGTGGTGTCATCGCCTGCTCCACCCGTGAGGGATCTTGATTTGGATCCAGAAAGATCAATGTCTCCAACAGTCTCAGATCCCAGCATTTTGATAGAACCCTGCATCTTCTGCATCATTTGTTCAAACAAGGTTCTCATTTCAGTGCCCAAATTTTCCAGGCCGGATTGCATCTCTGAACGCAACTCAGATTTCAATTGTTCCTTGGTGACTTCCAACTTAGCATCGAACCGGTCGATTTCTTTTTGTAATTGCCCGACTTCCTTTTGCATTCTGGTGGTGGTGCCCTTTGCCATAGCCAGATCGAAGGTCTCTGATACCAATGATGCTACCAGAATTAAACCAGAAGAAGGAAATGTGAATGGGGGATTTAAGAATGAAGAAGAGAATATCAGAGAGAAGAGAGAAGTAGAGAATATTGCAAAAACGTCAGTGTGCTTTTCCTGCTCACACCAACAGCACTATATTCATTGTTTGTAACTGACTCTGTAACCGAATGCTTAGTCAGCATTTGGTGTCAAACAACATAACAGAAAGAAATAACAAAACGATTACAATAATGACTAAAACGACATAATACTAGTAAAACGACAGTGTATTGTTTGTGGGTTATAACAAATTCTCTATGCCTCACCGAATGAGGCCTGAATCAGTTGACTATTCATGCCAATCAAACGCGTTATAAATTAGTAACTCTAAATGAATGGATGAACTGTCTAAACTAAACTCTGAATTCAACACTCATTCAACTTAAATTAATAATTTTATTTATAATTTTATTCCTATCCTCTTTCTTTCATTTTATTTTTTATCATTCATACCGAATACAATAAAAAAATAACTTTTTTTTTCCTTCCTTTTTTTTTCATGCCTTCCATTTTCTTCTTTCCTCCAAGCATAATGTTAAAAATTATCGTTTGAATGAAAGGTTTGGTTATTCAACAAATATCTACTACATATTTTCTTCAACTAATAATATTCACACTCCAACATCATGAATTTTTGTCATGTATTGCGCACAGTTTTTGATGTGGCACACAAAGTAAACATGATGAAATTTACTACTCATACAAAATGTGCCAAAACAAAAACTAATCTTGTAGCTAAGTTACCCATTTAGTAAAGCAATCTTTTGTATGGTAAACAGACTAAGATATGGAGAAAAAAGTAGATTGTCCTAAAACTTTGAATTATAGGTAGAAGTAAAAATTACTAAGATATGGTCAACGACATTACTTTAAATATAAAAAAAGACATTATTTTTTAATTTTGAGAAAGGGAGTAATATTAAATTATTCTTTTTTACAACAAAAAAAATCATAATTTAAAAATTAAAAAAAAAATTATAAATACTGAGATTTCAATCTTAAACTTACTAAATTCTATTTTTTTTAAAATGATTATATAAATAAACTAATTAAACATCGAATTTATGGAACTAACTCTTTAAACAAGAAAATATATGTACTCATCAAGCCTCATCGGTTGCATCATCAAATCACCTTTAATATTCATAAAGTAGAAACTCATGCACAATAAAAGTTGAACTTGGAACCTTTCAAAGTTTCCTTTTTACAATTGAAACAGGTTTCATCAACACATCTTTCTTTTGCTAATTAAAAAATATCTAATTTATTGCTTTGGCTTCGAAAAGACATTTCAACAACTCAATCTTTAGCTTAACGGTTGCTACTTTTCCTTAGAAGGATTGAGGTTCAATATCCTCACTCCTCCTTACTTTCTCATATGTACAAAATAAGAAAGACATTTCATTATTTTCTTTCATTAGATATTCAATAAGGTTGAAGTTGAAGATTGGTCTATATGTATTATTTTGAATGTTAAAGATTTAGTCCTATATGATAATTTCAATAAATTTAACTCTTATATTTTTATCAAATATCAAATGAAAATAATCGTTAACGGTGTGAATATTCAATAATTAAATATCAAACTTTTTCCCCTTAATTAACAAAAATATGTAATATATATCTTTTCCATTTGAGGAAATACTTATTTGTAGATCTAATCTATATAGCACGATTATGAAATTAAATTAAATATTGCATGGCCTAAAAAATAAACATGATATATATGTGAAACGCCAGCCCATTTTATTTATTTATTTTGGACTTTTATTGTGCTTAAGGTCTATTTTTAGTTGGACAAACCTAGGTATCAAAATATTAATTATTTCCCATTATTAATAGGGTTAGAAAACACCCTAAAGAGAGAGTAAGGCTGCTAAGTTTATTGAAGATCGAAAATCACCTTCCTTCTATCATTTTTTGGTGTAAAAGCTATGCTTTTAATGTTTGGTAAGGTAAGCTAGAGAAATCCGGTCACCGACCGCATTACGGCTAGCCTCCGGCCACCTTACCGATACCAAAAGGTTACTCTCTCTACTTAGCACACAAAAAAAAAGGTTACTCTGATCCTAAGGAGTATTTTGGATTTTTAATTACTTGATTTCATTGTGTATTTTGAAAGTCGTGGATTTTTGAAGTTTAGAAACCCTATGTTTTGGTTATGATGAACAGTCCACTTTACCTCGCCTGAATCCGACGCTCCGGCGGCCATTTCAGTCGGACCTTGATTGGTAATTTTAGTATGATGTAAGATATTTCCAATGGTTGTAATATTGCGTTCATAGGCCTTCTATAGTTAGAAAATCAAAGTTTGGAAGTAGGGTTCTTGAAAACAAAAATCTGAAAAAATTAGGGAAGAAGATGAATAGTGCTGAAAATGTGTTATGCTCACTCTTGGGTTAAAACAGGGGCGGAGAGTGTTTCTTAATTCTTACCCTACCTACGATGACCATCATTTTTTGAAAAAAAATTCTTGATATTATTATTAATTTTTTATGGACTAATTATTTATTTTACTTTATTTAAGAAAATATTGATTTTAAGAGAGTGAGAGTTATTTATGAGGAATCTGATTTTTTTTAAAAAAAAATTAGAAATTATATTTTGACGCGAGGATTAATATTTTTAAGTGTTGTACAATGAAATCCCTTTTGAAAGCAAGATTTGTATTTTTCAGTGTTGTTTCAAAAAAAAAAAAATTGAAATTTTGAAAAGAAAAATAGTTTTTAAATTTATTTTTTAAGGATTCCAACTAGACTTGTTCATGGATCGAGCAATCCGTCTGGTCCGACAGCCTTGGCCCGTATTGGGTTTGGTCTGGACAAGTTTTTTAGTGATTTGGCCAAACTCGTATCACTGTTTAAACAATAAAAAATAATTTTTTATTTAAATTAATTATAAAAATATATAAATTATTAATATAAAATTTTAAATTTTAAATTTTAAATTTTTTTTAATAATATATGAATAATAATATGGGTCGATGGATCGAGTTTGGATAAAAAAAAAAAAAAATTGTACTGCGATCCGATCCATAAACAAAGTTTAATTCCAACATTGTGTTAAAAGTGTTTAGGACTTGTTGAAGAGTAGAATGGTCATGCATTAACTTATTTGGTACGTTATTGATTACTAATGCTTAATTATTAATGTTAGGCGTCTAAGTTGTGGTGCATTTGAACTCTGTCATTGTGCATTGTGTTAATTAGGTATGAGGCAGGATCTTTTTAATTATTTTTTAAAATTGATATTTTATAAATAATTTGCTACTTACAATTATTTTATAAATATATATATTTTTTATATTGTCATCGAATGTTTTAATGTTTTTAAAATGATATTGCCAAACATGAAATTGTAATAATGATTTAGGATTTGGAATATTGTGAGTATTGTTTGGAAACGAAATTGGTATCAACAAGTGTTCTAATGTTTTTGTATAGTTTTATAGTGGACTCGCGTTTCAAGGGTTAATTGGTGGTTTAGACTCGGGATTTAGACCGTTAACGGATTATTATTGTGGATATTGTGAATATCGTGTTATTCACGATTGTTATTATGAATTGCAAACATTCGCAATATTTCATGAAATTTGTTACAGATTGTGATATAGCCGAAAGATAACGACAATTATTATTTATTATAAAATATTTATTATGGATCGAAATTGAAATTTATTGATAAAGCATTGTGAATGAAAATTGTAAATTTAAAATATTGTTTTTTTTTATGCATAACTCAACTAATTAGATCTTATTAATTGCTGAGTTTTGTAGCTCACCCTTTTTTATTAACATTTTTTACAGATATCAAGGAGTGAGCACAGTGGATTGATTACCCATTGGAAGAGTACGTTTTAGTGAAAGATTTAGAGTATGTTTGATAATGTATTGAAAAAGAAATTTTTTAATAGTTTTTAATATGTTTGATAATTAATATTATATGTTACTTAATAGAAAATTTTCAACAAAAAATGTTGAATGGAATAAGTCCAGAACATGTAAAGTCAATTTTAATTTTAATTTTAAATATATATATTTGAATTTTTTTTTTGTTACAAAAAATGAGATATTTAAGTTACCAATTTTAATTTTTATCCAAAACTATCCATAATAATATAAAATTTTATATTAATAAAATTAAAATTATGAAATAAATAATTTTCAAAATTCAACATTTACAATTATTAAACAATATAATTATATTAAGTGCCTAATTTTCAGTAACATACCAAACAGTTTTTATAATATAAATTCAGTACTTAAAATTAAATACTTAATTTTTCAGCACTTAATTTTTCAGTTTATCAAACAACACCTCATTATCATGTTTTCAGCCTTGCTATTAAAACATATTATTATGGTTTTATGGATTTTGATGTCAAGAATTTTGTGAACGTTCAAGCCAAGCCTGACCCCGGCTATATAACAATGTTTAGATACATTAAAATTTTTAAACAAAGGGACAATCCCTCGTTCATTCTTAAAAATGAACGATTATTCTTAAAAAAATATCGATCCATCTTAAAAAATATGATTTCTCTAAAAAATTTATATAACTAATAATAAAGCAGGTCAAACCAGGTCTGAACAAAAATGCTATGATCAAGGTCTGCTCCAACCTCCTTTTTTGAACCTAATATTTATGTCCAAATACTCTTCGAACGAATCATCGAATTTAAACAAATCACTCAACCCTTTGAACAGATTCATACAAAAGGGATGAAAAATGAATAATTTGCTCTGAATCATGACATAAGAAATTGCTTTCTTTAAGGGCATAATTAATAATGCTTTATGAATCAAAAATCATAGGCATGTGTTTAATTAGGAATTCGATTAAGACATACATGTACTTATCATTGAACCGGATGCAAACAATCGACATTCGATAAATCATTGATTAAGAAATTACTGCCACAAGAGATACATAAATTGTCCGCTCTCTTAAAAGAGTTGAGTCATAAATGTCGAACTTGGGCGTCATAATTAATTAGTGATACAAAAATTGCAATGAAGATTTGGTTGTTGATGATTAATTTATAAGTTATACTGTACAAAGGGTAATCTGAATTCTACTTGTTGGAATGTTAAGGACAGAAACAGAGACGTGACTTAGCTAATTGACTGATTGACTTGAGGTAGAGGCTAAATGACTGGCAGCAAATGCTAGACCAGTGAGAGTCTACAGTTGAATTGAGATAATTTCGCACGAAAAGAAGGAAATGCTGCTAGCTAGCTAGATCAAAATTTCAGCAAGAAAAAAAAATTTAGATTTAGTAATATTGAACACGATCTAATTATACGATGTAAACAAAATAATTAAAAAATAATATGATATGATACGAATACACGAACATATCAAAATTTATATAATGTAAATTAATACGTAAAAATTTATATAAATATAAAATATTTTAAAAATAATTATAACACAAAAAATATATATAAACATAATACAAATACATGAATTTTCGAATATTCAATAAAAAGAAATACTGGATGGCTATCAGCTTGCTGAAAAACTGAGCAGCCATGGTACTTGGTTAAGCCTAATTACAAGAGAGGAATTAAAGACAAAGATTATAGTACTTAAGAAAGTGATGGGACCTATTCTGTCATACTTGGTCTAATTTAGGGTATCAGATGGGATGAATGAAATGGTGACACAGTTGGCAGAGGGGACATTTTTTGCTGCATATTGGGTGTTTGTGGTCATAAATCTAAATTTTTTTGTGGCTATCACCTTGTTTTACTTGTTACTGTGGATGTTGTTGAGTACTACAGATTACTGATTAAAGCTAAGACAATGGATTCCACTTTTCTCCTTTTCCTTAAAGCATAAAGGGAAATTAGCTTTCGGAGATAATGGCCTTTCACTATCTAAATCACCTCATACTTACTAGCAAGTTTCCAAAATCCATGTTGACATTTTTCAAAGTCGTGACATTCAGATTTTCTCCATTTCTATTCTACTGGACAAATCTCACTTACATTTTTTTTTTTTTTACAGAACTTAGACACAAATTGATTGCTCTACACTACAAGCAGTCCTTAGGTAAACTTGAGATTTAATTTAATTAATTTATATAGTCACATGCAAGAGTTGACATTCGGTAAATTTAAAGTTTGAATCTCAAAAAAAAAAAATATATATATATATATATTCAATTCTTTCTTTATTTTTAAACTATTACATTTTTTATATTAAACAAATTAACCTCTAAATTTGTAACCCTTTGCAATTTAAAGTTCCTTTTAGTTATAGGGAACAGAAAAAGAATTGTAAATTAGTATAGAAGAAATTAATAAACATGTATGCATAATTTAAGTTGATGGAAACCATGCATGGAGATGGAGGTGGGGGGAAGCACTATAAGCATTTGGGAACGTAATTAATCCTCTCAAATATTTGATAAAACTGAATTATATTAATACTGAAGGAAGAAAAACAAAGATGTTGTAAGGCAGTGAAAAAGTCATGTCTGTGTTGACCAGAGATTAACCCCTCTTTTAATTTTTAGCACTTACCTTTCCAAGACAGCATGAGTGTGGTTATTGCATTCTCGTCTTGTTTTTACATTTCCAAACCCCTCTCCCCCTACCCCTGTTTTATTGCAAATCCCAAAAAAACAACTCCATATCATTATTATATATTAATAGAAAAATATTAATAAATATTTAGTGAAATTGATTAAAGTTATATACATAAAAATATATATTTAATATATATATATTTTTAATTTAATAAACATAATGTATTAAATGTAATTTTTTTTTAAATGATAAATAAATAATTCTTAAATGATATCCAATTAAATGAAACCTTATTAATATTTTATGAGAAAAGAAGTACTTGTAAAATCTTTATTATGTATAGATGTTGCTAACGGATGTTTTTAGGACACTTTTTAAAGTTAATTAATATATTATTTATAATAATATTATATTATATTAAATATAATATAATATAATATTTTACAATTTTATTCATATTTTTTATGCATTGGATTAAAATATTATTATATATAATAATCTTAAAAAATACCATTAGTATATATGTTAACGAGTGTCCTAATTTTCTTTTTTTAAATTATTATATATAATAATATTTTTATTTATTATATTTAATATAATATTATTACTATGAATAATATGTTAATTAATCTTAAAGAATATTATAAAAACACCCGGTTAACAAAATTTAATTACCTAATTTTCTTATTTATTTTTTATTGAAGCAAGGGTATTTTGAACATCACACAATTCTTAAAATTAAGAGTAAATTTGGAGTAATTTAATTAGCTTTAGCTCTTAATTTTAAAATTTATAAAAGATAAACTGAAATAATATGTACTCATAGTAGCTATTTCGAATATAAGGATGTTTCCTATAGTTTTCCCTTAATATTTCGAATAGTGAACTTATATTCTCATTAATATTCATAATATTAATAGCTATTCAGGATCTCTAATTGCGAATTACTATTATATATATATATATATATGAGGAGATATCTACTTATACTAGTGTAAAATTAAATTAGTTTTACACGCTTTCGTAATTTTTTATACGATTTATATTTGTTTAATCCGACCGTCGTATTTCATGTTTTATTCACGTAGATCATGCACGTTGAGTTTCGAGTAAATTAACTATTTATTCGATATAAAAAATTTCAACCGTTAAATATATATTGAAAAAGACAATATTTTCGATCAATATGATAGAGATATCGGATCGATTCGAAACTTTACGTGCACGACGAATACAATTATATTGTTAAATCCGACGGTCGATTTGTTAAAATATAAATCATATAAAAAATTACCGAAATATATAAAATTAATTTAATTTTATACTAGTATAAATGAATCCCTACTCTCTATATATATTCTCGGAGTTGGTCAGGAATAGAACGATTTAGCTATTTTTTTTTTTTGAAAGGTTTTTGTCTTATCACTGATATATAGAGAAAAAAAAATCAATAACAACATTATATAAAAGTATCAATTCCAAAACTATAAATAGTGAATGACATATATATCTTTAATAATTAATTAAATTAATTATTTTATCATTCATTGTTGATTTTCTTATTAAATTAATAAAATATTTATTATTATTATTTTTTTAAACATTAAAGTCCTTATTAAAATAAACCTTTCTCGATTGATAACTTTTTATTTAAATTAAAAATCGACTAATTTTTGTTTATCTATTATTTTATTAATTTTTTTTTATGAGAATAACACTTTTAAATTTATTGTTAAGAACAACAATAATAATAAGGTTTTGAAATTATATTAGAAAAATGTTTATTAGTTAAGAATCAAAATCTTATTTATCTAACTATTAGACCACGAAAAGTTTTAAAGCATTATTTACTTGACGATGATCAAAACATAAAGATATAACCAAATATGATAATTAAGATTAAATTAATAGTATAATAGGATATCTGGATTATAAAATTATGTTAAATTAAAATAATATATATTACTATATATGATTAGACATGAATGATTTTTGACATAAATATATAATAAATAATAATAAATAAATAACCTTTAATATAATATCAGTATGACTTCAGATATGATTTTGATAACTTTTGATATGATTTTGATATCCTTTAATATTATTTTAAAAACTTTAGATATAATATTGATAACCTTTAAATATTTTTTATCATAATCTTTGATGTAATTTTGGTAATCTTTGATTTAATATTGGTAACTTATAATTTTGGTAACTTTTGATGTAAGTTTGGTAACCTTTGATACAATTCTGATAATCTTTTATATAATTTTGAAAACCTTTTATATAATTTTGGTAAACTTTGATATAATTTATAATAACTTTTGATATGATTTTGTTATCCTTTGATAAACTTTTTTGTTTTGAAAACCTTAAAATATTATTTACTTGACAAGAACTAAACCTGCTCAAGGGTCGGATTACCCGCCCAAGCCTGAAGGTCCGCCCATATTTTGGAGGGTTTGGACAAAAATATTATGCTTGAAATATGGATTTGGGCAAAAAAATGAGACCCATTTAGAAAATGGATCGGGCCTTGACTCCAACAATCAAGACCCGAGCCCGATCCAGCCCGTTTTTCATTTATATAATATATTATTTTTATATTTTATATATTATGTAATTTATATCATATAAAAATAAATATATAATATTATAGTGTAAACATTTAAAAATATACTAAGTTATTCATGTTTTAAAACTTAATAAAAGAAAAAAAAAGATAAAATTACTAAAATTAAATAATAATAAAATATTTTTTAATTTTTAAAAAAAAAATAATATGGGTGAGCCTAAACGGGCTTAGACTATCCATTTACAAATATGAGCGGGCTTGGACAGAATTTGAGGCGACTATTTCGGGCCGAGCCGGGCTTGGAAAAGTATATATGGTGTTGATTTCATACCTAAGCCTGGTGCAAACCCGACCCGGCCCATGAGCACCTCTAACAAGAACCGAAACATAAAGATATAACCGAAAATAATAATTAAAATTAAATTAATAGTATGATAGGACACTTGGATCATAAAATTATGTTAAATTACAATAATATATATTATCATATGAGATTAGACATGAATAATTTTGATATAAATATATAAAAAGTAACAATAAATACATAACCTTTTATATAATATAATATATAATATAACTTTTGATATGATTTTGAAAGCCTTTGATATGATTTAATTGCCTTTAATATGATTTAATAATCTTTGATAACTTTTAATGTAATTTTGGTAACCTTTGATATAATTTTGGTAACTTTTGATATAATATTGGTAATTTTGATACAATTTTGGTAAGTTTTGGTATAATTTTTGATAACTTTTGGTATGATTTTATTAACTTTTGATAAAAAATTTAGTTTTGGTAACCTTTGATATAATTTTGATAACCTTTTGATACTCTTTGATATAATTTTGGTAACTTTGGATATAATTTTGATAACCTTTGATATAATTTTGAAAGCGTATAATATAATTTTGGTAACTTTTTATATAATTTTAATAACCTTTGATATAATTTTGACAACTTTGGATATAATTTAGTTTCGTTAACCTTTGAAATGATTTTGATAATTTTTTATATGATTTTAATAGTCTTTGATATGATTTTGATAACCTTTCATATAATTCGGGTAACCTTGGATATACTTTTGGTAACCTTCGATATGATTTTGATAACTTTTGATATTATTTTGATAGTTTTTTTTATTTGATTTTGATAACTTTTGATTTAATATTGGTAACATTTGATACAATTTTGATACTTTTTTTTTATATAATTTTGGTAATCTTTAATATAATTTTGATAACCTCTAATATAATTGATAACCTTTTATATGATTTGTTAACGTTTGGTATAATTTTGGTTTTTGTAATATTTAATACAATTTTGGTAATATTTGATATAATTTCGATAACCTTTAAGAGAGCAACGTAATGTTATGGTCGCTATTTTGCGGTTTTGGCTCTCTGTTGTCGGTATTCACTGTAATTGGGGTGTGAATAATTTGTGGTCTGTAGCGATTAAACTCACGACCGTGAATTACATGTTTATAGATTCAATTTACAACTTTTGAATTTTTTTATAAATAAAATATCATTAAATGTCATAATTTATTTTTAAATTTATTTTTTATGATTATAATTATAATTATTATATTTTATAATAAATTATGCAAAATGAAAAAAAAATTACGACTACAATGATCGTGATAATATCCGTTACATTCGCAATTGAGATAAACGTAACGCAATTAAAAACTCATCCGAGATCACAATTTAAATTCTTATCACCATATGAAGATACCATCTCTAACCCAGTGGCAGAGCCAAAAACTATAGTCTATAGTAAATTTCCTTACTTCAATTGTCCAACTTGGTAAATACAATTTTTACTTTTGTTTTATAAGAATAGTTTTAAATGTTAGAACTTAGAAGCAGAAAATCACTCCTGTCCATAACATCCAAAATATATTCTAAAGGCTGTCGGTTATAGTTCGGTTAAAGTACTTAAAAAGTATTTGTATTACAGTTAAAAATATATTTTAGTTTTTATATTATAGAAGTCAGCAATTTAATCTTTGTACGTTTAAAATTGGTGAAAAAAGTAAAATTGGTAATAGTATTAATGGGAAACCGTTTAAATGCTGACATGGACATGTGAAACTAACATAAAAAATGACTTGAAAAAAAAATGATGATGTGTCAATTTTTTTTACTCAAATGAAATTTAGAAACATAATTTTTTTTCCAAATCCCTCCCTTACTCGTAAAAACATGTTATCATTTTTTTCAAAGTTATCTATTCTGTCAGTTTCTAAATTCCACCTGAGCGAAAAAATTTAACACGTCATCATTTTTTTTTCCAAGTCATCTATTTAGTCAGTTTCACATGTTCACGTCAACATTTAAATAAAGCAGGTCAAAACGACTCGCGTGTGGACCCACGGTCTAACCCAGAAGAACCCGACCCATATGTAATCTGGCTCAACAAAAAAAAAAAGGCCAAAACGACGTAGTTTTGGTTAAAAAAAAAAAAGGAAAAGAAAAGGAAGATCCAACTCGTGCCCAAGCCCCGACCCAGCCCCCTTTCATCCAAACGGACCCAAGCCTACCAGCCCACACTACTTGCCCCTAGGCCCAGGTGCCTCCTTCATTGGGTTAAGCCCAAAAGCATTGGTATATTTATTTATTTATTTCATTTTATTTTATTTTTCTTTTTTATTATTTGTTTTATTTTATTTATGCAGCCCTCATTTTTAATTAATAAATTTTTTTATTATGTGAAAACAAATATGCTTTTAAGATTTAAACAAATGAAAAAATTTATTATAAAAAATAGTATAATTAAATATATTAAATTGGTTATTTTTGCTAAAAAGAAACTCTAAAAAATTGTTGATCTCAAAGTAAGTTAAATTAGCATTTTAAGAATTAGTTTTGTGTACATTTTAACATAGGTAATCATATAAGATATGAGTATTTTCCTAAAGGCAAAATAATAATAAGTAAATAAATAATAATAGATAAAAAAATCAGGCTTGTAGTGAAGTAATAAGAAGTGAACTTTCAAGATAAATAAATTTCACGCACTTTATATTTCTGTTTGTTGCATCACGTGCTTTCGTACAAAAAAAAAAGGAAGTGAACACGGATTTGCCGACGACAGAATTCGAAGGATGTCACAGTTGTGATTCCTAAGATATCCCGATGTGAGAGAATTTCGTTAAATATCACCACGAGTGGTGGGAGTATTTAGCGATATCATCGATACAAAAATTCATTTTCATCTCGAAATGGAAATAATCAAAGAATAAATAATGAATGTTTACGTGCTCGATATTTTGCCATGCTCGTGCTTTCTCTTTTTTTTTTTTTTTACATTATGCTTTGTATTTTTAATCGTATAATTAGTTATTTAATCATATGTCTTATATGCTTAACCGTGTGCATTCCATGTTTAAATATTCACATCATACGCTTTTAAATTAAAAAAATGGATGTAAATTGCTGACGACAGAATTCGAAGGATATCACGGTTGTGATTCCTAAGATATTTTGAGGTGAGAGGATCTCGTTAAGTACCACCAAGAGTGTTGGGAATATTTAATGAGTGTTCTCAATAATAAGTTTACGTTCACTTTCGTTTTCAAAAAAAAAATAATAACAATTCTTGAAAAATTCAAAAAAATAAACATGCTTTTGAAAATAAAATAAAATAAAATAAAAAGAGAATTAGTTTTAAATACCGATGTCAAGTTCATTAAATCGAGATTTAAGATAACACGTGACCAAATGGTACTGTTTTCTAAACGGGCGTCGCGGGGGTGTTATTCCTTCCCCGCGCATAATCGACTCCCGAACCTGACTTTGTTTTTCTCTCTGGTTTAAACGCAGACTTTAAAATTGGTTTTAAAATATTTTAATTAATTTTAAAATATTTTACGAAAATCGGTTTTAATAGGTGACCAATCCCACCTAAACAAAAAAAAAAAAAATTGTTGGCGACTCCATATGTTTTTAAAATCGTCTTAGCGGTCAAAAAACCATTATGACACTATTTTTCCCAAAATTTTCTCTTGTAATTTCATATTAGTGGACCCGAACTTTACCTTTTTTCATTTGAGCTCCGATTCTGGATTTTTCTTCTCCAATCCCTTCCATAAATGTAAAACTCAGATCTGGAAGTTTTCATAATTTTCCGAGCTTGGATTCTATTTTTCCTGTATTTTTCAAGATTGCTCTTTAACTCTCGAAACCTCGGTTTTACTCAAAATGGGTTCAATTTTCGGATTTTCTTTTTCCACTGCCTTTTGTTATATATTGAGTTGGAGTTGGTCCAAAAACGTTCAATTTTTACATCCGAATTTCTCTCCGATTTAGTTTTCCCTTTTTCTCAATATTGAGAATTTTGTCGTTTTTCCGTATTTCCTCGAATCGGCTCTTCCTTGGGATCCACTTCAAACTGGAACTTGAGATATTTTTATTTATTTATCCTTTATCAACTGGGGGCTTCAATTTCACCAAATCGGGTTATCTCTGTAGTTTTTCCCAAATTTGTGAATCTCTTATTTATTCATTAATCCTTATTTTCCTTTTTCTCTTCAAACCAATTCTTCCTTCAACTCCACTTCAAAATTGGACATTCCAATATCCATATTTATTGTTCTTATTCCATTTGAAACCTCCAATTTCGTCAAATTTGATCGTTTACGTACTTCTTCCTAAATTTGCAAAATTAGGTATTTCTCTACACTGAATTTCTACAACCTGTCTTTCAAATTCTCTATATTTCGTTGTAGACCTCGGATTATCAAAACTCCTTCACCATTGTTCAATTCAACTTCGCATCTTGATTTTCGCTGAAAGTTGACTTTTTCAGTGATTGACTTTTCGGGATTGACTTTTCCCGAGTTGACTTTTTGTGTGGACCTCCGAAACAAAGTCTTGGAGACCTATCAGTGGAATGGTGAAAGTCTCTTTGCATTCCGAGAAGTTGAAAGGAGAATTTGCCTTGTTTAGGAAGCCCGAACAAAATTGGATGTCTACACATAAATTATCAAATGACTAGCTTGGCCAGGACTTTTTTTTTTTTTCCTGGTTAAACTGACAATTAAACCAGATAATTCTCTTCTTAGTTCCATTTCAATTTGCTACTATCCTGCTACTAATTTTTTCCATTCTAAAGCCCTTAATAACCTTTGGCATGTTCAGGCTTGGAGGTATAGGCCAATGAATTTTACCAAACTGGAGAGGCCAAGTGCAACATTATAATACAAATCCATGTAAAACCCTAAGGGCTTCCGTCTCCACCAGCTATAGACACATATATATCATAAATTTTAAGAGATGTTTGGTCTTTGCAAGATGGTGGATTCATTCCTTTGAAAAAGGTATGAAAACGAAGCTTTGATGACTTATCAGCAGCAGCAAGTGGTTAACCCTGGAACACCTGCTGGGATGTATTTATTTTGTTCTACATGATGGTAAATACAGTTATAATACTGTCATACCTGTGAAACCCCATTTCCACACGAATAGTTATATCAGGCACAAGAAAATACTTGAATTGAAACACAAAGAAACAAGTAATAATTAATTTAATTAAGTAGCATCAATGAATTAGCAGCTGGGAGGATCATCCATCTCAGAATCCAAGTTACAGAATAGCCGTTTACAATCAGCTGCAATATTAATTGCAAAGTTTTAATTTTCGAGTTTCAGCAGAATTAACATTTGCAACTAACCAATAAGGTAATATCTCTGTGGAATAAAAATACATCTTGATTTGTCATTAATGTTAATATATAAGGGTTACTTTTGAGTAGCATCCCCAGCGCAACCAGCTGCTGATGGCCCCCAACTCTAACCTGATTACCATCAACCTGACTTGCAACTCACCGGATTATTATCAATCAGGTATTTAAATTACGATCATGGACGTATTTCGATCGTGTCGTGTTTATCGCGGTTGCAACGTAATGTATATTATCACGATCGATTTCGGTGAATATCAATAAAAAAAATAAAAATTGTAAAATAACGATTATAACATTACGTTGCGAACACTATTTAAATATTTGCCATCCACCATAGAATCTGGCACGCCACCATCATGTTGCTTAATTAATTGCTTCAGGACCAACATCACAATAGGCAAAAAAGACGGAGTGATGCTCATTTCAGATCTTGTCAAGCCCATGTTTACTTCATTCTCAATTCTACTCGGTCGGTGAAATTACATCTCTACTTATAATTAATCATTAAATGAATATATGGTAATTATTTAATTTTATTGATGAAATTTTAAAATCTTCTTGTCAACATATAAAGTAATAATCAATAAAATTTAATAATAAATTGTGATAAATATAAGAAACACAACTTTATTTATTGCCAATTACTCTCTTCATTTTAAATTGAATGTCCACTTTTAATTTTTTTTAAGTCAAACAAAACTAATTTTGACCCAATGAAAAAAAAATAAAAATAAAAGGAAAATGGAAAAAAGAAAAAAGAGTAAAGTCGAAAAGATAGGGAATTTGTTGGGCCGAGTTGGAAACTTACATTAGACCAAACCTAAACAAAGAAGTCAAAAACATCTGACCAACAAAAAAAAAAAAAAACAAAGAATTATGCTTCTTCTCTTTCTCTCTCTCAAAAACCCTTCATAACCCTAAAAAAATTCTCATTTCCCCTCTATTTCCCAAATTTTTATTATTTTTTTCACATGATCCAGCGGTAATTAAGCTCATAATTACTCATTTCTCCAATTTTTTGTTGTAAAAAGATGTATTAATCTGATTATTAACTGTTAACTAATGGTGATTAGCAGGAAATTAACATGACACAACCGTCGGTAATACTAGCGACCGCGAGCTATGATCACACTATTCGCTTTTGGGAGGCAAAAAGCGGCCGCTGTTACCGTACTATTCAATACCCTGACTCGGTCAGTTCTTTTCTTTCTTTTTTTCCCCTAATCTGTTGTTTTTATTTCATATTTATTGTAAATCTTAAAGGTTTTTAGGAATTAATAGTTTTTTCATTGGAAATTCTGCTTTTGAAATGAAGTAATGAATATTGACCATCTATTATAATTTTTATGTGATTCTAATTGTTACAAATATTGAAAATTTATTTAATTCTGTTCTTCAATTTTATTTATATATATATATATATATATAATTTGAAATTTGATAAGCTTATATGGGACCAATGGTGTAATCCTCTGGTGGGATGCAATAAGGTTTGTTGGATACATGTTTTCGGACCTATTTCATGCATTATACTTTGTTTAAGTAATTTGGTGTGCAAATTGAAGGCCTTGATTTGAACCTCTGTCTCCCAACTTAATTATCAAAAAAAAAGTTAGAAGAAGAGGTTCTTGCATTGATTTATGATGATAACGCAGGAAAAAAGATGAATGATCTGCGTCAGACCTACTATCTATCTTTAGATAGGGATGACATTAGGTTGGTAAAATTGGAGAAAGAACATTCATGTTGAGAACTCTAGCTAGTTGAGCTGATTTGCATGGTTGATGCTGAATTTGCATTCTTCTGTGTTAAAATCATATTTAAAATATGCTTATGAGAAAGTGAGGAGTAAATGAAGTTTCTTATCCTACTTATTTTAGTTGTGTCTTTTTGAAGCTGTAAGTTTCCTGATGTGCAAATCTTCTGTTCGCTGTAAATGTTTTTAATTTTGCCATGTGATGCCTGCAGCAAGTTAATCGGCTTGAGATTACCCCAGACAAGCGCTACCTGGCTGCAGCTGGTAATCCTCACATTCGTTTGTTCGATATTAATTCCAGCAGCACTCAACCTGTAAGTTTTCCTCAACTTTCTGCATGAACTTCATGGACTTTGATCTCGTACAATTAGTCCTTTTTTCTTTTCTTTTCATGCCATTGACTTTTGATTAGGCACTACTTTTTACTTCTATACTTAATGATTACGTGGCAGGTAATGAGCTATGATTCGCATACAAATAATGTTATGGCTGTAGGCTTTCAATGTGATGGAAAGTGGATGTATTCTGGTTCTGAGGACGGCACTGTAAAAATTTGGGATTTAAGGTAGATTAAATTGTGGCTAAAGACCAGACACCTTTATTTATTCAATTCAGTATCTTTCTCTTTATTGTGGATATTATATAAACTTATTTCTCATTTTTAAGTCTAATGCAGAGCTCCAGGTTGCCAAAGGGAATATGAAAGTCGTGGTGCTGTTAACACCGTTGTCTTACACCCAAATCAGGTGATGATATATCATGTAAATCTTACAGTGTTAGTTACTTGAATCCTTTGCTGAATATGCTATTATATTCCACAAAACTATTGATTTAAAAGAAGACATATGTCTGCGTAATGCGGATTATGCTCTTAAGCAGATATTATGTTGGCTTTTCTTAGATGTCAATTTCCTCCTTTTATCTTTTGGTTCTCTGCTGTTGCTGTATTGAGGTGTTTGCTTCATTAATGGGTTCACTGTATACCTGTGTGATAATTAACAAGCCTACCTGTTTCTCATAGTCTTCGTGCTAATATGGTAATTGGAAAAACCAGTTTTCTAATAACAAACTTATTGGCTGTTTACTAATCAAAGAAGAATAAATTTTATTGCACACATATGTGAAGTTGTGCTTGGCAAATTTAAACATTTCAATGTTCATCTTTGCTATTTCTTGAACAGCATTTACCCAGTGAAGCATATTCACCCAGTAGTTTTGTTGTCGCTCTTATTTATATTCTCACTTGTACATCATTGATTGTTAGACATGTTTTCTTGATTGCATATCCATGGTTTTGTAGACCGAGTTGATATCTGGTGACCAAAATGGTAACATTCGTGTATGGGATTTGACAGCTAATTCTTGCAGCTGTGAATTGGTATTCTTTTCTTTCTTCTTTCTTCTTTCTTCATTATAATTTTTATTTCTTCATCTTGGATTTACTGTTTTCAATTAAGAACATATGCATGAGATGTTTCTTGCATCAACATGAACATTGTGCCTTTGTGGGTATCTACATGGGTAGTTCTGTACCATATTAAAAATTGAGTTTTGTTGATAATAGGAATTTTTTATTATTTTATTGACAGAATTATCATAAAGTTATAGATATCCATGAGTTTCTGAAAGGTAAGTGTTATAAAGCTGTGTGGATGAGCTTGGAGACACATGTAGATAGTTGTTCTGGTCATCACATGAAAGAAAATAATTGATTGGATTTTAGACTGCAGTTTAGTAACTTGTACCGAGGAAATTATTTGTATTATTTTTAGGCAGTTTATGTGATATCCATACACTTAAATAGTTTTCATGTACTCCAAGTAGCTGGAAAAGTTATAATAGGAATCCCTGTCTCCTATGTCCTTCAGAAAGGCCTGTGAATATTTATGCTAAGTTTAGGTCTCTGGCAATAATTTGCATTATCTGCTTCTTTCTCCATCCCCTTATCTGCTTCTCTACCCCTCACCCTCCCCTCCCACATTGACTCAGTCATGCACCTGAGAATGATGTATATTAAGCTGTCATTATTATCAAATTTGTAAATCTAGGTGCCTGAGGTTGATACAGCTGTGAGGTCTCTTACAGTCATGTGGGATGGAAGCCTTGTAGTTGCTGCAAATAATCATGGGACATGTTATGTTTGGCGCCTATTAAGAGGAAACCAGGTTACAATTTATCTGAGTTAGTTGTGTTATCAATCATCTTTTATCAACTTGTTATGCTTTGCCTTATGAAGCATTATTTTTTTCTTGCAGACTATGACCAACTTTGAGCCACTTCACAAGCTACAAGCACATAATGGATACATACTCAAATGTCTTCTTTCTCCTGAGTTTTGTGAACCCCACAGGTTCTACTGCTTAAGACTAAATCTGTTTTTTTTTTTTTATTTTGACTTATTACAGGAACCAATTAATTTTGTGCATGCATTGAGATGCTAGTGTAATTACTGTTAACATATCTTTCAGATATTTGGCCACTGCATCTTCAGACCACACTGTCAAGATATGGAATGTTGATGGCTTCACATTGGAGAAAACTTTAATAGGTATGCACTGAAGTCTTAACTTTAAGCCATGCTATCATTTCGACCACACATAAATTAAACAAACTGTAAATTTATTTTGAAAGGTTTTTGTGTTATTACATTTACGTATCAGGACATCAGCGGTGGGTATGGGACTGCGTTTTCTCAGTGGATGGTGCCTATCTCATAACAGGTATTTGGCTTTAATATTGCATGTCCAGATCATGCACACCAGTTTTTCTAACCATTTTGGGTGCCCTCACTACGTTTATGTAATCCACATATCTCTGGCTGTTGTTCCCCAAAAGCCACACGCTGGAATCACATAGATTCTAGTATGACTATCAGAAGTTACTGACCAAAGTCATGAAGGCATCTGTCTCCCTATATATCATTGAATTTTATCCGTCTCTTGGGTGCATGCTTGCTAGTTTTATTATGTGAAGATTCTCTTTCTTCCTCTTGATAGAAGTTTTGTATGTAAGATACACAACTAGACGGTTCATTACCATTTATACATGCCTGTTTTGCAATGGCCATTGGCCTGCACTAACCTTAAAGTTCGAAGAAAGTGGTTCTAATAACCGGAGTATTTTTTTTTTTTTTCTAGAAAATGAATGAAATGTGTGTCCTTTTACCATGCAGCCTCTTCAGATACAACAGCTAAGCTTTGGTCCATGTCAACTGGTGAAGAGATTAAGACATATCAAGGACATCATAAAGCAACTGTTTGCTGTGCACTACATGATGGAGCTGAGCCTTCTACATCTTAAACCTAGAATCAGGCATTTATTGATTCACTTATAAAGAGATTTGCGTTTCCATTATTATCCAGTTTGTATAAGTTGTACACTGATCTTAGCGTCGTGAATTGTTACAAATGGCTGCTGTCACTTCAAAAAGTGCTGTTTGATTAATTGTTTCTGCCTCCATCGCTTCGAGCTTATAGGTTGATACCTTCCAGAATGGGTCATAAAATCAGCAATAGGTGGTGGTGGCGGATATTGACAGCTATCCCTTAAGATGAGAAAACGCGACTGGTACTGATCTAGCTAATGATGGTTTCTCTGGCAGCTTCCACCCCATACGTATTAAGCATTGCATGAATGTTATTGGAATATATTAAATACCTAACATCAAGGTGATCTTCCATCTTCGGAAAAGCCCCAAAATCCACTCCAGCTGTGGGCACTGCTCGTATTTTTTTTTTCTCCCTTTTCAGGACTCTTTATTTTTTGAGGATCTTTCGCATAGTAAAACACTTGATTCTCACCTACAAGTCTATGTTATCCGGATTCCGGATAACTGTCGAATACGAGTATTGTTCAATCTCGGTTGTAGTATGCTGTTTATGTTTTTGTGTATCATTCTAGACCAAGATCCTCAGCTCTTTCCTCATCATTCTCAGTCTCACACATCTGCTTTCACAAACATCTTCATCCATATGATTTGAAGCATTTGGTCGTGAATCTGGCATAAATTTTTTTTATGCCACCAATTCTCGAGAGCAAAACCAGATGGTTCTGTATGGCATCCTCTAACTCCCTCAAAAACACTACATCTAAGATGTGCTGACAGCCTTCTACTGTTAAAATACAGCCTTCTATTGTTAGTAATTCTATTGTTAGTAACTTTATAATATGGATTATTATCGGGTATACCGTCGGTGAAGTCTACAAACTCCACAAGCTTATCTCTTAATGCGTTATCTGTTTTTTTTTTTTTAAAAATCACTATTAACGTTAAACATCCTACTCCAGTTAACGTCAAACTCTTATACAGCTTGAATAAAAATAAAAGCCGCAAACTTTTTTCTGACCATCAGCTAAACTCGAAACCTCACTTTATTCTGATAATTATCTCACCGTCTTTTTTTTCTCTATCAATCCCTTTTAACCCGTCATCTATTTACCCTTTACAGTGCACTAAACCCCAAAACCCCCTTTTTATGCTTTTCTTACCCAAAGTTGCAGGAACCAAAGTCTTCTATCTCTCTGAACAAGTAATCAACTTTTTTTTTTTATTGATTCAACATATGTTTGTTATTTTTTAATAAAATTTATTTTTTCTCTATTTTCTTGATTCCAGATTTAAGTATCTACAACTTTTCTTAAATTGATTAAATTGATTCAACGTATGTTTGTATTTAAACAACTTATTATTTTCTAGTAATTAAAATAAAAAAGACATGATCAAAATTCAAAACCTTATATTTAATATATGGAATAAAAATAAAGATATTAATTTTTTTTATCTCCTTGACATTGGATTTAAATAGTTTATTTATTTATTTTTAAGGATTGCAATGGAGAACATGTCCGTACAAGATCAGATTGATTTGATGGAAATAGATGACGGTGAAGAAGATCAGGTCCTTGGAGATGAAGATGCAGTAGAGCATGATATTGAAGAATCAATGGTTGAGGCTTTACCAGAACCATATGTTGGCATGGAATTTGAGTCGCCAGATGATGCACAACAATATTATAACAAGTACGCGAGATCCAAAGGTTTTGGCACACGTAAAAATCGCATTGTTAGGTCAAGAACTAATAAAGCAATGATTGCTCGAGAATTTGTTTGTTCAAAAGAAGGTGTGAGGGCAAAAAAGCACTTGAAGAGAGAAGATAGAATTTATGCAACACCAGATGAGACAAGAGAAGGTTGTAAGGCAATGCTTTTAATATCCAAGAAAGAAGAAGGAAAGTGGGTTATTTCTCGATTTCATGCATAATATAATCATGTGCTAGCTTCACCAAAGAGCACACAATTTATTCGCTCACATAGAATACGGACAAAAGTTCAAAAAGATCTCATGGATGTTCTTGAAGAGTCTGGTATTCGTCCAAGTAAGATAGTTTATGTTTTATCTCATGAATCTGGTGGGCTTGGTAATCTTAATATGATTGAGCGTGATGTTTTTAATTACTTAAGTCGTAGAAGGCAGAAGCAATTGGAAAAAGGAGATGCTCAAATAATGTTAGATTATTTTCATTTTGTCAATAAAAAAATCCAGGTTTTTTCTTTGCTATTCAAACTGATATAAATGGTTGCCTTGCAAATTGTTTTTGGGCAGATGCAAGATCTATAATGGCTTATAAACATTTTGGTGATGTGGTAGCATTTGATCCTACTTATTTAACAAATAAGTATGGGATGCCTTTTGTTCCTTTTGCCGGTGTGAATCATCATTTTCAATCTATTTTATTTGGATGTGCTTTGTTATGGGATGAAACTGAAGAAACATTCATTTGGTTATTGAGGACTTGGCTTGAAGCTATGTATGGATGCCTGCCAACAACAATCATCACAGATCAAGATGCTGCAATGACGAATGCAATTGCAAAAGTTCTGCCTAATACCAATCACCATTTTTGTATGTGGCATATCGAGAAGAAATTTCTGAAACTTTGAGTCATGTTTACTATAAGAATATTGATTTTAAGAAGGAGTTCAACAGTTGCATTCACAACATAATCACACCTGATGAGTTTGAAGATGCTTGGATGAGAGTTATTTAGACGTATAATTTTTAAGATATTTCATGGCTGGACAAAATTTACTCTATTCGTGAGAAATGGGTACCAACGTTTATACGTACCACATTTTGTGGTAGAATGTCAACAACTTAAAGAAGTGAAAGCTTGAATAAAATTTTCAAGGATTATGTTAATGCCAGTACTTCTGTAAGTAAGTTTGTTCTGAAATTTGAAGAAGCCCTGGATGGTCGATATAACAAAGAACGAGAAAAAATTTTCAAGACTATGAATTCAAAGCCCATTTTGAAGACATTGTATCCTATGGAAGCTGAGGCCTCTCTAATATACACTCGAAAGTTATTTAGAATGTTCCAGGATGAGTTGATTCATGCTCAAGAATATGTTGCGGATCGAGTTAAGGTCAATGATGGTTCAAAAGTATACAAAGTGCATGAGATTAACAGGGAAAAATCGATATACATGGTGACTTTTGATGTATCACTTAAAGGTGGTGCTTGTAATTGCCACAAATTTGAATTCATGGGCATTTTATGTCGACACATTTTGGCAATTTTCATAAAGAAAAAAGTATTTTCATTGCCTTCTCAGTACATCTTATGTAGGTGGACAAGAGATGCCAAGAAAAATACTACTCCAGAAATCCTACAGAATGCACTTGTTGATAAGGTGAGTGAGTCATCTACTTTGTGGTTCAACAGTATTATGTTACACTTTCTTGGACTTTCTGAAAAAGCAACAAGATCAAGTAAGCATTATGATCATACAATCCGTGGTATCAAAAACTTATGTGAGGAACTAGATAATTTAATCATTGACAATGTTAGAGTTGATGAAGCTAAGTTAACTTCTATTGTCGATTCCATAACTGTTGAAAATGAGAATGATAATGTTTCGTGCCATGGTATGACTTTATGAGATCCTGTACATGTTGTTACCAAAGGACGTCCTCCTTCCTTAAGAAAAAAAGGTAGTGTTGAGGAAAGTAGTAAAAAGAGCAAGACATGTTCGTCTTGTAATCGCAAAGGTCATACAAAGCGTACTTGTGGTAGACGTCAACAGTCAAAGTAAATAACCGAACTTTGTATAATTTTTTTCATGTTGTTCTATACTTTTATCTCTAAAAATATATATCTTTATATTTATTTGATTTTTGCTTATTGCAGTAGTGAATTCAATTCAATCTCAAATTCTCACATTACTAATGTCACTGAACCTTAATTTTCAATGCATCCTATGGTATGTTAATATATTATTTATTTGTAGCTATTGTCTCTATAAATTGTCTTTATTATGTCTATTTATTAATGACTTTTGAATTTTTTTAGGAATCAACTATTTTATTACTGGATGGATTGAAACCAACGAAGAACCTCCTAGTCACTAAACGAAGCTTTCTTACTGTCTTTACAATGGATTCTTGTCTCGAAATGAATATATTGACTTTTTTAGGCTTAATACATGAAAGTTGGTGATACCTATTTACTATGTCTTTTTAGCTAAAACCTATTACTAGCAAAAGCTAATGGAATTTTACAACTTCTAGTAGTTTGGCATTCACTTACATTTTGCTATTTTTCTATATGTTCATTGCATGTGAACATCAACTAGATTTGTTCAATCTAAAGTTATATTTTCCTTTTTTTTCATTAGGAGTTACTTTGATGTTTGTGCGGTATAAATTTTGTTTGTAATATTATAAATGGCGTTATGAACTGATATTAGTGTTTTTAAATTAATATGGTTCAAACAGAAATTAGTAATTCAATATAGAACATAATGCAAATCATTGGAATACTGAAAACTGATAATGGAAGCAAGAATTTTTAGTATTCAAACAATTCGAGATATTTTCCAACACATCGTCGCAAATCATCTACTAGACATTTAAACAATACCTGCTAAGCTCTGAAAGGATTGCTCAATTTCTCAGCAAGCCATCACTGCTTCCATTGCAATTGCTTTTTAAATGAACATAGCAACAGAACATAATGCGTCTCCATTATTAAGGAAGGAAAAAGTAAAAATTTTGCTTTCAAAATACAAAGCTCGATGCATTAAAATTTAAAAGTTCTAAGAATGAGATGCCAATGTCTAAAACAAGTGTAAGATAGAGATTGTCTTTCCCATTAATGAGAAATTAAAGGTCGTATGAATCCACAACATTATCTTGAAGTACTCAAAAACCAAACAATATAAGAAAGAGCTCCAGCTGATGACTTTTCATAAGCTATTTGTATCTCTGCTCTTGCATCTCTATTTCAACTCTCAAAACAGAGTGGGGAAAATTCCATTAGTTGCAAACATATGAGAATGATATCCATTAGTCTCAAAGCAGAGCACGTAGCTTTCGGTCAACGCATTCGACAGCTACCAATGCGTCACCAAAGGGGTTGAACTCAACGCAACAAACCGAGCTACGTGCCACCGTGGGCTGCACCTTAGGCACACATCCCTCTCCTTCGCCACAGCGTGAGTCCCACATTTTCATGGTGCCATTATCTGAGCCGGATGCCCCAACAAACAAATCCCAATAGTCGACGCTCCAAACCCGTCTCCCACCATATTCGAAGATTGGCAGCTTCCTCTCTAGATCATATTCGATGACGCCTAGAGCATTAGAATCGGTCGAATTGGCGCTGGAATAGATGACGGTGGAGCGAGAAAAATCAATTTAAGAAAAGTTGTAGATGATTATAATACTTAAATCTGGAATCAAGAAATAGAGAGAAAATAGATTTTATTAAAAAATTTAAACATACATTGAATCAATAAAAGAAAAAAAATGATTACATGTTGCGAGAGAGAATAGTTTGATTTCTGCAACTTTGGGTAAGGAAAGCATAAAAAAGAGGGTTTTAGGGTTTAGTGCACTGTAAAAGGGGTTTTCGGTAAGGAAAAACAGTATAAAAGAGAATAAGTGATTGAAATAATAAGAGTTTGACGTTAACGGGAGTGGGGGTATTTGACGTTAATAGTGGTCTTTTACAAAAAAAAAGGTGGTGCATGGAGAGATATGCTTGTGGGGTCTGTAGACTCCACCGATGGTGTACCCGATAATAATCCTTATAATAAATACATAGTGTCACAGTGGAAAAAAAAAGTTTAAAAAATTATTTTTATTAAAATTAAATTTACGTGAATGAAAGTTTTGTAAAATGCAAACTCATTTCAAAAATTTTAAAAGACATAAATATTAGAGCTGACAAAGCAGGCCCGAACTCGAGAATCTGCCTGAGTAAATCTGAAACCGAATCTGATCCGAATTGATTCAAAACGTCAAAGGTCCGAATCCGAAAAAATTCGAACCCGAAAAAATTCGAACCAGAAAAAATCCGAATTTGCTACGATCCAAGTCCGAAATCGATCCGATCCTAAACCAGAAAAAAAACTTGAACTATAATTATATGATTTTATTTTTTAAAAAATAAATAAATGATAAATTTTTTCTTAAATAAAATATTTAATTTATGAAAAATGTATTTATAATTATTATACAATTATATCAATAATGTATTGTAAATAAAAATAATTAATAGTGAATTAAAAATAATGTTAGTATTTATAATTATGTTATTATGTTAGTATTTAGGTCAAATTGTATAGTTAGTCTCTTTATTATAGTGAATTGATAGATTTATTTTTTTTATTTTAATTTGTCATAATCAGTTCTTTGTACATTAAGTTTTGATTGATTCAGATTCAATTGATAATTTTTTGTTAGTTAACATGGCATTTGACTTTATGATATGGGTGTTGATTTTTTTTATTTAACTTTTTATTAAATTTTCATTAGTGATGTGGAATATAATATATAAAATAAAATTTAATAACTAAAAAAAAAAAAAAAAATATCATCTGGGATTAAAAAGTAATGCCAGCTTTGATTAAATTTCTAAACCCAAAAATTTTCTAGACTCACTCCTTAAACACTGTGATTAAAAAGAAAATCTAAACAATTTATAGAAGAACTAAACAAAATCTGGAGGAGACAAGAATCTTCTCTTTTTCCTTCGTTCGAAGCAAAAATATCATCTGGGCGGTGTCTTGGTCATCTGAGATTTTGAATCTTTTATAAAATATCATCTCAATTCCTTCGTTTGAAGCAAAATTATAAAACAAGAATCTTCTCTCTTTTTTTTCCTCTCTTTTTTTGTAAAAAAACTTTAGTTGTTCTCTTGGTTTTTTTTTAATTATTGTGGTTTTTGGTTCTTCTTTCTTTATCGGCTCTCGAACTTGTTGGAGTTAAAGTGTCAAGCACCTAACCATCGAGGACAAGGGATAGCCAGTAAAAGAAAGGGTTGAAAGAAAATTCAAAAATTAGTAAGTCTACATGCTTTAAATTAATAGATATGTATGGTTTCTTCTCATTTGGTTTTCTTTCTTTCTTTTTTTGGTTTTTTTTTTTTTTGCCTTGTCTGAGAGGCAGAGATTGCACTTTGAATTTTGATGGTTTGTTCCGTTTTCAATTTTTTTTTTCTTCTTTTCTGTATTTTTTTAAAAATGTTTAAAAGAACAGAATATATAAGTACTATTTTGCATTTGATTTATTCTCGTCATCTTCTTCTACCACTTGTTTGTTCAAAAGAGGACTTGAATCCTCGCGATTGTTATTGTTGCCGTAGGGTTAGGTTTTTGATTTGGGAATTTTGAAGTTTGCTTCAATTGTTTGGTTTGAGAGAAAGGGAAAAATACGAAAAAAGTTTCAAATAATTAATCAAAAATAAAATTATTTTGTTTATTTTTAATTATTAAAATTATTTTAAATATTACACGTAGCAAAAAAAAAAAATCGGTTTTTATTAAAAGAATTTCACGTCAAATTCATACCAATGAAAATTGGTTTTTTTATCTAAATATAGCTAAAAAAATATTTTTTTATCAAAATACCGTTCTTTTCAGATTAATTCCCAAAATTCGTTTTTTTTAAATCAATTGGGAAATCGCCATGGCGCATGGCGATTTCCCAACTGAAATTTTTAATTTTTTTTTAAAATACCAGTTGGGAAATCGCCATGGCCCATGGCGATTTTTCAACTAAAAATTTTCAATTTTTTTTCCCATTGGGAAATCGCCACCGTGGTTGGCGATTTCCCAAAAGGAAATTCACAATTTTAAATAATAAAAATTATATAAAAATTATATAATTTTAAATTTAAAAAAAATAAAGATTTAATAATTTTAATATATAATTTTTATCCATGGTGGTAGAAGTGTTCATGGGCCGAACCGGGCTCATGTATGGTATCAACACCACATTTGCTTGCCCGAGCCACGGTGGCAATTTTTCAACATTTATTTATTTTTTAATTTTATAAAATTATAAAAATTATATAATTTTTAATTTTAAAAAATAAAAATATAACAATTTACCAAAAATTAAAAAATTATATTGGTAATTAGGCCTGCTCATGGGCCGGGCCGCGACCCGAAATTTTTCAATTTCCTTGCCAAGGCCCTGCTCGCGGGCCTGAATTTAATTATTTTAATATATAAATAGTGATCCGGGCCTAGTCGGACGGGCTGCCCAGCCCATGAGCAGGTCTATCCGTAATGTCAATCGAATTCTTTCAACTTGTATTCGTAATAAATGGACCTCCGGGAGAAAGGCCAACCAGAGTGTCGTATTAGTACGTGCTTGGACAAGTGTTTTTGTAATTTTATTAAATAATAAATAATAAATTTTAAATAAAAATTATATAATTTTTAATTTAAAAAAATTTAAATAACAAAATTCAAAAAATTATAAAATATATAAAAAGATATTTTTAATAGTGAAATGGGCTTTCGGGTCGGCACGACTCGAAATGGGCTTGGGCAAGGGAAAAAATTTCGGGGCGCGGCCCGGCCCATGAACAGGTCTAATACGAATATAATTTTTTAATTTTTGGTAAATTGTTATATTTTTATTTTTAAAATTTAAAATTATATAATTTTATAAAATTAAAAAATAAATAAATGTTGAAAAATTGCCACCGTGACTCGGGCAAGCAAATGTGGTGTTGATACCATACATGAGCCTGGCCCGGCCCATGAACACTTCTACCACCATGGATAAAAATTATATATTAAAATTATTAAATCTTTATTTTTTAAAATTTAAAATTATATAATTTTTATTATTTATTAAAAGAATTAAAAAAAAAAAGTAAAACCCATGGCGATTTCCCAACTGATTTAAAAATAGCGGATTTTGAAAATTAATCTGAAAAGAGCGGTATTTTGATAAATAAATTTTTTTTGCTATATTAGAATAAAAAGACTATGAAAATTTGATAAAAAATCAAATAAAAAAAAATCAAAATTCACCTGTCAAATGTCATGTCAGTTACAGTACGGCAAAGTTAATAGAAGTTATTAATTGGATTGAATCAATTAAAATTTAATATACAAGGAGTTGATTATGATAAATTGAAATAGAGTGATTAAATTCGTCAACTCAGTATAGTAGAGAGATTGATCATGTAATTTGACCTAGTATTTATAATTATGTCTAAATAAAAAAAAATATAAATATAAAATAAATTTTTGAAATTTTAAAATAAAATTATAATACAATGATTAAAAAAACTTAATAAAGCAAAAAATTAAAAATAAAAATTTATTGAATTAAATGACTAAGCCTAATGAGTTATTGAGTTAAGAGTAAAAAATCATTTATATAAATGTATAGTGGATTTTATTTATAAATTTTTTCCTTCTAATGATTTTTTTTAAATGTAGCCAAATGATTTTTAACTTTTTTTTTTTTAATGTCACTTTATATTTATTTTAACTTATAAAACAAAAACAAAAAATCTTATATAATAATTAATTGTAGTATATTCAATACTAAATATTAAAATTATATCAATACTATATAAATTAGCTTTTATATATCATGGTTTTTTTAAAATTTTAAGTATTAATTGTTAAAGTTAAATCAATTAATTGATATTCTTTTAAAGTGTCTACTATTCACCATTTTAATTAAATATTTATTCAAGTAGTTTATATAATTAGATCTAATATTCTTATGTTAGTATTTATAATTATGTCCAAACAAAAAAATAAATAAATAGAAGAACAAATTCTTGAAATTTTAATTACTCTTAAAAAAATATATAATATAATAACTAAAAAACCTAATAAAGCAAAATTAAAATTTATTGGACTAAGTGACTATAAGAGCTCAATGATTAAGAGTAAAAAAGTCATTCATTTAAATGTTTAGTGGGCTTTATTTATAATTTATTTCTTTATAATGATTTTTTTTTTTACATGCAGCCCAATGATTTTTTATTTTTACTTTTTATTTAATTTAACTCACTTATAAAACAAAAAAAAAATCTTATATAATCATTAATTATATCTATATTCAATACTAAATACATAAATTTTAAAAATATAAGTATATAACAATTGCAAAATAATAAGAAATATCAAAATATACAAATTTTCTTTTATTCATACTATAATTAAATATATCGAACTTATATATTTAGCTTTTATTTGAACTTTTAGATTAAAAAATAATAGAAAATATTCAAATATAAAATATTAATACTCAATTTATAAAAAAAAAAATTATTATATAATTTATATTTATATAAATATTTATTAATTTTTAAAATTTTAATTTTAGTATTTTGTAAGTGAAATTAATTATTACATTCTAAATTAAAAAAGTGATTATAGCTTAAAAATTTTCAAATAACCGTCTAGGCCCGCCCGAACTCGAACCGATCCGAAAAAATCCGTATCCGAAATGGTCCGAACCTGAAAAAACCCGAATCTGAAGTTATCTGAATCCGAAAATATTCGTGCCCGAAATTATCCGAATCCGAAATGAATCCAAACCCAAAATAATTTGAATCCGAAAATAGCCCTATCCGAACCAGTCCGAACTGACCCGTTTGCCACCTCTAATAAATATCATGTTTTTTTTTTTAATTTTTTTATTATTACTTTAATTTTAGCTTTTTAGTAGTTTCATTGATTGAGTTTGTGTTTTGTTAACTCGTGACACCAACTCAATCATTTTTTTTTTAAATATTAATATAGACTAGAACTTGTCACACCCACGATGTGGGTTAAAAAAATATAAATTTAGATATAAATTTTGTGTTTTGAAAAGTAATGATATTTAAAATATATATATATATATATATATATATATATGGGTAATTTCTTAGGAGATGTTAAGAAAAGAGTGAATAGTTTTTTTAGGGTTGAGAAATTACATGAATTATAATGGGTAGTTTATTTTTGAGTTAGATAGTTTGTTTAAGTGGGTAGTTTTTTTAAAAATATATATAATTTTTTAGAAATAAATAAAAATATTATATAAAAATACATAATTATCTTTATTTTATTTTTTTTATACTTTCACCAATTGAGTTGGTGTCACTTGACTCGTGATTCCAATTCAATCACTCCCATTATATATATTATAAATACTGTCTTGCTAATTCCTATCTTTTTCCCATGTCAAACTATGAAAATATAAATACCATACACGTTATTAAATATGTCAATTTTAAATATGAATTTGATTCGTGTATTAAACGTATCGTGTCATGTTAAATGTATTTAAGCATAATGTATCGTGTTTATTGTATTATTTTCATATTTATTAAACATGTTTCCATATTTTTTTGTATTATAATTTTAAATACGAATGCGATACGTATATTAAATATATTATGTTTAAACATATCGTTTCATGTTTATTATATTATTCTTATATTTATTAAATGTATTCTTTTTATTTATTTTTTCGTTTAAAATTATCAGATTTATTGCAGCCAAGTCAACAGCAACGGTGGGGAAAATACAAATAAATCTACATGGGTCGGACGGCCCTTTATTGTTGTCATACAGCTATTACTTATCAGAGCTTAAGCTTCTACCTTTCTAAAGTTTTTTTTTTTTTTTTAAATGAAGAAAAATTATATAAACTACAGCAAAATTTCCTTTCTTTTGGCAAAAAAAAAAAAATAACAGTAAAACTTTTAAATCAAGTTCATTAGATTATAATAAAAAAAATATTAATAAAATAATATAATTACTAATTACACATGTCAATTATATGAACATGCTTATGGAATTAACAAAAAATTACTTAGGGCTAATTTAGCATTGGTATTGGAAAAAGCTTAGGTTGAAAAAAGCTCGAGTTGGAAAAAATGTGTTTATAAAGTGTGGTGAAAAAGTATGGTTTAAAAACTTTTAAGTGTTTAGCATTACTGTGAAAAAGTATTGTAGGAAATTGAAATATCAAAAAAAGATATGTTTAAAATAATAAAAGTGTAGAGATGTGAGGATAATAAAGTCATTTCATCCAAAAGCCAGCTTTTAAAGCTCAAAAGCTATATTTTTTGACTTTTTGATTTGGCTTTTCAAACCATGATTTCAACAGCATAAGCCAAATTTTTTTATCTGTTTAGCATTGCGTTTACGGTGAAAAGCAGCTTTTGAAAAGCAGCTTTTGAAGTCAAAAGCTGTGCCAGAAGCAATGCTAAACAAGACCTTAATCCATCACTCAGTGATTTGCAAACTCATTCCATAATTATTTATTGTATCAAATTAGCAAATATTTAAATTGAATAAAACAATAAAAAAAGCAGTATCAAAATAATTTTTTTTTTTTTTAAGAAAAAAAAAAGGGATAAAGAAGGTAGAACCACTGGAAGTTCAAACAACCAACTTTCAGCCTCACTTATGAATTTGCTGCAAATAGATAGAAGTGTAATTTTGAATTTCAGAAAATGATTTCAGCATGTAAATAGACCTGATAATTTTAGACAAGACACGAAAAAAATAATTAAAACAGGATACGAAAAAAATAACACGAACTCGACACGAATATACAAATATGTCAAAATCTATATAACACGAATTATTAACGTATAAAAATTTATATAAACATATAATACTTTAAATACGATTATGACATGTGAAAATAACACAAACAAAATACGAATATACGGATTGTTAGGTTTACCTGCAGCAGGCCAGCAACTTCCTCTTACTGATGGTATAAAAGTATCAGGAACACAGTATGAAAGCTTAGTGAAGAAATGGCAACAATTAAGGCATGTCAATAATATTTTAAAAACGTTTCAACAGTCCAAAAACTTCCTGCATCGACTAAAGAGATATCGAAATGTAAGACTGGGGCTAGCCTAATGTAAAACATTGCTGCTACACTCATTTTAACTGTCTATACAAAATTACCCTAATTTTACCAGAAATCAAAGAATTGATAATGCATACAAACTTGTGTCATCTGAACACCAAGAGAGAGATGCTTGAAAGAAGTCTAAAAATGAAAGGACCGAGGTAAGTGAAAGTAATACAGACACGAGGTTCCTGCCATACGGAGGAGGAAGCTCGATCTACTGCTGTTTGTCCCGTTTTGCCGCTGAACTCTCCCCGTCATTCTTGGGCTTCCCTGGTGCAGCCTTGGCCGGAGTTGAACGCTCGGACTGAGAGAAGAGAATCAAGATTTGCATGAGGAAGGTAACAATGGCCAAGCCAAATGCTGACAATGCAATGCCCTTCCATGAGGATAAAAGGGAAGACCATTGCAGAAACTTGACAGCCCCATAAGCCACAAGACATGCCCAAGAGGTAACAACCTGACCAAGAATAAGAATATTGTTAATCATATTTGTTGTTCCAGAAACAACTCTTAGAACACCAAAAAAACAAGACAATGCCACACTAACTGAAGAAATTCAAAATGAAGATTGGTTAATTTGACACAGAAAGAATCTCACCAAAAGAGACTTAATTGGCCGACCAATATCCTGCAATGGTTGGTCACTGAAAGTGTCCTCAGCTATATGTTTGTCCAACAACTTGTCCTATATGAGAAATCAAACAGAAACAAAACAATAAGTAGGAAACTAATGCATGAACTACTGCAAGCACAAGAATAAACATGATTAATCATTAAACATAAAAACACAAAGGTACAGTAATCCTTCTTTTCATTTTCAAGCATATAATTATCTCAGACATGCATGAAAGACCACCTAGAATATCACCTTGCTACAACACTAGATGAATAATACTCACCTTCTCCACAAACAGATCTTTACACCATTGTGAAACAGCCTCATCCGTTTCAGGCAGTTCCTTCATGAGGCGCCGGTTGATGTGTACATGCACCTGCAAACGAGTGAAAGAATATCTTAATCAGTTGAATAAACCCAATAGAACTCTAAGTCGTTCAATTATCAACTAAGATATTTAAGATCAATGACACTTGTAGGTTTAATCATCACAACTTCAAAATGACGTATATGTTTCAACCATAGGAAAATAAGAGGGAAAGGCAAATACTTTTTCAGCATGACCTAAGACTATTCTAAGTGAGTTGCTTCCGTACTTCAACCTAGCAACGCAACCAATTCCATGTTGCCATAAAGTAACTACAAGTAGTTAACTGATTCCTGACATTGCCCATGACCAACAAACTTGTTGGCCTTCACTCCAGGGATTTTAAAAGATCAGATAAAAGATGTGAACAAATTATGAAGCATGCTCTTCATTTCGTGTTGTCATCAGAGATATTTGACAGCACATTATGCCTTTAAACTCAGAATGAATTTCATGATAATGCAGAATTTAGAAGTGAAATCCTCAAGGAGACGTGCATCAATTTCTGCCCAAGGACATATCAATATGAAACAAAGCGAAAGCAATGTTAATATTCAAAATCGATAAATAATTATGCAAAAATATTTAACTTGCTTTACACAGTTAGCTTGAAATCTGACTTACCACAGAAGATTGCCCCCTGAAAAGTCTAAGCATTGTAGGTGAAGGTGAGCTTTTTGGAATAGCCACTGTCATATCATAAATGGCTGGGACAAATGAACGCATATGACTTACAGCTGAAACAAAACCCTGAAGCAACACAAATAATATTGATATTTCAGGCATATGTTCTTCATATGGAATTAGAATTAGTAAGGGCCTATAAGATGAGCGGCTATTAACAAAATAAAGAACTTCAGTATTACACACAAGTAAAACTACGTCCAACATGATTAACTCCTCAACTATAGGACCGGGTACATATGTGAGGGTGCACAGATGTATCAAGGCTGCCTTAGCATTGAACAACTGCGCCAAAGAAGCAAACTTGCATTGGCCAGAAAGTTAGTTTTTGGCAGGAGGTTGCAACAAAATCTACCTATAATTAAACAAAATACTCTAAGGTAAAGTTGAAATATTATAAATCTTACACTGAAAGAATGCTATCAACTTGAGTACCAAAACCTAAATTTAGGTACACGCACATACATACATACATACATACATACATACATACATACATAAAAAGATGACAAGAAATTCAAGAAAACCGGAGCAGCAAGAATCTGACCTTTGTACGAGGAATTAAAACATTTCTAGGTACAGGCAATCCTTGTGAGCTCGCATATTCTTGAGCTGCTAGAAGCTTTGCTTGCGTAAAGCGAGTTCCTTCTACAAAAAGTGCCAACCAAAAGGGCTGTGGGAAGTCCTTTAAACGTTGAAGGCCTTCCTGCAAATACAATTCCACAAGATTTTGACGAGATCAATAAGGTAGTTTAAAAACAAGCAAACAAGTAAATACAGCAATATTTATGGTCCATGTTTATGTGTATACCATATAGAGAGCATATGTAATTCTTGATACACATGCATCTACGAAATTAAAAGCAAACTTTTACCTTTAACGTATTTTCATCCTTGGCCCAGCTTCGTTCCAAAAATAGATACTCAGAAAACCACATTGACCAACCTATGACCTGCACATTCCAGACATGATTTTATTCTTCATAACTATGCAAAAGTAAAACCATGTTCGCTTCATTATAAAGAAACTTTAAAAATAAAATGTGACATTCACTAGTATGCAGTAAAACCAAAACACAGTGAGATGCCCGGATAGCAAGTAAGGCAAAAAAAATAAAGCTAGACTTCAATCGCTTCACTGCATAACCTATCATGAGAAAGACCGGCAGAAATTGTCACTATAAAGTACAAAACTAACTGTAGCAAGCTCATAATAGCATTTTCTTCATAATATTCTAATTCAGGTAAAAGAAAGTAGGATCCAAGTGTTAACAATCAGAAATTGAGCCAGTTGAACAAAAAAGGTTAGAGAAGAAAAGAAAAAAGAAAAAACTACTAGTTCAACAGGAGACCTGTTTCTCCATCAGCCAGACGAACTTCATGAATAAATATGACCATCTTCATAAAATACTTCAGACAAACTCACATCACACATGATATGCAAGCCAAACTTTGAACTCTAAGAATACTAGATTTTCAAGTTAACAATCCTACTCCAGTTTTAAAAGCAGAAGCTAATGTAACATAAAACAAAACTGAGGAACTTTGACTAGAGTGTCTCACCACTAGTCATCTTAATTTTCTTTTCTTTTTTTTCAAAAAAAAAAAATAGCATTTAAGTTTACTTGCTGCTCATTTGCTTATCTCATTAATTACCTACTGCGCTAATCACATGCCACATGTTTACACATATGAACATGTGTACTCGAGCATACACAAATGTGTATGATAATACCATGTACCTGACATCGTCATCAGCTATTACCATTCAAAATTGAAGACTAAATATAAATATCAGCTGAAACTAACAGAATAGGTAACAAACACAATCTCACGATTGAAAGTAGAAACTTCAAACGAATAACACCAACACATACCGGAAGGAATTTTGATGATTTCTTCATCACAGCTAATGTACTGCCAAGACAACCTGATCGCTGTCAAAAGCAAATTTAATTGTATCTTAGCCGCAGAAAGCATTTTAAGAGAGAAAAAAATTAAGTTAGAATGCCAAATAGTAAATTTCCAAGCAGTGCCGAATATTTTTTTTAATGTACATTTCAACTAAACAGTATGTAAGAAATTCTGAGTTGGAATACATTAATTACAGACCTGAGCCAAAATCCATCCAACTAACCAATCAATATCACTTCTGTGATTAGCTACGACAAGGGCATGTTCCTTACCTGAAAAATTTTACAATATCAGATGACAAGTAAACCATTCAAAAGATTTAGGATATAACAATACCCATTATCCATGTAACTCTAAGACCAAGATCTAAGTTTCTTAGTAGAGGAGATTGACGTTACCCATTAAATTGAAGCTTTCATGATCCGCGAAAACTTTAATCTACAAATAAAATGTATTGAAGATCAAAAGCTAATTTTTAGGAGTCCGCTAAAGATATGACATCCATGGTACCAGTTCTTTTTCCACATTAAAAAAGTTGGCTCAATAACAGCCAATAATTAACAACTCATTCATATAACATATATTAGCCCTTAGAGAAGATAGTAAACTTCACAACAATAGTTCAACTCATATTTGCGTAATTATCTAGATGAATTGACAACGCACCAATCTTTAAGCCTATGGACACCAAAAATACTAGTTGGGCAAAAAGCTTTCATCTAACTAAAGCCTACCTATACTATAAAGCATTTAGGCATTCAATCATCATAAACTTCCGTCTCATATTTCAGCATTAAACTACACTATGTCAGAAAGGATTTCAGCATTAGACTATACCATCTTCAAAAATGCACAAAAAAGTAATATCTACTGATTAAAAACATTATTTTAAACAACTAAATAAAGAGCTCATTAACACCTTAACTCCCGCCCACCAATCAACAAGCCATACGAGTTCCAGCCACAACAACTCTGCCACCACCCGATTGATCTTTCTATACGTGTTCTTGGACAGTGGCCGAATGAGAACAAAGCATACTGCCTAAAAAAAGCATCACATTGTATAAGATTGAAAATGGTCATTGACAAAGAGATCCAAAAAAACAAGATTTACACACCAGCCAATGAATCAAACTGAATCAACTTGTCTAACACAGTAAATTCTGATTGCTACAAAAGCAAAGGCAACAAAAATGGACTCTTAAATCCCATTTTTAGCATTAAAATGTATCGTGAAAAAAGGTAAGCAAACAAGGCAACAAAAGCAGAAGCTTGTATAAGCTGAAATCAAAGACCCCAATTTAATTTTCTTTTTCCTAAATTTTATTAGCTCAGAAGTAAAGTAGATTCAAAACCTAGATGTACATGCAAGCTCATTAATAATCTCAGCTCAAACAGATAAAATTAAAAAAGAAAAAGAGAAATACATTTACCGGCATTTTCTTTTAATGCAAACACAACAAATTTGAAAATAAAAAATAGAAACCCAGAAAGCAAAAATTACTAGAGAAAAGAAGAAAAAAAAACCCACTTATTCAATCAAATCAAAAGATAAAGCAAATCCCTTAAGAAGTTAAAACAAAACCGAATCTATCCAACAACAAAAAAAAAAACCCAAAAAGGAACCTGAATGAGATTGACAACGAGGCCGGAGATGAAGAAGAGAAGGCCCACTGGGACGATGACAGTTGCCGCTGCAATCGCCATGTACACCACCACCACTCGAGCTCTCGAAATTCGTAGAAAAGGGTGGGTATGGAGTGAGATTTTAGATTGATTGATTTAGAAACAGGGAAGATTGCAGTAAATCTTTCCTTTCCTTTTTTTTTTTATTATGAGAATTGATTTATATATAAAGAAGAAAAAAAATGAATTAATAGTGTTGTGAAAGTGTGTGAAGAGATAGAAGAATAGAAAATGACATACTGACAAAAAACCGATGAAGGACCCATGCCATAATAATTTTTAGATTTTTTTTTTTTTTTTGGGATAAGTAATAATTTTCAGATTTCTCATTTATTAGGATTTCCTTTTAAATAGTATTAAATTCATTTACTGTAACTTGTTAGTTGTTACTTGCGGTTGGAGATGACAATTAAACGGGTTTAAATTGAATTATTTATTTAAAATTTAATTTTTTTATATTATAATTTTTTTAATTTGAATTGAATCATTTTGAATTAATATTTTTTTAATATTTTTAAAAATTGAAAACAAAAAAATTAGCAAAATTTTTCTTAAATTGTAGTAAAAATAACGATGATAATGATAACATTTAAATAGTTTGTTATTTATTCTTTTTTTTAACCGACAACTTTTGTCTTTTTTTTTTTCTTTCTTTTTTCAATAAAAAAAATTGTATCTAAAAAATAAACAGGTTATTTCAATCTTAACCGACGTGCCGTACGGTTGATACCTTTAAATGTTCACTTGAAGTCTCCAGACTCCAAGTAGCTAATCTTGAAGTCCCCAACTATATTTAATTTTTAAAAAATATATTTTAAAAATATAATATAATATTTATTTTTATATTAATATTTTCATATATTTTAAAACTAAAATCAAATAATTTATTTTTATTAATAAAATAAATTCTCTTGTTTGTTCACCTAGTTTGAATTTGTTCAAATAACCTTAATTGAGCCAAATTCAAATCTTAGTAAATCGTTCAATATAAACTTACTTACGGATCGACAGTCCGACAGGTTCGACTCGTATTGGGCCAGGTCTGGACAGAAAATTCTTATTCCGGCCAAGCTCGGAATAGTATTTTAGATATTAGAATAATTATTTAATTTAATTTTGATTATAAAAATATTAATAAATTTTATTTTTTTATTTTTTAAATAGGATGAACAGTGCTCACGAGTCGGCGGGTCCGCCCAGGGCCGAGCCTGGGCAAGGATCGTGAAAAATTTTTGGACCTCGGTCCGACCCATGAGTTCCTCTAGTTCAATCCATTGACAGATCTATCTCTAAAATATTCAAATTATATTAAGAGAGGTTAAGAATTATAGTTTTTTCATAATGGTCCAATTATTGGGTGCTTATAAACATGGATAAGTTTTATCCATTGTCCCTAACTTTTTATTTAACTTATGCTTTAATCTTTAATCTTTGAATTATTACATTTGATTTTATAACTTTTTAATTTGATCCTTTTGTGAAATAATTTGTCAACACAAACCTAACATCTATGTTGTAACTTACATGGCACATCATATGATCTTAGCATGTAGCATGGATATTTTTCTTAATTATTAATAAAGAAATTTGATAAAAAATCAAAATAAAATTACTTTAAAAACTTAAAAATTTCCAAATAGATCAATTTAAAAGTTAGAAACCGAAGTGGAACCAGAATATAAAACTTAGGAATCATGGATAAAATATACCATGTAAGCATATGTTAAGATTAGATAAATTTCTATTTAAAAATATAAAATTTTATTTAATGTATAACTTTCACCAATTTCAAGAAAAATATATATTAATTGCAATTTTTTATAAATATCATTTTAATATGTGCTTATAAACACTTTTTCACATTTGCTTTTTCGTTATACTCGAATTCAAAATTACCCATTATTAAGACATGTTAATTGAATCAAACAACCACTAATTCCTACTCAATAAATCTTTGATGTTGATATTCTATACTTTTCCATCTTCTTATTAATCTTTCTTCCTTCTTTGCCTTGGAAAACACAATACACACGTATTGGTCTATAATTTTTATAAAAGCCCTTTAATAATCTCTTTAATTAGCAAAAAAATCTTTATGTTTCGATGTTATTAAGAAAGATTATTGATATCATTATCTTGTGTCCTTGTCAATATTAATGTTGCACTATGATTCAAAAAAAATGTGCACTAACGTGTGACACGAATGTAATTATATATATATATATATATATATACTAGATTAAATTACACCCACTCTATGGGTGAAAAAAAAAATTTAATGAAGTGGTAATTTTTTTAAAAAATAATAGTTTTTTAAGTAGGTGGTAGTTTTTTTTTTTTTAATTAAGTGATAGTTTTTTTTAAGAGAGTGGGTAATTTTTATTAAAAAAAACATATTATTATATAAAAAAAAATTTAAAAGACATAAATACCCTTATAATATTATTATTTGATTTATAAAATTTATTTTTTAAGTAATTTCACCAACTGAGTTGGTGTCACTTGACTCAGTGACACCAACTCAATCATTCTTTTTATAATAATATAGATGTTGCATTAAAGAATAGTAGAGTAATTTTATACAACAAAAATTAATTTATTTTGTAAACACTTAAGTTTTTCCGGACTTATTTTGATCAAAATTGGTGATGGTTTGAGTAAGGAGTTTGTTTTTGCACATCATTGATTCCTAAATAGTCCCAAATCTTATATAAATATATAAAAGTCAAAGCCTTTGGCAAAAAAGGAAAATATTTAATACCAATGGTATATTCTCTTGATATGTGGACGGTCTAAATTGATGTTGTCATGTGCCCATTAATCAATTAAAATTTTTACATTGATTGACTAACGAAATTAAATCTACCATTTGCTATATACTCTGACAAGTTGATTAATTTAAAAAAAACTATTTTAAAAGACAATTTTTAATTAATCACCCACCAATTACGTTAAAAAAAATTATAACTTTTGTGTATCTACATTTATAGTATATAAAAACTTACTTTGATTAGTATTATCTTCTTTCTACTTAAATCAAGATAAGATAAATTTTTTTTGGAAAACATGAAAATCACGTTACTTTCATGCATTGAGTTGATTCACCGACATGAATAATTTTACTATTTGGCATGTGATATCTTTCATTTATGACATGTGTCCGTTATTTAATATTTTTGTTTAATTTGATTTGATTCTAATCAAACTAATTACATTTATATTTAATAGCTTAAATCTATCTCAATTAATTTTAATTTTTAATTTGATTTGATTATGACCAAATATAATTAATTTTAATAGTTAAATCTCTCTCAATTAATTTAAACTTTTTTTTAATAATAAAGTTCAATACTATAAATATTAGTTGTTTTAGATGGTTGATTGATTAACTAAAAGGGGTTCAACCAAGAAGAACTATAATGTTTGATCATGCTCCAGAAAACTATTCACATAAGTGTTAGCAGATGAGTTGAGAATTGGTTCTCTCATAATAGTTTAGTTCCAAGTTATATTGTTGTATGCCCTATCCATTTTCAATTGCTTTTCCCACACTTTCCATACTTATTTACATAATTTTTATTTTAGGGGCTATTCCTACAATGTAAATAGATTTTATTTGTTTTTATGCAAATTAAATATAAGGCATCGAACGTCTACTTTAATATTTTGATTTCATTATGTATCTTTTTTCTTTTTTCTTTTTTCTTTGTTTGATGCAATGCACAAGGTTAGTATACTTTTTTTTTGTTATGTTTGACAATCTATGTTCACTCATACATACTTTTTTAGTTGTTTCATATTTTTTTGTTTATTTAACATTTTTATTTTTATTATTCTCTTTTGTAATTGTAATTGTCATTGTCTATTTTTATTATTTGATATGTAAAGGTCATTCTCTATTTTCTATATGCAGTGTTTTATTATCACTAATTTATTTTGTTTACAAATATATCAATATTCAAATTTTATTTTTTCATTACTTATTTCACATTGCCATTAAAATATATAACTAATAAATTTACTAATTTTATTATAATTATTTTTTTATAATATATAATTATATATCCATGCATCGCACGAACTTAAAATTAATTAAACTTAAAAATTCAAGCCCTAATTCTCGAAAGTCAAACTTAATCAAATTTTAGATCAAACTTAACCAAAACTTGGTCAAATATGGGTCAAATCTAATCAAACCACACATTTATTGTCAAGATCCGAACATTTAATCATCCATTGATCGAAACCCCAAATTTTGAATTTTTATAACTAAATCAAACCTAGCTCAAAATTGGTCAAATCCTAAAAATCAAATCGACTCGTACTCAAGCTAATTTTGGTTAAATCTTTCATCAAGTCATGGACTAAATCCCCAAACTTGAAACCAAGAATAAAGCTTCATTTGGATGGGCACGTGAGATTAAAAACAACGGTGGAGGTAAGATTAATTACTGTAACGGTGAGATTGGATATTGTAATGGTGAGATTATAATCAGCGGTAAGATATGTATTTGGATGCAAAAGCAACGGTGGCGGTAAGGTGAATTATAGTAAAAAGAAAAAATTATCATTAAAGGCTTTAGATTAAAATGTGTATATTTATAATAAATAATTATAAAAATATTAAAATTATATTTATGATAAATAATAAAATATATATTAAAATTATATTTATGTTAAATAATAATTAAAATTATACTTATGTCAAAAAACAAATTAAATAAATTAAATAAATGAATAAATGAATAATATTTTAGAAAATAATGAAAATATTATTTATGTAATTATTTATTTTTAATTAATAATAAAATAATAAAATATATATGTATTAATTTATTGTATATTACTTAATTAAAAGATATTAAACAAGGGTAAAATTTGAAAAATGCCCTCCACCGGATCTCAAAGCTCCAGTGAAAAAAAATAGCATCAGTGCGATGAAACACTGTTCACCGTATTGATGCCATGTTATCCCAATGGGTATATTGGTGCGATTGAAACAAAAAAATATCTTAATCACACCGTAACGTGATCTCGTTTGATTCCAAACGGACCTAAAAAATAAACCTTTAAAATCAAAGTCCAAATTCTAAAGTCAAACTCCAAAAAAATTAGATAAAACTTGGTCAAACCTCAAAACTCGGGTCTTGCATGAAAATCGAGATCTTAGTTTGGTTCTCTTAAATCCAAAAATAAAGGGCAAAATAAAATAGAGAAAAATAGGGGAAAAATGAGAGAGATAAAAAGAATTATGGGGACTACACATGCCACCTTACACAGTCAGTACCACCAGCTGCACATGCAGCGAAATGGTGAAAAAAATCATTTTGACCTTTCATAAATTATGAAAAAATGATCCAAGGGTTCAAAAGACTTGTCTAGGGAACTAAGAAATGAAGAAAACAATATATATATATATATATATATATATATTAAAATTTAACCCCTGATGGAAAATTGATCTAATGGCTCTTAAATTGGGTTTTTTTTTTTGGCTTAAATAGGAAGAGGTAAGGATTTTGAAGGAAGTTTTTTGGGAAGTGTATGGTTAGGCCAAAAATTGAAAAAGAAAGGTAAGCTTTTTTTTTAAAAAAAACTTGGAAACTTTGAAAGATTGTAGCTTTTGGTTTTTTTTTTGTTATTGATTGTGCGCAAGTTTTCAAAACCTCCTTTATGTTTTTTTTTTTTTTTAATTTGATAATAAAATAAGAAGTCTTTTGTTCTAAAAAATTTGAAAGTCTTTTGAAAACATGGAAAATGTTAGTGTTTAAAAGAGTTTTGAGGTTTCAAATAAGGTTTCTAAGTTGAATTTCATTTTTTTTTTCGATTTGCTGTCCACGAAGGTTAAATGCTTAATTCTTTGGTTTATATTTTCATATTTTGATCCTAAAATAGTGTTTTTTAAAAAAAAATCTAAAAACTTTTCAAAGCATGAAAAAATGAATTGTTTAAAAGAGCTTGAGGGGTTAAAAAACTAGTTTTAGGTGGAGTTTTCGGTTCATTTTTGTTTGTTGTAGGGCTGTAAATGAAACATTTGTACTCGCAAGTTACTCGAGTTCGAACTTGAAAAAAACTCATATTCGATTCGGTCATTATCGAGCCGAGCTCGAACTATCGAACGAGTCAAGTTCGAGTATCTTAATACTCGATTAGAGTGGCTTGCAAGTCTAATCGAGTTTTTCATTTTATAATATATATTTTTTAATATTAATTTACTATTTTACACCATATATATATATATATATATACTTAAAAACCCAAAACCTATTTTTTTTTTTCTCTTTGTCTTCCTCTCACTCACTCAGCCGCTCCACCTTCTCTCCCCCACAGTCTCACTCTCACCTTCTCTCCGTCACAAGTTGGACTCTGCCTCGTCCATCTTCATCTCCTTTCTCATTCCTTCTCTCCGTCACGTAATATTGATGGTGGAAGAAACACAATTTTATGAGAAGTCTGTTACATCATCAACTGTGAGTTGGTCTTCATTGGTTTTTAATTTGATAGTATATATTTTACATACTGCAAAAACTTGTTAAATTTATACAGCTCAAAGGGAAAAAAACCTGGTGAAAAATCCTTTCTTCAGATATTAGTTTCTTGTACACATGGTAGCAATTTTGTGTAAAGTTCTAACCTTTCATTATAATGTCATTATTTGACTCATTTTCAATTTTTTTGAAAAACAATGAAGTCAGTTGTTTGGAGGTTCAGGTGCTGAATCTTTTGTGCTAAATGTGCAGATCAAGTGTTATATGCAACCATTGCCAATGCCATAGTTGTGGTGTTTTCCACCGTGACATTAGGAGCTCAAATCATCTTTAAAAAAATATATATTATTTAAATGCAAAAAATTTTTTTTTTATATAAAACGAGTTCGAGTTTGAGCTCGAGTATGTAAATTGAGTAAACGAGCTTAATCGATCCGAGTTCGAATAATTCGATTTTATCTCGAGTCGAGCTTGAAAAATAGTATTCGATCGAGATCGAGCCAAGCTTCGAGCAACGAGTATCGAATCGAGCATCGAACTTTGCCATTTTGCCAAATGAGTTCCAATTCCAGATCTTTCTTCACCAATCTCTTCCAAAAATTATAAAACTTAGATCTGAAAGTTTTCATAATTTTCTGAGCTCGTTTGTTACTTTTCCCAAAATTATCTTTGGGATTTTCCGAGATTGCCCTTCAACTTTCGAAACCTCGATTTTACTCAAAACGGGTCCAATTTTTTTATTTTCTTTTTCCAATTCCTTTGTAATATATTGAATTTGAGTTTGTCCGAAAACGCCCAATTTTTACGGTCAAATTTCCCTTTGATTTAGTTTTTCCTTTTTCAAACTCGAGAATTTTCTTGTTTTTTCGTTTTTGCCCTAACCGGCTATTCCTTGGGATCCACTTCAAACTGGGTCTTGGGTTATCTTTGTTTATTCATCCTTTATCAAGTGGGGGCTTCAATTTCACCGAATTGGGCCATCTTTGAAGTTTTCCCTAAATTTGTCGTATTAGGTCTTCCCCTACACTGAATTTTCACAACCCATCTTTCAAACTCTATATCTTTCGTTGAAGACCTCGGATTATCAAAATTCTTTCGCCATTGTTTAATTCAACTTCAAATTTTGATTTTGATTAAGAGTTGACTTTTTAGTGGTTGACTTTTTGGGGTTGACTTTTTTTAGTTGACCTTTTGTGCTGACCTCCGAAACAAAGTCTTGGGGACCCATCTATGAAACTGTGGAAGTCTCTTTGCGTTCCGGGAAGTTGAAAATGATAATTTTCCTGGTTTAAGGGAGCCCGAACAAAATTTGGTGCCTACAGCTGTCCCTCTTTGACTATTGTTGAGAATCAGGAATTAGGCAAAGATAAAATAGACAATAATTTTGTTCGGTTAGTGAAATCACATATGCAGATAAGAGGGAGGATTCATTCATTTTTCCTTTTTTGTTCCTTTTTTGTTCATTTTTTATTTTTATTTTTTTGTAAACTGTAAAATAAAATAAAATAAATTTGTCCTTATTAAGTTCCTCGACTAATCAAGGATCGACCCGTCTTAAGAAAACGAGTTCGATTTGCAAGAGAAGATAATACCTCGACGGAAATCCCGAGGCCTTACCTCATCTTGGTGCAGCTTTGTTTGAAACATACGATTTGTCCTTAACTTGAGTTCCCTGACTAATCAAGGCTCGACCCGTCTTAAGGAAACGAGTTCGATTTGCAAGAGAAGAAAATACCTCAGCAGATATCCTAGGGCCTTATCTTATCTTGGTGTGTGTCGCAACCTAAAAAAAAATAACGACGAGTCTCATCGCAAGACTTTATTATTCGTTAGGCGTGACATTAAAAAACAAAATCGAGGAAAAGTCGACTTAATTCCTCTAGAAAAATGAAGGTTTTGAAAATGACCTTAAAAAAGACATGGAGTCGCCACCAATCTTTTTTAGCAAGGTGTGATCGGCCACCTATTAAAACCGGTTTTATAAAATATTTTAAAAATTAATTAAAACATTTTAAAAACCAATTTCAAGTCTGCGTTTTAAACCAGAGAAATCAAAGAAGCGGGTTCGGGAGTCGGTTACGTGTGGGGAAGGATTAGCACCCCCACAACGCCCGTATAAATCGGTACCTTATTAATCATGTGTTATCTCAAGTCTCGGTAAAAAGTTGGTTTTAAGTTTAGTATTTCAAGTTAATTCCCAATTTAAAGAAAAATAATTCCATTTTTATTTGAAAATGATCCGGAATTTATAAATTCAAAATTTTCCTATATTCCCCAACAAACGTGGCAAAATATAGAAATTTTTATTAGTTTTGGAAAACTTTCCGAATCATTCTCTTTTTTTGAAAGAAAGATATTCCTTTATTAATGATAATTGATGATATTCCCTCCAGCAAACCCGGTAGAGAACTCATGAATTATTTTAACTCGGGAATATCTTTATTTTTATTGAAAACCATTATCTTTTTTAAAACATTTAAAATAAATGAATATGTATATGCATGACATAAATAAAATGACATAGCAAAATCTAAATAATATAATGCAACCTAAATGTCATGACACATAGAAATTATTATGGCAAGAATCACATATTACATAAAATGCATGAATATAAAAATGCAATGCATGAAATGTATTTTTTCCTTTAATTAAGGAAATCCGTATATCTAAAAAGATATCCGGCTACCTTAGGAAAATATGTCAAATTAAATATTCTAAAACCAAAATACTTTGTGATTGTTTGAAAACAATTTTGAAAAGCTTGAATTAAAAATAAAAACTGGGCTAAAATTTTTTAAATGGCTCTAATTTCCTAAGTTTAAAAAATCCGGACTTGACTACCCTTAACCCGGGATTTGAAAAACCATTTTTAGAGTTTAAAAGGCTTAGAAATCACCCTAAGTCAGTAGCTAACCCTCCTAATCAGCCCACTCTAAGTAGATTAACCAAAACAGAAAATTGGTTTTTCTTTAAATTCAATTCTGACTCCACTGTCCAGTTTTAATCCACGATTTTTTACCCTATTTTTAAAAATTCCAAAAATTCTAAAAAAAATACTGGAGACTCAGGACATGTAAAACTATACGAGAAAAAATCGGCTTAATTTTTTGATCAAAGATGAATTCCCAGAAAAATCATAGATGTACGAGTTTTTGGAGGAGAAAAAAAAAACTGTTTTGTTTTTCTTTAAATTCAATTCTGACTCCACTGTCCAGTTTTAATCCACGATTTTTTACCCAATTTTTAAAACTTCCAAAAATTCTAAAAAAAATACTGAAGACTCAGGACATGTAAAACTACATGAAAACAAATCGGCTTAATTTTCTGATCAAAGATGAATTCCCAGAAAAATCATAGATGTACGAGTTTTTGGAGAAGAGAAAAAAAAACTGCTTTGCCAACACATTTTTGCTTTTGATAAAATCATTTAAAAACCAAATTAAAAATATTTGAAACTCATAAAATGACTTGAAAGCAGTAGCTAGGACTCTTTGAAAGTTAGATAAAAATTGGCTAAATAAAAAAAATCACAAAGGTAGAGTAATCAATTTGACAAACTTAATTTTCCACAAGTGTGCTCAAGAGAGCATGATCTTGAACCATTAATTGGCTCAAGTCATTATTCAAGTGGCATGAACATGAAATGCATGAAACAATGCAGCAAACATAATGCATGAAATGCATGGATCTAAACCTAAATGTAAGGAAAATGCATGACACAAATAATATGGCCTAGACCTAACATGAACTTGCATGGCATTTAATGTAACCTAGACCTAAGACATGCATGGCATTTTCACAAACACAAGGCATGCTTAATTCAAAAATCCAACCAAATATCATGCAAATGCAAAAACCTAACAACTAGCATGACAAAAATACAACACACAATGCAAAACACATGGAGTAGCCAAATGGCCCCAAGCTTCAACAAGCATGGCATTTTCACAAACACTTGGTATGCTAGCATGAAAAACTAAGTCATAACACAAAAATCACACAAGCATTTTCACAAACACCTAATATACTAAATCTAAAACATGCTCAAATTTAAACAACATAAAAACAGAAAATAAAAAATGCAAAAACATGATATCTAAGACATAAATGGCAATAAACAAAGCAACCAAATTAAATATAACTTAAGAACATGAAATAACATAATATTTAAAACATCAAAAATAAAGAAAATAGCATAAACAATATGGTAAAATGAATCAAAAACAACAACTTAAAATAAATAATGTAGGCCATTTGGCCATGGTGAGTTTATTGTAAAAACAAAATGTAATAAAAATATACTTAAGAAAGGAAATGAAGGAAGAACAAGAAACATTATTTTAAAATGAAAACTCACCAAGTAGCTTTTGAACGGATTAAGCTATAAACCCTCAGAGTAGCTTTTGAACGGATTAAGCTACGAACCCTCAGAGTAGCTTTTGAACGGATTAAGCTACGAACCCTCAGAGTAGCTTTTGAACGGATTAAGCTACGAACCCTCAGAGTAAAACACTATGACTCACCACCCGGATAATCCTAATACAAGTGTATAGACTATCTCACAAGGGGTAGTGGGTGATTTCAACCAAAGGCCAAGACTCCTTATTTATAAGGTGAGCACCTCCTTGGCTTGACATTACAAAGGGATGTGGGATTGGGACTTAGGCTCAAAAATGAAAATCTCTAACTTAACTCTTGATTTTTAATCACTTGATTGAAAAAATCCTAAGCTTCCTCCTTCCTTTGGGCTTGGGCAGGCCAGCACTTCTCTTTTCCAGCCCAGCTCTGATTTTTGAAAGGCCCAAAGAAGCCCTTTTCGGTTGCTTGGGTGAAACGACCATTTTGCCCCCCCGAATGCAAAATAAATATCAAACGGACTCCAAATTCAATTTTTATTTTTTTAATGCTTCCAAAATAATAAAATATTGAGTTCTGGAAGTTTTCAAAATTATCCGAGTCCGTTTGCTATTTATTTGGATTTTTTCTTCCCAAAATGTCCTTTTATGCCCCTACTTTTTACCATTTTTTAAACGAGCTCCAAATCAAGATTTTTCTTCACCAATCTCTTCAAAATAATTAAAAAGTGTGATCTGGAAGTTTTCATAATTTTTGGAGCTCATTTGGTATTTTTTCGGGATTTATCGGCTTGAATTACTGCATAGGAGGCCCGGGATTTGGCCATTTTGCAAACGAACTCGGAATCAAGATTTTCTTTCGCCAATCTCTTCCAAATAATTTAAAAATGAGATTTGCCAAATTTCAGAATTTTTGGAGTCCATTTGCTATTTTTCCGGGATTTATCTTTTTGAATTACTGCATTAGAAGCCCGGGATTTGGCCATTTTGCAAACGAACTCGGAATCAAGATTTTCTTTCGCCAATCTCTTTCAAATGATTTAAGAATGAGATTGACAAATTTTTCAGAATTTTCGGAGTCCATTTGCTATTTTTCCCAAATTTTTCCAATTTTGCCCTTTAACCTCCGAAACCCGGTTTTGCTCAAAACAAGTCCGATTTTCAGATTTTCTTCAATCTGAGCCTTGCACCATCCTTTTTAATCATTCCTCATCCATTGGGGGCTTTGGTCTTACCAATTCGGGCCATTTCTGTGATTCTTCCCGATTTCACCGAAATCCACTAAAAACTCTAATTCTCGGTTTTCTCCCGGATTGACTTTTCTTTCTGTTTTTCTTGCAAGTGACTTCTCCATTACCCGTAGTCAGTGCTTATATTTCATTTGGAACCTTCAATTTCGACCAGTTTGATCGTTTAAGCACTTTTCCCCAAATTTCTCGGATTAGGGTTTCTTTTCTACTGAATCTCCAAATCCCAACTTCCGAACTCCATATCTTTCAATGTAGACCTCGGATTATCAAAATTCTTTCTCCATTTTTCAATTGAACTTAAATTCTTGATTTTGAAAGTGGGTTGACTTTTTCAGTAGTTGACTTTCTGGGGTTGACTTTTTCGGGGTTGACTTTTTTTCAAGTTTGACTTTTTATGCTCGCCCTCTTAAACTAAGTCTCGGAGTACCACCTGCAGGATGAAAACAGTCTTTTTATACTCGGAAACATCAATATAGGAAGAAAACATACCTGTTAAGTGGCCCGGACAAAATTAGGTGTCTACAGCTGCCCCTCTTTGGCTATTGCTGAGAATCAGGAATCAGGCAAAGATAAACCAACACTAATTTTGTACGGTCAGTGAAATCACATGGAAAGGAAAGGGGTTTTTTTTTTTCATTTCTTCATTCATTTTTGCATTTTCCATTTTTTATTTTCTATTTTTTCATTTTTTCTATTTTTTTTTCTTTTTTTTTTTCAAAATTATTTTTTTTTGAAAACAGTAAATTGAAGATTTGTCCTTAAATTGAATTCCCTGACTAATCAAGGCTCGATTCGTCTTAAGGAAACGAATTCGATTTGCAAGAAAGGAAACGACCTCGACGATGTTCTCGGGGCCTTAACCTTTCTTGTTCTCAGCTGTGTTTAAAATTCTGGATATCTCCTCCAGAAGCTTCGGCTATCACCACCAAAGTCTTGCTCATTTTTTAAGATGTAAAAATTCTGGGTATCACCTCCAGAAGCTTCAGCTATCACCACCGAAGACTTTCTATCTTTTCAAAGGATTTTAAAACTCTGGATATCTCCACCAGAGGCTTCAGCTATCACCACCGAAGTCTTGCTCATTTTTAAAACTGTAAAATTCTGGGTATCATCTCCAGAAGCTTCAACTATCACCACCGAAGACTTTTTACCTTTTCAAAGGATTTTAAAACCCTGGATATCTCCACCAGAGGCTTCAGCTATCACCACCGAAGACTTGTTCATAATAATAAAAAATAAAAAAAGTACCTCGATGATGATCTCGGGGCTTGAGAAGCAAACAAGTTCGATTCTACATGACAGCTTTAAGAGATGATGCAAATGCTTCATGATGCAAATGCAAATGTCTTTTGTTGATGCAAACGCTTCTTGATGTAGATGCAAATGACTTAGATTGGTGCAAATGTCTATTATGCAAATGTAAATGACTTGATTTGATGCAAACTTTCTTGATGCAGATTCAACTAACTTAGATTGATGTAAATGCTTCTTGATGTAGATGCACATGTTGAATAAAATTTTGGATAACTCCTCCAAAAGAAGATTTCTCATTTTTCAAAATTCTAAAACCCTGGATATCTCCACCAGAGGCTTCAGCTATCACCATCGAAGTCTTGCTCACTTTTAAAACTGTAAAATTTCGGATATCCCCACCAGAAGCTTTGGCTATCACCACCAAAGACTTGCTCAATATAAAATTCTAGATAACTCATCTAGAAGAAGATTTCTCATGTTTCAAAATTATAAAACCCTGGATATCTCCACCAGAGGCTTCAGCTATCACCACCGAAGACTTATTCACTTTTAAAAACTGTAAAATTCTGGATATCCCCACCAGAAGCTTTGGCTATCACCACCAAAGACTTGGTCATTGTAAAATTCTGGGTAACTCCTTCAGAATAAAATTTCTCATTTTTCAAAATTATAAAACCCTGGATATCTCCACCAGAGGCTTCAGCTATCACCACCGAAGACTTGTTCACTTTTAAAACTGTAAAATTCTAGATATCCCCACCAGAAGCTTTGGCTATCACCACCAAAGACTTGCTCATTGTAAAATTCTGGGTAACTCCTTCAGAATAAAATTTCTCATTTTTCAAAATTATAAAACCCTGGATATCTCCACCAGAGGCTTCAGCTATCACCACCGAAGACTTGTTCATTTTTAAAACTGTAAAATTCTGGATATCCCCACCAGAAGCTTTGGCTATCACCATCAAAGACTTGCTCATTGTAAAATTCTGGGTAACTCCTTCAGAATAAAATTTTTCATTTTTCAAAATTATAAAACCCTGGATATCTCCACCAGAGGCTTCAGCTATCACCACTGAAGACTTGTTCACTTTTAAAACTGCAAAATTCTGGATATCACCACCAGAAGCTTTGGCTATCACCAGCAAAGACTTGCTCATTGTAAAATTCTGGGTAACTCCTTCAGAATAAAATTTCTCATGTTTTAAAATTATAAAACCCTGGATATCTCCACCAAAGGCTTCAGCTATCACCACCGAAGACTTGTTCACTTTTAAAACTGCAAAATTCTGGATATCACCACCGAAGACTTGCTCATTGTAAAATTCTGGATATCCCCACCAGAAGAAAATTTCTCATTTTTCAAAATTATAAAACTCTGGATATCTCCACCAGAGGCTTCAGCTATCACCACCGAAGACTTGTTCACTTTTTAAAAACTGTAAAATTCTGGATATCCCCACCAGAAGCTTTGAGAAATGATGCAGATGCACATGTCTTTTAAAAAGGTGCTCATGCTTCATGGTGCAAATGTAAAATATTTCTTAGTGCAAATGCAAATGGCCTGGATTGATGCCCATGTTTCATGATGCAGATGCCCCTACTAATTGTGTTCATGTAACTGGTTTATGAATGGTGTAACTACAATTACCACACAATAATGAAAATGCAATGATTCTAGAAATGATGCAATTGCTTGAGATGACACAAATGCGAATTCCATGAAGAATGTAAATGTAAAGGTAAAATGCAGATGCTTATAGAATAATGCCAATGCAAATACCCATGAATGATGCAAATGCTTGCCGACACTGTGCAGATGCAAAAGCTCGATAAAGAGATGAGTGCTCATGAGTGATGCAAATGCCCCCGGTTGTTTTTCTAGACTTTGGCTTAGCCTCTCAAATTCATTTTTCCTCTTCAAATCAGAGTATATCTTCAATTCATTTTGGCTATTCTCTTTGCCCCAACAGTTTTCAAACTTTCATCAACAGAGATCTGAATTGGGTTCGATATCTTCTTCTCATATCTGGAAGTCAGGACCTATCCTGGCAGTTCTATATCTTTGGGTTAGAAAAATCCTTGTCTCATGTCAACATCAAAGATGGGTATTTCAAAAATATTTTTATTTTCCCTTTTTGAAAAACAATTTTGCTTATTTAAGGAAAACTTCTAAGCCAAAAATTTTAACTCCACAGTGTATGATGTACAAATCTTTTGATGACTGATGATCACTGTTAGAAAATTCTCTAAGTATTAATCTGGGTTTTTTCAACTGGGATTGGCAAGGCTTGGTATAACAAGATTCTGGCTTTTCCAGGAAAACTTCACAACAAAAATGTATGTCCTTTCTAGGCTCACAAATGGAACAGGTTTTATAAATCATGAATTCATTGAGAACCAAGCAAATTCAACATTCTTTTAGTTTCCATATCAAGGCTTTTTGATAAGCGTCAAGATTGGCTGGGATGTTTAAATCGGAAAGTTTGATCTTGGAGGAAAAAAGTTTCAGTTTTTTGAAGACAATCCTCCGAATGAGAGCTGACAATTTGGGGGGTTCAGGAATTCCTAGATGTTCCTCGATGACCACCTTTTTTTAAGATGACCTTCTTTTTTTTTTTTTTTTGGGTATCGGCACAGATGGCATCGAAAATTTCCAAATTTACTCTAGACCGCCCGTTTTTGGGTTTTCGCCCTAGAGTCCCATTCTTTCCATTTTTTTTCATTTTTACCATACACCTGAGAATTCTAAATTCTTCCTTAGTGAAATGATAATTCGATGAAATGGGATAAAATCTGAGGAAAAACCTTTCAAATTAAATATTCATGCTTGATCAAAATGGACTTTTAAAGCACGTAACGTAGGCCATGGCTTAGGGTTCAGAAAGAAAGGATAAATAGGCCCAAAATATGTGTTTGAGGGTAATCAGATCAAGGATTTATTTTTTTTAGGAGGATTCTCTTTGAAGCATTTGTTCCTTCTTGGACATTTCTTTCCTTTTGACTTTGCTTTTTTTTCTTCTTTGCTTTTGGCTTTCAATTTGCCATATCTTTCACACATTTTTCCTTTTTTTCTTTTTTCATTTTGCCCCCCTTCTTTTTCAACGGAGTGAGCCCGTCTTTATTCGGGGCTCCATTTGCTTTGCATCTGTCTTTGAGCTAGGACACATTTCTCAATGATCTTTAAAAAAATCTTTCCTTGCATTTGCCCCCTAGTGTAGAGGGTGATCCTTGATCAAGGTTCAAACAAGAAAGAATTCTTTTGGCTCAAAAGGGGTGACTATGGATGATTTCTTTTTTGTGTGAAGGGATATGAAAGATGGCCATTCCTCATGTCAAGAACGAATATTCACTTTGAAAAGCAATCCCCAGGGGAAATAGATATTCAGAATTTCATTTTGCACTTTGGAATCATCCGAATTCTCATATGCATGATATCACAAATTTTTTCATTTTTCATTTTTCATCGCATGCCCCAACGTTTCATGCGTTTAATCCATCCTTATTCACCATGTATCCATCATTTCCACATATGATGCCCCAATTTGATTAACCTTGAGAATTTGTATCAACGAGGAACATAGCAAGTCTAGGTCTATTTTGAAAAGGCTGAGTTTCCAATCTGAGTTCTTTGAAGAGACAAGGTAAATATGACCCAAAAACGAGTTTTCTCTGGGACAAGGGATAATCTAGTTTAATCATTGTGCCCCAGGATGTCAATCATGATGTTTGGGCAATTAGTGTTTTGTGGTTATTGGGAAAGGTCATGAATGGTTTTAGCACAATCTTGACACACACCAAATTATCAAAATGTAGACTCTTGAAAGAATGTCTCATTTGTTTGAATTTCAAGGAATTCGAAAAATTTCAAAAAGTTCATTCCTTTGTTTATAGCCTAGACTAGGATTTACATCCTTGCTTATTCTGCAATGACAATACTTCTATGAAGTCAAATCATTCATATCCCTTGAAGCATTAGGTCTTTCAAGTGCTCTTGGTTTAAGAGATTTAGGCTTAGGAAAACCTAAAGAGAATGGAGAAGGTATTGGGTCATTTGTAACACTGATCATCAATCTTCTTGAGACTATCCATCACTAAAAATTCCTTAATTCTTGTTTTTGCAAATTCAAGTTATTGTTGAAACACAACAAACACAAAGCATTTAAAATTCAAAATTTATTTAATTCATGTAGATGTTAACATGAGACAAGTGCTTTCATCATCACAGTGTATAGAACTACATCTGTCAAAAACCTAATATGATCATGCACAATGTTTCTTATGACACTTGGCTTCCCCATCTTCAAAACTTATCGAACCAGCCTTGATGAGATCTCTGACCTTGTACTTCAAAGCGGGGCAGTTCTCTGTTGAGTGACCTTGATTGCCAGAATGGTACCCACAACACTCATTAGCATCATACCAGCTCGGATAAGGGGGCTTCAGAGGCGCTATTTGCATGGGTGTCACAAGGTGATTCTGGATGAGTTGAGGTAGTAGCTCACTGTATGTCACAGGAATCGGGTCAACCTGATTTATTTTTCGCTTTTTATGCCCCCTTCGATTATTCCCGAGGATGTTCGATTGATAGACAGATGTAAATTCTGGTGTAGTTGCAGTCATTGGTTGGTAGGGATAAAAACCTTGAGAGACATTGTTCAGGGTAGAGTTAAATGGCTGATACGAGGAGAATTGGGGAGATGGGGCAAAGTCTTCCACGACTTGGGTATCTTTCTTTTTATTTTCAGATGCCCTGTTCTTGGTATTGGATGTTCTTTCTCCTTCAATTTTCCCATCCTTGATAGCATTCTCAATCATCTCCCCTGAAATTACCATGTCCGAAAAATTCTTCATGGTGTTGCCGACAAGTCTATCGTAGTATGGGGCCTGTAGTGTATTCACAAAAAGGACAGTGGTTTCCTTCTGAGTTAAAGGCGGTTGTACTTGGACGACCAGGCTCATCTACCGTTGCGCATATTCTTTGAAGCTCTCAGTAGCTCTTTTCTTCATATTTTGCAATGTGAGACGGTCAGGCGCCATGTCGGTCATATGCTTGTACTGGTTTAGAAAAGCCCTAGCCAAATCATTCCAAGAGCGTATCTGGTCCTTGCTCAACTGACTATACCACCTAATTGTGGACCCGCTGAGGCTATCCTGAAAACAGTGAATCAAAAGCTTATCATTACCTATATGACTCGTCATCTTCCAGCAGAACATAGTGATGTGGGCTGATGGATCGGTCGTCCCGTCATATTTCACAAAGTCAGGGATCTTGAACTTAGGAGGAATGACTAAATCGAGGACCAAGCATCGTTCTTTCGCCTCCACACTCCCGAATACATCTGTTCTTTCTATTGCCCAGAGCCTTTCATCTAACAACTGATATTTCCCTTGGGAATCTGCCAACTCAACCTCATTTACTGCAACCCTTTTCAACTTTGCCTGTTCAGCTAGATCATCTGAGTTTAGGACATTGACGAGGTTAACAGTGTTCTGGGCATCACTTATTATGACCTCATCTTGGCCCTTTTGTGCCTCTAACCCTTCTCTGGCGATAACGTTTTCGGTGTATCCTTTTCCTTTGATTACGGCAGACATCAGCTCCATCAATTTAGTCATCTGATCTTTAGATTCTGCTTGAGACTTTGCTAGCTGTTCTCGTTCCCTTTCCATTTTTTCCAGTCGGGCAACATGTTCATCCTCCATAGCACCAGCCTGTATTAAAAGTGTACTCAGTACTTCTTCTGATTTGAAATGGAAATTCTTTCAAAGACTCCTAAAGCCAAGCCAACTTCTATTCTATTTTCCCCAAAATGTATGTCATGATGAATGAGCCATGAATGCAATTTGATGCATGTGAAGCCTAAACAATATGATGTATGGACATGTATAATGGAAACATGCTGACCATATATGTAGTAAATGCAATCACAATGCCAACATGTTGCAAATAAAGAATAAACAAATCAACACATGGATATATGCAATGACTGATCATGTGCATTTCAGCATATTTCCCAATGAATGTTCATATGTTCTATGAATGCAACATGGTGTCAATTATGATACACGCAAACAATGAATGATTGATACAGAGTATATACAAAGAAAATCATACTAACCATGTGTGTCATGAATGTGACCTAATGCTAATCATGATGTATGTAATAAGCAAATTAATGCATAGATATATACAGAAAAATCATGCTGATTACGAATGCATGAATGCAACTGATAACTCGTATAATTATATAGTTTTTAGTTATGTTTTATTATTGTTTTGTGTCAAATACGAGTTATTATTGTTTAGTCTAATTGTGTTTATGATCTTTTATATTTTTATGTAATTTGGTGTTTTTCACAAGTTTCTTTGAGTGATTTCAGATTACTAGAATTAAGGGCAAATCCAGTTCAGTTCCAGTTCCGACACCTTTTGCCATATCAGCTATATCTCGAGTTTCACTGAAGCAATAAGGCTGAACTTTGTATCCCTGCAAAGCTAAGAGGCATATCTATCTTTTTCATGTTTTACACTTCTTGAAACGGAGTCGTTTTCCCTAGCGAAATCGACCATCAAGTTGGCTGATGTGCAATGACGTCTGTTCTGCACCGTTTTGGTATTTTGACCATATCTCCCGATCCACGTGCGCAAATGATCTGATTCCAACGGCTATGGATCCGTAACTGATAGGGGTATATTTTTCTAGAAGACCATTTTATCAGATCGAGCCTCCAACATTGACAAAATCGACCATCAAGCTGGCTGATCAGAATTGTCATACAATATGACGAAAATTGTTAGAAAAATGCACCCACCTATTATACCTACCTTTGAAATTTGTAAAGCTTGTCTCTTGTCATTTAGCCCTCCAAAATGTGTATAAATAGAGGGCCTTGGATGAGTATTGGGATACAATGATACATTGGTAGGATATTTGCCATTGTAATAAAATTCTCTAAGTTTTCTTCTTCTTTCCTTTCTCTAGTTTTCTTTTTCTTTACTTATGTTTCTTACATTTCTTTTCATTTTATTCATATCTAGTATGTGTTGCTAATCATATTGTTGAGGTGATGAGGTGAAGCTCTTGGTAAATGCTAAGGTTAGTCTCTTCAACATGAGCTAAAATGAATCATCATTTATAAACACTAGTGTAGATAATATTTTCTTTTGGTTTAAAATCATACTTGCAAAGTAGAGATCTTGATTCATTATTGACAATGAAAATGGCACAGTAAATGCTTGGTTTCATAACCTTGATTTGTTGTAGACATATACCTTGGCATAAGGAATGCTTGGACTCTTTTTGTGAGTTTTGAGGACACCAAATGAACATAATATCATATGCTATGGACGTTGGACAATTTGGACTGAATTGCTAAACCTTCCGATTGGAACCTCCCTTATGTGTGGATTTCAATTGTGTAATAAAACAAGATTAATCTTAGCATAACACCAAGAGTGGATTCTCTAACCTCAACATCTTTTCTTATTGTTTTTTTTTATATCTTGTTTAATTGCTTTTATGTTATTTTGTTTATTTTGTTCTCTAATATCTTGTTTACTTTCTTTGTTATTGATTCCCTAATATCTTGTTTATTTTCTTTTTCTTATATATTTATAAACTTATACTTACTAATACGCTTCCCTGTGGTTCGACCTCGGACACCCGAGAATTTATTACTTGAACATAACCTGCACTTGGGTTTACAACTCTTAATTGAGTTTCCATCAAGTTTTTGGCGCCGTTGCCGGGGAAGCAATACTAAGTATATAAGTTTATAAGTATATTTATTTTTATTGGCTGGTTATACCGCCTAATTTTGTATATATTTGTTTTTATTGGCTGGTTATACCGCCTAATTTAGTATATTTATTTTGTTTGGCTGGTTATACCGCCTAATTTGTATATTAACTTTGTTTTATGCTTGTTTGGCGACGTGATTTTAGATCTCGTCGTTTAGTTAGATTTTATTGTGAAACTTTTTCAGGTAATCTTTCTAATACAACTCCTACCATGGCTGACAATGAAAGTGTTCATGCTGAAGATGAGAACAGACAAGTACGCACCATGCGTGACTACTTGCAACCAACTCGAAGCTCATCACCCTCTTGTTTTATTTTTCCTCTCAATGCAAACAACTTTCGTTTTAAACCAGGTATGATAGCTTTGCTTCCAAATTTCCATGGGTTAGAATCGGAAAGTGCTTACTCGTTTCTAAAAGACTTCGAAGATGTATGTGTCACCTTTAATGACCAACAATGTACAAATGAAATTGTCAAGCTAAAATTATTTCCTTTTTCTTTAAAAGATAAAGCAAAAATTTGGCTTCATAATTTAAAACCAAGGTCAATTGGCACATGGCAAGAATTACAAACTGAGTTTCTAAAGAAATTTTTCCCAGCACATAAAACTACTGCTTTGAAAAGACAGATTCAAAATTTCAATCAAAATCAAAATGAAGCATTTTTTCAGTGCTGGGAGCGTTTTAAAGATTTGTTAAGTTCTTGTCCACATCATGGTTTTGAAAAATGGCGTCTTATTAGTTTCTTTTATGAAAGTTTAACTCCCGAAACTAAACAATTTGTTGAAACAATGTGTAACGGTGAGTTTCTAGAAAAAGAACCTGAAGAAGCCTTTGACTACCTAGACCATTTGGCAGATAACTCTCAAGCCTGGCACACAGATAATTCCTCTGAAAGTTCCAATAGATCTAATCTTGTTTCTAACAGAGGAAAATATTATTTTAGTCAAGAAGATGAGATAAAAGCTAAAGTAGCTAATTTGGCTAGAAAGATTGAAGCCATGGAACTTAGAGAAGTAAAAGAAGTCAAAACGGTTAAAAATGAAGAAAGTTGTGGAATTTGTGAAATCATGGGACACCCCACTTCTGAATGTCCAAACAATCCCATTCTTAAAGAAGCGTTGCATGATCAAGTAAATTCCATAAACACATTTAAAAAGCCTTTTCCTTCTCCTTACTCTGAAACGTATAACCCTGAATGGAGAAATCATCCCAACTTCAGTTGGCGGAATAATAATCATGTTCAGGTACCACAATCTGAAAAGCCGGGCAACACTTTTTCCTATCAACCTTCACGTGTACAAACCTTGGAAGAGACATTGCAAGCATTCATGCAAACACAAGCAAATGTGAATAGCCGGACTTCACAGGACATCAATGAGATCAAAAACACCTTGTCCACATTGACAGCTTCATTACGCACTCAAGAAAAAGGTAAGTTTCCTGCTCAACCTCAGCCTAACCCTTCTACTCAATGTCTTGTTTCTTGCTCCAATGAAACTCAACAGGAAAATGCCAGTTCTATCACAACTCTTCGAAGTGGAAAGGCAATTGACAAAAACATTCCATCAAAAGACCAAGATCCTCCTTCCCCTCCGAAAAGTAACGGTAAGGATGATGGTAAGTCTGAACTTCTTGAAAATTTGGACAAAGAAAAAGGTATGCATCCTGCTCCTTTTCCTCAAAGGTTGCAAACAATAAAGAATTTGAATCAAAATGCAGAAATTTATGAACTTTTCAAACAAGTTAAGATTAACATTCCTTTATTGGATGCAATCAAACAAGTTCCATCTTATGCTAAATTTTTGAAGGACATGTGCACAATTAAAAGGAAACATAATGTACAAAAGAAAGCATTTCTGACGGAAAGTGTGAGCTCAATCATTCAGCACCTTACTCCACCAAAATTCAAAGATCCTGGATGTCCAACAATCTCATGCATCATTGGAAACACTAGAATAGAACGTGCATTGCTTGATCTTGGTGCTAGTGTTAATCTTTTGCCTTTTTCTGTTTATCAACAGTTAGGTTTAGGTGAACTCAAGGAAACACCTGTTACACTTCAACTAGCTGATCGTTCTGTAAAAACTCCTCGAGGGATAGTTGAAGATGTTTTGGTTCAAATTGATAATTTTTACTTCCCTGTTGATTTTATTGTTTTGGACACACATCCTGTTTCAAACCCAAATGTTCAAATTCCTGTTATATTAGGCCGTCCATTTCTTGCAACTTCTAATGCTCTGATAAATTGCAGGAATGGTATGTTGAACATTTCTTTTGGAAATATGACTTTAGAATTAAATGTGTTCAACATTTGCAAGCAACCTGGTGATAATTCAGAAGTACATGAAGTGGATTTCATTGAAGAACTTGTTCATGAACATCTCACCACTACCACATTCCATGATCCTTTAGAAGCTTATTTAATTGAATATGAGTTTGATAATGCTTCAGAAATTTCACACACTGATTCTTTGTTAAAATCTTTTCAGGATAAGCATTGTTGGAAACAAAAGTTTGAGGAACTTCCATCACTTACAAATGTCACTGTACCATCAACTATTGAACCACCCAAGCTGGAGTTAAAACCATTGCCATCCGAGCTAAAATATTCCTTTTTGGGTGAGAGTGAAACTTTTCCAGTCATAATTTCTTCACATCTTGATGAACTACAAGAAGGTAAGTTGTTACAACTTTTGAAGATGCACAAAAATGCATTAGGATGGACCTTAGCTGACATAAAGGGAATAAGCCCATTAATCTGCACACATAATATTTATTTAGAGGAAAATGCTAAACCCTCTAGACAAATGCAACGAAGGCTTAATCCTAATATGAAAGAAGTAGTGAGAAATGAAGTCATTAAACTTCTAGATAATGGAATCATTTATCCTATCTCTGATAGCAAATGGGTAAGTCCTACTCAAGTCGTACCTAAGAAATCTGGAGTTACTGTAGTTAAAAATGAAAACAATGAATTAATTCCAGCTAGGACTGTTACTGGTTGGCGCATGTGCATTGACTATAGGAAACTTAACTCAGTGACGAGGAAAGATCATTTCCCTTTGCCTTTCATGGATCAAATCTTAGAAAGAGTTGCAGGGCATGAGTTTTATTGTTTTCTAGATGGATATTCTGGGTATAATCAAATTGCCATTGCACTTGAGGACCAAGAGAAAACCACTTTTACATGTCCTTTTGGTACTTTTGCATATCGTAGAATGCCATTTGGATTATGTAACGCCCCTGCCACATTTCAAAGATGCATGCTTAGCATTTTTAGTGACATGATTGAACGTAATCTTGAGATTTTCATGGATGATTTTTCTGTTTCTGGTGATTCATTTGATGATTGCTTAGCCAATTTGAAAAATGTATTGATTAGGTGTGAAGAAAAAAATCTTGTTCTTAATTGGGAAAAATGTCATTTCATGGTCACTAAAGGTATTGTACTAGGTCACATTGTTTCTGCAAAAGGGATTGAGGTAGACAAGTCAAAACTTGAATTGATTGCTAATCTACCCACACCAAAGACAGTAAAGGACATTAGGTCATTCTTGGGACATGCAGGTTTTTATAGAAGATTCATAAAAGATTTTAGCACGATATCTAAACCTCTATGTAATCTTTTAATGAAAGACACTGCATTTGAATGGACTAAAGATTGTGAAGATGCTTTTGAAAAACTCAAAAATATGCTCACTACTGCTCCTATTATGAGATCTCCTGATTGGTCTTTACCATTTGAAATAATGTGTGATGCTAGTGACTATGCTGTTGGTGCTGTGTTAGGACAAAGGAAAGATAATAAACCACATGTAATTTACTATGCAAGTAAAACTTTAAATAGAGCCCAAATGAATTATTCCACTACAGAAAAGGAATTACTTGCAGTTGTTTTTGCATTGGATAAATTCAGATCTTACCTTGTTGGATCATCAATTGTTGTCTTTAGTGATCATGCAGCTTTAAAATATCTTCTCTCTAAGAAGGATGCAAAACCTAGGTTGCTGAGGTGGATCCTTTTGCTGCAAGAATTTGACATCACCATTCGAGATAAAAAAGGAGTAGAAAATGTGGTGGCTGATCATTTATCAAGACTTGTTTGTGATGAATCTTTTGGAACCTCACCAATAAATGATACTTTTCCTGATGAACAACTTCTAATTGTCTCCACGACACCTTGGTTTGCTGACATTGCTAATTTTCTTGCTACAGGAAAAATTCCTTCTCAATGGAGCACACAAGATAAAAGGAAGTTTCTGAATGAGGTAAAGAAGTTCTATTGGGATGACCCTTACTTGTTCAAATATTGTCCTGATCAGATTTTTCGAAGATGCATTCCCGACAATGAGGTAAGTAGTGTAATTAAGTTTTGTCATTCCGAGGCATGTGGTGGTCATTTTTCATCAAAGAAAACTGCTGCAAAAATTTTACAGTGTGGATTTTACTGGCCAACTTTGTTCAAAGATGCACATAATTTTTGCAAGTCATGTGAAAGTTGTCAAAAATTAGGTTCCATTTCGAAAAGAAACATGATGCCTTTGAACCCAATTCTTGTAATTGAAATTTTTGACTGTTGGGGTATTGATTTCATGGGACCATTTCCACCATCTTTTGGTTTCTTATACATTTTAGTTGCAATAGATTATGTTTCAAAGTGGATAGAGGCAATTCCATGTCGAAATAATGATCACAAAACAGTGATTAAATTTTTAAAAGAAAATATTTTGAGTCGATTTGGAATTCCTCGATCTATCATAAGCGATGGGGGAACACATTTTTGCAACAAGGTTTTTGAAACATTAATGAAGAAATATGCCATTACACACAAAGTTGCAACCCCTTATCACCCGCAGACAAATGGACAGGTAGAATTAGCAAATAGGGAGATTAAACAAATTTTGGAAAAGACAGTTAATCCAAATCGCAAAGATTGGTCTCTTAGACTTAACGATGCATTATGGGCCTATCGAACAGCTTTTAAAACAGCATTGGGCATGTCTCCTTATAGGCTAGTTTATGGAAAACCTTGTCATTTACCTGTGGAACTTGAGCATAAAGCATATTGGGCCATTAAAATGTTCAACTCAAACCTTGATGACGCTTCTAATTTACGAAAATTACAAATAAATGAACTTGAGGAACTCAGAAATGATGCATATGAGAATTCTAAAATTCATAAAGAAAGAACTAAAGCCTTTCATGACAAGTTAATTTCAAGAAAAATATTTGATGTTGGGCAAAAAGTTCTACTTTATAATTCTAGACTTCACATATTTCCTGGTAAGTTGAGATCAAGATGGACTGGCCCATTTGTGGTTAAGCATGTGTATCATTATGGAGCAGTTGACATTGAGAATCCTCAAAATGGTAACGTATTCAAGGTAAATGGACAAAGACTCAAACTCTTTTTGGAAAATCATGTTACTCAAGAAGAGGTTGTTTTTCTTTCTGATCCTTGTTTTGAAAATAACTAGATGTAAATATAATTTTTACTAATCTTCAAAAAAAAAAAAAAAAAAAAAATTCATTTTTTTCCCGGTTAAATGGCGGATAACGGTACTCCGTGATTATTTAAGTCGGTTCCATCAGCTACCCACAAAACTGATATTGTATATAAATTTCTCTTTCATTTTATTTTATTTCATTTTTTTTCAGGATGGATGATATTCTCAAAAGATTGCAGAAACGATTTCCTCCTTTTCCTCGGAATATTTTACTGAAGCTTTACCAAGTTCGATTAGAAAGATTAAGAATGCTTATGAACAAAGGGATTCCTGAAGACATACGTTGGATAATTGAAGCCAAGGTACGTGAAGATGAATATCTTCCTGTTTTGCATTTACCAGGTACAGGTAGAAGCACTTATGCAAAGAAGCGACGAGCAAAGCGCATGAGTTCAAATTGCCACAAGTGTGCACGATGGACGTGTAACGGTAAATGTCGTTCTATTGGGATTCCGTCCTCTAATCGAGATGATAAAATTGAATTCATTAAGGATGGACTGAGTAAGGAGAATTTGGGTAATATCCAACTTTCTCTTGAGACGCATCCTAGTGGAGACGTACAAAGAGAAATTCTTGATTTATGGCCGCAATTCCAAAGGGAATGGCAACATCTTGGGAATCTGATGTTAAAAGACCCTGTTTGCCAGCTTGTAAGAAAACTGGATGGGAAGCATATCCTCGACTCATAGAAGGCGTTTAAGCCGTTTCTGGACGTAAAACCAGAGGAAGATGTGAGCCACAATCACAACTACAATAAATGACTTCTCAGCTTTTGGTTTGATTTGCAATAACTTTATTTCAGTTTAATTTACGTGTTGTTCGATTTGTGTAATTATTCTCGTTTTTTTTTTTGCATTGGTCTTTTACGATTGATTTTTCTTCTCTTTTTGATTTTCTTCCTGAAATCACGCAAAAATCTTTTGTTAGGTTAACATTTTCTTCTGACAGGTCAAATACACTTTCGGCGACATTATTACTCTTGTCTGATTCACTACTCAGTCCTCTATATATTACACCATGTACTCATTCTCTTTCAGGCACTCGAAAAAGAAAAAAAAATGGAAAGCACTTCGTCCCAGCGCATTAAAAAAATTTGTGTCTTTGGAGGTGCTTATCCAGGGAAAAATAACATATTCGCTGATGAAGCCATAAGAGTTGGAGTAATACTTGCCCAACAAAAGATCCACTTGATTTATGGAGGCGGTAGTACGGGTTTAATGGGAGCAGTCGCTACAGCAGCAAACGCCGGAGGAAGTCCAGTTCTAGGAATCGTGCCAAAACTATTCACAGATTTTTGTGGACCTACCGTGGGTAAGGAAATACAAGTCTGGAGTATCCCTGAACGGATAACAATCATGTACCATTCTGCCGATGCATTCATTGCTTTACCAGGAGGTCTGGGTACATTGGAAGAAATAGCTTGCGTGGCTTCTTGGTCATCTTTGGTCACAAATAAGAAACCCATTGGTTTGCTTAATATTAATGGTTATTTTAGTAATTTACTTTCATATTTAGATAATGCTGTGGATAACGGATTCATGTTTTCAGAGGCAAGGAGAACCATAATTTCTGCTACAACCATTGAAGATTTACTCAAAAAGCTACAAGCTTATGAGTGTTTATCTGCTACGGTTGTTTCGCAAACGCTCGGAAAAAGAAAAAGAGATATGGACGAGCAATGAGTGGATTGCACTTTGTCTTTGTGACATTATCTAACATTTTGCTTGTTGTGTCTCAGTTATAATAAGTGGTTAGCAACCTCTGCAGGTAATATCTCCTAAATTCTACCTTTAAAATTTGACATTGGGGACAATGTCATATTTTAGTAGGGGGTAAGGGACATATTTTGCTAAAAAAAAAAAAAAATTTGTTGTGTTTTAAGACATTTAGAAGTATTCATTCTGAACAAGGTCTGAGTAAGGGAGACTTGAGACATACCTTGTCAGTTTGATTTAATCTTCTTCTTTCAAAAAAAAAAACAAAAAAAAAAAACAAAAAAAAAAAAAAAACAAAAAAAAAACAAAAAAACAACAAAAAAACAAAAAAAAAAAAAAAAAGCATGTTTAGACTTAGTGTGTTTTTTTTTAGTTACTTTCAATACAATGATGAGATATGAATTGCATAAGTCTAAAACAGATTTATTAGTGAGAAGATTTTCATGAGAATTGAGCTTGATGTCAACCTTTTTATGAGCCAATGTTAATATGATATGTTGATTGAGAAAGAAGCATGTTTAGACTTAATCTGACTTGTATAATCATCTTTGTGAGTTTTTGAGCCTATAATGATTGATGCATTATACAAATCAATCTAATTTCTTTCTTGAGTGCTCTTATGATTACATGATTCTCTAGAACTTGCTTTAAACCGTTTGAGACTATATTGATACATGTGACAACATGAATATGATAGAGGCATTAGGATTATAACCAGAGCCAAACAGCCATCCATTATTAATGTTCTAAGAGAACATCCCCACTAGTGAGCCAATTTGAGCCTACATTAAATATGCTGTTTTATTGGTAACCACAACTTACACCTAGCCTAAATATACTTATATCCTTACCCTTGTTCTAAAGATGGATTATATATTTTGAGACATATTGCAAAAAAACAAGGGATATTTTTAGTTGAAAATTTGGGTTAGAAACAAAAGATAAGTGTGGGGGAAGAAAAGAAAAGAAAAAGTCAAGAGAAAAAGAAAGGGATCATTGTCAAATACATTCCCATATTAAAAAAAAAAAAAAAAAAAAAAAAAAAATCTTCTCTTGAACTTCTAGAAAAAGATGTTACAAAGTTGGTTAGAATGATGCAAAGGCTCAACATGAATATTTAGCCTATGTTATTATGTGCTTTATAAGAGTTTTGAGAAGTTTTATTTGTATGATCTTATTATGTCTCTAAAATCTATGAACTCTTTGGAACCTTTGTGATATCTTTATCCTTTTGTTCTTTAACCACATTATAACCCTTTGGCCCCATTACAACCTTGAATAAAGACCTCTTGATTTATGAAGTTGTATGATCTAAATAGTGGAGAATAGGTGGACAAGCAAGCATATGGTAGAAGTGTTTTCATGAGATTGATTGAGTGTAAACACTTTACCACTACTTTAAAGAGTGAAAATCAAGAGAGTATCCCATGTGAGAAGTTGAGATTAAGTTTGAATATGCACTATTTTGATTGAAATATGTTATGTTAATATTGGCTTAACTCAAACTATTTACATTCAAGCAAGATTTTTTTGTGAATTTCTTTAAGCTATTGATTAGTTTTTAAGACTTGTCCAATGATTATCTCTAATTTATATTGGAAGGATTAGTTATAATTATTATTTTTAGTTTTTCTTATGTCTTCAATGTTTGTGGGTATCGTCCTAGTAAACCCTCACGAGACTAAACTCGTCCACTAGGGACACCTAGGGGTTTAAAGGCTTGTGTCACATGCTAAGTGCCACCGTGATTTCCTACGAAAATGGATTAGATTAGATTTTCTTATTTTATTTTTATTGAGTCGTTGCTAGGGACTAGCAACAATCTAAGTATGGGGGTGTGATAACTCGTATAATTATATAGTTTTTAGTTATGTTTTATTATTGTTTTGTGTCAAATACGAGTTATTATTGTTTAGTCTAATTGTGTTTATGATCTTTTATATTTTTATGTAATTTGGTGTTTTTCACAAGTTTCTTTGAGTGATTTCAGATTACTAGAATTAAGGGCAAATCCAGTTCAGTTCCAGTTCCGACACCTTTTGCCATATCAGCTATATCTCGAGTTTCACTGAAGCAATAAGGCTGAACTTTGTATCCCTGCAAAGCTAAGAGGCATATCTATCTTTTTCATGTTTTACACTTCTTGAAACGGAGTCGTTTTCCCTAGCGAAATCGACCATCAAGTTGGCTGATGTGCAATGACGTCTGTTCTGCACCGTTTTGGTATTTTGACCATATCTCCCGATCCACGTGCGCAAATGATCTGATTCCAACGGCTATGGATCCGTAACTGATAGGGGTATATTTTTCTAGAAGACCATTTTATCAGATCGAGCCTCCAACATTGACAAAATCGACCATCAAGCTGGCTGATCAGAATTGTCATACAATATGACGAAAATTGTTAGAAAAATGCACCCACCTATTATACCTACCTTTGAAATTTGTAAAGCTTGTCTCTTGTCATTTAGCCCTCCAAAATGTGTATAAATAGAGGGCCTTGGATGAGTATTGGGATACAATGATACATTGGTAGGATATTTGCCATTGTAATAAAATTCTCTAAGTTTTCTTCTTCTTTCCTTTCTCTAGTTTTCTTTTTCTTTACTTATGTTTCTTACATTTCTTTTCATTTTATTCATATCTAGTATGTGTTGCTAATCATATTGTTGAGGTGATGAGGTGAAGCTCTTGGTAAATGCTAAGGTTAGTCTCTTCAACATGAGCTAAAATGAATCATCATTTATAAACACTAGTGTAGATAATATTTTCTTTTTGTTTAAAATCATACTTGCAAAGTAGAGATCTTGATTCATTATTGACAATGAAAATGGCACAGTAAATGCTTGGTTTCATAACCTTGATTTGTTGTAGACATATACCTTGGCATAAGGAATGCTTGGACTCTTTTTGTGAGTTTTGAGGACACCAAATGAACATAATATCATATGCTATGGACGTTGGACAATTTGGACTGAATTGCTAAACCTTCCGATTGGAACCTCCCTTATGTGTGGATTTCAATTGTGTAATAAAACAAGATTAATCTTAGCATAACACCAAGAGTGGATTCTCTAACCTCAACATCTTTTCTTATTGTTTTTTTTTATATCTTGTTTAATTGCTTTTATGTTATTTTGTTTATTTTGTTCTCTAATATCTTGTTTACTTTCTTTGTTATTGATTCCCTAATATCTTGTTTATTTTCTTTTTCTTATATATTTATAAACTTATACTTACTAATACGCTTCCCTGTGGTTCGACCTCGGACACCCGAGAATTTATTACTTGAACATAACCTGCACTTGGGTTTACAACTCTTAATTGAGTTTCCATCAGCAACCTGACAAATAATTGATGGGATGCAAAATGCAAAGGGGGAGATATCACGGAGGAAATAAGAATCGGAGGAACTTAATCATCAACCTCTCATAAATTTGAAACATAATCAATTCATTCCCACATCAACATTCACAATGGTATAAACCATGTTTTACAAAATTTGAACAGTGGTTAAGACTATCCTTACAAGCACTTTATTCTTCCTAACATCCTAAGGCTATAAGAGCCGGCTACTGAAAAAGTGAAATCCTATTACATCATATAAGACCGAAGTCTTTCCACCTCAATGATGTAAATCTCCCAATCCTAATGACGCTTTCCTAGTCCTCTATCAATCAGTGTCGTGGGATCCAACCACTTGGCATTTATAAGAGTTTGCACTTTCTTTTTGAATGCCATACAGTCTTCAATGTTATGGCCAACAATTCCACAATGATAATCACATTTTGCATTTGGATTATACCACCTTGGATATGGTGGTAACAGGGGTTTCAATGGGACACAGGCAACCATGTGATTTTGGATCAGTATAGGGAGGAGCTCTTGGTAGCTGATTGGAATGGGATCAAAAGGCATTTGGGTCTTATCCTGGGGTCGTTTCTTAGTTACACATGGCCTAGGAGTTGGGGCACTTGGTGGTGGCACTAAGGTCCGAACCAGAGTGTTTACATGGAGATGTGGCGGAACAGCATGGTGAGGGTATGGATTCGGATACGGGGCCTTTGGAGGTTGTACATAGCTCGAGGTTCCTATCCCAGATGCTGGATAAGGTGGTTGATGAGGGAAATAGTATGAACTGGTAGTTGTTGGTGATGGAGTGGGATTCAGGAATCCCGTAGTGGTCATCCCAATGGACGATTGGACCATGGTAGGGTGGGGATACTGGCTTGGACCTCGAACAGTTTGCAGGTATGGTACAGGATCCAAGGTTTCTATCTTTGGTATCAGGCTCTCAGGTTTAATCATTTTCACGATTTTGTCCATAATTTCATCAGGATTGCAACCTTTGTGGCATTGACAAGCGCAGGATCCAGCAAGGATTATGTGTTCTGGGCCTAATGGTTTTGGTTGATCCGAAGATGATGCGAAGCCCTGAGAAAGTTCACCTTTACTGTTACCCATATCCTCAACCATTTTCAGCAATTTGGCAAGTTGTTCCTTCACCTTTCGGATTTCATGTCCATATTCCTCTTGATTGCGTTCCAAAGCACCCAATCGTTCCTCCGATTCATTCCTCATATCTCGAATCCCTTTCATGCAAATGAAAATGTCATGAGATTAGGAATACAATTATGAATGTACATGCTCTATTCCTATGTGCATGAATAAACTGATGATTAATGCATGAACATATACAGAGAAATTATGATGACTATGTATGCTATGGATGCAATCTAATGCGAGGTATATACAGATAATGACTGTGCATGTCATAAACGTATCTTACAATGAATGACCATGCATGCTATGACTATAATATGATGTCAAAATGATACATTCAAAAATAAATGAATTAACACAAAGGTATATACAAAGAAATCAATGATTACACGAAATTGGTGGGACTATTCAAAAATCTCATTATGCAGGATTTGCCTCCATTTTTTTTTTTTTGATTTTTTTTTGATTTTTTTTTTTGATAAACCAATCACATCATTTTCAAAAGAATTTCAGGGTGGATCTTACTATGGTACAATATGCAAATGCTCATGTGACACTACCGGTTTTATGAAATCATCAAATTCAGTTACCAACTGTTTATTGCAAAGAATGAGATCAATAATACAACCAAAAATGTACATGCTTTATTTACACATGCATGAAATGTGCAACATGCAAAAATGCTTGAAAAAGGTTTTTTTTTTTTTTTTTTTTTTAAAACAGCTAATGAACATCTGCCCCAGCAATATCTGCTTATTTAGGCATCACGATGCCATCGAGGCGGAGTATCACATTTATTACGGGCGATGTACGTACATCGTTGCCCGATCTACCACACTTACTCGGAGTGTAAAATAGGTAACAAAAAGTTTTGAAATGTCCCTCCATGTGTTCCTATTTTCGGTATGTCTAACGGAAATTCGGATGGCTTCGCCTAGGTTCACTATATGAGGGTGAATCGGTTCTAAGGCCCCGAATTGTTCCTCACTGTCGCCGGTGAAGGCTAGTAAGGCACCCCGATGAAAGCGGGTTCAATTCGTTAGAGTATATTTTCCTATGCCCATGCGGAGGATCATCACGAAGGCATTAGGTACTTTATACTCTGAAAGTGTTTCACTAGCCCATACGGAGGATCATCACGAAGGCGTAGTTACTTTACTCCCACTTAAAAGGACGGAACCCGGGTATAGGATTCATGTTATGCAAATGCACGTGTAGTGTGTGTGGAGGAATAATAAACCTTTCACCACCTATTCTACAAACCTTATTCTAAATGCCCTAGCAATTAAAACATTCAAGAATAGTGTAACGCATTAACCAACAAGCAATTATAATATACAACCTTAAATAACTAGAGAACAAAAATAAAATGCATGCACATGAGTATGAACATATTTAAAAACAATTTATTATTTTCAAAATTCTCCTTATTAAAAAAATGTGGGAATTAAAATCAAATACCAATTAAACCAACAAAAACCGAGACTTTGATAATACACGACTAATTCTAGGCCTGACTCTCTAATATGTCCCCAGCGGAGTCGCCAAGCTGTCGCAACCTAAAAAAAAATAACGACGAGTCTCATCGCAAGACTTTATTATTCGTTAGGCGTGACATTAAAAAACAAAATCGAGGAAAAGTCGACTTGATTCCTCTAGAAAAATGAAGGTTTTGAAAATGACCTTAAAAAAGACATGGAGTCGCCACCAATCTTTTTTAGCAAGGTGTGATCGGCCACCTATTAAAACCGGTTTTATAAAATATTTTAAAAATTAATTAAAACATTTTAAAAACCAATTTCAAGTCTGCGTTTTAAACCAGAGAAATCAAAGAAGCGGGTTCGGGAGTCGGTTACGTGTGGGGAAGGATTAGCACCCCCACAACGCCCGTATAAATCGGTACCTTATTAATCATGTGTTATCTCAAGTCTCGGTAAAAAGTTGGTTTTAAGTTTAGTATTTCAAGTTAATTCCCAATTTAAAGAAAAATAATTCCATTTTTATTTGAAAATGATCCGGAATTTATAAATTCAAAATTTTCCTATATTCCCCAACAAACGTGGCAAAATATAGAAATTTTTATTAGTTTTGGAAAACTTTCCGAATCATTCTCTTTTTTTGAAAGAAAGATATTCCTTTATTAATGATAATTGATGATATTCCCTCCAGCAAACCCGGTAGAGAACTCATGAATTATTTTAACTCGGGAATATCTTTATTTTTATTGAAAACCATTATCTTTTTTAAAACATTTAAAATAAATGAATATGTATATGCATGACATAAATAAAATGACATAGCAAAATCTAAATAATATAATGCAACCTAAATGTCATGACACATAGAAATTATTATGGCAAGAATCACATATTACATAAAATGCATGAATATAAAAATGCAATGCATGAAATGTATTTTTTCCTTTAATTAAGGAAATCCGTATATCTAAAAAGATATCCGGCTACCTTAGGAAAATATGTCAAATTAAATATTCTAAAACCAAAATACTTTGTGATTGTTTGAAAACAATTTTGAAAAGCTTGAATTAAAAATAAAAACTGGGCTAAAATTTTTTAAATGGCTCTAATTTCCTAAGTTTAAAAAATCCGGACTTGACTACCCTTAACCCGGGATTTGAAAAACCATTTTTAGAGTTTAAAAGGCTTAGAAATCACCCTAAGTCAGTAGCTAACCCTCCTAATCAGCCCACTCTAAGTAGATTAACCAAAACAGAAAATTGGTTTTTCTTTAAATTCAATTCTGACTCCACTGTCCAGTTTTAATCCACGATTTTTTACCCTATTTTTAAAAATTCCAAAAATTATAAAACAAATACTGGAGACTCAGGACATGTAAAACTATACGAGAAAAAATCGGCTTAATTTTTTGATCAAAGATGAATTCCCAGAAAAATCATAGATGTACGAGTTTTTGGAGAAGAGAAAAAAAAACTGCTTTGCCAACACATTTTTGCTTTTGATAAAATCATTTAAAAACCAAAGTAAAAATATTTGAAACTCATAAAATGACTTGAAAGCAGTAGCTAGGACTCTTTGAAAGTTAGATAAAAATTGGCTAAATAAAAAAAATCACAAAGGTAGAGTAATCAATTTGACAAACTTAATTTTCCACAAGTGTGCTCAAGAGAGCATGATCTTGAACCATTAATTGGCTCAAGTCATTATTCAAGTGGCATGAACATGAAATGCATGAAACAATGCAGCAAACATAATGCATGAAATGCATGGATCTAAACCTAAATGTAAGGAAAATGCATGACACAAATAATATGGCCTAGACCTAACATGAACTTGCATGGCATTTAATGTAACCTAGACCTAAGACATGCATGGCATTTTCACAAACACAAGGCATGCTTAATTCAAAAATCCAACCAAATATCATGCAAATGCAAAAACCTAACAACTAGCATGACAAAAATACAACACACAATGCAAAACACATGGAGTAGCCAAATGGCCCCAAGCTTCAACAAGCATGGCATTTTCACAAACACTTGGTATGCTAGCATGAAAAACTAAGTCATAACACAAAAATCACACAAGCATTTTCACAAACACCTAATATACTAAATCTAAAACATGCTCAAATTTAAACAACATAAAAACAGAAAATAAAAAATGCAAAAACATGATATCTAAGACATAAATGGCAATAAACAAAGCAACCAAATTAAATATAACTTAAGAACATGAAATAACATAATATTTAAAACATCAAAAATAAAGAAAATAGCATAAACAATATGGTAAAATGAATCAAAAACAACAACTTAAAATAAATAATGTAGGCCATTTGGCCATGGTGAGTTTATTGTAAAAACAAAATGTAATAAAAATATACTTAAGAAAGGAAATGAAGGAAGAACAAGAAACATTATTTTAAAATGAAAACTCACCAAGTAGCTTTTGAACGGATTAAGCTATAAACCCTCAGAGTAGCTTTTGAACGGATTAAGCTACGAACCCTCAGAGTAGCTTTTGAACGGATTAAGCTACGAACCCTCAGAGTAGCTTTTGAACGGATTAAGCTACGAACCCTCAGAGTAAAACACTATGACTCACCACCCGGATAATCCTAATACAAGTGTATAGACTATCTCACAAGGGGTAGTGGGTGATTTCAACCAAAGGCCAAGACTCCTTATTTATAAGGTGAGCACCTCCTTGGCTTGACATTACAAAGGGATGTGGGATTGGGACTTAGGCTCAAAAATGAAAATCTCTAACTTAACTCTTGATTTTTAATCACTTGATTGAAAAAATCCTAAGCTTCCTCCTTCCTTTGGGCTTGGGCAGGCCAGCACTTCTCTTTTCCAGCCCAGCTCTGATTTTTGAAAGGCCCAAAGAAGCCCTTTTCGGTTGCTTGGGTGAAACGACCATTTTGCCCCCCCGAATGCAAAATAAATATCAAACGGACTCCAAATTCAATTTTTATTTTTTTAATGCTTCCAAAATAATAAAATATTGAGTTCTGGAAGTTTTCAAAATTATCCGAGTCCGTTTGCTATTTATTTGGATTTTTTCTTCCCAAAATGTCCTTTTATGCCCCTACTTTTTACCATTTTTTAAACGAGCTCCAAATCAAGATTTTTCTTCACCAATCTCTTCAAAATAATTAAAAAGTGTGATCTGGAAGTTTTCATAATTTTTGGAGCTCATTTGGTATTTTTTCGGGATTTATCGGCTTGAATTACTGCATAGGAGGCCCGGGATTTGGCCATTTTGCAAACGAACTCGGAATCAAGATTTTCTTTCGCCAATCTCTTCCAAATAATTTAAAAATGAGATTTGCCAAATTTCAGAATTTTTGGAGTCCATTTGCTATTTTTCCGGGATTTATCTTTTTGAATTACTGCATTAGAAGCCCGGGATTTGGCCATTTTGCAAACGAACTCGGAATCAAGATTTTCTTTCGCCAATCTCTTTCAAATGATTTAAGAATGAGATTGACAAATTTTTCAGAATTTTCGGAGTCCATTTGCTATTTTTCCCAAATTTTTCCAATTTTGCCCTTTAACCTCCGAAACCCGGTTTTGCTCAAAACAAGTCCGATTTTCAGATTTTCTTCAATCTGAGCCTTGCACCATCCTTTTTAATCATTCCTCATCCATTGGGGGCTTTGGTCTTACCAATTCGGGCCATTTCTGTGATTCTTCCCGATTTCACCGAAATCCACTAAAAACTCTAATTCTCGGTTTTCTCCCGGATTGACTTTTCTTTCTGTTTTTCTTGCAAGTGACTTCTCCATTACCCGTAGTCAGTGCTTATCTTTCATTTGGAACCTTCAATTTCGACCAGTTTGATCGTTTAAGCACTTTTCCCCAAATTTCTCGGATTAGGGTTTCTTTTCTACTGAATCTCCAAATCCCAACTTCCGAACTCCATATCTTTCAATGTAGACCTCGGATTATCAAAATTCTTTCTCCATTTTTCAATTGAACTTAAATTCTTGATTTTGAAAGTGGGTTGACTTTTTCAGTAGTTGACTTTCTGGGGTTGACTTTTTCGGGGTTGACTTTTTTGGGGTTGACTTTTTTTCAAGTTTGACTTTTTATGCTCGCCCTCTTAAACTAAGTCTCGGAGTACCACCTGCAGGATGAAAACAGTCTTTTTATACTCGGAAACATCAATATAGGAAGAAAACATACCTGTTAAGTGGCCCGGACAAAATTAGGTGTCTACAGTGTGAAATTATATAAATTGCATATGTCGGGATATTTCGCCGAACTCCCCGGCAACCCGACAGATCTTTAGAAAAATATCTTTTCACTTGACATGTATACAATTTTGGGATGAAATTATATTTGGATGTCTCCTCCAGAAGCTTCGGCTATCGCCGCCAAAAACTTGTTCATTTTTAAAATTGTGAAATTCTAGATATCTCTTCGAGAAGCTTCGACTATCACCACCAAGGACTTGTTCATTTTTAAAAACTGTAAAATTCTGGATATCTCCTCCAGAAACTTCGGCTATCACCACCAAAGTAAAATTTTTGATATCTTTTCCAAAGTTTCGGCTATCACCACCAAAATAAAATTTTATATATTTTTTTTAAAAGTCCGCCAAAGTAAAATTTTAGATATCTTTTCAAAGGTCTTCGGCTATCACCACCAAAGTTAAATTTTTGAACCTATGTAGGTTGGTCCCTCAAGTGTGGCATAAAATTTGTTTAAAATCCTTAATCCTTCTTTGCTTTTGATGTGGGATAATTCTTTCTTTACCTTATTTAAAAGTTTAGGACAATATTAGATTTCATCTCCTTAAAGCTTATTTTTTATACTTGTTCATTTCAACCATTTATTTTTCCATGCAATTACTATACAAGCTATATTCATTCAATTTTTAATGCAATTTACTTTGTGTTATATTCTATTTCATGCTCTTTACTTATTTATTATTCTATTTACTTTATCGATGTTTAGTTTACTTCTCTCACTTGTTATTGCTATATGTGGAAATGAGGTTAATGAGAATTCTTAAAGATGGGATTTTGTGGAGTTTGCAAGTAGCAATTCCCAAATGATCCCTAAGTAAGAAGGATCTATCGGGTATTACCAAAAGTATTGGAGTATTTGGGATGATTTTCCAATACAAAAGTTTTTCGTTTGCATCATGTTATGTTGATCTTCTCGAGATTAATCTCCATTGATTCTCGTTACATTTCTTAAGTACACTTCTATTTGGAGTATCATTTGTCATTTTTAGTCATTTATCATTTATTTTACTCATTTCATCCTCAATTGTTTATTCCTCAAATGTTAATTATATGTTTTTATATTTAACATAAAAGGATTGATTTAAAAATAATAATATTAAGATAAGTGTCAACTTCGAGGATGGGATTGTGGAGTTTACAAGTAGTGATTCTTAAATGATCCCTAGGTGAAAAAAGATCTTTCGGGTATTTCCAAAAGTATTGGAGTATTCGGGAATATTTTTCAATGAAACGGGTTCTCATTTACTCTTTGAAAGAAGAAAAAAGAAAATTTAAATAAATGAGAAAAAGATTAATACAATTTGATCATATGCATTATGTGATATATGTTTGCATCATGTGCATTCATCTTAATCATGAAAAATGGATGTGAATCTCCGACAATAGAACGTTATGAAAAATGGATGTGAATCTCTGACGATAGAACGCTATGAAATATGAATGTGAATCTCCGACGATAGAACGCTATGAAATTCACAAGTATAGATTCCTAAGAAATCTTGAGTTAAGAAAATTCCACTAAATATTACCAAAAGTATTAGAATGTTTAGTGAGATTTTTCAATATAAAAAATTTTCATTCATTTATAAAAGAAAAATAAAAGTTTTGTTTTTATAAATAAAAAAATAAAAAAAAATGATTTTTGAAAAAAGAAATAAAGTTTTTTTTGTTTGAAGAAATAAAAGGAAACTATTTTTAAATATCAAAGTTAAGATCATTTTTCATCAAGACCAAAAGGATAATATGTGATTAGGGCATTGTGGGGTGTTAATCTTTTTCACGTATAACCGTATTTTCGAATTCAATTTTTTTTTGCAGACCCAAAAAATATTTTTTTAATAAACTTAATTAATTTTTAAGGTTTATTGAAAATGTAATTTCTTAGGTGGTCAATCACTCCTAAAGAAAAATTGATAACGACTCTTCTGTGTTTTTAAAATCATCTAGCAGTTGAGTTTTCGAACAAAAGTCGTTATGTATCCAAAATAGACATGTATCAATTCTTTAAATTTGTTTGTAAAAAAAAAAAAAAAAAAATCATCACCAGATGATATTGGATAATATTTCTTTATACAAGAAATATTAAACTTTGAAAAGAGATCAACATCATCGTGCTTAATCCTTCTAGCAAGTTTTTTCAACCCAAATTATCTCAACATGACGGCAATGGTGATTTTGGCTTCAAGCCGATAAATGTTGCGTAATGGCATTGGCATGTGGGATTTGAATAATTTTATTAGCATTTTATTCAAAGTGATGACTTAGCCTTAGGGTTCATATAGATTCCATCACACTTACAGCACGGCATGATTTGGACACTTTTTTTTTTTTTTTTTCAATCGCTTCATGACAATTTATTTGGATTGCATGATGTGGTACTATAGAAATGGTCACCATGCTGCACCTATTTTTTTTCACTGGAGCTTTATGGTCCGGTGGAAATTCTCCCCACCCATCGCACCTTTTGCCTCATTATACTCACTTTTTTATTATTATTATTATTTTTATTTTTATTTTTTCTTTTAGAGTTAAAGTGTAAGGACAAAAATATCAGACTTGTTCATAGATCGAGCCGGGTGGCGGTCCGAAATGTTTTTTCCTCTCTTACCTAAGCTTAGCCCATAAGTCCATTTTACTATTTAAAAATATTAAAATATAAAAAAAATTATATTAATATTTTTATATTTTATAATTAAATTTAAATAAAAAACAATTTTTTTATTAAATGAACAGTGATTCGGGCCGGGTCGAGCCAACCTGAATTGTAAAAATCATTGTCCAGGCCTGGTCAAATTCGAATAGAACCTTTTGCACTGGACGAATAGCCTAACCCTTGGACAGGTCTACTATCACATTTCATTTTCATTCTTTTTTTCATTTTCATTTTTTGATTTAAAAATTTTCAAATAACTTTATTAATTTAATATAATAAGTAAATTTTATTGTTATATAATAATTAATAAATTTCCACACATTCCTTTTTTTTCATTTTATTATTATTTTTTTAATTAAAAGCTTTTAAATTATTTATTTTACTTTCCAAATTTTTGTTTTAAAGGTTTCAAATTATTTATTCATTTGATAAATTTATATGACTATATATTAAATAATTAATTAAAATATTAAAATAAATATATAAAATAACGTGTCAATATTTTAGTAATTTTTAATTATTTATTAACTTCTCAAATATGATATAAATTTCATTATATATAAATCTCAATCTAATGTATCTAATGATAATTTTTTCACTATATTTCACTTTATCGTCACCGTTGTTTTTACATTTAAACACATATCAAATCATTCATTTTTTAATCTTAGTGCTATAATACTCAATCTCACCGTTAATTTTGTTTCGTTATCAAAATTTCGGGTCTTCTTGAATATTATCACACTCTATTTTTAAAAAATAATTTCATTTTTTTCCCCTTTGAATTATCTTATCACTCTTTATTTTTTAGTTTTATGCCTAATTCCCAATGTCTTTTCAATTGTCATTTTCTTTGTGAACAAGTGTTTGTTTTTTCTTTTATGTTTTATGTATCATTCAACAGATCAGATATTTTTGAAGAAAAATTGATTTATATAATAAACAGACATAACCAACATGTCAAGACACATCACATATATTGATAACAATAAGAGGGCTATATTTGTTTTTTTACCTTTGGATCCATTTAAACTTACTTTCATATCTTTAATTTTTTTTCTCTCTTCAATTATATCCTACTTCTCTTCTCTCTTTTATGTCTTCAAAAAATTGAAGCATTTTCTTTTTTCTTTTTTTTTAATATTAATCTAAATAATAAAATTATTTATTGAGAAATGTTGGCACTGGTTAAGATAATTAGATAATATATATATAGAGAAAGAAAAATATAATTAATATATTATTTTTTATTGAATTCAGTAAAAATAATATATTAAATGCACACACAAAAATTCTAAAATGATAAATAAATAATTTTTAACCGGTATCTATATATAAACACAATTAAGTGGACCCTTGTTGATGTGAACCCTTAGGGGTTAAACCCTTTGAACCCATTAACAAATTGAAAAACCCTAATCCAAAGAAAGCCAAGATTCAGGCAAAGAAAACTTAAACCCTTAGAAAGCCTGTTTCAAAGAACCTAGATTAAGCATGTAAGCTAGACCCTAAGAACTCTCGTTTCAAGAACCTAAATTTGATAGGTTGAACGCCACAAAGAAAGAATTTTTTGATAAGTTCCTAAGTTCTGTCGAGAATTAAAAAGAGTAAATACTCACTTGAATAAAATTCAACTCAATAGATTAATAATGGTTGTTGAAGTAGATGGCTAAACAAGGGTATTTATAGTCTCCCTACCCTAATTCAACTAGCCTAATAACTCCTAGTACAAATAAAACTCATTGGCAGCCAATGCTTACTACTTACATAATTAAATGAAAGTTTAACTATGGGCTGAACAAGCTCAAGCCCAAACCTAATTAAATTAAAAGATGTCCAATAATTTTAATGAAGGTAGTCCCCACATGCTTATTGGACATAATATATAAATCAGGCCCAAAAGCATAAGTAATTAAAAGAATTAAAATGAGCCCTCTCTTACTCACCACATCATTAAATGAATTAGTCCCCACAATTGCCATATCAATTAATGAATGAAAAAATAAGCCCACTTCTTTAAACATGATGCCGCCACTTGTAAGTCCTCTAATGCCGTCACCTTGTGTTCTTGAATCACATGGACTAAACTTGGATGCAAGCCCATCTTACATGTTGAAACCTTTCTTAAATAACTTGCAACATGGCCCAACTGAATTCCACCAATTCTTACCATGTTTCTTAAATCTTCTTGGATCTTGACCTATATAAAAATTACCATGAGACTGGGCCATCTTGGATCCTATCACTTATTTATTTTATATTTTCCACTCATTAACACATAATAAGCGTTCATATAATTACTTCCAAAAAAAAAATTATAAAGCTACTTAGGAGAGAGTAAAATAAAATAAAATAAAAGAAGTTTAAATAATAAATAATCAGTCCATTTCAATTTTTAAAATATCGATTTTGGAATAACACTAATTCAAGTACTTGAATTATGTAATATTATAAATAACATATTAGATACCTCATAATTTTGTACGCGATACGAAAATATGATATGAGCATGATACGTTTAATAAACACGAAAATGATATAATAAAAATAATGTGACATGTTTAAACACAATTAATACGATATATTTAATACACGTATCGTATTTGTGTTTAAAATTTTAACACATTTAATAATTTATATTTTGTTTATGTTTACACAACTGACATAAAAAAAAAAAAAACAGGACACGACATATATATACACGAATTATCGGATGTAGATGTTATGATCGAAAATCATAGATCATAATATTATTATTATTATATATTGATCATGTGAATTTTTTTGGCATCTATGTATGATTGCTAAAAACGATTTTAGGAATCATGAGTTTAAATCCTCATTTATTGTTAACATAAAAGAATTGGAAACTGATAAATAACTAAAAGTATTCATAAATAGTTTTTTTTTTTAGGGAATAAATAAATAGTTTTTTTGAACTTCTGATATATCAATTTATCAAAAAATTATTAAAATGAAAATAAATACATGGGCAAAGTGCCAAGTTGAAGTGTTCATGGCCCGGGCCGGATCAAGTATGGTATCAATCAATTATCAGTACCGTATCGGTACCGTTCGTACCAGCCGGTACGTATCGTTTTCAAGGTCAACCGAAACGGTACCGAGTCGTTCTGTTTCGGTTTTGGTACCAGCCCATATCGGTTGGTACAAGATTTTGATTTTTTTAATTTTTTTTATTTAAAAATTCACTTATTTGAATTTTTAAACCAATTTCAATATTTTTTCAGTCATGATATTTTTATTTTTTTCATAATTATATTTAAAATATATATATGTTCATTAAATTAGGTTATTGGATATAATTAATAATAATTTACTATTTTTTTTAACATTTTAACATTTATTTTACCTATTTGATGTTTAAAAATTTAAGATATTAAATGTTTAAAATTTATATTTGTATAAAAATATATATATGCATGTAATGGATTTATATTTACATGTGTATATAATATATGTTTTATTAAAAAACTTAAATATAAACTATACATATAGATATATAAAAAAAAAATATTTAAAAAATACCCGTAAACCCGAAACAGAAGGTCGAAACACACCGGTACCGGTACGTACTAGTACCAGAACAAAAATGGTACGCTCACCAGTACGGTACTGACTACCTTGGTATCAATACCATATATACTTGCCCAATTCCGGCCCAAAATATGAGTCTTTAATTCTGTCCAAGCCTGTCCATATTTGTAAATAGGTAGTCCAAACCCATTTAGGTCTGCCCATATATTTTTTTTCTAAAAAAAAATTAAATAAATATATTATTTTTATTTAATTTTTAGTAATTTTATCTTTTTTTTTTCTTTTATTAAGTTATAAAACATGGATAACTTAACATATTTTTAAATATTTATACTATAATATTATATATTTTTATTTTTATATGATATAAGTTACATAATATATACTAATATAAAAATTATATATTATATAAATGAAAAACGGACCAGGTCGAGTCGAGTTCGAATCTTAATTATTGGAGTAAAAGCTCGGCCTATTTTCAAAACGAGCCTCATTTTTTGCCCAAACTCATATTTTGGGTCTAATATTTTTTATCCAAACCCTTTCAAATATCGGGCGAATCTTCGAGTTTGGTCAAATAACCCGATTCTTGAACAAATCTAGTGTCAAGGTTATAGAGCATAATTGTTTGGTTACTTAGACCAATCCAAAATATTTAAATAATAATAAATGATTAGTTTTAAAATACAAAAACAATATAAAAATATTTTTATAATATATTAATACTAAATAGTTAAAATTTAAATGTCCAATTGAATTTAATTAAGTTTTAAAAATATAATCCGACTCGACCTGATTTGAATTAGAGAAAGGAGTACAAAGAAAAATAAAAGGCTAAAATATTAAAAAAATATATATATTTTATTTTATTTTTTAAAATAAATTTTTATTGTATTTAAATAAATATTTATCTTTTGATTTGTACTTAAATAATTTTTATTTCAAATAAAATATCGATTTATGTTAAAGATTTATTTAGGTATAAATTTAGAATTAGAAATTTATTTGGATATAAGTTAAAAGTTAAGGGGTTATTTGAGTATAATAAAATTATAAAAAATTATTTTGATAAAATAATAAAATTAAGGGGATTTTTTATTATTTTAGCAAAAAAAAAAAACAAAAACAAAAGAGTGATAGCTTTATGTTAGCTTCCAACGGTCAAAAGAAGTTTAAAAACCCCCCAGCTGCTTTGCTGTTTCTTCCCTGACGTTACAAAGTCAAAAGTCACAACAGCTCTTTCCTTCTTCACTATTTCTCCATTAAAAACCTCTCTTAATTTTCAACAAGTTTACACAAGCTTAACACCAGACCAAAACCTTACTCAATCTCCTTAATTTTTTTTTTATTTGGTTCACATTTCCTCTTCAATTTCTTTACACATCAACTTTGCTTATTGTTTTACAGTTTCTAACTTTCTTTGGTTTTTTTTTTGGGTCTGTTTTCTGGGGTTGGAGAATGGAACATGAAAACATAGACTGGGACAACATCGAATCGATATTCGAAGAAGACGACACGTACGAGAATATCAATGCGCCTAAATGGGTTGATCTTTCTGCTCCATGTGAAACTATAGATGATGAAGCCTGGTTCTGCAAACCTGGTATATATAGCCACAGGTTTCTTTAAACTATGTTTGGTTTCTAAGAAATTAATGGAAATAAGTGAGAAAGATAACTTATTTCATGAACCCATATTTAATTTTTAAGAATTAACAAGTTTCTTTCCATGGGGCTTCTTTCCCACCTAAGAAAGTTGGTGTTATTTTTTTTTTATCTTCATAATATTTTGAAATTAATGCAGGTTGCAAGCATCCAAAGTGTGTGGAAGATTATCTTAAATCAAAGCACTGCTCTAAGGTTCTAATCCAATTAAGGCTTTTTTTTTTTCATTTTACTCTAATGCTTCAATTATAAAGTTTCCTGATTTGCTTTTCTTTTTTCCTCTTTTTTCAGGTGAACCTGCTAAGGTCTATGACTATATCTGAAATTCTTCCTTTCAGAGATAGAACTCGCAGGTACAAATTCGTTCAGCAAACAATTTTCTAAAATTAGAAACAGAAGATGAATCCAAAGAATTTTAATTAAAACCAGTTAATTTAACTAGTAGGTTATCTTTGTTGCAGGGAAGCAAAAGCTAAAAATGGAGAAAAGGGGTCTTCTAAACCTGCAGAAAGTTTGAATGAAGACAATGAGAACAGGAACCCAAACTTATCTACTCCACCTCTGGGTGCCAAGACTTTGCCAAAGAAATTGGCAAAGAAAACATCTATGGAGGAGAAAACTCAGTTGGATGATTTAAGAGACAATTCAGTCAAGTCCGATAGGAAGCGGGTTTTAAAGAGTACTTTCTCTTCGCGTAATTTGGTAGCAGGACGAGAGATTTTAAGTCAGATCTCGGAATTCTGCGCTGAATTGAAGAAAATGGCAAGGAAAGGTTCGAAAAAGGGAGCATCAGAGAAGGCTTCGGATGGTGTTTTGAGTGAATTGAAGGAGAGAGTTAGAGAAAGAGAGAGGACGCCTCTGCTTGTGGTTAAAGATAGGGAAGTCTAGATACAGTAGTGTAAATGAAACAAGGGAAACAGAGAATTATTATTGAACAAGCATTCAAAATTTTGTGACAGTAGCCTCTCTATTTTTTTTTTTTTTTTTCATCAACAGATGATTAAAGTTTGATCAGTTTTTCTAACTTTGGAAGATTTTGTGACAAATTTTTTGAGTAAAATATAATTTATTAAGTCCTATATACAATTCTGTCAATTGTAAATTTAATTTTACTCATAAAAACTGTGCTTGAGATTTCCCATCCTTTTCACTCATAGCAAACATCTTCCTGTTTTCTTTGCAAAATCTCCAAATCCTGCTCGTAAGTTGTAACTTTTTGTCAGAGTCATTTCAAGAAATTTGTTTATCACTGTTTTTCCTGTAGCCTGTAGCAAACATCAACGTTTGATTTTGATGAAGCTGCTCAGGCACTTGCAATAGCCTGCTGGATAGCTCTACTAAAAGGTAATAATGTGTTGAACATAGATGTGCGCATTCATATTAAAAGGAAAACAGATATGAAAGTAACATTTTAATATTTTATACAGTTTAGAGACACAGAAAAATGCATGTAAATATGGTTATTCTGCCATCTAGTAAATATGGTTCTTGAAGATTTATGAATGTCAAACCCTGCCTACTTCCGAGCTCAGGATGCATGCTTTTTGTTTAATGTTTCTAAATGAAAATTGATATTTTACTAATAAGATTCTTTGGCTGAACATCAACCTAATGCAGTTCAATTATTTCAGGGTTCGAGATGTATACTTTCAGGGGACCATCTGCAGCTTCCTCCAACTATCCAGATTCCAGATGTTGAAGCTGAGAGGAAAGGGTTAGGAAGAACCCTCTTTGAACGCCTTGCTGATCTGTATGGAGATGAAGTTTGGTGGGTAAGCAGTTTATTATTGAAATTTGGTGGTTAGTAGGCCCGCATGCTTACAGTTGGCCTTTTCTTCTTCTTCTTTTTGGCTGTCTTTTAGGGAACCATATGAAATGGATTCATTTCATTTCATTTCCCTTTCATTTCTATTGTTATTTAACCTAGCTTTTAGTGAAATATATTAACTAAACAAAAGTGAGACCAGATTTTGGTAGAAGATTAAGATAAATGTGTATCTGAATCTAGCACTACCACAATAAACGTCTCAAATGCCATGAGAGGGCCTATATGACTTGATTTGAATATGCTATAGTTGTGATATGGAAGAGAAGAAGGATGAGGAAAGAAAGCAGATTGACTGAGGCTGAAGCTGAAGCTGAGGTTGCTATTTCACATGCCAAGAGACTTATTCAGACTGGAGCCCATGCTTCTGATATTGGAATTATTTACCCCTTATGCTGCACAGGAATAAAGAGTTTACTCTGAAGTGGTCAATTTGTCCCATTTCTGTGGGCTTTTCACAGCTTGATTAAAACATTGAAAGACTGAAACACTCTACTGAACCTATACCCTCCATTTTCTATGCATGAACTCATAAATCCATGGATGATTTTGCAGGTTTTCTTACTGAAGATGTTGAAAAGAAATGAAGATAAGTAAAGGATATGGAAATCTCAACTGTTGATGGTTTCCAAGGTCAGGAGAAAGAAGCAATTATTATTTCAATGGTTCGATTGAACTCAAAGGAAGAGGTAACCCATCTCCTGTCAATCTTGGATTTGCCTAGAGGGTTTGTCCGCGAGCATGAAGAGATGGCTCTATACCATCTGTCATGGTCTCACCATTCCACGTTATGCGGTATTGTCCGCTTTGGCTCTCCACAGAATCTCACAGTTTTATCCCAAAAGCACGCCGCAAGAAGGTGTGCCATCACTTATAAACTCAAGTCTTCTTCCGTCTTCGATGTGGGATTTGCCTAGGGACCTTTCACCTTCAGATTATATGTACTGTATTGTTGGGCTTCCTATAATTCTCAAACCATTTCAGATTGGGTTTTTAAGTGACCGTAGGCGAATAAATGTGGCTGTGACACGAACAAGAAGACAGTGTTGTCTTGTATGTGACGCTGAAACAGTTAGTAGTGATGGATTCTTAAAGCGACTGGTTGAGTATTTTGAGGAGCATGGTGAGTATCTAAAAGTGCCTCTGAGTACTGTAATGAATAAGTGAAGATTCGAAGGGGACAATAATCTTGATCACATTATGAGGTATTTAATCTGTTGCCTTTTTGGTGTCATTTTGTTATATCTATTGGATCTCTACGTGCAAAACACTGGCCAATCGTTTGTTTCAAACAAAAAAGACATTTGGTTTACATCTGTCAAGTTTTTAAACATTCAACAACCACGTATAAATAGTTGAGTAAACACTGACCCAAGATAAAAAAAAACAAAAAACATAAACCCTCTGATTATTTTCCGAACCCATACCTAGGCATCAGAGCATGCCCCAAAGATCAAACTTCAATACCTTCTAACATTTTTTGTCCTTACAGATTACCTTCAACCTTTACCTAACAATTCTCAAAAACTAATCCAATTTCACCATCCAGACACATTTATCTTGTCTATTTTGTCATATTTGCAAAAGCAAATGATGGAAAGTGACCTGATAGACACATCCTGATGCTGGTATCGAACAAGTAGGAACTTAGGTTGCATGACTGTTATATGGACATCAGAATTTTGATAGATTATAACAAATTAACTTTGCTGGTCTTGAAAAGTCATAGACTTGCAGCTAGATTGGTTGGATAGAGAAACCTTTAATTGTCACGAGAAGTATACGGCATGGAAATGATGTGACAAGCCAGTGTTTTTGATTCTAGAGAAGATTTTATAGATGGCACTTGAACCATCCTCATTAACATGGAGAATAATGAAAAAAAAGAAGTTGGTTTTTATCATTGATGACAGAACAGAAATGTTGATTTTTGACTCTCGGTACCAATTGTAGTTTTGTGCTACAGTACCGATTTGCTACAGTAACTTTCTCGGGACGCTACAGTAACTTTATCTCGGGATGCTACAGTAACTTCCGAAAAACAACTCTTTTATTAGTATGAGAAAAGACCAAATATACACTAGACACACTCTTTTAATATGCACTCACAACTTCACTCATATCTTTTTCTTCCTTTTTCTCTCTACTCACCACTCTACATCTAACAACTTACATCCCACCCTATTTATAGCTTTCTATGTTGGTTACTAAACCAACCTAGAATGTTCTAGTGTGTTAGTTTAATATTATAGAGAAAGAACAATAAAAAATCTAGAGAGAACTCTAGAAAGAAGACTTAAGAAAATTTTAGAAAGACCTAGAGAAATAATAAAGTTTGGAGAGAATTCTAGATGAGAGAATTCTAGAGGAGTTGTTGACTTTAACAAGAAATGTCTAAAGCCCCGCACAAAATAGTGAATTTGACCTACATCGCATATTCCTGTACTATTATTACTTGTTACTGGGTGCTATAACTTGGCAGATTTACTAGCTGCTGTTTTGTTTGATGAGTACTATGTAACTTTATTTTCACGTAAATTCTTTGTGTCTTGATTATTTATTCATATTGTTTTTAATCACTGATCATTAGTTCTTAGTGTTACTTGGTTTGATCCTGTAAATAAGTTCCCAACAACAGGATTGTCCCGACACATATTCGGACATAGGTATATAGGCATGATTCTTTAAATATATGAATTTTTTTTTTTTAAATTGAATATATCCGTATTGGACACATATTTATATCCGACCGTGATCTTTGAATATGGATAACATAGCCTAATGAGTTGGAAAGAGCAAAATTGCAGAAAAGCAAACTCTTGCCTCTAAATTCTACCATAGCCTCTCCTTTCACTCTCTAGTTGTCAAAGTCCAAACTATTTTCTTGTATGATCTCTTCTGCCAGCGATGGATATATAGAAATGCTACTATGCTACATCATTACAATTTACAACCTCAAAACATTTCTAAAACTAGCATCAAATCTCTACCTAGCTCAAATGCCGATTGAAAATGTATAACAACCTACAGTGAAGCTAGCTTCTTTCTTCCAAGATTGACTACTACTCTTAGAAGTTCCAAATAGAAGTAGGAAAATTAGTTAGCTCTTCTTGAGGATCATGAACTTGGAAGCTGGCCTCTGCTCCTTGGTAGTCAGAAACTCCATGCATCTCATTCATAGCATCCCAATTGAAGCTATTCTCTGCAAAGACAGCTAATTCATCATAATCTTTTATTGAAGAATCTGTTGCTGTTAAATTTTCTGTCGTATCAGCTCCTTCTGACTGCTTTTCTTCTCTCAGTATTCCCAGCTGCTGAAGGAACTCGTGCAAATCAATCTGTGGTTTATCCTCATATGCTCCCGCCATTTTATCTGATGAAATTTCAAAATCCTTCTCCTTCACTTGAGGATCTTCTGCAGGGGTTTTATCATCTATAATTTTCTGAGTATCAGTTTTTGATTCACATGAAGATGAGCTCGAAGAACCACTCTGACTTAAAACCCCATTCTTCTTAAGTTCTTGGAGCCTCTGATGAATAACATGAACACTAGGTTGGGCATTTATATTAAGCAAACCACAAGAAGGAAACGTTGAGATGAAGTTGTTGGAAGGAATATATTTGAACTTCTGCAGTTTGTTTGGAGAACTAGAGATCGGTTGAAGGTGTGGAAGATTAAGGTAAGCATCCGGGCCATACAATCTCCTGGCAGCCTCATCATAAGCCATGGCAGCTTCTTCAGCCGTGGCAAAAGAACCCAACCAGAGTCTAGTTCTCTTCTTGGGTTCTCTTATTTCTGCCACCCATTTGCCCCATGTTCTCTGCCTGACCCCACGGTATTGACATGAAGCATTCTGGGGGCCGCCTTTGCCTCGAGTTGGACCTTTCTTCCATGGCTTCAATGGCGATGTTCTGTAACTTTCCATGGCAGTTTCAGTAGGGGAAAAGAGGAAGTTGAGTGTGGAGTGAGGAGAGTGAGTGAAGTTGGAAGAAGTGGGTTGAAAGGCGGGGGATATGTAGGGAGTGGATGTGTAGTTTGGTTTAAATGTTTTCACGTTCCATGAAAAGCTTTCAACCCCATGTGACCGTTAGTGATTGTTATTTAGATAATTTTTCAAATCCAATGGTTTATATTTTAACCATTTTTGTGATCTCTTGCTGAAATTTGTTTAGTGATTGCAACATGGTTTAAAACATGGAATGTTCGAAGAGTGCTTTGCATGTAGATCTGTTTATAGATTGAGCCGGACCGTGATTCGATTTTTTTCTTTTTTATCCAAGCTTGATTCGGGTCGGTCCGTAAACTCAATTTATTATTCATAAATATTAAAAAATATATATATTTTTTATTGAATAAACATTGATTTGGGTTTGTCCGAATTACAAAAAACCTTGTCCCATAAAACAAATGTCTCAAACTTTTCGACTGAATAACATTACATTTATTGAAATTTGAGACTTAATTCAGTTGATTTATATCACTAGAGATGACATCCAAGTCTACAATTCGAATCCCAATAACATCTATAACTCTTTTTCTTATTCTTAAGCTACAAGATCATTAGCATTTACAATTTCATCTACTTCCAATAAGTTCTCTTGTTTAGCTGAAAAATATTTTACTACAAACAAAATATGCATCTTCTACACTTGGAAAATCTATTATTTTTCTTTCAAGCCCATTTTACAAGTTAAATGAAGAAGTCTGTAAAGTAAAAGGAATAAGAGAACCAACATCTAAAAAGTCTCACTACTTACTTCTACCTAAAATAAACCACAAGATCGAAAGGTTAATCTAGCTTCACAAACTTTGTGATCTTATGAAATAAAAGGATTTGTTTTCTTATTCTGCAACATGAGATGTATAGATTTGGCAACCATGTGAACAACAAGACATAGTTAAGCTTGCCATTCATGTCATGCCAATTGGCCTCCCAAGAAAGACAAAAATGTTATAAGAATGAATTAATAGTCTATCTTGTTCCAATTATTCAATTTTTTTAAGTACTCATGTCCGTCACATATTCGTATATGGATATGGAAATATAACCCTCTAAGAACCCTCCAAATACATGAAAAAACTTTAAAAAACTTGAATATACTCGTATATCCAATCCTCGTACCCAAATCCGAATAACATAGTTAATAGTTTTGTGGTGGTGACTAGAATATTTTTCTTTTCTTTTTTTTTTTTTTAATCTCACAAGTTGCTCTACATGTTTTGAGTAAGAAAATGCAGTGAATGCTGTGATTGTTCTTGGCCTGGCAATGCTCCCTCGGATTCTGTAAGGGATTGATTTTCTACTTTTCTAGTAATAATAATATAGCTCTAGAAGTCCAACATGAATTAATTGAATTTTACCAGTTGCATGGGAGGAAATTATCCACCTCACAACATTTTTTACTTTCACGAGCTAGCCAGCTGCACTATATATTTCACATGTTTTCCTGCGCCATTCACGACCTGATTCTCGGGACTCCCTTCACTTTTTTCCCATGCCTTGCACTCTATCTCACATGTTGAATTGGTTTTACTATTACTCATAGTCTTATACTACTACTACTACTGCCTGCATGCATGAATTTGTAGCAGGTTACCTTATATTTGCAGGCTACATATATATACATAACATTCAAAATAATTATTAGCAAATTTGGAACTTCAACATATTCTTAATTATGCATTGACTTGCTTTTGAGCTAAATTGCAAGAATTATTAGCGAATTGGGGTTAGTTAGATGCATAACTGAATGAATTATTTGATGGTGCTTCTTTTCTATGTTTATGTTTATCTTGTTTAGGTTCTAGGTTTAGATCTCATCTAAGCATTTTTAATGTTAGAAGAATGGTATGAAAAATCGAGAAAATTAAAGAAATATTTCAAGACATGTAATAATGTCACTTTATTTAAGGTTTTATTTGTCTCATCGTATTATTTAGTAGGTGTGCAAAAGGATTGTACATATGTAATATGTTTTGATGCAATGATGATTTCATAATTACAATTCGTTATAAACATATTTATTTCATGAATTTTATCTAAGTGATATCAATATATATATATATATAGTACCTTAATTAATAAAAATAATATTTAATATAACATGTATTTTATAACCAATCCGATTGATGATATAATAACTTACATTAACAAAAGCAATTGAAGAAATTTACAAGCTCAATTAAAGAAGCCGTGATGAATATTAAATTGTTGAAGAAATTTGGACTAATTATGCTATCAGTCCTTGTACTGATTCAAAATTTAAAATTTAGTCCCTCTACTATAATTTATATAAATTAAATCCTCTTACTATATTATTTTAAAAATTTTGGTCCAATTAATAATGGTGTTACTTTTCTTCCGTTAAAAATACTGACGTGGACGTTGACTTGCTGACATGGCGTTGACTTTGCTGACGTAGCAAACTTAGTCAGCAAATTTTTTGGCCAATTGATGACGTGGACATTTTTTTGCCACGTGGCTTACTAATAAATGGTGTTATTAGTTCCTGTACTTATGCAAAAATTCAGATTTAGTCCCTCTACAATGATTTTAAGAAAATTTTGCACCTATATTTTTCGATATTTCAAATTTCGATACAATCTTAAAAATATTCATATTATTAAAAAAATTATTATTAAAATAATAATATTATTATATTAAATAATATTTATTATTTAAATAATAAAATATATTATTTTTTGTTAGTATTAGTAATTATATATTTTTATAATTAAATTTATAGATTTTTATAAAAAATTATTTTTATATTAATATTTATAATTAAATTTAAATATTTTATATTTTATAAAAAATATTTTTATATTAATATTTATATATTTTCAAAAAGAATTAGTCTCTTTATAATGATTTAAATTATTTAAATTTAATTATAATATATATAAATATTAATATCAAAACAATTCTTTTAATATTTTTTAAACAGTATTTTGAGCTTACAGGCCAACCCGAGCTGAGCTGAGCATTGGTTAAAGTAATATATATAGAAATAAAAGTGTAATTAATGCATCACTTTTTTGAATTCAATTAAAGTGATGTATTTAATGCAAAAAAAATTCCTAAGAAAGTAAATAAATAATCTTATAGGCATCGGTTAAGCGGACTTTTTTTAGAAAAGAGTTATAAGGTACTCACTAAACCCATGAATTTAATTTGACTCGAACCATATCTTGAACATGATTTTTATACCTGAACTTAACTTAATCCGACATGATATGTTATTATATTAATAAAAATTACTTTATTTAATTTTAATTAAAAAATATTTAAAAATGTTAAATTAAAAAGTCTTTAATATTTTAATTTTAAATATTTCTTGGATATTATTAAACATAAATATTTTTATATTATAATAATAAATATTAATACTAGCAAAAAATCGTATCTTTTATTATTTAAATAATAAATACTACTTAATATAATAATATTATTATTTCAATAATAATTTTTTTATAATATGAATATTTTAAATATTTTTAAGATTGGATCGAAATTTAAAATATCGAAAAGTATAGGTACAAAATTTTTTAAAAATTATTGTAGAAGGACTAAATTTGTATTTTTTCATAAGTACAGGGACTAATAACATCATTTATTAGTAACTGACGTGGCAAAAAAAGTCCACGTCATCAATTGGCCAAAAAAATTGCTGACTAAGCTCGCCACGTCAGCGAAGTCAACGCCACGTCAACAAGTCCACGTCAGCATTTTAACGGAAGAAAAATAATATCGTTATTAATTGGACCAAATTTTTAAAAATAATATAGTAAGAGAATTCAATTTATATAAATTATAGTAGAGGGACTAAATTTCAAATTATGAATCAGTACAAGGAATGATAGCATAATTAGTCCAAGAAATTTCCATGCAAATCCTAATTTTAATTTTATTTGTCCATTACAAATTCGTTTTTCATATCGGTCTTGAATATATATCAATCATATATTTAATTTTAATAATACTAAACCACTTATTGTAAATATCTACTCCCAATTTCAAAACAATTCAGAATCTGTTTGAACTTTTTTGATAATAGATTCCATTTGAACTTTCCAATAGTTGTAGTAAAAAATTAATTTGTTGAAGTACAGTTGTTTGAAAAGTAATTTTGAAATTGTTATAATTGAAAAAAAAAAAAAAATTGATAAGAAAATAATTAAAATTTTCTATCAACTTCCTGTCACATTTTTATTAGAAAACTTCAATTTGGAATTTAAGCATTTGGCCTCCAAATCTCATTCTCAATTTTTTCAGATGTGCAAATGTATGGTAACATGACTATTTAATAATTTGTGTATTCGTATCTTTTTCTAATGTTATAACCATGTTTAAAATATTATATTTATATAAATTTTAACACATTAATAATTCATATTATATAAATTTTGACATATTCGTGTATGAAATTACTAAATCTACTAATGAACAACCACCAAAGATAATTTGAGAGAGAGAGAGGAGGAACAGCAAGTGGTAAAGGAATACTAGCTTACTATTAGAGATGCCAAAATGTATATTGTATATAGACCAACATCATTCAAAATATTGGCTTCCACCAAAGGCAATGGCAAACAAGTATTTCATAAAGACATATATGTATAGTACAAAAAGGAGGGGGAAACAGAATATGCACAGAAAGGGCAATAAAAGTTGCCCTTATCATCAAATCTTGCAGCAGAATCCAAGCAGCTCTCACGAACCACAAGAGGGCAACCAGTACAACTGCAGACCAACACCTGACCATTTTCATTACACTTTACACAAAAATTTTGTTCTGTCCAGCCAGCTTTCCCCACAGAATCTTGACTTGGTTTGCACTTCGAACCCAAGAAAAGACTCTTCTTCAAGGCAATATTAAACCTCTCATCTTCATATTCACATATTTGTTCCACACAAGGATGCCCCGTGTCAGCTTTGGCCTCATCAGGATGAATATTTTGCGGCAATCTATCAGCAGAGGTGGAATTTGGGGAACTTGATGGAAAACCTTGATCAATATTTTCACCAGCATCACCACTAGGACTTTTTTGCAGTGCACCATTTTCAACATAATTGGATTCATCCATCACAACATTTTGAGAAGGTCTATCTCCATACTTATGCTCAACCATCACATCAGCATCAGAATTTTGAACATTCTCCATCTGATTGTCCCGCAATTCTACATGACCAACAGCATTACTCTGCCCAAGGGTCCTTGAGGCAACACGCACATCTTGATCCCCCTCACCTCCTTGAGAATCCTTTCTCAAGTTATTAACTTCTATTTCAGTAACTTTTATAATCATTCCAGACTCATCTTCCAACTGTTCCTCACCATGCAAGCGAATTGGAATCTGTTCAACAGACTGAATAGTACAAGTGGGAGTGGCATCCTGCTTGAACTTCTTTGCATTCAGTTGAAGATCATTATGCATACCATCCTGGTTAACACACACTAGTCCCACCGAATTTCCAGCAACCAAGTCATCTCTACACCTCTTAGAGGGTAATAAATTTCTTTCAAGCAACTCATCTTGCAACACTTCATTATCACTTTCGTGAATTTGAGGAATCAAGTTACCCCCTTGATTACCATTTTCATCATCACTGTCATCAAACCTCGATGCAGGCACATTTTCATCACCATCAGGAACAAGAATTTCCTCCAAAATTGAATCTTTCAACTGTTTCAAAAAGGTCAATAAGAACTGATAAATAAATAAATAAGAACAAAAAAAAAATAGAACAAAGATTGATACCAATTATGCCATCATTGCAGCAGGAACAAAGTAATAAGAAATTCCTATTTTACCTGTTCTAATGCACATTTAGGTAGGGAGGCTCTTTTATGCATAATAAAGGGGTGAACATCCCATCTCAAAAGCTCCGGTCCAGCCTTTTTCAGATTTGAAAGTGAGACCTGATAAAGAAAGATACTTATACTGACAATGTATACATTCCAGCTAGCGAGATGCAATGAGAGAAAGGTGTAAAAAAAATTCTTTCAAGACGACCAAAATTCATAAAGCAATGCTGAAACTAGAATGTATGTTTTATATTTTTACCTCCTGCAGTATGTGTTAGAGAACATCTTTGCAGCTTAAAGAAAGATCAAAGGCAACTCTTGAATCAGGAGGAGCAACATTTCTGGGACAATTCTTAGGACCAAATAACTCCTCCAAACATCTTAAAGCAACCATTTCACTTGTATTTTTCCCTGAGCCATCTGGTAATACTGGAGCTGTTTCGATCAAACCTGAAGGAAGAGAGAAAAGGTAAAACACCCAAAAAAGTCAACAAACATCAAGAGATTCGTATTTGTCCATACCACGTATAATAGAAGTATCCATCTGGGGGAAGCTTGATAGGAACTCAATGATCCCAAGCCATGGAAGGCTTGGACCAGAAGAATAAATGCCAAACATCGGACCTCGTTCTTCCATAAGAATGCTTGAGTTCAAGAGCAAGCGCTTCATCTACCTACTATAAAAACACGAGTTTCGTAAGTTTGAATGTTTTTTAAAACGGAAAATCTACATGCCGACAAACAATAAAATACACATAAACAAACTAAATGATTCAACCACTAGAAAATCACTGTTTTTAACTACATTTGGCTTATTCTACAATCTCATGCGCAGAAATGAGCTATGAAACATAAACTTTAACAAGAAATGAAACAAGAATTTCACCACAAACGAAACATATTAACTGATTACTGAAGTATGGAAAAATTATCTCTGCTGTTGAATTCTAAGTAGATAGATTTCAAGAAAAATCTGCAATAAAACAATGCTAGAGTAATAGTTTGCCGTTCGTGAATTAACTGCAAAGACTAAAAATTCAAAGTCACATTCACATTTTAAAAAGAAAAAAACCCATCGTCCCTTGAACTAAGAAATGTAAATAAACCCTAAAAATACCACATTTAAGGGAAAAAAAAAAAAAACTATCAGATGAAAACTTAATTGTAAAAAAAAAAAAATAAAAAAAAAAAGAGGAAAATACGAAACAGAAACACAATGCTTCAATTTGAATTTTGAACACACGAAAATTATTAATATTGTTATCTCATATATTCATAAATTTTTGTTATTTCTTTAATTTTAACAAATATTGATAAATTAAAAAAAAAAAAATCGGGTTTGACTTAGAGCACAAAGAGTGAATAAACAATGGAATGTTTTTAAAAGAAACAAATAAATAAGTAGGAAACCGTAACGAACAATTAGGTGGCTGATCAAGAGACAGGGAAGAGAAAGTTTAGCACCTTAAAAATCGCTTAAAATTTTTTAACGAAACTCACAATAACAGGAATGAGAATCATTTGAGGGTTTTTTTTAATTTTCTTTTCTTTTTTCAAAGATCTTTCATGTGAAAACAATAATTTATAGCTGGTTTTTTATTTTTATATTTTTTTTAAATGTGAAAAAAGGGGCGGAGCGGGAAAAAAAAGGTGGGTAGTGGGAGACACAGCTTGCTTAGTACTTGACTATTTGGGCTTATTGGGCTGCTTAAATTCGGACCAGAATTTTAGTGCCCAAAACTGTTGCGCTTTTATGCAAATTCTTTTTTTTTGTCATTTTATACGAAGATTTTGCTTATAAGTGTTTTAAAAATATTTTTTAAGATTATTATATTAGGTGAAATTACTATTTTCAATGCATTGAAATTCATCAAAATAAGTATTAATTGCTGTATTTAAGATAAATATTACTATAAACAATAATTTAAGTAATTTTAATAAGTATCCTAAAAATATTTGTTAGCAAAATTTTTATACAAAAAGCTATTATTTTATGGATTTGGTTATGAAGTAGTGATAGACCTGCTCATGGGCCGGGTACCTTGCCCGACTCGGCAGGCCTGATCCGTATTGAACCGAACTTGGATATGATTTTCAGTCGTCCAGATCGACTCGGCCTGAATTACTGTTCAAATAATAAAAAGTTATTTTTTATTTAAATTTAATTATAAAAATAATTTTTAATATTAAATGAACAATGAATCGGGTCGGGCATGGGTCAGGTGAAAAATAAAATTCGGGTTACGATCCGACCCGATCCATGAGCAAATCTATGAAGTATCCTAGAAACATTTATTAAGGGCTTAAGGTTTGGTATATTTTTATTTTAGAATTTTTTAATCATTTAATGTATTATTTTCTTTAAATTTAAAATAAATAATATATTAATTGCAAAAAAAAAAATTCTAAACATCACTTTAACAGGTGTCTATAAACACTTTTTAACATTTGTGTTATTTTATACATATGGAGTTTTTAAAGATTATGACAAAAAAATATTCTACAAGCATATTTAATTATTTATATGATTTCCGCATGTTCATTCACTAATTATAAATAAGTAATTTATTTTTTAACATAACTTAAATTAACACATGTCAATCCTTTAAATCTGTTTGTAGAGATAAGAAATTATATCAAAGACAATACTGGATAATAAACGTTTATAAGAATTTCTAATATATACTATATATACAAAAAAAAACTGAAGGTTGAAACAAATTTTTTCGTTGACACAATTTATATGATATGGTTTTAAGGCTTTTCAATAGGTATATTAATCAACATGAGATAAATTTCACTGCTTTTTTTTCCTTATTTGGATAGAAGAGAAATTCTCATGCAAATGTGCATATTGTATCGTGATTAGGGGTATAATCGAGTCGAGTTCAAGTTATAAGAAGTTCGACTTGAAATTCGAGACTCGAAGCTCGGTTCGAGCTCGATCGAGTTTCACTTTTAAAGCTCGAACTCGATTCAAGATAAAAGTCGAACTACTTGAACTCGCTTGATTAGGCTCGTTTACCTAGTAAAAAATGAACTTGATTCCCATGCTCGACTTTAAAATCGATTATTTGTGCTCGAGCTCGAGTTCGAATTGAGATTTTCAACACTAATTAAAAATAAAAAAGTTTGATTAGGCTCGCGAGCTACTCGAGTCAAGCATTAGGATACTCGAATTTGGCTCGCTCGATAGCTCGAGCTCGAAAATGATCGAGTCAAATTCGATTTTTTTTAATCTAACCCGAATAACATGCGAGCACAAATATCTCCTTTAAACTCCTAATCGTGACTCGTGTGAGTAGACTTGCACATGGGCTGGGCCGCGCCCGAATTTTTTTGAACTTTTTTGCCTAGGGCCGGCCCGCGGGCTCGAATACACTGTTCACATATATAAAAAAAATTTAATTTTTTTCTATTTTTATAATTAAATTTTTTAAAAAATAACATTTTATTATGTGAACAGTGATTCGGGCCGGTTCGGATCATGAAAATGCTCACCCAAGTCCGACCCAATACAAGTCGGGCAAGACGGACTACTTGGCCCGTGAGCAGGTCTACTAGTGAGAAGGTAGTTTCAACATGTGAAATTAAAACCATATTTCATGCTAAATATGGTAGAATATTGGGTAGTGATTGCTACGACAGAAGGGGAAAAAATGCAAAATTGAACAAACCTAGCCATTCTCTTATGTTGTAACCTGATAATTTTAAATATGATATGATTATATTATACGAAAAAATAACTAAAATATGACATGAGAAAAAAAAATAATACGAACATTAAACGAATACAAGAACAGTGTCAAAATTTATATAACATGAATTATTAACATATCAAATTTTATTTAAATATATAATATCTCAAACACGATTATAATACGTGAAAATATATAAATATAATAAGAATATACGAATTACCAGATAAAATGCACTTATAGTCCCAAACCTTTTATTTGGGTTTCATTTTGATCCTAATCTTCAAATTGTTTCATTAAAATCTCAAATCTTTTTAAAAGGGTATCAGTATGGTCCTCCCATCAAATTTTGCTATAAAAATTTATTAAAAATGAAGAAATTACAAATCAAGGTAATGGACCCAGAATTACTCTTTGCTATCATACCAAGATGTTAATAGAAAGGCAATTAAATTTTTAAAATTCTTGAGAAGGATTTTTACCCCAGATTTTAAAAATTCAACTTAAAATCAAGTGCAAAAATGGTACTTCAGTTTCATTCTTAATAATTTTATTTATTTCCTTTCTAATATTTGGAAAATATTACTCGTCTCATCATTTATGTCTTAAATTTTTTTACTACTTAACATAACATATAACTATTGATTTTATTGTAATATTTCATTTATAAATTAGTTTTTTTTTTTGCCAAGCATTTATAAATTAGTTGACTTACCCATGAATTGATAGCCTCCACATTTGAATTTATCTAATAATTATATATCATGTGAGAGTACAAAAATTTGAGACAAAGTTGATGGGGGCAAGTAGCATGAGTTCTAATAAATACATTTTGGTATGATAGCAAAAAGTAATAATTCTAGTTCCATTACCATGATTTTATTTCCTTTCTTTATTTTTATTTTATTAAATTTTATTTCTCCTATATTTATAAATTTTGCTAAAAAATAAAATTAATCTTATTAAACGTTGTAAACACCAAAATTTGCATTGGAGTTAATTATTATACTAATTAGCTTTCTAAATGAAATGAAGTTGGGAAAGGACTAATAAATTTGTCATTCGACAGCAACCACAGTCGATTAGTTGGCCTTTTGCTGCACAAATAGGCCTTTGTTGAACTTTCTTGGGATCGGGCAATGATTTTGGGCTTTGGATCGGGCCAGAAGCATGCATGTCGATCGGCAGTAGACCTCTTCTCTGCCTAGTCCGTTTTACTCCCAAATCGCATATTTCTATCTAAGGCGACCATTCAAGTTATACTCTGATCAACCAAATCATTCATATTCTTTATCCTGATCACTCTATAAAACTGCCTAGAACACCAAATCTGTCTCGATTTCTACCATAACCACCATTAAAACCCTAACTTCCATCCATCTTTAAATTCACAACAAAACCCTAACCCGCCACTAAACATCAATCTACAAATCTCGCCAACGATCGGTATCAACCTTCTAACAAGCCACATTCACATTTCCACCTCTCCGATTCACTCGAACTATATACTCGATCTTTGTTGTCCTATTCCAAATATATCACCACCACCATCCAAACTAGTCTATCACCTTACCCAAGTACACCACACCTTCATCTAGCAGTCCAAACCATTTTACCTAACTAAACAAACTTATCCAAACCAATCAAATCCACCCAGACTAGGCCTGATTACACTTTTGCCTTAACCTGGCCTGTTAACGCCAATCGGTTCTCATCATTGTCAGCTGCTGCTGCCGTCGCTGTATCTATTGCTCTTATCCCTATCGATCGGCCCATTTGTACTACTGCTGCTGTCATTGCTATTTGTTTGCTTGCTTGCTGCATTATTGCTAGCACGTTCGCACCATCGCATTATCAGCTATCTAGATTGACTAGATCAGCCTGGTTTGCTCAATTCACTCAGATCTCTAATTATCATTCGGGATCTTGAATCAGGTAAATCCACTCATGCAAATCTAAAATCTTTTAGTTAACCTGGGACGTTTGTTATTGGTATGGCAAGCATGTGACATCCATTGTCCATGAACACGTATCATGTAGTCTTAGGAATATATAGATAATATTTTTGTTGTAAATCCACACTAAAATTACTCATAATTGTGTGATATTAAGATCAAAACGGTGAGATATACTCTTTAATTCGTAAGCTATTCGAGGTACGATATGAGGTAGAAAGTATAAGCTAGGTTTATTCCAAACAAAATTTGGAGCTTTTATTCCTCGAATATTTCATACCTAGTTTTCAAACTAGGTTCTTAGTCAAGACGAGACTGTAACCTTAAAACCGACATTGATTCCCTGAATATAAATAAATCGATTGGTTACTCCTAAGTCCTAAACAATCCTTGGATCAATAATAGAGAGCATTAGAGGTGAATCCCACACCACTCAGGAAAATAAAGATAGAATTTTAACAAAAATTAAAAAAATGAAACATACCCAAATAATATTGACTTTAGAGTGGTTTACATTTATTTTTTCAAAAAAAGAAAAAGAAAAATTTTGTATAACTAAAGGACTTAATTAATAGTGTTTATATTGTAGTTATAATTTCAAACTTAAATAGTAAGGGAATTAAGCTCATTTGATTAGTGATCTTGAGTGAATTATTTCTAATAAAATATTTCCTCAAGAGATTATAGTGGTAAATAAGTTAGCTGTGTTCGTTGGCATAATTTTAGAAAGCTTCATATATAGTAATAATAATTTACAAAAAGAACTTTCTAGTATTATTATTTATTACTTACTTCTATTTGGTTAAGTGTTAAAAAATTATTTAGATGTGTTTCATTTCTTTCTTTTTTGTTAAAAATAAATAAATTCTAGCCTTATTTTTAATAGGATTTAATTTTTTATTTTTTATCAAAATTTGTAAATATATGGAAAATAAACTTTAATAAAATAAAAATAAAGAAGAAATAAAATCAAGATAATGGATCCAAAATTATTACTCTTAGCTATCATACCAAATTATATTTATTAGAAAGAAAATAAATTTTTTTAAAATTATTTAAAAGTACTATTTTTGCCCTTGGTTTTAAGTTGAATTTTTAAAATCAAAAGTAAAAATGATACTTTTATTTATTTTTAAATGAATGAATCATTTAAACTAAGATTTCAATACGATACATTCTAGCGACTAAGTCAAAATCTCTACAATCTCTCAAAAAAAAATCTGAGTTAACCCGTCAATCATGCCATTGGTTTTGCAGGTGATATCTGCAACATATGCTCAAAATAATTAATAATCGGACAGTTGCCAACTTGCCTACCATATTTCATATTCCAAGGCAACCAAAGGTGGATTGGGATAGATTGGTATGGTATGCCTACCATATTCCAAGGCATTCCCAAATATCATGGATGGCAATTCAGAACAAGCTCCCTACAAAAGATCGATTGATGGAATGGGGAATGGAGCTTAATGGAACTTGTGATATGTGCAATCAACAAATGGAGACTCGAGACCATTTATTCTTTGAGTGTGAGTATTCTAAGGCAGTATGGAGGGAGATTCTGCACCTATGTAAGCTTCATAGAGTCATCAGAAGCTGGGACTTTGAATTTCAATGGGCAAAGAGGAAGCTAAAGGGAAAATCTCTTATTGCTACAGTGCTTCGAATTGCTTGGAATGCTCTCATATATCATGTATGGAGGGAGAGGAATAATCGCAGGTTTGGTAAACAATCTCAGCAATGTATGCAAATGCTTGAGAAAATCAAGGAGGAGGTTAGCTATAGACTAGGGGGGATGAAAACCATAAAGGATGATACTGTTAATAGAGATTTGCATGTTGCATGGGGTTTAAAAAGCTCACTGATAGCATAATTGGTTCTTAGCTATGTAAAGAAGACATTGTAAAATAGTGCATTTGTTTGCCAGCTATGCTGGTTGTATTGATGTAGCAGTGCATGCTGCTTTTGGATAAATAAAAATTTTGCTTATCCAAAAAAAAAAACTTGCCATTGGTTAATATTTTATCTTCAATATCGAAAATAGTGTAGAACATAATTAGCACAACGTTTATTTTCATTGAAAAAAAAAGATTCGAATTTGATTCATATTAAAAGATACATACGTTATTACATTTATTCATTATTAAACCAAGTCCAATTCAATAGTATTTTCTAAGTGCCGAGAAAGATGAGAAGTAGCAGCTACAATCAGTGTGGAAAAAATTGGATCGAACAGGTCGATCGGATCGATTTAACTCGAAATTGGTGACATGTCTGATCCGACACATATTAAAAAGTCAGTAAAAAATCGGTTCAACCGGTAAAAGATTGGCAAAAAATCAAATTACACCGATAAAAAATCGGTTTTTTGTTTTTTTTATTTTTTTTATTAAAATTATTTTTGTAAGTGATGATATTTGAACTTTTAACCTCTTAATTATATATTAAAAATTATACCATTAAAACAAATACATATGTTTATTAGCTAATTATTATATTTAATATCAAAATTACATATTTAATATTTATTTTTTAATTAAATAATCTGAACCGATTGAACCAGTGATCCAAAAATCATATTAATTTGACCTCCGATTTGATTTTTTATTCATTGGCTACAATACTCTCTTGAGCTTCTTGATTTTAAGTTTTTGACCAATGAACCCAATAGCCCATGTAATGAAAATGTTATAAAATGCAAGAGTACATTTGAAATTAGACATGCCCACGAGCTAAACGGATTTAAATCGAATCTAAAAAAAAAAATGATAATTCGAATTGATTCGACCCAGTTGAACAGAGTAATGAGAGTAAAGAGTAAACTATTTTTTAGAGTAATGTTATTTTGTTAAATGATAGAATATTGATAATTTTATAAATAATTATTTATTTTGGTGATTACTCTAAAGTCTAAATCCATCCTTTTTCTTGCTTTTGCTTTTGTTTGTTTCATCTTAAAATCCTTAAAGAAGTAATGTAATTTTTTTTATATATATATAATTTCATTTTAAGATATAAATATGATGAAAATTACATATAAATATGATAAATATATATGTAATAGAGCTTACAGAAAGCTCATCATAAGTTTCCTTAAAAATTTTCTTAAAGAAGACGAGATATCCGAGATTAAGCAGAGATTTCAAGGACTCGAGCTCTCCCCTCTAGACAAGATATCCTATGCTTTTTGTCTCTTATGTTTTATGATTCTGAATGGAGAGATAAATATATAAATGAAAAAAAAATGAACAATTTTACTTTCAAAATTAACGATAAAAACCATGATCAGTAACCTTTTTAGACGGTTAAATGTTTAATTTGGGATTAAATTTATTAGCATCTGAGTGGATTAAAATCAAATTTTTTATTTCAATCTATTAAGAGTTTAACCTTTTTCGAGTGGTGACAAATAATAATTTATGGCAGTGGTTGAGGGACACGCACCGAAATAATCGGTGAGTTTTAAAAAATATGTTGACATATAATTATTTTTATTCATATGGCAAGAGAGATGATCATTTAATTAGTAAAATAATTCATAAAATAAAAAAAATAAAAAACATTATAATAGAACATGCTCAATTATTCAACTTTCAACAAACCCAACAAAAATTAGTAAACCTAGCAAAAATAGCAAAAAAAACATTTTCTTTATCTGCCAAACCCAATAAAGCAAAAACCACTTTCTTCCTCTACCATACTAGTAAACTTAGCAAAAATTAGCAAAAATCACTTTCTTCCTCTGCCATAATAGTAAATCCAGAAAAAATTAACAAAAACCACTTTCTTCTTCTACCAAACTAGTAAACCCAACAAAAATTCTCTTTCAACATAAAATTCTTCAATTAAAACTTGCCCAAAAATCCCTTTTTTTTTTTTTTTGAAATTCTGAGAGAGACATGGGTTGTTTGCAATCAAAGGTTAAGAACGAAGAAGCGATTAATCGAAGCAAAAAGCAAAACGAATCATGAAAAAAGCAACTCATCCATAATCCCAATCTTCCTTCTCACCTTAAATCGTCGTTCGTGGACCTCTATTGTCTTAACCACCTTCAGTCGACAAGTTCTTATCTTTATCATCTACTACTGACATTCATAATTTTAATAATAAAACACATTCACATGTATACTGTCATGATTTTGGGTTGGGTTTTTTGGGTGAAGAATAATATATCAAAAGGAAATGGGGTTAATTTCAGTTTTAATTAGAAACGGATTTGGACAAAAATAAAATGAAAATGGGTTTTGAGTTTTTTATAAAAATAAAGATGGATTTCTTGAAACAGATACAAATAACAGTAAAAATAGATTTCTTAAATTAAGGATTCTATCAAAATTAGGGATTCTATTTTTTTTCTTTTGTTTTTACATTCATATTTGGGTTTTATTTTTATTATATTTTTTTAGAATTATTTTAATTTTTTAGTATGACAGATGTGCAAAATAATATTACATGTCAGCATTTTTTTACTGTTATCTAACACGTGATGAGTAATGGTAGCCATAAATCTTTATTGGTCACTATTCAAAAAAGTTAAACTTTTAATAGACTGAAATAAAAAATAAAAAATTTGATCCTAATTCACTCGTCTGCTCATAAATTTGATTTCAAATTGAGCATTTAGCCCTTTTTAAACCATATGGAACATATTTATTCCGTGATCCGTCCTTTAATTTAATGAGTTCTTAACTACGTAATGAGATTTTTAATTTACTCAAAGATAGATTTGAGAATATTTGTGTTATTTCACATGTTATAATCATATTTAAAATATTATATATTTATATAAATTTTGATACGGAATTATATATATTTTGATACGTTCGTACATTCCTGTCGTGTTCATGTTATTTTTTCATATCGTATCATGTTTCATATTTTAATTATTTTTTTCGTATCTTGTAACCGTGTCATATCCAAAATTATTGAATCTACTCAAAGATAAATAAAATAGTATGGCCAATTCCTAATAAACCTTTGCTTTTTGTTATGGTTGAAAAAAATAGATAAATCGATCGGACCGGTTCAATCAAAAATCGAAAGCTTTTCAGGTCCGATGTTATATAGAGAATCTAGATCACTTAAACTAGCTTAAAAACGATTCAACCAATAAAAAAATTATTTTTTAATTATTTTTTTGAAAATTATGAGATTTGAATCCATCACTCTTAAAAATATACTAAAAATTATATTATTAAACAAAATGTATATTTTTATTAATTATTTATCATATTTAATATTAAAATTATTTTTAAAATATTTAAAATTTTATTTAAATGAACCGATCGATCCATCATTGGATCGAGAACCAAAAATCGTACCGATTTAACTTTCAAATTGAATTTGTCTGGCAAAACCATGGGGAAAAAACAGAAGCCAAAAGGACAAAAAAATAAGATTTCCTAAACAACAATAGCCAGCAATGGCATAGTTTTTTTTTTTTTCTTTTTCCAACAACAAGAATCAAAGATCAGATTAATTGGAGTATGTTTACTCTTTCCATAAACCATATATAAATTAGTAACGATAATAAAAGCAATCCATGATAAAATATACTTACTAGTAATTAAATTAACCCACAAAAAAAAAAGATTTGTTTATTCATAAATCATGAGCATAGACAACAATCACAGAAAATTTTGGGTTTTTAAGAGAAACCCAATTTGACAAATGGTAAATAATCACAGGTTTGTATACCAAACCGTATCATCTCCAAAAACATACCAATTTCACAACAAGGACAAATTTTAAAAAGAAAAAACAAAGAAAAGAAACATACAGGGGGGAGAGATTAAAAAAGGGGGAAAATTTTAGAAGAAAAAAGAAGAAGAAGAAGAAATCTACCTAGAAAAGTGAAAAATGGACTGGAAGATCCGAGAAAACCCGAGGCGGATACGAGGATAAGCCCTGAGTGTGTACAAGGTTGTCTGTCGGAGCATATCTTCGATTGTCTCGACGAATAGATTCAGGCTCCGAATCGGCGGCACGTAAAGGGTCAATGGCACCGCCGAGAAAGCCACCGCGAAAAACAGTTGCAGCATTTGCTTTTGCTTTGCTTTGCTTTTTCTTGATTGGATTTTTTTACTCTCAAAATTTAATTCTTTTCAACCTTTGTTTCGTTTCCAATTTGAAGAAGAAAAAAAAAAAGGGGATAAATCTGGTGAGGTGGGGTGCTTGAATAATAGTTGACTAGTTGTATCTTGTATGGAATGGAGGTTGGTGCTCGGTGGATTTGGATTATATTTATATATTTTAAAATATTTATATTTGTTGATCATGAATTTTATGACTACAGATGTTAAAAGTTAAATTTAAAATTTTAAGAACTAAAATTTATTTTTTAATGAAATGTAATAGTAAAATTTATTATTAAATTATAAATTAACAGTGTATCAAATATAATTTTTATTTTAAATTTGAATTATATGCTCTATCATGTGGATTTGGTTTAATTTGAATTAGCTTTTGAACATAACTTTTTACATTTGGATTCGACTCAAATTAACCTGAAAAGTTCATTATATTTTTAAAATATATTAAAATATTTAATTTAATTATTAAAATATATAAATATAAATATAAATTTAATTTTTAATATTTTAAAAAATAAAATGAACTTTTACAAATCAAGTCAAATGTTCGGTCATGTGGACTGGCCATAAATAGCTCTATTTGGTAGATGAATTCTTCATTATTTTTTTAATTTTATTTTAGTATTTTATAAGTCAATGTATTTATTAAAAAAAGCAATTGCTAGGTATACATGCATTGGATTTTAATTTATTCATTATTTTTTTTCCTTAATCATACTCCTTTTGCTTTGGATATGAGGTGTACCATTTTTTTTTGGGGTTTTTCTTAGAATACCAAAATTTTAGTAGTAGTATTAAATATTATGGTCTTGAATCTAGAGCTTAATTTGCAATCACCTTTAAAAATTTAATTTAATTAATTCATGTAGTTAATTTTTAAAAAATATATCTTATAAATTAAGAATTCAAATTTAAATATTTATAATCTTTTTATTTTTAAATTACGATATTATTTATACCCAAAAAAAAATTATATTATGATCTTTTATTATGTTACCTTCCAAAACAAAGAATTGCTAAACAGATCACCTTGTTTGTCTTTTTTTTTTTTTTTTTTGATGTGACAATTTTATTTGTACAAACCAAATCATCTAATTTGTCCTTTTTTTTTTTGATGTGACAATTTTATTTGTACAAACCAGATCATCTAATTTGTCCTTTTTTTATATGTAACAAAATTTTATTTGTACATGATCCATAATTTATTCATAATGTTTCATTTTTTTTAACCCAATAATGATAATAATAATAATTTACAATTACCATACTACTCCATAATCCATATGAAGCTGTTGTATCAAATGTTTCTTTTGTCCAAAAAAAAAAACTTGTTTCTCTTTTCATTTTGTTTGATAATTAAACAAAATGCTAGTAGGTAATTATAGTGAAAGGAACCATTTTCACTTTTAAAATTTACTATTATATAGGATAACCATAAGTAATAAATTTATGAATATGTATTTCTTATGAGTAGTAGAATTAATTAAAGAGGGCACATTTTATTTTTTTTAATAAATTATTATTTTATATATTGACATGCAAGTTTAAAAAGTTGACATATGCTTATATAAGATGTATATAAAAAAATCAATTATATAGTCATTAAATAAACACGTGTCACTTTTTCAATTCATTAATAAAATTAAAAAAATTACCATTAATATATAAATTAATATATATATATATATATATTTTTACTACAAAACAATCATAGCTTCATTTATAGTTAACGTATCATTCACAATTATTTTTATTTTATAATATAAATAATTTAGAAATTACAAATAGAAAATATATTTTATAATAATTTTTTCTACCTTACCCAAAAAACCCAACAAGTGTGTTGTAAATGCATCAAAAGTGGGGTTTTTATTTTCTAGTCTTCAATAGAAAATATCATTAGATAAATTTTATATTTTTTTGCACAAATTTGTGTGACCACGTTGGCCCTTTAATTGATGGCCACATCATTTTTTATTTTTTTTTGGATGAGCCTCTCTTTTTTCTTTTTGGGTTGTTGAGAATTTTTGTTTTTTTTGTGTATTTGTGTTATTTTTTTATTTTTAAAGTATTATAAATTTATATAAATTTTTACACGTAAATAATTCATTTTATGTATACTTTTAAACGTTCGTGTATCCGTATCGTGTTTGTGTTATTTTTCGTGTTGTGTTTTAATAATTTTTCCTATGTTGTGTTCGTGACGTGTTCATGTTTTTTTTTTGTTTTTCAAAATATTATAAATTTATATATGTTAATAATTTCTTTTATGTATATTTTTACACGTTCGTATATTCGTGTCGTGTTCATGTTATTTTTCGTGTTGTGTTTTAATTATTTTTTCAATTTTGTGTTTGTGTTGTGTCTTAATTCATCTCATATTTTACATAATCTGTCATTGTGATTAAATTTAGAGAAAAATTTGTGCGTTCGTGTTGTGTCTCAATTTATGACACATTTGCATAATTTATTATAGTTATTCAATTTAATGAAAAAATTGTGTTCGTATTTTTTTTGTATTTTCAAAGTATTATAAATTTATATAAATGCTTACACGTTAATAATTCGTTTTATGTATATTTCACGCGTTCGTGTATTCATGTCGTGTTCATGTTATTTTTCGTGCTGTGTTTTAATTATTTTTTCTATGTTGTGTTCGTGTCATATCTCAATTCATGACATATGTTACATAATTTGTTATAGTTATTCAATTTAGAGAAAAAATTGTGTTCGTGTTCGTGTACTTTTTTTTGGTATTTTTAAATTATTAAAATTTATATAATTTTTTACACGGTAATAATTTATATAAAGTATTATAAATTTATATAAATTTTTACACGTTCGTATATTCGTGTCGTGTTCATGTTATTTTTTGTGTTGTGTTTTAATTATTTTTCTATGTTGTGTTCGTGTCATATCTCAATCATCTCATATTTTATCATTGTGATTTAATTTTTTTTGTGTGTATTCGTATCATGTCTCAATTCATGACATATTTTGCATAATTTGTCAGAGTGATTCAATTTAAAAAAAAAATTTGTGTTTTCATAACGTGTTCGTGTTATTTTTTTTCTATTTCCCAAAATATTATAAATTTATATAAAAATTTTCATGTTAATAACTAATTTTATGCATTATTAATTTATGTTTTCATAACATTATTGTCATTACTATTATAAAAATAAAAAGCGAATCGTTTCACCCGCAGCGAATTTATTTCTAGTATTTATAAATATGGGTGTGGAAAATAATGAAATTGGTATTACTGGGGGCCATAGCTAAAGGTTTTCCTTCTATCTACCCATAAAAACTATACAAAACAAAAAATAATAAAATTTTAAGCAAGTGCTGACTCAAATTATGAACAAAGTTCAATTACACGAGGCACTGGAAAACATACTTTATTTTTTGATTATTAATAAAAAATAATTATTTATAAATTTATTATTATTTATTATCTTCATATCAATTATGAATAATTGAGCATGGTTAAACTTTTCAAAGAATTAAATAGCATTACCTAATGCCAATATAAAAAAAAAATTATGTTGGATTTTTTTTTTTTTAGTTTTGAACTTTTGTTTTCACATCATTGTTTATAGAAAGTTCGATTTAAGATAATGATGATTTATAGACTTCAAGCTTTTTTTTTTTAGCATTTCAACTATCTTCTTTGTGCTATCATTTTACAACTATCCAATCACAATTTTAAATTGTGCTATCATTTTACAACTATCCAATCACAATTCTAAATTATATAAACATTCATCTTTTATAAGCGTAGATTTCATATAAAAAAAATTATATAATTTTTTTCGATTGTGATTTGATTAATTGTAATGTAGATGATATTCTATAATTTTTTTTCAATACTTGGGCTTTATGTTTAAGAAGACATACAATTTTACACCTAAAATCGGATAAAAATAATAGACATGATAATTCGTGTATATGTGTTGTGTCTCGTGCTTTTTTTTTTTTATTTTTTTTATCAATTGTGTAAATATAAACATAACTTACATTATTAAATGTGTCAAAATTTTAAACACGAATATAATACGTGTATTAAATATATCGTATTTATTATATTATTTTCGTATCTATTAAATATGTTGTGTTCGTGTCGTATTTTCTGTCTAAAATTATCATATGTAAATAAATAATATAGTGACATAAGAATTAAATTAATAAAGTGATATTCCATAAAAAACAAAAAAAAAAAAAAAAACCTAAAGTGATCCAAAATGTCTGTAACTTTCAAATTAACAACATTATTATCTCTTTTTTCAACTGTTTCAACAAAAGTTTTGGTTTATTATTTATTTATTTTTGATTCATAAAGATGTAGATTTATAATGAAGGAGGTTATTCTAGAAACGTGCAACATTAGAGTTAGCATGTGTCATTGTCACCGGGAGCAACCTGATAATTTTATATACGATATGATTATACAATATAAAAAATAATTAAAATACGATACGAAATATGATATGATATAAAAAAGTAACGTTAACAAGACACGAATACATGAATCGAATTATTAACGTCTCAATTTATATAAATATAATACATTAAACATAATTTAACACGTGAAAATATACGAATACAATATAAATACACAAAATTCTAAAGCAAACCATGAAATATTAATTGATCTAGAAAATTCATTCAAGTTTTTTTTTTTTTTTTTTTTTGAGTGATACACATTCCAAAGAAGTCAATTTTGCTTGCTGTCTTTGTCTATTGGACCATTATATATGATTGGGCAAATATTTTGCTAGTGAAGGTTTCTCCCTTTCTAATTTATTTTTTTAATTTTACAAATGAGAAAGTTTGACCTTAAATTTTCAGAAAAAATAAAATAAAATTTTCATTCATGTGTCACACCCAAATGCAATTAAAAATCTTCTTTTCCATTATATACATAATAATATGATATGGGATTAAACAACAAAAATTGATTTTCCCCAATTTCATAAATTCAACTGCTAATCCCAAAATTCAAATCTTACACCTGAATTATTTAGGGCTAGTTTAGCATTGTTGTTGGAAAAAGCTTGGGTTGAAAAAAGCTCGAGTTGGAAAAAATGTGTTTATAAAGTATGGTGAAAAAGTGTGGTTTAAAAACTTTTAAGTGTTTAGCATTGCTGTGAAAAAATATTGTAGAAAATTGAAATGTCAAAAAAAGATATGTTTAAAATAATAAAAGTGTAAAAATATGAGGATAATAAAGTCATTTTATTCAAAAGCCAGCTTTTCAAGTCCAAAAGCTATATTTTTTGGCTTTTTGGTTTGGCTTATCAAACTATAGTTTCAACAACAGAAGCCAAATTTTTTTATCTGTTTAGCATTGCGTTTGCGGTAAAAAGCAGCTTTTGACCTCAAAAGCTGTGCCAGAAGCAATGTTAAACGAGGCCTTAATAGTTTCAACTTTCAAGTTCTAACCATTTTTAGCAACCAAAAAAGAAAAAGAAAATTCTAACCATTTGAATGTGCATGCATTTAAATTAAAGTCAAACTGAAACTTGAAAATCATAAATCATAAATTTGTTGTTCACCAAAGTATTGAATGATTTCAACCACTTTATAGCTCTAGGAACTAGGATGCAAAGGCAACCCTATAACGATTTACTTTTTTCTCATTGCAAATGCTTACCCTTGATTTATGAAGTAGTCTATCAAAAACAATAAAAAAACAGCTCCCTTGCAGTGTTGGGGCTGCGAAGAACTGTTTGTAGTATTGATTCACGCCAAACTGGGCTGCGGCAGATGCAGATATTTAAATCTGATAATTTTGAACACGACATAAAAACACAATATGAACAAGACATGTTTAATAAACACGACACAACTCACTTAAACACGATTAACATGATACATTTAATGCACGTATTGTATTCGTATTTAAGATTTAATAATTGATGTCGTGTTCAAATTTACACGATTGATACGAAAAACAAAAAAAAATACAAAACATGACACGTATACACAGATTACCAAATCTACATATATTCTTGAATGCACCCATGAACCAAGTATTACTCTAGTTCATAATAAACATGGTAATGTTTGTTTTTTTTCCTAATGTGGCAAAGGACTCGAAGAGAGGCTATGAAGAAGTTATGCAAGCTAGCAACTTTTTACAAAGTTGTTGAATGTCAAATGATGGATCAGTCAAAGATATATCGGAAAGTACAGATCTTGCTTCCAGTAATCCATGAGATATACTCTCCAAAATCGAATCTTCACTCCCCATAAGAGAAGCCATAAGCTTTGCACCAGCCATCCTTTCCTGATGAATAATATCAAGTGCCCAATCAGCACCAACTTAAATCAACTCTGATGCTTTCTAATTTCTAATGATGCAGGGGGGAAGAAAGAAAGAATATGATTTACTGAATTTCTGGAAATAATGTTCTCTTTCTTAATATGAGATAACTTCAAATGGATTTGAAACCAACTAGAATTCAAGGTTAAGGCATTTAGTTATGAAACAAGCCGCATCCTAAGCTTATGAGAGAAATTGTTAATCTATAATATATATAAAAACAAGGATATGGAAAATCTTCTGAACCGACTAAAATCGATATTTTAACTCATTATATTTCAATATTATCATTTGTCATTTAAATATTTTTTTAATTATTATTATTGTTATTATTTAAATATTAGTTACAATTGTAATTGGTATGTAGTAGTATTAGACAATGATTGTGTTAAATTTTCATAGATAAAACTTTAAATTAATTAAATATATATGGATAAGAACAAAGCAATGGATAAATAATAAATGAGTAACACAATCTCATACTAAAATATATATTGACAACTTTGGTCTAATATCACTTCAATTTCAAAAAGTTTGACAAGTAAGGTTTTTCTTTTTAATCAGTTTGAGTTTGAGCTTGAGAATGAGATATATACTCTGTTTTTTTTATGTGGCAAGTAAGGTTTTTCTTGTTAATCAGTTTGAGCTTGAGAATGAGATATATATACTCTGTTTTTTAATGTGGCAAGTAAAATTTTTCATTTTAATCAGTTTGGGCTTGGGAATGAGATATATAATCTATTTTTTTATTTGGCAATTAACAAATTCTTCGACGAATTTATACAATAGATATAGTAAATTTATCAAATTAATTTTTTTTTTCTTTCATTCATTTCAATGACTATTACATGGCATGTTTTGCTTTTTGTTTCATAATCATAATTTATCGGTTTCGAAGCTAGGAGGTGTTTTTGAGTTCAAAATATACTAAATCACTCAAATCAATTTGCATGTCCTTTACTTAGCAATGTTTTTATGTTAGTATACTCGGAAATAGTTATACATTTTTCATATGTTAATTTATTTTAATGAAAATTTTCACTTGGTAGTTAAGATTTTCATTTAATATAAAAATCTTAATTTCACAAAATAATGTTATGATATTTAAGGATGTGAAATTATATTGTTAAAATCACTTATAATTAAAAGTTTATTTATTTATATTTTATTATTATAGTTTAAAAACATATCAATAATACATATTTAAAAGAACATATATTCACGTGCAACGCATATGACCATATACTAGTATCTAGAGGTGGCAAAATGAACCCGAACCCGAAAACCCGCCCAGGAAAACCCGAACCCGAACCCGCCCAAACCCGATTTGACCAAAAAGTCAAAAACCCGAACCCGAAAAAGCCCGAACCCGAATGGGCCCGAACCCGAATGGACCCGAACCCGAATGGACTCGAACCCGAATGGACCCGAACCCGAATGGGCCCGAACCCGAATGAGCCCGAACCCGAATGAGCCCGAACCCGAATGGACCCGAACCCGAGACCGGCCCGAACCCGAACCCGAATTTAATACTAAAAATAAAAATAAACAAATTGCAATTATTTTTTTTTTACAAAGCAATAACTTTAATTATTAATTTTATTCTAATTTTTTTTAATAATTTAATTAAAATTTAAAATTTAATATATTATATATATATATGATGAAATAATAATTTTATCAAAAAGTAAATTATATTTTGTACTTATAAGTTATAACTTTAACGTCTCATATCATGATGAATTTACAATCTAAATATTTTAAATTCTTGAAAATTTTAAAGATGTGAAAAAAAATTTGACAATAATTCAATTAATCTATAAGGGTAAAAAAATTGACAATAATTCAATTATTTTGGCCTTTTGGGTTATACTTAGACCTGCTCATGGGCCGGGCCTGGGCAGGATATTTTGTGTTCCGGGCCGGCCCGGCCCGGAACAGTAATTTTTATTATAATATTATTTTATTTAATTTTAATTATAAAAAAATAAAAAAATAAAAAAATTATTTTTTTATTCCAATAAACAGTGTTTCGGGCCTAAACGGGCGGGCCGAGCCGACCCAGGGCCAGGCCTGGGCAGAGAAAATAAAAAAAAAACTGGGTCGCGGCCCGGCCCGGCCCATAAGCAGCTCTAGTTATACTTATGCGGTTAGGTTAGGGTGGGTTTAATTGGATTATGGCTTTCATGTGATTTTATTTTAGCGGGTGGATTTAATGGGATTTTGGGTTTTATGGCCTTTTGGTTTTGGGTATATTTATTATATATTAATAAATAATCATATTAATTATATATTTATTACGTATAATTTAAATATAAATTATATTTTTTAGTACTACTTTATAATTTATACTTTATACTGATGAAAAAATATAAGTACTCGATATATATATATATATATATATATATATATCTTGACTATAAGCATAAATTTTTTGCATTTTATAAGTATATAAACGAATAGATGAAGGCCAGGATTTATTTTTAAAAGTTTTTTATTTTATAGTGAATATAAATTATAATGTATTTATATTTTGAAATTCGAGCTCATCAAATCAATTATTTTAAATATCAATATATTAATTTATAATATATCATATTTTTTATAATAAATTATTTCAAAATTTGATTTTATATAACAAATTAATTTCTTATTCTTTTGGTGCTAACAAATATTAATTTTAAAAAATAAATATAATTAAAAATATCATATAATAGCAAAAGTATAAAAATAAAAATAATAATAAATTAATAATTTGTTTTTAGATATAAATATTTAAATTACGCAAAAATGATTACATCTAATATAAAATAAAATAATGTAAAACATACCCGCACCCAGATCGAACCCGAACCCAGACCGAACCCGAACCCGAACCCGAATGGGCCCGAACCCGAATGAGCCCGAACCCGAATGGGCCCGAACTCGAATGGGCCCGAACCCGAATGAGCCCGAACCCGAATGGACCCGAACCCGAATGAGCCCGAACCCGGATGGACCCGAACCCGAATGAGCTCGAATCCGAATGAGCCCGAACCCGAATAAACCCGAACCCGAATGAACCCGACCCGAACCCGCCCAATTGCCACCTCTACTAGTATCTAAAAACAATTGACGATAGTGAGTTACTATGTTACTTTGACTCTTTATTTTTCTTAAAGTACTTGTGTCCGACATTCGTGTCCTACACATATTCGGATATGAGTATGGGAATACGATCCTCCAAATATATGGAAAAACTTAAAAAAAATTAAATATACCCGTGTCGGACACATACCCGTATCTGACACCCCGAATCCGAGTAACATAGGTGAGGTTATAATAACTTCTATAAAAAGAAAATAGTGCGGTTATGATACCTTTTCTGATCCCTTTCCAAGGAATTTTAGAGAAAGTTTGAGAAGATCACAGGAATAAGGAAGAACCGCAGACTTCAGATGATACACAGCAGAGAACAGAACCTGGATGCAAGCAGCTCTAATCTCTGGTTGCATTATTACCTAACATTAATATGACCCCAGGTAGAAGAAAAAGGCACAAAAAAAAAAAAAGTGGTCAGAAGATCAGCCTCAGTCGTTGAAACTAAAAGAAATTAAAATCTACAAGATACCTAAACAAATTTAGTGACAAAAGTACCTCGACCGAATCTATTAGACATGGAAGAATCGTCTTTGCGAGGGTTTTTTTGCCATTGTCAGATATCTTCTGACAAGCACTGATGAGAACATTAGCCATGCACAGACGAAAAGAAACAGGAATTGGTTCAGAGTTTTCATCTCGCGACTTGGACCCAGGGATATGTTCACTTTTATCATTTATTAATTGACCTATCACATGTCTGAGGGCATAGAGTTTTGAGGTAGCATTCCCTACAATTTAGGCCAAAGAGGTGATTATCTTCCCCATTGTATAACATAAATATTCATATCAAGAACAAAATACCAACCAGAAATGCCTTTCTTCCCAACAATGTTGCTCCTCCATGAGGTGCAGTCTTTAAAAGACTCAGGAGCTTGCAACTCGGCACATATCATCAGTGCCAGACAATCAATGCAACCATGTTGTGCTTTGGAAACTGAGACAGCAAAAAGAATAATGTAGACATACACTTAAGTACTAATCGAAGGATCAGTAGACATTTCTAGCGTAGAGTGGGGGAGGGAGGAGAATTAATCAGTTGCATGGTTAAGTACCTTCATCTCCATCTGATGAAGGCCATAACAGAATCACTTCAATAGTTCTCCAGATTTGAAGAATAAAAGGATGCAAAAGGGACTCCTTTCCTCTTACCTAGAAACAAGAAGAAAGATTAACATTAACTGCAGCTTGAATGGAAAAGATAAGCTCACAATCATTGCAGAAGCACTGGAATACACCATATTGTAACAAATATCTACTAAGAGGAAAAGATGGTTACCACAAGGGATGTACAGACTGAAAACAGGCAAGCTATAATCTTCAATATATCCCGAGAATCTGCAGCATGTTCTAATTGCAAGCAAACAAGTGGAAGCAGAACCTAAAGAACCATGAGGCAAATAAGGCAAAAAATCCCTATATAAGAATTAAGAAAATAATTATGTAAAATCTCAGAATATGTCAAGGAAAGACGAAGTGATAACAAATAATTAAGCAAAGTCGTTGCTGGGTACTTGAGGATGAATGCGCCCACAAAGCTCAGCAGCAAGTTTTCTTACATCTTCAAACTCAAACTTACTAAATGCTCTGAAATGGGAAAAGTAACAAGATATCAGGAGAATGTAAATCAGATTACAGAAGTTAGATACTACACATTGTCAAGGATCAACCTATTTACAAGGAAAGCAGCAACACTCTTATCATCAATGACACTGGCATCTCTATATTCTGCAATAGAATAAAATAACAGATAAATCAAAAGTTATATTCATGATATTATTTTCTTTTTCTTCTTCTTTTAAAGAAAAAGATAAAACGTAAGCAATTATACAAACTTATATTCACGAATCACATTTTCATGAATAAATGGAATGGGTAGAATTTAATTTTTGTAACATGCATCACAAAGCAATTGAGTCAACCAGATCTTCATTCCACAAAATGAGTTGAGTGAAACAACTTGGATTGTCACAGGAAGGGAAGAAAAGATACCATGCATAACAGTTGGATTATGAAGTTGACCATACATGACAGAGGAATTGAGATCATTAAATACTCTTAATGGAAGCAGCCTAATTATGAGTAATGGACAAAGTCGCTCAAACAAAGATTGCTGCATTCTCATGGAGTCATCACTTGTACATGTTCTCGGCTCCCATCTGGAGAAGAAACCTTCATCAATCCTACAGGAGGGAAAAAATTGCGTGATCAACCATTGAATTAATCCTTTCAAGCGAAAGTATTCCATACAACAGGATTTATCAAATACATGAATTAATCTCCTTAATGATCCACAACTGGAAAAAAGAAACATTCTATTGACAAGTAGAATATTCTAACCTCTTGGCTTCTAGAAATTATTATAATCGTTTAAAGAAGCTAATGAGTGAAAATTTACAATACAAGTTCATAAGAAAAACAATTACAAGCTCCTAATGCTGGAATAAACCTGCAGATTGCAAGAAGTTTTCTCTCCTATAAAACTTGTTCAAAATTAAAAAAACATTGTAACCAAAATATCCCTTAAATTATTGCATGAATATTTTATTGGTCAAGGAAATTACAGATCTCAAGTACCGTGAAGATGTTAGTACAGGAATATTATAGAAGTGTCTGTATCACGTAAGTGTTCATGCTACTTAGTTTATGATAACATTTTAACATACAATAAAATATTATTAGATAACAGGTAGTCAATACATTTAAGTAAGTAAACTGACAAACTTTTTCTTCTTAAGTTTAATCTTATGTGTGCAAACTTTCTATATCTTGGTGGTCCCATCATGTATTCTCATTTGTGTGGCCAAGACGCATTATAAAGAAATCTCATGGTTAGATTGCCCACTAACTCTATGCATATCTCCTTAAATCATTCACCCAATGACTTTTTTACTCTCATTTTTCTCTCGAACATTCTTCTACAAATAATACTCTCCTGTTCCCCTAATTTCAATTATTTTCTACACCCTTCCACACCTTGCTAACCTGCCTATCAGTCCAGAGTCCACTATATCCCAGCCATGCCTTCCCTGACTGCTATGGTACCTACCGTCTTTATGTGAACATTTTCTTCTCATACACATGCTTTTCCTGTCATATCAAATCCCTACTTGCCTATTTTCCTACGGTACTTTTATAGCACCACATGGATACTCATGGCTCCAATGCAATCAGCCTTATACATTATACTTTCACTCCTTTTAATGTTAAAACAAGCCTTAAAAAGCTAAGACAAAAAACATGTTATGAAATAGTTTGGGCTATATTATGTGCTTACCCTTTCTGTCCTTTCATCTGCAAAACAACACGATAAAGGACTAGATCTGCAGCTTCAGCTAACTGTTCATTTATGTGACTCAAAAACCTGACAATAATAGCATTTGATGGCTCTGCAAACATCTTGTCAATCAGGGGTCCAATTAATGTGTTCCAGTCTTGAACCTAAAATATTTCAGAAGAACGAGAAAATTAAATAATTCAAATACTGGCACAAGATGGAGCTCCAACCATCCAAGTTCATGTATGTGCATATAGGAAATAGATCAAAATGATACATGCATGTGGAGAGAAACGAATGTATCAGGCAACTGTCTTCATTGTCAGATAGTACAGAACCCACAAAAGGAAGAACACAATTGACCATCACATTTGAGTTAATAATTGGACTAACTCAACCAACCAAATTAAATCTCAATTCAAACAAGTTGGGTCAACTATAAAGATCTCAGCCCAGTCCATGGCCATACTTTCTACAACCAGCAAGGCAAATAAACTATTTTAGCTTCAAAAAGTATTAAACTTGATATCCAAAAATATAGCTTTGTTTAATTGACTGCTAATATCACCTCAGTTATCATCATGCACATACATCTTTGGTTGCATTTATGTGTCCGCTTCATGCGCATGCATGCTTTTCTGTGTGTGTCTCTGTGTGTCAGAGAGAGAGAGAGAGTTCTCAAATTTTAGGAATTCATACCATCCTCTCCCCATTCAATGGCTATATATGCAAAAATATATGCTGCAAGAAGTAACTATGCCAGGAAATTGTTTCGACAATTCCAATTAACATTGTAGTCAAGTTCTTATGTCAGGAACAAAAAGGATAAACACGAAACAGAAAATAAAAAAGTTAAAAGGCATTAGAAGACCAGTTTTTTAATCATATAGAAATTCCACCCAAACAATGACAACAAAGAGACATGCAATTTCTTGCTAGTAGGCCAGTAACAGTCTAAGATATTAGCAAAAGCCAAGATACAAAGACATAAAATTTACATAGAAAAAGTTTCCCCTGGTGCAAGAAAAGCAAGTAAAGCCATGATGCACAAACACTTCAATGCCTTTAGATACAATATTCAATAGAATGCACATGAATATGCTGAGGGATATACATGATAGATACTTCAAAATTAGAAAGAAGTCAAATGAGATTTCCCAGAGATACAAGGAAATAAGAAAGAAGTCTGAATGTATCTCACTCGACACTCCCAGAGAATTGTGGATGTTAGATTCAGTTTTGAGGAGGCTAGGAGTGAGTAACTCAAACAGTCCCAATGATACAAAGTTCTTCTCTCGAAGTGTACTCAAGTAATAAGTTCATAGGACACCAGATTGTTCCTTTTGTCTCACCCTTTTTCCTTTTCCCATTTTGTTGCTCGGAAAACAAGAATTCACTATATTTCCTCTAAAGTCTAGCACTTCACATATCCTGTCTCTGTGTCTCTTTTTAATAGATCACGTTATCTCAATGCATCACAAAAAGGGAAATATACATGATATGCTATATACATCTAATGCAGGGTAGCATTATCATTCTCAGTTCTTACAGTTTTAGACCACTCTGGGATCAGCCTTAGCACTCTATCACAGTCAAAATTTGATCCTGCCACAACAGTACAAAGAGATTACATGAATCCAAGATAGTATTATAGTCCAAAGAAACTAATGAAACTTGCAAAGAAATAGAAAGCTCAAATTCGAATAGTTGATGCTTAATCAACAAGGGGGTTAAAAGGAAAAGCAAACAAAGAAGGAGAAAAACAAAAGAAGGGAGGCTTCAAACATCCCTGTACATTCAGAATCCAAACAAAAAATATAAGAAAGTAACAAATGGCAAAGTCCACTTCCTCAATGTTTTAAACAAGACAAGGTACCAGTCAGAATATTAAAGAAATAAAACACAACACAATACATAATAAACAGACATCCATACAAATATTATAGAATAGATTCACAGCTCTTAAATGCTGCATGATGACTTAGTTTCAGAACTTAAAGACAGTGAAAGCAATCCATAAAACACATCCAAACCACTGTTTTTCTGCAACAATGAATTGGAAAGAAATTAAAATAGCCTAAGGAAGTGAAACAGTAAGAGGCACACCTTTCCCTATACATGCTCCAGCTTCAGCATCAGCTAGGCCCTGGCTGAGGTTTCTGGAAGGAGTTGAGGTGATTAATGTTAAACAAGACCAAAAAACGTTTAATTTAACACTATTAAGAAGTAGAATAGCAGGTTATGAGAGACTCCCAGTAACCACATGTATGCATTCCAACATTCTTGTACGTGTACATGCACACATTCATGAAGGAAAGAATACTTTTCTTTATTCCTGATTTATTTCAAGTCGAAGATTGTGGAGGTAAAAGTTAAAGAAGAAAGCAAGATACCTAAGACTGTCAAGCATCATGCATATAACTTCAGGTTTCTGGTTATGATGTTTGAGCACTTTAATGAAGGCTTCACTAGCTGTTGGTTGTACTTTTTCATCGGATGAGCAAACAAGATGAACTAATGCAGGCAAAACAAATGATGGGTCTGCAAAAAGAAATAATTCAGTCATACAGCAAGTGTGTTCAAATCATCAATAGAAAAATTAAGAATAAAAGAACATTTATCAAGATATTGACGCGTATGATTAATCGCAAGAAAAATTCCAGAAGACTCTACATGCAGTTTATACCCAAACCAGTTGTAGAACATAAAAATGGCATTAGAAAATAATTTAGTAATATGGTCTTCATGAATTTATTGTTTTCAAGAAATGCAGTAATCGTACGCAAATCCATATGTTTTTTGCTAAATTCATAAATTATGGAAGGCACAGACAATAAAATACTTAGACCATCTTAACACTTATTTATCACTGTATAATAAGGTTAAACTTAACCAATCAGTGGAAGCAAATTGGGTGTTTGTTCTCGGATTGCAGTTTCTTCATCTTCAAGGCACACTAGTAAGTGATTTGCTATAACTTGCCTGCAATAATAATAGGAAGAAGATAAATGAAGAGACTAAACAGTGAAAACTCAAGAAATGACAAAATTATAGCAGCTAAATCAAAATCTCGTACCAGGTTGAGTGATAAGCTTTATGTGATGAATCTTTTGATATATGAATCAGTTCTGATATAACATCAAAAGCATTCCTTCTCTGAATAGCATTGCCAGAAGCTAGGCGTTTAAGAACTTCTTCAAGACAGTGACCATCAGCACTTCTGGTGGACCATTAATCTAGGTCAGGTTTAAACAGAGGCCATTAAATTATTGTTGCTGTCAAAAACTAGTGAATGAAAAATTAGAGTTTACATGGAACAGTATTCTGCCATGAGCATAATAACGGCTCTAGCTGCAGCATCTCGCTCGTCAAGAAAGTGAAGCAGCAATGGTACCACAGCGTCCATTTGATTGGTGTCAGTTAGACCGCTTCCAGATGAATTATTTGTCTTAAAAATGACAACCTTGAATATGCAGACAACCCCATCTATTACATCTTCATCAGTGCAATGGAGCTTGCCAAAATGAACCAAGGACAGACAACAGTATGAGTATGTCAACATTGAGACACAATCCCTAACTGTAACTAAGACATTGTATGTTATACAGAATGATAACATTGCATGATAAGTACTCAAATCCAGAGAATCATGGATGCTAAGATTGAGTACAATCAGTCAACACATTTCCAATAAAGTGTTATAGACATAGACATTTGCTGCCCTTGTTTAACTAAAGAAGATTACTTCAAAAACCTCATGCATACTTACCTGTGATAAAAGAAAATGTGATATCTGCTTTCCATAATCTAACACTATCTCTTCAATTTTTTTCCCATCAAAACGCCCCAGCAGAAGGCATAAGCAATTTAGGAAAAATTTTCTGGTCTCTATACCACCATCCTTGCTCTCAGCATGCCCCTCATTGTAGTTATTTGTATAGTACTGCATTTTATTCTTTTTCGCATTAGCAACTTGACAAATCCATCAAATCAAAGAAGACTTAATAGTAAAATAAATAATCAATATCATGACATAAAACATGATCCCACAGAAAAGTACCTGATGAGATATGTATGTTATCCCATCAAACAAATATAAGCATTCACACTACATGAGCTCTATCAAACCATGTTGCCATTTCTAGCAACTCGTGACACTAGACATGAGCTCAGATAAGCAAACAGATATGCATCTTCATAAAGCTAGCAATAAAAATTCTTTAGTATTACTGACTTTCAAATAGTTTCACAGGTAAACTTCTAAAGAAACAGACAGAAACAACTCAAATATGTGTGATATAGTGATAGTATTTACTTACTATACTTGAAGATAAATAAGTAAATTACAGGCATAATGACTAATGATTCCACCCATCAAATGAGTCTGCCATACACCCCAAAAAAAGGGAAGGGGGGGAGAACCATATGTTTAAAAAAAATCAGTATTGCAACAAATAAACATTCTAAATATATAAAATAAATTACATGGCAGAGTACGAAAAAGGAACAAGGGAATGTGAAAAAGTGCATCCTCAAAGATGAAATTTTGCATTAAAATGGTTATAAGGTTTCAAGTTCCACCTTACAATACCATAAGTCATCGGGAAAAGAGAGAGTGAATTCAAGTGCTTTACCAATTATCGCTTAAAAGCTCTCTTGTGCCTTAGTGTACCTATAAATCCGTCTACAATTGCATACTCAATAAATCTTCTGGTAGACTTGACAACCTGCATATCCGAAGTTCCCTTGCTCCCTTGTTTTCTGATTTCTCTTTGTAAAGTGTTTTTTTTTTTTTTTCCTTTTTTAATTGAAAGGAAAGCTATGATCTTTGAAGATCACTTCTCTTTCTTTACTAAAATATAGGATATGTTTCTTAATCCTCCCTTCGGGCTATTGATAGATACCAAGAAACTAGAGGTGTCATCTCATGGATATTAGGAGTAAATGTATATTTGCATGCTCTTGATTCTTGCACACATGCATATGAGGCTACAAGTCATCAAGCTTCAATGTCTCACCTAAAGGTAGATTCAAACTAAAACATGATTTTATACCATCAGGAAACCCAAGTCAGCAGGGCGCTGAAAGTGTTTTTAAAGATTATTTAGAAGCCAACTCCGAGTAGTCATATACTTGCAACAAACCTTTTATAAGGTAAATCTCACACATATCATGTGAACAAAGTTCATCAAAATATAGATTAGAACAATTAGAGGTAATAATTCAACAAGCATAAAGCCATATACCATAAATATCATAAAATTATAAAATATAATAATGATAAATATGACCTGGATGCCCGACAAGTACTGGTCCAACAATTCCTTGTACTGCTTAGAAAATTTTTTATCTTCCAAGTGCAATAGCAAGCCATAATGCTTCCAACATGAAGAGAGTAGCAATGCTCTGGTGTTTACAATCTGAGCCTGCCTTCAATATTGCAAGTGAGCAAATCATAATGAACAAACAATAGGCATAATTAGAGGTAGATATGCTTAAGAAGCATGATTAGGGTATAAGACCTGCCTCATCTTGATGGCCACCATAATGCACTTGTATCTCCTGCAACCACTTAAGCACTTGCTCCAATCCTTTAGCATGCAATGGGCGACTTTTTCTGCTCCACTGTAATGCATCAACATCATATTTTTGTTTTTACGACTATACAGCTAATACTTCACTAGACTGTAAGAAAAATAAGAATTTGAAGATATTTACATACACATTTGACAAGAGTGATGTTGTGATTACAATTAGTCATCTCAACTTCCGTTCTAAACTTCATGGTATCTGATAAAACATTTTTTGTAGAATGACTCTGGTCTAATGCTTAGCAATAGTTCTTTGGGAAATATGTTTAATAGTCAAAAAATAACACTTTCGAGGGCTAACAAGGAGTCATACTAGTTAATATCTATGTAACAAGCAGCAAAAGAAGAGAATTATCAAACAGGTGGGTACTTTTTACCATAATTGGAAGGTAACTTCTCTTTCTCTAAATTCCTATCAGAAAGACTGTGGTGCAACCTGTTGTAAAGAAAGCCATACACCCTAATAAGGTCAAAGCAATCATCTTCCAATGTTTTAAGGACACTACCAAAACTGTTTCTTCGAATATTTAAATGTTCATCACAAAGTTATTTTGAATACCAGTTTTATGATCCATATCCTAAAGGATTCAAGTTCATTTCTTCCCATAATACTCAAACCATAATTTAGAGGAAGATCAATCTTTTGAAGTTATGATAGCTCAAATTTCACTTGGGTAATTTGTTAGCATTTGGTTTCCTAGCTATGATGGGTGTTAATAGCCTGCTTTGCCAGTTTAATAACTTCTCTTGTTCTGTACCTGAAAAGTTCATTCTTGACTCTCACAACCTGTGAGATATTCGCGGAAATAAAACACCTTTAAATTTTTTTTTTTATTCCCCAGCTGCTTTAAATAAGTTTGTAGGCTATACTACAGACCCCAGCCTCAGTTCTAGGTAACTTTTCCATTTCTCCAATCTCTTGTGGCTAGGCTCTTCTCTCCAATAGGTAAAACAGCTAATATAACCACCGAAGAAATACATCCATGAAACCATGCACAAGGTGAATAAAAACTCATTCAGAACACTCATCCTCCAGAAATCTAATGTAACATCAGAGAATGTATACTTTTTTTTTACACTCGTAACTAAAAACTGAATAAGAAAATGCAAATGTTGTGATGGATGAAAAGATACAGAAAGAGGATATATAAGGGTAGACATTAGACGAAAAGAAAATAACCAAGTTATAACACGTACAGCGAGGAGTCTCTGCACTAGGTAAATGAGATCCTGTAGATAATCGCAAAGCAAATATTCCATGCCCATGTTTAAGACTTCAGAAGATTTATGAGCTGCGTTCATTTTTTTCTCATCAATGCTTGATGCTAATAAACTAACTGGAGGGCTGGATTCACTGGAGTTCAATGATTTAGGCCTGTTACTTAGCATATTAGGCTTTTTCGTCAGGCCTTCAGTTAAAGCCAACAAACAATCTGCAGCAGCCACTGAAAGGCGTGAAGGGAGCTCAAATTTATCCTGCAAAATGCTGTAGGAACAAATGGCGACGAGTTGGTTAAACGTAAATCACATATGCCTTCTAAATAGAAAGACCGTTAATCACTTTTCAAAATTGTATATTGACAAACTAGACAAACATACTGACAATATGTCATGTCATCCTACATAATACTCTAAATTCTCAAGTTGCAAATATAGCATGGACAACAGGAACACAACAACCCAATGAAGTATCTATTGTCAATCTCTCATCTAAGGGCATTAGAAAAGAAAACAAAATACCCTTCCAAACCCTTCCAAGAAACCAGAATATCAGATATGGATGAAGCCATGAAGCACCATCACATTAAGAAAAGAAAAATGCTATTAGCATTAAAAATCAGATAATGCCCCGAGGAGACACACCCAGCGGTTAGAACTTGAGTCTTCATTTAGAAGGTCTCAGGTTCAAATCCAAAGATGGGTAAGGTAGATGGGATACGAGAGGGCTACCTCTCATTATGTAACTCAAAACCCTTATGTAAACCCAAAAAAAAAAAAAATTAAAAGAAAAGAAGAAAATAATCCAGCTGACATGATGCCTAATTTACCATCCAACATATCAGAATAAAGTTCAGGTTCACAGACCAAAAACTTAATGAAAGGCAAACTGATTCATATCATATGCGTACAAGCAACCACTAATAACCATTTAATCACATCAGCAGCACTTATTCAACGCATGTTGATATTGAATACTACCTTCCTTTACGTACAATACACGATAAATGTGGAATAGAAGCACATAGTATCTTCAACAAAGCATTGTACTTCTCCTTTATTCCTGAAATCAATTATTCAAAAGAAAAATCCATCAGTTTTCAGCACCACCGTGTAAAAGCACAATTTTTAATTACTAAAGGTTATTTAACAGACTTCCCAACAGAAACATGCTAAATAAAACAGTAAAATTGAAATTTTGGTAAGAAAATCAATTCTACTGGGACACAAAATACAGAATATAAGGTTGTCTGGTTGTTCCTTTTGCTACTTTCTTTTTGATTCTTGAAGAGTTGCTATAAAGCAAAAGCAAGCAGTAGTAAGAAAACTCATAATTGATTAATTAAAAAATGCAACACCAATTCTAACATAATGGTTCCACATAAAACTAAAATTATGCATTTTCTTATTAAAAGAATCATATTTCTAAGTTAAAAATTTATTGTTTGTTTTTGTATCAAATGCATTTTTTTCCTTTCTGAAGCAAAAAGTAAATGGGAGCATAAGTTTTTCCAAAACCGCGAATCTAAATAAAACACCAAAAACATAAACATAGATACATTATCCACACCATAGAGACAACTTATATAGAAATAGAGTACAGAATTTGTCCTTTTACCATTAACCAAATACTGATCCATAGCACTCTCGTACTCCATGAGCCCTCTCACAAGAGTACACCAACCAAAAGCTATATACCGGTCATCTTTCCTCATAATTATATTTGCAAGATTCATGGCAACTGCTTGAAAAAGAATCTCATCTTGGAAGAGCCAATTGAGAAGTATCATAGGTTGACTGCCATGCTTTGAGTCCTTGTGCTTCAATGACTGGCAACAAGCAAGCAAACACATAAACCTCCATTGTAGTTTTTGCACTTCTCACTTTGTTTTAACATGTAATATGTAATATATACATTTGAATACAAAAGTCAACTAGAATTTTGAATATTTAAAGTTAAAAATTAAATTTTGTGAACAATAACATGCCAATTATGAAGAACATACCAACAAAAAAAAAAAAAAAAAAAGAACGAAAAGTAGCAAAACAAACAAGCCTAACAAACAAATTGCGAAGAACGAAATTTTAAAAAAAGAAAAAAGAAAGAAAGGTTTGGTTACGCATTGGATCAGGGGAACGAGAATCTCATCCAAAGTCCCGTCGCTCTGAGCCGCATCTCTGACGTACTTGTGAAGAAACCAGAGCGACTCATCCAAAGAAGCTGCAAAATTAACATTTAAAAAAAAAGTCAAGTTGTTATTGGAATTAATGTAGAAAGACGAGGATAGGAATGTAACTTCAGAAAGTCAGGCGCTTGAGAGCGTTAACTACCGAGCGAGGGTTTGATGGAGGAGTCGGGGGAGAGGCGAGAAATGGAGTGTTGAAGTTTTTTGGGACGGGCGGCGAGGAGAGTGGTCATGGCTCTGCCGATTGTGACTGAAACCATTGATTCCGGCTCTGATTTCCATATTAGCTGTTGTTGTTCTTGCTCTTCTCGTCGCTCCATCATTTTGGGTAAAGGCTTAAATGGAAAATTTTGAAGCTTTTGATAATTGTTTTTAGCTAGTGGAAAACTAGGGCTTGCAGTGTACGGACCGTTTCTAGCTAACAACTGCGGAGAATCAGGTTGTTTCTGCTACAATCTAGAACTAGAAGGATTCGATTCGATTCGACCGTTGGCGGGGTCTAGGCCCGGCAATAGCAGAATACAAGAAGGAACTTGGTAGGACTACGAACTATAAATAATACCGAGTCAAGCCATGACCCAAGTATAGGGGCCTTGCTGGACTGAAAGTCTTGAACCAGTGATTATGGGCCACCAATTTGTCTCTTCAATTTTTATTTTTATTTTTATTTTTTATTTTTTATGTTATTCAACTGCCGTGGAACAAAGCCAGGCGCTCACTCGCTAATTCAGAGTGTTTTTTTTTTTTTTGGGTACATAAGACATAAAGGAAAATTACAAACCAACGACACCCTCTCCCTAGTCGCAAGCGTCAGCTTGCAACAAGGATATAAAGTTGTAGATGAACTTTCAAATCGAATTACATCCACATCAATTGTTTGAGTTAAATTTGTTAGATAATCAGTACAACGATTTTCTTCTCTAAAAATAGGTTGGATTTCAATAACAAATCTTTCCTTAATAAGATCACAACAATCGTTAATCAATATTTCAAAAAGATAATATTCTTCCAAAGTACGATTTAAAAAGTAATCAACCACAGCTGAATCTAGCTCTAAAATCAATCTTTGAAGACAATATCATGATACTGCACAGTGATCATAAGGATCAGAGTACAGGGAAGCTACTACACAGTATCCAGAAGGGTCAGACTACAAGAGAGCTGGACTGCTGGAGGAAGATGACAGCTGGTAGAAAGGATCTAGAAGCTGCTGATTCCAAAAAGAATAATCTAGAGAGTGTAAATGAAGCTGACAATGTTGCTGCAAGACCGTTACAGCCTATAACTGATGTGGCTATTTCTTTTAGCTAAATTCTGTTACTTGCATAGGATATGAGCTACAGCTACTGCATTGTTATTGGTTCATTATTAGCTCATCATTAGCATGGGATTCCTTAGCTAGTATTATGGTTATATATATGGCAGCATTGTAATCAGAAGATTTTAATGAAAATATCGATTCACTCTCAACTCTTTTATTCTCTATTTTCTCTTCTTCTTCTTCTTCTTCTTCTTCTTCTTCTTCTTCTTCTTCTTCTTCTTCTTCTTCTTCTTCTTCTTCTTCTTCTTCTTCTTCTTCTCTTTCTTTCTCTGTCTCTCTTCTTCATCACAATCTGTGATAATTGGTATTAAAGCCAGGTTTAAGATCTAGTTGCTCAAACACTGGGGAAACACAAAAAATCCAAAGTAATGACCGAAGGTACCAGACTTAATACTCTTCATGAACAAATGCAGGTGCTGCAAAACCAACTGGAATCACTCAAGGTTATTGAATCTACCGTTCCAAAATGGTGGGAGGAGCAAAGGAAATCAATAGATGCTAAACTGGCAGAAAATCAGGGATATATTAGTCGAATGCTGGAGCTGATGATGCAGAAAAATGAAGCTCGGACGCAGGCAGATCCTAGCAGTGCTCACCCTTCACCTATGGCCCAGGCTAAGAAGGATAGCAAGAACCCAGTTGAGATCACGGTGATAGATGAACGTGGTAAGTACACCTACAAACCTGAGGACCCTGGCTTGTTACCCAAAATGCAACTAGAAAATAGTAACCTGCCACTGCCATCCCAGGAGGGTGCTAAACCCACCAAGAGTAGTGGGTTCAACCATGGTTCTAGTTCAACCTCTAGTATTAATGCTTTCTCACCCAAACCAAAGATTGAACTACCTGTCTTTGATGGAACCAACCCAAGAGGGTGGATAAAAAAATGCCAGAAATACTTTGATATCTTTGCTATAGCAGATCACCAAAAACTGGAGTTAGCAACTATGTATTTAGTTGGAAAAGTAAAAATATGGTTTGATGGTTATTTGATGCAGAAACCTGTAGTTGCTTGGCATGAATTTACTGTAGATTTGTGTCAAAGATTTTGTGATAAGACGTATGCAGATGTGATTGAAAAATTTAACAAACTAAGTCAGAAAGCCACTGTTAAAGAGGACCAAGAAAATTTTGAAGAGTTGAGACCCTATGTACTTCAATATAACCCCCACATTTGTGAAAATTATTTTGTTTCTAGCTTTGTCAATGGGTTAAAAGATGAACTTTAGTTCAGGGTAAAGGCCAATGAACCTATATCCCTCACCTCTGCCTTTAAGCAAGCTAAACTACACGAGCTATCTTTTGAGCTGGAAGTTAAAAAATTTAAACCACCACCTAGACCTCACCCAAATACTTCATTTAACCCTTATACCAAAGGCCCTTACTCTACTTCAAATTACCCTGCTCGATATGGACCAAACACTACATCCTTTACCAACAGAAACCTTACCAGTGAGCCAAAAAGAATTCCAAACACTTGTTTCAGGTGTGGAGACAGGTTTTTACCTGGATATGTGTGTAGGAATAAGCAATTGAATTCCCTTACAGGAGAGAATCAAAGTGGAGAACTGGAGGACCAAGTGTATGATCAAGATGAGGGGTTAGTTGACAGTGATGAGGAGAGTCTGGAGATTTCTATCAATGCTTTGACAGGAAACGTTGGCCATAGTACACTCAGAATCTAGGGCATTATTAAAGGAAGACCAGTTAGTGTACTGATAGACAGTGGCAGTACACATAGTTTTGTTACTTCAAGATGGGCCAAAGATGGAGTTGAAATGGTGCACACAAATCCTTTGACCATTACTGTAGCCAATGGGGAAAAGCTTTACAGTACTACCAAATGCAGGCAACTGGAATGGGTAATGCAAGGCACTACATTCACTCATGATTTGAGGGTGTAACCTATAAGGTGGAAGTGACATGGTTTTAGGAGTAGACTGGATGAAGAAGTACGGTTCACTAATTTTTTACTTCAATAACCTCACTGTCTCATTCCAAAAGGATGGGAGACAAGTACAGTTGAAGGGAGGTCAACCTATAGCTGCTCTCAAGCTTATTTTAGGAGAAAAAATGCAGAAGTTAGTTGAAAAAGATGCAGAATTGATGGGAGAACTTTATATGTTAAGCCTTGATTGTGAAGGTTCAGAAGCTCCAACAGAATTGCAAGCCTTGCTTGACAATTATTCTGATGTTTTTGCAAAACCAAAGGGACTGCCACCAGTGAGGACTCATGACCACTCCATTCCTCTTAAGACTGGCTCACAACCAGTAAACTTGAAACCTTATAAGTTTCCTTATCACTAGAAGACTGAGGTGAAAAAGCAAGTTACTAAAATGCTTTCTTCATCAGTTATCCAAACCAACAGAAGTCCCTTTGCATCTCTCTGCTTACTGGTCAAAAAGAAAGATTGTTCTTGGCGCCTTTGTACTGACTATAGGCAACTTAATGCCATGACCATTAAGAACAAGTTTCCCATCCAGTAGTTGAAGACTTACTAGATGAACTTCGAGGGGCAATGGTGTTTTCCAAGATTGATCTCAGGATTGGTTACTGGCAGATTCGGGTCAAGGAGGAAGATATTGCTAAGACTACATTCAGAACTCATCAGGGCCATATGAATTCAAGGTAATGCCTTTGGCCTTACAAATGCACCTGCAACCTTCCAAGCATTGATGAATGATGTTTTTGCCCTATATCTTAGAAAGTTTGTATTATTTTTTATTTTTTTTATGATATACTCATCTACAGCTCTGACCTCTCACAACACATTTACCATTTGCAAACTGTTTTAGAAACTCTCAGACTAAATAGATTATTTGCAAAGAAAAGCAAGTTTTTTTTGGTCAGGAGCAGGTTGAATATCTGGGACACATTATCTTTGCTGGTGGAGTGGCAACAGACCCTGCTAAGGTGGAAACTATGGTTAACTGGCCAGAGCCTAGAACACTGAAATCTTTTAGGGTCTTCTTTGGGTTAACTGGTTATTATAGAAAGTTCATTAAAGACTATGGCACCGTTAGCAAACCTCTCACAGACTTGCTTAAGAAGGGAGGATTTAATTGGAACTCCAAAGCTGTAACTGCTTTTCAGTATCTTAAGGCAGCCATGTGTGCTACACCAGTATTAACATTGCCTGATTTCACCAGACCATTTGTTTTAGAAACTGATGCCAGTAACATTGGTATTGGAGCTGTTCTTACACAGGGTGGACGACCAGTTGCTTACCTCAGTAAGGCTTTGGGTCTTAAGCATATTGCTCTCCTAATTTATGAGAAGAAATACCTAGCTATTCTAATGGCAGTAACAAAATGGCGACACTATTTAGAAGGGGGACCTTTTGTAATCAAAACTGACCATGAAGCTTTGAAGCATCTAATTGAGCAGAAACTCACTGCCATTATTTAGAAAAAGGGATTAACTAAGTTGCTGGGTTTAGACTACTCTATCCAATATCGAAAGGGCAACCTAAACAAAGTTCCAGATGCACTGTTTCGACAATTTAAGGATGAAGGTTTTTTCCACAATCTGCATACTACTGCCATCATTCCAGCATGGGTTGGTGAAGTTGAAAATACTTACGATGGTGACCAATTTGCCCAGGATAAGATCGAAGTCTTAAGTGTGGATTCATCTGCAACTCCCTCATTTTCTTTCAGTAATGGCCTGTTAAGGTTTAAGGGCAGAATCTATATAGGCTCTAATGGTTTGTTACTGTCATAACGTGCCAAATACGAATTCAGCATGCTAGACACAAATCAATGGAGTCGCCACTAATCATCTAATCTAGGTGTGATTAGTCACCTTTATGAATCTATCCTATTTAAAGTAATCCTAAGCTTGACTAAGGTACCTTAAAAAGAATAGGTTCTGGTCTACTTATCAGAACTAGGTTCGGGAGTACGGTTACGTGTGAGGAAGGATTAACACCCTCACAACGCCTATCTAAGAGATAGTACCTAATTAGTCTTGTGATACTTAAAAAGTCTTAATTAAATGGTCTTGTCTATCCTATTTCTTTTTAATTGTTAAAGTTAGAAATCTCGGAGATTATTTTTTAGGTCTTCTTTCCATTCATTCTGGAGAAATTACTAAAAAATGTTTCCTCACCTCGAGAGTATTCAAAAGAAACCATTCGTTCTATTGAAGAGGCTCCGTCGTCGAAACAATTAAATTATTTAGCCAAGTTATTTCTCTTAAATTAATCTTGCAAAATTAATCCACATTTTAGTAATGTTTATTTGAAAAATAAATTTTGATCTTTAATCTCGAAAATCATCCCTTAAAATATTCTTCCATTCGTTCTAGAGAATTTTTAAGAGAATTTTTCTCACTTAGAAATTTCTTAAAAGTCATCCATTCGCGACTTTCTTGAATTTCATCATCGGAAAAAATCTTAATTTATCCTTTAATTTAAATTAAGCATTTATTATGGAAAATTATCTTGAAAAAGAGATATTGAAAATTAATTATTTCAAAAGAATAAATTTCGATCTTTATTAATGTCGAAAATAATCCTTTAAAAAATCCTTCCATTCATTCTGGAGAATTTTTTAAGAGAATTTTCTCACCTAGAAATTTCTCAGAAATCCACCATTCGTGATCTCTTCGAATTTCATCATTGGAAAAGATCTCAATTTATTAATTTTAAAATAACTAATCATTAATTAAAAAAAAACTTATCTTATTAATAAAAAAATATATATCTTACTAATAATAATCAAATTAATAAATAATAAATAATAATAAAATATAATTAAAATAATAGTTAAAAATAATTAATAATAAATAATAATAGTTAATCATACTATGTTGTTTTCGAAGCTCTTGCATTCTCAGCTTTTCTTGTCCTACTATGTTGTGCTAGGGTCTGTATTTGCATGCTTGTATACTGTTCGGTTGTGGATTATTTAGCCCTGAGAGGAACTCTGATGCCTCTACCATGCGTGGATCTCAAGTGAATTAAACTGATGTCTTCAGAATCAGATCCTAGTTATTTTGCTTGCATAAAGAAACTCTGCAAAGGTAACAGCTGACATTTCTCAAGTTAAACAAACAACCAAAACTTGGGTAAAAGAACCAAAGAAAAAAAAAAGGCTGAGAGATGAGAGACAGATAGAAAGGAAGACAAGAAGATAATGGAAGAGAAACTACTTTTTAATGGAAATCAAAAAGGCTAAGGGGGAAAAAATGAATGATTGTCGAAAAGGTTTGGCTTCCCATCCCTCTGAACCTGAATTTCACATGGCTCTTGCTATATCAGCTCGTAACCCTATAACTCAATCATGAAACCCTTCTTTTTTTCCCTTAAAAAAAGCTACGAAGAAACATAAGATTGTTGTTTTCTTCTACCAAATTTTTCCACTCATCTTATAATTTCTTGATATCTTTCTGTTTAGTATTTACAAACTGGAAATAGGTTGTCAAAAAAAAAAAGAAACAATAACAACAAAAGCAGAATTAGCAACAAAAAAAAAAAGAAGTAAATTTCTGTAGCAACGTTGAAAGTTAAAAGTTGCAGGACTATCCCGACCATGAGTCTCTTCAGGTAATGCTTTCTTTTTTTCACCTCAGGGCCCCCTTTTTGCTGTTGTTAATGTATCTTTTTATAGAAAAATTATGATAGAGTTTTGATTGACTTAGGTTTAGAAATCTGATCTTAATCACAATTTTCAGAGGCTAATCCTAATCCAAGAAGAGTTTGGGTTTGAGCCGAACACTGTTTTCCTTTTCTTTTTTCCCTTTTTTTGTTTCTGATTTATTTAATTAAATTAAAAAATAAAATTAAACCCGGATAAAATTCGGTGTCTACAGTTGCCCCTCTTTGTGTATTCCCTAAGAAACAGGGGATGTGCAAAGACGTAGACACCTACTAAGTCCTTATTTATTTAAAGAAAATCCTACCATAGAAAAGCTCCTCTAAGCGAGGCGTAAACTTTAAATAAACTCACCGTAAAAACATACTCCTTGATGCACCCAAAAGAGTGTATCTTATTTAAACTTGCACTAAAAAAATCAATTGTAAGTATAATGATTAGCAAGGGTCGAGTCCTCAGGGATTGGGTTTTAATCTATGAGTTATTAGTTTATAACTTACGTTCAAAGAGAACAATAAAAGAAAAGGGGTTTTTGAAGCCAGATTTAAACTAAAGTAAATAATAAGAATAAGATGCAAGGCGGTATAACCAGCCAATAAAAATATATATACTAAATTAGGCGGTATAACCAGCCAATAAAAATAAAACAAAGTTAATATACAAATTAGGCGGTATAACCAGCCAATAAAAATAAATATACTTTTAAAAATAAGCAAACTAGAAAAGTAAGAAAACAAGTAAGTAAGAAGAATCAAATATGAAAAATATGGTTAAGGTTTCATTCTCCACCACTAGACATCATTAAGAATCAATTTCAGATCTATCAATATCAACCAACTATCAAAGTTAACAACCGTAGATAACAACAAGCTCTGTTATCCCAATCTTTCCTTAGTTTGTCGTTAAATAGAACAAGCTCTCTATTTAATCTCTAACCATTAAACAACCTAGAATAAGCTCTCTAAATTCAATTTAATGGCAGCTTTATGATGAGAAAGATATGTTGATCTAAGCAACAAACACATAAGCTCGGATTGTTCAACTTAGGTTATGTTCCACTTTGCAATTATTGAAAACTTGACCATAATCATTAATCACAAATTGCCACTTATGAATAGGAAATCAAGACAATTACACGGATCAAGACTCCTAGACTAGCAATAGATAATTATCAAGATCTATCTAGTTGTACACCTAAATAAATCAAGACAACATCATGAACAATTCTTGTAGAAGAACATAAGCAACTTTGATAGAAAATTAATGATAGATAGAATCTGAAAATCAATCACAAAACATGTCTAGGGCTTTGAAATCACCCTTAACCAAATAGAAGTTTAGCCTAGCATAGGCATTGTAAACATAAACATAAAATTAAAGAGAATCTAAGAAGGAAATAAAAGAAAGAAAGAAGAAGAAGAAAATAAAGAAAAAGAAAACTAGAGAAAAGAAAGAAGAAGAAAACTTAGAGAATTTTATTACAATGGCTAATATCCTACCAATGTACAATGCCTCATACAATCATCCAAGGCCCTCTATTTATACACATTTTGGAGGACTAAATGACAAGAGACAAGCTTTACAAATTTCAAAGGTAGGTATAATAGGTGGGTGCATTTTTCTAACAATTTTCGTCATATTGTATGACAATTTTGATCAGCCAACTTGATGGTCGATTTTGTCAATATTGGAAGCTTGATCTGATCACATGGTCTTCTAGAAAACTGTTCCCCTATCAGTTAGTGATCCATAGCCGTTGGAATCAGCTCATTTGCTGATGTGGATCAGAAGATATGGGCAAAATACCAAAACAGGTCAGCACAGACGTCATTGCACATCAGCCAACTTGATGGTCGATTTCGCTAGGGAAAACGACTCCGTTTCAAGAAGTGTAAAACATGAAAAAGTTAGATATGCCTCTTAACTTTGCACGGTTAAAATTGCAGCCTTATTTCTTCAGTGAAACTCCAGATATAGCTGATATGGCAAAAGGTGTCGGAACTGGAACTGAACTAAATTTGCCCTTAATTGTTGATTTAACCTAGTAATCTGAAATCACTCAAAGAAACTCGTAAAAAAACACCAAATTACATAAAAATATAAAAGATCATAAACACAATTAGACTAAGCAATAATAACTCGTATTTGACACAAAACAATAATAAAACATAACTAAAAGCTATATAATTATACGAGTTATCACACCCCCACACTTAGATTGTTGCTAGTCCTCGAGCAAAAACAAATTAAAATAAAATAAGAAAATCTAATCTAATCCACTTTCGTAGGAAATCACGGTGGCACTTAGCATGTGACACAAGCCTTTAAACCCCTAGGTGTCCCTAGTGGACGAGTTTAGTCTCGTGAGGGTTTACTAGAACGATACCCACAAACATTGAAAAATTAAAATATAAATAAACTACATATACTAAAAATATTTACTCCTAATCCTTTCAATACACATTAGAGACAATCTTTGAACAAGTCTTATAAACTAATCAATAGCTTAAAGAATTTCACAAAAAATCATGCTTGAATGTAAATTGTTTGAGTTAAGCCAATATTAACATAACATATTTCAATCAAAATAGTGCATATTCAAACTTAATCTCAACTACTCACATGGGATACTCTCATGATTTTCATTCTTTAAAGTAGTGGTAAAGTGTTTACACTCAATCAATCTCATGAAAACAGTTCTACCATATTCTTGCTTGTCCACCTATTCTCCACTATTTAGATCATACAACTTCATGAATCAAGAGGTCTTTAATCAAGGTTTTAATGGGGCCAAGGGGTTTGTAATGTGTTTGAAGAACAAAAGGATAAAGATATCACAAAGGTTCCAAAGAGTTCATAAAGTTTAGAGACATAATAAGATCATACAAAGAAACTTCTCAAAACTCTTTACAAGTACATAGTCACCTAGGCCGGATATTCATGTTGGGCCTTTTCTTCATTCTAAACAACTTTGTAACATCTTTTTCTTTTTCCCCAAATTCAAGAGATGATTCATATATATATATATTTTTTTACATAGGAATGTATTTGCCAGTATTCCATTTCTTTTTTTTCTTTTTTTCTCTTGGCTTTTCTTTTCTTTCCCCCCCCACACTTATTTCTTGTTTCTAACCCAAATTTTCAATAGATCTTCCTTGTCTTTGCAACTTGTCTCAAAACATGCTAATTCATCTTTGGAACAAAGGTAAGGATATAAGTATATTTAGGTTAGGGACAAGTTATGGTTACCAAAGAGATAGCTTATTCAATGTAGGCTCAAATTGGTTCACTAAGGGTGTGTTCTCTTGGAACGTCAATAAGGGATGGCTGTTTGGCCCTGGCTAAAAATCCTAATGCCTCTATCATATTCATGTTGTCACATGCATCAATATAGTCTCAACAAGGTCTAAAGCAAGTTCTAGAGAATCATGTAATCATAAGAGCACTCAAGAAAGAAATTAGATTGATTTATATAATGCATCAATCATTATAGGCTCAAAAACTCACAAGGATGATTATACAAGTCAGATTAAGTCTAAACATGCTTCTTTCTCAATCAACATATCATATTAACATTGGCTCATAAAAAGGTTGATATCAAGCTCAATTCTCATGAAAATCTTCTCACTAATAAATCTGTTTTAGACTTATGCAATTCATATCTCATCATAGTATTGAAAGTAACTAAAACACACTAAAAATAATAATAAAGACTCAAAAAAAAAATAGTAGACAAAAATAAAAGAAATCCTAAATCATTCCCCCCACACTTAATTCTTACATTGTCCTCAATGTAAGTCTATTAACCCAAATGAAAGAATCATGTGTAAGAGAAAAGAACTAATAACATAAGAATAGGAACAACTAAGACTCAAAACAAAACAAACTCATGCAACCTAAATAATCCTAAAATACTAAACAAAAATTAACAAGTAAACATAAAAAGATTAAAATCAAACTGACAAGGTATGTCTCAAGTCTCCCTTACTCAGACCTTGTTCAGAATGAATACTTCTAAATTGCTTAAAACACAACAAACTTTTTTTTTTTATATTAGCAAAATATGTCCCTTACCCCCTACTAAAATATGACATTGTCCCCAATGTCAAATTTTAAAGGTAGAATATAGGAGATATTACCTGCAGAGGTTGCTAACCACTTATTATAATTGAAACACAACAAACAAAATGTTAGATAATGTCACAAAGACAAAGTGCAATCCACTCCTTGCTCATCCATATCTCTTTTTCTTTTTCCGAGTGTTTGCGAAACAACCGTAGCAGATAAATACTCATAAGCTTGGAGCTTTTTGAGTAAATCTTCAATGGTTGTAGCAGAAATTATGGTTCTCCTTGCCTCTGAAAACATGAATCCATTATCCACAGCATTATCTAAATATGAAAGCAAATTACTAAAATAACCATTAATATTAAGCAAACCAATGGGTTTCTTTTTTGTGACCAAAGATGACCAAGAAGCCACGCAAGCTATTTCTTCCAATGTACCCAGACCTCCTGGTAAAGCAATGAATGCATCGGCAGAATGGTACATGATTGTCATCCGTTCAGGGATACTCCAGACTTGTATTTCCTTACCCAAGGTAGGTCCACAAAAATCTGTGAATAGTTTTGGCACGATTCCTAGAACTGGACTTCCTCCGGCGTGTGCTGCTGTAGCGACTGCTCCCATTAAACACGTACTACCGCCTCCATAAATCAACTGGATCTTTTTTTGGGCAAGTATTACTCCAACTCTTATGGCTTCATCAGCGAATATGTTATTTTTCCCTGGATAAGCACCTCCAAAGACACAAATTTTTTTAATGCGCTGGGACGAAGTACTTTCCATTTTTTTTTTCGAGTGCCTGAAAGAGAATGAGTACATGGTGTAATATATAGAGGACTGAGTAGTGAATCAGACAAGAGTAATAATGTCGCCGAAAGTGTATCTGACCTGTCAGAAGAAAATGTTAACCTAACAAAAGATTTTTGCGTGATTTCAGGAAGAAAATCAAAAAGAGAAGAAAAAATCAACAGTAAAAGACAAATAAAAAAAACGAGAATAATTACACAAATCGAACAACACGTAAATTAAACCAAAATAAAGTTATTGCAAATCAAACCAAAAGCTGAGAAGTCATTTATTGTAGTTGTGATTGTGGCTCACATCTTCCTCTGGTTTTACGTCCAGAAACGGCTTAAACGCCTTCTATGAGTCGAGGATATGCTTCCCATCCAGTTTTCTTACAAGCTGGCAAACAGGGTCTTTTAACATCAGATTCCCAAGATGTTGCCATTCCTTTTGGAATTGCGGCCATAAATCAAGAATTTCTCTTTGTACGTCTCCACTAGGATGCGTCTCAAGAGAAAATTGGATATTACTCAAATTCTCCTTACTCAGTCCATCCTTAATGAATTCAATTTTATCATCTCGATTAGAGGACGGAATCCCAATAGAACGACATTTACCGTTACACGTCCATCGTGCACATTTGTGGCAATTTGAACTCATGCGCTTTGCTCGTCGCTTTTTTGCAAAAGTGCTTCTACCTGTACCTGGTAAATGTAAAACAGGAAGATATTCATCTTCACGTACCTTGGCTTCAATTATCCAACGTATGTCTTCAGGAATCCCTTTGTGCATAAGCATTCTTAATCTTTCAAATCGAACTTGGTAAAGCTTCAGTAAAATATTTCGAGGAAAATAAGGAAATCGTTTCTGCAATCTTGTGAGAATATCATCCATCCTGAAAAAAGAAAAAAAAATGAAAGAGAAATTGAAAGAGAAATTTATATACAATATCAGTTTTGTGGGTAGCTGATGGAACCGACTTAAATAATCACGGAGTACCGTTATCCGCCATTTAACCGGGGTTAAAAAAAATAAAATAAAAATTATATTTACATCTAGTTATTTTAAAAACAAGGATCAGAAAGAAAAACAACATAAAAAGACTCAAAAACAAAACATTCTAAATAAAATCCTAAATTCTTCCCCCCACACATAATTCTTACATTGTCATTAATGTAATGCTATTAATCCCAAATGAAAGAATCATGTGTTAGTGAAAAGAACTAATAAACAAAATAAACTTATGCAGCCTAAATGAACTTAGAAACACTAAACACAATTAGCAAAGAAACATAAGAAAAAGATAAAGAAAAAGAGAGCAAATCTGAGGATGGCAGTTTGGCAATGCTTTCACTAATTAGGCTGCCTCCCCCAATTAGCACTTGATTGATTGTTTTCAGCCTAGCCAATTCCCCTTCTTGGCTTTTTAGGATCTTTTGGCTTAGACATGAAACTTCTCGGATTTTTGCGTTTTGGAGGAAGTTTTCTTTGCAAAACAGCCAATGCCTTCTCCCCCACACGTATTATTTCATCATTCTTGGTGGGGTATAGCTCTTTGAGGAATTGTGCATATCTTGGTACTTGTCTAATGGCATCCACAAGCAAGCTGTTTAAGGTTTCCAAAAATTGTTGTTCATGTTCCTCCTTCTTGGACTTTGCAAATCTGCTAGGAAAAAATGGAGAAGGAACATTAGTAGAAATAAGAACCTTAAAAGCTACCTGAGGTGTCAAAGTACTCTCAATTTGAATGGTGGCTTCATTATCCTCAAGAAGTGAATCCATCTTTGGTTTTGTCTCATCCTCATCTTGTTCCTCATTTCTCAAGGTCACAATAGTAGCATTCTCCTTTGGGTTAATCACCGTTTGGGAAGGGAGTGCTAGAGATCTTTCTGCTACTAATTCCACCGTACTACTAGCCAATAGGCTCATTTGCCTTTCCAAACTCTGGATGCTTGCCCTTGTTTCCTGTTGAAATTGCAAAGTATCAGTAACAAGAGAATATACAAGATCTTCTAAAGAAGTACCTGAGTTTTGAGTCATATGTGGTGGTTGAAAAAGATCTGGTTCTTGAGACCATGATTGATTGAAGCTAGATGGATGAGTGTAATTGGCATAAGGATCTACTTCTTGGTAATTTTTCGAGTAGCCATAATTAGTATGATCCCACCATCCCTCATGGTAAGTGTTGGAGTAATGATCATGCGGTTGGTCTTGGAACCATTGATGGCCTTGACATCCTCCCATGGCCAATTGTTGAACTGAGGAAGTGAGATTGGCTTGTTGATTCTCCATGTTCATGTATGCCACCAACTCTTCAAGTGTTAGATTGCTTAATTCCATCTTCTTCTTTTTTTTTTCAAAATTTGAAAAGAAAAACATGTATGTACAAGAAAATAATACTAATTAGAACTGAAAATAAGAATAAACCAAGTAACAAATAAACTAAAGAAAACAATCCCCGGCAACGGCGCCAAAAATTTGATGCACCCAAAAGAGTGTATCTTATTTAAACTTGCACTAAAAAGATCAATTGTAAGTATAATGATTAGCAAGGGTCGAGTCCTCAGGGATTGGGTTTTAATCTATGAGTTATTAGTTTATAACTTACGTTCAAAGAGAACAATAAAAGAAAAGGGGTTTTTGAAGCCAGATTTAAACTAAAGTAAATAATAAGAATAAGATGCAAGGCGGTATAACCAGCCAATAAAAATATATATACTAAATTAGGCGGTATAACCAACCAATAAAAATAAAACAAAGTTAATATACAAATTAGGCGGTATAACCAGCCAATAAAAATAAATATACTTTTAAAAATAAGCAAACTAGAAAAGTAAGAAAACAAGTAAGTAAGAAGAATCAAATATGAAAAATATGGTTAAGGTTTCATTCTCCACCACTAGACATCATTAAGAATCAATTTCAGATCTATCAATATCAACCAACTATCAAAGTTAACAACCGTAGATAACAACAATCTCTGTTATCCCAATCTTTCCTTAGTTTGTCGTTAAATAGAACAAGCTCTCTATTTAATCTCTAACCATTAAACAACCTAGAATAAGCTCTCTAAATTCAATTTAATGGCAGCTTTATGATGAGAAAGATAGGTTGATCTAAGCAACAAACACATAAGCTCGGATTGTTCAACTTAGGTTATGTTCCACTTTGCAATTATTGAAAACTTGACCATAATCATTAATCACAAATTGCCACTTATGAATAGGAAATCAAGACAATTACACGGATCAAGACTCCTAGACTAGCAATAGATAATTATCAAGATCTATCTAGTTGTACACCTAAATAAATCAAGACAACATCATGAACAATTCTTGTAGAAGAACATAAGCAACTTTGATAGAAAATTAATGATAGATAGAATCTGAAAATCAATCACAAAACATGTCTAGGGCTTTGAAATCACCCTTAACCAAATAGAAGTTTAGCCTAGCATAGGCATTGTAAACATAAACATAAAATTAAAGAGAATCTAAGAAGGAAATAAAAGAAAGAAAGAAGAAGAAGAAAATAAAGAAAAAGAAAACTAGAGAAAAGAAAGAAGAAGAAAACTTAGAGAATTTTATTACAATGGCTAATATCCTACCAATGTACAATGCCTCATACAATCATCCAAGGCCCTCTATTTATACACATTTTGGAGGACTAAATGACAAGAGACAAGCTTTACAAATTTCAAAGGTAGGTATAATAGGTGGGTGCATTTTTCTAACAATTTTCGTCATATTGTATGACAATTTTGATCAGCCAACTTGATGGTCGATTTTGTCAATATTGGAAGCTTGATCTGATCACATGGTCTTCTAGAAAACTGTTCCCCTATCAGTTAGTGATCCATAGCCGTTGGAATCAGCTCATTTGCTGATGTGGATCAGAAGATATGGGCAAAATACCAAAACAGGTCAGCACAGACGTCATTGCACATCAGCCAACTTGATGGTCGATTTCGCTAGGGAAAACGACTCCGTTTCAAGAAGTGTAAAACATGAAAAAGTTAGATATGCCTCTTAACTTTGCACGGTTAAAATTGCAGCCTTATTTCTTCAGTGAAACTCCAGATATAGCTGATATGGCAAAAGGTGTCGGAACTGGAACTGAACTGAATTTGCCCTTAATTGTTGATTTAACCTAGTAATCTGAAATCACTCAAAGAAACTCGTAAAAAAACACCAAATTACATAAAAATATAAAAGATCATAAACACAATTAGACTAAGCAATAATAACTCGTATTTGACACAAAACAATAATAAAACATAACTAAAAACTATATAATTATACGAGTTATCACTCCTCCACCGAGGCTTCAACTTTAAAAGAAAACAATACTCCTCCACCGAGGCTTCAACTTTAAATGAAATTCAAAACTCCTCCACCGAGGCATCAACTTTAAATGAAAACAAATACTCCTCCACCGAGGCTTCGACTTTAAATGAAAACAAATACTCCTCCACCGAGGCTTCAACTTTAAATGAAAACAAATACTCCTCCACCGAGGCTTCAACTTTAAATGAAAACAAATACTCCTCCACCGAGGCATCAACTTTAAATGAAAATAATACTCCTCCACCGAGGCTTCAACTTTAAAAAGAAAACAATCAAAATTTTCAAATTCTCAAACGTAAATGTAGACTTCAAAAATCTTACCTTGAGTCCCAAAAGAAATCGCTAACCTTGCAAATTAGCATCCCAAATATATGTCCAAATCATACTGAATACCTGAAATAATCTTTCTTAGGTGCAAATGCATGAACGCAATGCAGTACATGAATGCCATGAATGCTGATGCATATCGTGCAAATGGATGTCATGAGTGCTCTATACTAAACAATATCAACTCCTTGAATCTCTTAATCAAAATAAAAGGTTCTCAAGCTCATCATTCATCTCTGTTTGCACTTGGCTTCAAACTGGTAGAACGAATCTTATTGTCTCTAATTAGTTTCAACCTAAAGATTTCTCTTCTCAAGCCAAATCTCTCAAAAACACACCAACTTTGAAATCTTTCACTTTAAAGACAAACTTTAAAATTTACAAAATAAAGGATTCACAACTTAAAATAACTGGAAAATAAAGGATTCACCTCAAAGTACGAGATTTCTCACCTGAACAAGGGATTCTCACTCAAACTACAGGATTTGCAATAAAGATTCCCACTAAGCTAAAGGATTTATACCCAGAATAAGGAAATAAAGGGTTTCGCACCCAAAATAAAGATTTTCACTAAACTAAGGGATTCGCACCCAAAATAAGGATTCTCACTAAACTAAGGGATTCACACCCAAAATAAAGATTATCACTTAACTAAGGGATTCAAACTAAACTAAGGATTTCTCACTTAAATTAAGGATTCACACTAAATCGTTCTCGTCTTAAAAAATAAATCTAATCTTAAAAAAACTTACCTTTGAAAAACATTCATCTTGAAGTAAAAATCTCATCTTAAAAGTTCTCATTACTACCGAGGTCTAAACTCATCTGTTCAACCAAGGTGCAAAATCTAAAAGACCAAAATTTTCATCTCAACTGAGGTCCAAGAATTTTCCTTTAAAAAAGTTTGATTTCAAAATTCAAAAGTCTAACTCAAAATCTTTCTTACACGTTGAATGCATGCCATGAATGTCATGAATGTAATGCAATGCATGAAAATCATCATATCTCTCCAATCGTGGTAACAAAATAGTTCTCAGAGGTTTTGAAAAGATGCCCAGAGGTTTTGAAAAATTAACCGGTGGTTTTGAAAAGATACTCGGAGGCTTTGAAAAATTACCCGAAGGTTTTGAAAAGATACTCGAAGGTTTTGAAAAATTACTCGGAGGCTTTGAAAAATTACCTGAAGGTTTTGAAAAGATACCCGGAGGCTTTGAAAAATTACCCGGAGGTTTTGAAAAAGATACCCGGAGGTTTTGAAAAATTACCCGGAGGCTTTGAAAAATTACCCGGAGGTTTTGAAAAGATACCCGGAGGCTTTGAAAAATTACCATGAGGTTTTGAAAAAGATACCCGGAGGCTTTGAAAAATTACCCGGAGATTTTGAAAAGATACCTAGAGGCTTTGAAAAAGATACCCGGAGGCTTTGAAAAATTACCCGGATGCTCTGAAAAGATACCCGGAGGTTTTGAAAAAGATACCCGGAGATTTTGAAAAATTACCCGAAGGCTTTGAAAATATACCCGGAGGCATTGAAAAATTTACCCAGAGGTTTTGAAAAGATACCCGGAGGCTTTGAAAAATTACCCGGAGGTTTTGAAAGGTTACCCGGAGGTTTTGAAAAGATACCACTTTTTATGCTTTTCTCAGCTGAATACTCAAAACTCTTACCTTGAAAATCTTCCTCAACCAAGATTCAATACTTCACCTTGAAAAGAACCATCCTTAAAAAGAGTTTAATTTCAAATTTTAAAATCTAAAATCTTTCTTATGTTAAATCCATGCAATGAATGACATGAATGCCATGAAATGCAATTATATAAAATGAATGTCACGTGATGGAATGCAAACTAATATCATGAATCTTTAACTATGACAAAAGGATACTCAAGCTCATCGTTTCGTCATTTTCAAATTCTAAACGTTTGGACTTAGGACGAGGCTGACCTCCACTAATTCCATAAGTTGATCACAACACCATTTCTTTTAGTTCCAAGGCTTTAAACAGACACATTTCCAAACTTTCATTGTTCTCATTTCATTCTCCTTTCTTCCCAGAATGTCATCTTTAAGCATATTCAAATTCCAAGTGAAAAATCTTCAATGCCGATGCTGCAAAAGAGCCTACTCTGCCATTTACCAACTCAATAGATTCCATTTTTCAAAACCATTTTCTCATCATGGTAAAAAGCCTTCTCATTCTTTGCCCCAGAAATGTCACTCTTATCAAACTGGTTCAAAACTCAAATATGCATCCCTTAAACCTGAATGTTCTCATGTTACATTTTTTTGAAAATTCTTTGAAAAGAAAGAATTGGTCCAAAAAAACTTTTCTCATTTTCAAATCATGCCCCAATGGTAAATCAAAATTGCCCCAGAACATCACTATTTTCCATGTTCAAAAATCAAATCCCCATTTACTAAAATGCAACTTTAGATCTTTAAAAAACTGGTAATTACTGCAAGAATGGACAAGACGAATCACAATTTGGCTCATTGACTATTTCAATTTGTCAAGGTTTTGGTTATCAAAGAAAAGTTTCTTCACATAAGGGAAAAATCAATGTTTCTTCATCTAAACTCAAAATGAATTTCCTTCAACAATCAGGTTTTCACAAAAAGTTTTATTTTGAAAACACAATCCATTTTGGCACTCTTTTTAAGTTTCTTGATAAATAGCAATTCAACAAATGTCAAGACTATCTATGATGGGTTCAAAATTTGGACAAGAAAGGAAAAGGATTTCCAATTTCGGGCAAAGTCATCCAAATGATGTTGACCTTCTTAAGTTTCTCAAAAGTGTTCGGCGTTTCCTGGTGGGTTCAAAATATCACTTCTTTTGTATTTCTTGTTAGGCCTTGGCACAATTATGCAGAGTTGCTTTCAAATTTTTGCTCTAGACTACCCGTTTTTGGGTTTTCACCCTAGAGCTTCATTCTTTTCTTTACTCCTTTTTTTTTGCTCTACCATGCATTTGAGAATTCAAATTTCTTCAATGACAATTCAAAAGGATGAGATAAAATCTGAGGAAAAACTCTTCAACTTAAACATTCATACTTGATCAAAATGGACTTTTCAAGCTTGTAATGTAGGCCAAGGTTTGGGGTTATAAAAAAGGATAATCAGGCCCAAAAATGTGTTTAAGGTAATTAAACAAAGGATCATTTCTTCATCTCAAAAGATCTCATATCTTTCTTTTCATTTTGAAGGTAATCAAACCACGGATCATTTCTCTTCATGAGGATTTCATCATTTCTACTTCTCATCTAACCATGGATCATTTCTCTTCATGAAGATTTCATCTTGAGAACTTTTATTTTCTTTTCATTTTTTTCATTTTTTTTCTCTTTTTCATTTTTTTTTTCACAGACTTTCCTATCATAAAGTGAGTTTAAAAATTTGAAACTCAATCCATTTCAATATTTGCCCCCCTGACATAAAGCATTCGTGGTGTAGAAATATGATCCAAACGTATGACCCTCCATAGAAAAATAATTCTTCACACTTGCCCCCCGATGTGGAGGGTGATCCTTGGTCAAGGTTCATTGAAAAAACAAGAATCCAATAGGCTCAAAGGGGGTAGCAAAGGATAATTTCTCATTTTGTGAAAGGAATACGAAAGATGGCCATTTCTCATTTCCAGTATGAATATTTCCATTGAAGAGCAAACCCTAGGTGGAGTAGATAATAAGAATTGCCATTAAAATCATTTGAATATCTCATATGCATGATATCACAATTTGTTTTTTGGCAACTCATGCATCCTCTCAATGTGCCTATCCAAATGAAGGCCCAACCCAACAATTCTCTTTATTCCGGTTTTCTCTAAGTGTCCATGCAATTTCATTCGATCATAGAGGAAAACAAAGTTTGCACAAGTCGGTAATGGTGTGCAAAGAAAAATATTAGGTCATTTGTCTCTTAGGTAATCTTGATCCAAGATGTAGCAAAGGATAACTAGGTGAAAATGGGCGTTACTCAAGTCAAAGCATTCAAGGATACTGGAAAAATATGGCTTTTAAGGTAATTTTGCCCCCAATATGTGAGTAAAAGACACCATTCAGGAAAAGAAAAGTTCGGGCATGGTTGAGAAACTTATGAGTGATGTGTTTAAAGCTCTAGATAGCCTTGACACTTATCAAATTACCAAAATCTAGATTCTTTCAAGAGAGTGCCTCATGAATTGGTTCTCAAAAAAAATGTTTTGCAAATCAAATGATCATTTCATTGCTCATTGTTTAGACGAAGATCATTGACCTTTTGGGATTCATTTCCTGGTCAAAAGAAATGTGAGGTTCATGACACTTCAAATTTAGGCCATCAAAGAAATCAAGCTTTTACAATTAACGGGTCATGGGAATAGGTTACAAAGTTCATTTCTTAACAATAATCACTATTTTATTTAAGATCCAAAATATTTTCCAAAATAAGTCATGCAAACATAAACAATTTCCAACAAAACTATCAAACACCTAATCAATGTTAAAATGCCATGCCTAGGAAAAAAATAAAAACATCACAAATTTGAAATTATTCAGATGAAGTATTTGAGGTGACATTCCCCATATTCAAACTCCAGATCTTCATTGTTCCAAAACATCCAATGTCAAGGTACCGTCACTAATGAGATCTTCAATCTTTTCTTTCAACTGCCTGCATTTTTTCGTTGAATGCCCAATTGCTCCTATATAATAATCGCACTTGCTGTTAGGATCATAATTCCTTGCTGATGGATTTGGAAATTTCTTTAAAGGCACAGGAGTAAGGTACTGGTTTTTTATCAACAAAGGCAAAAGATCAAAAATTGGGATCGGAATTTTGTCCTAACTGTTTCTTGGTCTTCTTTGGGGAACAGGCCTAGCTACACGTGTAGATGGACCAATCATGAAAGTAGGTGGTTGTGAGTAAAAGTTTGGCCGAAAAGTTGGTTGCGGTGCAACATTATTTACAATGGGATAATAATGTTGGTACATGGGATATGAATGGTATGGGGGAAGATCTCTTGTTTGTTGTCCTTCATAAGTCACAGCTTTAACATCTTTTTCTTTCTTTTTAGATGCCTCATTCTTTTCATCGGATGTCTCTCTATCTTCAAGCTTCCCACTCTTTGTAGCATTCTCAATTATCTCCCCGGAGATTACCATGTCTGCAAAATTCTTGGTGGCATTCCTAATCATCCTTTTATAGTATGGTGCTTTAAGGGTACTAACAAACAAGACTGTAGTTTCTTTTTCAGTGAGAGGTGGTTGAACTTCGGCAGCAATATCCCTCCATCTCTGAACATACTCTTTGAAGCTTTCAGTAGTTTTCTTCTCCATATTCTGTAAGGTTAAACAATCTGGGGCCATGTCAACAATGTGCTTGTACTGATTAATAAACGTCTTTGCTAATTCCTTCCAAGTACGGACGCGGTTCTTATCTAGCTGAACATACCACCTGACAGCAGAACCTGTAAGACTGTCCTGGAAGACATGGATGACCAACTTATCATCTTTCGCATAAGCAGCCATCTTCCGGCAAAACATGGTGATATGAGATATGGGGCACTTGGACCCATCAAACTTCTCGAAATCAGGAGTCTTGAACTTGGGGGGATAACCACATCTGGAACCAAACAAAGCCCTTCAGCATCCATATAACCATAGAAATCCAAACCGTCAACAGCCCGGAGTCTTTCTTCAATCAATTTCATCTTACGAGAGTCCATCTCTTCAACTTCCTTCAGCCTTTCTTGATCATCTAAATCTAGAATTCAGACAGGATCTATCTTTGCCCCTGGTGCAGGAATGTTATATCCCGAATAGTTAAATCCTTCTACGAATGGTGCTTGTAGCGACTGCACTTGTTGAGGTATTTGAACTTGAGATTGGAGACCTGGTGGATACGAAGATTCATCCACATTCTGATTCTTTCCCTCAGAGCCGGATTTATCTGTCTTATCTTTTCCTTTCAGACTCTTCATCATTTTCAACAACGAGTTTAATTGCTCTCTAATCTCACCCTAGGTTTTTTCTATTTTGTTCATCCTAGCAAACTGTTCCTCTGCCATTGCTTTAACCCGTGAACGAATCCTAGCAGCCTGTTCCTCTGTCATTGTTTTAACCCATGAACGAATGTTGTAGGAATGCCTCCAAGATCTTTCTGAGCTATCCTTGAACCTCTCATTACCACAATTTTAAAATTCAAGACTCAAATGCTTTCATGAAATGCACATGTATGATGCAAATAAATAAAAGAATGAATTTAATGACAACATCAAAATATTCACAAAGTTTAACAGCAACATTATGAAAAATGTACATGATGAGTGCATGAGCATTACGAAAATATACATAGTGAATGCATAAGCTTTTATGAAAAATGTACATGATAAATGTATGAGCATTGTTAAAAAATGTACATGGTAAATGAATGAGCATGGTTAAAGACGTACATGGTAAATGCATGAGCATGGTTAAAAAATGTACATGGTAAATGCATGATGAAAATATCTAAATGATGAAGTTTACGACATACGCAATGACTTTACAAAGCTTGACACAAATGAAATGATATTCACAACAATTTTAACAAGAAAAATGTGAAAATAAAGAAAAATACATGGACATCCCTTCATGTGTCCTATTTTGGGTTATTATCTATGAAAAAGGTGGACAAGGCTCTATCTTAAAGTTTGGCCACTTAAGTATTGTTTATATGCTGGGTTTAGGATACTTGACCAAGCTAAAAAGGTCCTCAAATTGCTCCTTAACATCATCCATGTAGAATGAGTAGGCACCCCATTCCTCACCCATTACAGGCTCCAACCGGAAGGGTTCAATTCGAATGAGAGTATTTTCCAAAGTTATGGCGGAGGTTATCACCTCTCAAAAACTTTGGTACTTTACACTCTGAAGGTGTTTCGCTAGCCGTTGCGGAGGTTTTCACCTCTCGAGGCGTAGGTACTTTACCCCCTCCTAAAAGGGACGAGCCCGGGTATAGGGCTTTATGATATGCAATGTGTCGTGTGTGCAAAGTGACATTCAAACCTTCCTTTACCCACAAATGTACAATGAATCAAAAGTTGTTAGTACAAATAACAAAATCAAAATCAAAAATAAAAATAAATAAATAAATACATAAATACATAAAAATTAAACACTTAAAGACCAATATTTCAAACCTAAAGTATCACAAGACTAATCTATGGCTCGACTCTCTAATGTTCCCAGTGGAGTCGCCAAACTGTCATAACGTGCCAAATACGAATTCAGCATGCTAGACACAAATCAATGGAGTCGCCACTAATCATCTAATCTAGGTGTGATTAGTCACCTTTATGAATCTATCCTATTTAAAGTAATCCTAAGCTTGACTAAGGCACCTTAAAAAGAATAGGTTCTGGTCTACTTATCAGAACTAGGTTCGGGAGTACGGTTACATGTGAGGAAGGATGAGCACCCTCACAACGCCTATCTAAGAGATAGTACCTAATTAGTCTTGTGATACTTAAAAAGCCTTAATTAAATGGTCTTGTCTATCCTATTTCTTTTTAATTGTTAAAGTTAGAAATCTCGGATATTATTTTTTAGGTCTTCCTTCCATTCATTCTGGAAAAATTACTAAAAAGTGTTTCCTCACCTCGAGAGTATTCAAAAGAAACCATTCGTTCTATTGAAGAGGCTCCGTCGTCGGAAAAATTAAATTATTTAGCCAAGTTATTTCTCTTAAATTAATCTTGCAAAATTAATCCACATTTTATTAATGTTTATTTGAAAAATAATTTTGATCTTTAATATCGAAAATCATCCCTTAAAATATTCTTCCATTCGTTCTAGAGAATTTTTAAGAGAATTTTTCTCACCTAGAAATTTCTTAAAAGTCATCCATTCGCGACTTTCCTGAATTTCATCATCGAAAAAAAATCTTAATTTATCCTTCAATTTAAATTAAGCATTTATTATGGAAAATTATCTTGAAAAAGAGATATTGAAAATTAATTATTTCAAAAGAATAAATTTCGATCTTTATTAATGTCGAAAATAATCCTTTAAAAAATCCTTCCATTCATTATGGAGAATTTTTTAAGAGAATTTTCTCACCTAGAAATTTCTCAGAAATCCACCAATCGTGATCTCTTTGAATTTCATCATTGGAAAAGATCTCAATTTATTAATTTTAAAATAACTAATCATTAATTAAAAAAAATTATCTGATTAATAAAAAAATATATATCTTACTAATAATAATCAAATTAATAAATAATAAATAATAATAAAATATAATTAAAATAATAGTTAAAAATAATTAATAATAAATAATAATAGTTAATCATACTATGTTGTTTTCGAAGCTCTTGCATTCTCAGCTTTTCTTTTCCTACTATGTTGTGCTAGGGTCTGTATTTGCATGCTTGTATACTGTTCGGTTGTGGATTATCTAGCCCTGAGAGGAACTCTGATGCCTCTACCATGCGTGGATCTCAAGTGAATTAAACTGATGTCTTCAGAATCAGATCCTAGTTATTTTGCTTGCTTAAGAAACTCTGCAAAGGTAACAGCTGACATTTCTCAAGTTAAACAAACAACCAAAACTTGGGTAAAAGAACCAAAGAAAAAAAAGGCTGAGAGATGAGAGACAGATAGAAAGGAAGACGAGAAGATAATGGAATAGAAACTACTTTTTAATGGCAATCAAAAAGGCTAAAGGGGGAAAAAAATGAATGATTGTCGAAAAGGTTTGGCTTCCCATCCCTCTGAACCTGAATTTCACATGGATCTTGCTATATCAGCTCGTAACCCTATAACTCAATCATGAAACCCTTCTTTTTTTCCCTTAAAAAAGCTACGAAGAAACATAAGATTGTTGTTTTCTTCTACCAAATATTTCCACTCATCTTATAATTTCTTGATCTCTTTCTGTTTAGTATTTACAAACTGGAAATGGGTTGTCAAAAAAAAAAAGAAACATTAACAACAAAAGCAGAATTAGCAGAAAAAAAAAAGAAGTAAATTTCTGTAGCAACGTTGAAAGTTGAAAGTTGAAAGTTAAAAGTTGCAGGACTATCCCGACCATGAGTCTCTTCAGGTAATGCTTTCTGTTTTTCACCTTAGGGCCCCCCTTTTGCTGTTGTTAATGTATCTTTTTATAGAAAAATTATGATATAGTTTTGATTGACTTAGGTTTAGAAATCTGATCTTAATCACAATTTTCAGAGGCTAATCCTGATCCAAGAAGAGTTTGGGTTTGAGCCGAACACTGTTTTCCTTTTCTTTTTTCCTTTTTTTTTTGTTTCTGATTTATTTAATTAAATTAAAAAATAAAATTAAACCCGGATAAAATCCGGTGTCTACAGTTACGAACCAACATTCTGAAGTTACTGCATGATCCCCCACAGGGTGGCCACTCTAGTGTGCAGGCAACTTATTACAGACTCGGGCTTTACTTTTATTGGCCTAGGATGCTACACGAGGTGCAAGACTTTATTCAGCAATGTGATGTGTGCCAACGTAATAAAAATGAACACTTGGATTCTCCAGGGCTATTACAACCTATTCCAATCCTAAAGTAAGCATGGGAGTTGATTACAATGGACTTCATCGAAGGGCTACCATTATCCAACAAATTCAATTGCATACTGGTTATCATCGACAAATTAACAAAGTATGCTCATTTTATTCCACTTTCTCATCCCTACACAACCTTGGATACAACAAAGGCTTATTTGAATCAAGTTTATAAGCTTTATGGTGCTCGAATAACTATTATTTCAGACAGAGATAAAGTCTTCACAGGGTTGGTTTGGCAAGAACTTATGAAATTGCTGGGAACTACAGTCCAACTAAGCACTGCATATCACCCTCAGACAGATGGGCAATCTGAGAGACTCAACCAATGTGTTAAACAGTACTTACGATGCATGTGTTTTCTTCAGCCAAAATCTTGGTCAAAATGGTTGTCCCTAACTGAATGGTGGTATAACACCAGCTACCATACTTCATTGGGCATGACTCCTTTTACAGCAATATATGGTTATTCTCCTCCTGGTTTTTCATGGGATGCTAGTATTCAGGCCAAAGTTGCTACTGTGCAAGACTTGTTGAAAGACAAAGAACAACTTAGCAAGCTACTACTTGACCAGCTATAGAAGGCTCAGCTACGAATGAAGCAGTATGCTGACCGTCACCGAACTGATAGGCAATTTCAGTGGGAGATGAAGTTTACTTAAAGTTGCAACCTTACAGGAAAACTTCTTTAGCCTTAAGGAAAAATCTTAAACTCTCTTCCAGGTACTATGGTCCCTGCAGACACCTAATTTTGTTCGGACCACTAAAACAGGTATGTTTTCTTCCTAAATTGATGTTTCAGAATGTAAAAAGACTTTTTTCATCCTGCAGGTGGTACTCCGAGACTTAGTCTAAGAAGGCGAGCATAAAAAGCCAAACTTGAAAAAGTCAACCCCAAAAAGTCAACCCACTTTCAAAATCAAGATTTAAAGTTTAATTGAAAAATAGCGAAAGAATTTTGATAATCCAAGGTCTACATCGAAAGATATGGAGTTTGAAAGTTGGATTACGGAGATTTAGTAGAAAGGAAACCTCAGTTCGGGAAATTTAGGAAAAAGTGCTTAAACGATCAAATTGGTCGAAATGGAAGGTTCCAAATGAAAGATAAGCACTGAATACGGGTAATGGAGAAGCTACTTGAAAGAAAAACTGAAAGAAAAGTCAATTCGGAAGAAAACCGAGAATTAGGGTTTTTGGTGGATTTCGGTGAAATTTGGAAGAATTACAGAAATGGCCCGGTTCGGTAAGAATAAAGCCCCTAATTGATGAGGAGTGATTAAACACAAGGATAGCCCAAGGCTCAGTTTGAAGAAAATCTAAAAATCAGACTTGTTTTAAGCAAAACCGGGTTTCGGAGGCAAAAGGGCAAAATTGGAAAAATTGGGGAAAATAGCAAATGAACTCCAAAAATTATGAAAAAGTGCAGATCTCATTATTAAGTCATTTCGAAGAGATGGGCAAAAGAAAATCCGGATTCGAAGTTCGTTTGCAAAATGGCCAAATCCCGGGTCCCCTTGCAGAAATTCAAGAAGATAAATCCCGAAAAAATAGTAAATGAGTTCCAAAAATTCTGAAAATTTGCAGATCTCATTCTTAAATTATTTGGAAGATATTGGAAAAAGAAAATCCGGATTCGGAGTTCGTTTGCAAAATGGCCAAATCCCGGGCCCACAATGTAGTAATTCAAGCAGATAAATCCCGAAAAAAATACCAAATGAGTCCAAAAATTATGAAAACTTCCAGATCATACTTTTAAATTATTTGGAAGATATTGGTGAAGAAAAATCTGGATTTGGAGCTCGTTTAAAAAATGGTAAAGTTTGAGAGCACAAAAGGGCAATTTTGGAAAAAAAATCCAAATAAATAGCAAATGGGCTCGAAAAATTTTGAAAACCTCCAGAAGTCAATTTTTTATTATTTTGGAAGTATTTAAAAAATAAAATTTGAATTTGGAGTCCGTTTCTATTTATTTATGTTCAGGGGGTAAAAAGGTCATTTTAACCAAGAAACCGAAAAGGGTTTTTCTTGCCTTTAAAAAAAATGAAGCATGGGTTGGAATATGAGGGGTCAGCCGACCAAGGCCCAATGGTGGGCAGATATTTTCTGATTTTTGATCAAAAGGCCAACAATGAAGAAGAAGGTAGTTATTTTTGTGATCAAGCCTTTGAATTTACAACACATGGACCAATGGTTGGAGAGAGTATGTTTATGACATCTTTATGACATCATAATTCAAGGGCTGATGATTCTAATCTAAGGGTGAGAATCCTACATAGAAGGCATCTTGGATTGAAGGCCATTTGATGAAATTTGTTGAAAAAAATTCTAGAACCTCCTAGGTTCTTCCAAGGGCCAACCCGCCACTACAAGGGGGCAGGGCTCTCTCATTCATTTTCACTCTATTCACACTCTTGTTTGGCTGATTTTCTCTCCATTTTTGAAAGGCAAAAAGAAAAGTTTAGAAAAGAAAAGAAAGTTAGAAGAGAAAAAGCTTGCAATATAGCTTCTAGAGGTTGCTTTAAGCACCATACTCTTGCACTTTCCTTGATTTTCTATTCTTGATTTGCTGTTTTGATTGCTATTTTGGTGAGTTTCTTTTTATTTTTATTTTTAAAATAAGTGTTTTTAATTTTTTTCTTCAAGTTCTTCTTTGTACTTTCTTGAAAAAAGCTTTGAGAATTTTTTTTTTCATGATTTAGGGGGGTGGCCGAATAGCTTGCTGTTTTAGTGTTGTTGCTGTTTTGTTTTTTATTTCATGTTATTAGTGATATTTAACAAGTTTTGATGCTTTAAATCTTCTTCAAATACATAAACATGAAGCTTGTTTGGATTTAGTTGCTTGCTTGTTTCCATTTTTGAGTCTATTATCTTGTTATCATGTTTATTTTACTTGTCTTGCATTTTTTATTTTCTGTTTTCAAAATGTTTAAGTTTGTTTATATTTTACATTTTGTTAATCCATGTGTTTGTGAAAATGCCTATTGGTTTTCATGCCTTTAGTTTATATTTGCATGATTTGAGTATTATTCCTTAGCTATGCATTTATTGTGTTAAGTGTTTGTGAAAATGCCATGTTCCTTTGCCATTCGGCTACCCCCTTCTTTTAAGCTTTGTGTGTGCATTTTTGTTATGCTAGTTGATAGGCTTTCATTCCCTTGATATGTTATTACGTATTGAGTAATTTAATTTTTATATTTTTAAAATTAAAGTAAAAAAGATAAAATCACTAACTAGTATAACAAAAACTGTTAAAAAAATTGACGTGATATTTAATCTTGTATTTATTTGATGATGTGACATTAATAAAATATATTATTTTAAAAATAACAAACTAAATTGATAAAAAATAATTTGATGTGGCATTTTTACCAATTTAGTTTGTTATTTTGTCCACGTCAGCTTAAAATAATATATTTTATTAGTATCACGTCAGCATTTGACATTCACGTCATCAAATAAATACAAGGTTAAATGTCACATCAGTTTTTTTAACAGTTCCTATTACACTAGTTAATGATTTTAACTTTTTGCTTCAATTTTAAAAGTAAAAGAACTAAATTACCCAATTTTATAGTAGATTGACTAATTTGCACTAGATGATATAGTACAGGGACTTTCTAGGTACTTTGATCCCTAAAAGTCCCATTGCGGCTAAGGTTACATTTGAATGGGCGGTGAGATTGCCTCCGATAAGATTAAAAATAGTGGTAGATGAGAGATTAATTACTGTAGCAGTGAGATTAGGTACTGTAGCGGTGAGATTAAAATCAGTGGTGAAATATGTGTTTGAATTCAAAAGCAGCGGTGACGGTAAGATGAATTATAATTAGAAGATAAAATGACCATTAAGGACATTAAATTAAAATGTGTATATATAAAATAAAACTTTTAAATTATTTGATGTTTATGAAATTAATAAATAATTATCAAATTATATATATTTTTTTCAAATAATTATTTTATTAATAAATAAATAAAAATTAATAAAATCTAAATAATATTATATATTTATTTTATTATTTATATATTTTTAATTAATTTTTATTATTATATAATATATTTATTAATTTATTATATATTTAAATTAATTTTTATTATTATATAATATATTTGCCATGCATCTTTTAGCTTTAGATTGTGCTCGCATTATCATGCATTTCATGCATTTTAGACCCAGGTTACATTAAATGCCATGCAAGTTCATATTAGGTCTAGGTCATTTTATTGATGCCATACATTTTCCATGTCATTTAGGTTTTAAATCATGAATTTCATACATTATATTTGCTGTATTTTCATGCATTTCATGTCATTGCCACATGATTTATGACTTAGACCAATCAATGATTCAAAGTCATGCTCATTTTGAGCATACTTGTGGAAAATTAAAGAGTTGTCCAATTGATTATTCTACCTTTGTGATTTTTTTTACTTAGCCAATTTTTGTCTAACTTTTCAAAAGTGTTAGCTACTGTTTGTGAGTCTTTAGGAGAGTCTTTAACAATTTTACTTTGATTTTTAAATGATTTTATCAAAGGCAAAAAATGTGTTTTGGCAAAACAGTTTTTTCACCCAGTACTCGTACTTTCCCGATTTCATAAACCTCGGGTTAAGGGTGGTCAAGTCCGAGATTTTAAACTTAAGAAATTAGAGCCATTTAAAAAGGGTTTAGCTAGGTTTTTATTTTTTAATCTAAGTTTTCCAAAATTGTTTTCAAACAATCACAAAGTATTTTGATTTTTAGAAAATTTAATTTGATATATTTTCCTAAGGTAGCCGGATATCTTTTTAGATATACGGATTTCCTTAATTAAAGGAAAAAATACACTTTCAGGCATTGCATTTTCCATGTTCATGCATTTTATATAATATGTGATTTTTGCTATGATAATTTCTATGATGTTGTTATTATTTTTTATTTATATTTTTGATGTTATGTTGTTTATTATATGGTTTTTGAATATTTCATGATATCCTATGCTTTTATTTAGTTATTTATTTTTGTCACATTATTTAGCATATACTATGTTCATGCATTATTATTTTTATTTTTATTTTCATGCATATTATATGATAGCATTATTTTATGTTTCATGTCATTTCATGTCATTTAGATTATATTTCATATCATTTATATTTTCCATGTCATTTAAATCATTTTATTGCATTTAGAATATATCATGTTACCTAGGTCATTTCATTTCATATAGAATATATTATGTCACTTAGGGTATTTCATTTCATACAGAATATGTCATGTTACCTAGGTTATTTCATTTCATTTAGAATATATCATGTGACTTAGGATATTTCATTTCATTTAGAATATGCTATGACATTTAAATTATATCATACTATTTAGGTTGCATTATATTATCTAGACTTTGTTATGTCATTTTATTTATGTCACACATACTCATTTTTTTAAAAAAATATTTTGAAAAAGGTAATGATTTCAATAAAATAAAGATATTCCCGAATTAAAATAATTCATGAGTTCTCTGCCGGGTTTGCTGGGGAGGATATCATCAATTATCATTAATAACGGAATATCTTCTTTAAAACGAGAATGATTCGGAAAGTTTTCCAAACTAATAAAAATTTCTATATTTTGCCACGTTTGTTGGGGAATATAGGAAAATTTTGAATTTATAAATTTCGGATCATTTTCAATTAAAAATGGAATTATTTTTTTTTTTAAATTGGGAATTAACTTGAAATACTAAATTAAAAATCGACTTTTTACCAAGACTTGTGATAACACGTGATTAATAAGGTACCGTTTTATACGAGCGTTGTGGGGGTGCTAATCCTTCCCTACATGTAACCCAGTCCCGAACTCGCTTCTTTGATTTCTCTGGTTTAAAACGCAGACTTGAAATTGGTTTTAAAAAAAATATTTTAATTAATTTTAAAATATTTTATAAAACTGGTTTTAATAGGTGGCCGATCACACCTAGCCAAAAAAGATTGGTGGCGACTCCATGTATTTTTCAAGATTATTTTCAAAACCTTCGTTTTTCTAGAGGAATTAAGTTGACTTTTTCTCGGTTTTTTTTTTAATGTCACACTTAACAAATAATAAAGTCTTGAGATGAGACTTGTTATTTTTTAGGTTGCGACAGCTTGGCGACTCCACTGAGGACTATTAGAGAGTCAGGCCTAGAATTAGTCGTGTGTTATCAAAGTCTCGGTTTTGTTGGTTTAATTGGTATTTAATTTTGATTCCCACATTTTTTAAAAAAATAAGGATAATTTCAAAAATAATAAAATATTTTTAAAATGTCCATATTCATGTGCATACATATTATAATTGTTCTCTGGTTATTTTGGTGCATATATTCATTTATTGATTAATTGATGACTTATGTAGTTTAATCTTGTTGGGGCATTTAGAATAAGGGATATAGAATGGGTGGTGAAAGGTTTGTTATTTCTCCTCACACACTACACTACACTACACGTACATTTGCATATCATGAGCCCTATACCCGGAATCTGTCCTTTTAGGTGGGAGCAAAGTAATTAAGCCTTTGTGATTAACAATACGCATGGGCTAGTGAAACACTTCCGGAGTACTAAATTAGCTAAGCCTTCGTGATTAACAATCTGCATGGGCTAGGGAAATAGACTCTAACGAATTGAACCCACTTTTATCGGGGTGCCTTACTAGCCTTCACCAGCGACAGTGAGAAACAATTTGAGGCCTTTAGAACTAATTCACCTTCATATAGTAAACCTAGGCGAAGCCATGCCGGATTTCCAATTAGATATCCTGAAGTTAAGAACACATGGAGAAATATTTCCAATCCTTTTACCTTCTATTCTACTTTCCGAATAAGTTTATTTTTGAAAATCGGCCAATGATGAACGTACATCACCATGCCCGTAATAAGTGTTGGTGTTTCATCCCAGGGTGTTATAATGCCGAAATTTTGTTGGCATCCTCAGGGATAATTATTGTTTTGAATTATATGTTTTTGTATTATTTGAATTTATTCCCGTTACTAATTCATTTTCTTTTTGTTGTTGTTTTTTTTTTTCATTATTGTCATCATTTTTTCACATGGAAGGTTATTCGTCTCGGGATAATATTCAATCAAAAGGGCTTCCATGGAGGGTCAGAATGTCTCAGTGGTCGAGAAGCATTTAGAGGTTAGGAAACAGTCCGAGAAAGGTCAGCAGGATAATGGGGATTGTTTGAAAATGGGATATATATCAGTATTGCCAGCCGAGGTTGATCTTACTATCAGGCAAAATGATCTCCTGGAATTGATGGATATATGGAATCAATGGAACATATCAGAAAAAGAAGCCTTCACTCAGACTTATGGGGACATAGCACTGTTAGTTCAGGTTAAGGTCAGTAGTGAGGTGATCCGGGCTGTGGTACAATTCTGAAATCCCGCTTATCGGTGTTTTACTTTCAACCGAGAGGATATGACTCCAACCATAGAGGAATATTCGACCTTACTGCGTATTGAGAACATTATTCCCGACCGTATTTATTTGAAGGATACAAAGATGTCGGGTTTTAAGAAAAAATTGTCTAAGATTCTGGGAGTGGAAAGAAATTGGGTCGAAAGCCATGTTGTCCGGAAAGGGGTAAGTCACTGTATCTCATGGGATGTTTTACAGACCTTAATCCACATCCATTCAAGTAAGGAGACAGTTAGAAATATTTTTGCTCTGGCTATCTATGGTTTAGTTATCTTCCCAAAGACATTAGGGTATGTGGATGTGGCGGTATTAGATGTTTTTGAGAGGCTTGAGCAGAGGAAACACCCAGCCCCGACAATTATAGCAAAAACAATCCGATCTCTGAATTTCTGTAGACAGGAAGGAAAAGGGCATTTTATAGGTTATATACAGCTTCTTTACATATGGGTTCAGAGCCATTTTTGCAAATAGGAGAATTTCCATCTTCGCTCGTATTGGAAGTCTTTTGCACCAATTGGTGAATTTCTTAAGAGGGATTAGCTTGAAAATAGGACTGGGGAACAATGGATCAACATATTCCAGAATATCAGGGCTGAGATGATAATTTGGAGAGCTCCATGGATAGCTCCTACGCCGACATTGTACAAGTGCAGAGATAAAGCTTCTGTTCCATTATTGGGAGTATGGGGAGGAGTGAGCTATGCACTACTGCTGGTACTAAGACAATCGAAATCCCGTCAGTTTACTCCTACGACCCATGACCTTAATGATTTGGAATTTTCTTATGGAGAAGATGGATACTCGGGAAAGGTACGTGAGATTGTAGTAGCATGGAAGGACACTCATTGGGTGGAGGTATCTAGATATGCCGACATCGTCACACCTGATTACCTAGTATGGAAATTGCAAGGGCAGAATTCGAAAAAGAAAAGGCCCAAATGAGCAAAAAGATTTCCTGGCTACAAGAAGAGCTTGAGGACATGAAAAATAGGGAATCAGCTCGAGAAAGAGAAAAGGAAAAGATCAAAGAGAAAGGGACACTGCTAAGAGCGATATTCAGGAATTACACTTGGAGAACAAGAGGTACCGCTTCGAGCTCAGATTTGAGGGGACCTTCAAGACTTTCGGGGAATAGGATCAAGAGGTCAAAAACCTCAAGAAGGAGAAGAACTATTGGAAAAAGAGAGCAAAGCATGAAGAAGCCCGAGCCAATCAACTGGAGAAACAAGCTAAGGAAAGCTTACACGGTGATGCTTCTGCTGACATGTCAAAGGGCCGTTAACAAGTAGGGGTCAAATTGAAGAGCAATGCAATCAAAAAAGAACAGTAAAAAGGTCAAGATTCGAGGGAGTTACTATAGGACCGATGTTTTGTAATAGCATTTTTGAATTAGGATAGACAGATTATTAGATTGTCTTAAGCAGTGATCTTTTATCTTTGATGTATTTAGTTCCAGGAAATCAATGAAAGACCGTTTGGATGGAATTATCCCGGAGCCAATACTTTTAAATGCATTCATCATTCATTTGTTTTTTCCTTTATATATTTTGTTTGTTCACTCATTTATTTATATTTATAATCATTCATTTATTCTTTATAAATTATTCATACACTTAGTCATTTATTTATTTGTCCATTCATTTATTCTTTATAATTATTCATTCATATTCATACACTTAAGTCATTTACTTATTTGTTCATTCATTAACATATAGTCATTTATTCATTCATTTTTATAAAATAAAATAAAAAATGTGTCAATAATTTCTAATTCATGGTTTTTAAAACTAAAGGTACAATTGGTCGCACTCAGAAAGAATCAGACTTTCGATACCCCTACAATACCCAATCTCAAGCCAGAGCTATGGAAAACGATCAGCTTCCTAGAATTGAAAGGATGGAAAGAACTCAAAGGGAACTGCAGGAATAGTTGGATAAGTTTCAGGAGGAGTCACGGGAACAAATGGCCAAACTCATGGAGATGATGAATACCATGATGAGGCAGAAATGGCCAAGGAAAAATTCAGTTACAGGAATGGGGGCAGTAAACCAGGAAGGCCAACCAGAGGTGGTACAGCAGAATGGCCAAACATCCCAGCATGTGGGAAATGAACTTCCAACTGGGGCAGCATCCTATGTTTACATCCAACAGCGGCTGAAGTACAGAATTTTGGTCCTAAAAAGGGTAATATTGGGGTTGATCCAGTTGATGTGGACGTTTCAGACTTTGAGGAATTGGCTGAAAAGGAAAGGGTAAAGATGATTGAGCTGAAGAGGGTTGAAACGACAGAATCCCAGAAAAAATATAGCTATTGGAGGAAAGATTGAGGGCAGTTGAAGGGGCGGAGCTATTTGGCAGTCTGGATGCCAAAGAAATGAGTTTAGTGCACAGTCTGGTGATTCCTCCAAAGTTCAAAGTACCAGACTTTGAAAAATATACGGAACTACCAATCCATTAGCGCATCTGACCATGTACTGCCGGAAGATGACCAGACATGATGAAGACGAAAAATTGCTTATCCACTGTTTTCAAGATAGCTTGATAGGGTCCGCAATTCAATGGTATAACCAGCTTACCCGTACTAAGATCCGTTCCTGGATGGATCTAGCCAAAGCTTTCATGGAACAATACAAGCATGTGATGGACATGGTACCTGACCGTCTAACTCTACAAAACATGGAAAAGAACGCTACTGAAAGCTTTAAAGAATATTCTCAGAGATGGAGAGACCTAGCTACACAAGTACAACCTCCTTTGACCAACAAGGAAACTACAGTGCTTTTCATCAATACCCTGAAAGCATTTTATTATGATAAATTGGTTGGGAATGCCACCAAGGACTTTACGGATATGGTAATATCTGGGGAGATGATAAAGTCGGCCATTAAGAAAGGGAAAATAGAAGGGGGTGAGTCTGTTACCCCGAAGAGGGTTTTCCCTGCAAAGAAAAAGGAGGAGACACATGCAGTTAGCTTCAATCAATACCCCTATGCACCTCCTACACCATACATACCTCCTAGGCCCTATACTCCTCCTACATCTTATGCACCTCCTACACCCTACACACCTTATCTGGGGTATAATCCTTACGATCCCAATGTGAACTATCTTACCTAAAATCCATTTCCCTATACCAATATACCACAACAGCATTTTCCAACTAGCATATCCCCACAGATAAATCTTCCCCGAAACATTGTCCCAAACACTCAAGGGGCTGGACGCAGTGATCAATGTTTACCAAGGAATGATCAGAAACCCCAATTTGATCGATTCCTACCACCTATGGTGAGCTATATCATAAACTAGAAAGAAATCCACTACCCGATCATGCTGAAAATCGGGTAAATGCACTATTGATAGGGGAAGAAAGAAGGTTGAAAAGACATGTCAATGAAGTCAAGACCCCAATGATAAAAGTGTGGGTTGAAATGGTAAAAGCGGGAATAGTGGAGGATGGTGACAGTTTAAAAATGGTTGCAACAAGGGTGGAGGACTGGTGCCCGTTCCATGGATGTAAAGGTCATATCATACAGGAATGCGGGGACTTTCTTGCTAAAGTCCAAAAGATGATGGATGAGGGAGAAACCCAGTTTTATGAAGAAATAGAGGAGGAAGTAGAGGTTATTGAGAATGCGACTGGCTATGGAATATGAAGACCTTTGATCATCTATTACGATGAACCAGAGAAGACTACTCCGGTTGTTGAGGAAATTGAGCCTAAGCTAATCATAGATTTGCCTTCTTCCTTTTCATACAAGGAAAACAAAACTACACCATGGAAATATGACTGTAGCATGGTTATGCCCGGGTCTTCAAGTCAGCAAGATATTACAGGTTTGGGGCATTTAACACGAAGTGGAAGGTGTTATGCCCCTGGGGTTGTTGAACAGGGATCAACAAGAAAGGATGGAGGAATTGACAAAGGGAAAAAAGCAGCTGAACCAATCCATATTGAGATGGATTTGTCAAAAGAAGCAGAGAGGAAATCAGCCCCAGTTAACAAGATAAAAGAGTCGGTGAATGAGAAGGATGCCTGCGAGTTTTTAAAGTTCATAAAACATAGTGAGCATAGTGTGGTTGAGCAATTACAGCGTCAGCCAGCAAGAATCTCCATCTTATCTTTGCTATTAAACTCGGAGCCACACAAAAATGCCCTGTTGAGAGTGTTGAATCAAGCATATGTGGCTAACAATATATCAGTAGAAAAATTAGACAGGCTGGTGGGAAAATTGTGGCAGACGATCATATATATTTCAGTTATGATGAAATACCATCCAATGGTATTTGGTCTACAAAGGCTCTTCACATAACAACCACCTACAAAAGGCATATACTACTGTAGACACCTAATTTTGTCCGGGCCACTAAACAGGTATGTTTTCTTCCTATATTGATGTTTCCGAGTATAACAAGACTGTTTTCATCCTGCAGGTGGCACTCCGAGACTTAGTTTAAGAGGGCGAGCATAAAAAGTCAAACTTAAAAAAAAAGTCAACCCCGAAAAAGTCAACTTTGAAAAAGTCAACTCCAAAAGTCAACTACTGAAAAAGTCAACCCACTTTCAAAATCAAGATTTTGAGTTCAATTGAAAAATGGAGAAATTTTTTTGATAATCTGAGGTCTACATTGAAAGATATGGAGTTCGGAAGTTGGGATTTGAAGATTCAGTAGAAAAGAAACCCTAATCTAAGAAATTTGGGGAAAAGTGCTTAAACGATCAAGCTGGTCGAAATTGAAGGTTCCAAATGAAAGATAAGCACTGACTACGGGTAATGGAGAAGTCACTTGCAAGAAAAACCGAAAGAAAAGTCAATCCGGGAGAAAACCGAGAATTAGGGTTTTTAGTGGATTTCGGTGAAATCAGGAAGAATCACAGAAATGGTCCGACTTGGTAAGACCAAAGCCCCCAATGGATGAGGAATGATTAAAAAGGATGGCCCAAGGCTCAGATTGAAGAAAATCTAAAAATTGGACTTGTTTTGAGCAAGACCGGGTTTCGGAGGTTAAAAGGCAAAATTGGAAAAATTTGGGAAAAATAGCAAATGGACTCCGAAAATTATGGAAAATTTGTCAATCTCATTCTTAAATCATTTGAAGGAGAATGGCAAAAGAAAATCTTGATTCCGAGTTCGTTTGCAAAAAGGCCAAATCCCGGGCTTTTTATGCAGTAATTCAAAAAGATAAATCCCGGAAAAATAGCAAATGGACTCCAAAAATTCTGAAATTTGGCAAATCTCATTTTTAAATTATTTGGAAGAGATTGGCGAAAGAAAATCTTGATTCCGAGTTCGTTTGCAAAATGGCCAAATCCCGGGCCTCCTATGCAGTAATTCAAGCCGATAAATCCCGAAAAAATACCAAATGAGCTCCAAAAATTATGAAAACTTTCAGATCACACTTTTTAATTATTTTGAAGAGATTGGTGAAGAAAAATCTTGATTTGGAGCTCGTTTAAAAAATGGTAAAAAGTAGGGGCATAAAAGGACATTTTGGGAAGAAAAAATCCAAATAAATAGCAAACGGACTCGGATAATTTTGAAAACTTCCATAACTCAATATTTTATTATTTTGGAAGTATTAAAAAAAGAAAAATTGAATTTGGAGCCCGTTTGATATTTATTTTGCATCCGGGGGGCAAAATGGTCGTTTCACCCAAGCAACCGAAAAGGGCTTCTTTGGGCCTTTCAAAAATCAGAGCTGGGCTGGAAAAGAGAAGTTCTGGCCTGCCCAAGCCCAAAGGAAGGAGGAAGCTTAGGTTTTTTTCAATCAAGTGATTAAAAATCAAGAGTTAAGTTAGAGATTTTTATTTTTGAGCCTAAGTCCCAATCCCACATCCCTTTGTAATGTCAAGCCAAGGAGGTGCTCACCTTATAAATAAGGGGCCTTGGCCTTTGGTTGAAATCACCCACTACCCCTTGTGAGATATTCTATACACTTGTATTAGGATTATCCGGGTGGTGAGTTATAGTGTTTTACTCTGAGGGTTCGTAGCTTAATCCGTTCAAAAGCTACTCTGAGGGTTTGTAGCTTAATCCGTTCAAAAGCTACTCTGAGGGTTCGTAGCTTAATCCGTTCAAAATCTACTATGAGGGTTCGTAGCTTAATCCGTTCAAAAGCTACTCTAAGGGTTTATAGCTTAATCCGTTCAAAAGCTACTTGGTGAGTTTTCATTTTAAAATAATGTTTCTTGTTCTTCCTTCATTTCCTTTCTTAAGTATATTTTTCTTACATTTTTTTTTACAATAAACTCACCATGGCCAAATGGCCTACATTATTTATTTTAAGTTGTTGTTTTTGATTCATTTTATCATATTGTTTATGCTATTTTCTTTATTTTTGATGTTTTAAATATTATGTTATTTCATGTTCTTAAGTTATATTTAATTTGGTTGCTTTGTTTGTTGCCATTTATGTTTTAGATATCATGTTTTTGCATTTTTAATTTTCTGTTTTCATGTTGTTTAAATTTGAGCATGTTTTAGAGTTAGCATATTAAGTGTTTGTGAAAATGCTTGTGTGATTCTTTGCATGATTCTTGTTTTATATCTTAGTGAGCATGTTTTAGATTTGGTATATTAGGTGTTTGTGAAAATGCTTGTGTGATTTTTGTGTTATGACTTAGTTTTTCATGCTAGCATACCAAGTGTTTGTGAAAATGCCATGCTTGTTGGAGCTTGAGGCCATTTGGCTACTCCATGTGTTTTGCATTGTGTGTTGTATTTTTGTCATGCTAGTTGTTAGGTTTTTGCATTTGCATGATATTTGGTTGGATTTTTGAATTAAGCATGCCTTGTGTTTGTGAAAATGCCATGAATGTCTTAGGTCTAGGTTACATTAAATGCCATGCAAGTTCATGTTAGGTCTAGGCCATATTATTTGTGTCATGCATTTTCCTTACATTTAGGTTTAGATCCATGCATTTCATGCATTATGTTTGCTGCATTGTTTCATGCATTTCATGTTCATGCCACTTGAATAATGACTTGAGCCAATTAATGGTTCAAAGTCATGCTCTCTTGAGCACACTTGTGGAAAATTAAGTTTGTCAAATTGATTATTCTACCTTTGTGATTTTTTTTACTTAGCCAATTTTTATCTAACTTTCAAAAAGTCCTAGCTACTGCTTTCAAGTCATTTTATGAGTTTCAAATATTTTTATTTTTATTTTTAAATGATTTTATCAAAGACAAAAAAAATGTGTTGGCAAAGCAGTTTTTTTTCCACCCAAAACTCGTACATCTATGATTTTTCTGGGAATTCATCTTTGATCAAAAAATTAAGCCGATTTTTTCTCGTATAGTTTTACATGTCCTGAGTCTCCAGTATTTTTTTTAGAATTTTTGGAATTTTTAAAAATAGGGTAAAAAATCGTGGATTAAAACTGGACAGTGGAGTCAGAATTGAATTTAAAGAAAAACCAATTTTCTGTTTTGGTTAATGTACTTAGAGTGGGCTGATTAGGAGGGTTAGCTACTGACTTAGGGTGATTTCTAAGCCTTTTAAACTCTAAAAATGGTTTTTCAAATCCCGGGTTAAGGGTAGTCAAGTCCGGATTTTTTAAACTTAGGAAATTAGAGCCATTTAAAAAATTTTAGCCCAGTTTTTATTTTTAATTCAAGCTTTTCAAAATTGTTTTCAAACAATCACAAAGTATTTTGGTTTTAGAATATTTAATTTGACATATTTTCCTAAGGTAGCCGGATATCTTGTTAGATATACGGATTTCCTTAATTAAAGGAAAAAATACATTTCATGCATTGCATTTTTATTTTCATGCACATTATATGATAGCATTATTTTATTCCATGTCATTTAAATTATATGCCATACCATTCATACTTATCATGTCATTTAGGTTGTATTATATTATTTAGATTTTGCTATGTCATTTTATTTATGTCATGCATATACATATTCATTTCTTTTAAATGTTTTCAAAAAAAGATAATGGTTTTCAATAAAAAAATATAAAGATATTCCCGAGTTAAAATAATTCATGAGTTCTCTACCGGGTTTGCTGGAGGGAATATCATCAATTATCATTAATAAAGTAATATCTTTCTTTCAAAAAGAGAATGATTCGGAAAGTTTTCCAAAACTAATAAAAATTTCTATATTTTGCCACGTTTGTTGGGGAATATAGGAAAATTTTGAATTTATAAATTCCGGATCATTTTCAATAAAAAAATGGAATTATTTTTTTTAAATTGGGAATTAACTTGAAATACTAAATTTAAAACCAACTTTTTACCGAGACTTGAGATAACACACGATTAATAAGGTACCGATTTATACGGGCGTTGTGGGGGTGCTAATCCTTCCCCACACGTAACCGACTCCCGAACCCGCTTCTTTGATTTTTCTGGTTTAAAACGCAGACTTGAAATTGGTTTTTAAAATGTTTTAATTAATTTTTAAAATATTTTTATAAAACCGGTTTTAATAGGTGGCCGATCACACCTAGCTAAAAAAGATTGGTGGCGACTCCATGTCTTTTTTTAAGGTCATTTTCAAAACCTTCATTTTTCTAGAGGAATTAAGTCGACTTTTCCTCGATTTTTTTTTTAATGTCACGCCTAACGAATAATAAAGTCTTGCGATGAGACGTCGTTATTTTTTTTTTTAGGTTGCGACAACTACCAATGGTGCTTCTGGATAATGGTTCTTCATTAAATGTAATGCCCCTGGCAACCCTGTCTAAGTTGCCAATTGATATTTCTTATATGCTGTCGAGTTGCACAGTAGTCAGAGCTTTTGATGGTACCAGGAGAGAGGTAATGGAAACCCGTGGATATATTCTGTCCTATAATTGCTTGTTGGGAAGGCCATGGATATATTCAACAGGGGTTGTACCCTCATCTTTCCACCAAAAGCTGAAATTTATGATGGAGGGCCGTTTGGTTACTGTATCAGGAGAAGAAGACATAATAGCCTCTGCATCTACTGAATCTCCTTATGTTGAACCCAATGAAGATGCCGTAGAATGTTTCTTTCGGTCTTTGGAATTCGCGAATGCGATTTTCGTTGCTGAAGGACATAAAATTCCAAAACCAAGGTTGTCCAAGAACACAAGGTTGTGAGTAAGAACTACAGTGGGAAAGGGCTGCAGGGCTGGAAAAAGTCTTGGAAAATATCTTCAAGGGATGGCCCAAGCAATGGAAGTAGTGGGAAAGAAAGATCGGTTTGGCTTAGGGTATCTTCCGAAGGCCTATGAGAAGAGAAAACAAGTTGAAAAGAATCGACAAATGAGGATGGCCAGTCTCGCAGGTAAGGATATTGAATGGGAACCCATTACTTTCCCACCAATCCTTCGAAACTTTCGCTCTGCTGGTTTTCTATTCAGAGAAAAGAATTCAGAGGATATACTCATAATGATCGAGCAAGCTTTTGAAAAATTCCATGTGAATAAGGGTGGGCAGATTCAGGATATGGTGATTTGCATGACTGGGAAAGAAGGGATGGAAAGTGAGAATGCGAACTGGATGGTGCGACCTTGTCCACCAAGATATAGACTAACCAATTGGAGTGCGACTGAGTTGCCCATAGTTTTTAAGTCTATTCCAAAGTAATACTTTAAAAAAACAATCTTAATTATCTTTACCCAGAGATATTAAGAGTTTTTTTTTTTTTTTCTGTAATGGGCTTTTTGTTTAAACATTTTCATTCAATAAATAACAAGCACGATGCATTTTATTCATATTGATGTGTCCATATTCTTTCATTTTTGCTATTTATTTTGTTTGCATTATATATATTTTCCTATATTGTTTCTTCTTCACCTATTTACAGGTGCACAGATGCGGAATATGAGGACCTTCATGTCATTAATTCTGAAATTGATTTTGAAAGACCCATTTGTACGAGTGATATTTTGAGGCCAATGAAGATACTGAAGAATATGGTCTACCTCCGGATCTATTAAGGAAAATAGAACAAGAGGAGAAACAAGTACTTCCTCATAAGGAACTATTGGAAATGATAAATCTGGAAATGATAAGGAGATAAAAGAGGTCAAAAGTGGGACTTCATTGTCATCATCAATAAAGGGTGAATTGATAGCCTTGCTCCAAGAATATGTGGATGTATATGCATGATCTTACCAAGACATGCCAGGGTTGGATCCAGATATTGTGGTTCATATGCTCTCTTTAAGGCCAAAATGCAAGCCAATTCAACAAAAGTTGAGAAGAATGAGGCCGGACATGCTATTAAAGATAAAAGAGGAGGTGAAGAAGCAATTTGATGCTGGATTCTTAGAGGTGGAAAAATATCCAGAATAGATGGTAATTATTGTTTCAGTACCAAAGAAGGATGGCAAGGTGCGGATGTGCGTTGATTATCGAGATTTGAACAAGGCCAGTCCCGAAGATAATTTCCCTTTGCCTCACATCGATACTTTGGTGGATAATATGGCAAAGAGTTCTTTATTTTCTTTCATGGATGGATTTTCGGGATACAATCAGATTAAGATGGCACCGAAAGATATGGAGAAAATCACATTTGTCACAATGTGGGGAACCTTCTGCTACAAGGTAATGCCGTTTGGGTTGAAGAATGCTAGGGTAATATATCAGAGAGCCATGGTGACCTTGTTTCATGATATGATGCATAAGGGAATTGAGGTCTATGTTGATGATATGATTGCAAAATCACAAGGAGAAGAAGAGCATATTGCGAATCTTAAGAAGCTCTTCGAACGACTAAGAAAGTTTCGACTCAAGCTAAATCCGACAAAATGCACTTTTGGAGTCACCTCGGGAAAATTGCTAGGTTTTGTCTTCAGCAAAAGGGGAATTGAGATTGACCCAGATAAAGTGAAGGCCATTCAGAATTTGCCACCACCTCGTACTCAAAAGGAAGTAAGAGGCTTTCTGGGGAGATTAAATTACATTGCTCGATTTATTTCTCAGTTAACCGACAAATGTGATCCAATATTTAAGTTACTTCGAAAAAGTGATCCAGGAGAATGGGATGAAGGTTGTCAGATTGCTTTTGAAAAGGTTAAACATTATCTATCCAACCCACCAGTATTAATTCCACCTGTTCCGGATAAATCAATGATACTGTATTTATCAGTATTTGAGAGATCCATGGGTTGTGTTTTGGGGCAGCTTGATGAGACTGGAAAGAAAGAACATGCAGTTTACTACCTCAGTAAGAAGTTCACAGATTATGAGTTGAAATATTCGTCTGTAGAAAAGTTGTGCTGTGCCTTAGCTTGGACTGCTCGAAGACTCAGACAGTGCATGTTGTACCACACAACGTGGTTGATTGCCAAGCTAGATCCATACTCATGTTCATACTCATGTGCATGCATTTTATTTTTGTTCTCTAGTTATTTAAGGTTGTATATTATAATTGCTTGTCGGTTAATGCGTTACACTATTCTTGAATGTTTTAATTGCTAGGGCATTTAGAATAAGGTTTGTAGAATAGGTAGTGAAAGGTTTGATATTCCTCCACACACACTACACGTGCATTTGCATAACATGAATCCTCTACCCGGATTCCGTCTTTTTAAGTGGAAGTAAAGTAAATACGCCTTCGTGATTGATCCTCCGTATGGGCTAGTGAAACACTTCCGGAGTATAAAGTACCTAATGCCTTCGTGATGATCCTCCGCATGGGCATAGGAAAATATACTCTAACGAATTGAACCCGCTTTTATCGGGGTGCCTTACTAGCCTTCACCGGCGACAGTAAGGAACAATTCGGGGCTTTAGAACCGATTCACCCTCATATAGTGAACCTAGGCGAAGCCATGCCGGATTTCCGTTAGATGTACCGAAAATAGGAACACATGGAGGGACATTTCTAAACTTTTTGTTACCTATTTTACACTCCGAATAAGTGTGATAGATAGGGCAACGATGTACGTACATCGCCCGTAATAAATGTGATACTCCGCCTCGAAGGCATCGTGATGCCTAAATAAGCAGATATTGCTGGGGCAGATGTTCATTAGCTGTTTTTTAAAATTAAAAAAATAAATAAATCTTTTTTCAAGCATTTTTGCATGTTGCACATTTCATGCATGTGTGAATGGAGCATGTACATTCATAATTGTATTCTTAATCTCATGACATTTTCATTTGCATGAAAGGGGTTCGAGATATGAGGAATGAATCGGAGGAACGATTGGTTGCTTTGGAACGCAATCAAGAGGAATATGGACATGAAATCCGAGAGGTGAAGGAACAACTTGCCAAATTGCTGAAAATGGTTGAGGATATGGGTAACAGTAAAAAGGAACTTTCTCAGGGCTTCGCATCATCTTCTGATCAACCAAAACCATTAGGTCCAGAACATATAATCCTTGCTGGATCCTGCACTTGTCAATGCCACAAAGGTTGCAATCCTGATGAAATTGTGGACAAAATCATGAAAATAATTAAACCTGAAAGCCTGATACCAAAGACAGAAACCTCGAATCCAGTACCATACCTGCAAACTGTTCTAGGTCCAAACCAGTATCCCCACCCTACTATGGTCCAATCGTCCATTGGGATGACCACTACGGGATTCCAGAATCCCACACCATCACCAACAACTGCCAGTTCATACTATTTCCCTCATCAATCACCTTATCCAGCATCTGGGATAGGAACCTCGAGCTATGTACAACCTCCAAAGGCCCGTGTCCAAATCCATACCCTTACCATGCTGTTCCGCCACATCTCCATGTAAACACTCCGGTTCGGACCTTAGTGCCACCACCAAGTGCCCCAACTCCTAGGCCATGTATGACTAAGAAACGACCCCAGGATAAGACCCAAATGCCTTTTGATCCCATTCCAATCAGCTACCAAGAGCTCCTCCCTATACTGATCCAAAATCACATGGTTTCCTGTGTCCCATTGAAACCCCTGTTACCACCATATCCAAGGTGGTATAATCCAAATGCAAGATGTGATTATCATTGTGGAATTGTTGGCCATAACGTTGAAGACTGTATGGCATTCAAAAAGAAAGTGCAAACTCTTATAAATGCCAAGTGGTTGGATCCCACGACACTGATAGATAGAGGACTGGGAAAGCGTCATTAGGATTGGGAGATTTACATCATTGAGGTGGAAAGACTTCGGTCTTATATGATGTAATAGGATTTCACTTTTTCAGTAGCCGGCTCTTATAGCCTTAGGATGTTAGGAAGAATAAAGTGCTTGTAAGGACAGTCTTAACCACTGTTCAAGTTTTGTAAAACATGGTTTATACCATTGTGAATGTTGATGTGGGAATGAATTGATTATGTTTCAAATTTATGAGAGGTTGATGATTAAGTTCCTCTGATTCTTATTTCCTCCTTGATATCTCCCCCTTTGCATTTTGCATCCCATCAATTATTTGTCAGGTTGCATTCATGCATTCATAATCAGCATGATTTTTTCTGTATATATCTATGCATTAATTTTCTTATTACATACATCATAATTAGCATTAGGTCACATTCATGACACACATGGTTAGTATGATTTTCTTTGTATATAATCTGTATCAATCATTCATTGTTTGCATGTATCATAATTGACACCATGTTGCATTCATAGAACATATGAACATTCATTGGGAAATATGCTAAAATGCACATGATCAGTCATTGCATATATCCATGTGTTGATTTGTTTATTCTTTGTTTGCAACATGTTGGCATTGTGATTACATTTATCACATATATGGTCAGCATGTTTCCATTGTACATATCCATACATCATATTGTTTAGGCTTCACATGCATCAAATTGCATTCATGGCTCATTCATCATGACATACATTTGGGGGAAATAAAATAGAAGTTGGCTTGGCTTTAGGAGTCTTTGAAAGAATTTTCATTTCAAATCAGAAGAAGTATTGAGTACACTTTTAATACAGGCTGGTGCTATGGAGGATGAACAAGTTGCCCGAATGGAAAAAATGGAAAAGGAACAGAGAGAATTGCGAGAACAGCTAGTCAAATCTCAAGCAGAATCTAAGGATGAGATGACTAAACTGATGGAGCTAATGTCTGCTGTAATCAAGGGAAAAGGATACACCGAAAACTTTGTCGCTGGAGAAGGGTTAGAGGTACAAAAGGGCCAAGATGAGGTCGCAATAAGTGATGCCCAGAACACTGTTAACCCCGTCAATGTCCTAAACTCAGATGATCCAGCTGAACAGGCCAAGTTGAAAAGGGTTGCAGTAAATGAGGTTGAGTTGACAGATTCCCAAGGGAAATATCAGTTGCTAGATGAAAGGCTCCGGGCAGTAGAAAATGTAGACGTATTAGGGGGTGTGGAGGCGAAAGAACGATGCTTGGTCTTCGATTTAGTCATTCCTCCTAAGTTCAAGATCCCTGACTTCGTGAAATATGACGGGACGACTGATCCATCAGCCCACATCACTATGTTCTGCCGGAAGATGACAAGTCATATAGATAATGATAAGCTTTTGATTCACTGCTTTCAAGATAGCCTCAGCGGATCCGCAATTAGGTGGTATAGTCAGTTGAGCAAGGATCATATTCACTCTTGGAATGACCTGGCTAGGGTTTTTCTAAACCAGTACAAGCATATGACTGACACGACGCCTGACCGTCTCACCTTGCAAAATATGAAGAAAAGAGCTACTGAGAGCTTCAACGAATATGTGCAACGGTGGATGAGCCTGGCCGTCCAAGTACAACCGCCCTTAACTCAGAAGGAAACCACTGTCCTTTTTGTGAATACACTGCAGGCTCCGTACTATGATATACTTGTTGGCAACATCACAAATAATTTTTCAGACATGGTAATTTCAGGGGAGATGATTGAGGATGCTATCAAGGATGGGAAAAATGAAGGAGAAAGAACATCCAATACCAAGAACAGGGCATCTGAAAATAAAAAGGAAGATACCCAAGTCGTGGAAGACTTTGCCCCATCTCCCCAATTCTCCTCGTATCAGCCATTTAACTCTACCCTGAACAATGTCTCTCAAGGTTTTTATCCCTACCAACCAATGACTGCAACTACACCAGAATTTACATCTGTCTATCAATCGAACATCCTCGGGAATAATCGAAAGGGGCATAAAAAGCGAAAAATAAATCAGGTTGACCCGATTCCTGTGACATACAGTGAGCTACTACCTCAACTCATCCAGAATCACCTTGTGACACCCATGCAAATAGCGCCTCTGAAGCCCCCTTATCCGAGCTGGTATGATGCTAATGAGTGTTGTGGGTACCATTCTGGCAATCAAGGTCACTCAACAGAGAACTGCCCCGCTTTGAAGTACAAGGTCAGAGATCTCATCAAGGCTGGTTCGATAAGTTTTGAAGATGGGGAAGCCAAGTGTCATAAGAAACATTGTGCATGATCATATTAGGTTTTTGACGCATGTAGTTCTATACACTGTGATGATAAAAGCACTTGTCTCATGTTAACATCTACATGAATTAAATGAATTTTAAATGCTTTGTGTTTGTTGTGTTTCAACAATAACTTGAATTTGCAAAAACAAGCATTAAGGAATTTTTAGTGATGGATAGTCTCAAGAAGATTGATGATCAGTGTTACAAATGACCCAATACCTTCTCCATTCTCTTTAGGTTTTTCTAAGCCTAAATCTCTTAAACCAAGAGCACTTGAAAGACCTAATGCTTCAAGGGATATGAATGATTTGACTTCATAGAAGTATTGTCATTGCAGAATAAGCAAGGATGTAAATCTTAGTCTAGGCTATGAACAAAGGAACGAACTTTTTGAAATTTTTCGAATTCCTTGAAAATCAAACAAATGAGACATTCTTTCAAGAGTCTAGATTTTGATAATTTGGTGTGTGTCAAGATTGTGCTAAAACCATTCATGACCTTTCCCAATAACCACAAAACACTAATTGCCCAAACATCACTTCATGATTGACATCCTGGGGCACAATGATTAAACTAGATTATCCCTTGTCCCAGAGAAAACCCGTTTTTGGGTCATATTTTCCTTATCTCTTCAAAAAAAACTCAGATTGGAAACTCAGCCTTTTCAAAATAGACCTAGACTTGCTATGTTCCTCGTTGATACAGATTCTCATGGTTAATCAAATTGGGGCATCATATATGGAAATGATGGACATATGGTAAAGAAGGATGGGCTAATGCATGAATCATTGGGGGGATGCGATGAAAAAAAAAAAAGAAAAATCGTGATATCATGCATGTGAGAATTCGGATGATTCCAAAGTGCAAAATGAAATTCTGAATATCTATTTCCCCTGGGGATTGATTTTCAATGTGAATATTTGTGCTTGACATGAGAAATGGCCATCTTTCATATCCCTTTCAAAAAAAAAAATTTATTATCCATAGTCACCCCTTTTGAGCCAAAAGAATTCTTTCTTCTTTGAACCCTGATCAAGGATTACCCTCTACACTGGGGGGCAAATGCGAGGAAAGATCTTTTCAAAGATCATTGAGAAATGAGTGATAGCTCAAGGACAGACACAAAGCAAATGAAGCCCCGAATAAATACGGGCTCACTCTATCAAAGAAAAAGAAGAGAAAAAGATGGTGAAATGAAAGCCAAGAAAAACAAAAGAAAAACACAATGAAAAAGAAAATGTGTGTGAAAGACATGGCAAATTGAAAGCCAAGAGCAAGGAAGAAAAAGAGCAAAGTCAAAAGGAAAGAAATGTCCAATAAGGGACAAATGCTTCAAAGGGAATCCTCCTCAAGAAATGATCCTTGATCTGATTATCCTCAAACACATATTTTGGGCCTATTTATCCTTTCTTTCTGAACCCTGAGCCATGGCCTACATTATATGCTTTAAAAGTCCATTTTGATCAAGCATGAATATTTAATTTGAAGGGTTTTTCCTCGGATTTTATCCCATCTCATCGAATTATCATTTCACTAAGGAAGAATTTAGAATTCTCAAGTGTGTGGTAAAAAAAAAAAAAAGGAAAAAATGGGACTCTAGGGCGAAAACCCAAAAACGGGCGGTCTAGAGTAAATTTGGAAATTTTCAATGCCATCCGTGCCGATACCCAAAAAAAAAAAAAAAGGTCATTTTAAAAAAAGTGGTCATCGAGGAACATCTAGGAATTCCTGAACCCCCCAAATTGTCAGCTCTCATTCGGAGGATTATCTTCAAAAATTGAATCTTTTTTTCCTCCAAGATCAAACTTTCCGATTTAAATATCCCGGCCAATCTTGACGCTTGTCAAAAAACCTTGATATGGAAACTAAAAGAATGTTGAATTTGCTTGGTTCTCAATGAATTCATGATTTATAAAACCTGTTCCATTTGTGAGCCTAGAAGGGACATACATTTTTGTTGTGAAGTTTTCCTGAAAAAACCAAAATCTTGTTGTATCAAGCCTTGTCAATTCAAATTGAAAAACCCAAATTAATACTTAGGGGATTTTCTAACAGTGATCATCAGTCATCAAAAGATTTGTACATCATACACTGTGGAGTTAAAATTTTTGGCTTAGAAGTTTTCCTTAAATAAGCAAAATTGTTTTTCAAAAAGGGAAAATAAAAATATTTTTGAAATACCCATTTTTGATGTTGACATGAGACAAGGGTTTTTCTAACCCAAAAGTATAGAACTGCCAGGATAGGTCCCGACTTCCAGATATGAGAAGAAGAAATCAAACTCAGTTCAGATCTCTATTGATGAAAGTTTGAAAACTTTTGGGGCAAAGAGAATAGCCAAAATGAATTGAAGATATACTTTGATTTGAAGAGGAAAAATGAATTTGAAAGGCTAAGCCAAAGTCTAGAGGAACAACCGGGGGCATTTGCATCACTCATGAGCACTCATCTCTCTATCAAGCTTTTGCATCTACACAGCGTCGGCAAGCATTTGCATCATTCATGGGTATTTGCATTGGCATTATTCCATAAGCATCTGCATTTTACCTTTACATTTACATTCTTCATGGAATTCGCATTTGTGTCATCTCAAGCAATTGCATCATTTCTAGAATCATTGCATTTTCATTATTGTGTGGTAATTGTAGTTACACCATTCATAAACCAGTTACATGAACACAATTAGTAGGGGCATTTGCATCATGAAACATGGGCATCAATCCAGGCCATTTGCATTTGCACTAAGAAATATTTTACATTTGCACCATGAAGCATGAGCACCTTGTTAAAAGACATGTGCATCTGCATCATTTCTCAAAGCTTCTGGTGGGGATATCCAGAATTTTACAGTTTTTAAAAAGTGAACAAGTCTTCGGTGGTGATAGCTGAAGCCTCTGGTGGAGATATCCAGAGTTTTATAATTTTGAAAAATGAGAAATTTTCTTCTGGTGGGGATATCCAGAATTTTACAATGAGCAAGTCTTCTGTGGTGATATCCAGAATTTTGCAGTTTTAAAAGTGAACAAGTCTTCGGTGGTGATAGCTGAAGCCTCTGGTGGAGATATCCAGGGTTTTATAATTTTGAAAACATGAGAAATTTTATTCTGAAGGAGTTACCCAGAATTTTACAATGAGCAAGTCTTTGGTGGTGATAGCCAAAGCTTCTGGTGGGGATATCCAGAATTTTACAAGTTTTAAAAGTGAACAAGTCTTCGGTGGTGATAGCTGAAGCCTCTGGTGGAGATATCCAGGGTTTTATAATTTTGAAAAATGAGAAATTTTATTCTGAAGGAGTTACCCAGAATTTTACAATGAGCAAGTCTTTGGTGGTGATAGCCAAAGCTTCTGGTGGTGATCCAGAATTTTGCAGTTTTAAAAGTGAACAAGTCTTCAGTGGTGATAGCTGAAGCCTCTGGTGGAGATATCCAGGGTTTTATAATTTTGAAACATGAGAAATCTTCTTCTAGATGAGTTATCTAGAATTTTATATTGAGCAAGTCTTTGGTGGTGATAGCCAAAGCTTCTGGTGGGGATATCTAGAATTTTACAGTTTTAAAAATGAAGAAGTCTTCGGTGGTGATAGCTGAAGCCTCTGGTGGAGATATCCAGGGTTTTATAATTTTGAAAACATGAGAAATTTTATTCTGAAAGAGTTACCCAGAATTTTACAATGAGCAAGTCTTTGGTGGTGATAGCCAAAGCTTCTGGTGGTGATATCCATAATTTTGCAGTTTTAAAAGTGAACAAGTCTTCAGTGGTGATAGCTGAAGCCTCTGGTGGAGATATCCAGGGTTTTATAATTTTGAAAAATGAGAAATTTTATTCTGAAGGAGTTACCCAGAATTTTATAATGACCAAGTCTTTGGTGGTGATAGCCAAAGCTTCTGGTGGTGATATCCAGAATTTTGCAGTTTTAAAAGTGAATAAGTCTTCGGTGGTGATAGCTGAAGCCTCTGGTGGAGATATCCAGGGTTTTATAATTTTGAAACATGAGAAATCTTCTTCTAGATGAGTTATCTAGAATTTTATATTGAGCAAGTCTTTGGTGGTGATAGCCAAAGCTTCTGGTGGCGATATCCAGAATTTTACAGTTTTAAAAATGAAGAAGTCTTCGGTGGTGATAACTGAAGCCTCTGGTGGAGATATCCAGGGTTTTATAATTTTGAAAAATGAGAAATCTTCTTTTGAAGGAGTTATCCAGAATTTTTTTCAACATGTGCATCTACATCAAGAAGCATTTGCATCAATCTAAGTTAGTTAAATCTGCATCAAGAAAGTTTGCATCAAATCAAGTCATTTACATTTGCATCAAAGACATTTGCACCAATCTAAGTCATTTGCATCTACATCAAGAAGCGTTTGCATCAACAAAAGACATTTGCATTTGCATCATGAAGCATTTGCATCATCTCTTAAAGCTTTCAGGTATAATCGATTTCGTTTCCTTAAGGCGAGTCGAGCCCCGAAATCATCGTCGAGGTACTTTTTTTTATTTATGAACAAGTCTTCGGTGGTGATAGTTGAAGCCTCTGGTGGAGATATCCAGAGTTTTTTTTAAAGTCCTTTGAAAAGGTAGAAAGTCTTCGGTGGTGATAACTGAAGCTTCTGGAGATGATACCCAGAATTTTACAGTTTTAAAAATGAGCAAGACTTCGGTGGTGATAGCTGAAGCCTCTGGTGGAGATATCCAGAGTTTTAAAATCCTTTGAAAAGATAGAAAGTCTTCGGTGGTGATAGCTGAAGCTTCTGGAGGTGATACCCAGAATTTTTACATTATAAAAAAAAAAAAAGAGCAAGACTTTGGTGGTGATAGCCGAAGCTTCTGGAGGAGATATCCAGAATTTTAAACACAGCTGAGAACAAGACAGGTTAAAGCCCCGAGACCATCGTCGAGGTCATTTCTTTTCTTGCAAATCGAATTCGTTTCCTTAAGACGAATCGAGCCTTGTTTAGGCAGGGAATTCAATTTAAGGACAAATCTTCAATTTACTGTTTTCAAAAACAAAAAAAAAATGAAAAAAAAATAGAAAAAAGAGAAAAAATGAAAAAAAAATAGAAAATGAAAAAAGAAAATAAAAAATAAAAAATGCAAAATGCAAAATGCAAAAATGAATGAAGAAATGAAAAAGAAAACCCCGTTCCTTTCCATGTGATTTCACTGACCGTACAAAATTAGTGTTGGTTTATCTTTGCCTGATTCCTGATTCTCAGCAATAGCCAAAGAGGGGCAGCTGTAGACACCTAATTTTGTCCGGGCCACTAAACAGGTATGTTTTCTTCCTATATTGATGTTTCCGAGTATAACAAGACTGTTTTCATCCTGCAGGTGGTACTCCGAGACTTAGATTAAGAGGGCGAGCACAAAAAGTCAAACTTAAAATAAAAAAAAGTCAACCCCGAAAAAGTCAACTCCGAAAAAGTCAACTCCAAAAAGTCAACTACTGAAAAAGTCAACCCCACTTTCAAAATCAAGATTTTGAGTTCAATTGAAAAATGGAGAAAAAATTTTGATAATCCGAGGTCTACATTGAAAGATATGGAGTTCGGAAGTTGGGATTTGAAGATTCAGTAGAAAAGAAACCCTAATCCAAGAAATTTGGGGAAAAGTGCTTAAACGATCAAGCTGGTCGAAATTGAAGGTTCCAAATGAAAGATAAGCACTGACTACGGGTAATGGAGAAGTCACTTGCAAGAAAAACCGAAAGAAAAGTCAATCCGGGAGAAAACCGAGAATTAAGGTTTTTAGTGGATTTCGGTGAAATCAGGAAGAATCAAAGAAATGGTCCGACTTGGTAAGACCAAAGCCCCCAATGGATGAGGAATGATTAAAAAGGATGGCCCAAGGCTCAGATTGAAGAAAATCTAAAAATCGGACTTGTTTTGAGCAAAACCGGGTTTCGAAGGTTAAAGGGCAAAATTGGAAAAATTTGGGAAAAATAGCAAATGGACTCCGAAAATTATGGAAAATTTGTCAATCTCATTCTTAAATCATTTGAAGGAGAATGGCAAAAGAAAATCTTGATTCCGAGTTCGTTTGCAAAATGGCCAAATCCCGGGCTTCTTATGAAGTAATTCAAAAAGATAAATCCCGGAAAAATAGCAAATGGACTCCAAAAATTCTGAAATTTGGCAAATCTCATTTTTAAATTATTTGGAAGAGATTGGCGAAATAAAATCTTGATTCCGAGTTCGTTTGCAAAATGGCCAAATCCCGGGCCTCCTATGCAGTAATTCAAGCCGATAAATCCCGAAAAAATACCAAATGAGCTCCAAAAATTATGAAAATTTTCAGATCACACTTTTTAATTATTTTGAAGAGATTGGTGAAGAAAAATCTTGATTTGGAGCTCGTTTAAACAATGGTAAAAAGTAGGGGCATAAAAGGACATTTTGGGAAGAAAAAATCCAAATAAATAGCAAACGGACTCGGATAATTTTGAAAACTTCCAGAACTCAATATTTTATTATTTTGGAAGTATTAAAAAAATAAAAATTGAATTTGGAGCCCGTTTGATATTTATTTTGCATCCGGGGGGCAAAATGGTCGTTTCACCCAAGCAACCGAAAAGGGCTTCTTTGGGCCTTTCAAAAATCAGAGCTGGGCTGGAAAAGAGAAGTGCTGGCCTGCCCAAGCCCAAAGGAAGGAGGAAGCTTAGGTTTTTTTCAATCAAGTGATTAAAAATCAAGAGTTAAGTTAGAGATTTTTATTTTTGAGCCTAAGTCCCAATCCCACATCCCTTTGTAATGTCAAGCCAATGAGGTGCTCACCTTATAAATAAGGGGCCTTGGCCTTTGGTTGAAATCACCCACTACCCCTTGTGAGATATTCTATACACTTGTATTAGGATTATCCGGGTGGTGAGTCATAGTGTTTTACTCTGAGGGTTCGTAGCTTAATCCGTTCAAAAGCTACTCTGAGGGTTTGTAGCTTAATCCGTTCAAAAGCTACTCTGAGGGTTCGTAGCTTAATCCGTTCAAAAGCTACTCTGAGGGTTCGTAGCTTAATCCGTTCAAAAGCTACTCTGAGGGTTTATAGCTTAATCCGTTCAAAAGCTACTTGGTGAGTTTTCATTTTAAAATAATGTTTCTTGTTCTTCCTTCATTTCCTTTCTTAAGTATATTTTTCTTACATTTGTTTTTACAATAAACTCACCATGGCCAAATGGCCTACATTATTTATTTTAAGTTGTTGTTTTTGATTCATTTTATCATATTGTTTATGCTATTTTCTTTATTTTTGATGTTTTAAATATTATGTTATTTCATGTTCTTAAGTTATATTTAATTTGGTTGCTTTGTTTGTTGCCATTTATGTCTTAGATATCATGTTTTTGCATTTTTAATTTTCTGTTTTCATGTTGTTTAAATTTGAGCATGTTTTAGAGTTAGCATATTAAGTGTTTGTGAAAATGCTTGTGTGATTCTTTGCATGATTCTTGTTTTATATCTTAGTGAGCATGTTTTAGATTTGGTATATTAGGTGTTTGTGAAAATGCTTGTGTGATTTTTGTGTTATGACTTAGTTTTTCATGCTAGCATACCAAGTGTTTGTGAAAATGCCATGCTTGTTGGAGCTTGAGGCCATTTGGCTACTCCATGTGTTTTGCATTGTGTGTTGTATTTTTGTCATGCTAGTTGTTAGGTTTTTGCATTTGCATGATATTTGGTTGGATTTTTGAATTAAGCATGCCTTGTGTTTGTGAAAATGCCATGTATGTCTTAGGTCTAGGTTACATTAAATGTCATGCAAGTTCATGTTAGGTCTAGGCCATATTATTTGTGTCATGCATTTTCCTTACATTTAGGTTTAGATCCATGCATTTCATGCATTATGTTTGCTGCATTGTTTCATGCATTTCATGTTCATGCCACTTGAATAATGACTTGAGCCAATTAATGGTTCAAAGTCATGCTCTCTTGAGCACACTTGTGGAAAATTAAGTTTGTCAAATTGATTATTCTACCTTTGTGATTTTTTTTACTTAGCCAATTTTTATCTAACTTTCAAAAAGTCCTAGCTACTGCTTTCAAGTCATTTTATGAGTTTCAAATATTTTTATTTTTATTTTTAAATGATTTTATCAAAGACAAAAAAAATGTGTTGGCAAAGCAGTTTTTCTTCCACCCAAAACTCGTACATCTATGATTTTTCTGGGAATTCATCTTTGATCAAAAAATTAAGCCGATTTTTTCTCGTATAGTTTTACATGTCCTGAGTCTCCAGTATTTTTTTTAGAATTTTTGGAATTTTTAAAAATAGGTTAAAAAATCGTGGATTAAAACTGGACAGTGGAGTCAGAATTGAATTTAAAGAAAAACCAATTTTCTGTTTTGGTTAATGTACTTAGAGTGGGCTGATTAGGAGGGTTAGCTACTGACTTAGGGTGATTTCTAAGCCTTTTAAACTCTAAAAATGGTTTTTCAAATCCCGGGTTAAGGGTAGTCAAGTCCGGATTTTTTAAACTTAGGAAATTAGAGCCATTTAAAAAATTTTAGCCCAGTTTTTATTTTTAATTCAAGCTTTTCAAAATTGTTTTCAAACAATCACAAAGTATTTTGTTTTTAGAATATTTAATTTGACATATTTTCCTAAGGTAGCCGGATATCTTGTTAGATATACGGATTTCCTTAATTAAAGGAAAAAATACATTTCATGCATTGCATTTTTATTTTCATGCACATTATATGATAGCATTATTTTATTCCATGTCATTTAAATTATATGCCATACCATTCATACTTATCATGTCATTTAGGTTGTATTATATTATTTAGATTTTGCTATGTCATTTTATTTATGTCATGCATATACATATTCATTTCTTTTAAATGTTTTCAAAAAAAGATAATGGTTTTCAATAAAAAAAATATAAAGATATTCCCGAGTTAAAATAATTCATGAGTTCTCTACCGGGTTTGCTGGAGGGAATATCATCAATTATCATTAATAAAGTAATATCTTTCTTTCAAAAAGAGAATGATTCGGAAAGTTTTCCAAAACTAATAAAAATTTCTATATTTTGCCACGTTTGTTGGGGAATATAGGAAAATTTTGAATTTATAAATTCCGGATCATTTTCAATAAAAAAATGGAATTATTTTTTTTAAATTGGGAATTAACTTGAAATACTAAATTTAAAACCAACTTTTTACCGAGACTTGAGATAACACACGATTAATAAGGTACCGATTTATACGGGCGTTGTGGGGGTGCTAATCCTTCCCCACACGTAACCGACTCCCGAACCCGCTTCTTTGATTTCTCTGGTTTAAAACGCAGACTTGAAATTGGTTTTTAAAATGTTTTAATTAATTTTTAAAATATTTTTATAAAACCGGTTTTAATAGGTGGCCGATCACACCTAGCTAAAAAAGATTGGTGGCGACTCCATGTCTTTTTTTAAGGTCATTTTCAAAACCTTCATTTTTCTAGAGGAATTAAGTCGACTTTTCCTCGATTTTTTTTTAATGTCACGCCTAACGAATAATAAAGTCTTGCGATGAGACGTCGTTATTTTTTTTTTAGGTTGCGACAACTACCAATGGTGCTTCTGGATAATGGTTCTTCATTAAATGTAATGCCCCTGGCAACCCTGTCTAAGTTGCCAATTGATATTTCTTATATGCTGTCGAGTTGCACAGTAGTCAGAGCTTTTGATGGTACCAGGAGAGAGGTAATGGAAACCCGTGGATATATTCTGTCCTATAATTGCTTGTTGGGAAGGCCGTGGATATATTCAGCAGGGGCTGTACCCTCATCTTTCCACCAAAAGCTGAAATTTATGATGGAGGGCCGTTTGGTTACTGTATCAGGAGAAGAAGACATAATAGCCTCTGCATCTACTGAATCTCCTTATGTTGAACCCAATGAAGATGCCGTAGAATGTTTCTTTCGGTCTTTGGAATTCGCGAATGCGATTTTCGTTGCTGAAGGACATAAAATTCCAAAACCAAGGTTGTCCAAGAACACAAGGTTGTGAGTAAGAACTACAGTGGGAAAGGGCTGCAGGGCTGGAAAAAGTCTTGGAAAATATCTTCAAGGGATGGCCCGAGCAATGGAAGTAGTGGGAAAGAAAGATCGGTTTGGCTTAGGGTATCTTCCGAAGGCCTATGAGAAGAGAAAACAAGTTGAAAAGAATCGACAAATGAGGATGGCCAGTCTCGCAGGTAAGGATATTGAATGGGAACCCATTACTTTCCCACCAATCCTTCGAAACTTTCGCTCTGCTGGTTTTCTATTCAGAGAAAAGAATTTAGAGGATATACTCATAATGATCGAGCAAGCTTTTGAAAAATTCCATGTGAATAAGGGTGGGCAGATTCAGGATATGGTGATTTGCATGACTGGGAAAGAAGGGATGGAAAGTGAGAATGCGAACTGGATGGTGCGACCTTGTCCACCAAGATATAGACTGACCAATTGGAGTGCGACTGAGTTGCCCATAGTTTTTAAGTCTATTCCAAAGTAATACTTTAAAAAAACAATCTTAATTATCTTTACCCAGAGATATTAAGAGTTTTTTTTTTCTGTAATGGGTTTTTTGTTTAAACATTTTCATTCAATAAATAACAAGCACGATGCATTTTATTCATATTGATGTGTCCATATTCTTTCATTTTTGCTATTTATTTTGTTTTCATTATATATATTTTCCTATATTGTTTCTTCTTCACCTATTTACAGGTGCACAGATGCGGAATATGAGGACCTTCATGTCATTAATTCTGAAATTGATTTTGAAAGACCCATTTGTACGAGTAATATTTTGAGGCCAATGAAGATACTGAAGAATATGGTCTACCTCCGGATCTATTAAGGAAAATAGAACAAGAGGAGAAACAAGTACTTCCTCATAAGGAACTATTGGAAATGATAAATCTGGAAATGATAAGGAGATAAAAGAGGTCAAAAGTGGGACTTCATTGTCATCATCAATAAAGGGTGAATTGATAGCCTTGCTCCAAGAATATGTGGATGTATATGCATGATCTTACCAAGACATGCCAGGGTTGGATCCAGATATTGTGGTTCATATGCTCTCTTTAAGGCCAAAATGCAAGCCAATTCAACAAAAGTTGAGAAGAATGAGGCCGGACATGCTATTAAAGATAAAAGAGGAGGTGAAGAAGCAATTTGATGCTGGATTCTTAGAGGTGGCAAAATATCCAGAATAGATGGTAATTATTGTTTCAATACCAAAGAAGGATGGCAAGGTGCGGATGTGCGTTGATTATCGAGATTTGAACAAGGCCAGTCCCGAAGATAATTTCCCTTTGCCTCACATCGATACTTTGGTGGATAATATGGCAAAGAGTTCTTTATTTTCTTTCATGGATGGATTTTCGGGATACAATCAGATTAAGATGGCACCGAAAGATATGGAGAAAATCACATTTGTCACAATGTGGGGAACCTTCTGCTACAAGGTAATGCCGTTTGGGTTGAAGAATGCTAGGGTAATATATCAGAGAGCCATGGTGACCTTGTTTCATGATATGATGCATAAGGGAATTGAGGTCTATGTTGATGATATGATTGCAAAATCACAAGGAGAAGAAGAGCATATTGCGAATCTTAAGAAGCTCTTCGAATGACTAAGAAAGTTTCGACTCAAGCTAAATCCGACAAAATGCACTTTTGGAGTCACCTCGGGAAAATTGCTAGGTTTTGTCTTCAGCAAAAGGGGAATTGAGATTGACCGAGATAAAGTGAAGGCCATTCAGAATTTGCCACCACCTCGTACTCAAAAGGAAGTAAGAGGCTTTCTGGGGAGATTAAATTACATTGCTCAATTTATTTCTCAGTTAACCGACAAATGTGATCCAATATTTAAGTTACTTCGAAAAAGTGATCCAGGAGAATGGGATGAAGGTTGTCAGATTGCTTTTGAAAAGGTTAAACATTATCTATCCAACCCACCAGTATTAATTCCACCTGTTCCGGATAAATCAATGATACTGTATTTATCAGTATTTGAGAGATCCATGGGTTATGTTTTGGGGCAGCTTGATGAGACTGGAAAGAAAGAACATGCAGTTTACTACATCAGTAAGAAGTTCACAGATTATGAGTTGAAATATTCGTCTGTAGAAAAGTTGTGCTGTGCCTTAGCTTGGACTGCTCGAAGACTCAGACAGTGCATGTTGTACCACACAACGTGGTTGATTGCCAAGCTAGATCCAATCAAGTACATGTTGGAAGCACCTTCTTTATCAGGAAGAACAGCAAGATGGCAGGTTTTATTGTCAAAATACGATATTGTATATGTAAGTCAGAAAGCTATCAAGAGCAGTGCAGTGGCTGAATTTTTAGCAAGTCGGGCAGTGGAAGGTTATGAGCCTTTGAACTTTGACTTCCCAGATGAAGATTTGATGTATGTTTCTCAAGCAGATGAGATTCCCATGAAGAAGAAAGTATGGAAAATGTACTTTGATGGCGCATCTAATGCCATGGGGCACATAATCGGTGCAGTCCTCATATCCCCAGGAGAAGATTATTATCTTTTCACTGCCAGATTGGATTTTGATTGTACAAATAATACTGTCGAGTATGAAGTGTGTACTATAGGCCTTCGTGTTGCAGTGGACAGAAAGATCAAAGTATTGGAAGTTTTCGGAGACTCAGCCCTAGTGATATACCAGCTACGGGGAGAATGGGAAACCCGAGATACAAAGCTAATCCGATACCGAGAACTCATACTGAGTATATTGGAGGAATTTGAAGAAGTGAATTTCAATTACTTCCCTCGAGAAGAAAACCGAATGGCAGATGCTCTGGCTACTTTGTCATCAATGTTTAAAGTGAATGAAAGGGCTGAAATTATGCCAATAAAGATGAGTATATATGAGTCTCCTGCCCACTGCCTGAGTATTGATGAAGAAGCAGATGGCCTCCCTTGGTATAACGACATCTTGTAGTACATCAAGAGTCAACAGTATCCAGAACAAGCAACAGAAAATGACAAGAGGACTCTGAGAAGGCTAGCAATGGGTTTTGTTCAAGATAGTGAGATTCTCTACAAGAAAGGAAAAGACCAAGTCTTGTTGAGATGTGTCGGATCTGCCGAAGCTCGGAGAATTATAAAAGAGGTCCATGAAGGTATATGTGGCACTCATGCTAATGGTCACATGCTTGCTAAGCAGATTATGAGGGCATGGTATTATTGGCTGACAATGGAATGAGATTATATCAGTTATTCCCAGAGGTGCCATAAATGCCAGATATATGCAGATAAGATCCACGTGCCGCCATCTCCATTGCATGTCATGACTTCACCATGGCCATTTTCAATGTGGGGAATAGATATGATCGGGCCTATTACCCCGAAAGCTTCAAATGGATATCATTTCATCTTGGTAGCCAAAAATTATTTCACAAAGTGGGTAGAAGCTGCTTCCTATGCGAATGTAACAAAATCGGTGGTATGCAGATTTGTTAAGAAAGAAATCATATGCCATTACGGATTGCCAGCAAGAATTATTTCGGATAATGCTCTCAATTTGAACAATAAGATAATGAGATAAGTGTGTACTCAGTTCAAGATCACACATCATAATTTGGCACCTTACCGTCCGAAGATGAATGGGGCAGTAGAAGCAGCCAATAAGAACATCAAGAATATTGTTGAGAAGATGACCGATGTGTATAAGGATTGGCATGAGATCTTGCCTTTTGCTCTTCATACATATCGTACCTCAGTTCGTACATCTACAGGGGCAATGCCATTTTCTTTGGTATACGGGATGGAAGCAGTGCTACCTATTGAAGTTGAAATCCCTTCATTACGGGGTTTTGATGGAAGTCTGCCTAGAAGAAGCAGAATGGGTTAGAGCTCGTTATGAACAGCTGAATCTCATCAAGGAGAAAAGATTGAAAGCAATTTGTCACGGGCAGTTGTATCAAAAAATGATGATTCGAGCCTACAACAAGAAAGTTCGTCCCAGACAGTTCCAAGAGGGGGAGTTGATATTGAGGAAAATTCTCCCTATAGTAAAGGACCCGCGAGGAAAGTGGACTCCGAATTGGGAAGGACCCTATGTGGTAAAAAGAGCTTTTTTTGGAGGAGCATTGATTTTAACTAGAATGAACGGGGAGGATTTCAGAAATCCCTTGAATGCTGATGAACTGAAGAAGTATTATGCTTGAAATTGGTTTTTTCAACAACAACAAAAAAAGTGTCATGCTATGCACATGAGAATTCGAATGATTCCAAGTGTAAAGATGGAAATTCTATATATCTATCTCCCTTGAGAATTGCTTTTCAAAGAGAATATTCATGTTTGATATGATGAATGACCATCTTTCGTATTCCTTTCACTAAGAAGAAATTATCCTTAGTGACCCCTTTAAGCCTTAGGAATTATTTCTTTCTTTATACCTTGATCAAGGATCACCCTCTACACTGGAGGGCAAATGCGAGGAAAAATAATAAAAAATCATGGCAAAAAGAAAGCCATCGGGAAATGTTAAAATCAAAGAATGGCAAATGAAAGCCAACAAAGCAAAAAAGAAAAGAAAGTCCAAAAAATGGACAAATGTTTCAAGAATGAGTTCTCCTCAGGAAATGGTCCTTGATTCAATCACCCTTAAACACATTTTGGGCCTATTTTATCCTTTCTTTCTGAACTCGAACCTTGGCCTACATTACGTGCTTTAGAAAGTCCATTTTGATCAAGCATGGATATTTAATTTGAAAGGTTATTCTCAGAATTCATCCCATCTTTTGAATTGATATTTTTACCTTGGAAGCATTTAGAATTCTCAAATGCATGGTAGAATACAAAAAAATGAAAATGAAAAAAAAGAATGTAAAAAGAGAGGTTTAAGCCGAAAATCCGCAAAAGGCGACTTAATACCGAATGGAGGACACTTGAGTTGAAAACCCGCAAAGGGCGGCTCAGGTACTGATTAAAGTTCGAATCAATGCTCCGTGTAAATGGGGAGAAAGTATCTGAAAATCAGAGGAAAGGGGAACAACTCAGTCTGATGTAACTACGGAAGCCAAGAGGTTACCCAAGTAAATGGCTCGTTCAAGAGAAATTTCAGATGGTTTGAAAAATGAGGGGTCCAAGATATTTCGCATCCGGAGGCATCTACAACTTATAACTTTACATTTGTTTCTTATATCCCTGATATTCATTTTTACTATTTTAAAACATTTCTTGCAATAAATTCTTGTCATATTTTTCATGATATTTTTGCTTGTTTCATAGTTTCTTTCATACATTTTTGAGATGCATCATGATTGTTATTAAATTGAATGATGATTAGTAATAAAAAATCTTTAAATAAAAGGATTTCAGAGTATTACTAAGGAATAGATTTAAATCTTGGGAAAGGTTTGGAAAGTTCACCAAGTAAAAGAAAACAATGAATATGTTGGAGACTCTATCACGAAGTCATAAAATTTGTGAATTTCAACGAAAGTCAGAAACTGGGACTGTTTGACAAGTTATCTTGGGTGAAGGATTCCTTAAGTGGGGCATCAGTGAACAATTGAAGACTCCGTCATGAAGTCGGATAATCTGTGAACCTCAAAGAAACCATGGATTAGAAATCATGACACAATCATTTGATTGCATTCATTCTTAGGAAACATACAAGCATTTGCAAAGCATGTCATTCTCATCATTGCATTTAGTCGTTTCTTTGATTTTTCTGGTTTAAAACGCAGACTTGAAATTGATTTTAAAAAAATATTTTAATTAATTTTAAAATGTTTTATAAAACCGGTTTTAATAGGTGGCCGATCACACCTAGCCAAAAAAGATTGGTGGCGACTCCATGTCTTTTTCAAGGTTATTTTCAAAACCTTCATTTTTCTAGAGGAATTAAGTCGACTTTTCCTCGATTTTTTTTAATGTCACGCTTAACGAATAATAAATTCTTGCGATGAGACTTGTTATTTTTTAGGTTGCGACAGTCCCTATCTCGTGATATCTCGTATTGGAGTTGTTGCCTATAAGTTGAAACTACCTGATACATCCAAACTACACCCTGTGTTTCATGTGAGTTTGCTTAAAAGAAGGTTGGTGACAAGACATTAACTAGCATTGCTCCTCCAGAAACAGATGATGAGGGTCATCCCCTAGTCTACCCTGCAGCTGTGGTTGACAAACGTATAATCAAACGTAAACCAAGCAATAACTCAATTGTTGGTGGTTTGGTCAAATCTAGGAATTGAGAATGCAACTTGGGAGGATTACACAGTCCTTAAGTCTCAGTTTCCATCCTTTGATCCTTGGGGACAAGGATCCACTATAGCTGGAGGTAATGTCATGATACTGCACAGTGATCATAAAGATCAGAGTACAGGGGAGCTACTACACAGTATCCAGAAGGGTCAGACTACAAGAGAGCTGGACTATTGGAGGAAGATGACAGCTGGGACAAGTATGACAGCTGGTACAAAGGATCTGGAAGCTACTTATTCCAAGAAGAATAATCTAAAGAGTGCAAATGAAGCTGACAATGTTGCTGCAAGACCGTTACAGCCTATAGCTGATGTGGCTATTTCTTTTAGTTAAATTCTGTTACTTGCATAGGGAAATGAGCTACAGCTATTGCATTGTTATTGGTTCATTAATAGCTCATCATTAGCATGGGATTCCTTAGCTAGTATTATGGTTATATATATGGCAGCATTGTAATCAAAAGATTTTAATGAAAATATCGATTCACTCTCAACTCTCTTATTCTCTTTTTTCTTTTCTTCTTCTTCTTCTTCTTCTTCTCCTTCTCCTTCTTCCTCTGTCTCTCTTCTTCATCACAATCTGTGACAGACAAAAGGCAAGCGCTCACTAACTAATTCAAAGTTGAGATTGAATCCGACTCTCTCGACACTGTTGGAGTAATCAAGGATTCACAACATCAAAGACCATCCTCCTTCCCTTGCACTCTTGGTTTGCAGTGGAATGGATTTAGGGATGGCAATGGATAGTGCGGATTCAGAGATTTGCAATTATCTGATCTATTTTTTTGCGGATTAGGATATTGCGGATTCGGATAAAATTCGGATTCGAATATTATAATTACTATCCGCAGCGAATTTGGAATGGATGCGGATATGAAATATCGGATATCCATTATCCGAATCCGCATCCGTATTACTTATGCGGATGACGGATTCGGATATTCGAATCCGCTATCCGAATCTGCTTATTTTTGCAGATTCGAATATCTGAATTCATTATCCATTTATTTGAATTTAAAATTAATTTTTATTTTATTATATATTTTTATTTAAATTTTTTTACTTACTGAATACAGATATTTAGCGGATTCGAATATCCGACGGATAATATTATTTAATTAGGATTCAGATTCGGATAGTAATATTCGGATTTAATGCGGATAATAAACGGATTCAAATTTTAAAGCAAATTTGCAGATTCGAATATTACAAAAAAATGCAGATATCCTACCCGTTGTCATCCCTAAGTGGGTTTAACCTTGTTTTTTGACATTAAAATTGATGGCCAAAAAAATATTACGGGATGTTTTTTCATGTTATGATTTTAATAAAATATGATTTTTGGGAATATAATTCTTAGGAATGTGATTTCTGAGAATGTAATTTTATAGTGTTTGGTATACATGGGAAATTGTTGATTAAAATCTTGAGAAAATTATATTGACACATTTGGTTTACTAAACACTTTACTAGGAATATGATGGTAATTTTCGAAATTATCCTTATCAAATAAAATGCGAATTTTATTAATTTAAACATTTTGCAATGATATTTATTATTAACAAATATGTGTACTAAATATTTAAAAATAATATTTCAATGGGTAATTTGAGTTATTTTTAGGATAAAAAAAAATTTGTTAATAATAATTTTTTGAAATTACTCTCATTTAGTTGGGTTAAAAGATTGGATGCACATTGAATATTATTTAAATATTTCAATAATATTTATTATTAACAAACATTTGTACTAAATATTTAAAAATAATTTTCAATTGTTAATTTGAGTTACTTTTAGGATAAAAAATATTTGTTAATAATAAAATTTTGAAGTTACTCTCATATAGTTGAAAAGTTAAAAAACTGGATTCAAATTAAATATTTCAATGATATTTATTGTTAACAAACATTTGAACTAAATGTTTAAAAATAATATTTCAATTGGTAATTTTAGACCAAATAGAAATAAGGATAATCTTGTCTTAATATTTTTTGTAACTTTTCAATTAAATGAGAAAGTTATTTACCACATTTTCTCATGGGAATCATATTTCAATACTTGTGGGAAAGTAATTCCAAAATAAAATTACATTCCCAGGAAAGTAAATCTTTTTTAGCATATCAAATATGAGAATCAGATTCTTACCAATTAAATTTTCAAGAAAGTGATCATTTTCTATCATATCAAACGCTCTCTACGAGTAAAATGGGTTTAACCCTTATTATTACTAGTTTTAATCTCGTGTGATGCACGAATTATATACATAAATTAAAAATTGATATTAATTATATCAATGATTAAAATTGAAGTGAATTGATATTTTAAAGTAAATTAGATATTAAAGACATCCAAATTAAGAAGTAAAATCTTTTTTTTTTTTAGTGTATTAATGAATTTTTTTTTTTTACTTAATTATCTTTATTTGTTTCTTAAATTATATATTAGCAAACTAATGTTATTGATGTAATTCTATCCATATATTTATTTTCATTTTTCTTGAGATTTTAAGTTGTTTTTTCAAATAAAAGATTATGAAATATTATCTATATCTATAATTTATCATCTATAACTATAGATAAAAGAAATTCCCGGAGAAATTTCCTTCAATTGTTTGTCATGTGGTAAGTAATTATTTTAATTTTTTTTATGAAAAAAGAAAGAAAGGAAGGAAAGATAAAGAGGGAGAAAAAACAGAGAAAAAAAATCTAAATATTCGTGTGGTGTGGTAAAATCAAACATGTGAAGAAAATTAAAAATAATTTCAAAAAATAATAAAAATACAATTCAATTTAACTAGGATAATCCAAAATTGAACTAATAAGAATGCTGATTATCCGAGCCAAAATGAAACTGAATATATTTAAAAGGCCAATCCAAACCAAATCGAACATTATAAATAGAATCGATTATCGATTATGCTGATTTTGTTTTTCCACAGCCCTAGTTTTGGGCGTTTGCCTCCATAGCTAGCACCCAAAGAAGAAGAAGAAAAAAAACGTGGTTTAGCTTCCGTCTATAAATTGCTTGAATCATTGAAGTTGAACATGGCTGATGGCCCAACTCATTGGTACGGCTATAACTTGGAACTTTTCACTTCGAATCTCCAAAATCGCTAACCGGTCTAATGCTCCATCAATTCCTGAAAACGATAAACCCCCCAAACCCAAACCCAATCCCCATCCCTCTCCCAAAACCTCCCCAAAATCCTTTAAACCAACTCTCCTTTGATCAAAACTACAGAAACATCTGCAACCTTCTCCTCTCTTTAACCCACTCAAGGTCCCTCCCAAAGGGTCTCCAACTCCATGCCCACATCATCAAATCAGGCATCCAAACCATCCCTCTCATTTCTCATCACCTCATCAACTTCTACTCCAAAACTCAACTCCCTCTCTTTTCCCGTCAAATCTTCTTCGAAGCCCCACAGAAAAGCCCCACTACTTGGAGCTCAGTCATTTCCTCTTTCGCTCAAAATGAACTCCCTTCCCTTGCAATCCAGTTTTTTCGTGAAATGGTTGTTAATAACATCATGCCCGACGATCATATCTTCCCTAGCGCAACTAAGTCATGTGCGATTTTGGGAAGGTTTGATATCGGGCAATCAATACATTGCCTTGTTTTGAAAACTGGGTATGATACCGATGTATTCGTGGCGAGTTCTTTGGTTGATATGTATGCGAAATGCGGGAAAATTGAGGCTGCAAGGAGATTGTTTGATGAAATGCCTGAAAGAAATGTGGTTTCTTGGAGTGGGATGATATATGGGTATGCTCAGTTAGGTGAATTTGAGGAAGCTTTGACGTTATTCAAACGAGCTTTATATGAACGTTTGGATGTGAATGATTTTACGTTTTCGAGTGTTGTACAGGTTTGTGCTAACTCCACTCTGCTTCAGTTAGGTAAGCAGATACATGGCCTGTGCTTTAAAACGAATTATGATTTTTCAAGTTTCGTGGGGAGTTCTTTGATATCTTTGTATTCTAAGTGTGGAGTGATCGGAGGGGCTTACCGGGTTTTTGATGAAGCCTGTGTTAAGAATCTTGGGATGTGGAATGCAATGCTGATTGCTTGTGCTCAGCATTCACATACAGAGAAAGCGTTTGATTTGTTTAAACAGATGGAAGGTCTTGGGGTCAAACCGAATTTTATTACCTTTTTGTGTGTGCTCTATGCTTGTAGCCATGCCGGGCTTGTTGAGAAGGGACAGTGTTACTTTGAGTTAATGAAGGAGTATGGAATTGAGCCAGGTGATCAACATTATGCTTCTTTGGTTGATTTATTTGGTCGCGCAGGTAAATTGCAGGAGGCACTTTCAATCATCAGGGAAATGCCTATTCAGCCAACAGAGTCTGTCTGGGGAGCTTTTTTAACCGGGTGTCGAATTCATGGGAACACTGAATTGGCAGCTTATGCTGCAGATAGGATTTTTGAGTTGGGACCTGTGAGCTCAGGTTTGCATGTGTTATTGTCTAATGCTTATGCCGCTGCTGGGAGATACGAGGATGCAGCCAAAGCTAGGAAGATGCTTAGGGACCGAGGGATTAAGAAAGAGACAGGTTTGAGTTGGGTTGAGGAGGGAAATAAGGTTCACACGTTTGCTGCTGGGGATAGGTCTCATGCAAAAACAAAAGAAATTTACCAAAAATTAGAGGAATTAGGAGACGAAATGGAGCGAGCTGGTTATATTGCAGACACAAGTTTTGTTCTGAGAGAAGTAGATGGCGAAGAAAAGAATCAGACAATCAGATATCATAGTGAAAGACTAGCTGTTGCATTTGGGCTCATTACCTTTCCACCAGATAGGCCAATTAGGGTTATGAAGAACTTACGCATCTGTGGTGATTGTCATACAGCAATCAAGTTTATGTCCAAGTGCTCTGGAAGAGTAATTATTGTGAGGGATAATAACCGGTTTCATCATTTTGAGGATGGAAAATGCTCCTGTGGTGACTATTGGTGAATGAATTATAAGGTACAATTATTGTACCCTAACAAAATTCTGAAACAAGAAGTGGGAAAAGAAATACATAGAAAGAGTATATTGGGAGATAAACAAGCGGCCCATCGTTTTGAGGATGGCAAAATGCTCCTGTGGTGACTATATATGAACAAATTGTAAGATAATATTTATTGTACCTTAACAAAATTTTGAAATGAGAAGGGGAAAAAAACCAAAGAAAACATTTTTTAACAATAAATATTGGCCTATCTGTTTTTCTTTATGTGATGTTTGATGCTTAAGGATCAGTAAGGCACTCTGAATCTATTTGCTTTTTAATGTGTTATTCTGGTGCTTACCATCCTATTTATAAATTTGTAATGTTTGATCATTGACCAGTGATTTGGCTTGATGTATTCTACGTTATTGTTGCTTTAGTTCTTTTCTTTCTTTGTTATTTAGTAATTTGCCTTCAATGGATTTGTCAACTCCACTTTCTATTGAAGTTAGAATTCCTATGGAAGTTTTGAGGCAAGTTCAATGAGCTGCTGGAGTCATAAACAATTGTAAAGGTAAATTTAAGAAAATTGATGCCTTTCTAAAATTAGTGTATGATCAGCCATGTCAACTCCTTGTGCTGAATAAGCTGTTTGGAACCATGATTATTTCCTTTCTCTCTGGCTTAATTAGTAATCCTACATGCTAGAGTTAAGCAGCCGCTCTACTATTTATGGCACCAATTAAGTGTTATTCAGTAGATAGTAGGCCGGAATTACCTCATTTCTGCTCTCTTTTATTGGTGAGGCTGTCAACAAGGCTGTCTGCTTCAAGTCGAAAGGCTTCTGAAGTGCAGTTTTTCTGCACATTGAAATGCTCAACTTCTGTCTTTTCTTATTTCGCTTAGGTAAGGCTAATATGTATATGTTGCTTATAATATGTATTCCAAGGCATGCATGCTGTTATTTTGTAATTTGTATAGGCATTAATTATCCTGTATAATATCATTCTGTACTGTATATAAAGTATAGCTTATAAGAATGGATTAATTGAAAGTTGAGTGTCTACAATTGCTCTGTTAAATCTTTACCCATTGTTAGTTTTAACTTTTTACATTTACTAGTTGTATGTTTGAAAGGCATTTATTTCACATCTCATGGTGCACTGCAAATTCTAACCAGAATTCATAGGTTTATAGGTAAGTAGTACAATCTTTCCCTATGCGTTCTTTGATTGGTTTTCTATGGAAGATTTATTTGAATGGCTCTAAGGAATTTATTTCTCCACTTTCTTCTACAAGGCGAGACAACAAGATTGATGTTAACCAAGACTCAACATAACATCAAAATAGAACCTGGTCTTTGATATAATGTTAAACATCTAACCTAAAATCAATCGATAATAGATAAAAAAAATTCAACTTTAATATATGATCACAAAAAACTCAAAACTTAAGAGATGTGGGATCATTTAAATGCAAATGCCTCTTGTTTTTCTCCCTTTTTCTTTCACAAGGTCAACCCATTGCTTTATAATTGTTAACTTTTTGTCTCTTTCGGGTAATTTTTAGTATAATTAGATAGATGCCCGCGTTTCATTGCGAGTAGATTTATTCAAGGGTCGGACTATTTGTCCAAACTCGAAGGCGCACCGGATATTTGAGAGGGTCTGGACAAACATGTTAGGCCCGAAAAATAGGCTTGGGCAAAAATATGAGGCCCGTTTAAAAAATGGATCGGGTCTTGGTTTCAACATTCAAAGTTCGAGCTTGGCCCATCTCGTTTTTTAATTAAATAATATATTATTTTTATATATATTATGTAATTTATCTCATATAAAGTTAAATATATATAATATTGTAGTGTAAACATTAAAAATATGTTAAGTTGTTCATATTTAAGAACTTAACAAAAGAAATATATATAAAATTACTAAAGATTAAATAAAAATAATATTTTTTTTCAAATTTTTTTTTTAAATGTGGATGGGCCTAAACGGGTTTAGGCTATCCATTTACAAATATGGACGGGCTTGGACAAAATTTGAAGTCCATATTTTGGGTCGGGCTGGGCTTGGGCAAACATATATGGTATTAATACCATACATAGGTCCGACTCATGGACACCTCTAGTTGCGAGCATGTTATCGGATTTGAATTGATACTTTGTAATAAATTTGAAAGATAAAAAAGCAAGATAAGTAAAGATAATTTAGAAAAATAATAACTCTCCCATCATTATACGACACCTGATATAAAGTTGAAAGTTATTTGATATGGTCAATTAGATTTAACAATTTCGGACATAACATAATTATACGATACGAACATAACATAACATAACATGAGAAAAATAATTAAAACACAAAACGAAAAATAAAATGAACATGATACAAATACACGAACGTGTCAAAATCTGCATAAAACAAATTAGTAACGTGTCAAGATTTGTATAAATAGATAATAACTTGAATACGATTAAGACAGTAAAAATAACATGAACACGACGACACGTGACACAAAATTCAGAGTTATTTGAATAGTGTCAATTAGACTTGACAATTTCATACACAACATGATTATATGACATGAATAGAACATGAAAAAAATAATTAAAAATGACACAAAAAATAACATGAATTACACGAACGTGTTAAAATTTACATAAAACTAATTATTAACATGTAAAATTTTATATAAATTTATAATACTTTAAACACACAATAAAATAACACAAACGTGTTACGAACATACATTTTTTTTCTCTAAATTGAATCATTATGACAAATTATGCAAAATATGGAATGAATTGAGACACAACATGAAAACACAAAATTTTTTCTAAATTAAATCACCATGACAAACATGCAAAATATTTGGATAAATTGAAAATGACATTAATACAATATGAAAAAAAAAATTATAATACGACACAAAACGAAAAATAACATGAACACAAAACAAATACACGAACGACTCAAAATGTACATAAAATGAATTATTAACATGTAAAATTTTATATAAATTTATAATACTTTGAGCACACTAACACGACACGAAAAATAACATGAACATGATACTAATGTGTCAAAATCTACACTAAATAAATTATTAACTTGTAAAAATTATATAAATTTATAATACTTGAACACATGAAAAATAATACGAACACAAATACTTTGAGCACACTAAAATATAACACGAATAGAACACGAAAAATAACATGAATACGACACAAAATATTTGAAACTGAAATGATTTGAAAATGAAAAAATCCGAATCTAAGAAGGTACGAACCCGAAAAGACTCAAACTCAATATAACCCGAATCCGAAAATATTTAAGGTCCAAAATACCTCATTAGTGTTAATTAAAAGATAAAACAAACACAAAAAATAATCTAAAATAACCTAATTAATCCAAAAATATGTGACAAAAGTTCAAATTACCCCCAAATTATAGCTTATGATATATATATCATGTAGTAATAAAAATGTAATACCATAATTAACCCCAAACCATAATTAATGAAATGTGTTATATGACAAAATATGTGTTTTAAAATTTTCAATTTTCAACTCTCATACATTTAGGGGATTAAAATAGATGCTGATTAAATCGATGCGCTATGCAAGTTGGTTGTCATCTTGGCAACAAGTTGATACTTTTTTGTGAATAAAAAAGAAGAGGAAATTGTACTGTGGGTAAAAAATCCCAAGAACTCGGATAATATTGTACATATAGACTTCTTATACATTTAGCAGATTTTGTTCTACTTTGTGTTATTCATTCCCTTCTAATTATCTATGTTATCCTAATTTGGGTGAATATCGGATATGAGTATGAATTTAGTATGAATATATTTATTTTTTTTTAATTTTTTCATATATTTAAAGGATCATTTTTTCATACTCATGATTGAATATGTATTGGACACAAATATTAAAAAAAAAAAAAATGAAAAATCCAGATAATATAGGTAATTACTCTCTTGCTACACTTCTGTCAATAATGAATTTAATGAGTTTTTTAAGATTCAAGTTCTTAAACTCAAAAATAATTTTAAAAAATTATTTGCATATTAATATTTAATTAAAAAAATATTATTATATACAAAATATTTTTTATTATTGTGTTCTGCCATCTTAATTTTTTAAAAATTTTCATATCATTATCTTCATATGTATCCGTATTAAGTATCCATGTCCGCGCTTCTTTGGAGATCATAGAGTCAATCGAACAGACATATTACATAATTCCATCTACCGCCAGGTCAAAGCAGAAAAAAGAAATACCAGAAGGAGGTGAACTTTGTCGGCTTCGTATTTCCAAACAATATTTATATAATTCATACCAGTGGGGCAGCATTCGTTCTTGTTTTTCATTTTTTGGTAGTAGTGGTTTTGAAAAATGCTTTATTCTTTACATTGTTTTCATTTTCGGTTGATCAAATATAGGTAAAAGATTAAAATCTAGAAAGTACGGAATACAGGTACAAAATGACACGGACACGGTGATACAAGAAGTTCTAAAAGATTACAAAAATAAAAAATATTTTTTACATAATAATATACAATAAAAATATTAAATTGATATTTTTTTAATTAAATATTAACATTCAAATAATTTTTTAAAATTATTTTTAAATTTAAAAATTTTAAAATTTTATTACAATTAAATTGCTCATTTTTTATTCCATATTTGAGAAAAAAATACAAAAAAAATAAAAATTATCGCGTGTCTGGAGGTGTCCGAGCGTGTCCAACCGTGTCTTTAACCATAATGACATATATTTTGCTGTGTCGGAGCCATGTTCATGTCGGACACGTGTAAAACATTTGGATACTCCATCGATAGAAGTGTCCGTGTTTCATAGATTAAAATATTTGAACCTGTATGAGGAATCTGGCGTTGGCCATTAGGCTGACAATTATAGTTTTGCAGCTGCTAGCCTGCTATAAATAGAAGAGAGACCTTGAAATTTATTTTTATATAAAGCAAGTGGTAACCTGAAAATAAGAGAAGGTAGTGTAGACATTGGGTTCGAATTTCAGATCTATTAATTACATAAATCAATTGAATATAGTCGAGTTTTGAAAATTTTATTTTCTTTAAAAAAAAAAAAAAAAAAAAGGCAAATGCTTTTAGTTGGCCATGGTAAGTAGGGAGAATTTATGGTTGAGCGTGAGAGTTGGCTGTTTATCCTCCAAGAGATGCAGCATTTACCTTATATATCTAGCAACTTTCCTGTTTGTATAAGCAAAGAAAAAAGAAAATTTATTTAGCTTTCAGGCTTATTTCAATCAAAGCAAGTCATTGCTGAAGAGACCATGGTGCATGTAAACCATCAGTCTACCCTGTGAAGGAAACTATAATCACCTGGTCCAGCCATGACTGAAACAGGAGAATCTGTTTCACACTCTTGGTCCTTGAGCAATTTATTTTTATAATATAAATTCTTGTCATCCTTGATTTTTGTTTTACTTTTGTACACTGATGAATAATATATTATTATTTAATAATTTTCGTGGGAGTTCTGGGCCTTGTTTATCTAAGGGAGGTTTTTTGCAATATCTGGTGTAGAACGTTTTGGTTTAACATTACAGCTCACTTCTTTTCCAAATGGAAAATCTACCCATTACTTCCTCATTAAGCCTACTCCAGTTGAACTTCTGCATATCCATTTTGATTCCTTTGAATTCTTTCCCTTCATCGAATTGTTGGTTGTCGGTTGACCATTTCCTGATATTGTCATTCTTTGGAGGTTCTTGAACTTTTCCTGCTTGAAGAATTTTCATTTTGTGGCATTGTCACAATAAAATTAAAAGAGGTGGTGAATTATAATGAGTTCTTAGCCGTTTAAGCCTTTTCTTTTCTTGAGGAAGTTTGAATTTCGTCCGCCAGTTGCTTGTTGAACAGCCACATTCTATATATTCATGGCGGTTGATGCCATTTTACGTCTGTGGAACAATATGGGAAAGTTACCCCTCTTCATGTTCTTCAAAGATACAAGGTATTGTTCATATTGCAATTAGGCCTTTAAATCTGCCCTCTACTTCTATTAATTTAAAACGTTTTGCTTGTTGCTCAAAGATTAATTAATAGCCTTAAATGGCAATCTCTTGATAAATCGAATTGCTTCTGATTTAACCTATTTGGAAGGTGGAATATTTTCTTTTCACCTAAAAGATTAAACGATGATCATGGTTTACACCCAGATTTGCACCTCAATCCCCACCTGAAACCAAAAAAGAAGAAACACCATGTTGTGAGGCTTTTTGGCTATGATACTCGGACTCGTGTGTGAGTGTCGGACTTGGGTATGTGTCCGACACGGGTATGTTTGATTTATTTTAAGTTTTACCATGTATTTGGAGGGTCCTTGGGGTTATATTCCCATACCCATGTCCGAATATACGTCGGACATGGGTATCGGACACAGGTACTTAAAAAAAAATGAAGAATCGGAGCAACATAGCTTTTTGGTTTTTATGACTAAGTTGTACTCTGAAGTCTGCACCATCAGTTAGGTTGTTTGATTACTCTTTGATTATATTAAATTTGCCAGGAATGTTCTCAAGAAGGATGATTTGGGCATAGAAATAGCACACATCGCACTTCCAGCAACACTTGCTTTGATGGCAGACCCTATTGCTTCTCTAATAGACACAGCATTCATTGGCCGTATAGGTTTGTGGTCACTTTCTTCTGACGTGATTATGTGATATATAATTATAATGTATATATGACAGTATGACAAAATTAACTTATTTTTGGATGGCAAAGATAGAAAAGTTGTTTCTCTCTTTCTAATTATGCTACACTACGTTTCTCGAACTCGAATGTGAGTATCGGGTATGGGTATGTGTCCGACACGGGTATGTTCATTTCTTTCTAAGTTTTTCCATGTATTTGGAGGGTCCTTGGAGAGTCACATCCCCATACGGCCATACCCATGTCCGAATATACCCATGTCCTGATATGCGTCGGACACGGGTACTGCAAGAAAAATGAAAAGTCGGAGCAACATAGATCATACATATCCTAGTAAAATGATGTGGATTTTCTATGTTCTTAACATGAAATTGTTATACAACATCTTATTTTGTTATAATATTACCATAAGATTATGTAGAGTAAGTAGTTCAAGATTATAGAAGCTCAGGGTTGTTAGTTTACAAGTCCTTTCATATAGTTTATGTATCATCAGTGGTTTGGTTGTCTGTTTGCCATATTCGTAGCTGATATTTGTGATTCTCAGCCACCATTTAGTTATTCTACATGATGGATGCATGAGATTTCCTCAATAAATAATGTTTTCATTAATAATCAATTACTGAGCTAATACTGTGTCAGTTATAATAATTGGGTTCAGTCTATATATTCTTTTAATATAGGTGCTGTGGAGCTTGCTGCTGTAGGAGTTTCGGTTGCAGTTTTTAATCAAGTATCAAGGATTACCATGTTTCCACTTGTCAGTATTACTACTTCTTTTGTTGCTGAGGAAGAAGCCACCAGCAGATTGAGTACTGAAGCAGAGCAAGATGATGAAAACCTTGAAAGGGGTCGTGTTGTTGGCCATGAAATGGAAGAGCTTATGCCTCTAACTGGTATGCTTTCCACGTATTCTCTCTCCTGCTTTTGTTGAAAGGCTAATCTGAGTGTTGATAAATTGCATTCTTTAGATAAGGTTCACATGCATGAGGATCTTTTGTAGTCTTGATCTATGTTGCTTGGACTCGGGTGTGAGTGTCGGATACGGGTATGTGTTTGACACGGGTATGTATAATTTTTTCTAAGTTTTTCCAAGTATTTGGAGGGTCCTTGGAAGGTCATATCGCCATACCCATATCCGGATATGTGTCGGACACGAGTACTTCAAGAAAAATGAAAAGTCGGAGCAACATAGGTCTTGATTATATCTGTTCCATTTAGCATGTTTTGGCTTATCTACAATTTTAGTGATGAGAATATAATGCCTCATTTGTAGGCTGCAGTAACACAAAAATAGCCGAGTCTGAGCACGAGAGAAGGCATGTTCCATCAGCATCTTCAGCTCTGGTTATTGGTAGCATGCTTGGCATAATTCAAACTTTGTTCCTCATTTTTGCTGCTAAACCTCTCTTAAGTTGCATGGGTGTAAATTCTGTGAGTGTTCATTTAGTAATTCCCTTGATGCAATTTAAACATTGATTCTCATTTCCTGCATGTGTTCTAAAATTATGAATGAATGACTGAAGGCCCCATTTATGCCAATGTAGTTCTTTCCTATTTCTTGTTGCTGCAATTTTGGAGAAGTTTTCTGCTTAAAAGGTTGAATAGGTTGCACAACTTTTATAATCGTTTATGTTGCTATAAATGAACACATAATATCAGGTATCGAAGGACTGATAAACAAAGTAAACATGTTTCCTTTTCCAAATTGTCTTCTGCTGACACCTGTAATATCTTCAAAATTATGAAACTTATCGATAATGAAGTAAGAAGACCTATGTTCATGCCCGTGATCTTCATCTTTATGCATCAGAATTATCATTCATTTGATATTATTTTGCGTGATTTTGTACATGAGAAAGGCTTGCAAGATTCATTAATTTGAATAATTAGATGGAGTTCAATTCTAGAAACTAAACCATTGTGAATCTTTTGAAAAGAAATCTCACAAATACAATTGTAATGGTACTGCTTTTGCTTTGTGTAGGAATCTCCTATGCTCAAGCCAGCACAACAATACCTGACATTAAGATCACTTGGTGCTCCAGCTCTTCTTCTCTCTTTAGCTGCACAAGGGGTTTTTCGGGGATTAAAGGATACCAGAACTCCCTTATATGCTATCAGTAAGTAAGCTTTTCCTTGTTAATCATTTCATGTTAATTTTGTTGGTGAATCAAATCAGCTTGTGGGGCTTATTTGGACAATCCCATTGAAAGGAATTCACTGAATGGGACTCCATTTGAAAATACCACTTCCATAGAATTTAATGAATGTTATGCACATTGCACCTATTTTACTTGGACTCGGGTGTAAGTGTCGGACACGGGTATGTGTCCGACACAGGTATGTTCAATTTTTCCAAGATTTCCATGTATTTGGAGGGTCCTTGGAGGATCATATCCCCATACCCACGTCCGGATATACGTCGGACATGGGTGTAGGACACGGGTACTTTAAGAAAAATGAATAATTGGAGCAACATAGCTGTGCATATTGAATTTGGAGGATCTATTAAATGCTGTCATTGCTTTGATAGAATAAACCCCGTTCATGCTAAGGAAACCATTTTGAAATCCTACTTGTCCTTTGGGATTCTCAATCACGCAGTATGAAAGGAAAACATTTTATAAAGTTGCAATGTGTCTACTTCTTTAAGAGGGACTTCACTTTTTGTGAGTTAACTGCCCCTCAATCTTATTCAGTTGTTTGCAATTGCTAATATAGTTGTGGGAGATTCAGCAAACATTCTTTTGGACCCAATATTTATATTCACACTTGGTCTAGGCGTCAAAGGTGCAGCCATCGCTCATGTACTTTCTCAGTAAGTTATTTTCTTTTTGCTGATCCATTTTTAATGGATTCTGACTTGTTGGCTGCATCCTCTCTGTCTGGTCTTTTAATGTGTCTTCATCTGGTTAATCCACTTAGTGCATCATTTTTGTAGGTATTTAATTGTTCTCGTACTCTTTTGGAGATTAGTTGATAAAGTTGATTTGTTACCTCCGAGGTTTAAAGACCTACAATTCGGTCGATTTCTTAAAAATGGTGAGTGGTTTAATTATGGTACTTAACAATCTCAAAGGATGTTGATTATTGTTTTAATTAATCAAATTTCATGGTTCAGTAGGGACTTGTAATCCAGCTTTTGATCTCTTCAATTTTCTTGCCAATTGATTTACCTTAGTTACTGGGAGAAAGAAAATGATATAGAACACTTGCAGGACTATGATATCTGGGCGGTCACCACTTCAGGTTTTCAGCTATTGGTGAAGGTAGTAGCTGTGACATCCTGTGTGACCGTTGCTGCATCGTTAGCTGCTAGGCAGGGATCAACAACAATGGCTGCATTTCAGGTTTGCTTGCAGATTTGGCTGGCAACCTCTTTGCTTGCTGATGGATTGGCTGTTGCAGGACAAGTAAGTTTATCACTTAAACGTTGGCTTCGGAACCAATCAAAAGCATAAGCTTCCTTGGCTGTTCCTTTAAAAATATGTTACTGTTTTCAAGTAGACCTTGAAAGAATTTAGGATTAGTGACATAGCAATGTCTTGCTATTTGTTACTTTAAATGTTATGTTGCTCCGACTCTTTATTTTTCTTGAAGTACCCATGTCCGACCCATATTTGGACATGGGTATGAGGATATGACCCTCCCAATACATGGAAAAACTTAGAAAAACTGAACATACCCGTATCTGACACTCACATCCGAGTCCGAGTAAAATAGCTTTAATATATGTTCCCCTGCTTCTCATCTCTAACCCCATAGAAGCAAGCTGCAATTTACATTATTTTCCAAAGAGTAAAACTACAACATATTTCCACCTTTTCCAGGCAATCCTTGCAAGTGCATTTGCAATGAAAGAATATGAGAAGACCGTCGCTGCTGCTTCCCGTGTGCTGCAGGTACTAATATTAGCATTAAACTTGTTTCACTTTTCTTCATGCTCTAAATTGCTTATGGTTTCTATCTGCAGATTAGTATTGTTTTGGGGCTTCTGCTATCATTTGTTCTAGTAGTTGGTTCACAATTTGCTTCCAGACTATTTACAAACGACATTGATGTTTTGAAACTCATAAGCCTCAGCATTCCAGTATAGCTCTCTTCCTTCATCAAAATCTACAATATTCTTTTCTTTCTTGGAATACTAACTTTGCTCCGTTATCGACATTTTCTTGCTGATTAGTTCATCGCAGTAACTCAACCTATCAATGCTTTAGCCTTTGTTTTCGATGGGGTTAACTACGGGGCTTCTGATTTTGCATATTCGGCCTACTCTATGGTTAGTTGAATAGTATAGTAACCATTTTTGCTGAATCAACAAGTTATCACAAATGTAATATTAGGTCCTTCTGCATTTGAATAAACATCGGCTTAGTAAATGCACTGCAATTTCTAATAATTAAAGCCACCCACCATTTAACATCCATGTTTAAAGCTTTCTATGCCCTTTTCTTCATTTTAATTTTCTTCAGCCTTTTTCGTAGGTTTTGGTTGCAGTTATGAGCAACTTTTGCTTGTTCATACTATCCTCAAGCCATGGCTATGTTGGCATCTGGATTGCTTTATCCATCTTTATGAGTTTGCGTGTGTTCGCGGGTCTTTTGAGGTAATAATAATACATCTAAAGTAAGAAACTATGGTTTCATTATCTTTCATATTCTGTTTCTCTATGGAAACAGTAATCAGCTATGCTGTTTTCTGATATACCCAAGAAAAAACTTTCACTTGATTTGGAATTGGAAAATATTCTGTATGATTCTAACAGTTTCTCATACATTTTCAGGATAGGTACTGGCATGGGGCCTTGGAGCTTTCTCAGGAGCTGATAGCTGCAATTATATTACTTACCTTACAGTCTTTTTTGTCGTATTGCTGATGCTGATTTCAAATTAATGATTAAATTCACAGTTATTGTTGAATTTCTACTATTTCTTTTTTTTGGATAACAGTGGATTGAATATCTGCAATTTTTAAAATATCTGAATTCGATTAATTCACCCGATGTCCAAATCCGTTTATTATCCACTTACTATCCGAATTGGCATCCGATTTAGATAGCAATATTCGTCGGATATCCGAATCCGCTAAATATTCAAATTTATTAAATGAATTTTTTTAAAAGATAAAAATATAAAATTAAACAAGAATTAAATATGTAAACGATTATTGGATTCGGATATCTGAATCTGTTATCTATATAAATAAAGCGGATACGGATATCCATGTGTATCAGCATCAAAGTTAAAGCAAATTAGGATAACGGATATTTAAAAATTCATATCCAAAGCAGTTTTGATGAATGTACTACAGATAATAAATCCAAATCTGAATATAAAAATTATCCAAATCAACAATATCTAAATCCAAAAATAAATAAATTAAATAGTATCAAAAATTCATTTTTTTACTATCCATTACCATTCCTATTCTCTCTCCATCTTTTTCTCAATTCATTCACTTATCAACCCATCATGTCAAACATTTCTCATGCAATTTGGTCAATATCCAAGGATCTCTCTAAAAATCCAACATAAATGTTATATATTGGATCCATTATCAAACTTCTTGCAGTTCTTGTTCTATAATTGTTCATGTTACAAAGCAGTATGTTCAATTCTTTTTCTCAATTTGGGTCATTGTTTCAAGATGTTTGTCATAAATTATCATTCAGATTGTACATATAAATATGGTTGACACATAACCAATAACTATATCTTATTGCATGCAACAGTCAGGTAAATAATTGGAAAACTTTCATAATCAAAGATATTAAAACAGAATTTCTTCATAAGGATGAAACATAGAGTGAGTGCAACTACCATTGCCAGAAGTATATACAAACAAAATCAGCTGAGTAAGCTTGGCTTAAGTATATATGGATCATTAGTCATTTACTGTCTTTTACAACAAATATCAGTTCCTTGAAACTGCTTCCAACCTAAATTGCATATCTCTAAAATGGGGAAATAGGGATGCTTTCAGCCTTCCTTCCCTCCTGAAATAGATTGATTATCTCTTATAAGAACATGACTTGAAAAAAAACTTTTTCCTCCCCAGTTTCTACTGAAGAGGACCTTTGACCTACCAAAGTTTGCAAAGTCTTGAATTTAAAATCTTCAAGCACTTTTTTTTTTTTTTTTTTTTTTTTTTTTTTTACAAAAAAGATCGCAGTCTAAAAATAAAAGATTGCAAATGCTCATGAAATTTGAATCTCAGATTTAGTGGATGTCACCTCTTAAGGGTAACCGTGTGAACCAACTGGATTAAGTTCTGATTTCAAACACCCTTTTATATTATGAAAATTTTGGAAATTCACAATTAATACAAATCTCTGCAGATTTAGTAGGGATCATCTAAACTGGGGTGTCTTTTTCTGGATGGTTTATTTGGTAACCAAAACCTATTTTCTGAATCTTATAAGGGGTGGTCAGTCCAATGAGTTATTAAGTACCCTTACAACAACTTCCTACCCACCCTTCACACCATGATTTACCAATAAGCTCCTTTTGTTTATTATTGGATTTGGGGGCCAACTTTGCATATACTTTGTTCAATGTCCCTTTAGCTAAAACATGCCTTCCTTGTGCAAAATGGGGCAAAATGTAATATTGTAGCACTATATTTTATTGGTTTAGAGATTCCTCTTATTTATTATAAATTAAATAAACATAATTCAACCCATCCATTATTCCAAAAAACAAATGAAGAGAGATTATTTTAAAAGTAATAATTTATCAAAAGCAGAATAAGATAATAAGATACCATGTGGCCTTCACCATGAAATTAACTTGAAATTTATATATGAATCATATCATTTCATCTGAATTGATATGATGAAAATAATAGATATGAGAGTGAGACTATTATTTATGAACACTGATAATTATTTTCAAATCAAGGATTTAATTACTTTAGTTTTTGTTCAAGCTTAATTTTCAAATTTTTTTACTTTTTTTAATTAATTATTTTCAGCATGTTTTCTAATTATATATCAGGATTTATACTTTTTTTTAATGTTTTATTTTAATGAAATAAGGACTCTATTAGTAATTTAGTGATTATTTAATAGTCTTTACAAAAGTTTCACACCCTTCGAATCACATTTTAATATGGTATAGATTACAGCTGGTCATGGATTCAAAAAAATCTGTTCTACTATTTAAAATAAAATAAAATTAAAAAGTTATTTTTATATCAATATTTATATTTTTTCATAATTAAATTTAATATGGTATAGATTACAGCTGGTCATGGATTCAAAAAAATCTGTTTTACTATTTAAAATAAAATAAAAGTAAAAAATTATTTTTATATTAATATTTATACATTTTCATGTTAAATTTAAATAAAAATAATTTTTTATTTATGAAATAATAATTTGGATGGGCCAACTCGGATATAAAATATTATATCTCAAATTCAATCTAATTCGAACCGAATGAATAATCTAACTCTTGGACAAGTTTAGATAAATACATAAGAGTTTTAAATAGTAATACCAGTTGATTTTTTTTTTTTTCTACAACTCATAATTTATTAAACCAACAGATTGATTTAATATTTTGTTCTATATATTATGCATCTCAAATTTCAAACTAATAAATATGTTATATGAGTATATAAATCGAAGGACATTTTTGATTACCTAATTAGGCAAGTCTTTTGACACCATTTTCCAATTACTATAAACTAAACCCCCACAATGCCTACCAAACTCAACCACTACCTCCGCACCACCCAAAACTAAACTAAAATGAGAGTTTGATGTAAAATTTGCATTTGACAACAATTTCTCATATTCATGTAAATATATATATATATTTCATTGAAATAAAATAAAACTTTGATAGTGAAAAATTAAGATTATTTTTTATCTCAATTTGGAATTGAAATCCACCACTTGGGGTTTTTGTTTGATTAAGTGGGAGAATAAAGAAAGAAAAATAAGAAGAGAATATGTTAAGATAGAATCATCATCTTTCTACAATATTCTAGAACTTTTATTCCTTTATTTATGGGTCCGGTTAATTAATACCTATAAGCATTAGTTAAAAATTATTTAATTATTATTTTAAATTTTTTTATATTTAATATATTATTTTTATTGAATTAAAAAAATTATTAATTTTATTTTTCTTTCATTATATATCACTTTAACAAATATCATTACACATTAACATTTTTCTTTATTTATTTATTTTCATAAAAAGCTAATGAAATTCAGTTTTTTTATTCAAATATAGCCAAAAAAAATTATATCCCAAAATACCGTTCATTTCGGATTAATTCCCAAAATCCGCTTCTTTTTATACTAGCTGGAAAATCGCCATCCCCCATGGCGATTTCCCAGTGTAAAAATTTGTATTTTGGCAAAAAACACCAAGGGATATCGTCATGGGGGTGGCGATTTCCCTTGGTGTTTTTTGCCAATTTTGTAAATTATACCAAGGGAAATCGCCACCCCCCATGGCGATTTCCCTTGGTATAATTTGCAAATTTTGCAAATTCCATGAAGAGAAATCGCCATGGGGGTGGCGATTTCCCTTCATGAATTTTTTTTACTTAAATTAAAAATTAAAAAATAAAATTTAAAATTATTTTTAAATTTGTAAGTTTTGTTTTTTAATTTTAAAATTTAAAGAAAATTAAATTTCTTATTAAATTTAAATATGGTAAATTTTTTTTCTTATAAAAATTAAAAAAAGAAAATAATATTTCTTCTTAAATTTTTATATCAAAAATTTTATTTGTAAGTTTTGTTTTAATTTTAAAAATTTGTAAGTTTTGTTTTTTAATTTTAAAAATTATAAATTAAATTAAAATAATTTTTTTATAATTAAAAAAAAAATTCGTAAGGTATATTTTATTATTTAAAATTTAAGAACAATTTTTGTAAATTTTGTTAATTGATTTGTATTAGATAAAAACAAAAAAACAAAAAACAAAAAAACTTGCATTACATTTTCTCTTATATGTAAAATAATAATCTAAATTACATGATAAGTTGACAAAAACATGTAATTCATTTATTGTTGATGCGAAGTCTCCCCCAATGTGCCAGATCGATGCGGACAATTTCGACGGTTATGACCTTCATTTCTGCATAATCCACAATGTTTTGGTTGGCCTTTCTCCCTGAGGTCCATTTCATTACGAATAAGACTTGATTTTGGCCGACCATGTGGATTTCTCCGCATTTCTTGATTGGGACACACTTCTGGACCATCATATTGAGGCCAGTAACCTTCATTTCTAACAGCTTCGAACTCATGTCTATAAACATTCAATATAGTTTCCAGTCTATAGACTTTGTCCATATATTGCATGCAATCTACATGGACATGTGCACAAGCAGCAACTACATGTGAACAAGGGAACCTTTGTGCTTGAAACTTTCCACAATCACACCACATGTCACTAAGCTTGACTTTGTACTTCATTGCAGAAACACCCTCTTGTGGATCAACTAACTTTTCAACCAGAAAAGATTGATTTGCTTGCGTAAAATTACGAACAATGTGGGAGTTAGCTTTCCTGCGATTTTCTTACATAGCCTGTGTGACTGTTTCACAATATGTGTGCCCTCCCTCCATCATTGCAATTTGCTTGTTCCCCATCTTAACAAAAAGTGCAGCCAACCTATAATATGTTGATTGCACTAAAGCAGTAATGGGAAGATGACGCGTTCCCTTCAACACCGAATTGATAGATTCAGCTAGGTTGGTTGTCATATGGTCATAACGTCTTCCTTGATCATATGACTGCGCCCACTTCTCCTTGGGGATCCTATCAAGCCAATTAGCCGCCTCTGCATTTTCTCCACGAAGATTGTCATACATGAAATGAAAATTCGGTCGCCTCAACTCGTATCCTAATAAATTTGAAAACAAAAAACTTGTGAATTTCAGTATTATTTTATATACTAAACGAAATATAAGAGATAAAATAACTATGATTTGATTCCATACCCATGTTAACAATTTGTCGACGCAATTCCTTATTGTTAAACTTTTTCATAAAGTTCGCTGCAATGTGTCGAATGCAGTACACTGAATATGCATGTGGAGGATTCCATCCACCATCGCGTCTAATCGCAGCTTTGATGGCTTCATGTCGATCAGACATCAAGCAAATGCCAGGCTGTTTTGTCACGTGTCTACGCAAGTTACTGAGAAAGAATGACCAAGCCTCTGTTGTCTCACCCTCCATAATGGCAAAGGCAATTGGCAGTATGTTTCGGTTGCCATCTTGTGCAATAGCTAACAATAATGTGCCTTTGTATTTTCCATATAAGAAAGTACCGTCTATTTGCACAATAGGTTTACAATACGGATACCCTTCAATGCACGACTTAAATGTCCAAAATAGTCGATGGAATATTCTCTTACCCTGGACCAGTCGATCACCGTGATATGCAAGTACCGTTTGCAATTCCACAATTGTACCAGGCACGAAATGTTGCATTGCACCTAACCATTTAGGTAGCTCATTGTACGATCTTTCCCAATTGCCAAATACTCGAACAATTGCCTTTTGCTTTGCTTTCCATGTTTTCTTGTAGGAGGTGATGTATCCATACCGGATTCGCATCTCAGCGATCAAAACTGAAACGGAAATCTCCGGATTTGCTTGGACCAATGACAAAATGCATGAGCAGATCATGTTACAATCTAACTTGCAATGATCTTGTGAAATCCTCCCCGATGTGCAAGTATGAGGCCCTTCATATTTTCTAATCTCCCATACCTGTTTCTTCTTCATAAAAGTTGCCATTATTCTCCAATTACACCCATTCCCATACATTACGCACTTGGCATAATATTTCGTCCGCTCAGATTCAATTACTCTGTAATCTACAGAGTTTTTGATGTTATAGTGCTTGATAGCTGAAAGCACAGCCTCTTTCGTTGGGAATTGTAACCCAACACACAGATCAACTGCAGATGGATCAAATCTCAGAGGCGTAGCTAATGTATGAGCATACTCAGGAAATTCTGGCACATGCATTGCCTCCAGATCCAGTGTATGCATATGGGATGCAGCCTCATATGGGGGAAGATCTCCATGAGTGTTGATCTCAGCAGGGACGACGTCTGGGTCAGAATCACTATTGTCATCACTTGCGAATTCAGCATCCTCTTCCTGCTCACTAAATTCACCAACATCTTCACCATGGACTCCACGTGGACGAACAGGATCAACACCAGCTGGCTCATCTTCGAGGGTAGTAGGAATTAGGGTTTGTGAGACTAATGAAGTCTGAAAAGTTGTAGCTTGAGATAAGGGCACGACTTCTTCTGTGGGAACGTCGTATGTAGTGTGAACATAGAACGACCCAGAATCATAATCTTCTATGGGAAAGTTTTCTGTTGTGCGAACATTTGAAGGGCCAAAATCATCGTCAACATCATCTATGTCAGCATATAACTCAAGTACACCAACATTTGCAAATGTCTCATGAGCATAAAACATGCATCTAACATCATCATCATCTTCAAGTGGAAATGTTCTATATCGGACACATCCTTCACCAATAGAAAGAAGATGCCTATACTTAACCTCTGAAACTCTTTTTCTATTTCCAGCTTTAATTTTTGTATGAATTTGCAGCTTCAGTTCCTCTAATGTGACGTCGTCTTCAACACGAAAACTTTTAGGACGTTCACAATCAAAGGTAGCACCTTCGTCAGTATTATGAATTTGGCCATTATAGTAGACCAATGCTATCACTCTATTGCTCATGTTGTGTAGTAATGAAACTAAGAAAGATGAGAATGTAGGTATTATCACTCCTCAAAAGAAAGAAGAAATATAGAAGGATGAGAATGAGGAGGTTTTAGCACTCAGGAAAAATCTGATTGAAAAACTGTTGTAGGGGGTATTGTAAACCTTCATAAGTATTATGAATTTATAATGGTTCATTATGTTGTACCAGATGACAAATCACATCCTTTGTATAGGATGGAATCTGATTCTCATATTCTGCCTAGGACTATTTGACTGAAAAAGTTATAACTTATTCAATGCAAAATCTGATTGATAAATCCCATCCTTTGTACTGGACTGTCCAATAGTCCCATCCATTGCAGAAGGAATCCAATTTCAATATTTTCTACAGCATTTGATTGACTGAAAAATAGCTGAAACCTATCCCTAGCTCTAAATCATCAGTCTCATCCATTGCAGAAAGAATCCAATTCCAATATTTTCTGCAGCATTTGATTGACTGAAAAATAGCTGAAACCTATCCCTAGCTCTAAATCATCAGTCTCATCCATTGCAGAAAGAATCCAATTCCAATATTTTCTGCAGCATTTGATTGACTGAAAAATAGCTGAAACCTATCCCTAACTCTAAATCATCAGTCTCATCCATTGCAGAAAGAATCCAATTCCAATATTTTCTGCAGCATTTGATTGACTGAAAAATAACTGAAACCTATCCCTAGCTCTAAATCATCAGTCTCATCCATTGCAGAAAGAATCCAATTCCAATATTTTCTGCAGCATTTGATGGACTAAGAAATAGCTGAAACCTCTCCCAAACCCTAAATCATCAGTCTCATCCATTGCAGAAGGAATCCAATTCCAATATTTTCTGCAACATTTGATGGACTGAAAATTAAAAAAGTATAAAAAATAAAATTTTTGATTAAAAAATAAAATTTTTGTTATAAAAATTTTATAAGAAATATAATGTTATTTTTAAAATTTTAATAAGCAATAAAATAGTATATTTTATAAAATTTTAATAATAAATTAAATTTTAGTTTTTATAATATTAAAAAAGTATAACAAATAAAATTTTTTATATAAAAATTTAAGAAGAAATATTATTTTCTTTTTTTAATTTTAATAAGAAAAAAAAGTTACCATATTTAAATTTAATAAGAAATTTAATTTTCTTTTTTAAATTTTAATAAGAAATAAAATTTTAGTTTTATAAATTTTTAATAAGAAATATATTTTCATTTTTTATAAAATTTTAATAATAAATTAAATTACATTTTTAATATATATTTAAAAAAATAACCAAACCTAGAAAATTTTTAATTTAATTTATAATTTTTAAAATTAAAAAATAAAACTTACAAATTTAAAAATAATTTAAAATTTTGTTTTTTAATTTAAGTAAAAAAAAAAGACAATTCATGAAGGGAAATCGCCACCCCCCATGGCGATTTCCCTTCATGGAATTTGCAAATTTTGCAAATTATACCAAGGGAAATCGCCATGGGGGTGGCGATTTCCCTTGGTATAATTTGCAAAATTGGCAAAAAACACCAAGGGAAATCGCCACCCCCCATGGCGATTTCACTTGGTGTTTTTTGCCAAAATACAAATTTTTACACTGGGAAATCGCCAAGGGGGATGGCGATTTCCCAGCTAGTATAAAAAGAAGCGGATTTTGGAAATTAATCCAAAATGAACGGTATTTTGGGATATAATTTTTTTTTTTGGTTATATTTGAATAAAAAAACCATGAAATTCCCCCAACTTTTTATCTCTTTGTTGGTTTTAATCTCGAGTGTCCAAATCAATCCTTTTAAACAACCAGAGAAAAGCTTCCCATCCCATGATTCCTCCCATGAAATTCACCATTTTTGGCCACTTTGTTACAAAGTGATTGCTGAATTATTATTTTATATTTCCTTATTTTTACTTCAATATCACTTTATACATACACATTTTTGTATGCTTAGCTCTTTTATAAATGGAATTTAAATTGATTAGTGAAGAGTTATAAAGAAATTTAGAGCAACTAAGGCACCGAAAGTTGAAGAGGGAAGGCAAGCTCCACTCAAATTTTTCTTCACTTTTCCTATTATTTCAAGAAAGGAAAATGATAAAAAATAAATAAATGAAAAGCACAAAGAGAATTCATAACACTTTTTTTTTAAGGAAAATGTTAATCAATGTTTAGTGATATTGATTAAGGTGATATATTGAAAAAATATATATAATTAATAGCTTATTTTTTTTTAATTCAATAAAAATAATATATTAAATACAATTTTTTTCTTAAATTGATAATTAAATAATTTTTAATTAGTGTCTATAAAAATCCATTAAACTGATCATTTTCTTTATACTCCTACTTATCAAGAGGCCCGACCAAAATGAGAATTAATGTCTCATCAATTTCAAATGATTCTCGAACAACTAACTTGTAGAATCATAGCTTCCACCAAAATTTATGTACCCAAAATGATTTTAACCAAAAAAAAAAAAAGGGAAACTATTTTTGGGTTTTTTTATACTAATATAGCTAAAAAAAAAATTAAACCCCAAATTACCGTTACTTTTTGATTATTTCCCAAAACACGGACTTTTTTTTTCAGCTGGGAAATCGCCATCCCCCATGGCGATTTCCCAGCGTGTTTTTTTGCAAATTTGCAAAAAAATACCAAGGGAAATCGCCACCCCCCATGGCGATTTCCCTTGGTAATTTTAGCAAAATTTGCTAAAACCATGAAGGGAAATCGCCATGGGGGGTGGCGATTTCCCTTCATGTATATTTTTTTTTTAATTAATAAAAAAAAATTATATTAATACAATATTTTATTTTAATTTGATAAATTTATTTTTAAAAATTATAAATTAAATTAAAATATTTTTTTTATAATTTAAAAAAATTTAAAAATTCGTAAAATATATTTTAGGTTTTTTTATAATTTAATATTTTGAATTTTTTTTTTAAATTTTAAATTTCAAATGAAAACAAAAAATTAAAAAAAAAAAAAAAAAAATTGAAAGGGGCAACGGTCATATGACCGTTGCCCCCATCCCCCTCCCCCCACCCCCCACGTCCCCCCTCCCCCCCACACCCCCACCTTCTATAAATACCCCCCTCCTCTTCTTCAAATTTTCATTCCTCTATTCAAATTTTCATTTTCTTTCAAAATTTTTTCATTTTTCTACCAAAAAAAATTTCTTTCTACAAATTTTTTTTTTTCTACAACAATATTTTGAAATGGCTTCACTATTGAGGTTACAAGAAAATCACATCTCGGAGGTTATATTTAACGAGGTAAGTAAATTGTTATATTATTATTGTTTTTTATATTATTATTATTTTTTATATTATTATTGTTTTTTATATTATTATTGTTTTTTATATTATTATATTATTATTGTTTTTTATATTATTATTGTTTTTTATATTATTATTGTGTTATATTATATTATATTATTATGGTGTTATATTATATTATTATTGTTTTTTATATTATTATTGTTTTATATTATATTATTATTGTTTTATATATTATTATTGTTTTATATTATATTATATTATTATTGTTTTATATTATATTATTATTGTTTTTTATATTATTATTGTATTATATTATATTATTATTGTTTTTTATATTATTATTGTTTTATATTATATTATTATAGTTTTTTATATTATTATTGTTTTATATTATATTATTATTGTTTTATATATTATTATTGTTTTATATTATATTATATTATTATTGTTTTATATTATATTATATTATTATTGTTTTTTATATTATTATTGTTTTATATTATATTATTATTGTATTATATTCTTTTATTATTGTTTTTTATATTATTATTGTTTTATATTATATTATTATAGTTTTTTATATTATTATTGTTTTATATTATATTATATTATATTATTATTGTTTTTTTATATTATATTATTATTTTTTTTTATATTATATTATTATTGTTTTTTTATACGAAATTATTGTTTTATATTATATTATTATTGTTTTATATTATATTATATTATTATTGTTTATATTATATTATATTATATTATATTATATTATTATTGTTTTATATGATATTATATTATTATTGTTTATATTATATTATATTATTATTTTGTTATTTTATAGTTTTATTTATTACTTTTTAATTGTTATAGTTTTATAATATATTAATTTTTATTATTATAACAGGAAACTCGTCGCGTATTACGTTCGAGGAAATTTACATTGGAGGACCCGCATCCTTATATTATCGACCACTTAAGAAGAGCCGGATTTTATCACGCAAGTCAAATTCGACGACTTGTGATACAACCCGATTTAATCTCTGCGTTGGTCGAACGATGGAGACCCGAGACGCACACTTTTCATTTTCCATGTGGTGAATGCACGGTCAGTCTCGAAGATGTTGCGCTGCAACTTGGACTTCCGATCCATGGCGATGCAGTTACAGGCGGAAGCCTGCTAGATTGGAATGAACTGTGTCAAGATCTATTGGGTGAGGTACCTCCAGAAGACGTCGTATCTGGCTCAACGGTGAGACTGACTTGGTTGAAAACGTTTCAAAATCTGCCATTACATGCAACCGAACAACAAATACAATATGCTGCTAGAGCATATATTTTACGTTTGATTGGAGGATTACTGATGCCTGACAAATCGAGCAGTCGGGTACATTTAATGTATCTTCCATTGCTACGTGATTTAGAGGAAGCAGCAAATTATAGTTGGGGTTCTGCGTGTTTGGCAGTTTTGTATAGAGAACTTTGCCGAGCTACAGTTCCAAAAAACCATGACATAGGTGGATGTCTAGTGCTTCTACAATCATGGGCTTGGTATCGGCTACCATTTCTTGCTCCGCGCGTGGATATTTCGGCTGTATACCCCCTTGCAAGCAGGTAATAATCTTTACTATTTTATTAATTTTGTACGAAATTGTATTTTTATAGGTCATTAAGATATTATATGCATTTTAATAGGTGGAGTAGGAGTACGGGTAGAGATTTTACAGAGACTCCGAGCGATCTTGCAAGTATAAGACTACGACTAGATCGACTAGGATATGATAAGGTAAATATTTCGATTGTTACATTGAAGTTTTTTTTTTTTATTTAATCCTTATGAAACTAATAATTTGTAATAATTATTCGCAGTTTCTGTGGATGCCATATTCCTCGAGTGAAATTATGGCATGCCTCCCATCGGATGCCTACAATAATTTCAATATATGGAAAGCAAACACAGCATTGATATGCTTTTCATATGTAGAGTGGCACCAAACTGACCGGGTGTTGCGACAATTTGGGATGCAACAACCAATTCCTGCAGCCCCGATGAACCTTGATAAGCTTCACAAGGTCGACATGCGTGGTCGTAATGATGAATTCTGGCCTGCGAAGCATGAACGTTGGATCCAATGGTGGAACATACGTTTTGAACGAATTCCGACAGGTTACCCGATTGTTGGTAATAATTTCAACCCGTCTGCTGATTACATAAGATGGTATAGAAATGAAGGTCGGCCTTTCGTTTGTCCATCGTCGATGCACGAGGATGTTAGGAGTATGCCATTTACCGGACAAACTTCAGCTCCAGTCCCTCCTACACAGGATATGGATGCTCCTAGACCTCGCCGACAACGTGGGCGAAGGCGTCAACCGACCTCATCGGAGTTCACAGCACCGAGGATGTCATTTGATCATCCTGAACCTGAACGGGATCATGGAGTACCATCCAGCCATCGTTATTCCGTAAGTCACCCCGGATATGACGTTGATGAGTGTTACCGACCATCACCGCCAAGAACGAGGTTAGATGACCAGCTCCCCGTCCTAAGTCCAAGTTCAGCATATTTAACATCCATGTATCAGTTTGGAACCCCTTCGTCAGCATTTGATGCTACATCATTTATGGGTGCATCTAGTAGTCAGGTTCCCGTTATGGGTGAACTAGGTGTTGGCTCATCCAGCAGTGGGTTTCAAATTTTTGATACGGATGAAACGACTGATGACATACAACCGGAACCAGTGGCGGTTATAGCAAGAGGTCGTGGTGGACCGCGAATACGTGCCACTGACGAGGTTGAACGACGGGTGCAACCACCACGCACTAGAAGAACTCGACACTGTTGCTCTACACCACGCAATAATTAGAATAATTGTAATGTGTTTTAAATTTCTAATATAAATTTATATGTTTTGCATTTCATGTAATTTGTTCGGAAATTAATTGTTATATTTTATTTTAATTTATATCTTAATGTTGTTATTTAATTTTAATATAATAATCCAAATTACATGATAAGTTGCTTTTCTTTTTTTCATTTTAATTTAATTTTCTTTTTAAATTATAATAAGAAAAAAAAAATTAATCAGAAATTAAATTAAATTTTTTTTATCAAATATCCAGTTTTAAACTGTAACAATCTATATTATTATTAAAAACAATGATTAAATTAATGTCACGAGTTAATCGAATACCAACTCAAAAAAACTAATCAAATTAAAAAAAAATATTTTACGATACCAACTTAAAAATAACTTCTTTATTTAAAAAAGTGACTCGATAAATTTCTTTTAAAAAAAATTTATTTACATTTTACATCATTAAATTATTTTTGATATAAATTAAATTTTCTTTTTTATAATATTACAAAATTATAAAAAATTAAATTTTTGATATAAAAATTTTATTTTTTATATAATCTTCTTTTTAAATTTTAATAAGAAATATATTTTTATTTTTTATAAAATTGTAATAATAAATTAAATTACATTTTTAATATATATTTTAAAAAAATAAATAACCAAACCTATAAAAAAAATATTTTAATTTAATTTATAATTTTTAAAAATAAATTTATCAAATTAAAATAAAATATTGTTTTAATATAATTTTTTTTATTAATTAAAAAAAATATACATGAAGGGAAATCGCCACCCCCCATGGCGATTTCCCTTCATGGTTTTAGCAAAATTGGCTAAAATTACCAAGGGAAATCGCCATGGGGGGTGGCGATTTCCCTTGGTATTTTTTTGCAAATTTGCAAAAAACACCAAGGGAAATCGCCATCCCCCATGGCGATTTCCCTTGGTGTTTTTTGCAAATTTGCAAAAAAACACGCTGGGAAATCGCCATGGGGGATGGCGATTTCCCAGCTGAAAAAAAAAATGTCCGTATTTTGAGAAATAATCAAAAAGTAACGGTAATTTGGGGTTTAATTTTTTTTTTAGCTATATTAGTATAAAAAAACCACTATTTTTGTGTAGCAAAGAAAAATGGAAAAATATTATCCATCACATCATCATGGTTGTAGTTGTTATTTTATGCATAAAAAAAAATTTAAAATACAATTGACTTAGTTGATAATCGATCTTGTAATTCGTGTATATGTATTATATTTTATATTTTGTATTTTTTATGTGTTAATCGTGTAAATATGAACACGACTATTAAACTTCTAAACACGAATATAATACATGTATTAAATGTATCGTGTTAATCATGTTAATCTTGTTTAAATGATCATGTAGTATTTCTTACACTATTTTCATCGTGTTTATTATATTATTTTATTGTTTATTAAATCTTGTCGTGTTGTTTTCGTATTTAATAAAACATATCTTATTTATATTATATTTTCATATCGTATTCAAATAGAAAAAGTTGAAGGAGGGGTGAAGGTTAGTATATAAAAGAATCTAAATTTTTAGCTGAAGCTCTTATCCCTTAATTTTTTTTTTTAATAGTTTGGAAATGGAGGATTTAAACCATGCTCTTTTGAATAGAAAAGCATGTACCAACTACTGAATCAAAAGTTCGAATGCATTATCTCTCACTCTTGGTCTTGCACCAAAAGAAAGATTTTATAATAATATACTTGTTTCATAGTAATGTTTGCATGGTGGAAATTAAAAAAAAAAAAAAAAAGTATAAAGCAGAGTCCACTCAGGTGAAATTGAATGTGGACTTTGTTGTATGAATTTCAGAATAATAATTTTTTCCAATAAAGTTTGATCAGCTTAGTAGAGAATCCACATCCCAAGTGTTAAAAAATGTAAAAACTCTGGCATGGCATCAGATCAGACCAGATCTTCCCTGTTAAGTTGAGATTTAAGAATCAAATATAAAGGCCTTTTTTCTATAAAAAAAAAGTAATCCTCAGTCAGATCCTACAACTGGGATTTAGAATACAAATCTCAAGACTTCCCATTCCATGCCATGCCATTCACCAATACCAAAGAGATAAGAAGGAAAAATATTAACTGATTAAAATAATATTTAAATAAAATCAATTTATATTGAAAATCAATAATCAAATTATTCAATTAAAAAATAAATTAAATATTAATATTAATATTAAATAAATATTACATATAATAATTAATTAATAAAAAATATTTATTTATTTTAATAATATGATTTTTAATATATAATTAAGATTTTAAATCCTATCACTTATAAAAATAATTTTAATAAAAAATCAATAAAATAAATAAAAAATTAATTTTTTTAATCAATTGAACCGATTTTTAAATATATGCTAAACCGAACAAACGATCCTCAATTAAATTGTTTGATCTAATCCGATTTTTTCAACACTAATAAAAACTCTAATTAATGAATTACTTTAAAAATAAAAAAACTCCTAATGAATATACTAAAATCACTATATATATATATATTCACTAAATACATTAAAAATAAAATTATTGTATATTTACTAACCAGACATTCGATAATAATTTTTTTTTTAATTCAATAAAAATAATATATTAAATATAATTCTTCTTAAAATATAATAATTCAATAAAAATTATTATCTGGTACACCGTCAGTAAATTTTTTTTAACTTCACAAGCGATGTTCACACGTCTTAGTAATCTTTCATACGATTTATATTTTTACAAATCGATCGTCGAATTTTACAATATAACAATATAATCTTACTCGTCGTGCGCGTAAAATTTCGAGATAATACTTAATCAAGCCTATAAACAATAGAATACAAAACATTTTAAAAAAGACATCTAAGGAGAATGAAAAAGAAACTAATAGCAGTACAAATAACAATGAAGGAATAGTTTGAAATAGGTAATTCAATTAAGCAATAAACTATAGTTGAATATTACATCATCATTATCATCAAAGGATCATGCACCAACAAAATTGTTGATTCCAACCTACTACATTAGAAGAAACAAATTTTCCTCTTATCTTATAAGTAATAATTTCTCCAAAAAAATTTGACCATCAAACTCTTCGAGATAAGAAACCTTCATGATCCATCTTTGTTTGATTTCTCACAAAGCTGATAATGAATATAACAGGAAAAAGGATTATAAGGAAACATAGGACTTCTGGTTTTCATTGTCATCGAACAAAGTAAGTCGCTCATCATAAAATAAAATAAAAATGACTGCAATAGAAATCTAATTTTGGAAATATTTGAAGAAAAAACACTTAGCCCTGGGCATAATTTCTTTGAACATAACCCAGAGGTTATCCTCGACCTTTTTTCTAAACTGTTTTGTTGTAATAATAAATGGTGAAAAATGAATCTTTCCCTTTGTCAACTTACCTTTTCTCTCTTTGCCACTGTTTACCTTTCTTTCCACATTCATGATCACCACCAAGATCCCAAAAAATACAAATGTTGATTAGCAAAACCTTTTTGTTGTCTCTATGTCTCAGGGCTCAGTGAAACTGGTTTCAGTTTTGCTGAGCCACAAGCTGATCAAGCTGCATTTGCTCAAGCCAAGCTCCCAACACAGCATGATCGACTGGATCAATTTGTGAGTTCATATTAGAACCCTCACTTGTAGCAGCAGCATTAGGTGCAACACCCGGCGAGACAGGCGCAGCAGCAGCCATTTTCTCTTTGATCTCAGTGGGAGATTCTTTAACAAGGGATTGAACCCATGAAAAATCGGGCTCATCTCCATTGCCAAGCTCAAATGAAGATGACCTGCGATGTTTGCCTAATTCATCGGCACTCACAGCCCAGTCTGGCTTCCCATTAGAGGATCCCCATTTTGACCAAGAATTTACCAGGGAATCGACAGTGGCAGCAGAGCCAGAGCCAAGCTCTCTAGAGCTCAGGCTGCGAAATTGTTGCTGCTTCTCACGTTGAGCTAACATCGAAATCCGAGAGCTCATTGGTGAGATAGGTTCCACGTTTCGAGGAGACATCCTACCGGATAGAGAAGCCTGCAATAGAGGATGCTCCATATTTTTAGGAGAAAAATTTGTATTTATAGGTGATAGCATGGTTTGCTGCTGCTGAAATTGATTGAGAACAGCAGACTTATGGGTTGGAGAGAAAACGGCTGCAGCCAATGCTTGATCAGAGTACCGTGGAGATGAGCTCTCAGCAGAAAAGAGATCATCAAGATTTGATGGGGTCAGGGTCTTCAAACGACCGGATCGGTTCAAAGAATTAGAACTCATAGATGGCTGAGTGAGGCCGCATAACTCGTTTATCAGCTGTTGTTGCTGCACATCGAAATCCGGCAGCAAGTTGAAGTCTTCAGATAGAATGTCTCTTGCATTAAGAGAAGATCTCAGACGACTAGATTGAAAATTGCTTCCTGGAAGATGCAGGGCTGGAACATTAGGCTGTGGCCAGGCAACGTTAGAATGAGACATGCCATTTGCAGATGGAGACATGGGTGGTGTGAATGGTGATGGAGACATAACAGATACGGATGAGGGTGATCCGGGCAATAAACTCAAGGCGGCAGCAAAATCCATTGCTGTAGCACCAGAAGTACTTGAGCGAGGAGACGGAACAGCAGAACCCGTGGAGACATACAGAGGTCGGAGTTCCTCTGCAGTATGTGCAAAGAAGCAGACTCTCCTTGCACAATTAGTACCATCCTTGCACAGCCGGGTTCGATATTGAGCAGGGTGTAGCCAGCATTCAAAAACACCATGAGCATATTCGCACATATCTCCGCGCCTACATGCCCCTTTGCGAAAATCAGGGCAAGGAACACAACTGTAATGGAACTTCCTCGGATCCCTTCTTCGAGCATTCTCCCCTGGGTGTACAAATGGACACTCTGTCCAATCATGGGAGTAGGCACGAGAACAAGGCCGCACCTTGAATGAATACATCCGGAACTCATCAGTTGAATAGATGCTGTTCTTGATGTCCGGAAGAGATGGATCAATTGGGTATTCTTTCTTCTCTGATGCAGAATAAAGTGGAGCATCAGTTGACTTCGACTTCATCGGGGAACCTGAACCAGATGAAGGTGACCCATTTTCCTGAGAGGACGATAGAGGAGGGGAGTTGGAACTTGCAACAGCTGTCGAAACGCTTAAATTCCGCTCAAGAACAGAACTCTCAGTTGTAAGGAGTTCTTCAAGAGTTAATTTTACAGCTTGAAGCTTTGGAGGAACAACAATAACATCAACAGGAAGATGACCATTTGCATCAACCATATTTGCATCAGCACCAGCTGCTAAAAGCAGCTTCACCACATCGATAGCATTCACAGCTCCACCCGAAGCAGCACAATGAAGGGCAGTGCTTTTGTCATGGCCACAGGCGCAATTAACATCAGCATCCGACGAAGAAAGGATCAGTTTAATAACATCAATGCTACCATATGTAGCAGCAACCATCAAAGGGGTTCTCTCTTCATTAACCATCTGCTTCGAGCTCTTCTGACGACCATACCACAGCCCAACCTCATCGACACCAGAAGGCTCGCGTTCGATGGATCGTTTAAAGCCCTCAACTTCATTATTAGCAGCAAGCTCAAGCAAGCTTGCAAAAGTATCTTCAGTCTCTACAGTCAAGTGATTCATATCTACACTAGGATGTCTGCTATCTTCAAAAGAAATATTAGATGTTGTTGGAGACGGCGAGTGCTTTAACCGCTCCCATCCACAGCACATGCTTTCATTTGATAAGAATCCAACTGAGATTTATAAACAGCACCCATTAGAATCAACCTGTGGAAAAACGTCACCTTCATATATATGATCAAATATTCCATAAGATATTATTGAAAAAATGAAACCAAAAGAATTAGTACAACATAAACCCACTTCGGATTTTAAGAGAACAACAGGAAAGGCTAAGTCAGTGTTTATCAAAAAAGAATATGTCAACCAAAACTAAAAAATAGTGGAAAATTAAATTTAGAATTAGAACAAAAGTGACTTCAAGGATTTAAATAATTGTAAGGTATTTAACATCCTGATAGATCATCAGATGGGGAAAAGAAAAGGAAAAGCATACTCCATGGAAAAATAAACTATTCTATTCTGAAAGAAAATAAAAATACAACATAATTTCCCTCAATTTCAGACATAATTTCCTAGAATCAAATATATTGTCTTACTAAAAAATTAAAAAATGATTTTTTATTATTATCATCAACAAAGGAAATTAGAGATTTAAGAATAAAATATAGGATTTAGCTGAAGGCAGGAAATAGTAAGAAAAAAAAAGCTTTATTAAACTGAAATCAAACAAATAAAGATTGATTCTCTTCCATTTTCTTAGCTTTCATTCAGTTTTTTTGCAGTAATCAAAAATTAAAATAAACTAAAAGACCAAAAACATAAACATCAGTAAAGATTTTTTTTTTTTTTAAGAAAACTTTAAGACACTCACTATATTATCATTGAAGGATCTTGAAACAAATCTTTCAATGGTCATCATTATCAAACTAAAATAAATTTAAAAAACGAATGTAAAAGAATCAGAGAGCAAAAGAAGTAGATATAAGATCTGAATATGGGGCAATCAAAATCAAAATTTTAGCTAAAAAAGAAAGTGAAAACAAAAACAGACAAGCCCCGTGAACAAGATCTTTCTTACATGTTATCAACCCCACTCATTTCATCTAAAACAACATAGAAATATCAAAACACGGTTTTTTTGTGTAAAAAAAAAGAGCAAAACTCAGCTTAAACTAGAACAGAATATAAAAACACCTTACCAGTTTAAGAATCCATCTCTGTTGTAAGAAACCAATAAAAAGGAGAGGTTTTTACAGATCTATTAGGAAAAAGAAGAACTGGGTCTTTGAGATATAGCTTCAGAAGTAAAGAAAAAAATTTGAGCTTCAATTAGATTTTGTGCTTCATTTTTTGGAGGGGTTAAGTTAGAAAGAGAGAGTTTTGAGAAAAGGAAAGCCGCTTCTTCTTCTTCCCATCTCTATTTCCTATGTTACTGCTGCTTTTTCTTTCATGAAAAAAAAAATACAAAAACCCAAAACAATTACAAAAAATGAAAGAAAGAACTCATTAAATTTATGAAGCATTTCTTTATTTGTTTTAGATAAAATCGCCTATCCAATAAAAAGAAAGATAAAATAATAATAATAATAATAAAATAAAAAGGCAAACGCACTGAGATGACGTTAATTGAGTGTAGCTTTGAGTATTCCTCCTAACCAATCAAATAGTAACGCGTCATATCCATCAGGGAAAGCATGTTATTAAAAATTAGACTTAAGGTTATTTTTGTCAATTTAAAAGTCATACGATTTTTCTATTTTGACGTGGCTTTAATTGATTGGTTTTGGTGTTTTAACTAGGACAACCCTTTGACAGACAACCTAAGTTGTTGTGTAATAATTTAACCTTGTCCTTAGATCAAATTCCTTAGAAATTCAACTTAAATTCATCTTACATGACGGTTAAATTTTCGAAAAACGTAGCTATCCACTGCAACTTTTCTTACCGGAGAATTCGAAGAAAACCTGAGCTGGCACCGTTTCATTGGCTATTGCAACGTAATGACATATTTTATTTTCCCTTAAATACCCTAGATTTGTTAAAAAAAGGCATCCGTATACCATTTATGACCGATACGATTTTAACACCTCATTAGTCCCAATTAGGTTAAAAATTAGCTTTAAGTCTTTAACTAAAGTGCGAACGCAACTGAGAACCGGTTGAGGAAGTGGAAAGGTCGGAGGGGTAACCGGTTTGGTGAGTAAAGGGGGGAGAGGTGACCGGAGGTGCCGGTGAAAGCGCGGGCGTGCGCTAGGAGGGGATTGAACTGGGATTTACAAAGTGGAATGGAGTCCGCCAATAAAAGGGGACTTGGGTTTTTATTACTTTTTAAGCGTACGAAGGGCGGACTCGAAAGGCATTAGTCAATTTTGGTTAATTGTGGAGTCAAATCACAAAGAGGGCGAAAAAAGCATGGAGCACCAGCACCAAAAATACGAGAAATTTTTAGTATCTATACTCTCTCTCCTGATTAGATTTGTCTATCCTTATATTTACGTTATATTCACATTATTTCACCTGATTTTTTTTATCTTAATATTTTTTTTTAATTCTCAAATTATATATGTTTCAAAATTAATTATTAAAATTCATTTTTTTTTAATTTTATTGAGAAATCGTCATGAGTCATGATGATTTCTCAACAGATTTTAATTTTTTTTTTTAAATTGATCAAGAAAATTCGTCATGACCTATAATGATTTCTCTTGATCATTTAATTTTTTTTCTTCATATTTTAGGTTGAAAAATCATCACCCATGATGGCGATTTCTCAATTTTTTTTATTTTTTAATTATTAAATAATAAAATTTAAATAAAATTTTTAATTTTAAAAAATAAAAATTTAATAAAATTTAAAATTTAAATAACAAAATTAAACAATAACAACTTACAAAAATTTTTAAAATTATATTCGTAATTAGACCTGCTCATTGGTAGGGTCGGATCTTGAAAATGTCGTCCAGGCCTTACCCAATACGGGCGGGCTTGTTGTCGGGCCCATGAGCAGGTCCATCCATAATGTCAATCGGATTCTTTCAACTTGTATTCGTAATAAATTGACCTCTGGGAAAAAAGTCAATCAAAACGTTCTGAATTATGCAGGAATGAAAGTCATAGCTAGACCTATCCACAGGTCGGATAGCCCGCCCGGCCTGGTAAGCCCTGATCGTATCGCTCCGGGCTTGGACAAATGTTTTTGTAATTCGGGTCGGTTGGCCTAGCCTGAATTATTATTTATTAAATAAAAAATATTTTTTATTTAATTTAATTATAAAATATATAAAAATATTTTTTTTAATAGTGAAACGGGCTTTCGGGTCGGCCCGACCCGAAATGGGCTTGGGCAAGAGAAATAAAGCGTTGTGAATTATGCAGGAATAAAGGTCATAGCTAGATTTGTCCACGAGTCAGTCCGGATCACTGTTTATATATTAAAATAATTAAATTCGAGCCCGTGGGCCGGGCCTGAGCAAGGAAGTTGAAAAAAATTTGGGCCGCGGCTCGACCCATGAGCAGGTCTAATTACGAATATAATTTTTATTTTTTTTGTAAAGTTTTATTTTGTAAATTGTTATTTTATTAATTTTGTTATTTTTTAAAATAAAAAAATATATATAATTTTTATTTAAATTTTATTACTTAATAATTTTAAAAAAATTAAATGATCAAGGGAAATTGTCATGGGCCATGGTGATTTCCCTTAATCAATTTAAAAATAAAAAATAAAAACCTGTTGGGCCCATGACAATTTTACAACCGGGTTAAAAAAAAGGGATTTTGGTAATTAATTTGAAACATCGATAATTTAGGAATAAAAAAAAGGCTATATTGAGATAAAAAAAAAAAAAAAAACCAATTTCACCTATCATAATTATGTTTAAAATATTAGCTATTTATATATTTTTTAATATTTTATATATATATTTTTTGATATATTCGTGTTATTTTTTATATTATATCATATTTTAGTTATATTTTTATATCGTATTCATGCTGTGTAATCATATCATCTTTAAAATTATTATATCTACTTTTAACCTATCATATCTTTTGATAAGATTTAGTGATAATTTATAAAATATAAAAAAAAGAAATTATTAAAATTAAATCAAACAAAAATATTTATGAAATACTTTTTTGTTTACATATTTGCGCAATTCTAAACTTATATAAAATACATCATTAAATCATTTTCTTACTATTGGCCCAAAAAAATCATTTTTTTTACTTAAACAAGATAATGAATTATTATTATATTATATATCATTCTCTATGATTAAATAAATTTACAAGATACATAATATTTTTCCATTAAATACATAATAAGTTAAAAAATTTCATATACTTATTTAATTAAATTTATTAATTTTAGAATTAGAATTCGTTTATGTAGTTGTAACTTTTATTAACATTTTTTTGAAAGGTGTAACTTTTGTTAACATTAACATTAATAAATAGGATAGAATTATAATTGAAGGTTCATTAAACTTAAAAAGAGAATTTCGACAAATTTATCCGAATATTGCTAAAATTTTTTTTTATCAAATTACTTATATTTCAGAATTATTTATCAAAATACGCTTAAAAAATATCAAGGGAAGTCGCCATATCATATGGCGACTTCCCTTGGTATTTTTTAAATTTTTTTAAAAAAATAAGATCAGAAGTCGCCATATGATATGGCAACTTCTGACCTTGTTTTTTCAAAAAAAATTTACAAATGTAGTTCGGAAGTCGCCGTATGATATGACAACTTTTGAACTACATTTTTAAAATTATAACCTTTTAAAAACGGTTAAAAAAAATCACAAATATTGGGAAGTCGTCATATGAAATGGCAACTTCCCAACAACATTATAAATTCACAATGTTATATATATATATATATATAATATATTTTAAATATTAAATAATAAAATAAAAAATAAAAAATTTATATTTTTTAAAATTATAAAATAATTTTTTTTAAAAATACAAAAACTATATAAAATAAAAATACGATCTGGGCGAGCTACCCGGCCCGTGGATAGGTATAGCTATGACCTTCATTCCTGCATAATCCATAATACTTTGGTTGGTCTTTCTCTCGGAGGTCCATTTCATTACGAATACGAGTTGAAAGAATCCGATTGATATTACGATAAATCATTAATATTTTTAACAATTTTTGTAAATTGTTATTTTTTATTTTTTATTTAAAATTTGTTTATTTTTTAAAATTATAAAATATATAATTTTTATTTTTATTATTTAATATTTAAAATATGTATTATATATATATATGAATATATTATATATATATATATATATATATATAAAATGGTATGGAAGTCGTCATTTAAAATGACGACTTCCATACCATTTCAAAAAAAAAAAAATTGATTTAGTGCAAGAGAAGTCGCTATATGATATGACGACTTCTCTTGTACTTTTTTTTTCATTTTTTTTACCGTTTTAAAACAGTTATAATTTTAAAATTAAAAAAAAATAATTCTGAAATCGTCATATCATATTGCGACTTCCGAATTAAATTTGTAAAACAAAGGTCAAAAATCGCCGTATCATAAGTTTTTCAATTTTTTTTTAAAATACACCATGAAAATTCGTCATATCATATGACGACTTCTATTAATATTTTTTTAAAACGTATTTTGATAAATAATTTTGAAATATAGGTAATTTGAAAAAAAAAATTAACAATATTCGAATAAATTTGTCGAGAATTTCTAATGTATTTATTTCAAGAATTTAAAATAAAATATGAGAATAAAAATTCTATTTTTTATAAAATTTTATTAGTATCGAATGATCAAATAAGACGTGAATAATAAATTTTATTTTATTATTTAAAGTATATTTAAAATTATTTTTATAAAAATATTTATATATTTTTATAATTAAAATTAAATAAAAATATTTTATTTATTTAAATAATAATACAAACTAAATCAAATAAGCTTAAATTATAAAATTCTATCCCAAATCCCCAGAAAATAAAGTGGTTTGCAGAGCTGAAGAGTAAAGACTGTAGTACTATTTGTTTCAGCTGAAAAGATGGAAAACATTGACAGCCGCCCCAGTTGACCAAAATTTTTTCTAAAAAGTGAAAGAAAATATAATTGTAATTATTTTGATAAAATAAAAAATAATGGGAGATTCTTGCGTCTAATACACAGGATTCTATCATGGTGTCAGCTAGTATAACAGCCGCTCATGTTGCATAGTCTTTGAGGGGCGTAGGCGGTGGAGAGAGTTGATGTTGATCAAGTCCAGTACTTGTCTTATTGCCATTTGTTGTTGTGTCCGTAGAGTGCAATTAGGGTGAACGTTTGATCGAGTCGAATCGAATCGAATCGAATTAAGTGAAAAAAATTTAGATTAGTCAAATTGACGAGTCCTATTTTGTCAATCAAACTCAATTTAAAATTGTAGCGAATCGAGTCGAGTTAAAACAAATTCGAGTGGAGTTGAATCGAATCGAACAAATTTATTTGATTGACTTCATGCTACTATTATCTTGTAAATAAATGTATATTTATAATTTTGAAATTTAATTCTCTGCAACTACAGATATTTTTGTTTTGGTGTTCTATTTTTTTTTTTATAAATATAAATATCAAAAACTTGCCATACTAAATAGATAGCTTACTATTGATCTTTAAAAAAAGAGAATTCACTATGTTTTGATATCAACCAAAAGCTTTAATGTTTAACTGAATGGAGCATTGAGTAATAGCCTTCACCTTTTAAAACTCAAAAAGTTCAATGTAAATTTTCAATCTAACTCCTGTCAATTTCAAAGGAAAAAAAAATGAATGATAAAACATTAAAGACAATAAATATACAGTCAACAGCTCATGCGGATTTATTTTTCTACCGAATGGTGACAAACAACAAAAATAAATGACCCAACAAAAATGGAAAAAGAGTAAAAGAGGGAAGACAAAAGAGGAAAGAGGAAAAACACAAAACCCAAGCTTAGTATCAAACTCAAATGAGTAAAACGACGTCATATAAAAATATCTTAGTCTGATTTTCGAGTTATTCGATTTGTATAAATCAAATCCTAACTAAACTATATAACTCAAGTACTTAGACAAGTTGATCCGAAAATCTGAATAATTCTAATAAACTGAATTATTTAATTTAAAATTTAAAATTTTTTTCGACTTTTTTGAATTGAATCGAATCGGATTTTGCTCATATCCCTATGTACAACACAGGCCTATTTATGAAAGGAGTAAATTACATATCTGATATTTCAATTATAATATATGTATTTTTTTGACATCAAAATTTTAAAAATTTACAATTAAATACTCAAATTTTATTTTTATCTTTAATTTACACATGAGTTTAACATCGTTAACCAATAAATGACATTTGTCAAAACAGTCATGAAAAATATGCCGCCGCATCTACAAAATGCCACATGTTCGTGCCATGTAACCTAATTTTATAAAGGATTTTGGTAACAGTATCTTAAGTGCACTGTCTAAAATTATTATATTTAATAATATTTTTATTAAGTGTATTAAAAATAATAAATAAAATTATTAATTTTTATATTTAATGCTGTAGACACCTAATTTTGTCCGGACCACTAAACAGGTATGTTTTCTTCCCATATTGATGTTCCCAAGTGTAAAAAGACTGTTTTCATCCTGCAGGTGGTACTCCGAGACTTAGTTTAAGAGGGCGAGCACAAAAAGTCAAACTTGAAAAAAAGTCAACCCCGAAAAAGTCAACCCCAGAAAGTCAACTACTGAAAAAGTCAACCCACTTTCAAAATCAAGATTTTAAGTTCAATTGAAAAATGGCGAAAGAATTTTGATAATCCGAGGTCTACATTGAAAGATATGGAGTTTGGAAGTTGGGATTTGGAGATTCAGTAGAAAGGAAACCCTAATCCGAGAAATTTGGGGAAAAGTGCTTAAACGATCAAACTGGTCGAAATTGAAGGTTCCAAATGAAAGATAAGCACTGACTACGGGTAATGGAGAAGTCACTTGCAAGAAAAACCGAAAAAAAGTCAATCCGGGAGAAAACCGAGAATTAGGGTTTTTAGTGGATTTCGGTGAAATCGGGAAGAATCACAGAAATGGCCCGACTTGGTAAGACCAAAGCCCCCAATGGATGAGGAATGATTAAAAAGGATGGCCCAAGGCTCAGATTGAAGAAAATCTGAAAATCGGACTTGTTTTGAGCAAAACCGGGTTTCGGAGGTTAAAGGGTAAAATTGGAAAAATTTGGGAAAAATAGCAAATGGACTCCGAAAATTATGGAAAATTTGTCAATCTCATTCTTAAATCATTTGAAAGAGATTGGAGAAAGAAAATCTTGATTCCGAGTTCGTTTGCAAAGTGGCCAAATCCCGGGCTTCTTATGCAGTAATTCAAAAAGATAAATCCCGGAAAAATAGCAAATGGACTCCAAAAATTCTGAAATTTGGCAAATCTCATTTTTAAATTATTTGGAAGATATTGGCGAAAGAAAATCTTGATTCCGAGTTCGTTTGCAAAATGGCCAAATCCCGGGCCTCCTATGCAGTAATTCAAGCCGATAAATCCCAAAAAAATACCAAATGAGCTCCAAAAATTATGAAAACTTCCAGATCACACTTTTTAATTATTTTGAAGAGATTGGTGAAGAAAAATCTTGATTTGGAGCTCGTTTAAAAAATGGTAAAATGTAGGGGCATAAAAGGGCATTTTTGGGAAGAAAAAATCCAAATAAATAGCAAACGGACTCGGATAATTTTGAAAACTTCCAGAACTCAATATTTTATTATTTTGGAAGTATTAAAAAAATAAAAATTGAATTTGGAGTCCGTTTGATATTTATTTGCATCCGGGGGGCAAAATGGTCATTTCACCCAAGCAACCGAAAAGGGCTTTTTTGGCCCTTCAAAAAAATCAGAGTTGGGCTGGAAAAGAGAAGTGCTGGCATGCCCAAGCCCAAAGAAAGGAGGAAGCTTCTAATTTTTTTTTTTTTAATCAAGTGGTTAAAAATCAAGAGTTAGTTAACCATTCTCTTTGATCAAGCCATGGTGATTAAACCACATAGGTTAAGAAAGATGTCAACATTATTTTTGCATAGCTGTAATTTGAGAGGGCTGAGATGCTAATCTAAAGGTGGTAATTTCATGACTTTTCATCTTGAATTATTGGCCATTTGATGGAAATTAGGTTACACAAAAATGACAACATCTTGGAGGCTATATAACCATGCATTAAGGCTAGCCCTAAGGGGGAGGAGGCAGATTTTGTTTTTTCTTTTCCATTTTGGCTGATTTCTCTTAGTTTTTCTTAGTTTTTATTTTCTTGGTTGAGAGCAAAAAAAGAAAAGTTTAGAAAAAAAGGAAAGTTTGAAGAGAAAAGCTTGAAATATTAGCTTCTTGAGGTTGCTCTTGAGCACCAACTCTTGCACTTTCATTTTCTATTCTTATTTTTTGCTATTTTAATCTATACTTGGTGAGTTTTCATTTTAAAATAATGTTTCTTGTTCTTCCTTCATTTCCTTTCTTAAGTATATTTTTCTTACATTTTGTTTTTACAATAAACTCACCATGGCCAAATGGCCTACATTATTTATTTTAAGTTGTTGTTTTTGATTCATTTTACCATATTGTTTATGCTATTTTCTTTATTTTTGATGTTTTAAATATTATGTTATTTCATGTTCTTAAGTTATATTTAATTTGGTTGCTTTGTTTGTTGCCATTTATGTCTTAGATATCATGTTTTTGCATTTTTAATTTTCTGTTTTCATGTTGTTTAAATTTGAGCATGTTTTAGAGTTAGCATATTAAGTGTTTGTGAAAATGCTTGTGTGATTCTTTGCATGATTCTTGTTTTATATCTTAGTGAGCATGTTTTAGATTTGGTATATTAGGTGTTTGTGAAAATGCTTGTGTGATTTTTGTGTTATGACTTAGTTTTTCATGCTAGCATACCAAGTGTTTGTGAAAATGCCATGCTTGTTGGAGCTTGGGGCCATTTTGCTACTCCATGGGTTTTGCATTGTGTGTTGTATTTTTGTCATGCTAGTTGTTAGGTTTTTGCATTTGCATGATATTTGGTTGGATTTTTGAATTAAGCATGCCTTGTGTTTGTGAAAATGCCATGCATGTCTTAGGTCTAGGTTACATTAAATGCCATGCAAGTTCATGTTAGGTCTAGGCCATATTATTTATGTCATGCATTTTCCTTACATTTAGGTTTAGATCCATGCATTTCATACATTATGTTTGCTGCATTGTTTCATGCATTTCATGTTCATACCACTTGAATAATGACTTGAGCCAATTGATGGTTCAAAGTCATGCTCTCTTGAGCACACTTGTGGAAAATTAAGTTTGTCAAGTTGATTATTCTACCTTTGTGATTTTTTTTACTTAGTCATTTTTTATCTAACTTTCAAAAAGTCCTAGCTACTGCTTTCAAGTCATTTTATGAGTTTCAAATATTTTTACTTTGATTTTTAAATGATTTTATCAAAGACAAAAAAATGTGCTGGCAAAGCAGTTTTTTTCTCCTCCAAAAACTCGTACATCTCTGATTTTTCTGGGAATTCATCTTTGATCAGAAAATTAAGCCGATTTTTTATCGTGTAGTTTTACATGTCCTGAGTCTCCAGTAATTTTTTCAGAATTTTTGGAATTTTTAGAAATAGGGTAAAAAATCGTGGATTAAAACTGGACAGTGGAGTCAAAATTGAATTTAAAGAAAAACAAAGCAGTTTTTTCTCCTCCAAAAACTCGTACATCTCTGATTTTTCTGGGAATTCATTTTTGATCAGAAAATTAAGCCGATTTTTTATCGTGTAGTTTTACATGTCCTGAGTCTCCAGTAATTTTTTCAAAATTTGTGGAATTTTTAAAAATAGGGTAAAAAATCGTGGATTAAAACTGGACAGTGGAGTCAGAATTGAATTTAAAGAAAAACAAAGCAGTTTTTTTCTCCTCCAAAAACTCATGTATCTCTGATTTTTCTGGGAATTCATCTTTGATTCGAAAATTAAGCCGATTTTTTCTCGTATAGTTTTACATGTCCTGAGTCTCCAGTATTTTTTTCAGAATTTTTGGAATTTTTAAAAATAGGGTAAAAAATCGTGGATTAAAACTGGACAGTGGAGTCAGAATTGAATTTAAAGAGAAACCATTTTTATGTTTTGGTTAATTTACTTAGAGTGGGCTGATTAGGAGGGTTAGCTACTGACTTAGGGTAGTTTCTAAGCCTTTTTAAACTCTAAAAATGGTTTTTCAAGTCTCGGGTTAAGGGTAGTCAAGTCCGGATTTTTAAACTTAGGAAATTAGAGCCATTTAAAAAAATTTTAGCCCAGTTTTTATTCAAGCTTCTCAAAATTGTTTTCAAACAATCACAAAGTATTTTGGTTTTAGAATATTTAAATTGACATATTTTCCTAAGGTAGCCGGATATCTTTTTAGATATACGGATTTCCTTAATAAAAGGAAAAAAATACATTTCATGCATTGCATTTTTATTTTCATGCATATTATATGATAGCATTATTTTATTCCATGTCATCTAAATTATATGCCATACCATTCATATTTGTCATGTCATTTAGGTTGCATTATATTATTTAGACTGTACTATGTCATTTTATTTATGTCATGCATATACATATTCATTTCTTTTAAATGTTTCCAAAAAAAGATAATGGTTTTCAATAAAAAAAATATAAAGATATTCCCGAGTTAAAATAATTCATGAGTTCTCTACCGGGTTTGCTGGAGGGAATATCATCAATTATCATTAATAAAGGAATATATTTCTTTCAAAAAAGAGAATGATTCGGAAAGTTTTCCAAAACTAATAAAAATTTCTATATTTTGCCACGTTTGTTGGGGAATATAGGAAAATTTTGAATTTATAAATTCCGGATCATTTTCAATAAAAAAATGGAATTATTTTTCTTTAAATTGGGAATTAACTTGAAATACTAAATTTAAAACCAACTTTTTACCGAGACTTGAGATAACACACGATTAATAAGGTACCGACTTATACGGGCGTTGTGGGGGTGCTAATCCTTCCCCACACGTAACCGACTCCCGAACCCGTTTCTTTGATTTCTCTGGTTTTAACGCAGACTTGAAATTGGTTTTAAAAATATTTTAATTAATTTTTAAAATATTTTTATAAAACCGGTTTTAATAGGTGGCCGATCACACCTAGCTAAAAAAGATTGGTGGCGACTCCATGTCTTTTTTAAGGTCATTTTCAAAACCTTCATTTTTCTAGAGGAATTAAGTCGACTTTTCCTCGTTTTTTTTAAATGTCACGCTTAACGAATAATAAAGTCTTGCGATGAGACTCGTCGTTTTTTTTTCTTAGGTTGCGACAGCTTGGCGACTCCGCTGGGGACTTATTAGAGAGTCAGGCCTAGAATTGGTCGTGTGTTATCAAAGTCTCGATTTTGTTGGTTTAATTGGTATTTAATTTTAATTCCCACATTTTTTAATAAGGAGAATTTTGAAAATAATAAAATGTTTTTAAATATGTTCATACTCATGTGCATGCATTTTATTTTTGTTCTCTAGTTATTTAAGGTTGTATATTATAATTGCTTGTCGGTTAATGCGTTACACTATTCTTGAATGTTTTAATTGCTAGGGCATTTAGAATAAGGTTTGTAGAATAGGTAGTGAAAGGTTTGATATTCCTCCACACACACTACACGTGCATTTGCATAACATGAATCCTATACCCGGATTCCGTCCTTTTAAGTGGGAGTAAAGTAACTACGCCTTCGTGATGATCCTCCGTATGGGCTAGTGAAACACTTCCGGAGTATAAAGTACCTAATGCCTTCGTGATGATCCTCCGCATGGGCATAGGAAAATATACTCTAACGAATTGAACCCGCTTTTATCGGGGTGCCTTACTAGCCTTCACCGGCGACAGTGAGGAACAATTCGGGGCCTTAGAACCGATTCACCCTCATATAGTGAACCTAGGCGAAGCCATCCCGAATTTCCGTTAGATATACCGAAAATAGGAACACATGGAGGGACATTTCTAAACTTTTTGTTACCTATTTTACACTCCGAATAAGTGTGGTAGATCGGGCAACGATGTACGTACATCGCCCGTAATAAATGTGATACTCCACCTCGAAGACATCGTGATGCCTAAATAAGCAGATATTGCTGGGGCAGATGTTCATTAGCTATTTTTTTTAAAAATAAAAAAAAAATCTTTTTTCAAGCATTTTGCATGTTGCACATTTCATACATGTGTGAATAGAGCATGTACATTTTTGGTTGTGTTATTGATCTCATTCTTTGCAATAAACAGTTGGTAATTTCATTTGATGATTTCATAAAACCGGTAGTGTCACATGAACATTTGCATATGGTACCATAGTGGGATCCACCCTGAAATTCTTTTGAAAATAATGTGATTGGTTTTTCATAAAAAAAAAAAAAAAAACACAAAAAAAAGCATGTTAAAAAAAAAAATCATAAATTAGGAGGCAAATCTTGCATAATGAGATTTTTGAATAATCAAGATTTAGGTCCCACCAATTTCGTGTAATCATTGGTTAATTTATTTGTGTCATTTTGACATCGTGTTACAGTCATAACATGCATGATTATTCATTGTAGAATACATTTGTGATATACATGGTCATTCTTTGTACCTACCTTTGTATTAATTCATTTATTCTTAGCATGTATCATTTTGACATCATAGCATGCATGGTCATTCATTGTAGGACACGTTTATGACATGCATAGTCATTATCTGTATATACCTGGCATTAAATTGCATCCATAGCATACATAGTCATCTTAATTTCTCTGTATATGTTCATGCATTAATCATCAGTTTATTCATGCACATAGGAATAGAGCATGTACATTCATAATTGTATTCCTAATCTCATGACATTTTCATTTGCATGAAAGGGATTCGAGATATGAGGAATGAATCGGAGGAACGATTGGGTGCTTTGGAACGCAATCAAGAGGAATATGGACATGAAATCCGAAAGGTGAAGGAACAACTTGCCAAATTGCTGAAAATGGTTGAGGATATGGGTAACAGTAAAGGTGAACTTTCTCAGGGCTTCGCATCATCTTCGGATCAACCAAAACCATTAGGCCCAGAACACATAATCCTTGCTGGATCCTGCGCTTGTCAATGCCACAAAGGTTGCAATCATGATGAAATTATGGACAAAATCGTGAAAATGATTAAACCTGAGAGCCTGATACCAAAGATAGAAACCTTGGATCCTGTACCATACCTGCAAACTGTTCGAGGTCCAAGCCAGTATCCCCACCCTACCATGGTCCAATCGTCCATTGGGATGACCACTACGGGATTCCTGAATCCCACTCCATCACCAACAACTACCAGTTCATACTATTTCCCTCATCAACCACCTTATCCAGCATCTGGGATAGGAACCTCGAGCTATGTACAACCTCCAAAGGCCCCGTATCCGAATCCATACCCTCACCATGCTGTTCCGCCATATCTCCATGTAAACACTCTGGTTCGGACCTTAGTGCCACCACCAAGTGCCCCAACTCCTAGGCCATGTGTAACTAAGAAACGACCCCAGGATAAGACCCAAATGCCTTTTGATCCCATTCCAATCAGCTACCAAGAGCTCCTCCCTATACTGATCCAAAATCACATGGTTGCCTGTGTCCCATTGAAACCCCTGTTACCACCATATCCAAGGTGGTATAATCCAAATGCAAAATGTGATTATCATTGTGGATTTGTTGGCCATAGCATCGAAGATTGTATAGCAGTCAAAAGGAAAGTGCAAGCTCTCATAGATGCCAAGTGGTTGGATCCAACGACACTGATTGATAAAGGACTGGGAAAACGCCATTAGGATTGGGAGATTTACAGCATTGAAGTGGAAAGACTTCGGTCTTATATGATGTAATAGGATTTCACTTTTTCAGTAGCCGGCTCTTATAGCCTTAGGATGCTAGGAAGAATAAAGTGCTTGTAAAGACAGTTTTAACTACTGCTCAAATTTTGTAAAACATGGTTTATACCATTGTGAACATTGATATGGGAATGAATTGAGTATGCTTCAAATTTATAAGATGTTGATGATTAAGTTCCTCCGATTCTTATTTCCTCCGTGATATCTTCCCCTTTGCGTTTTGCATCCCATCAATTATTTGTCAGGTTGCATTCATAACAAACATAGTCAGCATAATTTCTTTGTATATGTTCATGCATTAATTTGCTTATTACATACATCATGTTAGCATTAGGTCGCATTCATGACACACATGGTTAGCATGATTTTCTTTGTATATACTCTATATCAATCATTCATTGTTTGCATGTATCATAATTGACACCGTGTTGCATTCATAGGATATATGATCATTCATTGGGAAACATGCTAAAATGCACATGATCAGTCATTGCATATATCCATGTGTTGATTTGTTTATTCTTTGTTTGCAACATGTTGGCATTGTGATTGCATTTATCACATATATGGTCAGCATGTTTCCATTGTACATATCCATACATCATATTGTTTAGGCTTCACATGCATGAAATTGCATTCATGGCTCATTCATCATGACATACATTTGGGGGAAATAAAATAGAAGTTGGCTTGGCTTTAGGAGTCTTTGAAAGAATTTCCATTTCAAATCAGAAGAAGTACTGAGTACACTTTTAATACAGGCCGGTGCTATGGAGGATGAACAAGTTGCCCGAATGGAAAAAATGGAAAGGGAACAGAGAGAATTGCGAGAACAGCTAGCAAAATCTCAAGCAGAATCTAAGGATCAGATGACTAAACTGATGGAGCTAATGTCTGCTGTAATGAAGGGAAAAGGATACACCGAAAACTTTGTCGCCGGAGAAGGGTTAGAGGTACAAAAGGGCCAAGATGAGGTAGCAATAAGTGATGCCCAGAACACTGTTAACCCCGTCAATGTCCTAAAATCAGATGATCCGGCTGAACAGGCAAAGTTGAAAAGGGTTGCAGTAAATGAGGTTGAGTTGGCAGATTCCCAAGGGAAATATCAGTTGTTAGATGAAAGGCTCCGGGCAATAGAAAGAAAAGATGTATTCGGGAGTGTGGAGGCGAAAGAACGATGCTTGATCCTCGATTTAGTCATTCCTCCTAAGTTCAAGATCCCTGACTTTGTGAAATATGACGGGACGACCGATCCATCAGCCCACATCACTATGTTCTGCCGAAAGATGACAAGTCAGATAGATAATGATAAGCTTTTGATTCACTGCTTTCAGGATAGCCTCAGCGGGTCCGCAATTAGGTGGTATAGTCAGTTGAGCAAGGATCAGATTCGCTCTTGGAATGATTTGGCTGGGGCTTTTCTAAACCAGTACAAGCATATGACCGACAAGACACTTGATCGTCTCACTTTGCAAAATATGGAGAAAAAAGCTACTGAGAGCTTCAAAGAATATGCACAACGGTGGATGAGCCTGGCTGCCCAAATACAACCGCCCTTGACACAAAAGGAAATCACTATCCTTTTTGTGAATACACTGCACGCCCCGTACTATGACAGACTTGTCGGCAATGCTTCGAAGAATTTTGCGGACATGGTAATTTCAGGGGAGATGATTGAGAATGCTATCAAGAATGGGAAACTTGAAAGAGAAGGAACATCCAATACCGAGAGAAATAAGGCACCAAGAAAGAAAGAGGAAGATGTCCAAACTATGGAAGATTTCATCCCATATTCCCAATTTCCCTCATACCAATCATGTTACCCTACTGAGGTATCTCCAAGCCTTTATCCTTACCTACCTATCCAAACACCTAATCCTATACCAGCCCTTGCAACAAGGCCTACTTCTAGAAAACGACCGCGAGAAAATCAAGAAAGAATTCCAATCCCCATCCCTGACTTACTGCCATTACTAATAAAGAATCAGTACCTTACCCCGGTACCTTTGAAAATAGCTCCGAATCCATCAGCAAGGAGTTATGACCCTGACAGCAAGTGTGATTATCACCTAGGGGTAGTTGGGCATTCAACTGAAAAATGCAGACAACTGAAGGAAATGATTGAAAGTTTTATCCGTGATGGTATTTTGACACCGGAGCTTATCGATCAATGGAAGGCCACTTAGCCCTAAATTAATTTCTTTCAGGGTTTTAGGGAGAGAATTACTACCTTTGAAGGATGTCAATAGGAGCATTTTTGACGCATGTAGTTTTATACACTGTGATGATGAAAACACTTGTCTCATGTTAACATCTACATGAATTAAATGAATTTTAAATGCTTTGTGTTTGTTGTGTTTTAAATAAACGTGAATTTACAAAAACAAGCATTAAGGAAGTTTTAATAATGGATAGTCTCAAGAAGATTGATGATCAGTGTTAGAAATGACCCAACACCATCCCCCTCTTTTTTGGGCTTCTCTATACCTAAACCTTGAATCAATAACACTTGAAAGACCTAATGCTTCAAGGAAAAATGAATGAAAAAAGAGAAGCATTGTCATTGCAAAATAAGCAAGGATGTAAATCCTAGTCTAGGCTATGAACAAAGGAACAAACTTTTTGAAATTTTTTGAATTCCTTGAAAATCAAACAAATGAGACATTCTTTCAAGAATCCATATTTTGATAATTTGGTGTGTGTCAGGATTGTGCTAAAACCATTCATTGCCCAGACATCACTTCATGATTGACACCTTGGGGCACAATGATTAAACTAGATTATCCCTTGTCCCAGAGAAAACCTGCTTTTGGGTCATGTTTTCCTTGTCTCTTCAAAGAACTCAGATTGGAAACTCAGCCTTTTCAAAACAGACCTAGACTTGCCATGTTCCTTGTTGATACAAATTCGCATGGATAATCAAATTGGGGCATCATATGTGGAAATGATGGATACATAGTGAAGAAGGATGGGCTAATGCATGAATCATTGGGGGCATGCGACGAAAAAAACAAAAAAAAAAGAAAAAAAAGAAAAAGAAAAATCATGATATCATGCATATGAGAATTCGGATGATTCCAAAGTGCAAAATGAAATTCTGAATATCTATTTCCCCTGAGGATTGCTTTTCAATGAGAATATTTGGGCTTGATATGATGAATGGCCATCTTTCATATCCATTTCACAAGAAAAAAATTATTATCCATAGTCACCCCTTTTGAGCCAAAAGAATTCTTAATTCTTTGAACCCTGATCAAGGATTACCCTCTACACTGGGGGGCAAATGCGAGGAAAGATCTTTTCAAAGATCATTGAGAAATGAGTGACAGCTCAGGGACAGACACAAAGCAAATGGAGCCCCGAATAAATACGGGCGCACTCTGTCAAAGAAAAAAGAAGAGGAAAAGATGACGAAATGAAAGCCAAGAAAAACAAACAAAAAACACAATAAAAAAATGTGTGTGAAAGACATGGCAAATTGAAAGCCAAAAGCAAGGAAGAAAAAGAGCAAAATCAAAAAGAAAGAAATGTCCAAGAAGAGACACATGCTTCAAAGAAAATCCTCTTCAAGAAAGGATCCTTGATCTGATTACCCTCAAACACATATTTTGGGCCTATTTATCCTTTCTTTCTGAATCCTGAGCCATGGCCTACATTACGTGCTTTAAAAGTCCATTTTGATCAAGCATGAATGTTTAATTTGAAGGGTTTTCCTCAGATTTTATCCCATCTTATCAAATTCTCATTTCACTAAGGAAGAATTTAGAATTCTCAAGTGCATGGTAAAAAAAAAAGAGAAAAATTGAAAAGAATGGGACTCTAGGGCGAAAACCCAAAAAAAAGGGCGGTCTAGAGTAGAATGGGAATTTTCGATGCCATCGATGATAGTGCCGATACCCCAAAAGAAAAGATCTTATTAAAGGAGTGGTCATCGAGGAACATCTAGGAATTCCTGAACCCCCCAAATTGTCAGCTCTCATTCGGAGGATTGTCTTCAAAAACTGAAACTTTGTTCCCAAGATTAAACTTTCCGGTTTAAACATCCCAGCCAATCTTGATGCTTGACAAAATGCCTTGATATGGAAACTAAAAGAATGTTGAATTTGTTTGGTTCTCAATGAATTCATGATTTATAAAACCTGTTCCATTTATGAGCCTAGAAGGGATATACATTTTTGTCATGAAGTTTTCCTGGAAAAGCCAGAATCTTGTTATACCAAGCCTTGCCAATCCAGTTGAAAAAACCCAGATTGATACTTAGAGAAATTTCTAACAATGATCATCAGTCTTCAAAAGATTTGTACATCACACATTGTGGGGTTAATATTTTTTGTTCAGAAGTTTTCAAAATGCGAAAACAAATAAAAAGATTTTTTTGAAATACCCATTTTGATGTTGGCATGAGACAAGGATTTTTCTAACTCAAAGGTGTAGAACTGCCAGGATAGATCTTGACTTCCAGATATGAGAAGAAGAAATAGAACCCGGTTCAGATCTCTGTTGATGAAAGTTTGAAAAAACTGTTGGGGCAAAGAGAATAGCCAAAATGAATTGAAGATATACTCTGATTTGAAGAGGAAAAATGAATTTGAAAGGCTAAGCCAAAGTCTAGAAAAACAGCCGGGGGCACTTGCATCACTCATGAGCACTCATCTCTTTATCGAGCTTTTGCATCTGCACAGTGTCGGCAAGCATTTGCATCATTCATGGGTATTTGCATTGGCATTATTCCATAAGCATCTGTATTTTACCTTTACGTTTACATTCTTCATGAAATTCGTATTTGTGTCATCTCAAGCAATTGCATCATTTCTAGAATCATTGCATTTTCATTACTGTGTGGTAATTGTAGTTACACCATTCATAAACCAGTTACATGAACACAATTAGTAGGGGCATCTGCATCATGAAACATGGGCATCAATCCAAGTCATTTACATTTGCATTAAAGACATTTGCACCAGTTTAAGTCATTTCGTGTCTTATTCAACACCTGCATCTGCATCAAAAAGCATTCGCATCTTCTCAAAATCGTTAGGGTAATTTTCAACAATTCTTCAAAGAACATTTTTAAGACCTCCGGGCATAATTTTTCAAATCACAGGTAAGACCTCCGGGCAATATCTTTAAGACCTCCGGGCAACATCTTTAAGACCTCCGGGCATAACTTTTTTCAGGGGTAAGGCCTCCGGGCACTATTCTTAAGACCTCCGGGCATCATTTTTAAAGTCGCATACAGCGCATTTTTTCCAAATTATGGGTAAGGCCTCCGGGCACCATTCTTAAGACCTCCGGGCATCATTTTTAAAGTCGCATACAGCGCATTTCTTCCAAATCACGGGTAAGGCCTCCGGGCACCATTCTTAAGACCTCCGGGCATCATTTTTAAAGTCGCATACAGCGCATTTCTTCCAAATTATGGGTAAGGCCCCCGGGCACCATTCTTAAGACCTCCGGGCATCATTTTTAAAGTCGCATACAGCGCATTTCTTCCAAATTATGGGTAAGGCCTCCGGGCACCATTCTTAAGACCTCCGGGCATCATTTTTAAAGTCGCATACAGCGCATTTCTTCCAAATCACGGGTAAGGCCTCCGGGCACCATTCTTAAGACCTCCGGGCATCATTTTTAAAGTCGCGTACAGCGCATTTCTTCCAAATTATGGGCAAGGCCTCCGGGTACCATTCTTAAGACCTCCGGGCATCATTTTTAAAGTCGCATACAGCGCATTTCTTCCAAATTATGGGTAAGGCCTCCGGGCACCATTCTTAAGACCTCCGGGCATCATTTTTAAAGTCGCATACAGCGCATTTCTTCCAAATCACGGGTAAGGCCTCCGGGCACCATTCTTAAAACCTCCGGGCATCATTTTTAAAGTCGCATACAGCGCATTTTTTTCAAATCACAGGTAAGACCTCCGGGCACCAATTTTTATGACCTCCGGGCACCAATTTTTAAGACCTCTGGGCATAATTTTTCAAATCACAGGTAAGACCTCCGGGCAACATCTTTAAGACCTCCGGGCATAACTTTTTTCAGGGGTAAGACCTCCGGGCACCAATTTTTAAGACCTCCGGGCACCATTTTAAGACCTTCGGGCACCAATTTTAAAGCCCTTCGAGCATAAATTTTTCTTTTGAAATCGAATTCATTCCCTTAAGACGAATCGAGCCTTGTTTAGGCAGGGAATTCAATTTAAGGACAAAATCTTCAATTTATTGTTTTTAAAAAAAAAATGAAAAAAGAGAAAATAAAAAAAAATAAAAAAATAAAAAAAATAAAAAAAATAAAAAAAAGGAAAAAAGAAAAAAGAAAAAAAGAAGAAAGAAGAAAAAAATGAAAAAAATGAAAAATAGAAAATGAAAAAAATTAAAATGAAAAAGAAACCCCTTTCCCTTTCCTTCACATGTGATGTCACTGACCGTACAAAATTAGTGTCGGTTTATCTTTGCCTGATTCCTGATTCTCAGCAATAGCCAAAGAGGGGCAGCTGTAGACACCTAATTTTGTCCGGACCACTAAACAGGTATGTTTTCTTCCCATATTGATGTTCCCAAGTGTAAAAAGACTGTTTTCATCCTGCAGGTGGTACTCCGAGACTTAGTTTAAGAGGGCGAGCACAAAAAGTCAAACTTGAAAAAAAGTCAACCCCGAAAAAGTCAACCCCAGAAAGTCAACTACTGAAAAAGTCAACCCACTTTCAAAATCAAGATTTTAAGTTCAATTGAAAAATGGCGAAAGAATTTTGATAATCCGAGGTCTACATTGAAAGATATGGAGTTCGGAAGTTGGGATTTGGAGATTCAGTAGAAAAGAAACCCTAATCCGAGAAATTTGGGGAAAAGTGCTTAAACGATCAAACTGGTCGAAATTGAAGGTTCCAAATGAAAGATAAGCACTGACTACGGGTAATGGAGAAGTCACTTGCAAGAAAAACCGAAAAAAAGTCAATCCGGGAGAAAACCGAGAATTAGGGTTTTTAGTGGATTTCGGTGAAATCGGGAAGAATCACAGAAATGGCCCGACTTGGTAAGACCAAAGCCCCCAATGGATGAGGAATGATTAAAAAGGATGGCCCAAGGCTCAGATTGAAGAAAATCTGAAAATCGGACTTGTTTTGAGCAAAACCGGGTTTCGGAGGTTAAAGGGTAAAATTGGAAAAATTTGGGAAAAATAGCAAATGGACTCCGAAAATTATGGAAAATTTGTCAATCTCATTCTTAAATCATTTGAAAGAGATTGGAGAAAGAAAATCTTGATTCCGAGTTCGTTTGCAAAGTGGCCAAATCCCGGGCTTCTTATGCAGTAATTCAAAAAGATAAATCCCGGAAAAATAGCAAATGGACTCCAAAAATTCTGAAATTTGGCAAATCTCATTTTTAAATTATTTGGAAGAGATTGGCGAAAGAAAATCTTGATTCCGAGTTCGTTTGCAAAATGGCCAAATCCCGGGCCTCCTATGCAGTAATTCAAGCCGATAAATCCCAAAAAAATACCAAATGAGCTCCAAAAATTATGAAAACTTCCAGATCACACTTTTTAATTATTTTGAAGAGATTGGTGAAGAAAAATCTTGATTTGGAGCTCGTTTAAAAAATGGTAAAATGTAGGGGCATAAAAGGGCATTTTTGGGAAGAAAAAATCCAAATAAATAGCAAACGGACTCGGATAATTTTGAAAACTTCCAGAACTCAATATTTTATTATTTTGGAAGTATTAAAAAAAGAAAAATTGAATTTGGAGTCCGTTTGATATTTATTTGCATCCGGGGGGCAAAATGGTCATTTCACCCAAGCAACCGAAAAGGGCTTTTTTGGCCCTTCAAAAAAATCAGAGTTGGGCTGGAAAAGAGAAGTGCTGGCATGCCCAAGCCCAAAGAAAGGAGGAAGCTTCTAATTTTTTTTTTTTTAATCAAGTGGTTAAAAATCAAGAGTTAGTTAACCATTCTCTTTGATCAAGCCATGGTGATTAAACCACATAGGTTAAGAAAGATGTCAACATTATTTTTGCATAGCTGTAATTTGAGAGGGCTGAGATGCTAATCTAAAGGTGGTAATTTCATGACTTTTCATCTTGAATTATTGGCCATTTGATGGAAATTAGGTTACACAAAAATGACAACATCTTGGAGGCTATATAACCATGCATTAAGGCTAGCCCTAAGGGGGAGGAGGCAGATTTTTTTTTTTCTTTTCCATTTTGGCTGATTTCTCTTAGTTTTTCTTAGTTTTTATTTTCTTGGTTGAGAGCAAAAAAAGAAAAGTTTAGAAAAAAAGGAAAGTTTGAAGAGAAAAGCTTGAAATATTAGCTTCTTGAGGTTGCTCTTGAGCACCAACTCTTGCACTTTCATTTTCTATTCTTATTTTTTGCTATTTTAATCTATACTTGGTGAGTTTTCATTTTAAAATAATGTTTCTTGTTCTTCCTTCATTTCCTTTCTTAAGTATATTTTTCTTACATTTTGTTTTTACAATAAACTCACCATGGCCAAATGGCCTACATTATTTATTTTAAGTTGTTGTTTTTGATTCATTTTACCATATTGTTTATGCTATTTTCTTTATTTTTGATGTTTTAAATATTATGTTATTTCATGTTCTTAAGTTATATTTAATTTGGTTGCTTTGTTTGTTTCCATTTATGTCTTAGATATCATGTTTTTGCATTTTTAATTTTCTGTTTTCATGTTGTTTAAATTTGAGCATGTTTTAGAGTTAGCATATTAAGTGTTTGTGAAAATGCTTGTGTGATTCTTTGCATGATTCTTGTTTTATATCTTAGTGAGCATGTTTTAGATTTGGTATATTAGGTGTTTGTGAAAATGCTTGTGTGATTTTTGTGTTATGACTTAGTTTTTCATGCTAGCATACCAAGTGTTTGTGAAAATGCCATGCTTGTTGGAGCTTGGGGCCATTTTGCTACTCCATGGGTTTTGCATTGTGTGTTGTATTTTTGTCATGCTAGTTGTTAGGTTTTTGCATTTGCATGATATTTGGTTGGATTTTTGAATTAAGCATGCCTTGTGTTTGTGAAAATGCCATGCATGTCTTAGGTCTAGGTTACATTAAATGCCATGCAAGTTCATGTTAGGTCTAGGCCATATTATTTATGTCATGCATTTTCCTTACATTTAGGTTTAGATCCATGCATTTCATACATTATGTTTGCTGCATTGTTTCATGCATTTCATGTTCATACCACTTGAATAATGACTTGAGCCAATTGATGGTTCAAAGTCATGCTCTCTTGAGCACACTTGTGGAAAATTAAGTTTGTCAAGTTGATTATTCTACATTTGTGATTTTTTTTACTTAATCATTTTTTATCTAACTTTCAAAAAGTCCTAGCTACTGCTTTCAAGTCATTTTATGAGTTTCAAATATTTTTACTTTGATTTTTAAATGATTTTATCAAAGACAAAAAAATGTGCTGGCAAAGCAGTTTTTTTCTCCTCCAAAAACTCGTACATCTCTGATTTTTATGGGAATTCATCTTTGATCAGAAAATTAAGCCGATTTTTTATCGTGTAGTTTTACATGTCCTGAGTCTCCAGTAATTTTTTTCAGAATTTTTGGAATTTTTAGAAATAGGGTAAAAAATCGTGGATTAAAACTGGACAGTGGAGTCAAAATTGAATTTAAAGAAAAACAAAGCAGTTTTTTCTCCTCCAAAAACTCGTACATCTCTGATTTTTCTGGGAATTCATTTTTGATCAGAAAATTAAGCCGATTTTTTATCGTGTAGTTTTACATGTCCTGAGTCTCCAGTAATTTTTTCAGAATTTGTGGAATTTTTAAAAATAGGGTAAAAAATCGTGGATTAAAACTGGACAGTGGAGTCAGAATTGAATTTAAAGAAAAACAAAGCAGTTTTTTTCTCCTCCAAAAACTCATGTATCTCTGATTTTTCTGGGAATTCATCTTTGATTCGAAAATTAAGCCGATTTTTTCTCGTATAGTTTTACATGTCCTGAGTCTCCAGTATTTTTTTCAGAATTTTTGGAATTTTAAAAAATAGGGTAAAAAATCGTGGATTAAAACTGGACAGTGGAGTCAGAATTGAATTTAAAGAGAAACCATTTTTCTGTTTTGGTTAATTTACTTAGAGTGGGCTGATTAGGAGGGTTAGCTACTGACTTAGGGTAGTTTCTAAGCCTTTTTAAACTCTAAAAATGGTTTTTCAAGTCTCGGGTTAAGGGTAGTCAAGTCCGGATTTTTAAACTTAGGAAATTAGAGCCATTTAAAAAAATTTTAGCCCAGTTTTTATTCAAGCTTCTCAAAATTGTTTTCAAACAATCACAAAGTATTTTGGTTTTAGAATATTTAATTTGACATATTTTCCTAAGGTAGCCGGATATCTTTTTAGATATACGGATTTCCTTAATAAAAGGAAAAAAATACATTTCATGCATTGCATTTTTATTTTCATGCATATTATATGATAGCATTATTTTATTCCATGTCATTTAAATTATATGCCATACCATTCATATTTGTCATGTCATTTAGGTTGCATTATATTATTTAGACTGTACTATGTCATTTTATTTATGTCATGCATATACATATTCATTTCTTTTAAATGTTTCCAAAAAAAGATAATGGTTTTCAATAAAAAAAATATAAAGATATTCCCGAGTTAAAATAATTCATGAGTTCTCTACCGGGTTTGCTGGAGGGAATATCATCAATTATCATTAATAAAGGAATATATTTCTTTCAAAAAAGAGAATGATTCGGAAAGTTTTCCAAAACTAATAAAAATTTCTATATTTTGCCACGTTTGTTGGGGAATATAGGAAAATTTTGAATTTATAAATTCCGGATCATTTTCAATAAAAAAATGGAATTATTTTTCTTTAAATTGGGAATTAACTTGAAATACTAAATTTAAAACCAACTTTTTACCGAGACTTGAGATAACACACGATTAATAAGGTACCGACTTATACGGGCGTTGTGGGGGTGCTAATCCTTCCCCACACGTAACCGACTCCCGAACCCGTTTCTTTGATTTCTCTGGTTTTAACGCAGACTTGAAATTGGTTTTAAAAATATTTTAATTAATTTTTAAAATATTTTTATAAAACCGGTTTTAATAGGTGGCCGATCACACCTAGCTAAAAAAGATTGGTGGCGACTCCATGTCTTTTTTAAGGTCATTTTCAAAACCTTCATTTTTCTAGAGGAATTAAGTCGACTTTTCCTCGTTTTTTTTAAATGTCACGCTTAACGAATAATAAAGTCTTGCGATGAGACTCGTCGTTTTTTTTTCTTAGGTTGCGACAAATGCAATGTTATTATTATAAATAGCATATGAATTAATTTTAAAAAATATTTAAGACATTCGTTAATAATTTTTTTTTATTAAATAATAAATTTAAAAATCAAATCGAAAAGTTTACTATAGTTTCGGATGCAAATGTTTAATTAACTCTCTTGAAATTGTAACTCGGTACCTTAGAAAAAAATACAAGTTGCATCCTCAAACTTTCAATGATTTGTTGTTCGGAGAAAATGAATTATTTTCTATGCAACTATTTTAAATTTTAGAAATAGAGTTAGAGGTTTGATATATGTTTCATTAGATTATATTTAAAGAATTATTAAATAAAAATTATACTTGATTAGATAATTTTTCATAAATTAATATAATAATATTTTTATATTATTTGTGTCAATTTGAAATATTTCACTCTTAGTGTATAGAATAATAATTTCAATTTTCTCATCTTAACCTTATATTATTTATTTATTTATTTATTTACTTAAGAGTATAAGAATAATGTTTTTTTTTTTTTTTTTTTGGCGAGAATGTCGAGATTATTCATTGATAGGTTTGAAAATCAAATATTTATTCATCTAGGACTTGAATCTTTAATTTTGGTCACAAAACTAAGACCGGACTTCTAGCCAACAAATGAACGTTAGGACTTGGACTTAAAACATCATTGTATGTTTATCTTATAGGTGTTTATGTTCGGATCGGTCTAAGTATGATATCAATATTACATATAAGAATGACAAAATTTAATCCAACCGATGGATTTTGCACCGATCCGTTCCAGATAGAGAGAATTTTTTTTTTGAAGAGTGGAGGCAGGGTGGAGCGAGGCGGTTTTGGTAAATGCTTACTCCGCTACGCTCCACGCTAACTTTTGAAGTTACTATCTTACCCCTTAAAATATTTTATATTTTTCTTATATTTTTAGTATATATTAGATTATATATACTAAAATCATATATATACTAAAATTATATATATATACTTTTAGTATATATATGTATATTATATATATTAATGAATTTTATATACTAAAATTATGTTCATAAATAAATTATAATATAATTTTTTAAAAATATTAAGTTAAAAATAATTAATAAAAATTGAGGTGTTGCGAAGTGGAGTACAGTGGAGCGGTTATGGATGTAACTGACATCCATGGAGGTGGATGTTTTCAACATCCATGCAAGAGTGGGGTGAGGTGGATAAGGCAATCCCCTCCCCCACCCCGCTCCTTTGCCATCCCTAATCATATATATTTATCCAAGTTCGACATGACCTAAAATATGGGTTTCAAATTCTACCCAAACCTGTCCATATTTGTAAATGGATATTCCAAACCCATTTAGATCCGCCCATATTATTTTTTTTCTAATTTTTTTAAGCAAATATGTTATTTTTTATTTAAATTTTAGTAATTTTATCTTTTTTTTCTTTTATTAAGTTCTAAAACATGGATAACTTAATATATTTTTAAATATTTACACTATAATATTATATATATTTTATATGGTATAAATTACATAATATATATAAAAATAAAAATAATATATCATATATCATATAAATAAAAAATAGGTCGGGCTCGAGTCTTGATTGTTTGAGTCAAGACCTAACCCATTTTCTAAACGGACCATATTTTTTTCCCCAAGCTTATATTTCGAGCCAGATATTTTTAATCCAAACTCTCTCAAATATCGAGCAGGCCTTCGGATTAGGATGGATAAGCTGACACTTGAATAAGTCTAGTTCAGCCCCAATAATATAAGGGTAGAACAATTATTAAATAATCAAAGGTTAAATTGGTAAGGACTCAGATTCTCAATTCAATCATTTTGGTCGGTTCAATCGATCCAATCGATCGATTCATTTGAGAATAGATTTTGATATTAAATACATCATTGTGATACTAAATATAATAAATATTTAATAAAAATATGCATTTAACTTATGGTATGATATTAATATAAAACTAAAATGCTAAAGATTCAAAACTTATCACTTACAAAAAAAAATGAGTAAAAAATAATAAAATAAATCTAAAATTGATTTTTATTAGTTTGATATGATTTTAATAGTTTTTGTTTTTGTCAATTCAACCGATTTTTTAGTGGTACGTTAGAAAGGTGGTTTTATATTACTTATTGAACTGAACAAGCTTTCGATTTTCGGTTAAACCAATTCAATCAATTAATTCGGTCTGATTTTTTATCAGCGGGTAGAGTTGATGGCTTTCTCTCTCTTTTTATTATTTTTATTTTAGAAGGGAAGGTTTGCTAATTGCTAACTTAAAAACACCTCTATCCTAAAAAAAACTTAACAATACTTAGCAATGAATCATTTTTCAGAATTAAGGTAAATTTGTCACTATATTTTATCTCAATATTAAAAATTTTTATTGAATTTTTATTTGATTGAAATTTTCCATTAAATTTTGATTTTTTATTGAATTTTACCTATCAACTTTGATTTTGGATGAATTAAAGAGTAGACTTAACAAAAAAAATTCCTCCAAAAAAATTCCTTTTAATAATTAATAATAAAAAATTAACATGAAATTTTATTTTATAAAAAATTAAAGTTTAATTTTTTCTTGCTTTTTTTTTTTTTTTTTTAATTCAAGTTGCTGGTAACTGATGATTACATTGATTAATAGTGATATTCTAAACCCAAATTTGACCACTAGACACCAAACCTGCCATATCATGTCTTTTTTAAATTATTTTTTTCATGTTGATATTTTTTTTCTTTATCATATATTTTTTTTAATTTTTAATTTAGATGAAACATTTTATATTTTTCTTCCTTGTCACATTATTGTTTTACAAACGAAATATTCTTTTGAATATTCTATTCATGTTCAAATTTATAAAAATATCACCATGGAAAACTGTTTTAAAAAATAACATTGTGAAAGGGATAGGTTGATTTTATGCTGGCATTCAAATTTGACCTTACAATATCACTATTAACTAATGTCCTCATCGACTACCAATTGCTTAAAGAATAAAAGAAGGGAAAATTGAATTTTAAATTTTTTATAAAATAATATTTCTATGTTATTTTTTATTTTTTAATATTTTTCATTAATTAATTTATTATTGTTAATTATTGAAAAATGAATATTTTGAAGGAATATATATATATTTTTTAAATTCTATCTTATAATCAAAGTTTAGTGACAAAATTTAATGATAAAATTCAATCAAACAAATGTAAAATGATAAAATTCAATATCAAAATAATGTATAGTGAACAATTTGTCTTTAATTTCCTTTTTTTTTCCCGAAAGTTTGAACCTCTCTTTGGTTTCACAATTTAAAATTTTAATTTCAACAACATAGGTTTGAACCTATCTTTGGTTTTATAATTGAAAATTTTAAATAGGGTAAAATATTAAGTATAATGAAAATTTAGACTTTTAAAATATTCTTTAGATATTTAAATTATAGTATTTCACTTAGTTGTTATGTTTACTATTTCAACTTTTACTTTGGAAAGTAAAAAAAAAAAAGCATTTTGATACAAAAATAAATAATATTTTTAAAAAATTAAAAAAATTAACTTTCAAACCATTTTATTTGAATTGACCTAACAAATCAAATGCATTGCCTTTTCATTTTGACTATTTAAGCTTTTTTTTTTTTAACATAAAGAGAAGAGACCCGTTAGATTTTGAATTTTATATTGAGTTGAGATATAAAGTTTTCTCATCTACAAATTATCAATTTTACCTCATTTTCAAGATTTAAATTCAGATGTAAAAAAAAAAAAAAATTAACTATTAAACTCTGTGTTTGGATATGCCCATTCAAACAAATTGACTACTTATGTATATAATACTTACCTTTCAATAAGATACAAATAGTGTGACAAAATTGAATCATATTTAACTGAGTTGTTTTATTTTTAAGTCCAAAAAGTATTGTAGCTGTATGTGTTGTCTCTCTCTCTTTGCACATATATAAATAAAATGTTGTTAATTAAGGGTCTACTTACTTGAAAGGATAGAAAAATATAAGGATGTAAAATTTGTTAATGTAATGGTTAAGTTATAAAGTAGGAATGTGGTTATGAATTTTAACAACTACATTAATAAGTTTTTCATCTTTATTTTTTTCATCCTTCCTATCAAGTATTAGCTCACTGCTATGATTAAATCAAGAGAAGATGAATTGATTTCTTAAAAATTAATGTAAAATTAAAGTATAAATATAGATATTTAAAAATTAAACAATTAAAGTAAAAGATAGGATAATAGAGCAATTAAGATTGAAGGGAAAGAAAAGCAAACATGAAACATAATCGATTATAGAGGTTCGACCCTTCTCCTCAAAGTGTCTACGTTCTCTCCCTTAATCTTTCTTATCAAGAAGTTCTCAATTCACTATTTTTGAATTGACACCTTTTTTTAGGACAAAGTATAATATTTAACTCCCATCTTTTCCTTAAACTTAGATAGAACCTTCGACCCCTTACTTTTTCTAGGCTAAATTAGCAACTTTCAAGGCTTAGATAGTAACCTCCCATTTTTACATAAAGAAATTTTTACAAACAAGAGAAACCTTTAATAATCTAGGTGTTTGCAAGGTTTAGTACAAGATAGATAGGCTATACAATGATAATTTGTCAAAGTAATACTAAGAATAGAAAGAATTAGGCTTAGAACATTAAAGAACTTTTGTAAGCTTGAGAGAGATGAAATTTTGGCTTTTGATCTTTCCCTCTTGGTGTCTCTTATTCTTGGAAGTGTTGAAAAGTCCTTTTTATAACTTGATTATGAATTATAACCATTGGGAATGAACTGGAGTGGAAAAGAGCTGTTGAGACCAAGGTAGTCAGTACCGTACCGGTGGGCGTACCGTTTTTGTTCTGGTACTGGTACGTACCTGTACCGGTGTGTTTCGACGTACCGTTTCGGGTTTACCGGCATTTTTTAAATATTTTTTCATATTTCTATATATATAGCCTATTTTCAAGTTTTTTAATAAAAATATATTATATACACATACAAATATACATCCATTACATGTATATATATGTTTTATACAAATACAAAACTTAAATATTTAATATCTAAAATTTTTAAATATCAAATAGGTAAAATAAATATTAAAATATTAAAAAAATATAGTAAATTATTATTAATTATTTTCAATAACCTAATTTAATGAACATATATATATTTTAAATATAATTATGAGAAAAAATGATCATGACATAAAAAATATTAAAATTGGTTTAAAAATTCAAATAAATGAAATTTTAAATTAAAAAAATCAAAATCTTGTACCAACCGGTACGGACCGGTACGTATCGGTATTACCGGTATTGAGCGGTATAGGTACAGGCCGGTACGACCGATACGGGCTGGTACCAAAACCAGAACGGAGCAACACTTGTACCGTTTCGGTTTACCGTAATAACGGTACGTATCGGCCGATACGGTCGGTACCAATAACCCTGGTTGAGACTTTAAAAATTACCCTGCACTTTAGGGATCTATTACATGCATATGGGGATCAATTCTTTGATGCTAAAATTTAAAAATATGTTTGTTAGGCACCTAAGGATCGATCCTTGCATGAAAGGAGTCGGTCCTCTATCATTCTAAAAAGTTGATTTAGGTACTGTTTTGAGGGAATCGATCCTTAAGGGTGTGGGATCGATCATAGCCAAAAATTCACTAAGGAATCGATCCTTTACTGTCTTGGATAGTTCATTTTTCAAAAAGGGATCGATCCTATAAAGGGAAGGGATCGATCTTTGCTAAAGTTTCAAAGTGCGGATTGATCCTCTGGGTTTGGGGATAATTGACCTTGAAAAATGATAAATTTTCTCAAAAATGATTTTACCACAATTAAACATTCAAACACATGTATTTTTGAGAAAAATAAAAAGTCTAAAGTATTTTAGCATTCTTTAAAATATTTTCATATTCAAGAGAAAAATACTAAATTAAGGAAAATTTTGTATTTCAAAAGTGTTTATCAAACTAATTAAACTTAAAATTTTATCATTATAAATTAAAATCAATTCAAAACTAACACCTAGCAAAACCTTACACTGTCCAAATAATTTGAGAAGATTTCTTGAAGTAACATGACAGAGTTTAATTATTTATTTACAAGAAGATACTAATTGGTGGGTCTTGTTTCTTATATTTTTCTTTGTCCCAACATGCATCTATATATTATGATGCTTTACCTTTAACTCTGATGAAAAGAAAGTGGCGTAACTATAGTAGCATCATGAATTGGCAAATCAATGGATTGGATAACCTTCCAAATCCAATTCCAATTCCAATTCCAAATCTACCAAATCTACATACTATGTCTAGTGTGTTTTTTAGTACCGAATATTATTGGACACGATATAAAAATACGATACATTTAATAAACATAAAATAATATAATAAACACAACATGTTTAATACATATATCATATTTTTGTTGAATATTTTGACATATTTAATAATTTATATTGTGTTTATGTTTACACGACTAACAAAAAAAATACGAAACACGACAAGTATACATGAACTGTCAGGTTTAGATCTAACAAACTACTTGTACTTAATGGTTACAATCTTATTATATCAAACAAATAATTAAATATTTTTAATTGATTTAAAATTTGACATGTATGATCTAGTGAATAAAGTATGAAATTCGATTGTTATATTAACAGAATATAAATTATATAAAAAGATATAAAAAAATATAATATTTGTAGACACCTATTTTTGTCCGGACCACTAAAACATGTATGTTTTCTTCCTAAATTGATGTCTCAGAATGTAAAAAGACTTTTTTTCATCCTGCAGGTGGTATTCCGGGACTTAGTCTAAGACGACGAGCATAAAAAGTCAAACTTGAAAAAGTCAACCTCAAAAAGTCAACCAACCAACTTTCAAAATAAAGATTTGAAGTTCAATTGAAAAATGGCGAAAGAATTTTGATAATCCGAGGTCTACATAGAAAGGATATGGAGTTTGGAAGTTGGGTTATAGAGATTCAGTAGAAAGGAAACCCTAATCCTGAAAATTTGGGGAAAAACTTAAACGATCGAATTGGTCGAAATTGAAGGTTCCAAATGAAAGATAAGCACTGACTACAGGTAATGGAAAAGCCACTTGAAAGAAAAACTGAAAGAAAAGTCAATCCGGAAGAAAACCGAGAATTAAGGTTTTTGGTGGATTCGGTGAAATTGGGAAGAATTACAGAAATGGCCCGACTCGGTAGGACTAAAGCCCCTAATCAATAAGGAGTGATTAAAAAAGGATAGCCCAAGTCTCATTTTGAAAAAAATCTGAAAATCGGACTTGTTTTGAGCAAAACTGGGTTTCGGAGGTAAAAGGGCAAAATTGGAAAATTTGGAAAAAATAGCAAATGAACTCCAAAAATTCTGAAAAATTGCAAATCTCATTATTAAATCAAATTGAAGAGATTGGCGAAAGAAAATCTTGATTCGGAGTTCGTTTGCAAAATGGCCAAATCCCGGGTCTCCTATGCAGAAATTCAAGAAGATAAATCCCGAAAAAATAGAAAATGAACTCCAAAAATTCTGAAAATTTGTAAATATCATTTTTAAATTATTTGGAAGAGATTGGAGAAAGAAAATCTTGATTTGGAGTTCGTTTGCGAAATGGCCAAATCCCGGGCCCCTTATGCAGTAATTCAAGCAGATAAATTCTGAAAAAATACCAAATGAGTTCCAAAAATTATGAAAACTTTCAGATCACACTTTTAAATTATTTGGAAGATATTGGTGAAGAAAAATTTGGATTTGGATCTCGTTTAAAAAATGGTAAAGTTTGGGGGCATAGAATGGCAATTTTGGAAGAAAAAATCCAAATAAATAGCAAATGAACTCGAAATTTTTTGAAAACTTCCAGAATTCCATTTTTTATTATTTTTAAAGTATTGAAAAAATAAAATTTGAATTTGGAGTCCATTTCCATTTATTTATGTTCGGAGGGCAAAAAGATCATTTTACCCAAGAAATCGAAAAAGGCTTTTCTTGCCTTTTAAAAAAAATGAAACATGCCTGGAAGAAGGGGGGTTAGCCGGCCAAGGCCCAAGGATAGCTAGATAGTTTCTGATTTTTTAATCAAAAGGCCAACAATGAACAGGAAGTTAGTTATTTTTTTATCAAGCCTTTGCAAATAAGCCACATGGACCAATGCATGAAGAAGGAGAGTGTCAACATAATGGTTTAAGATTATTGAACAGCTGTAATTGTGGATAGCAGATGGCCTAATCTAAGGGTGATAATTTCATGTTTTAAACATCTTGGATCAATAGCTTTTGGATGAATTTTGGTTGGAAAAAAAAATGAAAACACTCTAGCTACTAATGAGGCCATTCAGCCACACTACAAGGGAGGGGTTTTCTTTTCATTTTGGAGTTTCACTCTCTATTCTCTCTTGGTTTTGGCTGATTTTCTCTCCATTGTTGAAAAGCAAAAAGAAAAGTTTAGAAAAGAAAAGAAAGTTAGAAGAGAAAAAGCTTGAAAGATAGCTTCTAGAGGTTGCTTTAAGCACCATACTCGTGCACTTTCTTTGATTTTCCATTCTTGATTTGTTGTTTTGATCACTATTTTGGTGAGTTTCTTTTGATTTTTCTTTTAAAATAAGTGTTTTTAATGTTCTTCTTTAAGTTCCTACTTGATTCTTTCTTGTAAAAAGCTCTTGAATTTTTTTTTTCCTTTGTTTTTGGAGATGGCCGAATGGCCTAGTTTTTGAGGGTTGCTGTTTGCATTTTTATTTTCATGTTATTCTTGATATTTAATAAGTTTTGATGCTTTAATCTTCTTCTAATACATAAACTTGAAGCTTGTTTTAATGTGATTGCTTGCTTATTTCCATTTTTGAGTCTATTATCATGTTTATTTTACTTTTCTTGCATTTTTTATTTTCTATTTTCAAAATGTTTAAGTTTGTTTATGTTTTATATTTTGTAATCCATGTGTTTGTGAAAATGTTTGTTGGTTTTCATGCCTTTACTTTATATTTGCATGATTTGAGTGTTATTCTTTAGCTAAGCATGTTAGTATATCATGTGTTTGTGAAAATGCCATGCTCATTTTAAACATGAAGACATTCGGCCACTCTCATATTGTATGATTTGTGTGTGCATTTTTGTTATGTTAGTTGATAGGTTTGCATTTTCATGATGTTTGGTTGAGTATTTTGTTTAAGCATACCCTGTGTTTGTGTTATTGCCATTCATATTTTAGGTTTAGGATTGATTTGTTTTACCATGCATATTCATGCATTTTAGACATGGGTTGCATTAAATGTCATGCAAGTTCATTTAGGTCTAGGTCATTTTATTGATGCCATGTATTTTTCATGTCATTTAGGTTTTAAATCATGCATTTTATACATCATATTTGCTGTATTTTTCATACATTTCATGTCCTTTCCACTTGATTTATGACTTAGGCCAATCAATGGTTCAAAGCCATGCTCTCTTGAGCATACTTGTGAAAAATTAAAGAGTTGTCAAATTGATTATTCTACCTTTGTGATTTTTTTTTACTTAGCCAATTTTTTGCCTAACTTTTCAAAAGTGTTAGCTACTGTTTGTGAGTCATTTAGAGAGTCTTTACTATTTTTACTTTGATTTTTAAATGATTTTATCAAAGGCAAAAAAATGTGTTTTGACAAAACAGTTTTTTACCCAATACTCGTACTTTCTTGATTTTTATGGGCAGTCATCTTTTATCAGAAAATTAAGCCGATTTTTCCCCATGTAGTTTTACATGTTCTGAGTCTCCAGTATTTTTTTTAGATTTTTTTGAATTTTTAAAAAGGGTAAAAATCGTGCTTTAAAATTGGACAGTGGAGTCAGAATTGAATTTGAAGGAAAATCATTTTTCTGTTTTGGTTAAGTTACCTGAAAGAGGCTGATTAGGAAGTTTAGGTACTAACTTAGGGTAGTTTCTAAACCTTTTTAAACTCTAAAAATGATTTTTTAAGTCTCGGGTTAAGGGTGGTCAAGTCCGGGATTTTTAAACTTAGGAAATTAGAGCCATTTAAAAAAGGGTTTAGCTAAGTTTTTATTTTTAATCTAAGCTTTTCAAAATTGTTTTCAAACAATCACAAAATATTTTGGTTTTAGAATATTTAATTTGATATGTTTTCCTAAGGTAGCCAGATATCTTTTTAGATATACAGATTTCCTTAATTAAAGGAAAAAATACACTTTCATACATTGCATTTTCCATATTCATGCATTTTATATAATATGTGATTTTTGCTATGATAATTTCTATGATATTGTTATTATTTTGATTTATATTTTTGATGTTATATTGTTTATTATATGGTTTTGAATATTTCATGATATCCTATTTTTTTTATTTAGTTATTTTTATCATATTATTTAGCATATACTATGTTCATGCATTATTATTTTCATTTTTATTTTCATGCATATTATATGATAGCATTATTTTATATTTTATGTCATTTAGATTATATGCCATATCATTTATATTTGTCATGTCATTCAAATTATTTCATTTCATATAGAATATATTATGTTACCTAGGTCATTTCATTTCATTTAGATTATATTATGTCACTTAGGATATTTTATTTTATTTAGAATATATCATATGACTTAGGATATTACATTTCATATAGAATATATCATGTTACCTAGGTCATTTCATTTCATTTAGAGTATATCATATAACTTAGGATATTTCATTTCATTTAGAATATGCTAAGACATTTAAATGATATCATACCATTTAGGTTGCATTATATTATTTAGACTTTGCTATGTCATTTTATTTATGTCATACATATTCATATTTTTTAAAATATCTTCAAAAATGTAATGATTTTCAATAAAATAAAGATATTTTCGAGTTAAAATAATTCATGAGTTCTCTGACGGGTTTGCTAGGGAGGATATCATCAATTATTATTAATAACGGAATATCTTATTTAAAATAAGAATGATTCGAAAAGTTTTTCAAACTAATAAATTTTTTTATATTTTGTCACGTTTGTTGGGGAATATAGGAAAATTTTGAATTTATAAATTTCAGATCATTTTCAATTAAAAGTGGAATTATTTTTCTTTAAACTGAGAATTAACTTGAAATACTAAATTTAAACCGACATTTTTACCGAGACTTGAGATAACACACGATTAATAAGGTACCATTTTATACGGGCGTTGTGGGGGTGCTAATCCTTCCCACACGTAACCGAGTCCCGAATCCGCTTTTTTGATTTCTCTGGTTTAAAACGAATACTTGAAATTGGTTTTAAAAATGTTTTAATTAATTTTAAAATATTTTATAAAACCGGTTTTAATAGGTGGCCGATCACACCTAGCTAAAAAAGATTGATGGCGACTCCATATCTTTTTCAAGATCATTTTCAAAACCTTCATTTTTCAAGAGAAATTAATTCGATTTTTCCTCGATCTTTTTTAATGTCATGCTTAATGAATAATAAAATCTTGCGATAAGACTTATTATTTTTTAGATTGCGATAATATTATTTTAATTTTATATTAATATAAGTGAATTTTTGACTATCTAAATATATTTATATATCCAAAAGCATCTAAAATATTAGCAATTTTAATTGAATTCCCTCTTTCTTTTGGAAGTTGTCCATAAAGTATATTCTACATCGTTTGGCAAATGGAATTATTCTGTTCTTTCCTCAAAAGCTTTTGCTCTGTACTTTATTTTGAGGAATTTCTTTTTCTTTTTAAAGAGCGAATTTTGTTTTGTTTTCTTTACTAACCAACCGTTTTCTCACTCTAAAATTCATCTACTAATTAACAACTCAGTTCCACTTTTTTTTTTTCTTCTTCTTAAATCCAGTGAAATTTATAAATTACTTTTGCAATATTAATAAATTTACATATGTTTGTAATCACTGATCTTTGTTTTAATGACATCAACCTTTAATGAAAGAGTTTTTTTTTAAGTAAATTTTTTAAAGAAAGGAAATTTAAATTTATTTTTGTAATTAGGGAATAAACTCAAATTTCATCAAGTCAAATACTTGTATATATTTTTCGTTTAAAGAGTTAAAAATACTTTCAAGTAATATAATTTTGTCTCATGATTTAACTATTTAATCAAGAAATGAAAGTTAGGCCAAGAAAATTGAGAGAAAAGAAATGCTCGTTGCAAAAATCGAATCACACCAAATTTGATCAGGTGATGATATAAGTGTTCTTTTTGCAATGCCCTCTTATTGTTTTGTATTATGCATTTGAAGATTCAATATCGATCACTCTAATCTATAAATCTATAAATCTATAAACACTATATTAAAGTTATCTCTTAAATGGGATAAACAATTGGCCTTCCAATTGAAGGCCAATTGGTTGCCGGCAAACTGTTTTTTTTTTTTTTATTATTAAAAAAAAAAAGAAAAAAAAGGAGTAAGAAAGGAAAAGAAAGAGTTAAGAAGAAAAAAAAATGATAAAATCTTATAATAATTCAAAGTTGGCCAATTGATATTATTTAAATAATTCAAAATTTTGTGTCACGTGTCATAAAAATAAGGTCATATTTGATTTAAACCCAAATATATTCAAACTCACATGGTTTTGGACCTCTTATGATTTGGGTTTCACATAATTTGGTAAATTTTAAGTTTTATTTATTTATTTTTTTCATTTAATTCTACATGCATATTTAAAATTTGTAAATTAAATACATGTTTTAATTATTTTAATTTGTGAAAATAAAAGCTAAAAAAATTTAAAATATAATTTTATAAGATTAGATAATTATAAATATAATTATTTTATTATATAATTATAATAGATTTTAAAATAAGTGAAAGCCTAACCAATTGCTAAATTTTTTAAAAACATTTTGCGGGCGTGTACTATAAGTGAAAGTAATTCCCATTTAATTGAAACACAATTGTTTGCCACGTGTGTGACAAACTTTCCATTTCCATTTATTTTTTTTTTACGAAGAAAGAAAAAATAAGAAAAGAAAGGAAAGAAGACGAAAAAAGAAAAAGGAGAGAAAAATAAATAAATTAAGACTTTTAAATGCAATTGTATTATATAATTTATAAATAAATAATTTTACATACACTACAATAGAGTAAGTCCTCAGTGCCGCCGATAAATTTTCCAACCTTTGAAACAAAAATGCCGCTAAATTAGCGGCGTTTGTAGGGTTATTTTTCGACGTTTATAAACACCAGCGTAGAATTGCAGCAGATGGTATTTGAGAACAAATTAGCGTCGTTTTCTGTTTACAAACGCCGCTAAAGTTATTTATTTAGCGGCATTTGTTTCAAGAAACGCCGCTAATTTTAAAATTTCGTTCTTTAATCGTCACAAATATAGCGGCGTTTGTGTTCTAAAAACGCCGCTAAATTTCAAAAAATTTAAAAAATATATATAATTTCTTTTATTTAAAAATTGTAATTAATAATATTATTCAATATATTTACATTATAATTTACAATCAACACATAACAGAAATATATTAAAATTTAATAGTATATTACAAAGTATCATTATACAACAATTCTATTAAAAAAGCACAAAATAATCAATATTTTATTTTATGTCTAAAAGGTAACCAAAATACAAATTAAGCAATCTTATGAAATAATAAAAAGTAAATTAAATAAGACAATGTAGTATCAATTTAATTTGTACCTGAAAATATATAACAATTGCAAGGTTCAAAACTTTTATTGCCAATCCTGCACTAACATACAAGTTATTACAATTTGTTCCAAATTTGTAAAACAACCAGTGATTAAAGTCAATGGAAAGCAAAAGTAAAAGAATTGACATCCGAGCTTCATCATCTCTTCAAAATGCCTCTTCCAATTCAACCTTCAGAACCTGAAAAAAGAGGCAAAAACTTAAATTAAAATCCTCAATTTACAAAATACAAAAACATAAAATTGTTACCTTCAAACGAGAATCTTCTAGGAATAGAAGGAGACAAATAAAATTTTGATGGAGAGAGAGAGGGAGATAGAGAAAAAGTGAGTTTTGTGTTTTGGATAAAGAGGAAGAGGGAGATTGTAGAAGAACAAAGAACAGTTTCCTCCAATCAGTAGCTGCCACATCAGCAGCAGGGTTAGATACAACGGATTCTGTTCTTTGTTCTTCTACATATGCTAAAGTTTGTGTTGAGATTGATGTGGCTCAAGAATTGCCCAATTCGATTGCAGTGGAGCTCAGAAATGGCTCAGTGATCCCTATCACAGTTGAGGCACCATGGATACCTCAGAAGTGTATTCACTGTGGTATTTTTGGTCACAATAACAAAAGTTGTCCTCGCCTGCCAAAGGAAGTTCCTACCAAAAAATGGATTCCTAAGCAGAAGACTCAGAATGAGCAGACCGAGGTGAGGATTCCTGATGAGCAGACGATTCCAAGGACCTCTGAAAAGCAGATAGAATTACCTGCTCAGGTCATCATAGAGCAATTGGAAAGGCCAGTTCCATCTAGGACAGAACGCGGTTCCACCTCAGACACAGGAGCTATGGGTTCAGACAACAGATTTGCAATATTGGAATCTGTTCCTGAAAATGAGAAGGATACTGGTAACACAGAGTCACTTATGGAGGATAGGAATGAAAGCCACTCTCATCAGGTTGTTTTTTCAGAAGAAACAAGAAAGCCTAGGGCTGCTGCAGCAGGGGTGGCAGATCTGATGAAGAATTTGAAGAGAAGGAAGGGGCCTATTGACAAGGGAAAGGCTCGAGGTAAGGCTTCTGCCTTGGGGAGTCACTCTCCAACTCTTCATTAATGAACATCCTTGTTTGGAATGTTAGAGGACTCAATTGTCCTCTAAGGCAGAAACATGTAGTCAGTAGAATTTCTAAGTTGCAGATTGATATTGTCTGTCTTATTGAGACTAGAGTAAAGTTACCTAAAGTGCAGAAGATTGTTGACATGCATTTTAAGGGATGGAATCTCCATCATAACTACTCTGAAGCTTCAAATGGAAGAATTTGGATCCTTAGTAAGGTTCACCTGGATGTTGATATGAAGGACTCAACAGAACAGTCCATCACATGCCAGATTAATCTGAACTCTCTGAGGTTTTATTTGTCTGCCATTTATGGAAGTAATGAAGGAAGCAGAAGGAAATTGCTTTGGTCACACTTGCATTCCCTCAGTGGAACTACTCAAGGTGCGCCATGGATTTTGGCAGGAGATTATAATGTGGTAGCTCATCCATCAGAAAGCTCATGCTTTAATGGATCCCAACACAGTACCTCAGATATGAAAGATTTCCAACTTTGCATTGAACATAATGCATTGATGGATCACCAATTTGTTGGTCCAATCTTTACCTGGTCAAATCATCAAGAAAATCATCTTGCCAAGAAGCTTGATAGGGTGATGATCAATGATCAATGGCTCATCTCTTTCCCACATTCCTATGTGGAATTTATTGCACCTGAAACCTCTGATCACTGTGCTGCACTAATCAAAACCAGCTTGGAGAATCACTCTCCTCCCAAACCATTCAAGTTTTTCAATTACTGGACTAGGGATGCAGAGTTCATGGATATAGTTGAGAGCTCATGGCAGGAACCTACCAGAGGCGATCCTATGTCCAATTTGCATATCAAATTGAAGAGAGTGAAGCAGAAGCTAAAGAATTTCAATTTCAAGAAGTATGGAGCTATTAATGAGAAGGTACAAGCCAAAAGAAGGGAATTAGCAGAACTGCAGATCCATCTACTAAGGAAGCCTGCAGATGTTGAACTGGCAGCAAAGAAAGATATCCTTTCCAGGGATTTCAATAATCTTCTCAAAGATGAGGAAAGCTTTTACAAGCAGAAATCCAGAATTCAATGGCTAAAGGAAGGAGACCAAAATACAGGCTTCTTCCATAGGATGGTAAGGGCAAAGTTGAGCAAAAATACCATACATTCTTTGACGGATGCACAAGGAAACAGACTTGAAAACTTTGATCAGATTGCTACAGAAGCAGTCTCCTACTTCCAGAACTTGTTGGGATCCAAAGACCATATGGTCAAGGGCTGTAATCAGGATTTGCTTGCTGAACTTCTTCAGACTTCTATCTCTGAAGAGCACCAAGCAGAACTGGTTAAAAGGGTAACTCCTGCAGAGATAAAAGAAGCAATGTTTTCGATTCATAGTGACAAGAGTCCAGGGCCAGATGGATTCACAGCTCACTTCTTCAAAACAGCTTGGCAAGTTGTTGGTGAGGATGTCACAGAGGCTGCAATGTTCTTTTTCAGGACAGGAGTGATGCACAAAGCCTTCAATTCAACTAGTGTGGCTCTCATTCCAAAATGCCCTAATCCAAGCACAATGAGAGATTTCAGACCAATTTCCTGTTGCACAGTCTTTTACAAATGCATTAGCAAGATTCTGACTAACAGACTCAAGAGCAGTCTTCCATTGGTGATCTGTCCCAATCAGAGTGCCTTCATTCCAGGCAGGAGTATCACAGACAATATCCTGCTTGCTCAGGAGTTAGTTAGAGGCTATGGTAGGAATACACTGTCCCCACGATGTGCCATAAAAGTGGATTTGCAAAAGGCATTTGATACTATCAGCTGGGATTTCATCTTTGCAGTCTTGAAGGCAATGCAGGTCCCTCAGCAGTTCATTGATTGGATTGACAATTGCATTTCCACCAGTTACTTCTCTATATCTGTCAATGGAGGACTTATGGGCTTCTTTAAGGGGGCAAGAGGAGTTAGGCAAGGTGATCCCCTTTCCCCCTACCTCTTTGTGATTGCTATCAATGTCCTGTCTAAGTTGCTGGACTCAGCAGCACAGTATGGGGTCTTCTCTTATCATCCAAAGTGCAAAAAGCTTCATTTAACTCATCTGAGTTTTGCTGATGATCTGCTAATCTTTGCCAAGGGTAATCTTGATTCAGTGAAGGGTATTCAGCTAGTGCTAAGTCAATTCTACACCTACTCAGGGCTCCAACTTAATAGCACCAAAAGTGAGTTCTTCTCCACAGGAATTGACAGAGAAGAATTAAGGCTAATCAGAGAGTCCACAGGGTTCAATACAGGCACACTGCCTGTCAGATACCTGGGGATTCCATTAGTCACTAGAAGATTAACTATGACGGACTGCGAGCCACTTTTGGAGAAGGTGACAGCAAGGGTTAGAGGATGGGCAACAAAGTTCTTGTCTTATGCTGGAAGGCTTCAGCTTATCCAATCAGTTCTGTTTCACCTGCAGAACTTCTGGTGCAGACATTTTGTTCTGCCCAAGCAGTGCATAAGGAAGTTGATGCAGCTATGTTCAAGCTTCTTATGGAAAGGGAAGGAAGGCCAAGCTAAGGGAGCTAAAGTTAGCTGGAAGTCTATTTGCTTGCCAAAATCAGAAGGGGGACTTGGTGTAAAGGACACTGTCACTTGGAATCAGGCATGTATTCTAAGAAATTTTTGGGCTGTACTGATTGACGCAGGCTCCCTATGGATAGCCTGGATCAAGACTTATGTGTTGAAGGATAGAGACCCATGGCACATCTCTATCCAGAGTGGGAGCAGTTGGAATTGGAGGAAGATCATGCAATTGAGAGAGGTGGCTGCCAGAATAGTTCTCACTACTGCTGATGGAAGCTGCAAATGGCCTTTTCCAGAGGGAAAGTACCAAGTGTCAGCAGTGTGGAACAAGATCAGACCTTCAGCTGGGAAAGTGGCTTGGAATAAGTTGGTATGGTGCAATTTTAATATTCCTAGGCATTCTATTCTCTTTTGGATGGCAATCCTCAATAGATTGGCCACAAAGGATAGGCTTATCTCCTGGGGAATGGCCGTGGATGATAAATGTTTGCTGTGCAAACAAGAGAGGGAAACCAGAGATCATCTATTCTTCACTTGCTCCTACTCGAAACAGATATGGCAGAGAGTGATGGTACTTTGTAGGTTAAAAAGGCAGGTTGCATGTTGGACTGTAGAGCTTCAATGGGCCTCTGTCAACCTCAGAGGTAAAGCTCTAATCACAACGATATTGAGGCTAGCTTGGAACGCAGTTATCTACCTAGTTTGGAAGGAAAGAAATAATCGTTTGTTCAACTCAACTGAGCAAAAGGAGGAGCATCTCACTGAGCAAGTGAGAGACATGATCTCGACCAGGTTAAGTGATCTTAGGAAGATTAAAAGAGATTCAGTTAATACGTTTTTATGTAATTCTTGGAGATTAAATGCAGACATGTTTGTCTAATGGCATTGGTTTTTCTGATTTGTTAAGCTAGGCTAAGCTAGCTTTGTAACATGTAGCAGCACTGCTGCTTTCTTGGATATATGAAAATATACTTATCCAAAAAAAAAAAGAGGAAGAGGGGTCGGTTGCTGATTATACTTTTAACAAATAGCGGCGTTTGTTTCGACAAACGTCGCTAATGTTCAACTTTTAGCGGCGTTTGTCCTAAAAACGCCGTTAAATCTATACATCTCTTTTATAAAAAAAGGGTAAATTTTGCCTCTTATTTTTTTTTTCAATATTTAGCGGCGTTTGTATATTAGAAACGCCGCTAAATTAAAATATTTAGCGGTGTTTGTATAAGAAACACCGCTGAATTAAAACATTTAAAAGCGTTTGTATTAGAAACGCCGTTGAATTAAAATATTTAGCAGCTTTTCTTATAACAAACGTCGCTAAATACAATAATAAAAACGTTGCGTTTCTTTTGATAGAAATGACGGGCAACTTTTTAGCTATAAAAAAAGAATCGCGTAATTTGAGAAACATTTAGCGGCGTTTTTGGTTCTAAACGCCGGTAAATTAAAACATTTAGCGGCGTTTCTTCTTCACAAACACCGCTAAATTAATTTTTAGTGGTGTTTGGGGTAGAAACGCCGCTCCCTTTACAAAAACACGATACCTGACTGCGTTTGTAAGTGAAACGCCGCCAGTAAAATGTCACTAAAATCCAAAATTGCTGTAGTAATATTTAGTTTTTATAATTAAAATAAATTATTATATTAATATTAAGGATACTTAATACTTGAATACTTAATACTTAATACTAAATTATAATTTTTTTGTTTTATTTTTTCTTCTTTTCCGCTTTTTCTTTTGAGAGTAGGTCAAGTACCTTTAGTTACTTAATTAGATTAAATATATTATTTTATGAAAACAATCCTTGACGTAGCGGAGATCTCATTCTAATTTCTAAACATAGTAACAACCGTTAGCAGTGGCAAAGTGAGGATTTCAAGTTATGGGAACTAATTAATGGTGTAATTAAGCTATGTCGAGTCGATACACTGCCAAGTTTGAGTTCGGCTTGATATGAAGACTTGAAGTTTGAAGTTTGATTCGAATTCGATCGAATTTTATTTTTTATACTCGAGTTCGACTTATAATTTATTAGAGTAGCCCAAGCTCGATTAAATAGACTCGATTAAGCTAAGTTAGACTCGATAAATAGTAAATATTAACATTAAATATTGTATTTCCGTCTTTTACTTGTATATACATATTAAAGATATTTAAAAATAAAACTTGATTAGACTCGTGAATCTCTCAAGTTGGGTATTAAGGTATTCGAACTCGACTCGACTCATTATTCGTTACTCGAATAGTTCAAACTTGTCTCGGTAATGAACGAGTCAAGTTTGAACATTCATCAAGTCGAACCTGAATAGCTCACAAGTAATTTTACTTATTTACACCTCTAGACCAAACTAAAATAAAGTATAGAATATAAAAAAATTTGATTTAGTATATCATTTATTTATTGTATATTATCTTACGAAAAATTATATAAAAATTTATATATGAAATACAGCATTTCAATTCTCTAAAAAGAAAAATATAATATTTTCGTAACAATCAAACAACAAATAAGTGAAGTTAAGGCACAATATTTAAACTAAGTATTAAATTAATTTCTTTATATATATATATATATATAACGCATAAAGTTTAAATCAATAATATATAAAAAATAATTTCAGGTGACAAATTTATATAATAAAAAAATAAAATCAAACAATTCTTTCATTATATAAATCAATATGAATTTTATGCACCCAAAATTTATGAATTTTTATTTTTATGTTATATGCCAAAAAAATTCAAGTAGTTTCCACACTCTGTTTTTATTATATTATAATGTAACTTCGCAAAACAAATAAAGATCGTTAAAATGGTATTGTCCCTTATCCATTAAGTTTTGAATTATTTACGATTTTATATTCAACTTTGACTTATTCATCTATTACTATTTAATTTTAAGTTGAATATTTAATATGGTATAAAAGTCAAAGTTTTGTTCTGTGATTTCTGTTTTATACTCATTATGAGCTTGTTACATGATAGTTACGTCTACAAATGTATTATCTCACATCAATTAAGTTTTAGATTGCATGTAATTTATAATTTTATCTACTTAAATATTTATGAACAAACATAAATTAGCATTTTATGGACACTTATAATTAAACTTTTAAAATTTATAACAAATCTAAATTTCAAATATTAAAATGACATATTATAAAAAAAATTAAAAACACATATATGATAAATAATATTAAAATTATAAAAAATATATAATAAAAATAAATAAAAATCTCATCTATAACTATATATTTATATCAATTAATAAAAATAAATAAAGCTCTCATATATAACTATATCTTTTGACATCCATATATGCTTAATTATTCAATTACTGCATAACAAATTTTGATAACATACTTTGATTTTAAATTTAATTATTTAAATGAATAATTTTTAATTATTGGATAATAAAGGTTGATAATAAATCATTTTTCTTACAATTCAATTTTGATTTTGAATTTTGAAGTTTAATGAGTTAATAAGATATATTTTTATTTTTACTTATTCTACGTGTCATTAGGAGAAAGTGCCCACGTAAATGTATATGTCAGCAAAATTTACACAGTCAGCATGTACTTTATTATATTATATATTAGTTTGCAACCCATGCGATGCATGAATTAGTTTTACTTATTCAAATAAGTGTTTATACATAAAAATTAATATTTTTCCTCATAATTATATATGAATTTTTTAAAATTTATAATATATAAAAATATATATCCAATATAACATGTCATAAGAAAATTAAACTTTATTATTATGATCAAAATCAAAATTTTGAAAAAAAAATGAGAAAATTAGGAAATATTAGATATGTACCCAAAAAAAAAAATGAATATACATATAATATTGTTTTCTAAAATAAGAACATAAAATTAATTTTTATATGATCAATTAAATAATAAAGTAAATATTGACATACCTTTTAATAAATTACGATATTCATCAAATTATTAAAAAAATACAATATCAATTACAAAATTTGTGACAGAAAAAAGAAAAAAAAAGAAATGATGTGAATAAAATGAAATTATCAAAGTAAATAAACAACAAATTCACAAAAGTAATAAACATCTTAAAGAAAAATTAAATATTGAAAAAAAAATGATGTAGCACATGTTATTATTTATAGGCTTAAAGTGATATCTATTTAAAAAAAAAAAAAAAAAAAGAAGATATGATTAGTAATATATTTAAAATAAATTTTTTTAAGTATATAGTAGATAAGGTGAATATATAAAATTTGTTAAATATAAACTTTTACATATTTGATAGCATTTTAAATTTAAGATAAGTTTTTTGATAAAATTTAAATGTCTTGTTTGTAATTTAAAACAAAATATATATTTCAAAATTAAATGAATAGATAAGATTAATTAAATATAAAATTGAAAAACGAAGATAAATATTTTTTGAAAAATTTTAATTTTAAAATTAAATATAATAATAATTAAAATTAAGCTTATCATACGTGTCATCAAAATGAGATATCCACGTAAATTGTCATGTTAACGGTGCTTGCTATGTAAGCATGTATTTTGTTATATTATATATATATATATGATTGAACTTCTTTATTTATTGTCAATTAATTTTAAATTATATGTTTAACAAAAAAAAAGAATCGATGCAAACAATTTTTGCCTAAATTTATTCACTATAATTTTCTTTCTTTTCAAAAATATTTTAGTGTCTTTATTTAACAATTTTAAATTACTTTTTATTTTACAGAGATATACATTTTGTATTATTACTCTTCAAATGAATACCAAAAGAAACAAGTTCTTCAAAAAGAATTTTAGTAGTCCCCATAACAGTAAAAACTGTCAAGTTACCAACTGGCTGGATTATAATAAATACTTATTATTTTCTTAGTTGATAAAAATCACTAAACAAAACTCAACTAAGGATTTAATTTAATATAATTAATACAGGTCATGTTACTTGGACGTTTAACTACTTTGATTGATAGTATAAAATTCTTGTCTTCAAAGGAAAATATAGAAATCTATCAAACCTTAGACTAGCAACATGAAAAATAAAACAAAAAACAAAAATGATACAAATGGTTGAATTCTCCAACCCATTTTGATAATAAGAGTTCGTTTGTTTCATGAAAAATAATTTTTAAATAATAAATTTCAAAAAATAAATTTATTTTTTAAAAAATTAATATTTTTCATGAAACAAACGAATCGGACCCTAAATAAAAATATATCTGAATGGATAAAAAACATATAACATATTTTCCATAAAAAATAAATCAAAATAATAAAATATATATCAACATTGAATATGATTTATTTAACTTAAAGACTTTCAAATTTCAATTCAAAGTGACCCAATTTCAGTTAATTAAGGTTATATACATTTTTAGGAAAATGTCTGTCTCTCTTCATATTCTATTTTCAAATTTCTTTGTGGAATGGACATAGAAGGAGCATTGATTCTAATTTTGACAAACACAAAGCAACTTTTGCATGTATTATGCAATAAGATAAGAATATATGGTCCCAAAATTTGGAGATTTGGGCATGTAGGGATGAGATTGCACCCTTTTCAACTGCTTCTAAATCAGCCTTTTTGCACCGACTCTATAAGGTTTTGATAAATAGACTGAAAATTTATTTTTTTGGGAACAAAATCTTATATCAAGAATACTCAAATTGACAAAGATGTTTTTCACTTTCATATTGGTGGTAGGCCACAGCCTAAAATGGACTATTATTATCCAACACCTCAATTTTGTGGGAATAAATGACATGGGAATGGCAGATTCAACTGGCTCCCTCCCATGAGGACCAAGTTCATATTATTCCAAACACTTGGCACCCCCATGGTTGCATTCACCAATTCAATCAAGAGATGAAAATCTTTATTTTTGGTTGTGGATTTAACCAGAAAATTAATTTTAGATTTAGTGGTCTATAATGAAAGGTGTTTGATCTAATCATTTGTGTATTCATATTATATTTATATTTTTTTTATTAAAATTATTATATATTTATACAAATTTTGATACGTTCTTTATTTATATTATATAAATTTTAATATATTTATATATTCGTATCTTATTTGTATTATTTTTTCGTGTCATATCTAAAATTATCAAAAATACATTTACCTTCTTGTTACTATAACTAGTATTTGACCCTCGCTTCTAGAAGATTAATTTTTGTATATTAATAAATTATAAAAATATTAAAATTAAATATTATAATATAATTAATTATTATTATCGTTATTTGAAATTTAAATATATTTTATATTTTAATATATACAAAAAAGTTTATATATTATATGCAAAAATAATATAATGGATATTCATCAACACTATGTTGATATCTACTATAAATATCAAATTTTAAAAAATGCACAAAAAATAAACCCAATAACTTTCGTGCAATACCTTATAATTTATAATATCATTTACTATAATTTTTTTTTTTACCATTTTAACCATTATAATATTTTTTTGATTCAATACCTAAATTTTTTTTAAAAAATTCACTTACATCAACCCATATTATTGTTATTATATTTTAAATTTTACCAACCATTTATTAATATAATAATTTTTTTAGTTCAAAAAAATTATTAAACTTTTATAAAAGATCAAATTTAAAAATTCTAAAATAAAATAAATTTTAATACGCATCTAACACCAATTTAGCACAAAAATCAACATAAAATTATACCTATTAAAATTAAAACCCAATATATCCATAACAACTAAACGCCAATAAACTAATAATATGATAATTTTTTAGTTATCAATGTTTAAGAAAAAAATATCAAATATAAAAACTCCAAAAAAAAAATCAAATTTAAATAAAAAAAACTAAAAAACTAATACTCATTATTATTTTTATTAATTAATTAAGTAATTAAATTAAATTTATTAACAACCCCACAGGCCGCAACCCAACTAAATTACACCAAACAAATTTCAATCTAGAAACTAGCCAAGAGTCAACTATAAACCCCCTAAACTCTCCTTTAATATATAGGTATAGGTATATTGATTATTTAAACTTATTTTATTAAAATTATAAAAAGTATAAACAGTTTAAATAATCATAAAATCATTATAATTTTAGAAAAATATATAAATAATATGATTATTTTTTCGTATATAGGAAAATAAAAAATGAAAAAAAGAATATTAGGTTAAACTTATTTTATTTTTTTTGTAAATATTTTCATGAAAAATATTTATTTAAAAAATAAAATAAAATAAATTGAAACAATATTCACTTTTTCCTTTTATTTTTTATTTTATTTTTTCTATTTTTTAAAAAAAATATTTGAAGAATTGTACTCTACAAATGGCCGCCAAATAGGATACCATGCATCAATCCCAAACAACCCCAAAACCTTCTCTTTATGTTTTGTTAGATGTTAGATTATAGATTTTATCAATTTGTCAATTTTGATAGTAAGTGGTCTAAATTTGAACTTTATTAATTTTTTTTTTTTTTTTTGTTGATATTCTCTAACGAACAATTTTATACAAAATGATACATTTTCAAAGAGTAAAATTTTCAATGCACACTAGGTTCTTGAGATACTCCTCATCATATTTTTATAATAAGTATATTGAACAATTATGTACAATCATATTACAAATAAGTATATTGAACAAATTATGTACAAAACAATAAATTTTGCATTGATCCAAAAAGATTGAATAATTTATCTAACCCAAAACTTTGTAAAAAAAGAAGTTGGATGTGTATGTATGACGAATTGAATTAATTGAGACAAGATAGTTTTATATAGAAGTGTTCATGAGTCGGATCGGGTTTTGATCGAGCTTAAGTATGGTATCAACATTACATATATTTGTTCAAGCTTGACTCGAAATATGGGTCTCAAATTTTGTCCAAGCCCGCCAATATTTGTAAATGGATAGTCCAAGACCGTTTAGGCTCGTCCATATTATTCTTTTCTACAAAAATTTAAATTTTTTTGTTATTTTTGTTTAACTTTTAGTAGTTTTATCTTTTTTTCTTTTATTAAGTTTTAAAACATGAATAACTTAACATATTTTTAAATGTTTACACTATAATATTATATTTATTTATTTTTTATATGATATAAATTATATAATATATATAAATGTAAAAACAATATATTCTCTAAATGAAAAACGAGTCGGGTTGGGCTGAGCTCGGACCTTGATTGTTGGAGCTAAGGTCCGACTCATTTTCTAATGGATCTCATTTTTTTTTTGTCTAAACCCATATTTCGGACCTAATATTTTTATTCAAACTCTTTCAAATATCGAACGGATTTTTGAACTTAACACGTAACCCGACTCTTAAACATATCTACTTTAGAATCACCTAAAATGGAGATTATATTTCGTCAAAATTGTGACAAATGGGATCATCTTTGCTGTGGATGGGTCATTTTCATTTGGGTGATGGATGTATAAATGGTTCAATAATTTGTAGATTTCCCTTTCCTTTTATGTGAGGATGTCTGTGACAATTTATGTCTTGGGGTTCCTTACCAACCAAGTCAGAGATTGTGCTTTTACATTGAACTTGGATCATTTATAAATAAATCAACAAAATGTGAAGTTTAGGTTTTTTCTTTTTTCCTTTTATTATAAGCAAATCTATACTTAATGATATATAGTTAAATTCTAGTTGCTGCTAATTATGTTATCTTTGCTTGGATTATAAAATTGAAGCCAATGTTAATATTTGTTAGTGCTTCTTTATATAATGGACAGCAAAATACATTTCATATGGTTAGAATCACTAAAATATTAGTGAATAGAATGTGATGAATATAATTTTAAGTTTGATAGAAAATAACGTATAATTGAAGATTAAGGTATATATTATATTAATTAGGTGGTAGGTAATGTTTCACTCGAATGATTTAAATAAATACATATATTTATGAGTTAATAGCATCAATGATCCCCAAACTATAGGGCATATTTTATAGTGGTCTCTAAACTTCAAAACGTATCAAATTGGTACTTACTTACAAGTATCATAACAAATTGGTCCCTTCTGTTAGTTTTTTCGTTAACTTTACTGTAGCAATCAGCTTAGTGACACGTGTCACCAACTGATTGCACCACATTTCTCTTCATTTTTTTTCTTTTTTCTTTATTATTTATTATTTGATATTTTTTAATAAATAAATGTAAATAAATATTTTTTTTATAAAATTAATGTAAATAAATATTTATATTTTATAAATTATTTAATTATCAAAAAATTAATTTAAATTATTATTTATCTTTTGTATTTATTTATAAAGAATAAAAAAAATGAGAAAATGAAAACATTAATAAATACAAAAGATAAATAATAATTTAAATTAATTTCTTAATAATTAAATAATTTATAAAAATATCAATATTTATTTACTTTAATTTTATAAAAAATATTTTTTCTTTTTATAAATAAATTAATTTCGTAAAAATTAAATAATTTATAATTATAAAATATAAAATATTTATTTACATTCATTTATTAAAAATATATTTTTTACTTTTTTATTTTCCTTTTCTTTCTTTCATTCTTTCTTTCCTTTTTTTCCTCTTTTCTTATAAAATTAATGTAAATAAAATATTTTATATTTTAAAAATTATTTTAAATTATAGTATGAATTATTATTTATTTATATTTATATTTATTTACAAACAAGAGAAAAAGGGAAAAGATAAGAAAGGAAAAAATAAAAAACTTATAAATATAAATTAAATATTTTATATTTATAAATTATTTAATTTTTAGAAAGTTAATTTAATTTAATTTAAAATATAATATAATATACTTATATATATAAATATTTTGTATTTTGTTTATAAAGAAGAGAAAAAAGAAGAAAGGGAAGAATTTTTTTTATTTTATAAAATTAATGTAAATAAATAGGTTTGATTATTACAATATTAATTTAAATTATAATGTAAATTATTATTTAGTTTTTAATATTTATTTATAAAGAAGAGAAAAGCAACAAAAAAAAGAAATTAAAAAATTAAAACTATTTTTTATAAAATTAAAGTAAATAAATATTTCATACTTTTTAATTAATTATATTTTTAAAAAAATTATTTTAATTTATAATATGAATTATTTTTTCTTTGTATTTGTTTATAAAAAGAAATCAAAGAAAAAGGAAAAAAAAATGAAGAGGCAAGTTGGAGCAATCAGCTGGTGACATGTGTCATTAAGTTGATTGCTATAGTAAAGGTAACGGAAAAGCTCACGGAATGGATCAATTTATTATGATACTTGTAAGTAAAGACCAATTTGATACGTTTTGAAGTTTAGAGACTAATATAAAATATGCCCTATAATTTGGAGACCTTTGGTTCTATTAACTCTATATTTATTTATGTTAAAAAATTTAAAATTAAAAAAATTAAATTAATTTTTTTATATTACAAACATTATAGTGATATTCAATGATTTTAATGCTATAAAAATAACGTGGTTTTGAGTTCATGGCCAGTTTAAGATAATATTTTTGTAATCCAAATTAGATATTCAATTTGAATTATTATTTAATTAATAAAAATATTTTATATTTAAATTTAATTATAAGAAATATAATTAATATAAAAATATTTTTTAGTATTTTAATATATTTCATATAGTAAAATGAATTTTTAAATCTATAACTTGAATAAACAAATTTTCTATTTGAACTTGGACTCAATCCAATCTGATTCCTAAACATTATAAAAAAAGAGTTTTAACAAGAAAAAAAATGAAAACAACTAAATAATTTTTTTAACACTCAAACAAATAGAAGTAATAATTAATAATCAACTAGAAAGTACTTTTTGTACGCTATTATTACTAAAATCTGAATAAACCTGCTTGTACAAATTCAATTTGGTTTACTTTTCGATTCACAATAAAAAAGAAACTGATATTATTCTAGCCGAATCAAATTGAATTCTTTATTTTTTATTTTTCATAATATAATTGAAATATATTTATACATATATATATATATATATTATAAAAATATATTAGATAGTTTTAATAAACTCAAAATAATACAACAAAACACGTAAACATAGATAGATAATTACATATCAATATCAAAATAAAAAATAACACGCCTACCGTACTGCACTAACTAGTTTGTTTATGAGCCATAATAAACAAACAAGGAAACTGAAATCCACTGCATTAGGGCCTGAAAGCCCTAATAAAGACATTTAGGTCGTTGGGTCCAATTCTGAAGTTGGCTCAAATATCCAATGCAACTATATACATGATAGCTTCCGCCTCATTTTGAGTTCAAAAGGCCCAAACACGAGAAAGGTCTAACAATACGGTTAGGCCTCCCATAAATGACGACCACTTTTTGAGAGACGATACTTTTCATGGGGGTGAACTACAGCTACACTTGCGCGAAAGTCCGTCTATATTTTAATAGATTTGGACAAAAATATTAGGTATGAAATATGAGTTTGAACAAAAAAATGAGGCCTATTTAGAAAATCGGACGAGTCTTGACTCCAACAATCAAAACTTGAACCCGACCCCTTTTTTATTTATATAATAATTATTTTTATATTTTAGATATTATGTAATTTATATCATATCAAAAATAAATATCTATAATATTATAATGTAAACATTTAAAAATATAATAAGTTATTCATGTGTTTAGAACTTAATAAAAGAAAAGAAAAGATAAAATTACTAAAATTAAATAATAATAAATTTTTTTTTTTAATTTTTTTATAAAAGAAAATAATATGGGCAGGTCTAAACGGGTTTGAACTATCCATTTACAAATATAGACAGGTTTGGGCAAAATTTGAGACCCATATTTCGGGCTTAACTTGGGTAAGCATATATGGTATTGATATCATACCTAAGCCCAGCCAGAACCCAGTCATGAGCACCTCTAACTACAACCATGGTTATGGATAACAATAGATAGTAAAAAATTGCATATTTGATATTATTTGATTTAATTTTTATGGATTTTAATATTGTGAATTCGGATAATTTTTGGATTCGAATATTAAATTTACTATCGATAATGGATTTAAAGTATTCGGCGATTACATCAACCCTCTTTCTCATAGCTGCAAAATGTAGAGAAGTTTTGTTCTCCTTCCCTCTGGCAGCGTAATTTCCCAGTCAACATTCAGAAGCTCTCTTAATACCTCAATATTCCCATTCATTTATTGAATGGGCATATTGAATGATGAAGACGAAGCATTCATTTATTTCATTTACCCTCCTTTGATGGCCGCAAAATGAAGGTAAGTTTTCATGTCATGAGTTTCCTGCGGTAGCCGGCAGAGAAAAAAGATTAAAGGAGATTCTGACGTGGAATTTAATTGAATGAAAATACCCCATCTAAGAAAATAAGTTTAAAACTACCTCTAAAAGGTAATAAAGATTTTAAAACGCCCCTTTGTGAAAAAAACTCCTACTTCTCCCTTCAGTAATTTAACCCTCATCCGTTAACAAATGAAAGATTTTTAAAGACAATATCAGCCAAGACAAATAAATCAAGTTATACCAATTAGATTTTACATAATTTTATAATTTAATATTTTTAAAAGATAATCATCAGAGTTAATAATTAGACCTGACAATTTCGAACACGAAACGAAAAGTAAAAAATAATTAAAACATAATATAACACGAAAAAATAATACTAACACAACACTAATACACGAATGTATCAAAATTTATCAACACGACAAAAAACAAATAACGTGACACAAAATTGAGAGTTATTGAATAGTGCTAATTAGACCTACCAATTTCGAACACGACACGAACATGAAAAAATAACTAAAACTCAATACAACACAAAAAAATAATACTAACACAACATGAATGCACGAATGTGTCAGAATCTATATATAATGTGTCAAAATATATATATATATATAATATATTTAATACGATTATAACAAAAAAAATAATATAAATACAATACGTGATAATTATAAAAAAAATTACAAAATACTTTTTAATTAAAAATATTATAAAATTACCTCTCAATTGAGGGAGCATCTCTTTGAGGGTTAACTTTAATAGTATTGTATATGATATCATGCGTAAGTAGAACAACTATTATTAATTGAATTTTATTAATGAATGTCTTTAGGACACTTTTTAAGATTAATTAATATATTATTTATAATAATAATATTATATTAAATACAAAAATTAATAACTTTATTCATCATTTCTTATATATTATTTAAAAATATTATCATATTTAATAAACTTAAAAAAATCCTAAAAACATTCATTAATAAAATCCTTATTAATATTGTTACTCTTACCAACTAAATTTTTTTAAGAAAAAAACCTAAAACTCTCTTATCAACATGTCACTCTCAAAAAAGAAAGTTCCAATGAACTCAAAAAAACCTATACCCAAAACTTTTGTCTCTCAAACTAGTGGAGACTTGTCACATTCCACTTCCATTAAAAAAAAAAAAAAACAATAGGGAACAAGGTAAAATTTATTTATGTTAAAGGTATTCTCGTCATCATTAATATTTATTCTAATTAAATTTTATTTTCAATCCAAATTTTTAATAGCTATGACAATGTTAAATTAGATTAAGAATTCGTTTTTGATAGAATGATAATGACATTTTTTTAATTTTATAAGTAAGGTTAATAGATTGTATATGTTTTTTTTTTTTTTTAAAAAACAATATTTTTATTTTTTAAATAGATTTTAAAAAATATGTATTATTTTGCAATCTGTTTATAAAATTTAAAATTTTTGCTGACAGTGAATAAAATAATTTATCTTAGATTAATATAATATAAAAATATTAATTAGTGTCTAGTGACAATGATTAAAGTGATATTTATAAAAAAATAGAATTAATGTATTATTTTTTTTAAAGTTCAGTAAAATATATAATTTATTAAATGCAAAAAAAATTTCTCTTATGATAATTAAATAATTTTAATTGATGCTTTTAGAAAATACCCTGGAGCCGAACCATATACTATAACATAAAAATGTTAATTAGTGTCTACTGACATTGATTAAAATAATATTTATAGAAATTAAAATATAATTGATGTATTTTTTTAAATCAATAAAAATAACGCATTAAATACAATTTTTTTTTTTAAAATGATAATAAAATAAGGGTTTTGCTAATAAATACTTTTAGGATTTTTTTAAGATTAGTTAATATATTATGGATTTTGTTAACGAGTGATTTAAGGACACTTTTTAAAAGTAATATGTATAGTATTATTTTATCTAATATATAAAAAATGATGAATGGAATTGTCAATTTTTATATTTCATATAATATTATTACTACAAATAGTATATTAATTAATTTTAAAGAGTATCCTTAGGGTACCCGTTAGCAAAAATCATATACTACTTATAGTAACAACATTGTACTAAATATAAAAGTTGACAAATTTATTTATTATTTTTAATGTATTAAATAAAAAAATTATTATACATGATAATCTTAAAAAATACTCTTAAGACATTCGTTAACAACATTAATAAAATAATTTTTAATTAATATCTATAAACAAATATTAATAAGATCCAATATAATATTCATCATTTATCTTTTTGATAAGCGCAATTATTAGGACTAAAATAAGCCTAGTTTATCACGTGAGACGTCGGCATCTTGAAAACCTAAGATATTAAAAAAAAAAAAAATGGTTGACCGTACACGCGGAAACCATCTGGTAGCTTTACGTCAGTGCTTGCATGGCGGCTTCTTTGATGGGCCCTAAGCCTATGGATGAATGGCACGTGGAGGACATAAAAGTGAATTGATTAATACAGTGTGACGCGTCTGTATTTTATCACTGGTCCACACGCTTTTACCGAATGATGGGCTCCCCATTAGATCATTTGGCCGACACGGGATAACCAAAATAGAAGACTACTTTTGCAATTGCGCCCTCATGATTTTACTTATTTATGCTTTGGCCTAAATAGATATTTTTCTTTCTATTTCATCCAATCCTCAATATTTCCTTTCAGTTTGACAATTATTACGACTATACAAGGTGAAACATTCAAATTAATATAATCACAATGGCAGCAAACTTTTTAGTTTTATATTTGTTGACGGTGTTTTTGGTGGTAAATGATTTTAAGGTCAAGAAGGAGAAGGAAGCATAGCAATAAGGTAGGATTTTTGGTGTTTTAAGATGTCTAGCGAAAATAAGTTAATCCTAAGAAGGCTATTTATAGTCTTCTCTGACGGGTCGCAGCATGTCATGTGTCGGGGTTTGGCAAAGGACAGGAGGGTTGAGGTCTCGAGTGAGTTTCGACGTGATAGACGACGATGTGATGGGTAAAACGGCTGTCAGATGAGCCAAGTGGTTCTTTGAAGTGATGGACATTGGGATTGCCCAACTATGACGACCACTTGGTGGCTTAGGTCTGGCGGGCTCACCCTCTTGGGCCCCGTAGTAGAGGATTTGCTGGACTTGGTGATCCGCTTGGGTCCATTAGGATTAGAAAGTTTATTGGATTTAACAATATTAGTTCAAACTTCTATTGTAAAATACTTAACGATTCTAAATTGTATTTATTTTTTTTAATTTAGTAATTCGCGTATGAATATATGTTTTGTATTTTTTTATGTCAATAGTATAAATATGAACATGGCATAAATTAATAAATATGCTAAAATATTAAACTTGAATAAGATACATGTATTAAATGTTTGTGTTTATCATATTTAAACATGTTATGTTTATTAAACGTGCCATATTCAAACTTATCATGTGTAATTTTCTGCTTGGCACACAATTTAATTTTTAAAAAATTTATTACAGTATTTATATTTAATTAAGAAAATAAAAAATTAGCATACAATATAAAAAGGTAAGAACTTTTAGGTGTTTGAAAAAAATAAAGATATAATTATAATAATCTCAAATGAAAATTTGAAACAAAAAAGAATACATATAGTATTCGAAGTTAAAAATTTAGATTCTTATTCCTCTGTTTAAAATTTTAAAATAACTAATATGTATTATATATGTTTTTTTTTTTGTTGCCAAATGTATTATATATGTTTGAAGTTTGGTCTTTTTTTTTTCTTTTTCTTCTTGAAACTAATTATAATTAAATATTACGTTTATATAAAAATCATTGATGGAAAGCGACAATTCACCAATAAAAGTAGTGTTATATCATTAACATGATAACTTCAAAGTGAAAAAAAAAAAAAACCTAAACACCTATAATTTTCAAGCTGCATGCATGCAGTGGCGGCCCCTAATAAGAGCTAGGGGGCTTGGCCCCCAAATTTTTTTTAATATATATTATATATTAGATAAATTTAAATATTTTTTAAAATTAATATAATTAATTTTGTTTATTTATGTAATTTTTTATTTAATATTATACATTGTCAATTAACAACTATTATTTGTCTATTAACTAGTTATAAATCACAAAATTTTAAAATTAAAAGATTTATAAAAAAAAGTTAAATCACATCTATGTAAATTTAACAAAAATTAAATTGACTTTCTAACTTCTTCAATAAGACTTTAAGTCTCCAACTAAGTATCAAATATGTTTTTTTTTTTTTCACTTTTAGCTGACTATATTTTTTTTTTTCATATAATTTTTTAGTTTTAATTTTATCTTAGATCTTTTTCTTCTGTTACCATACAACTTTTCATTAACACAAAATTCAAATTTAAACCACTTTATAAAAGATTAAAAAAATATTCAAACTTTTAAATTCAAACTTTGAACTTTATTATTTTAATGGAATATTTTATTTTTCTTGTTTTGATAAAAAAATATATGTTAGACAATCTCTTTGGATGTAAAACATCCCTCAAACCCTAGGAAACATTCATGTTAAATCACCAAGAATCAACAGATCAATATGCGGAAGCATACCTGAATCCATGACAATCAATTAATCTACAGAACAGTGAGGTATATCTTCCAGATCAACATATTTCTTAGAGAATCCTTTTGCTTTCTCTCGCTCTCTCTGATGATGGGGTGTCAGAAAAGAATAGAATACTTAGGGTCCATTTGTTTCATTGAAAATAATTGACGAAAAATGATTTCTACATTTATGGTGTTTGGTTGGCGGAAAATGACTTGCTGGTCAACGGAAAATAAGGGTTTTTTTTTTCTTCTGGAAATTGTCTTCCTATTTTCTAAAGGGGAAGATAATTTTCTAAAAACAATTACCATGAGTAAGGCTACTCGAATCGGAATTTGGACATCATATTTTAGATCAAAACTTAACTTGACTAACCAAATATTATTATATTAATAAAAATATTTATTTTTTAATTATAAAAATATATTAATATTGTAATTTTCAATATTTTATTTAGATATTATTAAACCTACATATTTATATTTATATATTTTAATTATATAATATAATATAATATTTATATTTTAAAAATAAATAATAAATTATTAATATAATGACTATCATTTATTATTTTAATAAAAATATTATTTCATATAACAATATCATTATTTTGATAATAAATTGTAACACTATAAATAATTTAAAATTTAAATAATATTTTTAATATTTTATTGAATAATGATTTTATATTATTATTATTTTAATAATAAATATATATAAATTATACTTTATTATTATTTAATAATAAATGTTTTTTTAGTATAAAAATATTATTATTTTAATAGTATAAATATTAATTAATAGAAAAAATATTTTAATAATTATTAGAACACTTTAAATATTTTAAAATATTAATATAATTAATGTTTTAATAATAAATAATATTAATAGAAATAATAATATTATTTTCTAATATTTTAATAATAAATATTTTAATATTTATGCCATATTACTATTTGAAAAAAGTAGAAGTAATATTTTAATAATAATTATATTAATATAAATAATATTTATATTTATATTAACATTTTCCAGAAAATATTTTTTGGAAGTCAATTTCTGCGAAACAAACGGATCCTAAACGTGTGATCTGGGGACCATAACCACTATTCATAAATAATTGCCCTATTATCTTTTGGTATTTCTATTTTAGACTAGAGGTGGCAATTGGACGGGTTCGGGCGGGTTCGGGTCGGGTTCATTCGGGTTCGGGTTCATTCGGGTTCGGGCTCATTCGGGCTCGAGCTCATTCGGGTTCGGGTCCATCCGGGTTCGGGCTCATTCGGGTTCGGGTCCATTCGGGTTCGGGCTCATTCAGGTTCGGGCCCATTCGGGTTCGGGCTCATTCGGGTTCGGGCCCATTCGGGTTCGGGCCCATTCGGGTTCGGGTTCGGGTTCGGTCTGGGTTCGGGTTCGGTCTGGATTCAGGTATGTGTTACATCATTTTATTTTATATTAGATGTAATCATTTTTACGTAATTTAAATATTTATATCTAAAAACAAATTATTAATTTATTATTATTTTTATACTTTTGCTATTATATGATATTTTTAATTATATTTATTTTTTAAAATTAATATTTGTTAGCACCAAAAGAATAAGAAATTAATTTGTTATATAAAATCAAATTTTGAAATAATTTATTATAAAAAATATGATATATTATATTTTAATCATATTGATATTTAAAATAATTGATTTGATGAACTCGAATTTCAAAATATAAATACATTATAATTTATATTTACTATAAAATAAAAAACTTTTAAAAATAAATTCTGGTCTTCATCTATTCGTTTATATACTTATAAAATGCAAAAATTTTATGCTTATAGTCAAGATATATATATATATATATTGAGTACTTATATTTTTTCATCAGTATAAAGTATAAATTATAAAGTAGTACTAAAAAAATATAATTTATATTAAAATTATACGTAATAAATATATAATTAATATGGTTATTTATTAATATATAATAAATATACCCAAAACCAAAAGACCATAAAACCCAAAACCCAATTAAACCCACCCGCTAAAATAAAATCCCATGAAAGCCATAATCCAATTAAACCCACTCTAACCTAACCGTATAAGTATAACCCAAAAGGCCAAAATAAATGAATTATTGTCAAATTTTTTTACCCTTAAAGAATAATTTAATTAGTGTCAAATTTTTTTTTACATCTCTAAAATTTTCAAGAATTTAAAATATTTAGATTGTAAATTCATCATGATATGAGACGTTAAAGTTATAACTTATAAGTACAAAATATAATTTACTTTTTGATAAAATTATTATTTCTTCATCATATATATATATATATTAAATTTTAAATTTTAATTAAATTATTTAAAAAAATTATAATAAAATTAATAATTAAAGTTATTGTTTTGTAAAAAAAAAAAATTAATTAATTGCAATTTGATTATTTTTATTTTTAAATTCGGGTTCGGGTTCGGGCCGATCTCGGGTTCGGGTCCATTCGGGTTCGGGCTCATTCGGGTTCGGGCCCATTCGGGTTCTGGTCCATTCGGGTTCGGGTCCATTCGGGTTCGGGCCCATTCGGGTTCGGGTTCTTTCGGGTTCGGGTTTTTGACTTTTTGGTCAAATCGGGTTTGGGCGGGTTCGGGTTCGGGTTTTCCTGGGCGGGTTTTCGGGTTCGGGTTCATTTTGCCACCTCTATTTTAGACCATCATAAAAATAGAAATTACCTTTAAGTCTTTACACATTAAAGGCCACATCCTATTAGATACATTAAAGCCCAAATTACCCAAACTTCAATAGACCACTTTAAATGGGTTTAACCTTATTCGACAGTCTACGACACATAATTACTCACATATAAGCCCAATGTTGGATTAAGGATCCAACAATCTCCCACTTGGGCAATCTGTGTAACTTTATAATTATGCATTGCAAAATAATCATATGAGCTCAACTTCGTTGTCATTACTGAAATGTATCTATAACCAATCCGGTCCATCAATCATACCAACATAGGATCAAAGCGACCTTCGTTACATCTTTCGTAACTCGACCCATCAATGGTCACGTACGTTGATACAATTGAATGACATGGATGTGTAGCATGAAAATTTCATACAATGTGATCTTAACATGCCTATTTCCAACTGGTCCAACCTTAAACTTTAGTGAGATCAATCCATACCAAAATCAGAGTGTAAATAAACCAAAACTTTATTTCTGCAGAAAATAACTTTAAAATATCCATAAACTGAAATAACTTTAAAGCATCTAAAATTTCAAACTCCCATTAAAACTGAATACCTTCAAATGACATGACACCCATATGAGCAGTGTGCCTATGAAACACTTTGGGTGGCAATCCCTTAGTAAACGGATCCGCAACCATGGAGTTTGTACCGATGTGCTCTATAGACAACTGTCCACTCTGAACTCTTTCTTTAACAACAAGAAACTTGATGTCTATATGCTTTGACTTCGTCGAGCTCCTGTTGTTATTGGAATATAGAATTGCCGACTTATTGTCACAAAATAACTTGAGTAGTCTTTCAATACCGTCCACTATGCGCAACCCCGTGACAAAATTTCGCAGTCATATTCTGTGATTGGATGTCTCATAACACGCTATGAACTCTGCTGCCATGGTAGAAGAGGCTATAAGAGACTGTTTAGCACTCTTCCAGGAGATAGTGCCTCCAGCTAGCAGGTAGATATAGCCCGACGTAGATTTCATACTATCTTGGCATCCAGTAAAATTGGAGTTAGTAGACCCAACGATCTTAAGCTGATCCGACCTCCAATACGTGATCATGTAGTCTTTTGTTCTCCGTAAGTACTGCAAGACCCGTTTGGCTGCTTTCCAATGGTCTACTCCTGGATTACTTAAATATCTACCCAATATCCCAATAATGTACGCAATATCGGGACGCGTACAAACCTAAGCATACATCAGACTTCCTACAGCTGACACATAAGGAATCTTCTGCATTTCCTTTTCCTCAAAATCATTCTTAGGGCACTGATTGAGACTAAACTTGTCTCTCTTTGCCACATGGGTATTACCTGGTTTGCAATCCTGCATACCATATCTCTTGAGAACTTGTTCGATATAGCTCTTTTGTGATAATCCAAGAATACACCGAGAGCGATCCCGGTGTATCTTTATGCCTAATACAAAAGAGGTGTCACCAAGATCTTTCATCTCAAAATTCTTAGCTAGAAATCTCTTGGTTTCGTGCAATAAGCCTATATCATTGTTGGCAAGCAAAATGTCACAGACATATAAAACTAGGAAAATATACTTGCTCCCACAGAACTTATGGTATATACAATCATCGACCAAATTCTTCTCAAAACAGGATGAGATAATCACTTGATGAAACTTGAAATACCATTATTGAGATGTTTGCTTGAGCCCATAGATGGATTTCTTAAATTTGCAAACCATATTCTTTGGGTCTCCCAACTTAAAGTTTTCTGGTTGCACCATATAGATCGTCTCATCAATGTTACCATTGAGAAACGTTGTCTTTACATCCATTTGATATAGCTCAAGATCGAAATGCGTCACCAATGCTATTATAGTCTTGAAAGAGTCTTTCGAAGAAACCAGAGAGAAAGTCTCTTTATAATCCATGCCTTCTTTCTGTGTAAAGCCCTTAGCGACAAGATGAGCCTTGCACCTTTCCACATCGCCTTTCGAATCCCTCTAGCTCTTAAATATCCATTTGCATCCAATGGGTTTCACACTTTCTAGCAATGGGACAAGATCTCACACGTCATTGTCCTTCATGGACTTAATCTCCTCATTCATGACATCAATCCCCTTCTGAGAGTTAGAACTTTCCATGGCTTGACGAAAGTTGATCGGATCATCTTCCATCACTCCAATGTCAACCTCATATTCTTGGAGAAATACAATGTAGTCATCAGGCATTGCACTTCTCCTTTCTCTAGTGGATCTCCTTAATGGCATAGGCTCTTGAGGTGGTAAAGTTTGTTCTTCTGGAATAATTTCTTAAATGGGAGGTTCATCGACATTGTCTTGATCTGTTGTGCCTTGAACAAAGTCAGGAATGTAATCCTAATCAATGCCAATAACACCTGTGGGAATATCAACATATTCCTCTTCCAAAACAAAGTCTCTAACTGTATCTCCCCCGGCAAACTCGACATCTTCAAAGAACCGGGCATTTCCCGACTCGAAAATCGACTTAGTCATGGGATCATAAAACTTGTACTCCCTGGATCTTTCAGAGTATCCAATAAAATAGCAACTCACAGTTCTTGAGTCAAGTTTCTTTTCATTAGGCCTATAAGGCCTTGCCTCAGCTGGACATCCCCAAATGTGCAAGTGCTTTACACTAGGCTTTTTGCCCGTCCAAAGTTCATAAGTGGTTTTTGCAGTTGCTTTAGTTGGAACCCTGTTAAGGATATATGCTGCAGTTTTAAACGCGTTTTTCCAGAGAGATTCTGTAAGGTAGAATGACAAATCATACTCCTCACCATGTCTTTAAATGTCCTGTTTCATCTTTCAGCAACACCATTCATAGTGGGCGAACCCAGCATAGTGTATTGTAGGATGATACCACATTCCTCTAGGAATTTAGCAAAGGTCCTGGACGTTGTTCACCTGAACCGTCATATCTACCATAGTACTCACCACCACAGTCAAATTTGACGATTTTGATCATTTTGCTGAGTTGGTTCTCAACTTCAGCCTTAAAATTTTTGAACACATCCAGTGATTGTGACTTTTCATGAATGACATATATGTACACATATCTAAAATAATCGTATATGAACGTTATAAAATATTATTGACCATTCCAAGCAACCGTATGGAATGGCCCACAAATGTCCGTATGTATAAGTTCTAAGACATCCAAAAACTGTTGGCTTCAAATATCTTTTTATTGGTTTGTTTCCCCTTTATACAGTTAACACAAACATCAAAATCTACAAAATCTAAGGGGTCTAGAATTTTGTCTGACACAAGTCTCTCTATTCTCCGTTTAGAGATATGACCTAGTCTTTTGTGCCACAATGCAGTCGAATTCTCATTGATTAATTTTCTCTTTATACCTCGTGTACTTAATTGTAGGGATTCATTAAATGAAGTAATTGTATCAATCAAATAAAGATTATCATAACCTGACAAAGAACCGGAACCAATCAATTTTGAATCATGAAACAAACTAAATTTTCCATTCCCAAATGAACAAGAATAACTAGATTTGTCCAAAGCAGAAATAGAAATCAAATTTTGTCTAAAAGACGATACAATAAATATCTCATTAAGATCCAAATAAGTTACAGTCTTTAATAATAATCTAAATTTTCCAATTGCCTCAACTTGAATCGTCTTTCCATCGCCCACATAGATGTATTTTTCACCATGACTTGGCTTTCGACAACTCAGGCAACCCTGCATAAACAAACTGATGTGAGTTGTTGCACTAGAATCTATCCACCACGTGTGTCTATGTACTGAAGTTAAATTAACCTAAAAACAAACCAAATTAAGAAGTATACCTTTCTTAGCACGCCATGCATGGTAGTTGGTACAATGCTTCTTCTGATGCCCTTCAACTTCGCAGAAGAAACAACTAGAACCTTCTGATTTCTTTTGTTGTTTCTTTTGAGGTGTTGTATCTACAACTTCCCTATCCTTCTTCTTTTTGTATCCCTTGTCCTTGTTCTTAGAGGTTGAGGCCAGATAAGCACTCTCAGTCTTATCTTGCTTTAATCTTCCCTATTCCTGAACACAGTATGAGATGAGCTCATTCAGAGACCAAGTCTCTTTCTGACAGTTGTAGCTCACCTTAATCTGGCTAAACTGTGTCGGAAGGGATATCAGAACCAGATGCACTAGCAAGTCCTCAAAAAGTTCTAGCTTAAGTGCTTTCGCCTTTGTATCTCATTGAAAGTAGACTTGTTAAGAGCGTACCTATTTCAGCCTTTTTGTTCTTAACAAACCTCTATTCAATGTCTGCAAAGAACTCTTTAGCCATAGTAATCTTTTCAGACATTGTGCTCCTGAATACTTCTGGAATGACTTTCTTCATGATCATCATACACATGCGATTTGATTTCTCCCACCTTTCCATATCCCTCTTTTCATCAGAGGTACTCTTATCCGTAAGAGGTGCAAGAGAATCAGCCCTTAACGTAAGGTTGAGATCCATGACTCCAAGAACTATCAAGAGGTTCTCTTGCCATGACTTGAAATTTGTGCCATTGAGCATAGGAATAGAGTTGATGTTGACAGAAATATTAGCAGGAGTGGTTGTAGCTAAACACATAGAACATCAAACAAACAAAACAAGCTCACATAAGTCTCATAGCAGAAATAGCAATAAAATTTAAATAGAGGTAAACCCTATCTCAAGATACCAGGCACTCCATTAATGTTTTGTCTTTGGACAAAAATATAAAATTGTAAGTGATATCTTGGAGTAGTAATCAAAAGCTGATAATAAGAAACATATCAAACAATAAATCTTCCTTTGGGTCGATGCATTGTTCACATGTAAAACCGAATAATCATCACATGTTTATTACCACAAGTGCCCATGCAATTCTGTTAAATATCAACCTTCCTTTGGGCCGGTCAATATTCACATAAGTTACATGCACACAACCATTTATATTCCAAAACAAATTAATTTTCATAAGAGAGGTCACTTTGGTGACATGTTGCTTCAATTAATTAATCATAAAATATATAAACATATCAATATTCAAATTTAAATTGCACCGAAATTATACCAAAATTGCCACCAATTTTTTTTTGGCGGCGGCCAATAGGCCGCAACTGTCCTTGGCAGCAGCCTTGGTTGTTGCTCTTCTTATGCCGTCGTGGCCAAAAGACCGCGGCTTTCCTTGCCGAAGTGACCTTACGGTCGTCGGTTAAATATAAATATATATATTTTTATATAAACCCTTAATGATTGTTCATCCAAAAAATTGTTCTTAATGATTCAACATGAAGAGGCTCTGATGCCAATTGTTAGAAAATCTCTTTGGATGTAAAACATCCCTCAAATCCTAGAAAACATTCATGTTAAATCACCAAGAATCAACAGATCAATATGCGGAAGCGTACCTGAATCCATGACAATCAATTACTCTCCAGAGCCGTGCGGTATGTCTTCCAGATCAACACGTTCTCTTAGAGAATCTTTTTGTTTTCTCTCGCTCTCTCTCTGATGATGGGATGTCAAAAAAGAATAGAATACTTAACGTGTGATCTAGGGACCATAACCACTATTCATAGATAACTGCCCTGTTATCTTTTGGTATTCTTATTTTAGCCCATCATAAAAATAGAAATTACCCTCAAGTCTTTACACATTAAAGGCCCACACCCTATTAGATACATTAAAGCCCAAGTTACCCAAACTTCAGTAGACAACTTTAAATGGGCTTAACCTTATTCGACAGTCTATGACATATAATTATTCACATATAAGCCCAATGTTGGATTAAGGATCCAACAATATATTGTTTAGCAATTAATATGTTTATATTGTTTTTAAAGAAAGTTGTCCATAATTCTAAATAAGATTATTTATTTGATATATTATGCATAAAATTATTTATTTTATGTATTATGTTTCTTTATACATTTTTTATGAATTGATAAAATTTATAATTTTGAAAGTGTGTTTATTTTTGTTAGTATATTGCCTGCATATGTATATATATATATATATTAATATAATAAGATAAATTTTATAAAAAATTAAGATTTAGTAATATATTAAGGGTTTGTATTTAATGCACTGTTAGTGTATAAATCTATACACTGACAATGAACCATACGATAACACCTAATTAAGAAACAATTTTAAAAATTTAAAATTTTTTAAAAATAAATATGGATAACTATACTTTTTAACACGTGACATCATGTGATTCACTGTAAGTATATAGATCTATACACTGACAGTGTGTTAAATATAAATCCATATATTAATTGACACCCTCAAAGTCAAATGTCAAAATCGACTACTGTGCATATGTGATGCATTAAATACCAAGCATTTGATAATTTGATTGCAAAAGCAATGCATATTACAATAAGATTATCTACTAATAATTATTTTTAATAATTATTTTTAATCTGGAGAATTAAGTGGTATTTTTGAATTAGATTAGAAATAATTTTGTCATTCTCTATTACCAAAAAAATAATGGGTCCCACTTGATTTTTTTCAGTTTTCTTTTTAAGTATTTTAGATTTTTATTTTAGTTTTAAATGATGTATTTAAAGAGGTTGGTCCGCATGTTGACTCGCGGGTCGATTTAGGATCCGTACTCGACCCATTCGAAAAAAATTAAAAATTAAATTTATTTTATTAATTTTTTTAGTTTTTTTTATTTTAAAATCATGTATTTAAAGAGATTAGTAAGTTGATTCGCAAGTATTTTAATTTTAAATGATGTATTTAAAGAGGTTGATCCCCATGTTGACTTGCGGGTCAATTTAGGATCCGTACTCTATCAGCTCGGGAAAAAAAAATAAAAAAAAAATTTTGTTAATTATTTTTATTTTTTAATTTTATTTAATTTTTAAATAATGTATTTAAAGAAGTTGGTCCGCTCGTTGACTCGTGGGTCGATTTAGAATCCGTACCCGACTGTCTTAGGACAAAAATTTTAAAATTTTCTTTATTAATTATTTTTATTTTTAAATGATGTATTTAAAGGGGTTGGTTCGCACATTGACTCATTGGTCGATTTAGGATTCGTACTTGACCCACTCAGAAAAAAATAGAATAAAATAAAATATTGTTGCAACCTAAAAAAAATAACAAGCTTTATCGCAAGACTTTATTATTCGTTAAGCGTGACATTAAAAAAATCGAGGAAAAGTCGACTTAATTCCTCTTGAAAAATGGAGACCTTGAAAAATATATGGAGTCGCCACCAATCTTTTTTAGCTAGGTGTGATCGGCCACCTATTGAAACCGGTTTTATAAAATATTTTAAAATTAATTAAAACATTTTAAAAACCAATTTCAAGTCTGTGTTTTAAACCAGAGAAATCAAAGAAGCGGGTTCGGGACTCGTTTACGTGTGAGGAAGGATTAGCACCCCCACAACGCCCGTATAAAATGGTACCTTATTAATCGTGTGTTATCTCAAGTTTCGATAAAAAGTCAGTTTTAAATTTAGTATTTCAAGTTAATTCCCCAATTTAAAGAAAAATAATTCCATTTTTAATTGAAAATGATCCGGAATTTATAAATTCAAAATTTTCCTATATTCCTCAACAAACGTGACAAAATATAGAAATTTTTATAAGTTTGGAAAACTTTTCTAATCATTCTCATTTTAAAGAAAATATTCCGTTATTAATGATAATTGATGATATCCTCCCCAGCAAACCCGACAGAGAATTCATGAATTATTTTAACTCCGGAATATCTTTATTTTATTGAAAATCATTACCTTTTTGAAAACATTTTAAAAAATATGAATATGAATATATATGACATAAATAAAATGACATAGCAAAATCTAAATAATATAATGCAACCTACATGATATGATATAATTTAAATGTCTTAGCATATTCTAAATGAAATGAAATATCCTAAGTTATATGATATATTCTAAATGAAATGAAATGATCTAGATATCATGATATATTCTATATGAAATGTAATAACCTAGGTAACATAATATATTCTATATGAAATAAAATAATTTAAATGACATGGCAAATATAAATGATATGGCCTATGAAACATAAAATAATGCTATCATATAATATGCATGAAAATAAAAATAAAAATAATAATGCATGAACATAGTATATGTTAAATAATATGACAAAAATAACTAAATAAAAAGTATAGGATATCATGAAATATTCAAAACCATATAACAAATAATATAATATCAAAAATTTAAATCCAAGATAATAACACCATCATGAAAATTAAACATAGCAAAAATTATATATTATATAATATGCATGAATATGGAAAATGCAATGCATAAGAATGTATTTTTTCCTTTAATTAAGGAAATCTGTATATCTAAAAAGATATCAGGATACCTTAGGAAAATATATCAAATTAAATATTCTAAAACCAAAATATATTGTGATTGTTTGAAAATAATTTTGAAAAGCTTAGATTAAAAATAAAAACTTAGCTAAACCTTTTTTTAAATGGCTCTAATTTCCTAAGTTTAAAATCCCGGACTTGATCACCCTTAACTCGAGACTTAAAAAATCATTTTTAGAGTTTAAAAAGGCTTAGAAACTATCTTAAGTCAGTAGTTAAACTTCCTAATCAGCCCCCTCTAAGTAACTTAACCAAAACAGAAAAATGATTTTCCTTCAAATTCAATTCTGACTCTACTGTCCAGTTTTAAAGCACAATTTTTTACCCTATTTTTAATAAATACAAAAAAATTTAAAAAAAAATACGGGAGACTTAGAACATGTAAACCTACAAGGAAAAAATCGGATTAATTTTTTTATTAAAGATGACTGCCCAGAAAAATCTGGAAAGTATGAGTACTGGGTGAAAAAACTGTTTTGCCAAAACACATTCTTTTGCCTTTGATAAAATTATTTAAAAATCAAAGTAAAAATATTAGAGACTCTCTAAAAGACTCAAAAACAGTAGCTAACACTTTTGAAAAGTTAAGCAAAAATTGGCTAAGTAAAAAAAATCACAAAGGTAGAATAATCAATTTGACAACTCTTTAATTTTCCACAAGTATGCTCAAGAGAGCATGACTTTGAACCATTGATTGGCCTAAGTCATAAGTCAAGTGGCATGGACATGAGATGCATGTGAAATACAGCAAATATGATGCATGAAATGCATGATTTAAAACCTAAATGACATGAAAATTGCATGGCATCAATACAATGACCTAGACCAAAATGAACTTGCATGACATTTAATGCAACCTAGGTCTAAAATGCATGGCAAACAAACCAATCCTAAGCCTAAATTATGCATGGCAATAACACAAACACATGGCATGCTTAAACAAAATACTCAACCAAACATCATGAAAATACAAACCTATCAACTAACATAACAAAAATGCACACACAAAGCAAACAAAATGAGATGGCCGAATGTAATAGATGCTTAACATGAGCATGACATTTTCACAAACACATGATATACTAACATGCTTAACTAAAGAATAACACTCAAATCTTGCAAATATAAAGTAAAGGCATGAAATCAACAAGTATTTTCACAAACACATGGATTATAAAATATAAAACATAAATAAACTTAAACATTTTGAAAACAAAAAATCAAAAATGCAAGAATAGTAAAATAATCATGATAATAGACTAAAAAATGGAAATAAACAAGCAACCAAATTAAAACAAGCTTCAAGTCTATGTATTAGAAGAAGATTTAAAGCATCAAAACTTATTAAATATAAAAAATAACATGAAATAACAAAGAAAAATAGGAACTCTAAAAAACATAGACCATTCGGCCATCTCCAAAAACAAAGGGAATTTTTTTTTCAAGAGCTTTTTACAAGAAAAGATGAAGAAAGAACTTAAAGAAGAACATTAAAAACACTTATTTTAAAAGAAAAATCAAAAGAAACTCATCAAAATAATGATCAAAATAGCAAATCAAGAGTGGAAAATCAAAGAAAGTGCTAGAGTATGGTGCTTAAAGCAACCTCTAGAAGCTATCTTTCAAGCTTTTTCTCTTCTAACTTTATTTTCTTTTCTAAACTTTTCTTTTTTGCTTTTCAACAATGGAGAGAAAATCAGCCAAAACCAAGAGAGAATAGAGAGTGAGTGGCTAAAAAAAAATCAAAGAGAAACCCCTTGTAGAGTGACCGAATACCCCCTAGGCTAGGATGTTGTCATTTTTCCATCAAGCAATTTTCATCCAAGGGCTATTAATACAAGATGTTTAAAACATGAAATTACCACCCTTAGATTAGGCCATCAGCTATCAACAATTACAGCTGTTCAAGAATCTTAAGCCATTATGTTAACACTATCCCTCTTCATGCATTGGTCCATGTGGCTTATTTGCAAAGGCTTGATCAAAAAATAACTAACTAACTCCTCACTGTTGGCCTTTTGATTAAAAAATCAGAAACTTCCTACCTATCTTTGGGCCTTGGCCGGCCAGCCCCTTTTTCTCCAGCCCATGTTTCATTTTTTTAAAAGGCAAGAAAAGCCCTTTTCGGTTTCTTAGGTAAAATGACCTTTCCCCCTCCCCCCGAACGTAAATAAATGGAAAACGGACTCCAAATTCAAATTTTCTTTTTTCAATACTTTCAAAATCATAAAAAAATTGAATTCTGAAAGTTTTCAAAATTTTCCGAGTCCATTTGCTATTTATTTGGATTTTTTCTTCCAAAATTGCCCTTTTATGCCCCCAAACTTTACCATTTTTTAAACGAGCTCCAAATCCAGGTCTTTCTTCACCAATCTCTTCCAAATAATTTAAAAGTGTGATCTGAAAGTTTTCATAATTTTTGGAACTCATTTGGAAATTTTTTCGGGATTTATTTGCTTGAGTTACTGCATTGGGGGCCCAGGCCAAAACCATTTAGCAAACGAACTCCGAATCAAGATTTTCTTTCGCCAATCTCTTCAAAATAATTTAAAAATGAGATTTGCAAATTTTCAGAATTTTTGGAGTTTTGCTATTTTTTCGAGATTTATTTTCTTGAATTTCTACATAGGAGATCCTAGATTTGGCCATTTTGCAAACGAACTCCGAATCAAGATTTTCTTTTGCCAATCTCTTTGAAATGATTTAAGAATGAGATTTGAAAATTTTCAAAATTTTTGGAGTTCATTTGCTATTTTTCTCAAATTTTCAAATTTTGCCCTTTTACCTCTGAAACCTGGTTTTGCTCAAAACAAGTCCAATTTTCAGATTTTCTTCAAACTGAGCCTTGGGCTATAATTTTTTAATCACTCATCATCCATTAGGGGCTTTAGTCCTACCGAGTCGGGCTATTTCTGTAATTCTTCCCAATTTCACCGAAATCCATCAAAAACCTTAATTCTCGGTTTTCTTTCGGATTGACTTTTCTTTCAGTTGTTATTTCAAGTGGCTTCTCCATTACCCGTAGTTAGTGCTTATCTTTCATTTGGAACCTTCAATTTCGACCAATTCGATCGTTTAAGCACTTTTCCCCAAATTTTCTGAATTAGGGTTTCCTTTCTACTGAATCTCCATAACCCAACTTTTGAATTCCATATCTTTCGATTTAGACCTCAGATTATCAAAAAAAATTCACCATTTTTCAATTGAACTTCAAATCTTGATTTTGAAAGTGGGTTGACTTTTTCAGTAGTTAATTTTTTGGGGTTGACTTTTCGGGGTTGACTTTTTAAAGTTTGACTTTTTATACTCGCCTTCTTAGACTAAGTCACAGAGTACCACCTGCAGGATAAAAAAATGTCTTTTTACATTCTGAAACATCAATTTAGGAAGAAAACATACTTGTTTTAGTGGTCCGGACAAAATTAGATGTCTACAAATATTATTAATTATTTTTAGTTCTTTATTTTATTTTATTTTTAAATGATGAATTTAAGAGGCTGGTCAGCACGTTGACTCACGCGTCGATTTAAGATCCGTACCCGACCATCTCGGAAAAAAAATTAAAAAAAGAAATTTATTTTATTAATTATTTTTATTTAAAATGATGTATTTAAAGGGATTGGTCCGCATGTTGACTCGTGGGTCGATCTAAGATCCCTACCCGACCCGCTCGGGAAAAAAAATAAAAAATAAAAATATTTTATTAATTTATTTTAGTTTTTTATTTTATTTTTAAATAATGCATTTAAAGAGATTGATTCGCACGTTGACTCGCGTGTTGACTTAGGATCCATACCATACCGTCTCGAAAAAAATTATAAAAAGAAATTTATTTTACTGATTATTTTAATTTTAATTTTAAATGATGTATTTGAAGGGGTTGGTCCGCACGTTGACTCGCATGTTGATTTAGGATCCGTGCCCGACTCGCTCGAGAAAAAAATTAAATAAATTTTCTTTTAATTTTAAATAATCTATTTAAAGGGGTTGGTCCGCACGTTGACTCGCAGATCGATTTAGGATCCGTGACCTGATCGCTTGGAAAAAAGTAAATAAATAAATAAATTTTATTAATTATTTTTATTTTAATCTTAAATAATGTATTTAAAGGGATTGGTCAGCACGTTGACTCGCTGGTCGATTTAAGATCCGTACCCGATCCGCTTGGGATAAAAAGTTTAAAAAGGCGAACTTGCTACTAACCTATGTGAGAAAATCGATCTTACGAGATAATAAAATACAAACCACAATTTTATTTTTTTATTTTTTAGTTATTATTTTTTAGCTCATATAAATAAAAATATACACTGTACAATAAAATCTAAATATTTTTCAAAAATACATATAAATAATATTTGAAAATGCATTTGTATTATGTAATTTATAAATAAACAAATTCCATAAATTTAATTTTCATAATTAAAAAATATAATTATATTATTATTATAATTTAAAAATAAACATTTAAATAAATAAATATTATTTAATAAAATATAAAATAAATTATTATTAATTAATTAAAAAATTACTTTTTTTAAAGTATCCCTACGAAGCAGGTTTTTTTTTTTCTAGTTTTTCTTTTCATTTCTGAATAAATACAGACAGTTAATATAATTAAACCCTCATTTAATTTGATTTTTTTTTTTGAATTATCGGTTCAATCACATTGAGGATTTGGAACATTGTAGGGCAAAATGCTCAAAGATTGTGCCCTTACAAATACAGAAAATATATTAAAAAATGTTTAAATTATATCGAGATGATCCTAAACGATACTTTTTAAGCACCTACTAAAAACTAGACATTCTCAAAGATTGGATAACTGTTCGGCTTCACAAGTTCAATCCGTATTGAGTCGGATCTAGATAGGAGTTTTAGTGATTCAGTCCGGTTTGAATCACTGTTTAATTATTAAAAAATTATGTTTTATTTAATTTAATTATAAAAATATATATTAATATAAAAATAAATTTTTATTATGTTTTTGAACAGTAAATCGAATCGACAGACCGACCCGGGCCCGCCCACCCAGAGCTAGGCTTGGATAACGAAAGAAAATTTTAGAAACGTGACTTGACCCATTAACAAATCTACAAAAACATGCAACTTTATATTTTTCAAAAAAAAAATCTTAAATAATATCATACACCCACTGACACTAAATCAAATCTCCTTAACATTTTTAACCCTAATATCTATACGTACATTTATTTGTATTAATTAATTAAATATGAATAGTAGAAGACAATAGTGGTTAAAAAAAAAAATGCCTATCCTCTTCTTCTTCCTCCCACGCTTTTTCTAAGCAATTCACCCCGCACTACTTCATCTTCCATCTTTTATTATAAATTCTATCTAACCAACCTTTTGTGGGTGGGAAGAGGATTCTTTTTATTTGATTTATTTCAATTTTTTTCATCAAAATTCTATTTTATTTAAAAATTTAGTACTGTTAATTATTTCCATTTCAATTATGTGTGTGGTTAAAAGAAATAAATGGAGGATTCCCCCAAAAAAAGAGCACTGCTCAAGGATAGCAATGTGTGGTTTTAATATCTTCATTGGCGTTGATTTAGGAAAAAACCCAAAGTTATCATCAAAAAAAATTAAAAAGGATTCGTTTAATTAGTGTCTAATACATTATTTTATTTTTTATTATTTTAATTTTTTTATTTAATATATTATTTTTATTGAATTGAAAAAAAATACATTAATTATATATTTTTTATATAATATATATCACCTGTCTACCAATTAAAAAACTAACCAACCATGAAATGGTTTAACAAAAGTCCAAGAGAGAGAAACACATAAGATAAATAACCAATAGAAGAAGCGAGGCTTTATTTTTTTTTTTATATGTTAATTTTGTTAACTAGGGTTAATAAAAAATTAATAAAAGTTAATTTGACGTTAATGAATGTATGATATTATTTAAACTTTTTAAAAAGAGTATAAAGTGGCATATTTTTAGTGGGCGTCTAAAATCACTTTTTAAAAAACCACTGATTTCTAACTAGCTATACTTGGCAAGGAAGATCGAGGGGGTCTCAAAATTCAATCACTTTCATTCTTATTCTCAAACAACCCCTCAATCCCTATTATGTTAACCCTTCAAAGGGCTATTAGCAATGGCGAAAACGATCATAACCGCGATGATGATGATGATGATGAACATATCAGAGACATCCATGCTTTGATTCCACCTCAACCTCCAGCTGTGAATCGTGGCCGTTGGGAGACTGGTAGCCATCAATCATCCTCTTTGTCCTTGTCTAATGAAGCTGCAGCTTCTAGTACTGAAAACTATACTTCCATGAGTACTAGAGAGTTCAACAACGCTCTTGTTCTAGCTCGCTCATCTTCCATTGAAAACAATGATTCCGATTCCATAAATACTTTAAACAATTATAATCACTTGACCAGGATTGGTGAAGAGGAAGTGCCCGAGGAAACTAATCCTTTGGCTATAGTGCCAGATAATAATCCGTTCGATCAGGGTTCGGATCAACAAAGAAGGGTCGTGTCAGGAGGAGGGTCTGCGGCGGCGAGTAGTAGTAGCAGCCATGGGGAGGTTTCTGTGCTGAGAGTGAAGAAAGAAGAGGTGGAGTCCAAAATATCAGCATGGCAAAACGCAAAGGTTGCGAAGATAAACAATAGGTTTAAGAGAGAAGATGCTATAACTAATGGGTGGGAGAGTGAGCAAGTCCAAAAGGCCACTTCATGGATGAAGAAAGTTGAGGTATGTATGTTGGATATTAATTGTACAAATTAGCTCCATTAATGATTGATGATTCAATTGACTAAGTTCATTATTGGATTTAATTATTATGTTGGCTATATATGCAAGTGGCTTAATTTTTATTCTAGATATTGAAATTATTTCTCAGAGACAGGCTAGGGATGCTGTATTTTACCTTTGAAACATCAGTATGGAGTAATTAGAACTGGATGTAACCTTAGTGCTACCAATTTTCATGCTATAGTTTTAATTAATAATTGAACTTAATTATCTTCATGTAATTAATTATTATCTGTTCTTGATTTGAGCAAAATCTTAGTCAGGTTACTGACTACAATTATAAATTAGTGGAATATGATGATGATGATGGCCTCTTTGCATTAATTCCTGATTCCTTTACATTATTATCATTTTTATACTGGGATTATGAGTAATATAAAGTCCTCATATATATATATATATAACCCCGTATTTAACTTAATTGATTCATGTAACCACCCTTGAAAAGTGATATTAAAGAGTCCAACAGTTTTTGCACCCAAAAAAAGTCCTTTATATAGCTTTTTGACTTTGATGTAGAGGAAGCTAGAGGAGAAAAGAGCAAGAGCCTTAGAAAAGATGCAAAACGATGTGGCAAAAGCACACAGAAAAGCAGAAGAGAGAAGGGCATCAGCTGAGGCCAAGAGAGGAACAAAAGTTGCCAGGGTTCTTGAAATAGCCAATTTGATGAGAGCTGTTGGGAGAGCTCCTGCCAAACTATCCTTCTTTTGAGTCCTTAATTTTCACTTAGTGCAATCAAAAACATTGTGTGGCCACAATAATTCTCCCCTTTTAAGAGTACCTTTTCATCTTTTCAACTGTAGGGTACCCTATATCAAAGGGCAGTCAAGAGTTGCACCGATCAAATATATATATATATATATATATGAACTTATGATGATTTGAAATCATTGAGTGTTTGAAGTGTGTTGGGATTTTTGACGATTTGTTGGTGATAGTGGTGTAACAACCTCTTTTTTGTCTTGTACAGTAATTAAAATTATATATTGCTTCTTTATCTATCTGGTTTTGGGTAGGGATTTGGTGCTTTTGATTAGTGGCCATTATATAGTTGTTTAAGCTTATTATTAAATATGTTTACTTTGGTGCATTTGGTGCTAATTGGAATGTTATTGTAGACACCCATTTTTGTTCGGGTTAATTTAATTTTTTATTTAATTGTTATTATTAATTTTGATTTTGATTTTCGGAATTATTAAATAAAAAAAAAAGAAAAAAATAGAAAATAGAAAGAAAAAAAGGTGGAAATTAGAAAATGGAAAAAAGAAGAAGGGGAAAACAAGTTTGGATCAAATCCAAACTCCTATTTGGATCATAATCAAACTCTGAGATTGTGATGAAGGTGGATTTTTTTTTTTGGATTAGGATTAGAACTCCAAATCCAAAAGAACTAGGACTCTCTCGGATTTTTCCCTATAAAAAGAACTCTGGATTCAACAACAAAGGGAGAGGGTCTCAGAATACAATTAAACAATAGAGAGCAAGCAAAAATCGGGAAAACACAGTTGAGTTTTTTTTAGAGTTGGGTTTGAAATTCTTTGGACTTCGGGTTCTGAGTTATTTTGAAAATTCCAACGGTGAAAACCTAGGGAATAATTAGAGGAGTGTTCTAAATTTTGGTAATCATCCAATGGTGGCCGGAGGAGATTGGAGGAAGGTAAGCCGTGGCATTCAAACTCAGATCTAGGATTTTTGGTGCCGATTTTGACAAAACCAAGTTGATTTTCGAGTAGAGGAGATCGAGAGGAAGATCCGGTGATTTTTTGGGATTTTTTTGGGTTCGGCCATCGACAGCGAAAGGAAGCAGCGACGGAAGCTCGTCGGATTCTGGATTTGCGAAGAACACTCATCAGCGTTCTTGGAGGAGAGAGATCAGGGGAGGATTTGAGGTTTTTTTTTTTTTTTTTTTATATTTTAAAAACAGAGGTAAAAATGAAACCAAAAAAAAAAAAAAGGCTTTTAGGGTGCTACACCCGGTCGGGTCACGGGGCTCGCGCGCGACCCGCGTGCTGTCCCGACCCGGATGTAGCACTTTCCCTTTTCTTTTCTTTTCTTTATTTATTTTGTTGTTTCCTTTTTAATTTTATTCATGTTTTTCTCATGTAGTTTTTTATTAGGTAGTTAATTTATATTATTATTTTTTGTATTTATCTTGATATTATATTATTTTATTTGCATATTAATTTTTATTTATTTATTGAATTTTGGGCTAATGTTATTCAATTTGATGGTTGCATGTATATTTTTTATGAATAATTTTTATGATTATCTTTTTAATTGATTTTATTATTTATGTAAATTATTGTATATTAATTTTTATTTGATTTTTTAATATTTGTAGATTAATTACTTGTTTGTTATTTTGTTTATTAATTTATCTTTAGTTTATTATTTATTATTTAGATAATTAGGATTAAGTTAAATTAATTAATTGAGTTTATAAAATTGATGATTAATTAAATTAAAATAATAAATCAAGATATTTTTCAATGATGAAATTCAAAGGGGTCACGAATGGTTGATTTCTGAGAAATTTCTAAGTGAGAATTCTCTTAAAAATTTTTTAGATTGATGAAAAGGTTTTTAAGGGATAATTTTCAATATCAAAAAGGTCAAAATTTATTTTTTGAAATAATTAATTTTCAATGATCATTTCTAAGTCATAACTTTTCATAATTGATGCTTAATAAAAAATCGAGAATAAATTAAGATCTCTTCCAAGGATGAAATTCGAGGAGGTCATGATTGGTTGATTTCTAAGAAATTTCTAGGTGAGAAAACTCTCTTAAAAATTCTCCAGATTGATGGAAAGATTTTTAAGAGATAATTTCGATATTGAGGTTGAGATTTATTTTTGAGCAAACATGAATAAAATATAAGTTTTTAATTATGAAGATTATACTTAGGTTTAATTGACTTGCATAAAATTTAATTTTTTCGAAGACGGAGCCTCTTCAGGAGAAAGATTGATTTCTTTTGAATACTCTCAAGGTGAGAAAACTTTTTTAGCAATTCCTCTAGATTGATGGAAGGGAGACCTAAAAAATGATTTCCGATATTTTTAACTCGAATGATTTAAAATGAAGATATGATAAAAAAAGACTATCTAGTTAAGACTTTTTAGTATCACAAGATTAGTTAGGACTTTTTAGTATCACAAGACTAGTTAGGTACTATCTCTTAGATAGGCGTTGTGGGGGTGCTAATCTTTCCCCACACGTAACCGAACTCCTAAACTCAATTCTGATAAGTAGATCAGAACCTATTCTTTTTACGGTGCTATCTCTTAGGATTACTTTAAAGAGGATATATTCGTATAGTTGACTAATCACACCTAGATAAAATGATTAGTGGCGACTCCATGATTTGCGTCTAGCATGCTGAATTTGTATCTAGCATGCTGAATTTTTATCTAGCACGTTATGACAGTTATTGCTTTGATGTTATGTCTGATAATTTTGGACATAATATGAATGCAATACGATATATTTAAACACGAAACATGACATGTATAATACACGAAATATATTCATATTTAAAATTTTAATATATTTAATCATTTATATTGCGTTTAGATTTATGTTTATATGACTAAAAAAACGAAACACAACACTTTAATTCCTTTAAAAAGATTCATTCAATATTTAGAACAGTGATTAGATATGTATGAAGCTTTTATTAGTCAAATCCAAATTGTTCACCGAAAGCCATCTACAATTCCACATTCCACAGTGAATTGGTAAATATAAATAGCCAATAAACAAACAACCTTTCCTACAAACTACCATTCCCAATTTGTTCTTATTCTTTTGGAGTATAGAAAAACAAAACCTACTAAAGTTCAAACAAAGCTAGTGGACTGCTATTGATATTTTCTGGGGCTATAAAGACCCGTAATTTGCGTTAACAGTCTCAAAAGTTTGCATTAGTCAATGATTTTGGAACTCTAATTTTCTTTCACTTTCACTAAGAACCTTTCCTATTTATTTTTTTACAAAAAAAAAATAATATATATATATATTTGACAATTCCTGTATATATGTTGTATTTAGTGTTTTTTTAATCGTATAAACATAATACAACTTATTAAATGTATTAAAATTTTAAATATAAATCGATACATGTATTAAATATTTTGTGTTAATCATGTTTATTATACTATTTTATATTTATTAAATATATTTTATTCATATTTTATTTTCGTATCGAACCCAAAATTATGAAATCGTCAGCCCGAAGAGAAAGGAGGGCAATCCATTTACTATAATTAACAACATTTAACGGTAAAAATCACTACGGGAGAAGGCTAGTAGATTAGCTAGTGGCCCTCCATAATGCCTTAAAATTCTATTAAGACTTTCGATTTGACCTGCCATAAAATGGACCACCAACTTACCCGAAGCATATCTCGAGTTAGAGGACAAAGACCTAGACTTTAAAGTTAGAAAATATAAATATTTTGGTGGTTCAACTAATAAAGCTTTGCCCCTGTTAAATTCCCCACAAGAAACTTTACAATGATTTAACAATTTTAACAAAATAATTCCAAGCTTTGAAACAAGTCACAATCATGGTGATCATCGAATCAATGAACTGTATCCGATACAATGACTTGCATTAAAGAATACTACAAATTACTCAAGTGATGAAGATATGAAAGGATATTTTGTCAGATTTTTGAAGAACCAACTCGAATCCAATGACATTATGCAAACATTTGGAGCTGAAATACTATCTCATACAAAAGAGTGTAGATATATGATCTTTTATTGTCTACTGCACTCTAGATATATAGAAATACAACATTTACAGAATGAAGATTCCTTGACTATAATCCACTAATCCAGTTTTCCCTTTGCTTAATTCAGCAAGAGTTTGATCTTGGGTCCAATATGTGCACCATCATTTCTATGGTACTATAAATTAAGTGGTAGAATTGCAAACATTCCAAGTGCTATCTATGATTTTTTTTAAAAATATTTGTGTCCTACACATTCAGACATGGGTAAAGAGGTATGATCTTCCAAATATATGAATTTTTTTTAAAAAAAATTGAGTATACCCGTGTAGGATACATCCCCGTATCCAACACTCACCCCCTGAGTCCTGATAACATAGACTGAAACTACCAGTGAAGAAATTCAAAAAAATTTGCTTCACATATCGAAACAAGTTAGAAAACACCATACTTTAACAGGTAAGAAAGTTTGTAACTTTACTTGTACCTATACAATTTCTCCAATCAAATGAGCATCATTGGTATTGCAATTCTTCCACTTGATTTCATCCATCAATAGATCCAACTTTGCATAAATTTCTCTACTTTCTGGATGGTCCTTACCACTTACCACAAAACAATGAATCTTATTATCAATTTCAATCCAGCTACAACCTGCTACTTTACTTAACTTCAAGTCATTCATAGCTGTTCTGACTTTTGCTGCCTCATCTAACTTTCCTGATCCAGCATACATGTAATTGAAACAAGTATGTAAGAGCCAGCTTCTTCAGGCTATAATTTTGAAGCTAACATTTCAAGAAATGGGATCATGGCCATTCATACTATTAAACATTTGAGAAGCATCTTCGATAGTGCCACATTTAGCATACATGGTGATCAAAGCATTACTCACTGTTAAATCAACTTCAAATCCTGTTTTGATGGTGTAAGCATGAAGACTACTTTTCCCTTTAACTAAACAAGCTTGACTGGCAGATAAAAACTAAGAAGCCATGAGAAAGTGACAAAATCTGGCCTCAAACCGCCTAATCTCAGCGGACGAAACAAAACCATAGCATCTTTATCATCATCTCTATAATTTGTTTCCACTTTCCAGGAACCCAATCAGAATTGCACTAAACAAAGCAACATTTTTACTAGAGAAACCATCAAAAACTATTTTTTAAAGACTTAGGTTCTTAAATTTGGAATACATATCTACTAATGCAGTCACAATATTGACATCACATAGATAACCAACCTTAATCACAAATTCATGGAGTTGAACTCCCAAACCCAAGTTTTTACATTCTGAGCAGCCATGAAGCACAGTTACTAGACAACCTGAATCACAACAAATTACTTGGTCAAGTAACTCCCAAACATATCAACAACCTTTTCACCACAACCACTTCTTACATACCCCGATATAAGCTGTCCTAGAGATCAAATTCCTCTCACTCAACGAATCAAACATTCTCTCAGCATCTTCAATCATTCCAAGCTTCCTATACATAGTAATGTCAGCGTTCCCAAAAGAGGTCACATTAACGTCTCCATACTTAACAGCAAGCCCATGCCCATGTAACTGTCTCCCTTCCTCAATACCTGCATTTTCACTACATGTGCTTATTAAATTAGTAAACGTATAATCAGTTGGCTCCAAACAAGAACTTAACATATCTACCACAAAAACGTTCTCCTCAATCTTCCCACGTTTTATAACAAAACCATGGATCTGCTTTCCTCGAATCAGGTCCTCTGCCTTGCTACACGCATGTAAAATCACTGAAGAAGTATGTTCATTGAACTTCTCGCCATAGAAATACAGATCGTGAGAGATTCGAAACACGGATTCGGAATCCTCATTGTCTAAATACCCTTTGAATTAAAGTAGTCCAAGTGATTGTGTTTCTAACAGGAAGTTCATCGAACAGCTTTCGTGCATCATCCAATTCATTGAATTTAGCACAGAAGTTAATAAGACTAGAATCGACCCCCGCGCTACGCTGCGGGTGCAACAACTTTTGATTAGTGATGAATTTGTTTTGATTGCTGATAGGGTTAGAATGTTCAACATATTTACCTTTAGAGAAAAAGAAAATATCAATCAACCGCAACTAAAAAACAATTAGCAATGAGAATCAGTTTTTTAAAATTAGTAAATTTAATCTTCATGAAATGCATTTTCCCTTTCTTGTACGTGTGTCAAATGCAAGTTTACCTCTACAGCTCACACCTAATATATCTAAAACCCATACTTTTGGCTAACAATCTTGTAGTCCATTACATGAACAGGAAATGCACAAAAATAAAAGGAAACCAATGAGCTTTCATACACAAATTAGTAAATTACTATCCATTTGCTTCTTCTATGAGTATAATTCTTTATTTACTACAATATATACCAAGAATTTGCTCCTTTAGGAGTCAAGCACATACCTTCAACTTAAATCATTCCAACTTTAACCTAAGATATCTAAAATTTGAGTTAGAATGTTGACAAAAAATTTAAAAGTATTTATTACAAATTATAAAGTCTAACAATTCAATCTATTTGATTAAAAATCTAAGCAAATTGTAATGTCTCAATTCAATCTATTTGTAAAATTTGGTAATTCAATCTAAAGCAAAGAGAGAACGTGAACATGATGGCACCATGAGCTCAAAGGAAAAGTTGAAGCTATATAATAAAAAAAGGGGAGAAAAAAGAATAGAAAGTACTTTTGGCAGCGGCTAAAACTCTGGAAAACTTGAGAAACAAACACCTAAAACTTGATTGAATCCATATTGGTTGTCTTGTGCATGTGGCAACAGGCTAACAAATCTTTGGGTCTGAAGCTTGCTTCTCGCCTCAGTGTCAGACCAAGCCTTTGATGATGGAGTCCCCAGATTTTTCAGATAGGGCCAGGGAAAATCTTTCCTTGTGCTGAGAGGAAGTCATAAATTAAGCATTTGCAAGTAACCACTATCAAGCAAGTAATTGATTTTAGCAACATAATAACACCAATCCAATGATCTTTTAGCTTAGCTAACCAAATATATTGGAATGCAATAGCATAGGATGAAAACAATCATCTTGAAGGACTATCCCCAAGAACAAATTATGCTGTTATAAATTCTTCTCAAAATTTTTTATCATCTAGTAAAAGCATTACTTTTAAATAAAGCTTGTAAGTTTGGCAATGATCTTTTATTCTAACAATAAATAAACAAATTTGTATTTATGCATATGAAAATCATATATGCTTTGATATTATAACCTTAATCATCATCTTTTCTCAAGATTCAAACTTAAAAACTGTTAAGACATCTCATTCTAGACAACTTTAAGAAATAAAAACAATAGAGACAATCATACATGATTTAAAGAACAAATGACATTACATGTATATTAACTTTGGGGATAGGGTCTAAAATTGTTATGAATAACTAACCTAAACTATCAAATTATTAGGTAAGGGTTTGAAATTTCCATTTTAATATCTAATTCATACTACCTGGAGGCTACAATTTGAAAGATGGATGGCTAGTCAGCCGATGGTGATGACTTAAGATATTTGAATACTTTATTTAAAAGTAAAAAATAAAGTAGCTTAATGTAAATTAAATCTCAATTAAAACAAAGCAATCAATCACCCAATGAATAAAACATAACACAAAATCAAATAGATCACTTGCTAGCAATTAGCAAATACATCAATCTCTTTGAAGCATTCAATAGAAAAAAGGAACTCATAAACACAACAACAAAGTTAATTTTTCAACCTAACTAACAAAAGAAATTTACACAAAAATGAAGATAAGAATGTCCCAATTCAAAAGGGAAATTAAAAGTTAGCTTACCCAAAAGAATTAGTTGCTATGAAATCTTTTAAGAAGCTTGCTCATCAACATGGACAGCCTTGTTGATAAGAATGGACAACCTTGTTCCCATTAGTGCCTCTATGAACTCGTTCAATCTTAGCGTCGACTTTGGTGAAACAATTGGAGAATGCTTTCTTCCATTGTTCCTGCCAGTTGTGCTCAATTAATATTTGCATCATGAATACATGTTTTTGCAATTTATATCTCTTCGGCCAAAGCCAAATGCATATATTCATGGCAATAATTTGCAACCATGCAAAGAAATATTGTTGATTAAATAAACTAACTTGAAAAAAGAAAAAAGAAAATGGAAGAATCCTATTTCCCACATATAGATCAAAATAGAAAGATAGAAACTACAGGAGGGCATGAAGCATACCTAACAGCCTCCATGTTCATCGTACACACCATAGAAATGAGCATTTAAGTCGCTTACATTGTAATTCATTCCATTTGATATGCTCTCAACTTTCAGCATTTGAGGAGGAACTTGCAAAAATCAAGGTATAGCCACAACAACATCTTCCATCTCTGGTCTCCTACCACACATGGATGTAAGTGCTTTTGCCAGGAATCAAACTCTACACATTCCAAAACAATATATTACCAAAAAAAAAAAGGAGAAAAACTCATAGCAATGGCATCCTAGAAATTCATTGTAGCATTTCTTCAAACACATAGAAAGCAACTATTTCAAACCTCCTACAGACTTGAACCCAGCTCATAACCTGCAAAAATAAAGAGTTTAAATAAAAAAGTCATTTTTAAAATCTAAACACGAAAATAGAATAGATTAAAAGAAGAAGAAGAATGGCACAATAGAATAAACAATTGCCACCAAGAGTGTTGTAGCAGTGAATGAGTAAAATTTAAAAAAAAAAAAAAAATTGAAAAATAAACATTCAGTAGTCTCCAAATGAAATCCAAATAAAAAAATAGAAAATAAATATTCAGTAGACACCATAAATGCCCAGGTTTACAAAAATAAGAACTGAAAAAACATACCCAAAGTAAACAGGGAAAGACGAAAGCAGAGGAAAGAACTAAAATCAAAGAAAAAAAGCAAGACCAGCCAAGGAAATTCACTGACCCAATTACACAGTTAAGAGGGGATTGAAATTTTTTTTGACAAAAATGCAGAGAATGGCACAAAAGTGGGCAAAGGAGCATGGTGAAAGGTAACTGCTCTTACCACTTCACCAAAAAAAAGATATGATAAAGTACATCATTCATCCATCACCAATTCACAAACTAAAATAAAAATGAGTCATGGGAGCAAAATATCGCAGGAAAAAAAAGGAAGGAATGCTTGGTTCCCTGATACATTTGAGTTAGGTCAACAAAAAGAAAAAAAATAAAAAAATAAAGGGAAAGGATGGTGATTTAGTGATACAATAAAAGAAAAAAACAAAAATATGAAGAGGAAGAGAGAGAACAGGAAAGAAAAAAGAATGAAATAAAGATCATCTCACCTAAACCCGAAATGACGGGAAGGAAAATAAAATTTAAAAATAAACGGTGCGTTTAACTCAAAGAAAATTGAACAAAAAAAAGAAAGCAACGTGGATAGCCTAGTTTTGCAGAAAAAAAAAAGGAAACGTGGATAGTCTAGTTTTGCAGCAAAAAATCTAAAATTTATCTTTTGGATTATTGCCTTGAAACGCGTCGTTCAGAAAGTTGGGTTTCAGTAAAAATGCGTGAATTGCTTGACCCAACAAGAAAATTATTGTAGCTTGTTACACATTATTTTGTCAGGGTGTTTTGGCATTACTTTCTGGAATACCTTCTCATTTTTCTGGTTTTCGCATGTCTCTTTATATAATAGCTAGCTCATCAGTAGTTTGCTACTCCTGCTGCTCCCTGCTTCAGGTCAACATAGTTACAACGATGCGAGATTGAGTTAGTGATATCTGAATTTCATCTTGACACACTAAAAATTAGTAATTTTCTCTGGATATTATATGTGATTTACATGTACTTTGTTGTTAGCAAGGATGGGAACCAGGCCCACTGTTGTCCAGCTGTCCGAACTAGACGTGAAATCGCTGTCCGAACTGGACGCGAAATCGCTGTCCGAACTGGATGCGAAATCGAAACACCAAAATAGCTCCTACACAGCTATCCCAACAGAAATGGATTCGGATTGGGTGCAATGCAGTTACATCACCTATCATGCACCCTCACTCAGATGCTGACACGTGGCATAATCTGGACCATCCGTTTGCCTATAAATAGGCTACTACTAGCCTACTCCAAGACATCCCATCATAGGTCTAAAATTCGGACTAGAGAGAGAGAATACTCTAACCAGATCAGTTCTTCCTATCTCACTTTACATTTTAAATTTCGGATATCCTAAGTGATCCTATATCTTTATGTGCTAAACACTTGAGGTGATACTGATTTGAGCGTCGGAGCGCGCCCCGGAGGTAAACCTCCGGCTCCCCTCTCACCTCGTTGCTTCCTTGCAAGAAACTATCCAACTAGTGAAGATCACTTCGGTCCTGATGAGTCCCGATGTACCCCGATGTGATCCGATGTGCCATGCACCTTTAGCAGAAGGTTGATCACATCAGTTCCTAAGTGCCTTATACACTCGGCGAGAGACTGACCACTTCGGTTTCCAAGTGCCGCGCACATCTATTGACTTCGGCCCCCATGTGTCCGATGTCCACCTAAGTGCCACTTACTTTGGCCCAAGCACACCCAACACATCAATACTCTATTGTTCAGCCTTAGTCTCGGCCACTACAATGACCACATCCATTCTAGCAGACTCTCATAGTTGCAGACACTGATATTTTCACCTGCAACTTTTGGTGCTCTCATTGAGAGAGCCAACAAGAAGTATGGCTCCTAAAAGGAGAGTCGTTGCAAGGTATGGACCTCGTCGTCCACCCCGAAGTGATCCACCTCCCAGGAGAGGAAGAGGAGCGCACGACTCATCCGGCCCCAAGGACTTCACGTCCAAAGACTAATGTGGAGGCCGCGCAAATGTCTGGTACACGCCCCTCTCAAGGCAACGAGGAAGGAGGTAGCACGACTACCCCCTCAGTTAGGCACCAAGGGGGACTTAGGGAGGACGACAGCCTCGACCAACTGAGAAATGATGTTCGCAACCTAATTGAATAGTAAGGGAATTGGCCCCAGAAATCCTCCACATGGGGAGGACGCCCCCGCCGTAAACAACACAAGAGAAGGAAGCGAGATGAATGAGACTTGGGAACTTGAGAGTTCTCTCTTCACAGAAACGTCACCAAGTATCTCGCTCATCCCCTCTAAGCTTCTGGTATCAAGTGAGGAAGCAAGCATGGCTAAGAGAAGACCAAGGGTCGCCCGTTTCCCGGACCTGAGGGAGAGGCTCAATGCTAGATGTGACATCAGGGAGCTCAACCAAAACCTTGCCGAAGAGGGCGAAAGAGAAAAAGTCAACTTGAGAGAGAAGTTGGGAAGACAAAGAAACCTCTTGGACTTCGACCGGAAGTGGGAAGACATGAGAACAGAAGATGGAAGACATGGAGCGAAGAATGGTGACCAATGTGTCGCTCTTTGATCTTGAAGCTCTAGGAAACTTTCCATTTACATCAAAAATTGATGCCGCTAAACCATCACAAGGATTCAAACTTCCCACAATGGAGTCCTACGACGGCACTTCAGATCCTGTTGACCACTTGGAGATGTTTCGCACAAACATGTCCATCTAAAGTGCTAGCGATGCAATCATGTGTAAAGCCTTCCCAATGACGCTAAAAAATGCAGCAGGGTCGTGGTACTCATCACTTAAGCCACAGACCATCTCAAAATTCAAGAAATTAGGCTAGAAGTTCGTGAGTCACTTCATCAGCAGCATCGCTCACAAGAAAACTTCAATTACCTTGATGACAGTCAAACAGCGGTCCGACGAATCACTTAAGGAGTACGTGACAAGGTTCAACAATGAGACACTCTAAGTGAGAGATCTTGACTACACTGTTGCTATAGCCGCCTTCATCAATGGACTAAAGGACAGAGATTTCACTAAGTCTTTATCCAAGAAGCCACCAAAGGTCTTTGCGGACCTGCTTCTAGGGGCTGAAAAATATATCAACGCTGAAGAGACAATGGCGTCAAAGTATCAAGGAATTGAGAGACAAGCAAAGAAAGAGAATGGAGACACATCTAGACCAAGGTCCCATCGAGACCGAAGGGGAAAAAGAAGAAGAAGTTCGCCTCCAAGGAGGTATGATCACTACACAACCATTAACAAACCACGAAGGGAAATTCTATTCACAATAGAAAGAGAAAACCTCACCAACTCCTCAAAGAGGATGAAGCCTGGCGCCCCTAGTAGAGACATGTCCAAGTACTGCGCCTTTCACAAAGATCGCTGACACGATACTAAAGATTGTATCCAGCTCAAGAATCAGATTGAGGACCTCATCAAGAGAGGTCACTTAAGGAAGTTTGTGTCCGATCGTCCTAAAGAAGGCAGTCAAAGGTATTATGGAGGAAGGCGTGAAGGACGCAATGAACAGAGGGCGAGAGAGCCAAGGGAGAATAGGGGACCTTGCTAGGCCGAGCCTAGGCTAGCCAACCAAGAGCCGCGCTCTCAAGAGAACGAGCCAAGGCCTTTTGCTGGCGTGATTCATGTCATAACAGGAGGAAATTCCTCAGGGGGGCTGACCTCATCAGGGTGGAAGAGACTCGCCAAGGTCCACATCCTCATGTCTAGTGAAAATAAACCAAAGACATGGAAGGATGAGCCTATCTTGTTCGAACCCGAAGATTTGAAGGATATCTAAATCCCTCATGACGATGCCCTAGTGATCGCAGTTACTGTGTGCAATTACCTTATGAAGAGAGTTCTTTTAGAAAACGTAAATGCTTGCGATGTCCTCTACTACGACACGATGCTAAAAATTGGGATATCGAATGATCAACTAAAGCCTTTCCACACCCCGCTCATAGGATTCGGCAATGAGGAAGTTAAGGTTGAAGGGACCATCAGCTTGCCACTCACACTTGGAGCAGAACCCCGCATAACTACTGTAATGGTTGACTTCTTGGTAGTAAAGGTTCCTCCCGCCTACAACATCCTCCTAGGCCGTCCAAGTAAAAACACTTTAGGAGCGATTGGATCATCCCTTCACCTGAAAGTGAAGTTCCTAACACCTCACGGCATCGGCGAAGTCAAGGGGGACCAAGTAGCAGCAAAACAATGCTTCAACACCACCATGAACATGAGGACTAAGGCGACAGAGCCTTATGTGATCCTTTGAGATCCACCTTGGAGCTGCTTGAGAAAAGTAAGGGAGTCGTTGGGATGCTTGGTCGGAGAAGTAAATGCATGCTACTCCGAGAAGGTCTTAGGCGATGCCACTTGAACTCAAATTATGGCAACATCACCTAAAGAGTCGCTCTTGTCCGACGAGTCCACCAAACTCAAGCTCTAGGTTAGGTTAAGTCTTTTGCTTTTTATTTCAATTATGGAGAAAAGAGGAGAGAAAAGAACGCTCAACCAAACACATCTTCTCCTAAGTAGGAAACTTTTGTAGTGAGACTTATACGTCCATACTTAGGCAGCCATAGTCCGTAAAGCCAAAAAGATGTAAAACCTCTCCTTTAAAAGGATATGAATGAAAATACATCTTCTTTTGAAATAGCGTTCTTAGACAATCCTCTTACAACTCAAACAAAACGTGACTCAACTTTTTCACCTCATAAAACATCGTCTGTCTGAAGCCCACTAAATAAGCCTTCGAGGTTGGCCAATTTTAACATAGGTCCGTAGGTGGAAAACTTGTAATACAACAACATCTTGAAACAAGGTCCGACTTTGGTGTGCAAAGTAAAAAAGTTAAAACACTTCAGGCTTTAAGTGGAAGAGTTCAACTTGACAAGGGTTGACATCGGCCCTCAAGTAAAAATACTTGGGATACACCTCGGAAACAAGGTTTAATGATGAAGCATGAGCATGTAATCGAGAGCAGGAACCCCTTTTTAGAACGTCAGTCTTGCTCCTGGCTACAAAAATGACCCGGACGTCCTCCCTCATAAGGTTTCTAGAGGACACATTATCTCTTTGATGGCAGCATAACTACACCATCACAGACGAGATTCGAGCTTACATGGAAGTGAGAAATCACTATAAATGACCAAAAACGTGATGGAGGCACTAACAAGGGTCTATGAAGTCCGTCATTAAGCGCAATGAATAAATTGAATCTGGTGGAAAAGTGAGAATGGTGTCCGCAAGAGAGCAAAATGGGCTCTTAACATTCAACATTACGGAAAAACAAAGAGCACTCCTTGAAAAGGCTCTCACGCCACTCACCTGAGAAGGCAACATCAGGTTCCCGTGCTAGTTGCATAAGGAACCTAAGTGCAAAGCATGGCGGACAAACGAGAATACTCCTTAAAGGAAATCCTACGCCACTAACACGAAGAGACTATGTCCCTCAAGTGCGTGATCGTTTCAAAGCATCCTCTCTACATGCTGCAATTAAGTGCCACAAGAGGATCAATTCGCGCCAAAGAAGTGAACAACCACACTCGTACAAAGGCGTGAATAAAAAATGCCATCATAAAAAGCCTCAGCGACTAAGTTGAGCCCGCTCAACAATTGACAAAGAAAAACACCACGAAATGAAGTGGTCTTACAAATAAATCATGTGGCGCACATAAGGCTACATAACTACACATTGACACCGGATGAACCATGAGGAAAAATAACAAGGGAAGTACAGCCTCTACCTTTTTTGTTCACATGTAAGGATAAGAGACCGATCGTCTTGAGCTCACTTTAACACATGGGGAGATGATGTCCGAAGAAGAGGCCTGATCAACCTCCCTTCATGATGTCTCCCTATATGTTAAGAGGAGAACAACATGGAACAAAGCTCCGCTACTTGAGGGATGCCTCAAACAAGGAGAAGTCTCGACCCTTACATCATTCTCACAATGACAAACAACTCATCAAAAAAGCTCACCTGCAGCCAGACCACTTAACGGTCTCATGCCGAGCCATAGAAGCGCCAAACAAGTCTTCTAAAGACTAACACAACGAGCTCCTATAGTGCGGCTTGATGCTAGCGAAATCACGACTGATGATCGGACCACGTAACGTGTTCGATGCCGGGGTCGTCCTCATCATGCCCCGTTGCCGGGACCAAACCGATAGACTGAAGCCCTCATCGAGAGCCGACCAAGAGGGGTCATTGAGAAATAAATCACCCTACGACGGACATGATGGCTAACCTCATGGACAACCAAACTCCACATCTTCTGTCAGCGTTATCTCTTCAACATAAAAATGAAGTTTGATGAACCAAAACACACCCCGAACTCCTACGAGATCTGGTGCCGAACCATGGAAACACCAAGCAAATAACTAAGACCTATATAAAGGTTCGATGCCAAGCCATACACGCTTGATGCCGGACATCCTATCTGAAGTCTCGAACTGGTGAGAACTCATAGGATCACTAAACATCCTTTGATCACTCACGTTCGAAGTTCCAAACCAGGACCAACGGTTTGATGCCCCTCAAGCCTCTTAAATAGGTTTTCGGCCAAAGAGGGAAGGCTCACAAATAGGGGGCGACACCCGATATCAAAAACAATGTCGAAAGGCAAGGCATGAGCAAGCAAATCAAAAGACAAAAGAAGGTACTATAGTTTGTCCGAGGTAAGTTTTGTCAATTAGATTTACACTAAAATCTCTTGATTTTTCTCAGAAAGAGCAAATCGGACGAGAGTAACCAACAAAAAGAGGCTCCACGCCTTGCATTAAAAGAGGATAAAGCTCAAAGACTACACTCTACATATGGCTCAAAGAGCACAACCTCAAAGCTCGGACAAGGGACCCTCCGATGTAAAAACACATCCGGAGGTGCGGTCCATCAAAGAACCATCAACATATTACCCTCCAAAAGACAAACGCATTTGGAGATGCTGTCCGACAAGGAACCATCAATGAAACATCTTCCTATGACTAAAACACTTAGGAATATAACACATCAAAAAGATAAAGAAGTGTTGGCCTCCTTACAAACACGAGCAAAACACATTGGGACCAATATCCCAACGTCTTATCCTTACTACAAAAAACGTTGCAAAGATGAAGTCCGACCTAAGGTCCTTATGAGAGCACAACTCATAAAGAGCAATCTCTACAAATCTCGTTGGCTGACTTTATCAGAATTCAAAGAAAATGACTTCACTAAAAAAACACAAGCTTGACCAATCACCAGCAAATCACGAACTAGGTCTATGCAAGCCCACAAATTCTCAAGATGGGCGAATTGCAACAGGCATGGCATAAAAATGTATGCCCACACTCCTCTCCTCAAAAAGCTCTCCCATTCAAGCTCCAAGGAAAAAAAGCATCAGACCAACCTCATACGAGATTAGTCTCCTAAGGGGGAGTAGAGCCTCTTAGATAAATCCCACCAGTAAGCCAAACATACACGGACACACCAAACATTGGGTAAAGGGGCACACGCTACAATGACAAGAGAAGAGAAAGGAAAGAGAGAAGAAAGAAGAGAAAAAGAGAAAAGAAAAGAAATGAAAAAGAGAAAAAGAAAAAGAGAAAAGAGAAAAGAGAAAAGAAAAGAAAAGAAGAGAAAAAATGAAAAATTTTCTATAAAGCAAAGAGCACGGACTTCATTCTACTACATTTTTGATCACATTCAAAGCATCACTAAAGAAAGGAGTCCGACATACAAAAGAGGACCCTCGTTCACAAGTGATGAAAGCAAGATAGTTACATCAAGGCACAAGCAACAACAAAAGCTTGAATGTCTCCAAAAAATAAGTTAAGTGTTTGATGCGCCAACATCAGATGCGGACGAATAATTACATCAAGGCGCAAGCAACAACAAAAGCTTGAACGCCTCCAAAAAATAGGTCAAGTGCTCAAAATATACAAAGCATCAAAGAAAGCCTATGCATCATCTCCCTCGGCAACATTCCTAGACGGGTCTTCCTCACCATCCTCCTCGCCAGCGCCATCCTCTTCATTAGCAGCATCTTTTGGATTCTCACCCTTCTCATGTTCGCCTTCCCCTGAACACTCTGGCTCGGGCACACTCGGACCTGGGGAAGCAACTAGTTTCGTGAAAGGTGCGGGTGCACCACGCTGCGCTCTGGCCACTTCAAGGGCTGAATATTTTGGATACTGGACGCTGGGAAAGTCATCTTTAACTTGACTAAAACAAAGCTCAAAACCAGCTCAAAATGCACCAGCGTTTGCAAAGGCTGCATCTTGCACAAAGGCAGAGGAGTTCTTGTCGTCCGAAACGGCCTTCGACCTCTCCTCCTTCAACTTCCTCACCTTCTTCAAAAGCTTCTTGATTTGTTGCTCGTTATCGCCATCCCTTTTCTTCAGATCGGCAAGCTCAAACTTTGCTTCGTCATTAGCCTTCTGAAGATGAGAACAGCGAGCAAATGTCTCAGCTTGCTTCATCTTGGCCTTTCTAGTTTCTTTGGCCATCTGGGAATGAATGCTCTCTAGGTGCGAATTCGGGGCAAAAAGCTTATCACACTTAGCCATGACCGCGATAGAGTTAAGAAGAGCCTATAAACAAGCAAAAGAATAAGTAAGCATGAAAGAAAATGAACTAAACGAAGGATCTCCTCACGGTCCGTGGGAAGTACCATCCCCTGGGATAATAAGCACGCGGTGCGACAATTATAAATCACGCTCTCCTCTAATTGGAGAGAAAAGTTGATGCTGATTTGAGAGTCTAAAATCTCTCTTCAGACTCCCATTCCCTCCAGGCTCGAAACATGAGGATCTAGAATAGAAAGCAAGACAACATCAGAAAACATGTCTGAAGATCCAAGTTAAAAAACTAAGTATGGAAAACACTACCTTCAGTTCGTGGAGAAGCTGGCACATGGACAGGAGAATGAGGCTTGGCGACCTTCTTCTTCCTCTTTTTGCCTAGGATAACATCGGGAAGAGGAGACATAGACGCTCGATCTGTCTTACTTGAGGTTCCCCCGGACGAACCATCGCCAGCAATAAAAGCATTAAGATAGAGTCCGGATCGAACGAGGCCATATCTAAAATCAAAGACATAAAATGGTTAGTAATATAAGAGCATCGGACAACATCAGAGCAAAAGGATATGGAGAAGTAAAATTGCACTACCTAAGACCTCATCGACTGCCAAAGCTCTTACGAAACTCTCGAACAATAGTTTCTTTATATCTATTCCCCTATAAAGATTAAGCACTTCAAAATCCCTCATCTTTGCAGTGGACAAGGGTGAGTCGTCTACACTGTTAAAATCCCCCAGGTAGTCCGAATTGGCCACTTGCCTAAGTCGTCAGGGAGAGGAAGGGCGAAGAAACCATGCTTCCGTTTCTTCCACGAAGTGCTGGAATTCCCAAACAACTTCATGCCCAGACGAGCATAAAAGGCAACATACTCTCTGTCCCTATTTACCTTAATCATGAAGAACTCTTTAAAGATATTCACGGACGGCTCTACATTTTTCAACTTGCACAATACTAGGAAGGCGATCACCGCCCTCCACGAATGGGGAGGAAGTTGAGTAATGGTAAGGTTATAGGAGTTAAGAAGATCAATCACAAAAGGATAAAGGGAGAACCTAAGTCCGGCCTTCAAAGTGTCAACATAAACAAAGAGATGACTCTCATAGGGACTTTGCGAAACCGTCTCGGTATCGTTCGGGTGTCTAAGCCTATAAGAAGAAGGAAAATTGAAAAGCTTCTTTATCCGCAGTAACCATCTAGACGGTAAATAACTAAGGCAAACATCCAGGACACCCCATGACCGATGGCCACGGGGAAGATCGGACAAAGGTATCCTAGGTTGGGACAGGAACTCTATATTGATGGTAGCGAAACCTTGTCCATCGCCCACATCTTCCACGGGCGTTTTCTCCCTTGGAGGTGGACGACTAGAACTACACCCTCTAGACGAATCACTTTGAGTGGTCACGCCGGATCGACCCGACATGGCAGGAAGGGCTATCACATAAAGATAACTGTTGTCCTAAGCAAGAATCTCAACCTCTACCTCCCTAGAATCGTCATGAGCGCCATCTACGACATCCTCACCAACATTGGTGTTGTCCGATGATGAGGAGGATGAGTAACTTGATGAATTAGAGCTGTCGTCCGAGGAAATATCATTATAAGAAGTCGACGAAGGCATCAGACTCACCAAACTTGGATAACAACAAATTGGAGAATGGAAAACAACGAGCCACCACGCCAATCTACAACAAAAAGTTAAGATAAGTTAGATCAACTAAGTGGCACATCACTATGGGATGCACGTCCGAAACCATCATGGAAGAAAAACCCACTAAGTATCGCTGAAAAGCGTCACAAATAGCCACCACAAGCACGTTGAAGCTAGCAACAACCTGCAAGGATAAGTAAGAGAGGATGACATGAGTTCTGACCAAGTAAAAAGAATGGAAGAAATCCACAACATCTCCATATACTCTTGTCCGAAAAATACATGGAGAACAAAGTTAAAAGCATGAGAAAGATGCCACGGACATGGGTTAAAAATGCAAAAACAATAAACAAGCTCCCAAGGCACACTCCAAGTGGTCAAGGCGGATTTCTAAGGTGCATCCTAAGTGATCCCAAGTGTTCTCCAAGTGGTCAAGACGGATTTCTAAATTGATCCCAAGTGATCCCAAATGGTCAAGACGGACTTCTAAAGTGCATCCTAAGTGATCCCAAGTGATCCCAAGTGTTCTCCAAGTGGTCAAGACGGGTTTCTAAAGTGATTCCAAGTGCCCCCACGTGATCCCAAGTGTTTTCCAAGTGGTCAAGATAGATTTCTAAGGTGCATCCTAAGTGATCCCAAGTGATCAAGTCAGATTTTCAAGGTGCATCCTAAGTGCCCCGAAGTAACCCTAAGTGTCCCTAAAATAAGGACTAGGCAACAACAAAACACTTAGGAAAACTTGGTCGAAAATCTCCAAACACTTGGGGGGACAAAGTCCGAAGTCAAAACACTTGGAGAAGCATGCTCCATAGTCAAAACACTTGGGGAAGCATGCTCGAGAGTCAAAACACTTGGGAAAGCATGTGAAGAAGTTAAAACACTTAGGAAAGCATGTTAAAAACAACAAAACACTTGGGGAGACCAAACGACAAACACAAGAGAACGAGAAGAAATCACTTACTTGGTAACTCGATGCGCACGCCAACCTCCTCCCGATGTGAAAAGTCATCCCCGAAGTTCGAAAAGACTCAAGCAAAAAACTCAAGTGAACGATAAAAGCTCCTCTTACTAATTTCTCTTTACTATTACCTCAAGGCTTACAAATGAGGAGAAAAAGACAACAGCCCACTTTTTATAGAGGCATGTATGGGAGAAAGAAGGGAAATTTTTTTTGAAGTGGTCTAGCAAATGGGAGGGAAAAATCCAAAGGCCAAAATCAAAAGGAGACAAGAAAATAAGCTTTAAGTCACATCAGTTGAGATATGTCCCCCACTTGAGAAATCAAGCAATTAGACTCCATATGCTCCAAAAAAACTTGGGAAATAAAGAGAAGTGGCACCAAGCACAGATACATGGCCGGCCACCCATGTGGCCTCGGACTAGGGAAGACATGAAACATCCACATCGGAAGAGAAAGAGAAAAAAGCCTCGGATGGATTAAAAATCACAAAGAGCATCCTTGAGTGCCTTGGTTCTGACTCAAGAACTTCAAAGACGTCCGAGCCTCAACAAGCACGTCTGTGCACAAGAACTAAGTTGCACGACCAAAAGCACAACAACGGGCAACTCGCTGTCCCTCGCTCAAATACGCGCAAACGAGCACAAATGCCCTCAGTACAATAGCTCTACGTGACAAGCTGAAGCAACACCACAACAACTTTGTCCATACATAAGAACTTATATGAATACTCACATCCATGAAACATGCATGAGTTCCACAACTCACGCTAAGGAAGGAAGGGAGTGACAAGCATAAATACACAAATATCGCAGACAAAAGAAATCGTAAAGGGAAAATAATAGAAAGGGATCGAAACGGCTAGACCTCATATCAAGACTAGTTGGAGAAAAAGCAAAAGTCCGAAAAAAATGGAAGTCTGAAGAAATGACTAAGTAGTAAGATACCTTCACAACAAATAGACTCGAACAAAGTATTCACAACTTCATCCAAAGTCTTGAAGGAGGGAGTAAGACCCTCTATGTAACAAAAAAAATCGCCAATGCCCACCTTTGTGAACTTATGTGACCAATGACATTGCCATTTAAGAAGAAAAAAATTAGAGCAAATTATGAAAATCGCCGTCCTCCCGAAGTGGTGTAGAGAAACAAAATCATGAGTGTAGACACCTAATTTTGTGTGGACCCCTAAATCAAGTACGTTTTCTTCCTAAATTGATGTTTCAGAATGCTAAAAGGCTTTTCTCATCCTGCAGGTGGTAGTCCGAGACTTAGTCTAAGAAAGCAGACAGAAAAAGTCAAACTCAAAAAAGTCAACCTCAAAAAAAGTCAATCCCGAAAAAAGTCAACCCCAAAAAAGTCAACTACTGAAAAAGTCAACCCACTTTTAAAATCAAGATTTGAAGTTCAATTGAAAGACAGTGAAAGAATTTTGATAATTCGAGGTCTACATTGAAAGATATGGAGGTCGAAAGTTGGGTTACGGAATCTCAATAGAAAAGAAACCCTAGTTCGAGAAATCTGGGAAAAATGCTTAAATGATCAAATTAGTCAGAATTGAGGGTTCCAAATGAAATATAAGTACTGAATACGGGTAATGGAGAAGCCACTTGGAAGAAAAACTGATAGAAAAGTTAATTCGAAAGAAAATCGAGAATTAGGGTTTTTGGTGGATTTCGGTGAAATTTGGAAGAATTACCGAAATGGCCCGATTCGGTAGATCTAAAGTTCTTAATCGATGATAAATGATTAAACAAGGATAGCCCAAGGCTCATTTTGAAGAAAATATGAAAATCAGACTTGTTTTGAGCAAAACCGGGTTTTGGAGACAAAAGGGCAAAATTGGAAAATATGGGAAAAATAGAAAATTAACTCCAAAAATTATGAAAATTTTCAAATCTCATTCTTAAACCATTCCTAAGAGATTGGAAAAATAAAATCTTGATTCGGAGTTCGTTTGCAAAATGGACAAATCCCGGGTCCCTTATATAGTAATTCAACAGGATAAATCCCGAAAAAATAGCAAACGAGTTGCAAAAATTCTAAAAATTTGCAAATCTCATTCTTAAATTATTTAGAAGAGATTGGAGAAATAAAATATTGATTCGAGTTCGTTTGCAAAATGGCCAAATCTCGGGTCCCCTATGTAGTAATTCAAGCAGATAAATCCCGAAAAAATAGCAAATGAGCTCCAAAAATTCTGAAAACCTTCAGATCACATTTTTAAATTATTTGGAAAAGATTGGTGAAGAAAAATTCTGGATTCGGAGCTCATTTAAGAAATGGTAAAGTTCGGGTGTATAAAAGGGGCAATTTCGGAAATAAATCCAAAATAAATAGCAAATGAACTCGGAAAATTTTGAAAACTTCCAAAATTTACTTTTTTATTATGTTGGAAGTATTGAAAAAATAAAATTCGAATTTGGAATCCGTTTGATATTTATTTAGGTTCAGGGGGCAAAAAGGTCATTTCACCAAAGAAACAAAAAAGGACAAATTTGTAATTAAGAAAAATATGAAAGAAGAAGGAATTGCTGTGATTTTTCTTCCCTTGATCAGCCAGCATAGAGGAGAAGAAGGAAGCTTGAACAATTTAATTCCTTAGTCAGTATCAAGCCACATGCTACCACTAACACCTTGCAAATGGTACCCCGTTCATCCAATGGCTTAGGTGCCTTGTAGGAAAGTTGAATGCACCATCCAATGGACAAGTTTAAATGCCAAGATGACATTTTTATTTTTCATGAAAGAACCCTCATTTAATGGCCAAGAATGGAAGAAAAAAGATTAGCACAATTCATCCAAGGGTGAGCATCCATTCGGTTAAGCAAGAGAGTGCATGGGATTGTCTCTTTTCATCCAATGGCTTAGGCCATCTACAAGGGATGAGTACACATGTTGAGGGTTGGATTTAATCTACAAGATGTCATTTTTATGTTGTCCTCATCTAATGACCAAGAATGGAAGAGCACAACTCATGCAAGGGTAGGCACTCAAGGGGGCAAGCAAGGGAGTGCATGGGATTGGTCCTCTTTTGCATCTAAGGGCTGAGGTTACTACAAGGGCTGAGTACACATCTTAAGGGCTGCTATCAATTGGAAAGATGACATTTTTATGTTGTCATCAAAATATCTTAATTTAAAGGCCAAGATTGGAGGAGAAAAAAATGTAATTCCCAAGCAAGGGTGAGAGGCCATTCGGCCAAGGCTAAAGAGGGGGGGTTGGTTTCATTTTTTCATATGTTTTTGGCTGGAAACAGTATCTAATTTAGCAAAGAAAAAGGTTTCGAAAGAAAGAAAAAAAAAAGGTTTTCAATAGAGAGCTTGAAGGTAGTCATCTCTACCAAGTTCTAAGCATAACTTTCTTCTTGTTTTCTATGATGTTTTCTTGATTTCCTATCTTGTTTTCCTACTACATTTTTTGTAGAAATAAAATTTTTAATATTTACTTATGTTTTCATCTCTTCTTCTTCATTAAAATAGCGAAAAACAATTTTTTTACATGGATTCATGCTATTGCCGAATATGGCATATTTACTTGCCTTTGGTTTTCTTTTTTCTTCCTTGCATGTTGTTGTGAAAAATGATTTTTAGAAGGTTTTTTTAGAGTATTCTAAGGTTCTGATTTTTTACAAAAGATGAAGCAAAAAGGTTGAAATGGCTACATGATCTTGGCTAGACCAAGTGGCCATGGTTAAGGGAGAGGCTATGCCCATTTTTACCTACCATGAAGCTAACCTTAATTTTTTTTTTTTTTTTTAACATGGTTTATTTTCTATTTTATTGAGATGGAAAGGCTTCATGATCTTGGCAAGACCAAGTGATTATGGTTAGGTGAGAGGCTATGCCCATTTGATACCAACCATGGAGCTTAACTTTCCTTGTGTTATTTACTAGTTTTGCTTGTTATTTGTTTTGCATGTCTATGTTAAATTTTTTATATGTTCTTTACATTATTTTCTATGCTATATTTACTTATATATTTCTATTAAATGCTTAATAACTTTCCCTTGCATATTCGGCCTTCATATGTTCATGTTGTGCCTTTTTTTATGTATCATGTCTTATATTATAAACATGTTTGCATTTTCTTTATTTTGTTCCATGACCATTCGGCAACTCCATTTTAGTATGCCTTGCATGTGCATTTTCCTTTTGCTTCTTACCTTGTTTACATCTCCATGCCATGAACTTGTACATTTTGATTTTAGTATGCCATGTGCTTATGAAAATGCTTTGATAAAATGCCATTATTTTGTTACATGGCCATTCGGCTACTCCATATTGATATGCCTTGCATGTGCATTTTCACCATGCTTCTTAACTTGTTTGCATCTCCATGCCATGAGCTTGTGCATTTTGATTTTAGTATGTCATATGCTTATGAAAATGTCATGGCATTATGCATCTTAATATGATTTGTCATGTACTTGTGTCATTTACTAGATAGGATTTCATTAGAGCATCATGTAGCTACATTTGGCCTCTTCATGCATCCCTTGCTTTGTCATTCATTTGCATTTTGTTTAGGTAATATGCTTTGCATTATCATATCTTGAAATTGTGTATTAGTTGCTGTTTGTTCCAGCATTGACATTAGTTTCATTGGTCATTGTATGTTCATAGTATTGCTATGCATGTTCATTACATTTAGGTCTAGGCCATATGATATTGCCATGCATATTGGGTTTTAAATCACATTGGTATTATCATGCATTACTGTGCTATTTAGGTCTTAGGTTACATTAGCATTTTCATGCATATTCATAACAAATTAGGTCCAAGTCACCTTTACATTATCAAGCATTGCATGCACATTGAGTTAGGATAGCATTTATTGCCATGCAAACTCATGATAGACATTAAGGTTGTCTTGAATTGTCATGCATTTCCTTTACCATTTAGACCTTTAGACCATGCACTTCATACATTTCATTTGCTGTATGTTCATGCATTCCATGTCATTGCCACATGATTTATGACTTAGGCCAATCAATGGCTCAAAGTCATGCTCTCTTGAGCATACTTGTGGAAAATTAAGGAATTGTCAGATTGATTATTCTACCTTTGTGATTTTTTTTACTTAGCCAATTTTTGTCCAAGGTTTTTAAATGTTTAGCTACTATCCTTAGGTCTTTAGGATGATCTCCAACAATTTCTACTTTGATTTTTGAATGAATTTATCAAAGGCAAAAAATGTGTTTTGACAAAACAGTTTTTTTACCCAGTACTTGAACTTCTCTGATTTTTCTGGGCATTCATATTTAATAAAAAAATTAATCCAATTTTTTCTAGTGTAGTTTTACATGTTATGAGTCTCCAGTATTTCTTTTAGATATTTTTTGAATTTTTAAATTAGGCAAAAAAATCGTGTGACAAAATCGGCCAGTAGAGGTAGATTTGAAATCAAAAGAGGAATAATGGTTGAATTTGGCTAAGGCATTTAGAGGGGGTTGGTTAGAAGATTTAGCTACTATCTTAGGGGAGTTTTTAAGCCTTTTTAAACTTTAAAAATGATTTTACAAATCTTGGGTTGAGGGCGATCAAGTCCGGGATTTTAAACTTAGGAAATTAGAGCCATTTCAAAAGGGTTTGGTAAGGGTTTTAATTTTTATTCAAGTTTTTCCTCAAAATTGTTTTCAAACAATCACAAAGTTTTGTTTCCTAGAAAAATCTAATTTGACATATTTCCCTAAGGTAGCCGGATATCTTTGTAGATATACGGATTTCTTTATTTAGAGGAAAAATACATTTTCATGCATTGCATTTTCCATGTTCATGCATTTTATTTAAATGTGTGATTTTTGCTATGATATTTTCCATGGTATTATTATTATTTTGATTCACATTTTCTGATGTTATATTGTTTGCCATATGATTTTGAATATTTTCCAAACCCCGCTTTCTTTGATTTTTCTGGTTTAAAAACGCAGACTTTGAAATTGGTTTTTAAAATATTTTAATTAACTTTAAAATGTTTTACAAAACCGATTTTAATAGGTGGCCGATCACACCTAGCCAAAAATTATTGGTGGCGACTCCATTACTTTTTCCGAGGTCGTTTTCAAGCTCTCATTTTATTTCAAGAGGAATTAAGTCGTCTTTTCCTCTGTTTTCCCTAATGTCACGCTTAAAGAATAAAGTCTCGCGATGAGGCTTGTTATTTTTTAGGTTGCGACTCCACTGGGAACATTTAGAGAGTCAAGCCTAAAATTAGTCGTGTGTTATCAAAGTCTCGATTTTGTTGGTTTTTATTTGGTATTTATTTTAATCCTCACATTTTTCAATAATAAGGAGAATTTTGAAAATAATAAAATATTTTTAAATATGTCCATATTCATGTGCATACATATTATTTTTGTTCTCTGGTTATTTTGTTGCATACGTTTATTCTTTGCTTAATTGATGCTTTACATTGTTTAAACTTGTTGGGTCATTTAGAATAAGGGGTGTAGAATAGGTGGTAAAAGGTTTGTTATTTCTCCTCACACACTACACTACACGTGCATTTGCATATCATGAGCCTTATACCCAGGTTTCATCCTTTTAGGTGGGAGCAAAGTAACTAAGCCTTCGTGATTAACAATCCGCATAGGCTAGTGAAACACTTCCGGAGTACTAAATTACCTAAGCCTTCATGATTAACAATCTGCATGGGTTAGGGAAATAGACTCTAACGAATTGAACCCGCTTTTATTGGGGTGCCTTACTAGCCTTCACCGGCGACAGTGAGGAACAATTCGGGGCTTTTAGAACTGATTCACCTTCATATAGTGAACCTAGGCGAAGCCATACCGAAGTTATATTAGATATCCTGTAGCTAAAAACACATGGAGGAATATTTCCAATCCTTTTACTTTTTATTCTACATTCCGAATAAGTTTACCTTTGCAAATCAGGCAATGATGAATGCACATCACACCGCCCATAGTAAGTTTTGAAAATAACAAAATGTTTTTTGCATGCATATTATTATTGCTCTTTGGTTGGTTAACGCGTTAAACTATTCTTGATCTTTGTTTTAATAAATTGTTGGGATATTTAGGATAAGTGTTATAGAATAGCTGGTGAAAGGTTCGTTTTGTCCTCCACACACATTGCACTTGCATTTGCATAACATGAACTCTCTACCCGGATTCCGTCCTTTTTAAGTGAAAGTAAAGTAACTACTCTTTGTGATTGACCTTCTGTATGGGCTAGTGAAACACTTCCGGATTATAAAGTACCTAAAGCCTTCGTGATTGATCCTCCGTATGGGCTTAGGAAAATATACTCTAACGAATTGAACCTGCTTTTATCAGGGTGCCTTACTAGTTTTCACAGGCGACAGTGAGGAACAATTCGGGGCCTTTTAGAACTTTGTTCACCCACATATAGTGAACCATAGAGCCATCATAGGCGAAGCCCTGCCAAAATCTTGATAGATATACCAAAGCTAGAAACAAATGGAGGAATGTTTCTGATCTTTTGCCATTTATTTTTGCATCCCGAACAAGCATTATTCATTAATTTTCTTACTTTGCATTGATTATTCCATTCTTTTATTTCTTTACTATTTTTTTTTCATTTGTAATAATACCGAAACCTAGTGTTTTTAGGTTGTTTTGAAATTCTTCTTTTTATACCTTACCTTTTTAGGTATTTCTAAAAAAAAGAGAAAAAGAGTTTATATAAAATAAAAAAAAATCTTCTTTGAAAAAGAGAATAAAGAGTGATATTAGGATCTTATTTTCCTTAATCTTTTCATTCGTATTTTTGCATAACAATATTATTTAGATATAAAAATTCTTTTTTAAGTATTTTTGCATTTTGCACATTTCATACATATATGAATAGAGCATGTATATTTATGGTTGTATTTTTGGATCTTATTTCTTTGCAATAAACGGATGGTGATAATAATCTCATTTGATGATTTCATAAACATTCATTGGTTGAATAAAAATTGTAGACCGGTAGTGTTAAATGAACATTTGCATATTGTACCATAGTAGGATCCACTATTCCGAAATTCTTTTGAAAAATAATATGTAGGTTTTTGTGTGGAAGAAACATGTTTCAAAAAAATCATAAATTAAATTTGGAGGCAAATCTTGCATAATGAGATTTTTGAATAATCAAAATTTGGTCCCACCAATTTCGTGTAATCATTGATTAATTTATTTGTATATACCTTCGTGTTAATTCATTTATTCTTTACATGTATCATTTTGACGTCATATTACAGTCCTAACATGCATGGTCATTCATTATGTGATATACATGGTCATTATTTGTATATATCTGTGTATCAAATTATTCATTCTTTACATACATCATGTAGGCATCAGGTTGCATTCATAGTCAGCATAATTTCTTTGTATATCCATGCATTGATTTGTCTATTCTTCACATGCATCATGTTGGCATCAGGTTGCATTCATGGTATACATAGTCATCATAATTTCTCTGTATATGCTCATGCATTAATTTATCATATTGGCATTAAGTTGCATTCATGACATACATAGCAAGTCAGCATGTTTTCTTTGTATATACCCATGCATTAATTCATTTATTTTTTACATGCATCGTGTTGACATCGTGTGGCATTCATAATACATATGATCACTCATAGCGGAGTGCATTTAGGACATGCATGGTCACTCATTGTATATATCTGTACATTGACTTGCATGCATTATATTGGCATCATGTTATATTCATGGCTCATTCATCATGAAATACATTAATGAGATGAATTAGATATTGGCTTAGCTTTAAGAACTTGCAAAGAGATTTTTTTTTTTCAAATCAGAGGTATAAGAGTCACTGAGAACCTGTTCAACATAGTCAGGATTCATGGAAGGCTGGAATTCAGACGAAATGGAAAGAATGAGACAGGCTCTACAGGAAACGCAAGAAAGGCTAATTAGAAATCAGGAAGACTACCGAGAACAAATGGCTAAACTGATGGAATTGATGTCCGCCACTGTCAAAGGTAAGGGGCATGTTGAGGACTCTGCTGAGAAAGAAAAAGCCATGGAGGTTAAGAACTTGGCTAGAATAGAGAGAATGGAACATGTTCAGCAAAAGATGAAATAGGAAGTGATTAAAACTCAGGAAGAGATCCAAGAGCAAAGATTAAGTTGATGGAGCTAATGCCCTTCATTGTCAAAGAAAAGGAACAGGTTGAGAGTTCTACTGTCAAAGGAAAATCAAAAGTCTCTGCTGAGAAAGAAAGAGCCATGGAGGTTAAGAACTTGGCTAGAATAAAGAGAATGGAACAGGTTCAACAAGAGATGAATGAGAAAGTGATTAGAACTCAGGAAGAGAGCCAAGAGCAAATGATTAAGTTGATGGAGCTAATACCCTTCATTGTCAAAGAAAAGGGACAGGTTGAGAGTTCTACTGCAAAAGGAAAATCAAAAGCTTTGGGAAACAATTCAGGGAATTGCCTTTTTTGCCCGTGTGAGGTAACAGTAATTAAAAGGCAGAATTCTCAAGGCATACAGCCACAAAATACAGCGAGGTACCAGCTATTAGATGAAAGGCTCCAGGTGTTAGAAAGCACAGATGTACTTGGGAGCATAGATGCAAACGAACTTTGCTTGGTCCCCGATTTAATCATTCTACCTAAATTCGAGGTCCCCAACTTCGAGATATATGATGGGACAACTGATCCAATGACCAACCTCAAAATGTTATGCCACAAAATGATGAGCCATGCGGATAATGATAAGTTATTGATCTATTGTTTTCATGATAGCCTCAGTGGGTTTGCAAGCAGATAGTATAATCAGCTGAGTATCGACAATATTTGTTCTTGGGGTGATTTAGCTAAAGCCTTTTATAACCAATACAAGCATGTGATTGACATGATGTTGGACCGTCTCTTTTTGCAAAGTATGAGAAAGAAAGCCACTGAAAGCTTCGAAGAGTATTCTCGCAGATGGAGAGATATAGAGGCCCAGTTACAGCCGCATTTAACTGAAAAAGAAGTTGCTATCCTATTTGCAAATACACTACAGGCCCCATGCTACGATGAACTCCCTGGTCATGCCATGAAGGATTACACGGGCAGGATAATCTCAAAAGAGATAATGAAGGGGACAACCAATAATGGAAAACTCAAAGTAGGTGAGATATCCGGTAGTAAGGGAAATTGGGAACCCCTGAAAAGTAAAAGATATCTAGTCTATGACCTATGGTGGGCAACAGATGGGAAGCTTTGTCCCATATCCTCTACAACCCATGTACCATCAGTTCTACCCTTCCGTGAACAATGTGTATCGGGATCCTTACTTATACCCGATGTCCTCTCAATGTAATTATTTCACAAATCTCCAACTTCAGGCTAGCTAGGGAAAGTCAAAGAATATTCGGAAAAGAGATTAGTTTGAGCCACTATCCATCTCTTACTCTGAGTTGTTGCCCCAGCTTGTTGAAAATCGACTTCTCACTCGAGTGCCAGTAAAACCTATCCGACCCCCATACCGAAGCTGGTATGATGAAAAAGCATTTTGTGGCTATCATTGCGGGATTCGAGGTCATTCCACAGAAAATTGTCTGTCTTTAAAGCGGAAGGTTCAAGTGCTAATTAGTAATGGGCAGTTAGATCTTGAGAAGAAACAGAAGTCAGATAATGGGAAGAAGCCACTATTCGTTCATGGTAAGACAAGTGGGGATGTCAAGATCGAAAAAAAAGGCATACATGGATTTATGAAGCAAGAAAGAAATCAAGTTGACCCGATTCCTGTGTCATATAGTGAGCTGCTACCTCAACTCATCCAGAATCACCTTGTGACACCCATGCAAATAGAGCCTCTGAAGCCTCCTTATCCGAGCTGGTATAATGCTAATGAGTGTTGCGGTTATCATTCTAACAATCAAGGCCACTCAACAGAGCACTGCCCCGCTTTGAAGTACAAGGTCAGGGATCTTATCAAGGCTAGTTCGATAACTTTTGAAGATGGGAAAGCCAAGTGTCATAAGAAACATGATGCATAATCATATTAGGATTTCTGATGCATTTAGTTCTATACACTTTGATGATGAAAACACTTGTCTCATGTTGACATCTACATGAAATAAATAAATTTTAAATTTAAATGTTTTGTGTTCATTTTATTTTAGCAATAATTTGAATTTGCAAAAACGAATGAAACTTTGAGAAAATTTGTGGTAAACAATAATAAGGGGTTTTCACAAGGAGTAATGGGTACTCTTGGGAATATTGATGATCATTGATAGAAATGGCCCAATACCCTCTCACCTCTCTTTTGGGTTTTCCCTATGCCTAAATCCCTTAAACCAAGACCACTTGAAAGACCTAATGCTTCAAGGAATATGAATGATTAAAGTTCATAAACCATTGTCATCGCATAATAAGCAAAGATGTAAATCCTAGTTTAGGCTATGAACAAAGGAATGAACTTTTTTGAAAATTTTTCGAACTCCTTGAAATTCAAACAAATGAGACATTCTTTCAAGAACTTAGATGGTGGTAATTCGATGTGCATCAAGGGGGTGCCAACTTTTCCAATGACCATAAAACACCAATTTCCCAAACATCACTTCATGATTGACATCTCGGGGCATAATGACCAAACAAGATTAGCTCATGTCCTAGAGAAAACTTGTTTTTGGGTAATATTTTCCTTGTCACTTCAAACAAACCCAAGATTGAAACTTAGCCTAGACTTGCAATGTTCCTCGTAATGATACACATTCCTAAAGTTGATCAAATTGGGGCATCATATGTAGAAATGATGGATACATGGTGAAAAAAGATGGAACTAATGCATGAATCATTGGGGGCATGCGACAAAAAAAATTGTGATATCATGCATATGAAAATTCGAATGATTCCAAAGTGCAAAATGAAATTCTGATTATCTATTCCCTTTGGGGATTGCTTTTCAATGAGAATATTCGTGCTTGATATGATGAATGGCCATCTTTCTTATCCCTTTCACAAAAAGAAATTATCCACAGTCACCCTTTTTTAGCCAAAGAATTCTTTCTCCTTTGAACCCTGATCAAGGATCACCCTCTACACTGGGGGGAAAATGTGAGAAAAGATCTTCTCAAAGATCATTAAGAAATGAGTTCGAAGATAGATACAAAGCAATTTGAGCTCCCAAATAAATAAGGGCTCACTTTGTCGAAATAAAGAAAAATGTGAAGAAAAAACACACAAAAAATGTGTGAAAAAGTCTGGCAAATGAAAGCCAAGAACAAAGAAGAAAAAGAGCAAAGTCAAAAGAAAGTCAGAAAAGTCCAAAAAAAGAGCAAATGCTTCAAAGGAAATCCTTCTCAAGAAATGATCCTTGATCTGATTACCCTCAAACAACAAATTTTGGGCCTATTTATCCTTTCTCTTTGAACCCCAAACCATGGCCTACATTACGTGCTTTAAAAGTCCATTTTGATCAAGCATGAATCTTTAACTTGAAGGATTTTTCTTTAAATTTTATTCCATCTCATCGAATTATCATTTCAACTATGGAAGAATTTAGAATTCTCAAGTGCATGGTAAAACAATATAAAAAAAAAGAGAAAAAAGAGAGAGAAAAATGGAAAGAATGGGACTCTAGGGCGAAAACCCAAAAATGGGTGGTCTAGAGTAGAATGGGAATTTTTTATATCATTTATGTCAGTGCCGATGCCACAACAAAAAAATAGGTCATCTTGAAGAAACTAAGGAACATATAGGAATTTCTTGAACATCCTAAACTGTTAGCTCTCATTTGGAGAATTGATTTCAAAAACTGAAACTTTTTCCCTCCAAAATTAACTTTCTAACCCTGAATATTCCAGCTAATCTTGACGCTTGTCAAAACGCTATGATTTGGAAACAAAAAGAATGTTGAATTTTTTTGATTCTCAAGGAATTCGTACCTTATAAAACCTGTTTCATTTGTGAGCCTGGAAGGGACATACATTTTTGTTGTGAAGTTTTCTTCGAGCAACCAAAATCCTATTGTATCAAGCCTTTCAATTCAAGTTGAAAAACCCAGATTAACACTTAGGGAAATTTCTAACAGTGATCATCAGTCTTCAAGAGATTCGTACATCACACACTAAAGGTTTAATATTTTTGGCTCAGAAGTTTTCATTAAATGAGCAAATTTTTTCAAAATGATAAAACAAATAAAAATATTTTGAAATAATCATTTTTGATGTTGACATGAGACAAGGGTTTTTCTAACCTAAAGGTATGGAATTACTAAGGTCGACCTTGACTTCCAAATATGAGAAGAATAAATAGAACTCGGCAAGTAGACTTCTGTTGATAAGAGTTTGAAAACTGTTGGGGCAAGAAGATAGCCAAGGATTGAAAAGAGAAGGATCTCTTATGGGGTACGAGTGTTCAAGATACACTCTAATTTGAAAAGGAAAGGCTAAGCCAAAGTCTAGAAAAACAATCGGGGGGCATTTGCATCACTCATGAGCGCTTACCTCTTTATTGAGCTTTGGGTCTACACAGTGTCAGCAAGCATTTGCATCATTCATGGGTAATTACATTGGCACTATTCCATAAGCATCTGCATTTCACCTTTACATTTACATCCTTCATGGATATTTGCATTTGCATCATCTCAAGAAATTACATCATTTCTAGAATCATTGCATTTTCACTATTGTGTGGTAACTGCAGTTACACCATTCATAAACCATTTACATGAACACGATTCGTAGGGGCATCTGCATCATTTCATGAAGTAGTTGCGTCAATATTAATCTTTGCATTTGCATCATTTAGAAGCATTTGCATCAATCCAAGCCATTTTTCATTTGCACCATGAAGCATTTGCATCTTATTCAATATCTGCATCTGCATCAAGAAGCATTTGCATCAATCCAAGCCATTTTGCATTTGCACCACAAAGCATCTGCATCTTAATCAACATTTGCATTTGCATCATTTAGAAGTATTTGCATCAACCCAAGACATTTGCATTTGCACCATGAAGCATCTGCATCTTATTCAACATTTGCATCTACATCAAGAAGCATTTGCATCAATCCAAGCCATTTGCATTTGCACCATGAAGCATCTGTATCTTATTCAACATTTGCATTTGCATCAAGAAGAATTTGCATCAACCCAAGACATTTGCATTTGCACCATGAAGCATTTACATCTTATTTGATCTTTGCACCTGCATCAAGAAGCATTTGCATCAATCCAAGACATCTGCATCAACTAGGACTTTTTGACATTTTATCTTGATTGAAGGTTCCTCAAGTGGGGCATCAGTGAAAAATTGAAGATTCTGTCATGAAGTCAGATAATCTGTGAACCTTAAAGAAACCATGGATTAGAAATCATGACACAATCATTTGATTGCATTCATCCTTAGGAAACATACAAGAATTTGCAAAATATGTTATTCTCATCACTACATTTAGCTAACATTGCAGCAATCATGGAAATTTTGGCTTTCTCAAATCGAACTCGTTCTGCTTCTCAAATGAGTCGAGCCCCGAGACCACCGTCGAGGTATTTCCTTTTGTTTAAATCGAACTCGTTCTGCTTCTCAAATGAGTCGAGCCCCGAGACCATCGTTCAGGTATTTTCCTTTTGTTTTAAATCGAATTCGTTCTGCTTCTCAAATGAGTCGAGCCCCGAGACCATCATTGAGGTATTTTCCTTTTGTTTTAAATCGAATTCGTTCTGCTTCTCAAATGAGTCGAGCCTCGAGACCATCGTCTAGGTATTTTCCTTTTGTTTTTAATCGAATTCACTCTGCTTCTCATATGAGTCGAGCCCCGAGACCGTCATCGAGGTATCTTCCTTTTGTTTTAAATCGAATTCATTCTGCTTCTCAAATGAGTCGAGCCTTGAGACCATCGTCGAGGTATTTTCCTTTTGTTTTAAATCGAACTCGTTCCGCTTCTCAAATGAGTCGAGCACCGAGACCACCGTCGAGGTATATTCCTTTCATTTTCAAGTCAAATTTATTTTACAAATGAACCAAACCCAGGATCATTCTTAAGGCATTCCTTTTGTTTTTAAAATCGAACTCATTCTTCTTCTCAAATGAGTCGAGCCCCGAGACCATCGTTGAGGTATTTTCCTTTTGTTTTAAATCGAATTCATTCTGCTTCTCAAATGAGTCGAGCCCCAAGATTATTGTCGAGGTGTTTTTCTTTTGTTTTTAAATCGAAGTCGTTCTGCTTCTCAAATGAGTCGAGCCCTGAGACCATCGTCGAGGTATTTCCTTTTGTTTTAAATTGAACTCGTTCTGCTTCTCAAATGAGTCGAGCCCCGAGACCATCGTCGAGGTATTTTCCTTTTGTTTTAAATCGAATTCATTCTGCTTCTCAAATGAGTCGAGTCGCGAGACCATCATCGAGGTATTTTCCTTTTGTTTTCAATCGAATTCATTCTGCTTCTCAAATGAGTCGAGCCCCGAGACCATCGTCGAGGTATCTTCCTTTTGTTTTAAATCGAATTCATTCTGCTTCTCAAATGAGTCGAGCCCCGAGACCATTGTCGAGGTATTTTCCTTTTGTTTTAAATCAAACTCGTTCTACTTCTCAAATGAGTCGAGCCCCCAAACCATCGTCGAGGTATTTTTCTTTTGTTCTAAATCGAACTCATTCTGCTTCTCAAATGAGTCGAGGTATATTCCTTTCGTTTTCAAGTCAAATTTATTTTACAAATGAACCAAACCCAGGATCATTCTTAAGGCATTCCATTTGTTTTTAAAATCGAACTCGTTCTGCTTCTCAAATGAGTCGAGTCTCGAGACCATCGTCAAGGTATTACTTTTTGTTTTAAATGAAACTCGTTCTGTTTCTCAAATGAGCCGAGCCCCGAGACCATCATCGAGGTATTTCCTTTTGTTTTAAATCGAACTCGTTCTGCTTTTCAAATGAGTCGAGCCCCGAGACCATCGTCGAGGTATTTCCTTTTGTTTTAAATCGAACTCGTTCTGCTTCTCAAATGAGTCGAGCCCCGAAACCATCGTCGAGGTATTTTCCTTTTGTTCTAAATTGAACTCGTTCTGCTTCTCAAATGAGTCGAGCCCCGAGACCACCGTCGAGGTATTTTCTGTTTAAACCCAACACTGCTGACACCAAGACAAGATAAGGCCCCGAGACCACTGTCAAGGTGTTTTCTTCTCTTGCAAATCGAACTCGTTTCCTTAAGACGAGTCGAGCCTTGATTAGTCAAGAAACTCAATTTAAGGACAAAATCTTTTATTTACAGCTTTCAATTATTAAAAAAAAATGATGATAAAAAAGAGAAAAAAAAATGATGAAAACTCCCTTTCTTTCTTTTTTCCACATGTGATTTCACTAACCGAACAAAATTAATTTGTGTTTATCTTTGCCTGATTCCTGATTCTCTGCAATAGCCAAAGAGGGGCAGCTATAGACACCTAATTTTGTCCGGAGCCCTAAATCAGGTAAAATTCTTTCCTTACGATGTTTCAAAATATAGAAAAGCTCTTCTCATCCTGCATGTGATACTCTCAGGCTTAGTTTAAGAAAGCAAGCATGAAAAGTCAACTTAAAAAAGTCAACCCTGAAAAGTCAACCCTCATTCAAAATCAAGATCCAAAGTTTAATTGATCAATGGTGAAAGAATTTTGATAATCCGAGATCTACAATGATAGATATGAAGTCTGAAAGATGGGTTATGGAGATTCAGTGGAAAGGAAACCCTAGTTCGGTAAATTTGGGGAAAATTGCTTAAACGATCAAATTGGTTGAAATTGGAGGTTCCGAATGGAATATAATCAATGACTATGGGTAATGGAGAGACCATTTAGAAGCAAAACTAAAGGAAGAGTCAATTTGGAAAAAAACCGAAAATTAGTCAATTTGGTGGATTTTGGCAAAACTGGGGAAAATTGCAAAAATAGCCCGATTCGGTAAAATTAAAGCCCCTAATTGATGAAGAGTGGGTAAACGAAGATAGCCCAAGGCTCAGTTTGAAGTAATTCCGAGAAAAGAGCCGATTGGAGAAAAAACAGAAAAAACGAGGAAATTCCCTATATTGGGAAAAGAAAAAATCAAATCGGAGGGAAATTTGATCATAAAAATTGGGCATTTTGGACCAACTCCAATTCAATATATAACAAAGGCACAAAAAAAAAAGAAAACCTAGAAATCGGACTTGTTTTGAGTAAAATCGAGGCTTCAGAGGTTAGGAGGCAAACTTGGAAAACCCGAGAAAAATAGAAAATGAGCTCGAAAAATTACCAAAACTTCCAGATCTCAATATTATGTCATTTGAAAGAGATTGGCGAAGAAAAATCCAGAAACGGGGCTCATTGCAAAAAGGCAAATTTCGAGCCTACTAAGCTGAAATTCCATAAGATAAATCCGGGGAAAATAGCAAATGAGCTCAAAAAATTATGAAAACTTCCTTATCTCAATTTTAAATTATTTGGAAGAGATTGGCAAAGAAAAATCCGAAATCGGAGCTCGTTTGAAAAATGGTAAAAGTTCGGGTGTATTAAGGGCAATTTTGGAAGATAAATCCGGGAAAAATAGCAAATGGGATCGAAAAATTATGAAAACTTCCAGAACTCAATTTTATATTATTTAGGAAGTATTGAAAAAAATAAAATCCATATTTTGAGTCTGTTTACTATTTAAACAAGTTTAGGGGGCTAAAGTGCAATTTTACCGAAGAAACCGAAGAGGGCATTTTTTGCATTTAAAAAAAATAGAGAGTGGGCTGGAAGTTGAAGGGCCATTTGGCCAAGCCTAACGGGAGGATGAATTTTGTTGAGCTTCTCTCATCCAAAGGCTAAAATTGGATAGTAAGGTGGTTATTTTTTTATCAAGCCTTTGTGATTTTGCCACATGGTCCAATGCATGAAGAGGAAAGATGTCAACATTATAGTCACATATTTTTGAATATCTGTATTTGTTAGGGGCTGATCACTTAATCTAAGGGTGGTAATTTCACATTTTAAGCATCTTGGATTAGTGGCCTTTGGATCAAATAGGCTAGGAAAAAAAATAACAACATCCTACACCAAAGTGTGACCATTCGGTTACCATAAGGGGGGGTTGGCTAGCCTATTTAGAGGGGGTTTTAATTTCATTTGGGGGGTTCTTTGGGGCTCATCATGGGAGGAAAAAACAGTAGTTATTCTTGAGAAAGAAAAAAAGGGAAAAAGAAAAGAGAGAAAAAAGAACGGATTTTCTTACTACTGTTTGATTTGGAAAGCTAAAGCAAGGTAGCTATTTTCTTTCATGCTCTCCTCCATGCTTTGTTGATATGATTTTGTTATTTTCATTGTTATTTTATTTTTTTTCATGAAATAATTTTTTTTTCAAAACAAGGTCCAAAAGGTTCCTACCTATTGTTTTCATAAAAAAATACCAAAATGATTTTTTACTACATTTTTTAAGCCATGGCCGAATGGTATTCTTGAGCATGATGCCATGTGTTTGATTTTATTCCAATGTTTGGTTGTGGTAGGATAGCTTGGTTGTAATAGGATAACTTTACATGATGTGCCATGCCTTGTGTTTGTGTTATTGCCTTGCTAGGATCCTACATGTTTTTGAAATGACCATTCAGTTTCTACATGGTGCCTTTGTGTATTTTCATTTTCATTTTGTTTAGTTGCCATGCTTTCATTTATTCTTTGCATCTTTATGCCATGTTGTTGTGTATTTGATTTGCCATGTCATATGTTTGTGTTATTGCCTTGCTACATTTCTTTATTCATGCATGTGTCTATTCGGCTACTATATCTTTTCTTGCCTTAGTGCATTTGCATTTTTATCTTGATTATATGACTACCATGCTTTCAGTCATGCTTTGCCTCTTTATGCCATGTGATTGTGTAGTAGGTGTGACTTGTTCATGCATTGTTTTTATGTTCATTTAGTCATTATTGTTCATGTTACTTCCATGCATTTTCATATGCCAAATTAGGTCTTAGGTCATTTTGCATGTCCATGCATTTTCATGACATTTTAGGCATTAGGTCATCTTTGTATTGCCATGCATTTTCTTTGCTTATTAGGTCTTAGGTCATTTTGTATTTTCATGCATGTTTATATGTCATATTAGGTCTTGGTCACCTTTATATTGCTATGCATTTTCATGCATATTAGATCTAGGTTTGCATTTATTGGCATGCACAATTTCTATCTAGGCATTAGGTCATCTTTCATGCCATCTATTTTCTATGTCATTTAGGCATTAGGCCATGCATTTCATGCATTTAATTTTTTGTTTGTTCATGCATTTCATATCAATCCCACTTGATTTTTGACTTAAGCCAATCAATGGCTCAAAGCCAAGCTCACATGAGCATGCTTGTGGAAAATTAAGAAGTTGTCAAGTTGGATTTTCTACCTTTGTGATTTTTTTTCATTAGGCAATCCTTGTTCATATTTTTAGAAATTTTTACTACTGTTTGTAGGTCCTTAGAGGAGACTCCAACATTTTTATTCTGATTTTTGAGTGATTTTATCAAAGATTTAAAAATGTTTATTGGCTAAATAGTTTTTCACTCAATATTCTGAATTTCGTAATTTTTATGTTAGGTCATCCTTAGTCTAAAACTTAATCCAATTTTTTCCCACAGATTTCAATATGTTCTGAGTCTCCCATAATTTTTTCAGCTTTTTTTAATTTTTAAAAATAGGTTAAAAAAATCACGTTTTAAAACTGGTCAGTAAAGTCAGATTTGATTTCAAGAAAGGGCTGATTTAGAACCTTAGCTACTGTCCTAGGTTGATTCCAAAGTCATTTCAATCCTAAAAAATGATTTTATAAAGATCGGATCAAGGGTGGTCAAGTCCGGGTTTTCAAAGTTAGGAAAATAGAGTCATTTTAAAGGGAATTTCGGCCTAGTGCCATTTTCATCCAAAATTTTCAAAATTGTTTTCAAACTAATCACAGAGTATTTTTGATTTAGAAAATTTAATTTGATGTCTTTTCCTAAGATAGTCCGATATCTTTTTAGTATACGGATTTCCTTATTTAGAGGAAAAAATATACTTTTATGCATTGCATTTTTCACGTTCATGCATATTATATGATTTTTGCTATGAATATTTCTATGGTAATGTTATTATTTTGATTTATATTTTATGGTGTTATATTGTTTGTTATATGTTTGTGAATATTCTATGTTATCCTATGCTTTTTGCTTAGTCATTTATTTTTATCACATTATTTAGGATTTACTATATTCATGCATTGTTGTTTTTATTTTCTTGCATATTTCATGATAATATTATTTTATATTTCATATCATTTCATGTCATTTAGATTTGCCATGTCATTTAGATTATATTAGGTCATTTAGAGTATACTATGTCACTTAGGTTATACCATGTCATTTAGAATATATTATGTTACTTACAGTATATTATGTCATTCAAAATATACTATGTCACTTAGGTTATATCATGTCATTTAGGTTATAATATATTATTTAGATTTTGCTATGTTATCTTTATTATGTCACACATGTTCATATTCATTTTTTTTTTAAATGTTTTAAAATAAGACAATGATTTTCAATAAAATAAAGATATTCCCGAGTTAAAATAATTCATGAGTTCTCTGCCGGGTTTGCTGGGGAGGATATCATCAATTATCATTAATAAAGGAATATCTTTCTTTCAAAAAACGAGAATGATTCAGAAAGTTTTTCAAATAAATAAAAATTTATATATTTTGCCGATTTTGTCGGGGAATATAGGAAAATTTGGAATTAATAAATTTCGGATCATTTTCAATTAAAAATGGAATTTTTTTTTTTAAATTTGGAATTAATAACCGACTTTTTTACCGAGACTTGAGATAACACACGATTAATAGGGTACCGTTTTATACGGGCGTTGTGGGGGTGCTAATCCTTCCCCGCACGTAACCGACTCCCAAACTCGTTTTCTTTTATTTCTCTGGTTTAAAAACGCAGACTTTGAAATTGGTTTTAAAAATGTTTTAATTAACTTTAAAATGTTTTACAAAACAGGTTTTAATACGTGGCCGATCACACCTAGCCAAAAAAGATTGGTGGCGACTCCATTTCTTTTTCCGAGGTCGTTTTCAAACTCTCATTTTATTTCAAAAGGAATTAAGTCGTCTTTTCCTCTGTTTTTCCCAATGTCACGCTTAACGAATAAAGTCTCGCGATGAGACTTGTTATTTTTTAGGTTGCGACAAACCCTTTAAGAAACAACCATCTAATCCCAGTATTGGCCTACAACCTTCTGTCCAACCCTTCTTTAAGGCCTCAAAGCATACATAAAACCTTTTAAAATATAGGGGTTAATCTGAAGTAACCCTTTCAACTGCCATTTTGATAGTACCACCAGGGTACTTTGCCCTTAACTCGTCTGCGTTGTCCTAACTGAGCAAACTCTTCAATGTAGTTTCCAGCCAACTTGTCATTCATATTTTTCTTTGCCCTTCTACATCGAGTCATGTTAATATTAACATGCAACTCAGAAGCTACCCTCCTTTGAATCTCCTTCAATTTCATTTTTAAATGGTCCCTAATAGTTGCTTCAAAATGCTCTACAATCACAACTACATTGACCATCTTGTTCTTGAAGCTGACACCACAACTATGCTCCTCTTGAAAGCTCTTCACTTGGAGACACCTAGCCTCTTTACTATAACTAGCAAATATTGCCGAAAGACATTTTGCATAAGCAATGCACCAAACCCTAATTCTTTTAGGTTCATTCCTCACCAACTTCAACTCTCTTGTAACAACCCTAGAATACTTACATATGACATCCTTGAATTCTTTGCTATGCTTAAATAACATTCCTATACAAACTCAGGAACTTCTTCATTTGGATTGTACTGAAGACACCTACTTTTCCTCCTTTCAGCATCTTCATGCTCTTCACTTGAATCAGTACCTATTAAGCTCCCATGATCAGAGGAATCATAGTATTCAGTCTCATATCAATCTTCAATCCTTGTACCTTCCACATCCTCTTCATCCTGCTGCTCTTTACCCTTATTCTCAGCCTTATCAGTTTCATCGTTAGTTACACCTTCTACATGTGGGGTAGTAGATTTCCTTTTGAACTGCCTCAACTTCGCTCTAGCAGATTATAACTCCTCATCAGCATCACCATTAGACAAATACCTTACTCTAACAAAATAAACATCGTCATCATCATCAGCCTCATGCTCAACCTCATGTTCAACCTCATCACCACCATCATCACCATCCTCATCACCAACCCTATCATCACCCTCACCCTCTAAACCAGTCCTATCATCACCCTCACCCTCATCACCACCCTTTAAACCAGCCCCACATCACCACCCTCTAAACCAGCCCTATCATCGCCATCATCCTCATCACCACCATCACCCTAATCACCACCCTCTACACCAGCCCTATCATCATCCTCACCCTCATCACCACCATCTTCACCAGTCCTGTCAACAGCCTCATGCTCACTCCCATGCTTTGAACCAGCATTTGAACCCTCATGGCAAGCACCTGTCTCTTCACCTAAACTGGTAGATTGTTCAATAGGTGGTCCACATGATAATAAAGGCCCATCTACTACCTCTAGGGTGTCCACTTTGTGCTCTACATACAAGTCTATCACTTTATATTTAACCCAATAATTCAACATATCTATAGTGCTACTATCATTCCAAACTACCCTAAGCCCATCATCCAATGACCTACTTCTAGGCACATTGAAGTACACAATGGATATACTATGGTAACCAAGACCTTTTTGTACTATGTTACACAATTCAAAATAAGAAATGGTATATGGATCCTCTCTTATCCTTAGTCTTGTTCCACCACCATATCTTAGATGTGGATCACGCACAAACTTACCCCCTACATGCAAGTTAATATAAAACTCATCTGAATCACTCATTTGCATTTAGATATTCAAAATGCAGTCAATATCCACTTTTAAACAAACATAAAAGGACCACTTTCATTAAAGGAAAACACAAAGAAACAATAACAGAAATTTTAATAAGGCATAATAGCCTAATAAATAAATTCCTATCAAACATCCAAGGACCACTTTCAAAGTTTGGTCTAACACAATTATCGGAAAAGTGTAGTAAACAGAAAAGCTTAAAAGCTTTCAATTTCACTGGGTTTTGTATGTAAAAAAATTTCTAATAAAAAATTTCCTACATAAACACACTAATCAAACTTCAATACATGTTTAAAATAAACAAATCAATAAACCTCAAAACCCATAAACTCTAATCGTGACAGCTTTCAAGCTTGATAGGTTTTTTAAATATAAAAAAATCTAGAAATCGATTCAACCAGAGAACCCCTAATTATATTGAAATGTTAATCTCGAGTCAACCACAATAAACCATAATTAAAGCAAAAATCTCCAAAACCCATAAACCCTAATCGTGACAGCTTTTAAGCTTAATGAGTTTTTTAAAATTAAAAAAAAATCTTAAAATCGATTTAACCAGAAAAGCCCTAATTATACTGAAATCTTAATCTCGATTCAACTACAATAAACCCTAATTAAATCTAAAAAACCCTATAACTCAAAAACCCTAATCGTGACAATCTCGATAAAAAGCATACCGTGACAATCTAAAAAAACGTATACCGTCACAATCTCGAAAAAAAAAAGCATACCGTGACAATCTGCTTTGTCTTCAATATTCTCCACTATGCTGCTAATTTGTAGCAATCAATCTCAAAAAAACCAATTTGGGGCTTTGGAGTTTATGAATTTTTTTTCCTAATCTTCTCGACAGATATTGGGGTTAAGATATATTTTGTTTTTTCTAAAACAAAATTGTTTTATTAAAGATGTTTTAAATTTTTTTATTAAAGATATTTTTTAAAATATAAATTTCAGCTATTTAAACAAATCAAATAATGACATGACATGACATGACATGGCATGGCATGGCATTTTAAATGCCATGTCATCAAAAATGTCCTTGTTATGTACACGTGTACATAAATGACGATCCGTTAGTCATTTAACGGGGGTGAGATGGATTCCGTTAAAATCAGGTGTTTTTGACGCAAAATAAAAGATCGAAGGTCATATTGACTCAAATAAAAGGTTAGGGGCCGAAATGACTCAATTGGTATAGTTCGAGGGCTAAATTTGTCATTATGCCTTAAATCTTTACTAGGTGTAATGTGGTTATAGGAAGGAAAATAGTATACAGTTTATAGAATTAAAATGTCTATGGCAGAGTTTCTAAAATTTCAAAAAAGAAGTTGTTCGAATATAAGAGAAAAGTCAATAAGGTAAGTCATTGTGCAGGAAATTGGTCCCCCTTGATTAGAACTGGATAAGAGTCAATTATGATGGTGCGTATGACCCTTTAGTTAAGGTAGCAGCAGTCATGATTATAGCTAGAGATCATCAGGGAAAGATGATTGCTGGAATTGGGAAGAAGGTTTATACAGGAGATGCCTTGATAGTGAAAGCCTTGGCCATGAAGGAAGGGGCTGTGCTAGCTAAACAGAAAGGTTTCAATAATGTGATATTTGAAACTGATGCAAAACTCTTGCTAATGTTATTATCCTATCAGCAAGTAACATTAGTGTTGTAAACGGCATCCATAATGGGCAACTGTTCCAACATATATAACTTCCCTTGGGAAGTTATACTTCTTAGCAAAATGAAAACTGCCATGGGCAGTTAATAGAAGATTAGAAAAAAAAAGAATAACTTCCTTTAATAAATGATTTTTCATTAAGAAAGCGAAAGAGAAAAGGAAGAAAACTTTATTTTAACAAGGCATTCGGCCATTAACCATGGAAGAAACAATGCCTCTCGGCCGAGACAAAAAGAATGATTAGAGAATTATTAGGCCAATAAAAAGAAAAGAGAAATAAGTTTTTCTAGAACATAAAGCAATACTTGATCACTCTGAATTCTCGAAGAACACTGTGGGAAATAGATAATTTTCGATTACATGATCTTGTCTTCGACCAATGAATCAAAAGCGGTTTCACATCGAACGATCCTGTAAGTTATTTAATTCTGCATTTGTATATAGATTATTTAAGTAATAATCTTCAATTAGCAATGTAATATATTTAAATGAGTAATCTATATCTATATATAATAATATATTTTCAACTTTCATCTAGAATAAGTAAAGGTAAAATAGACTTTTTCATCCACTATTAAATATGAGTGTAGATGCCTAATTTTGTCCGGACCACTAAATCAGATATGTTTTCTTCCTAAATTGATGATTCAGAATGCAAAAAGTCTTTTCTCACCCTGCAGGTGGTACTCCGAGACTCAGTCTAAGAAAGCGGATAGAAAAAGTCAAACTCAAAAAAAGTCAACCCCAAAAAAATCAACTTCAAAAAGTCAACTACTAAAAAAGTCAACCCACTTTCAAAATCAAAATTTGAAGTTCAATTGAAGGATGGTGAAATAATTTTGATAATCCGAAGTCTACATTGAAAGATATGGAGTTCGGAAGTTGGGTTACGGAATTTCAGTAGAAAGAAAACCCTAGTTCGAGAAATTTGGGGAAAAGTGCTTGAAAGATCAAATTGGTCAAAATTGAAAGTCCCAAATGAAAGATAAGCACTGAATATAGGTAATGGAGAAGCTATTTGAAAGAAAAACTGAAAGAAAAGTCAATCCGAAAAAAAAAACCGAGTATTAAGGTTTTTGGTGGATTTAAGTGAAATTTGGAAGAATTACGAAAATGGCCCGATTCGGTAAGACTAAAGCCCCTAATGGATGAGGAATGATTAAACAAGGATAGCCCAAGGCTCAGTTTGAAGAAAATCTAAAAATCAGACTTGTTTTGAGCAAAACCAGGTTTCGGAGGCAAAAGGGCAAAATTTGAAATTTTGGGAAATAGAAAATGAACTCCAAAAATTCTGAAAATTTGCAGATCTCATTCTTAAATCATTTCAAAGAGATTGAAGAAAAAAATCTTGATTCGGAGTTCGTTTGCAAAATGGCCAAATCCCGGGTCCACTGAGTAGAAATTCAAAAGGAAAAATCCCGAAAAAATAGTAAATGAGCTCCAAAATTTTTGAAAATTTGCAGATATCATTCTTAAATTATTTGAAAGAGATTGGCGAAAGAAAATCTTGATTCGGAGTTCGTTTGCAAAATGACCAAATCCTGGGTCCCCTATGTAGAAATTCAAGCGAATAAATACAGGAAAAATAGTAAATGAGCTCCAAAAATTTTGAAAATTTTCAGATCTCATTCTTAAATTATTTGGAAGAGATTGGTGAAACAAAATCCGAATTCGGAGTTCGTTTGCAAAATGGCCAAATCTCGGGTCCACTATGCAATAATTCAAGCAGATAAATCCCCAAAAATAGCAAATGAGTTCCAAAAATTATGAAAACTTCCAGATCACACTTTTAAATTATTTGGAAGAGATTGGTGAAGAAAATTTCAGATTTGGAGCTCGTTTAAAATTGGTGAAAGTTTGGGTGCACAAAAAAGCAATTTTGAAAGAAAAAATCCAAATAAATAGCAAATGGACTCAAAAAATTTTGAAAACTCCAGAATTCAATTTTTTTATTTCGAAAGTATTAAAAAAGAAAATTTAAATTTGGAGTCCGTTTGCTATTTATTTAGGTTCAGGAGTCAAAAAGATCATTTTATCGAAGAAACCGAAAAGGGCAAGTTTGTAATTAAGAAAAATAGAAATAAGAAGGAATTGTTGGGATTTTACCTCCTTTGATCAGCCAGCATAGAGAAGAAGAAGAAAGCTTGATCAATTTAATTCCTTAGTCAATATCAAGCTCACATGCTACCACTATTACCTTGCAAATGGTCCCCCCTTCATCCAATGGCTTAGGTGCCTTGTAGAAAAGTTGCATACACCATTCAATGGCCAAGATTAAATGCCAAGATGATATTGTTATTTTTCATGAAAGAACCCTCATCTACTGGCCAAGAATGGAAGAGCACAACTCATCCAAAGATGGACATCCATTTGGCCAAGCAAGGAAGTGCATGGATTGTTCCTTTTCATCCAATGGCTTAGGCGCTGAGTACACATGTTAAGGGCTGGATTTAATCTACAAGATGTCATTTTTATGTTTTCTTCATCCAATGACCAAGAATGGAATAGCACAACTCATCCAAGGGTAGGCACTCAAAGGGCCAAGCAAGGGAGTGCATGGAATTGGTCCTCTTTTTTATCTAAGGGTTGAGGTTAGTTATTACATGGTCTGAGTACACATCTTAAGGGCTGCTATCAATTGGCAAGATGACATTTTTGTGTTGTCATGGAAATATCTTAATCTAAGGGACAAGATTGGAGGAGAAAAAATGCAAAAATCATCCTATGATTGAGGGGCCATTCGGCCAAGTAAGAGGGAATGGGGGAATGTTTTATTTTTTCCATATAAGCTGATCATTTAGGAGGGAAAGTCAGTAGCTAATGGAGAAAAAAAAAAGGTTTTTGAAAGAAAGGGAGAAAAGCTTTTGTTAAGGTAGCCATTCTACCATTGCTACTACATTTTTTTCTTCTACTTCCTCATGCTTTATTTGTTGTTTTCCATGTGATTTCCTACCATTTTTCTTACATATTTCTTGTTGTTCTTTCTTTTCAAAAAATAAATAAAACAATGGTTAGGCTTCATGATCTTGATGAAAATCAAGTGATAATGGTTAGGGTGTGCTTTGTCCAATATACCAACCATGGAGATCATCTCCATATATTTTTTTGCCTTAGTTGTTTTTTATGATTTTGAGATTGAAAAAGGCTTCATGACCTTGATGAAAATCAAGAGATAATGGTTAGCGATGGCTTTGTCCAATATACCAACCATGGAGCTCATCTCTTTGTTATTTATTTGCTTACTTTAACTTGCTTATTTTTATTATTGTTTATCTTTATGTATATTTATATTCTTGCTAACCATCTTGTTCTTTTGACTTATGTCATATTTTTGCATCTTGGGGCTATTGTCATATAGTTTAGGCCATTTCCATTTTTCATATCATCTTCCATGTCATTTAAGTTTAGGTCATTTTATTATTCTATATCATTTTACATGTAATTTAGCTTTAGGTCATTTTTATTATTCCATGTCATTTTACATGTCATTTAAGCATTAGGCTATTTTCTTATGCCATGTTGTTGTTCCATGACATTTAGACATTAGGCCATTTTCATATGCCATGTCATTTCCCATGTCATTTAGGCATTATGCCATTTTCATTATTTTTAATGTCATTTGCCATGTCATTTAGACACTAGTTCATGCATGTTAAGTTAGGATAGCATTTATTGCCATGCAAACTCATGCTAGGCATTTAGGTTATTATGCCATGCATTTTCCATATCACTTAGGCTTTAAACCATGCATTTCATGCATTCACTTTGCTGTATTTTCATGTATTTCATGTCATGCCACATGATTTATGACTTAGGCCAATCAATGGCTCAAAGTACTTGAGCATACTTGTGTAAAATTAAAAAGTTATCAAATTGATTATTCTACCTTTGTGATTTTTTTTTTACTTAGCCAATTCTTGTCCAAGGTTTTAAAATGTTTTAGCTACTGTTTGTAGGTCTTTAGGAGAGTCTCTAACATTTTTACTTTGATTTTTAAATGATTTTATCGATGGCAAAAAAATGTGTTTTGGCAAAATAGTTTTTCATCCAGTACTCATACTTTCCCGATTTTTCTGGGTAGTCATCTTAAATCAGAAAATTAAGCCAATTTTTTCTCGTGTTGTTTTAAATTTTTGAGTCTCCAGTATTTTGTTTAGATTTTTCTGAATTTTTAAAAATAGGCTAAAAAATCGTTGTCAAAATCGGACAGTAAAGTCAGATTTGAATTCAAAAGAAAAACAATTGTTGAATTTGGCTAAGGCATTTAGAAGGGGTTGGTTAGAAGCATTAGATACTGTCTTAGGATAGTTTCTAAGTATTTTTAAACTTTAGAAATGATTTTATAAATCTCGGGTTAAGGGTGGTCAAGTCCGGGTTTTTAAACTTAAGAAATTAGAGCCATTTTCAAAGGTTTTGGCTAAGGTTTTAATATTTATTCAAGTCTCTTAAATTGTTTTCAAACAAATCACAAAGTATTTTGATTTTTGAAGATTTAATTTGATATATTTTCCTAAGCTAGCCGGATATCTTTTTAGATATACGGATTTCCTTAATTAAAGGAAAAAATACACTTTCATGCATTGCATTTTTCATATTCATGCATGTTGTATAACATGCATTTTTGTTTTTCCTATGATAATTTCTATGATATTTTTTATTATTTTGATTTATATGTTTTGGTATTAAATTGTTTGTCATGTGGTTTTGAATGTTTCATGCTATCCTATGCTTTTTATTTAGTCATTTATTTTGTCACATTATTTAGCATGTTCATGCATTTTGTTATTTTATTTTCATGCATATTTCATGATAGCATTATTTAATGTTTCATATTCCATGCCACTTAGATAATATTCCATGTCATTTAGATTATCTTATTTAGGATATGCCATGTCATTTAAATTTTCCATATCATTTAAATCTTATTCATTTCATTTAGAATATCATGATACTTAGGATATCTCATTTCATTTAGGATATGCTATGCCTTTTAAATTATATCACATTGTTTAGGTTGCATTATATTATCTAGACTTTGCTATCTCATTTTATTCATGTGCCACATTTTCATATTCATATGTTTTAAAATGTTTTGAAAAAAGATAATGATTTTCAATAAAATAAAGATATTCAGAAGTTAAAATAATTCATGAGTTCTCTGTCGGGTTTGTTGGGGATGATATCATCATTATTATTAATAACGGAATATCTTCTTTAAAACGAGAATGATTCGAAAAAAATTTGTGCTAATAAAAATTTTAATATTTTGTCACGTTTGTTGGAGAATATAGAATTAATAAATTCTGGATCACTTTCAATTAAAAAATGGAGTTATTTTTCTTTAAATTGGGAATTAATTTGAAATACCAAATTTAAAACCGACTTTTTACCGAGACTTGAGATAATACACGATTAATAAGGTACCGTTTTATACGGGCGTTGTGGGAGTGCTAATCCTTCCCCGCACGTAACCAAGTCCCGAACCCGATTCTTCGATTTTTTCTGGTTTAAAACGCAGACTTGAAATTGGTTTTAAAAATGTTTTAATTAATTTTAAAATGTTTTACAAAACCTGTTTTAATAGGTGGCCGATCACACCTAGCTAAAAAATATTGGTGGCGACTCCATGTCTTTTTACGAGGCCGTTTTCATACCCTCGACCTTTTATTTCAATCTAGATGATTTAAGTCGTCTTTTCCTTTGCTTCTGTTTTCCCCTCATTCGGACGGGTTCCCGCGACGGGATCACGTATCGACAATGAGCATTTATATTTTACTTTTAATCTATATTTATCTATATAATAATATATTTCTAGCTCCTATCTAGAATAAATAGAGGTAAGTATAACGCTTATATATTTAAACTTTACATGTTGTTGGTTAGCTGCATTTAGGGATGGCAAAACCCAATCCGATCGATGAATTTCGAGCCGATCCGTTCCGAATGGATTTTTTTTTTTTTTTGAAAAGCGGGAGCGAGGCGGAGCAGGGTGGTTTTGGTAAATACTTGACCCGATCCGCCCCTTTTTTGAAATTACTATTTTATGCCTTAAAATATTTTATATTTTCACTTATATTGTTAGTATATATATATATATATACTAAAATTTTATATATTAATATTTTATATATATATATATACTTTTGGTATATATATGTATATTATATACTTTAAAAAAATTTATATACTAAAATTATATTCATGAATAAATTATAATACAAATTTTACAATATTAAGTTAAAAATAATTAATAAAAAATTGAGATGTAGCAAAGTGGAGCACCGTGGAGCGATTATGGATGTAACCAACATCCATGGAGGTGGATGTTTTCAACATTCATATAAGAGTAGAGTAGAGGTGGATAAGACAATCCCCACCCCCGTTCTGCTCCATTGCCATCCCTAACTGCATTTCCTCGCTTAAAATTGTTTCAATCTTTTCCTTATTACCTCTTAAAAGATCTCTAAACCCATAAATCTATATAATAGTATATTTTCATCTCCTATCTATTATAATAATAATAATAATAATAATAATAATAATAATAATAATAATAATATATTTTCAGCTCCTATCTAAAATAAATAAAGGCAAAATAGACTTTTTCATCCACTATTAAATATGGGCATTTGTATTTTAATTTTAATATTAAAAAATTTCAGACAAATACTATTTACTTTCTCAATTTCCTAATTACTCAATATTAAAGCAGGGCATTTAGTTCCTATAACTTTTTTTTAAAAGACTACTATCGTTACAACCTAATAATAACACTGATAATTCAATTTATATATATTTAAACGTTACATGTTGTCCTATAGCTGCATTTTCTCTCTTATAAATTGTTTCACTCTTTTTCTTTATTACCTCTCAAAAAATCCGTAACCTCATAAAATTTCTTTTTCTTTTACAAGAATCTACACATGTTAGTTGAATCACCAATCAAATATCTTTTTATTTTTACATTCATTTGCAAAGATTAGTTCATTGTTTAAAAATTTTGTAATATTTTTTCGTTTCCTGATTTCTATGAATTAATTCTTTGATCTCCATTTTTTCATTACTTTTTATCTTCAATATTTGGGTCTATATATGCTTTTTCAATTGGATTTAAATTTTTTAGGATATTGAATGCGAGTCAAATAAGTTTTTTTTCAACAAAAATTTCCTACTAATTTTTATATGGGTTTTTTTAGTGTATTTTTATGTTTTCGCCCTTTTTGTTTTTAAAAGATTTACCCCAATTAATTATTGGTCTATACTTTGTGTTTTGCTTTTATGTTACTTAGTTTAATTGTAATTTTTAGTCTAATTTTGTTAGACTTATAAATAATTTTCATATTGATTTTGGGTTTTTATTTTGAATCAATAAATTCATGGTTTAAATTTTGATATAAGTGAATTTGTTTATTGCTTTCATGTGTAATTGTGTTTGGCCTGTATATACTTTTCATTGGGTTTTATTTTTTGGGGTGGCGTTTACAAAAACATTATTTCATTCATTTTGTCCCATAATGGATTGGAAACTCCTATGAACTCTGCATAGATATATTTGCACTCCATTCTCCAAGCCTTGGATAATTTCTTGTTAATATAGAAAGTTGTCATTCGATTATTCGAAAGAATGTCAAAAGGTTGGGTATTGATTTGTCTGACCCAACAAGGATGGGAGATGATCCTGAAAAATTATGAACCATTGTTTGATCTACCTTCACATCTTTATGGACATGAAGTTCTTGAATATTTGAAATTATTTTTCATGTAAAATTAACATGCCTGTCTTCATCTGCTCAAGAATTTTCTCTGCATTGCATTAAACTATAAGAGAAGTTCAAACCTCTGAATCAGGATCTTTCTCTTCAAAAGTTACATTTGTCACGTTGGATTTTCTCTATATATATATTTATATCTATATTGTATTTCTCATTCCAATCTAGAGTAAATAAGGATGATTTAGAATTTCTAAAAGACATTATTAGAATTAAGCCCCATATCATAGTCCTCGAAGTTTAAATCGTCAATTATATGTTGTTAACAGTTTGATCATATTTAAATTTGACAGTTATTATATGTGCAAAAGATTTAGTATAATTTTGTTATGGAAAATACAAACAAAAAAAGAATTTACTAAATAGGCTTGAAGAACCGCATTATATTGTCAGAGCAGCATTGCGTCAGACTCATAAACTGAGATGACCCTAGCCTAGAATACCAGTGGATTGCTATAATTAGCTGTATCTAAATTCTTTCAAATCAGACAAGTGATTGCACCACTATGAGGCATTGAAGTTTCAACTTTCCACTGCCAATTTCTACTTTTCTAAAATTAAAAGACCAAAAAAATCATATAGTATAATATAATTAAAGTTATCCCTCAATTGAGGGAGCAATTCTCCCTCAATTGAGGGGTAGTTTTGTTATTTTCTTTTAATTGAAGGATAAATCAGTGTAGTCATACCATATCGGTATCGGTCGTATCAATCAGTATGTATCGTTTTTAATAAAAAAATCGAAATAGTATCAATCTTATATTGTTTCAGTTTTTGTATCGATCAGTACCGATCGTACAGGCTTGTACGGATTGGTACAAGATTTTAATTTTTTTAAAGTTTTTTTAAAAAAATCACTTATTTGATTTTTTAAACCAATTTCAATATTTTTTGTGTCATGATCATTTTTATTATTTTTATAATTACATTTAAAAATAAAATATATTCATTAAATTAGGCTATTGAACATAATTAATAATAATTTATTATATTTTTTAATATTTTAATATTTATTTTACTTTTTGATGTTTAAAAATTTTAAATATTAAATATTTAAAATTTATATTTGCATAAAAACATATATATGCATGTATATTTGCATGTGTATATAATATATATTTTTATTAAAAACTTGGAAAATAGGTTATATATATAGATATATGAAAAATATTTAAAAAATACTGATAAATCCGAAATGCTACATCGAAACACACCGGTATTGATACGTACCAATAGCAGAATGAAAATGGTACGCTAACCGGTACAATACTGACTACCTTGGGATAAATACATACACTACTAGTAAAGCTATCCCTCAATTGTGGAAGCAATTGCTCCCTCAATTGAGGGTAATTTTGTAATTTTTTTAATTGAAAGATAATTTTGTAATTTTTTTTAATAATTATTACGTGTTATTTTTATGTTATCTTTTCGTGTTATAATCGTATTAAGGGTATTACATATATATAAATTTTGACACGTTATGTATAGATTTTGACACATTCGTGCATTCATGTTGTTTAAGTGTTATTTTTCGTACTGTATTGTTTTTTAGTTATTTTTTTGTGTTCGTGTCGTGTCCGAAATTACCGAATCTAATTAGCACTATTTAAATAACTTCCAATTCTGTGTCACGTTACTTTTTGTGTCGTGTTGATAGATTTTGACACATTTGTGCATTCGTGTTGTGTTAATATTATTTTTTCGTGTTGCATTATGTTTTAATTATATTTTCATGTTCGTTTCGTGTGCGAAATTGTCAGGTCTAATTGGTACTATTCAAATAATTCACAATTTTGTGTCAAGTTCGTTTTATATAAATTTTGACATGTTCGTGTATTCATATCGTGGTCATGTTATTTTTTCATGTCATGTTCATTTGTGACATTATTCAAATAACTCTTAATTTTGTGTCACATGTTGTATAATGATTGGTTCTTTATTTTATTTTTGAAAACTAAAGTTGTATTAGTTTTTTTATTTTTATATTATTGATAAAAATTATTGTATTGATAAATTATCGATAAAAATTAAAATATTGAATAATAATATGTGATGGGCTGATGTAATTAATTAATTTTTTTTTAACTTTTGGTCTTGAATCAAAAGAAAAATGTTATGATGATTAAATAGTAAAAAAAAAAAAAAAACTATGTTAAAAGATGTTATAAGTTATGAATTATTGTATGATAGTTGATAGATTTATATTTTATATTTTATTATTTTTTAATATGAATAAAAATGATGGATATCAATATAATCTAAATTAAAAAAAATTGATATCCATCTTAAATTTTTTACATATAATGAATTAGATTCGTATATTCGTGTTTGTATTTGTGTTATTTTATATCTATACTTTACTTTAAAAGTTGTCATCAAGTTGATATATTTTGCATAGTTTATCATAGTAATTCAATTTTAACTCTAAATTCATGTTTTTTTTATGTCATATCGTATTCAATGTATTATCAAAAACAATAAAACCGAATCAACGCGAACATTCCAACACTAGTATATATTATATCCTAAGTCTTTCCTTTCCCAATTACTTTTCCTTCAATGTTATAAAACATTGATTAATTTAATTAATTTAAAAGTAACATTCTAGGAGGGCATGAAAAGTGGAATATAAATGTTAATTAATTATTTACTTAAATAGATTTAAAATATATTCTATCTTATTATTTACTTAAATAAATTTAAAATATGTTCTAATTAGGTTTTAATTAACAATTCTTTTATTGTAATTAATTATCATCAATTTATTATTATCTTATGTGCATATTTAAATAATTTTTATGACAGTTACACAATTTTTAATGAATTTAATTTGCTTTTAATGTGAAAGATTATAATTCCTTTCATTTGGGACGACGAATTGCAATTAGACTCTAATACATGCTGATCTTATGAGAAATTAATTTAATTTTAAATATGTTTTAATTGTAAGTTAATTTTCATAATCTAAATGGAAATTATTGTGTTATATGTCATTATATGTGTATCCTAGAGTCTTTTGAATTTCACAGAGTTATGATCTTATGATTAGAGTAAAATTTTTAAAAAGCTTATAATTAGAGTTATGTCTTATTTAAAAATTTGGGGCCTCAAATCTTATCTAAGTTCACCCAAACTACTAAATGATACAGCCTACTAAACCCGTCTAGATACTTTTTTTTTTTAAATGATATTTTTCATTTAATCATTGGTATTTTCATCTTTTTCTTTTCTTTTTTTTTTAATTTTTAAAACATGGATAATATATTTTTTAATGTTAACATTATTATATTATATATATTATTTATATAATATAAATTTCATAATTTATAAATATAAAAAATATATATCTTATATAACAAAAAATAGATCGAGTCGGATTGATCTCGAGCTTTAAATATTAGAGTCAAGGCTCAACCCGTGTTTTAAATGGATCTTATTTTTTTTGCTAAAGTCAATTTAACAATATTAATATTTTTATCCAAACCCTCCAAAATGTTATGTGGGCCTTCAGGCTTGGACGAATAGTTCGACCTTTGGACATGTCTAATATAAAATCCTTTTATGAACTATCATCATATATGTTAGTGCCTTTTATTTTTAAATAATTTGTTTAGATTATTAAAATAAAGGTTTATCGTTTTTTGTTTGTGAGCTTTCTCTAATGATATAAGGAATATACACTTTAAATAATTGGTTTTTTTTTTATTATTAAAAAAGTTAAGAGCCTCTTTAGTCATATATTGATTGATATATTTGATGATTTTTTTAATGGGTATTACTAATTTAAACCATCATTCCATCATACAATCCAAATTTAATTGTTCTCTGTATATTTAAGTTAAACCAACAAAATTAAGCCAATAAAATAATAATAATAAGAAAAAAGCATTTGAAATAAAATATCTCATAAAAAATGATAAGTAATAATTTAACAAATATTTACTAACCTAAAAATACTAAAACTAAATTAAAAAAATAGATCTATATTAAATATGAAAACTCGAGCCTATATTAAAATGATCCTTAACGTGCTTAAAATGTATAATTATTATAAATTCTATTATATTTTGAATGAAATTATTATTTTTTGTGTATAAATAACTTTATTTTTCTATTGTGTTTATAGTTTGTAAAAATTCATCTCTTTCAAATATTTAGGCATTTTTTATCTCTTACATTTGCTTATATTTTTTTGGCTTGCTATTTTCTTTTTTTTTTCTTTTTGTGGCATTTGAAATGGAATATGTTTTTTTATGTATTTTCCCCCTGTTTTGATTGTAGATATATAAAAGATTGTGATTCAAATTTTGTATACCACATTTTAAAAGGTTTTAGATTTTAAAATTTAGATTTGATTATTATTTATAATTTTTATTATTTTATTTTAACTCTTTTTTAATTTTTTTTTAGAATGATAATAAAAATTATATTGTTTAACACATATATAAACCTAAAAATATTAAAAATAATTAAATAAAATATCTCTATTTAAAATATATAAAAAATTGTTAACCCTGCATCGGTTTTGTAGTATTTGTACAATGTTATAGTACTTATTTCATAGTAATATTATAAAATTAATTTTAAATTAATTAATTAATTTTAAATAATCAATTATGAATAAAGTATATCTCATAATAATTTATATAATATCCATTATTATTATTTAGAATATAATAATTTTAAAATATTACAAATAAATACAAAATATATCTATATTATGAATACTACAAAGTCGACCTCCGCAACACGGGATCATATTTTTAATTTTTAAAATTTTTAACCCCACTAATAAAATCTAAAAATTCTATAAATATAAAATTTTCATTTGTTAATTATGGTAGAAAAATAATAAGTAATAAAAATAAAAATCATAATGGGGCGGAGATTCGGTAAGGCGGCCCAAACGTTTGGCTCCATTTAATATTCCGAATTTCTTAAAAAAGAAAACAAAAAGACTTTGAAAGGAAGACGAGGAAATTTCAACGACTTTTTAGTTGTTTCTCGGCGTTTCAACTTTCGATTCCGCGGTTTCTCACTAAATACGCGAAATTCGAAAGTCAAGTTCCCTTTCCGACCGAATCCTCGCATCAAATCCCCGATAACCCAAAATAAGAAAAATCAATTCTCTTAATCTAAATTTGGATTTAGCTGCTTGGTTCGCAGGGGAATCGAATTACAATGGGGACTCTGGAATTTCCAGATCTTGGAAAGCATTGCAGCGTTGAAGATTGTAAACAGATTGACTTCTTGCCTTTCACTTGCGATCGTTGCAATCTGGTAGCTTCCCTCAATCGTTTTCTCCTTTCTGATATTTTTCTTTTTATCCAATCTGTGGGAGCTTGGTTTAGCGTGATATTACTGCATTTGATTTGAATTCATTCTCCTTCTTCCAAACATTATATTCTTTCGTAAATAAAACTGGGTCCTTTAAGATTTTCCAGGTTTGCTTTGATATCTTGTTTGCCATTGCACTTTTACACTTTAGATTTATATTGGGCAATGCCCCGGTTTGTTTCCTATGCACCCTGTATGAAAAAAATTCCAAATTTCATTTTAAAAAACTGCATCTTATATCAGTACATGGGGAATTATACATTCTACTGGCTGTATGTGTTAGAATGTTTTAGTTTTATTTAATTCATAGATAATTTTGGCTATATCTGGTTGGATTGCCTACTATGCTTGGACTTGTGCCTAGTGTCGGATTCGGGCATGTGTTCAATATGTGTATACTCAATTTTTTCTGAGTTTTATATATATTTGGAGGATCGTTCTCCTGTACCTATGTCCGTGTTGGATAATAATATTTTAAGAAAAATGAAAAATATAGGTGGTTGCTACTTGCTTTTTGTTACTATTTTCTTTTTACTTCTTAAGTTTCTAAAAGTAAAACCTAAATTGTAATTGATTAAAGAAAATTAGGAAATTACTGGAAATCATGTATTATACAAAAGTGAAATAATGTATTTTGTTAATTCAATGTATTTTGTTAATTCAAGAAATATTACATTTTGAATTTTTAATTCTTCAAAAATATCATCTGCCTTTGTATCTAAACACACATTTTGCTCCTAAAAATAAAAAATAAAAAATAGCAAAAGCAACAATCAAATGAACTTTAGAAATTGACCAAAACTTGCAAATAGTCTCGTTACCATTGGTTCAGAATCCAATCTATTAGTCTTCAGTGATAAGCTCTTATGATAATATGTTTCCTCAATTCTGAGATAAGCTGAGAACTACACTGCACATGCATTGCAGCTCTGCTTGTTATATTATTTGATTGCTCTGCAGTTTCTTTGGTTATGTACCTAGAACATGTTAGGTTTTAGAATCAGAACTTTCAAATAATTCATTTCAAGCCTAAGCTTGAATCTTGCTTTAAATGGTTTTCTGTGTAATGGATTGTTGTTGTCCAGCCAATTATTTTGTTGAATTCTTTTGCAGACATTTCTCCTTTTTTATATTAATGTAATATAACGTATCTTCCAACAGGTATATTGCCTGGAACATCGAAGCTACATTAAACATCACTGTCCAAAAGCTGATAAAAAGGATGTTACTGTTGTCATTTGTCCGCTATGTGCTAAAGGGGTTCGCTTGATTCCTGATGAAGATCCAAACATCACCTGGGAAACACATGTTAATACTGAATGTGATCCATCAAATTATGACAAAGTTACTAAGAAGAAAAAATGCCCAGTTCCTGGCTGCAGGGAAGTCTTGACATTCTCAAACACAATCAAGTGTAGGGACTGCACTATAGACCATTGCTTAAAGCACCGTTTTGGGCTTGACCACAAATGTTCTGGACCTAAGAAGCCCGACTCAGGTTTTCCATTTACGGGTCTTTTAAGCAGGAGTAGAAAAGAAGAATCAAAACGCAACGGAGCTCCTGCCACATCTTCATCTAACTGGGCTACAAGCTTTCTTAATGCAGCTTCTACTGTTCGAGCCTCAGTAGAGGCTAGCATGACAAATTTGAGTAGTGAACTTAGTCAAAAATGGCAAACTGCAAGGGATGGAGTGGGGCTGAATAGCAGCAGCAGTGGGAGCGCAGCAGGGCAAGCGGAGGAGTGTCCACAATGTGGAGCAAAATTTTCCTCAGTAACAGCATTGGTGGAGCATGTGGAGAAGGTACACGAAAGGAACAAGCGTTCTCGAGTCTTTAAGATGTCTATTGATGTCTGCCCCAAGTGTAGTAAAGGGTTTCGTGATCCAGTCGCCCTTGTAGAGCATGTCGAGAGGGATCATGGTGGCACTTCGAAAGCTTAAAAAGGTATGGCTGCAAATAGTGAAGAACATACTGCTGGAGAAGTGATTGTATCATCTTATATTGCTTCCATTTTTTTCCTTTTCAACCCTTCTTTTCAGAACTCAACTTTCAGGTCAAATGATTTTTCAACATTCAATTTATTAGTTTCATGTAACAATTTAAACTTTAAGGTTAAAATACAAGTGTTTATGGGAATACAGCTAGCTGCTTGTTGACAGCCGAAGGGTTTTTTTTTTTTTTATCAATTTGATTGAGTTTGAGCTTTGAGGCTTTCATAATTTTAGCTTTACAATCAGGAGGTTCCATTTTCTTCCCTCATTTCACAAATCTGTATTCTTTGAGATAATTAACATCTATATGACAATTTGACAAATTTTTATAAGAAAGCTGCTTACCTTGTGGAAACCTTTCATGAAAAAGCAAGTTTCTGTTAACAAAATCACTTTCAGGGATTTTTATCATTTACTAAGACAATCTGAAATAAGATTGAAACTTCCATAGTAGTAGAAGACTTCATAAGAAAGATGTAAAGATTTTATTTTTTTATCATTTTCCTGTAAAAGAGAAATTTTTTAAGTATATATATATATATATATATATATATATATATATATATATATATATATATGGGTTTATATTTGATGTATTGACAGTGCATTTATCTATACACTGTTAATGAATTAGATTATACCACTTCATTAAAAAAATTTAAAAAATAAATATAAATAATTTTAATAAGGTGGCATCATCTGATTTATTGATAATGTATAGATTTATACAATGTCAATGCATCAAATATACGAGTTGCTCCAACAATCCTCAAGACAAGCGCAAATTCCTTGAGAAATTATATCTTCTCACTGGAAAGTGGAAACCACCATTTCTGAGTTGACAAAAGTTTAAAGCTTTAGAGTTGTTTTACACATTGGAAAAAGTTGATGATTAGCTTTTTAGAGTGTATCATCCGCAATGCTTTTTATTATTGTTATTATTATTATATTTGAAATTGGAATGGCATTAATTAATTTGAATCATGATGATTCATGAATGTTATATATCTACATTACACCTTGAGTTTGCTTTAAGCAAAACAATTGAGATTTTTTTTTTTTTGAAAAACAATTGAGATTGAATATATCAAACAAGACCCTAACCCTAATCTCCGGCTTAGTTACGTTAATCAATGTTATTGATATCGTACTCGTTTTGGCTATATTGACTTGCATGTATCGATTTTGAAGTAAATCAGTATAGTTAAGTTTTTGTAACATTTTAGGTTTTATATTGATTAGTATCGGTTTTTTATCGATTTATATCGGTTCATATCGGTTTAAAAATATTTTTTTATTTTATTTTTCTTTTAGTATTTTTATTTATCTTATTTTTTAATCAATTTTTATTTTTTTTATAATTTCATCAAAAAAATATATATTCATTAAATTGAATTATTGAACAATAATTTGCCATGTATTTCTAATACTTTTATATTTATTTAATTTATTGAAAATTTAAAAATTTTGAATATTAAATATTATAATATTTAAAATTTATATTTACATATAAAAATATAAATGTATAAATAAAAAATATTTTTATGTATATATATTTTATAAATACAATATTAAATAATGCTCATATAACCTCAAAAATATAGCATATCATTATATCAATACTGAGTACCGGCTACTTTGATGTTAACCCAATAATGAGATGACAACAGCAGTGCACAACACGTTCGTGCGGGAAAGCAAGGCAACGTTAGAAGCAATATTTATAATAATAATAACAATAATAATAATAATGGAATATTTATTATTATTATTATTAGAAAATTTCTCTCAAAATAAATATAAATAAATGTTATTATTTAATTTGCTGATACATTGGGGTCCACATAATAATACCGTTGAATGTGTTCAAAGTATATTTAATTATTTATTGGCAGGCCGCAGACGTTGAACTGATACAGCATTAGGCAACAAAAAAAAAATTACATTACAGCATTAGAATTTTTAATTTTAGCATATATTTTTAGAAAAAGAGGGTAGTTGAATTTTGCGGTTTGGGGAATGCTGGAAAAGCGGTAATTGTTTTGCATGCCTTGGACGGATTTCCAGCCTCTGGTCTGCTCTTTCTGGCATTGATTCGAGGTAACTTTTGGAATTTTATTTTTTGATCAAAAACCCACTTTTTATCATTCATTTCCCATTAGTTTTATCAAAATTTGCATTTTCCTGATACCCTTTTGTTAATTTTAATTATTCAATCCAATTTTGTTGGGTTCTTACCGAATTTTGATTCAACATCGCATTTTGTTGATACCCTTTTTTGTTTTGTTGAAGTTTTAATCCAGGTTTTGATAGCAGTCCGTCATAGTTTGATCAAAGTTTATGAACCCAAATATATGCTGGACTTAATTCATAGTATTTAGTTTGGTTTGATTTTATTTGATTTGGAGGTTAAAAGTTGTGACACCAGGATTGTTCACAGGTTGGTGATTGGATTTAGAAGGTAACCCATTTGTTGTCAAGCTTTTCTTTCCCTTCTGGGCATTCAAGTCCAAGTTTTTTATTGATTTAGAAGGGAAAGAAAGCAGAAGGATATTGAAAATTTCTGAGCTATTATTTATAATTTCAAATCTGAAAATATATATATAAAAAATGAGCTTCATCTCCGGAGCGATTTCGAGGCAAGTCTTACCTGCCTGTGGCAACCTATGTTTCTTTTGCCCTGCAATGCGTACAAGATCCAGACAGCCTGTCAAGAGGTATAAGAAGATGATTGCCGAAATATTTCCTCGTAATCAGGTTTGTACTTTTCAAGTTTTCTGTAAATTTACAATTTTTTTTTCCTAGTAATATATGGCTCATCAAAAAAATTTCTTAACTTTTGAAGATCAACTCAAGGCACAGTTAAGTTTGTTATGCACAGTTAAGTTTGTTATGCTTGTTTATGTGTAGGGCCTGATAGTATCTTCCCAGTTTTGATACATTTTTATATGTGCTACTTTATAATGTGTCATGCAGGTGGCTAATGACAGATCAATTAGAACTAATTTAATTCAATCATTAAATAGGGTTTAGCTAAGCAAACGTTAATCATAAGACAGTAAATTCTCATTTTAATCTTGTCTAACTATATCGTGGATGGTTTTTGCAGCTTTAGCATTTATTTGTCTTTTGTTGTAAAAAAATTTTCCTTCCACTTTATTAATCATATAACTTGAATTATTTTTCTTCTGATAGGAGGAAGGACCGAATGATCGCAAGATAGGAAAACTATGTGAATATGCTTCAAAAAATCCTTTACGCATCCCAAAGGTACAATACATTTGCAAGCCTCAGGATAATGCTTTTGATGTGATTAATGATATTTTTGAAATCCTACTGTGTCATACTTGTGCATGTATTTGTTTGTTCACATAAGAGATTGCTAGAATCATAATACTTATTGACAAAATGCATGTTGATATCTGGTTGGGACAAATACCTACACTTTGCACTGTTTTTTTTTTTTTTTTTTTTTTCATGAAATTTTAGAAGTACTCATTGAGAACATAAAGTTCAAATAAATGATGATGAGTTTCAATAGAATTCGGTGCCAAAAATTAGAAGTTTTTGATAAATAACTTTCAGGTTTTTATTTGGTTTTATGGCTTAAGAACCTGTACTACAAGAGAAAGCTTCTACTCTTGCAGCAGGTCATCCTCAAGCCTCAGTGAAAAGACATGCTGCAAATGCCAAATGGAGCATGTTTGTAAAATGAGATAGATTAAAGGTTAAAAGTATAAACGTGTCAAGCTTTGTACTTCATGAAGAAGGTTAACTCTTTGTAATGATAACATGGAACCTACGTTCAGATGAATTTTGGAAACAATTTGAAAGCCTGGCACGATCAGATCTCAAAGTAAGCAATTATTTTAGAAAGATAATTACAATAGGCTGCATGGAATGATGTACTAGTGATCAGATAGTGAAATTGGCACTATGTATAAAACTGAGCCAAAATGTCAACTGAAAAACAGTGATACCTTGTAACATACTGACCATCAATTGGAAAATCATTTTATTCAGTACATTTTTGTTCTATTGGTTATGGTCAATAACTCAATATTTAACAGTAGTATAGTGCTTGGTCATCTGCATCAGCATGAGACTTATACATGCCTATCTATCATGTAGTCTGATCCAGATTAGTTGTATACAAACTATTTCATGCTTAGTTTCCTTGTTGAATAAACCTTTATATTCATTAAATCCTCACAATATCCTCTTTGCCATTGGATCCAAGTTTTCTTCCTGTCATGGTGTGTGATAAAATACCTACTGAAGTATTTTGAAAATTTAATATTCTAGTGGTGTAAGAAAGGCATTATTTAGCAGTTTTTGCTGTTACAGTTGTTCTGGGCATGCTCATCTCTACTGATAAGAATGAAGAATTTTTTTTTTCTGCAATGTGCACATTTTATAGCTAGTTAATTATGTTAATCATTCTTATAACTGGTTCTTGCAAATTTTATGACCAGATGAGTACTTCCCTTGAGCAAAGGTGTTACAAGGAATTGAGAAATGAGAATTTTCAATCTGTGAAAATCGTTATGTGCATTTACAGGAAATTGGTGGTCTCTTGCAAGGAGCAAATGTGAGTTTTTGTGTTGCAAAATTTATGGGCTTTGTATCTCACTGTTTTGGTCATGTAAAGACTGTTGCATCATGAGATCTTTTGCTTTGTTCTTGTCATGTCCTTCCCTTTCTAAGTGATTTTGGTATTCTATCTTTCTTTAACCACCATTAAAAAGAAAACAAGGAAACTTTATGCTCCAAACTGTTATCTGATAAATCACTTTTCTAGTGCTTTGCTTAGATGAGAGAGCAAGTCTACTTCAACAAGGGAAATACTCCTGATCTGATTCAATAATGAAAAGGCCTCCTGTCATTTAAAGTTCTAAACAAAACTAGGTTGGATGATTAAACTCATAACCAAATGCTTAAAGAACCAAAGATATGAAAAACTACCACACTACTTTTCCCAATAACAAAATACACTTTGTAGAACTTAATGATGGAATCCAAATTTGGTGATGGGGGAATGGATTATTATGATTTATGATTAACAAGTTTTATGAGCTGACTAGATATTTTGGCTAATTGCAAGTTACATGGCAATGCAAGACATTTTTCTGTGGTATAGTCTATAGAGATGATACTCTTGTTGACTGAAATTTGTTATACCTTTATGGATTCTTCTCTGGAATTTGCTAATTTTAAGTGTTGTTGTATTATTTATATTGGTAAATGTAAGTGATCATGTCTCTTGATCAATGTTTGGATTGTTAAAAGAAAGTGTTTGGATAATCCCCTAATGCTATGTTTGGAAAGATGAATTTGAAAGAGTGGATTTGGATTTAGTTTACTATATAAAATGTGAGAATGAAATGCACCTAGTATGCACAAATTAGTTAAGATTCAATATGCCTATATATTTGAAAGGTATGAAGGATGAATTTTAAATTCACAAATACCTATAGATATTTCAATCAATAATAGGCATCCAACAAATTCATGAATTTGAAAACAATCATGAAGGATGCTTTATACTAAATTTATACTAAATTCGAAATCCAAATCCTTTCTTTTAAATCCAAGTTACCAAACGCAACCTAAATGTTAAGTGTTCATATCAATCATGTTCAACCTTTTACAAAAGATAGAAAACATCCAGATTGTCGTTTCAAGGGTAATATCCCAAGTTAATTGACTGAAATAATTTTAATTTGCTTTATACTTGTAGTTTTTCCCTGAACTCACTTGATTTGTGGTTATCAATAATTTTATAGGACACTATTTGCTAGTAGCTTACTGAGCATTATACAGACTCTTCTGGATCAAACACGGCATGATGAAATGCGAATTATAGGATGTCACACACTTTTTGACTTTTTAAATAATCAGGTTGGTGCTTTTTGCATTACTTTTATGCTTCTCATGTTGTAAAAAATGGATTTCCAGCTTGCAGTGTAATTTATTTTTAAAAGTTAGCATGTTTGGAAACAGGCTTCAAACTCATTTTAACTTACCAAATTTTACAGAAGGATGGTACTTGCATGTTTAACTTAGAAGGCTTTATTCCAAAACTCTGTCAGTTAGCTGAAGAAACTGGAGAAGGTGAAAGGGAAAGAAATCTATGTTCAGCTGGGCTGCAAGCACTTTCTTCGATGGTATTCATTCACGTGGCTGCTCTTCTTTTGAAATGCATGATTATGTCAACTTTTAGTTGGTTTTCTGGGAAATAGATGATAAAAAACGAACCTTAAATCATATAACTGGTACTAACAATTATATAGGTTCTGGGAAACTAAACCAGAAGAAACTAATATGCAGTATGTATAATGAAGGCAGAAGAAACTAAACCAGAAAATTATGTAGTATATTACTAAGAATTAGCTTTGGCGGGGTAATGCTGAAGTATGGCATTTCTTTTTTTTGGAAATTTATGATATAGGTCTCTAGGTTGTTCCAGTGAGGCTAACTTCTTAGAATGATGGAAGTAGACTTCCTTTACCGGTAATCAAGATTTAGTGTTAGTCTATCTTTCCAATTACATATTGGAACTCCTAAATAGTGGCCTGTGATTCTAGGTCGTTTCAGTGAGCCTACCTTCTTAGAGTGATGGAAAGTTAGACTTCCTTTAAGATTGTGTTAGAACAATCTTTCGTTTTTTATTGGAACTCCTAATAGTAGTCAATTGAATTAGACACCACAATTGATATTGTTTATTTATTTATTTATTTTTGTTTTCCTTTTGTTTTTTCTTTTTCTGGGAGGGGAGGGGGGTGGGGTTCTTTTATTGTTTTAATCCTATCTTATTTTGCCTCAGCCCATTAGTTGGTCTTTACCTTAAAATGGTCTCAAAGTTTGAGTTTACTTTTTTCAGTTGGAGTGCTTATAAAAATAGGAAAAGAAGGAAAAGAGGAAAATGGAATATAAACCCCAATATGCTTGTTGGAATATCTGCCTGTTGATCTAGCCTTGCCTTAGTTAGCTTATAGTATGTGGCATGGGAACTGAGACTTAGTATGGTAGTATTAGGCCTTTTACCTTGATCATTGCATGTGAAGCTCATTTATTGTATGTCAAAAGGGTTTGTGCTCAAGCTTACTTATGAGATCAAGCCTCATTACTAGTTCAAGCTCATTTTAGATCTTATTTCAAATTCATTTTGAATCCTGAGCTTGAGGTCACTTTTAAATGCATAATTGAAGTGCTACAATTTCACATAAATGTTCTCACATATTACAAAGCCAATAAATGTTTAAATCTTTATTTCTAATATGATTCAGTGATTGTAATAGGAAGATATAAGGATTCAGTATATGCTAAAATATGCCAAGTAAATGAATTCCTGTAATAACATACTGAATGAAGAAAATCAAAAGGAAAAGCTTAAAACATCCCAAATTAAAAACTGATTCCAAACAAAAGCTTTGGTCACATTGAAATATCAAGCTTGCGAAGGGGACAACAGATACAGAAACCCTCTAAAATTAGTCTAAATAGCACTTGTATTTTTTTATCCCAGTAAAAAAACTTATAAGTGAACCTGTAAACTACCTTGTAATGAGCTTGGAATAGAGTTTAAAATTAAATGAGTTGTTCACAAACTTACACAAGCAAGGCACCCTTGTGCTCAGGCTTGACTCATTTTTAAACGAATTTAGAAATCAAGCTCAAATCTATGTATTTAGCTTGATAAAAGTGGTTAAATGAGCTCAAACAAAGCTAGGCTTTAACCAGCTCACATGCAGTTTTGTTCCCTTTCAATCTTAGACAGTAGATTTCTTTTGGCACATATGAAGATTCCAAATGAAGATGGGAGGAGTTTAACCTTTAGACTTTGACCCACTACTAGAAGGATAATAGCTATTAGGCCAAGTTTGGGCTCTTACTCTGACGCTAAATAAGTAGTATAAACATGACAGAAGTAAGATTAGAAGTCATATTCTTGTGATTCCTGCATTTAATCTTCATCTGATGTGTTTTTGTCACGATTCTTTTTAGTCCAAAACTATATGCATAACAAAGCTCTTTTTTCTCCTATGTTTTCTTCCAAGAAAGAAAGGAAGAAGTTTCAGATTTCTATATTTGGCTATTCAAAATGCAAATCTTTATTTATTTCAATCTTGGATGGTTCGGACACTAGCATTTGGCAACTGTGTGTCTGGTTTTTCATAACAGCATAGAAGACTTAAATTGGAAATGGTTTTTGTAAATTTATTAAGATAATTTCTCTGCTGTCCCACAATAATATTGGTTTTTGCTTATGCTTCATGCAAGTTTAGAACACTAATTTGGTTTTTTCTAATTACTGTAAAACTATTCTTTGAACCAATATTGTTGATTTATCATACAATTATGATGCAAATTGATAATATCTTTCTAGGGGCTACTCTATATTCTGCATTTGGTTATTAGCAAGAGATTACAGATTTGGTACTTTCTGACATGTTGAATAGTAATATTTGAGGTTGAAGAACAAATGACCTTGTGATGCATGCCATGTCTGAGTCACTGAGTTGATGCATATCTATAAGCATTGCATATCTCCACGACTCATTACATAACTATACGCTTGTAATTTCACCTTAACTTTTGATGCATCAACACCAGAAAACAAGAAGGCTTGCTTAAGTATTGTAACTAATGAATGTTCTGCTTGCCGGTCTCTTTTTCTCGGGATTTGAAAAGTATGCAATTTTTTGGGTCCATTAAACATATGTCAGTTCATTTACTTTGATTGAATGCCTTCAAGGTTCACTTCAATGCAACTTTCTCACAAGAATCAAGACGATAAAATCTTCCATTTCACCAATTATTTCTTTCCTCCTTACAGCTTATATTTTCTCACTGTTCGAATTTTATATATAAGTATTCTAATGCATGTTCAATTATTTATTTTCTCGTGTAGATTTGGTTTATGGGTGAACACTCTCACATTTCGGTGGAATTTGATAATGTAAGCAGATTCAGGCTTATTCACATAACTTTGCAAGTTTATTGCTTTGTTATTCATTTATTTATTTTCTTCATTGCCTAAATTTGCATGTTTTCTGTTATAGTGATAGATTTCATTTATAAATCCTCAATTGAATTGATTTACGACTTTCTGATCTGGGCAAAGCAGCTAAATAAAAGTATGATTTATCGTTTATTTTTTTATATATACAAAGTCTTATGTGTAAGTCAAAATTATCTTCTGGCTATTTCCATGTTTGTCCCATTGCAAAATATTTTCATTGGTGATGCATATGATTTACCAATATTTTGGCAAATTCTTTTTCTTTGTAAAAAATAATTCTAAATCTCTAAATTTATATATATTTATGTAGAGTTTTTTACACAAGGATAGCATGTTACTTGTAATACTAGAATGAAGATCTTGACAACATGATGATCCCTGTAAATCCAATATCGACTCAATTCCTGTCCAGTGTTATACTGGCATTTAATATACAAGCATAATACTGATGGATGTCATTTGCTCCAATACAGTCTGCTATGTTAGTGCTCTTAAATTTATTTGTGGCTATGAGTGCAAGTGTCTTGCACTACTTTGCTTTACTTTGTTCTTTCCTCTGATCGATTACTTACAACTATGTTACTCGGACTCGGGTGTGTGTGTCGGATACAGGTATGTCAGTTTTTTCTAAGTTTTTTCATGTATTTGAAGGGTCTTTGGAGGATCATATCCCTATACCCATGTCCGAATATGCGCCAGACATGGGTGCTTCAAGAAAAATTAAGAGTCAGAGCAACATAGACTTACAGCACTTGGATCGTCTATTCCAGTAACCTCTGGTTTCTATGTTGCAGTGAAATAAATTCACATGTATCCTGTCCAAAAGATTACTCCAGTTTTGGACAAGATTGCCAAAACCTTGCATTCATTCGTCTTTAACTTTTATCCCCTCAAATTTTACTTAAACTTGGCTGATGTTTCAGTAATTCTATTTACCAGAATGGTTTGGTCGTTCTTAGTGCAGTTGATTGCTTTCATGCTTTAACCCCTCTCTTTTACCCCCTATTGGTTATCAACATTTTGTATGCAGCTGTACTGGTTAAGCAGCTTTAATTTAATCACAGATCTCTGAATTTTGCGAATGTTGTTTCATATCATTTTGCATTAAAGGCATTTTCAATTATCGAAAACAGATTGTTTCAGTAGTCTTGGAAAATTATGGAGGCCCAAGGAAAAAATTAGAGGACCTTAATGGTGCCCAAAGTCGGTGGACGCAGGAAGTGCTAAAAGATGAGGGTCATGTCTCTCCATCGCCAGATGCCCTCATAACAATTCCTTCTTGGGAGACAATTGTGAATGACAAAGGAGAACTAAATGTCACAGTGTAATCCCATGACTCAAGTTTAGGATGCACATTTTACTTGTTTATTTATTTTAAATAATTACCTTGCATTGAGTTTCTTTCTTTTTCTTCTCACAGGGAAGATGCCCAAAATCCCTGCTTCTGGTCCAGGGTTTGCTTACATAACATGGCAAAGCTAGCAAAGGAAGCTACAACAACACGGCGTGTTCTTGAGTCTTTGTTCCGTTACTTGGATAATGAAAACTTATGGTCTCTTCAAAATGGTCTCGCCTTTCCAGTCTTAAAGGATATGCAGCTTTTAATGGAGAGTTCTGGTAGCATGCATTTTTCAAATATCTGACCTTTTTTATTTTATTTTTCTCTCAAATTATCTGTTTTCTGATTAATATGCTATTCCATTTCTTTTCCTAAATATTTTGACTTGTAAAGCATGAGAAACTGATACTATTTGTTTTCTCTATTTGCAGGACTGAGTACACATTTTTTGCTGTCCTTATTAGTTAAGCATCTTGACCACAAAAGTGTCCTCAAACAACCTGACATGCAACTTCAAATTCTAGAGGTTACAACCTCTCTTGCTCGACATTCAAAAGTTGAGCCTTCTGTAGCAATACTTGGTGCAGTTAGTGATGTTATGAGGCATTTACGAAAGAGCATACATTGCTCACTTGATGATGCAACTACGGGAGCTGACATTATAAATTGGAACATGAACTTTAAAGAAGCTGTGGATAATTGCCTTGTACAGTTATCGCATAAGGTGGGATCATTCTCTTGTCATTCTTGAGTAAATGTTATTAAAACTTGGGTTAAAAAACATGTTCTAACGCTTCTCTTTTGTTTTGAGTTTCTTTCCAGATTCAATAACCCAATAACTTTGCATTTTACTCCTTTGTTCTATTCTTGTTGGATATTTCAAAATTGAGCTAGCTATTGTGTACAGGTTGGAGATGCAGGTCCTATTCTTGATGCTATGGCTGTGATGTTGGAGAACATCTCAAATATTACAGTTATAGCCAGAACTACGATCTGTGTTGTCTATCGCACTGCTCAAATTGTAGCCTCAATTCCGAATCCATCCTATCTAAACAAGGTAATGATCATAATTGTTAATTCTTTTTTGTTCATGAACGTTTCATAGTGTTGTCTGCAGTATTTTTAATTTATCTTTGTTATTTGGTGTTTCTTTGTTCCCATAGGCATTTCCCGAGGCTTTGTTCCATCAATTACTCCCAGCTATGGTCCACCCTGACCATGAAACACGTATTGGAGCTCACCGTATCTTTTCTGTTGTTCTTGTGCCAACTTCAGTTTGCCCTCGACGATCCTCTGTTACTCCAGGTACAAACAAACCCGCTGGTATTGCAAGAACGCTTTCAAGAACTGTCTCTGTCTTTTCTTCATCAGCTGCCCTTTTTGAGAAGCTAAGGAAGGAGAAATCCTTCTCGAGGGAGAATGCTTGTCTAGAAAAAGAAGACGTTGCTAGTGAGGAGGAACTAAAGAACAGTAATAATGTGATTCTGAATAGATTGAAGTCATCTTATAGTCGAGCATACAGTTCAAGAAGTCTGCCTGTACCTTTGGCAACAGATGAAAATTCTCTGAGCAATTCAAATACGGAATCTGTGAGTGTTTGGCAATCTCCTCTCTAAAATTTGTTATCTACTCCATCATGGCTAATGCTCTCCCTATATGCCTATTCTTTTCAATTCAATCTAGGTTTGGTCCTTGCACAAAATGTGGCTTGGAAGCCCAGGCTTGATTCTTGCGGTTACTATTACTTCTATTTGGACCTGATCCTTTATCTTAGTCACAGGTTCTGCCAGCTTGATAATAAACTTATTAATAATAATAAAAATAAAAATAAAATTATACCTCTATAAGAAAACGGGTTTTCTATCTTGGGTGGCTGAGGAATTAAAGAACACAAAAAGGATGGGGGAGAATCGTGGGTAATACCGATAAACTAGTTGGACTTTATGGAGTAGAGAAAGAAAAGTACCCTTAATTGATATAGTAACTGCTTCATACCATAACTTTAGTAGTGACTTAATCTTCTGAAGTTGTGTTATAGATGGGCATAAACTTTGATTAGGAGGCACTAGCTTTATAGCAGATAATCGGAGGCAGAAGACCTTATTTGGGCAGCAGTGACTTGCTCTTATCTATATTCTTAAAGCCCCTTCTTTGTTCAAATGATTAACCCTATGAATTGTTTGAAAATTGGTTTCATTTGTGATCTATTTTTATGTGACTATTTCTACTCGTCAAACCTCAGGAGGCCAATTCCCTACGGCTTAGTAGCACCCAGATTAGTCTCTTGCTTTCATCAATTTGGGCACAGTCTATCTCTCCTCAAAATACACCACAAAACTATGAAGCAATTGCTCATACATACAGCCTTGTGTCGCTCTTCTCTCGAGCCAAGGTAATTGCTCAATTGATGCTACCTGAAAGGCATTTGTTTTACATGAGTTACTGATTTTTGGGACAGGTTTTTCAACTTGGACTTGGTTCTCTTGTTATGGATATCTGTGCTAATAGCAAATTTACATTACATATTCGGTATCTATTTGATGTGCCTATCATCAAAGGCAAGTTCTTTTCAACAAGGACATACTTTGTATTCCAAACTTAAGATATCTCAAAAGTTTCCGAAACGAGTCTGTTTAATCAAGTTTATAATGCAGAATTAGCTTCAAAACTAGGGGTAGTAGTTCTGCGCATCAAGGAATAGTGCTGATATTATGTTTTAAGGAATTAATTGCAATAAACTCTGCTGATATTAGGGAGATTTGCCTTACAGCTTACCTTGAGAGGAGTATTTAGCCCCTCAATGTTGACTGGCTATGGCCTGGGGGTTATTTAGTGTCGCTAGACCATTTTGATTGTATTTTAGGACCATCAGGATACTTGTGAGGGTTTTACATACTTCAGAAGAAAAAGGGGAAATTATGAGAGTAGTTTTCATTTTGTTTAGATATGTAAATGCTACAGATTTACGTTAAGGAGTTAAGCTTGTTACTTTAGGGTGTAGGAACAAAAATTGTGGAGATTAAACTTTGTTTTATTGATGACAATCTTTATTTTGTGGGCCTTAAAGCTTGCCTTCTACTAATACCGTTAAGCATCCAACCTAAAACCAATTTGGCAAAATGTATAGAGGCACAACTACAGCAAATTCAAGACTTAATTTATGAGATGTAGCACCACATAACACTCACTCTCACATGTAATCCCAATACTAACGACCGAAACAAACAGGTCCACCATGTGGATAATAGCATAAGGGGCAACAAAAAACAATAACAACAAACTTGGGATCAGTTAATCTGAATAATAATAATAATAATTCCTAGAGTATTAGGTCCAGTTTTTGTATGATATAGACATGTATAGGCCAACCTAGGACCTTTAACTTTGCAAGTGATTTTTGTAGTCTATGGGAGAACTTATTAAGTCTTTAAGTCGTTTGTTATTTGAAATGTATTTGTATAGTTGATTGTCTAAGTGGCTTATTGGCAAGAAAATCTCTTTGGTTCATTGTATCAATCTATGTTACTCGGACTCGGGTGTGAGTGTCGGACACGGGCATGTGTCTGACACGGGTATGTTCAATTTTTTCCAAGATTTTCATGTATTTGGAGGGTTCTTGGAGGATCATATCCCCATACCCATGTCCGGATATGCGTCGGACATGGGTGTCGGACACAGGTACTTCAAGAAAAATGAAGAGTCGGAGCAACATAGGTATCAATAGCATCTAACTGATATTCCTTCTCTTCCTGGGGGTTTAATTTCTGTATTTTCATTTTTATGTAATGCAGAATTCTAGTAATGAGGCTCTTGTTCGCAGTTTCCAGCTAGCTTTTTCATTGCGAAGCATCTCTCTTAGTGAAGGAGGTGAGTGTCCAAAGTTATAGCTGTCTCTGCAATCACATGGGATTTAGTGGTGTCTGCTTCCTCCTGCCTTACTCTTTCATGACACACCCCTCCCCCCCCCCCCCCCCCTTTGCAAAAAATAAAAATAAAAAGAAAAACAAAACTAGAGAATTGGAATATGTCTTGCATGAAAGTGAAAAAATCGCCGTCTATTTAATCTGTAATTATAGTAAACCTTAGTCACATATGTTTAGTGCATACATGGATGACACCAAGGTTTCTCTCCTGCAGAAGAAAAAGGGAAATAATAACTCTGATGGATTGGAAATGTAAGAAGCTGTCTTAAGGACATAAATCCTGAACCCAGTAGAAAATATAGCAGATTTGTTCTTTCAAATCTTACTTTTAAGTGAAGCATTTTAACCCAACTGCCAGCTTGCCACATATACAACCACTAGTCAATATTTGCATGTTATGATTGGCATTGTAAATTTTGACTCAAATTGATAAATGGTCCGAACTTTGATTATATGTTTTGCCTGATTTCACATCAACAAGTTCAAATGTAAAAGCATGAAATAGGTTTGCCGATAATCTGTTGTACAAAAATTATCTTTGAAATACATCTTGGGAAAATGCCTTGGTTCATTATGATTAGATTTAAAAGGCAAGTCCTTAGAAGAAGTAACACGTAAGTAACTTCGTTTTTTTTTTTTTTTTTCTTTTTTTGCCCTTTTCTTTGTTAGTTACATAGTAGGGAAACAACAAGGAATGCAAGCAACTAATTTGATAATCTGTTATTTGGTGTTATCTCTTTAATCTGTACTTCCATTAATGCTGCAGGGCCACTTCCACCATCACGTCGTAGATCTCTTTTCACCTTGGCAACTTCGATGATCCTATTCTCATCAAAAGCATTCAATATTCTCCCTATTGTCTATTGTGCCAAGGTTGCTCTTACAGAAAGAACGGTACGGAACTTATCAGTCATGAAACCATCTTCACTACTTTCTTTTCCTTGCTAGTTATTTCTGGAATATGTCTTGAAGATTCTATATTTCCTATGCAAAACATCCATCTTTTTTTCTGAGTTTGTATGGTTTAATGGAGCAAAGTAATTAATATCATGTAAATTAAAGTAGTGTCCATATTTTTTTTTCTTCTATCTGTGTTTCATCTTCTTCTTTTTTTTCAAAAAAAAAATTTATGGTGCTTGCTAAGGCAATGAACTGTTAGTTCCGTTTTTTTTTTTCCATCTGTTAAATAAACATCTCAAAACCAGATAGATGTTTTCATGTCATTGTTCTATGATTAATAGGTTGATCCATTTTTGCACTTGGTGGAAGATCGCAAGTTACAGGCAGTTAACACTGGGTCTGACCTGCAAACAAATGTTTATGGGTCTAAAGAAGATGATAATTTGGCTGTAAAGACACTTTCTCAAATTCAGATTGCCCCAGAGCAACGTAGGGAAACCCTTGCTTCTGAGATCGTGAAAAGCTTGAGAAATTTGTCAGAAGTAAAGCTTTTTATCCCAAATTCAATCCTTTTCCTTATTCTCTTTGCTGGATATCTCATTTTTGAGAATCTTGGACTCCAATTTATCATCAAAGAACTAGTATTTTCTATTGTAATTACCCTACACTAATAATATCTGGTGACTATATGTGCAGCCTGAATTGTCCACTGCACGGGCACAGCTGTTAAACGAATTCTTGCCGGATGATGTGTGTCCACTAGGTGCCCAGTTGCCTATGGATGCACTACATAAAGTATATCAAGCTGGCGCGGAAGAGAATAAATCTATTAAGGAGGTAAATCTCCTCGCACTACCTTCCAGATTTTATCTGTCAATGCTTGGAACTCATGTCATTTCTTTTGTTCAGCAGGGAGCTCCAATTTTCTCAATAGATGATGATGATGCTTTTCCAGAACCATTTGAAGGTCAAACCAAGGATAATTCAGAGTTGTCCCTGGGAATTCCAAATCCCTTGGATGTCAATCAACTCCTAGAATCAGTATGTCAGCTTTGTCATTCTTTTTTACTCTGTCTGAAAGCATAGGGGACAAGTTTTACATCCTTTCTTGAAGAACCTTTTTTTTTTTAATCATCTCATATTTCGTAACATTGGTAACACGAGACTGGTAATACGCATCATTTATTTTGTAAGATAGAATCATTATTTGCTCGATTTGCACAGGTATTGGAGACAGCACATCAGTTTGGAAGAATTTCCTTCTCCACTGGACCTGACATGTCTTACAAGGATATAGCCCATCATTGTGAGGCCCTCCTAACAGGGAAGCAGCAGAAGATGTCTCATTTGATGAGTGCCCATCTGAGACAAGAAAGCTTGATTAGCTTATCTTTCCAACATCCTCGAAATGAGACAAAACAGGTAGCCTCCAATTCCCATGTCAACCTATTCACAAGGCCCTTGATTTAATGGAATTTATGCATGCTATATTTATTATACATGTTTATAAGCAACATGACATGCCTCTCTGCTTCCAAATTCTGTTTTGTTCTATGCAAGAACCATTTGAGTTTTGAAGCCCTAAAAGCACAAATGGCTTGAAAAAAGTATCTAACGTTCACAACCTAACTTAAAAATGCAGACTGGCCCTGCCTTTGAGCAGACAGGTAATACCAACCCATTTAAACAACCAGTTGGCACTCTTCCACTGCTGTGTGCAACTGAGTACCAGAACCATCTCCAGTCCTTCAGTTTACCAGCCTCAAGTCCATATGATAACTTTCTAAAAGCTGCTGGTTGTTGATCCAGTAAAATCACGGAGTTAAATTTTCGAAAAAAAAAAGATCTGACGATTGTTGCAGTAGAAGGACAAATGTATCCATGTCCTATTCAAGCCAAGCCTGAAAATGTACATTGCTGTTGAATTGTTGATTTTTAAAGCTCAAAGATTTTTCAGCTGCAACAAACTACCATTTTTGCTTCTTGGTATTGTGGAGTAAGGCCAGCATTGTGATTTAGATTGGTTGAGTTTGTAACTTTTCAGCATTTAATTCATTCATTCTTTTCCCTTTTCCTTCCATTCTTTTATGAAGTTTCCAGGAGATGGCAAGAGTTCCCCTCTCTTCATATTGTAAGTAAGTTACTTATTTCTTATTCTTTCCATCATAGTGCTGGACATGAATGTAAATTATAAGGCTGGATCTCATTAGTTCTTTGTTTCTAACAACAGGTTGACTGACTAGTAGGCACTGTGGTTGAAGTTACATCAACATCTTCATTGTTTCTTTCCTCCTTTTACATCCATCTCACTATTCACCTATAAACACAAAATTTTGTTATCCAGCAGATATGAGATTCAAATCTTAGCATCTGTTACTCTTTCTCCTATCTTTAGGCTACGGTCTCTTTTGTACCAATTTTTTTTTGTTATTTTCCATAACTAGAAAATTAACTCACAATTCAAGCATAATAATAACTAAAAAGACAAAAAAGGAGGGTTCTCACTTTGGTGGTGAACATTGTAGTTTATAGCCACCAAATTTCATAGTTATCACCCTTTTGACCATTATTATTATTAGAATTTGACACATTCAATGTGTCACTTGACTCGTGAAGTTAAACTCGATCAGATATTTTATAAATAATATAGATTAATGTGAATTTCATGCTCTTGCTTTCTTTTTTCTATTGATATAATAATAGAAAAGCTTAGAATAATTGCAAATGTAATGTTGGATATCTGAAACATCCTACAAATAATTCAAGATTTGTACACCTAATACAAACACCCTCAACTCTTCTTCTATCACACCTCTTTTATTTTATCATTCTACCAACCCTTGGTATATTTTGAGTGTTAACCGCAATTCTTTTAAAATAAAAATAAATAAATCTTATATAAATATATAAAAGCCAAAACCTATGACAAAAAAAAAGAAAAAATCATATGTGGACAGTCTATTCTTTTGACACGTGGACTACCTAAATTGATGTTATGTCATATACTCATTAATCAATTAAAACTTTTACATTAATTGACTACTAAAATTAAATCTATCATTTACTATATACTTTGACAAGTTGACTAATTTAAAGTAATTTATTTTAAGATACAATTTTTAATTAATTACCCACCAATTACATTAAAAAAGAAATTATAACATTTATGTATCTAAATCTACTTTGATTTATATTATCTTCTTTCTATTTAAATCAAGAAAAGAGAATTACAATGAATCCTATTTAGATTTAAAATTGATTTTATTTTCCATATTAAATAGGGAGATTTTAGAATTTTTTAATCTTATATATTTTATATAAAAGCCAAAGCTTTTGGCTAAAAAGGAAAATATTTAATGTGGACTATTCTTTTGACACGTGTACAATCTTAAATAAATGACATATGTCCTGCATTTAATTATTTTTATTGAATTTGATTTGATTTAAACTTCAAAATATTTCATTTCATATAATAAATTATTTTTATTTATTTTTATATTTTTAATTGACTTATTTTTTTATATAGATAGAAACAAATAAAAAATTAATTTTCTTTCTATATATTTTTAAAAAGACAGTAATTTAATTATAGAGTAGATTCCGATTTTTTTAAGTGATTTGCGAGCTTTTCATGCCATGTTTTAAGCATGTTTTGAAATATTAAATATCCTTCCGTATTTATATAATTTCAAAATTAAATTTATGTTTTAATTGCCATATTACTTTGAGTCAATGTCTCTTTTCCTACAATTATTTCAAAAAATAATAATTGTCCTTATTTATTGTATTTATTATTATGTCTATTGAACCTATTATAAATACGTAACTTTAGAATATTGCATACTAATTCCACTTCAATGCAATTGATTTTGTGCATGTTTTGTTTCTACGTTTTTGTATTTTTTTGTATTTTTTTTGTATAGTTTAATCCTCTATTGATATTTTCTTATATTTTTAATTTTATCATGAAATAATCAATTTTTTTTTAATGGAATATAGGTCTCACAAATATTCTACTTTAATTAAGGGGACACATTAGGAATTATCAAGCAGATTATTCGAAAACTCCAGACCTCTTTTTTGGTTGGACACTTGGTGAAGGAAGCTAGAATGCAAAAGAAAGCTTTTCAAGAATGTAACTTGAAACAAACTTGAAAAAATTAGTAAACGTGATTGAAGATAGGTATTGATAGAAGACTGTCTAGATAATATTGTATGCAACATATTATTGCTTCTTATTGTAACTTCCAATAGTTTCATTAATTAAAGTTTGATCTCTACTTCAAAAACAATATATATATATATATATATATATATATATATATATATATACACACTTGTGTGTGTGTATAGGAGAATTTTTCTAGAATTATTTCTTGTGTTTTAGAATTCTTTCTATATTCTTTAGAAGTATACTTTTGTGTATTATTTTTCGTTATAGTTGATTGACATTTCTCTTTTACATTATAATTTTGATATTCATATACAAAATTCAACTAATAAATAGTAATAATATTATTTTTCTTACTTTGATTTCGTCTCAAATTGTTCTTCATTTCTTATTATAATTAACTTTAATCTTTTTTATGGATTGATCATAACTATAAATTTATGGATTTTCATCAATTTTTTTTTTTATTTCTTAAGAATTATTACTATTTATCTTTTCTTTCTTTCTCTATATTTGTTATGATAATTAAAAAGATCACCAATGACATTGACAAGTTTTGATATGTTGATGAAAAAGAAACAAAAATTTGCATTTCAACATTTATATATATATATATGCATTTTATTGATTCAATGAGTAATTGGTTTGAATTTTTCCTTTCAAATGAAAAACAAAAACAAGTATATATGTTGAAAATTTTATCTTTCTTTTTTACATTTTAAGAAGCTTTCTTGGACTTAAATAGAATTAATTTTATAAATTAATGTTTTTTTTTTGGTGTGTTTTTATACATAATTGTGACAAAGGAGCAGATTTTCCAAATTCTTGACAAATACAGAATTTCGTGCTTAAGTTGGGCAAATTTTTGAAGCCGAGATTTAAGCATTTGTCATCTAAGACTTTGGTTGGATATATTTATATAAATGAAATCTTTAATTAAAACCAACATGTATACTTACAAAAAAAAAAAATCAAGTGTACAAATTTAGTTTATTGAACCATAAGTAAGTTAAAATTATATTTTTATTCAAAAAATATTATTAAATTTGAAATTTATAATGGCTCTTAAAACTCAACAATAAAATTATTAGAGAAAAAGTGAAGCAATTGAAAAATTCAATAAGTTTGACATTATTTGATAATTAAATCAACTTGAAATTACTTGATATAATTACTACAAACTATATATATATTTTTATTTATTTGAGAGAGACAAATTACGAATTTAAATCTTTATGATATCTTCAATTTTATCAATTTTTCAATATTTTTGCCTAAAAAAGAACAAAAGTATAAAAATTTGATCTTAATGAGATAAACAAACAGAATAAACAAAAATATATATTATTGTTAAATAATAAAATTTTGAATAAAAGAAACTATAGCAAAACAATAGATCAATTTAATATTATTGTAAATATTAAAAATCCGTGCATATAAAAGCCAAAGCCTTTGTTAAAAAAAGGAAAATATCCAATGTGGATGGTCTATTATTTTGACATGTATACAATCTTAAATAAACGCCATGTGTCATGCATTTAATTATTATTATTATTTTATTTAATATTTAAAATTTAAAATATTTCATATAATAAATTATATTTATTTCCTTTCAAATTTTTAATTGACTTATCTTTTTACATAGATATGAATAAGAGATTAATTTTCTTAAATTAGAAGATGTGCAATTACTTTCATAAATTGACTTATTTAAAATTATTTATTTTAAGAAACAATATATGTCTCATTTAATTATTTTAAATAATTAATTCAAGCTAAATAGGAATCCAATGCTAATGAGAATACACAAATCACCATTATTTTTTCTGTTAATATATGTCTCCATTAAGATGTTTGAAAATATAGAATGACAAAAAATATTATAGTATTCAATGTTTTGAATAATTGCAATCAATGTTTTGAATCATTATTACAGTATACAATTAAGATTTCTTAATTATCTCTTCATTACTCGGTATAAAAAATTATGGAAAATATTTGGAAATATAAAATGGAAAAAATTTTGTAATTAACTCTTTCTTTAGTCTTTTAAGTATGGGTTAAAACAGATTTTTAAAAAATAGCATTAATTGACCATATATATGAATTGCATAAATTTCAAATAATTAATAATATAATTACATGACAATCAATGTAAAATGCAAATAATATTTTCTCATAACTTTTTTCAACTTTTTCAAAATGCTGAATTTATTCCCTTTAAAATGCATATTGAATAAATTAAAATTAAATTCTTTTTGACTAAACCTTACTTATAAATAGGCGTGCCTTTCGCATTAGACATAGTTTGTTTACTTGGTTTTATTCTGACATACCGTTTCACAATCATCTTTTTACTTTTAATAATACCTTGAACCATTCTTTCGCAATCAATTACTTTGATTTTAGGATGGTGATGTGCATGAGTAATTTTTATGATTTACTGTTTTAATGATATTAACCATTCAATCATCTAAATTAATTCTTAATATAATATAATTTCATATAAATGTTTAAAAGAAAATTCTATGTTACGTAAATGAATGATCTATCTTTTTGACATGTGAATAACCTAATTTAATGTTACGTGTTTCTAATTAATGCACTTGATTTGATTTAATACATCTTTAATTTAAAATATATATTTTTAAATAATTAAATTACATTTATTTCTTTTTAAATATCCATTTTTATTACCTTATATGATTCAATTCAATTTGCATGACAAAAAATTATTAAAATTGAGATTACAAAGTAAATTAATTCAGAATGATTTCGTTCTATCTTTGTCTAAATTAATTTAATTGATTATATTTTACTATTCAATGACAATATCAATTATGATTTTGAATTTGAATTTGATAAAAAAATTTAATTATTAAACCAAATGAATATAAATGAACTTCAATTACAAATTCAATACAAAAAAGAATTTGTCGCCTATATATAAAAAATATTTGTATGCATAATAAACTTTTAACCAAAAGATATATGTAGTATAATAATTTGAAAACTATATATCGTATATAAATCTGATATCCTAACTTTTTGACCTGTGTAGGTTTCAATAATTGACATGTTTCTTGCAATTAATTATTTTATTTTTTTTTATTCTAAAATATTACTTCGTCCTTAAGTTTGTAATGACAAAAAAGATGATAGAAACAAAGGTATTAAAAAATATGGAAAGTTGGAGTTTTATTGAATTAAATTGAACAACAAAATTAATAATTTTGCATTAATGGAGACGGATTTTGAATTGAGGGACCGGTTCTAATAATATCATAATTTTAAATTACAAAGTACATGGGAGAAAAATATAAAAATATAATTAAAAACAAAATTAATTTTAAATAAAAGTTACCAGAGAATGAATAAGAAATTAAGAATTAATGTTTCAAGTTTTTATTTTAATTATATTTTATCTAAATTATAAATATTTTGATTTTTTAAATATTATTATATGATATCAAAATTATAATTAATTGGTTTGCTCATGGGTAGACCTGCTAACACGGCCCGATTTTTTTTTAGAATCTTTACCTAGGGCCAGCCCGACAGGCCCGAAATTACTGTTCACAATATTAAAAAATTATTTTTTTAATTTTTTAATATATTTTTATAATTAAAATTAAATAAAATAATATTATTTTAATTAAAAAAAATACTGTTCCAGACCGGGTCAAGCCGGATTAAAAATATTCTGTCCAGACCCTGCCCAATATGGGTCGGACGGGCGCCCGACCATGAGCAGGTCTACTCACGGGTTTAAAACTTTAAAACTTACTTGGAGACATGGATCTCATTATATGAGGGTTCTTATAGCAATCTTCACAAAATAAATAAAATTTCAATTAGTCTCATAAACAATTCGGAAAACAATTTGAAAGTGGAGCTTTTTTTTATATAAAAAAAAAAAAAAAAATTGAATTTGACTTACTTCATTATTCAAATTATTTGAGTTAAAATTTATTTTAATTTTATCATGGGTGAATTTGATTTAATTTTATGTTGGATATTTAGATTTATCTAACTATACATTGAATTGTCTATTTAATTTAATTTCTTAATTTTTTATATGAAATATATTTTTAATTATAATTATAAAATATATAAAAAATCTTTAATTAATTTATTAATAGAGTTTTACGCTCTTTAATATTATATAAACTCAATTTGTGTTGAAAAATCTCAAATAAAAGAACATTTTAATTATAAAGTCTAAATTTTCATCAAAATAAATTGAAATATGAAAAAATTATAATTAATTTTAAATATATCAATATAAAGACATATTGTTAGGATATGTGAAATTGCAAACCAATTAAAGAGATCGATTTAACAAACTCAAATATTGCTTTTTAACTTCAAAATCAATAAACCATGATTGTAAAAAAAAAAAAAAATCAGAATTAAAACATTTACATGCATTATTCATTGAAAAAAAAAAAAACTTCTTTGAAAAATTTATCAAATTCTTTTGTATAAATTACTTGAATAAATGACTTAAAGAACTCTTATTTGCCACATAAAAAAGCATTTACCTCATTGATTTTTTAGCTGGTTTAATTTTTAAAAAAAATACTTGTCAAACTTTTAAATAAGATTATTGAAACCAAGTTTACCAATATATACAATGACATAGGATTTAATTACTCATGAATTTTAATTAACTTCACCCTTATTTGATACACTAACCGTTTTATAGTTATGTAAAAAGCTATTATTTAAAAAATTCTATAATAAAAAAATATGAGCACATTAATAACTTTAATTAACTTTACTTTTATTCGATAATTAATCGATTAAATTATCTACAAAATCATAATATATTGATAAAAGAAAATTATTATTTTAAAAAATTCTATTCTAATAATAATAATTTAATATAATTAAAACTCTTTTATCTATCTAAAAAATTAACCTCATTATTAAAATTTGGAATTATAAAAATAATTTAAAATGGCAACTTAAAACTTTATGAAAAACCATGTTTGTCATTAATAAAATAAATATGAGTCAATCACGATCTTTAATTAATTTTACTTTTATTTGATAAATTAACTGGTTAAGAATTATTTAAGAATCATAATCTATTGACAAAAGAAAAACATTACTTAAAAAAATTTATATTCTAATAATAAATTGATATAATTAAAACTATTTTTTTATCTATAAAATTATTTTATTATTAAAATTATAATAAATAAAAAATAATTTAAAATAGCAATTTAGAAATGTTATGAAAAATCATGCTTGTTTTCGTGAATTCAAAAAATTTCATATTCGTGCTTTTATATATATTTAGATTATATATAAATATAATACTTGATGGTAATTATAATTATAATTTTTATTTTTATTTATAATAATAAATACTTTAAAAGTTAACTACACTAGGTTTAATCTCGTTCGATGCACGGGTTATATATATAAATTAATATTAATTTTATCAATGATTAAGATGGAAGTGAACTAATTTTTTTTAAAGTAAATTAGATATTAAAGGCATTTAAATTAAAAAGTAAATCCTTTTTTATTTTAGTGTATTAATGAAATTTTTGTACTTAATTATTTTTAATTTTGTTTCTTAAACTACATAATAGCAAACTAATGTTATTGATGTGATTCTATCCATAATTTATTTTCAATTTTTTTGGGATTTTGAGTTATTTTTTAAAGCAAATGATTAGGAAATACTATATCATTTAAAAGGATCACTTATAAATTTTATATTGTTGACTAAACTTTTTATAAAAATTGAATAACTGTGTAATGTAAACAATTTTTATATAGATTTGTGGAGAATAGTGAATGAAATATTGATATTTTTAGGTACAAAAGGCAAATTGATCTTGGAGGTAAAGTTAATTGATTTTTTATATTAAATTATATATTAATACATTGATTTTAGAGGTAAATTAGTTAATTGATTTTTTTTATACTAAATTATATAATCATATGATTAAACTATATTAATCCAAATCAATTGTCCTATATGGACAGCCTAATTTTGGACACATGGACAATCTTATGTAAACACCATGTGTCCTCTAATCAATGAATTTGATTTGATTTTTATATATTTTTAGTTTAAATAATTTAATTTGACTAAATTAATTATATTTATATTTCTAAATATCAATATTCTCGCCTTCTATAAACTAGTTACCATTAATTTGACAATTAACTTAAAAATTAAAATTTTAAATAGAAAATTCATTAATCATGAATATTTTTGTTTATATAATAATCAATATTTATGATTATATAAACCTATTAATTTGCTAGAACAATTTACTATCAATAAAATATCTTCAATTATAGATATGTACTTTCCAAAACAAAACATAAACATGTTGAAAATTACTTTATAAAAGAATCCGTTATAATTATATTGCATAAATTATGCCTAATTTAATCTGCAATTAACCTTTAAAAATTTATTTCCTTTTAAAACTTACGCAAAAACTCTTATAATTCATATTGTACCCCAAAAAAGTTGTCTATTATAATTAAAATATCTTGATATGCTAGATAAATTGAGAATTGGGAGGCTACTCTCCAAATGCATTAGCTTCTTATCAAGGTAAACTTCAAGTTTCGTTCATCAGGTCTAATTCATTTTTTTTTCAATAATTTGTATAGCAAATTTTGAATGCTTTGGTTAGATTGTCAAATTGAACCTAAAGTAATTAAAGATTACCAAAAACAAAAATGACATATATGGTTTTGAATTTATAATAGTTGAAAAATTAAACTCAAAATAATATATATGGAATTCAAATAATAACATTGAGCCCTAAAATTATAATTAACATAACACGATTAAGGTGATAATTGACATTGGTTCAATTAAATGTTTGAATTTAAATTAATTATTATGCATTAAAATGCGTATACATGTCAAAAATATAAGATAGTCCATATGTCTAACAGTTAGATCGTCCAAATAGGACAATTGTCTTTTTTGCCAAAGACTTTAGCTTTTATATATATATATATAAGATTTATATATGATTAATATAGAAGGAAATTGTATATGATTTATATTTAGACGAGCTGTTGAAGGTGCAACATTATAACAAATGATAATCTTCATTGTCCTCTGTGTAAGGATGAGGTGGAAACTATAGATCACTTATTTTTACATAGCAAACGTATGGTCATTATGGATGTTTATTTGCGCATGGTGGAGGATAAGCATTATGCAACCTCAACCAATCAATGATTGGTTCTTACAATGGATGGGTTTATTACCTAATTCTGCTAATGTGAAGGTATGGTTTATGCTGTTTGCAGATGTGTTGTGGTCTATATGGTTGTGGAGGAATGGAATGGTTTTTAAAGCTAAGGATCTCGATATCAACACCTTGTTATTCTTGGTTAAAAGCAGACTTGCATGGTGGTGTTGGACAAAATGGCCGAATGATTTTCAGTCAATGGGGGATTTTATTCATAATCCGTGTTCTTTTGTTATAAGCAAAAAGGAACAAGTCAAAAGCTCTTTACACACCAGACTTAAATTGGTTGAAATTCAATGTTGATGCATCTGTCATTGGGAAACCGGGTCCAACCGGTATTGGAGGTGTGTTAAGGAATGATAGAGGTACAGTTTTGGCCATGTTTTCTAAGTCCGTTGGGGTAATGGATTCAAATGAGGCAAAAATGAGGGCCATAAAAGAAGCTTTTGAAATTGTAAAATTCAAACAGCTTTTGACTATTAATTTAGAAGTTGAGAGCAATTCAATGATTGCAGTAGCTTGGTGTAAGTCTAGCAAGATAAGGCCATGAAGCCTTAATTCATTATTTATGGTGATTGATAGGATAATGAGAAATTTGAAGGAATGTAGGGTGGTACACAAGGGGCGAACTAGATGCTTTAGCAAGACAAGGTGTTAGTAGAGTGACGGATCTTCTGGCTTGGGTTAATGAGTGATACTGGTAAGGGTGGTACACGGTGGAACTCGGTGGAAGGCATAATGTGACATTGAGAAGTTTTTACTGATAATTTGTTCATTTTGCAGGTTTCATGGTTATGTTTCTCTGATTCTAATTGGCGGAATTTTTCCTTTTGAGTGACAAATTTATGGGGAATAAGGGGGTTGCATTTTTTTTGAAATAATGGGTAACAGCTTCCTTTTTATCGTATTAAAGCTTCTGTTTTCTGATGTATAAGCTTGGGGTTATAGGTTTTGATACATTTGAAAATTGGGTAGTCATATTTTAGGCTTTTTTCAGAACAAAGATCTTTTGGGGATGGTTGAAAGCATATTTTTTTTATGCTTAAGGGTAGACCGTAACTAGGCTTCTTTGATATGGGTCCTTTGGTCATTTCCAGAGGGCCATTTGGGGTTCACAATTTTTTGTTCTTGAGAATTTTGGATAGTGTTTTTAATGCTATTTTTGGTTTTTGGATGGGTACATTCGGTTTTGAGGCTTGATGTTTCTTTTGCGTGTGTGGCATGGCGGCTTCTTCTCTTGTCGTGCCACTTTGATGCTTATTTGTGAATGGTAATGATTTCCCCGATATAATCTTTGAAGTGGAAGTTTGAAGATAGATCATGGAGTACATCACTTTCGGTTTTGATGCAGAATTTGCTAATTGGGTTTTTGGTTCTTATGAACATTTGAATTGGGACATTATGGTTTATTAGTTATTGCAACACAGGGGTCAGTTTGGGGTTTCAAGCATTTAAGCTTGAAGGGTAGCTTATAGGTTTAATGGCTTTTTTGTTCTTGCAAGGCTTAATTAGGGATCAGACTTATTGTCTAAAGGGTAGTTTTATTGTTAGGCGATTTCGGAACTTTCTTTTGAAGTTTCTTTGTCATTGTGTTTTAAATTTCATACAATAAAATTGCTTCACAGTTAAAAAAAAATATAGAAGGAAATTGAACCTAAAGTAAATAACGATTACCAAAAATAAATATGACATATATTGTTTTAAATTTATAATAGTTGAAAAAAATTAAAATTAACATAAGACGATTAAGGTGATAATTGACATTGGTTTAATTAAATATTTGAATTTAAATTAATTATTATGAATTAAAATGAGTACACGTGTCAAAAATATAAGATAGTCTATATGTCTAAAAGTTAGATCGTCCACATAGGACAATTGACTTTTTTGATAAAAACTTTGGCTTTTAAATATTTATATATGATTTATATAGAAACGAAATTGAACCTTAAGTAAATAAATATTACCAAAAACAAAAATGATATATATGGTTTTAAATTTATAATAGTTGAAATTTTTTTTAATTTAAAGTAATATATATGAAATTCAAATAATAATATTGAGCCCTAAAATTATGATTAACAAAAGACAATTAAGAATTGATATTGGTTTAATTAAATATTTGAATTCAAATTAATCATTATGTATTAAAATGAGTACACATGTCAAAAATATAAGATAGTCGATATGTCAAAAAGTTACATCATCCACATAGAATAATATGGCAGCCAAATGCTTTGACTTTTATATATTTATAGAATATTAATATAGAAGGAAATTGAATCTAAAGTAATTAAAGATTACAACAACAAAAAATGACATATATGGTTTTGAACTTATAATAGTTGAAAAAAATTAAATTTCAAGTAATATATATGGAATTCAAATAATAATATGGAGCCCTAAAATTATGACTAACAAAAGACAATTAAGGTAATAATTGATATTGGTTTAATTAAATGTTTGAATTTAAATTAATTATTATGCATTAAAATGAGTACACATGTCAAAAATATAAAATAGTCCATATGTCAAAAACTTAGATCATCCACATATGATAATTGCCTCTCTTTTTTCCAAAGTATTTGATTTGATTTTTATACATTTTTAGTTTAAATAATTTAATTTGACTAAATTAATTATATTTATATTTTTAAATATCAATATTCTCGCATTTTATAAATTAGTTACCATTAATTTGACAATTAACTTAAAAATTCAAAATTTAAATAGAAAGTTCATTAATCATGAATATTTTTGCATATCTTATAATCAATATTTATGATTATATAAACCTATTAATTTGCTAGAACAATTTACTCTCAATAGAATATCTTCAATTATAGTTATTAACTTTCTAAAACAAAACAAAAATATGTTGAAATTACTTTATAAAAGAATCCGTTATAATTATATTCAATAATTAAGCCTAATTTAATCTACAATTAACCTTTAAAATTTTAATTCCTTTTAGAACTTATGTAAAGAATCTTATAATTCATATTGTACCCTAAAAAAAGTTGTCTATTATAAATAAGATATCTTGCTATAATAGACAACTTGAGATTTGGGAGGCTACTCTCCAAATGTATTAACTTCTTATCAAAGTAAAGTTCAAGTTTCGTCCATCAGATCTAATTCATTTTTTTTTTCAATAATTTGTATGACAAATTCTGAGTGCTTTGATTCGATTGGCAAATTAAATCTAAAGTAATTAAAGATTACCAAAAACAAAAATGACATATATGATTTTGAATTTATAATAGTTGAAAAAAATTAAATTCAAAATAATATATATGGAATTCAAATAATAATATTGACACTAAAAGTATAATTAGCATAAGACGATTAAGGTGATAATTGACATTGATTTAATTAAATGTTTGAATTTAAATTAATTATTCTGCATTAAAATGAGTACACATGTTAAAAATATAAGATAGCCCATATGTCTAAAAGTTAGATCATCCACATAAGACAATTGCATTTTTTGCCAAAGACTTTGGCTTATATATTTATATAGGATTAATATAGAAGGAAATTGAATCTAAAGTAAATAAAGATTACCAAAAACAAAAATGACATATATGATTTAAAATTTATAATAGAATTATAATTAACATAAGACGATTAAGGTGATAATTGACATTGATTTAATTAAATGTTTGAATTTAAATTAATTATTATGCATTAAAATGAGTACACATGTCAAAAATATAAGATAGTCATATGTCTAAACGTTAGATCGTCCACATAGGACAATTGACTTTTCTGCGAAATTTTTTGGCTTTTATATATTTATATAAGATTTTATATGATTAATATAGAAAGGAAATTGAACCTAAAGTAATTAAAGATTACCAAACAAAAAAAAATGACATATGGTTTTGAATTTATAATAGTTGAAAAAAATAAAATTCAAAATAATATATATGGAATTCAAATAATAATATTGAGTCCTAAAATTGTAATTAACATAAGATGATTAAGGTGATAATTGACATTGGTTTAATTAAATGTTTGAATTTAAATTAATTATTATGCATTAAAATGAGTACACATGTCAAAAATATAAGATAGTCCATATGTCTCAAAGTTAGATCCTCCACATAGGACAATGGCCTTTTTTTCCAAAGACTTTGACTTTTATATATTTATATAAGATAAGATTAATATAGAAGAAAATTAAATCTAAAGTAATTAAAGATTACCAAAAAAAAAAATGACATATATGGTTTAGAATTTATAATAGTTGAAAAAAATTAAATTCAAAGTAATATATATGAAATTCAAATAATAATATGGAGCCCTAAAATTATGATTAATAAAAGACAATTAAGATAATAATTGATATTGGTTTAATTAAAGGTTTGAATTTAAATTAATTATTATGCATTAAAATGAGTACACATGACAAAAATATAAAATAGTCCATATGTCAAAAAGTTAGATCATCTACGTATGACAATTGTCTTTCTTTTTTTTCTTTTTTTTCCAAAGGATTTGATTTGATTATTATAAATTTTTAGTTTAAATAATTTAATTTGACTAAGTTAATTATATTTATATTTTTAAATATCAATATTCTCACATTTTATAAATTAGTTACCATTAATTTGACAATTAACTTAAAAATTCAAAATTTAAATAGAAAGTTTATTAATCATGAATATTTTTGTATATCTTATAATCAATATTTAAGATTATATAGACCTATTAATTTGCTAGAACAATTTACTCTCAAAAGAATATCTTCAATTATAGATATAAACTTTCTAAAACAAAACATAAACATGTTGAAAATTACTTTATAAAAGAATCCGTTATAATTATATTGCATAAATTATGCCTAATTTAAGCTGCAATTAACCTTTAAAATTTTAATTCATTTTAAAACTTATGCTAAGAATCTTATAATTCATATTGTACCCCCAAAAAAGTTGTCTCTTATAAATAAGATATCTTGATATGCTAGACAACTTGAGAATTGTGAGGCTACTCTCCAAATGTATTAGTTTCTTATCAAGGTAAACTTTAAGTTTCGTTCATCAGATCTAATTCATTTTTTTTTCAATAATTTGTATGGCAAATTCTGAGTGCTTTGATTAGATTGGCAAATTAAACCTAAAATAATTAAAGATTACCAAAACAAAAATGACATATATGGTTTGGAATTTATAATAGTTGAAAAAAATTAAATTCAAAATAATATAAATGGAATTCAAATAATAATATTGAGTCCAAAAATTATAATTAAAATAAGACGATTAAGGTGATAATTGACATTGGTTTAATTAAATGTTTGAATTGAAAATAATTATTATGCATTAAAATGAGTACACATGTCAAAAATATAAGATAGTCCATATGTCTAAAAGTTAGATCGTCCACGTAGGACAATGGACTTTTTTGCCAAAGACTTTGGTTTTTATATATTTATACAAGATAAGATTAATATATAAGGAAATTGAATCTAAAGTAATAAAATATTACCAACAAAAATGACATATATGGTTTTGAATTTATAATAGTTGAAAAAAAATTAAATTCAAAGTAATATATTTGAAATTTAAATAATAATATGGAGCCCTAAAATTATGATTAATAAAAGACAATTAAGGTAATAATTGATATTGATTTAATTAAATGTTTGAATTTAAATTAATTATTATGCATTAAAATTAGTACACATGTCAAAAATATAAAATAGTTGATATGTCAAAAAGTTAGATCATCCACGTATGACAATTGTCTTTTTTTATTTCAAAGGATTTGATTTTTATACATTTTTTAGTTTAAATAACTTAATTTGAATATATTAATTATATTTATATTTTTAAATATCAATATTCTCGCATTTTATAAATTAGTTACCATTAATTTGACAATTAACTTAAAAATTCAAAATTTAAATAGAAAGTTCATTAATCATGAATATTTTTGTATATCTTATAATCAATATTTATGATTATATAGAACTATTCATTTGCTAAAACAATTTACTCTCAGTAGAATTCAATTGTAGATATAAACTTTCTAAAACAAAACATAAATATGTTGAAAATTACTTTATAAAAGAATCCGTTATAATTATATTGCATAAATTATGCCTAATTTAAGCTGCAATTAACCTTGAAAATTTTAAATCCTTTTAAAACTTATGCAAAGAATCTTACAATTCATATTGTACCCCAAAAAAAGTTGTCTATTAAAAATAAAATATCTTGATATACTAGACAACTTGAGAATTAGGAGGCTACTTTCCAAATGTATTAGTTTCTTATCAAGGTAAACTTTAAATTTCGTTCATCAGATCTAATTCATTTTTTTTTTCAATAATTTGTATGGAAAATTCCGAGTGCTTTGATTAGATTGGAAAATTAAACCTAAAGTAATTAAAGATTACCAAAAACAAAAATGACATATATGGTTTTGAATTTATAATAGTTGAAAAAAATTAAATTCAAAATAATATATTTGGAATTCAAATAATAATATTGAGTCCTAAAATTAAAATTAACATAAGACGATTAAGGTGATAATTGACATTAGTTTAATTAAATGTTTGAATTTTAATTAATTATTATGCATTAAAATGAGTACACATGTCAAAAATATAAGATAGTCCACATATATGTCTAAAAGTTAGATCATCCATATAAGACAATGGCCTTTTTTTGCCAAAAGACTTTGTCTTTTATATATTTATATAAGATAAGATTAATATATAAGGAAATTGAATCTAAAGTAATTAAAGATTACCCAAAAAAAATGACAAATATGGTTTTGAATTTATAATAGTTGAAAAAAATTAAATTCAAAGTAATATATATGAAATTCAAATAATAATATGGAGCCCTAAAATTATGATTAATAAAAGACAATTAAGGTAATAATTGATATTGGTTTAATTAAATGTTTGAATTTAAATTAATTATTATGCATTAAAATTAGTACACATGTCAAAAATATAAAATAGTCCATATGTCAAACGTTAGATCATCCACGTATAACAATTGTCTTTTTTTTTTAAAGGATTTGATTTGATTTTTAAACATTTTTAGTTTAAATAATTTAATTTGACTAAATTAATTACATTTATATTTTTAAATATCAATATTCTCGCATTTTATAAATTAGTTACCATAATTTGACAATTAACTTAAAAATTCAAAATTTAAATAGAAAGTTCATTAATCATGAATATTGTTGCATATCATATAATCAATATTTATGATTATATAGACCTATTAATTTGCTAGAACAATTTACTCTCAATAGAATATCTTCAATTATAGATATAAACTTTCTAAAACAAAACATAATCATGTTGAAAATTACTTTATAAAAGAATCAGTTATAATTATATTACATAAATTATGCCTAATTTAAGCAGCAATTAACCTTTAAAATTTTAATTCCTTTTAAAACTTATGCAAAGAATCTTATAATTCATATTGTACCCCAAAAAAGTTGTCTATTATAAATAAGATATCTTGATATTTTAGACAACTTGAGAATTGGGAGGCTACTATGCAAATGTATTAGTTTCTTATCAAGGAAAACTTTAAGTTTCGCTCATCTGATCTAATTCATTTTTTTCAATAATTTGTATGGCAAATTCCTAGTGCTTTGATTAGATTGGCAAAATAAACCTAAAGTAATTAAAGATTGCTAAAAACAAAAATGACATATATGGTTTTGAATTTATAATAGTTGAAAAAAATTAAATTCAAAATAATATATATGGCATTCAAATAATAATATTGAGCCCTAAAATTATAATTAACATAAGACGATTAAGGTGATAATTGACATTGGTTTATTTAAATTTTTGAATTTAAATTAATTATTATGCATTAAAATGAGTACACATGTCAAAAATATAAGATAGTCCGTATGTCTAAAAGTTAGATCGTCCACATAGGACAATAGCCTTTTTGGCCAAAGACTTTGACTTTTATATATTTATATAAGATAAGATTAATATAGAAGAAAATTGAATCAAAGGTAATTAAAGATTACCAAAAAAAATGTCATATATGGTTTTAAATTTATAATAGTTGAAAAAAATTAAATTTAAAGTAATATATATGAAAAAAATAATAATATGGAGCCCTAAAATTATGATTAATAAAAGACAATTAAAGTTATAATTGATATTGGTTTAATTAAATATTTGAATTTAAATTAATTATTATACATTAAGATTAGTACACATGTCAAAAATATAAAATAGTCTATATGTCAAAAAGTTAGATCATCCACATATGACAATTGTTTTTTTTTTTCAAAGGATTTAATTTGATATTTATACATTTTTAGTTTAAATAATTTAATTTGACTAAATTAATTATATTTATATTTTTAAATATCAATATTCTCGCATTTTATAAATTAGTTACCATTAATTTGACAATTAACTTAAAATTTCAAATTTTAAATAGAAAGTTCATTAATCATGATTATTTTTGTATATCTTATAATCAATATTTATGATTATATAGACCTATTAATTTGCTAGAACAATTTACTCTCAATAGAATATGTTCAATTATAGATATAAACTTTCTAAAACAAAACATAAACATGTTGAAAATTACTTTATAAAAAAATCTGTTATAATTATATTGCATAAATTATGCCTAATTTAAGCTGCATTTATTTAAAATTTTAAATCCTTTTAAAACTTATGCAAATAATCTTATAATTCATATTGTACCCAAAAAAAGTTGTCTATTATAAATATGATATGTTGATATGCTAGACAACTTGAGAATTGGGAGGCTACTCTCCAAATATATTAGTTTCTTATTAAGATAAACTTTAAGTTTCGTTCATCAGATCTAATTCATTTTTTTTTCAATAATTTGTAAGGCAAATTTCGAGTGCTTTGTATAGATTGGCAAATTAAACCTAAAGTAATTAAAGATTACCAAAAACAAAAATGATATATATGGTTTTGAATTTATAATAGTTAAAAAAATTAAATTAAAAATAATATATATAGAATTCAAATAATAATATTGAGCCCTAAGATTATAATTAACATAAGACGATTAAGGTGATTATTATCATTGGTTAATTAAATGTTTGAATTTAAATTAATTATTATGCATTAAAATGAGTACACATGTCAAAAATATAAGATAGTCCATATGTCTAAAAGTTAGATCGTCCACATAGGACAATTGCCTTTTTTGCCAAAGACTTTGGCTTTTATATATTTATATAAGATGGGTGCATGATAATTTATTATTATTTTTTTTTATTTAAATATTAAAATGTGAAAAATTTAAAAGGGTAATAATCATAATATTATTTTTATTTTATTTTATTTTTACTTTTTTATTTTTATATATTTATTTTATTTTTCATCTTTATTGTTGTATCAATTTTCTTAAAAAAATATTTTTTTAAAGAGTAGTACAAAAGAAAATTTTATGTATAAGCACATGAGTCTTTGGTTCAATTGGTTGGTACATGCTTTCCTGTTTAAAGAGCAAGTTCGAATCCCCTTCTCCCAAAATTATAAATATATATATATATATGTATAAATGAAATTTATCTAATTACTTTAAAAAGATATAAAAATAAAAATTGTTTTAATTTTATTATTTCTATTATTTTTTATAATTTATTCAATTAAAATATATATTTTAAAATATTCACGCAAAGTGGGGAATAATTCTCATTTCATAAAAAATCTTAGTTCACTTAATTGTAAAACATCCAAGGGTGTTTTTTCTTTTCTAAATTATACTATAACTATCGTGAACCGTTGGATGGAAAGAAAAGAATGTGGCCGTTTGATCTAAAGGGCTATAAATTAAACGTCCGTTCACAATTCAGTGATTCACAAAGCAACTGCTCACTTAAAATTTTTTCCTCTTCCAGGCAGCTCCTTTCCCTTTCTTTATCCCGAGCTTTCTGCTTCTCTTTGACCCGAAACCCGACAACGCTGGTAGGTCCGACCCGATCATCGGGTATAAAATCCTTTTTGCATTTCTTCTAGATTTATGGGTTTTGTTTTATAATTTTGATGATGCTCCAGTTTTTTTGGCTTCGTTAATTCATTTTGCGTTTGTTATTAAGAAGAAAAAAATGGTTGCTTTTTTTTGGTTTTATTTATTGATTGAGGATAAAGGTTTTGCTTTTTATGATTTGGGTTTGAATGGATTTGATTCAGATTGAATTGAATAAGATCAGAAGATCGATAGTTTCAGGGATCGAATTTGGTTGTTGTGTTCAAGATTTCATTTTGAAAGACGTGTTTTTTTGGTTTCCCTTGGAAAAAAAAAAAAAAAAGGCAAAAGCAGAAATGGGATGATATAAGATTGGCTAGGTAATTAGGGTTTTATGGGCAGATTTTAAGGTTTTTAATTCATGGGTAAATTGAATTTTTTTTTGTGGAAGTCCGTAATTAGGTGTCAGTTGCACACAACGTCTAGAGCTACGAAGCAAGGACACGGAATACGTTACCGACTTACGATAATTTAAAAAAAAAAAAAATACGATATGATAAAAATATGATAATTAAAATATATTAATATATTTTAACTAATTTAATTTTATATATAAATAAATTATATTTTTACTTTTCTTATCAAATTTCTTCTCTATTAAAATATTTTATAAAATCAAATTAATTCTTTTATTATTAGTCAATCCTTCAAGTCATAAAATAATACCTTAAATTAATATTTGTAAAATTTTCAAAGGATTTCAAGTCAGGTAATAATAATAATTTTTTTTTTTTTTTGCTTTCTGAAGTGAAAAGGAATCATTGCCCACATTAGGCGCAAGTGCAAGTGCAAGTGCAACCACTTTCTTTCAGTTATTAACCGCAGTGTTTGTTTGGTTTGTTGTTGGAAAATGGAAAACAAAACGACACGTTTAGACCGTCTGCCTAATCGTAAAATTGATAATATCTACGTTTAAATTTTCCTTAAAAAATCGTCATCACCGTCAAAGCGCGCGAACTTGGGAGGCGGCGATGAGGTCTGGACACTGGACCAGTGGATTCGAATCTACTATGGGATCCAATATAATTATATAAAGCTTTCTAAAAAAAATTTCTTTTAAATGACGAAACTAACCCTTAATCATGGTTACATGATTCAGGAAATAGTTGATAGAGGGGTATAAATGTCTTTTGAGGTGTTCATTGTTCAGTTAATACGATTAGAAGTTAGAAGACATATTTATAACACATATTTATTTACTTAAAAAAAATTATCCATTTTTTTCAAAAAACTTCATTTTACTCTTATTTTTTTCATCACCCATATAATGAGTGTCATAATTTAATTAATATTATCTACTCATATTTAACTCACCGACCATGTGAGTGAAATAATAAATTAAAATAAAAATTATAAGTAAAAAAATTATATAATTTTATAAGGAGGTAATTTTTTGAGAAAGCGGATAGTTTTTTTAACAAAGTGGATAATTTTTAATATATATATATATATATGAAATTTGAAAAGATAAAAATATTTTTATTTTATTTTTTATATTATAATTATTTTTAATTTATTTTGTAATTTCATCAATTGAATTGGCATGACACTAACATGTATACCAACTATGTGGGTGGAAAAAAGTATTGAAGAAAAGAAAAAAATAATGTTTTTGAAAAATTTTGAGTAATTTATGATAAATATGATAGTTTATAAAAGAGAAATTAGAATTTTTTTAAATATATATGAGTAGTTTTTTTTTAATAAAATAAAAAGTACGTAATTATCCTTAATATTATTATTTTAAATAAGTTTTTAAGTAATTTCATTGATTGATTGACTCGTAACATTGGTTCAATCACTTTCATTATATTAGTATAGATTATTAGTATTGATTTTAAATAATTTTATTTCATAAAAAATTAATTAAATATTTTTAAAACAGTCCACCTAATTATTAATTTATTAAAAACTCAAAAATAAAACTTTTGGGCTACATTGAAATATAATATGGGCTTATTACTATATCTCGGCCCAAGTTCAAATAACAACTGATAAAAAAACCATAATATTTATTATTCTCCTTCTCTTTGTTCCGCCAGTCCACTATATCTTTTATTTTTTCAGCCGCTATCTTCATCTTCATTTTCTTTAGCAGGCATCAATATTCACAAGCATCTTTTTTCTTCCCGTGTCCAAACTTATTTTGACTGCGTCCGGATCGTGTCCGGACCATGTCCAATCTGATTTTTATTTTATTTTTTTTGTTCCGACGTGTTCGGTACGTATTTCGACGTGTCGACGGCGTATTTGTATCGGACACAGGTACGGGAGGTATTCCGTAGTATCCGTGCTTCATAGGTCTAGAGCAATAATGCTGGAAATTTGAACTTTAACGATCCTAGTATGATAAGAGATAATACTCCTAGTTCCATGAGGACTTCCATGAATGCTTTGTCTTAAACTAGGAAACTATTTAAGTGAAAACCTGAAACAAGATTACATTAGAAATTTTCAATTTCCCGCAAATGAAGTAAGACCCTGCCACTTTAACTTAAAGACATGTGAATAGAACTAATAATGCCTACTCAAGCTCCCAACCAAGCATCTCGTCATGAGGCATGTGCCTTTAGAACCAATCCCAGCATGTCCAGTGTTGTCAAGGGCGCAAGACTCGCCTGAGTGATGTAAGACACAATATGTATAATGCGTATATATTTGTGTATATATAAAAAATAGGCTTAGAATATATAATTATGATAATAAGCTTTAAAGATTGGTTTAGTTTATCCTACAAAATATGTAAAATTTTCTTTTTCTTTTGTTGGTTAATATGCATGATTTTTTGGTTCTATGTTTGTTGTTGAATACTCAAACATTGAAAACTAGAGAGTTTGATATTCTCCATTTCTTGTAAAGGTACCGTTAATGAAAAAATTTAAAAATTAAAGAAATTAAAGAGACTTTTAATTAGGTGAACTTTTTCTGCGCCTATTGTCTTAGAAAAAAATGCATCTGGTGTGCTCGTGATCAAATGTACCTCGTCCGAATGGGTCTGAAGCATTTTTGTTGTCTGACGCTAAAGTGCAGTGCCTGGGCGCACGCCTTAAGAACACTGAGCATGCCTTTTGAATGCTACTAGAGGCATCCGCCAGTGTGCTCTTTACGGGGTAACTCAACTATCTTTGCAAGGATTCAAATTAATAGGGTGGTTTTTTATGAAGAAAGAAAATTGCTGAATTAACCAGAATTGAATTGAAGGGTTTGTAGTTTACCATATCTCATAGAGCCCTTTCGGAATTTGAGTTCTATGTTTCATAAGTTAGGCTTATGGGTTGGTTGCAATAGCTATCAAATATGATATGCAGAACTAGTAATAGAAGATTGTTATTCAATATGTTTAAGAGAGGCCTAGTCTTCCATTCTTTAGAATTGATCCCAGTGGTTTTGTTTGTTGGTCAAATAATGTTGTGATAAGTTATTTTTCATAAGTAAGGTGGTTCTATTTCTTGGGCTGGTTAATACATTTTATCAGTCAGTTATTTGCATAGAAACTTGGCTAAGCTAGCCAATTGTTAACTACTACTTAAATTAAAGCCCTAAAGGTATTAAATTAAGACAATAGAATAGGGTACCATAGATCCTTTTCTTAACCACTCTAGATGGTGATTATTATGAAGTTCTTTGTGATGGCCTTTTGGGAGATAGTGGAGAGGATTTTCTTTTGCATTATGTATTTATGTTATAAGAGGATAGTTATTGATTGAAAAGGAAAAGACAAATAACAAATAGAGAAGAGGGATATAGGTTAGAATGGTTACTCTGAGACAATCTACTCTATTGGAACATAAATAAAGTTCTGAAATCCTGAATAATGTTTTAAATTGTCACTGATTTGATGCATGTCATTTTGAGGTGATGTATTGCACATTGTGATGAGTCTTAGAATATGAATCGGATTCATTATTGTTTGCCCTGTAAGAGGGAGAACTAAACAGTACTCACCTATGTCGCTCCGACTTTTCATTTTTCTTGAAGTACCCGTGTCCGACACATATCCGAACATGGGTATGGGGATATGACCTCCAAAAACATGAAAAAACTTAGAAAAAATTGAACATACCCGTTTCGGACACATACCCGTATCCGACACTCACATCCGAGTCCGAGTAACATAGGTACTCACTGAGGCCTTTAGTACCATATTAGGACTGTTACATGTCAGGTCATTTGAATTTCTTCACTTTTATGGTTTTCGATATGTGGAGAAATACATTAGGCCAAGAATATATTTTCTGGTTCTTTTGATAATTTTGTTTTTAGTAAGTGCTTTTTCTGTTTCTCTTTCTTTTTTGACAATAAGTTTTGTAACATACAACTTCTACTGGTATTTTGGTTCTCTGTTTGGTTGCCTGCCTGCCCATCTAATTGTTCTTTCAGACTGGTACTTTGAAATTCATTATTGTCAAACGCAACTTTTATGTCATTTTTGTCATGATCATGGCTTCTTGTCTTACAGCTTGAAAATGGCAGCAAAGTATATAATTGCTTCTACCGCGGGATCATTTGCCGTTGTTTATGCAGCTGATTATCTTATTGCTGAGAAGAAGATTTTTGGAGGTAAGTTGGTGTTGTATTTTTTGAAGCTTTTGTTATTGGGTACTGTAGAGGTTTAATAATTGCTCTCTCTCTCTCTCTCCTCTCCAACTCAGGAACTACACCTCAGACAGTTTCAAACAAGGAATGGTGGAAAGAAACTGACAAAAAATTTCAGGCATGGCCCCGCACTGCTGGTCCACCAGTGGTGATGAATCCCATCAGCCGCCAGAATTTCATTGTTAAGTCTGGTTCTGAATCTTGAAGACCAAACTTTTGCTTCTGTTTTGCCAATGGTGTCAGTTTTATTTGCTATTCCCTGTGAATAAATTGTGTCCCTGGACTTTGTTTAGTCTGGCTTTGCATTTGGAGTCATTCTTAGTTCAGAAAAATTATCTTGGCGTATGAGGGTGACATCAGTCTTACTAGATCTCAATAAACTTTTTTTTTTTTTACATCTTCCTGGATTCATTAAGTTTTGGCACCTAACAAATTTTATGCATAATGTGAATTGATAGTTAATAGAAAAAGGGTGATTATTTCCCTGGTATTTGCCTACTCCTTTCGTTTGGACCCTTTTCCTCATTTTGTATGATGAGCAGAATTGTATAATCAAATTGCATGGAATCTTGTTATAGGAGGATGTTTTTGCAGCATGTTTTCGAAGGGCAGAGGCTGTTTGGCCATGTTAGTTAAATTTAAGCCATTAATGGAGGTTATATAGGATTACTCCATTGATCCTTAACCTTCCTTGGTGTAAGCCAATGAATGAATGAAAACTACTGGGTTATTTCGAATTTGCCTTGTTCTATCTCTGCAAAGTGCAGGACTGTCTTTATATTTCTCTGTCATAAATATATTTCTGTCTGAGGAACAGGGAAGGAGTTATTCTGTGTCATAAAAGATTTAGAAGCATAGACAAATATTTAACTCTTTTAGCAGCCAAGAAATATGATATTGTAGATCCTTATTTTATTTTTAATGTCAGGCTTGCAGATCAGAAGAGAAGCTCTTGTGTTGGCCAAAGATATTGGGTTAATAATCTTGAAGTTGAGGGTAATAAGAGCTGTGAATCATTGTTTAGCAGGGGGAATAATATATAAGAGATAAATAAGGTATATTTATAAGAGCTGATAACATTAGATGATCCAATCGTAAATGGTTTGGAGATGAGAGGTTTGAAGTGAAACCAGAAATTAATATCCATTTCTAAAAATCCTTTATCATGCAATGCCTTGGTGGCTTGGTCTCTAGACTCAAGACTCAAGAGTTGAGATCATTGTGAGCCAATAATTGTCCACATCTTCCCTACTTTTTTCACCAAAACACTGCATCACAAAATGGGTCTGAAATAGAAAATACCCCAAAAAATCCCAGCGCTGACTTCCAAGACCTATAGGTACGTACTTGTCACCATTCTTTTCATGTTTTTTTAGTTTTAGCTACTGCTCTAATTGCATGGATAATTTCGACCCATTTTACTCAATTTGATGATGAGTATTGGATATTATTATGTCTCCTGAATATATTTAAATTTTCACTACAAAAAAAATAACAATTTATTGACAGTCAAAAATACATCAATATATACTAAAAATCCGTTGGTAAAGACCCAAAACACTTTCACCGACGGTAATATAAATATTTCGCTACCGTCTGTATCGGTGTTGCCAGTAAATTTATTTACTGACAAATATTTTTCGCCGGTAAAGATATATTGACCTATAGTGACGGATTTTTCCTTCAATAAAAGTTTTTCCAATTTTTCAATTCTGTATAAGTATTTACTGATGGCTTCTTCCGTCTATAAAACCTATGATCCCATAGTGACGGCTTACCGTCAGTAATATGATTCTCAATTTTTTATTACTCAATTATCCGTCGGTATAGGTTAGTGTCCGTCGGTAATAGACTATATTTACCGATGGACTGTCCATTGTAAGAGTTCAATCTGTCAAATATTTGTATGCCACTGGTATAAAATCTGGTGTTTAATTGCTAAATAGCTTTTCATTTCGTTTATATATTTTATATACAATATAAATTCATTTTATTAAAATTGTAATTATAAATAAAAAAATATTAATTAAAACATAATTTCTTAGAAAAATAAAGAAAAAACAATTATCTTATAATTAATAATGTATGAGTCACAAATAATTAAGTTATAACACAAAGTTTTCAAATAAACATCAAAACATGTCTTCAATCTTCTTAAGGGGCATAAAACATCCTCTACAAAAACAACCCCAAACAAATGTCAAACATAAATTTTCCAAACTTCTTACGGGTTATAAAGCATGATCCAATCTTCTTAGGTGCATTCCTTGCATCCAAATAGACAAAGCAAAGCAATTTAAATAAATTATTTGTGATGAAACAGTAATCCAGGAGGGCAATAAGCATATGCACTTCAGGGATGAAAAAAAAAGAAAGATCGGCATAGGATTCAACCATTCATAGTGGCTAACTCCAACTCAAAGGCTTTCATTGGTATAACATACAAATAGAGACAATCAATGGCTGAAACACATCCACCTTGCAATGGCCAAAATACAAGGAGAGTGTGGGGACAAGTACAGAAACAACCTACAGCAGTCTGCTTTGGGCAGTTCCTGGCATGAATTGCTTGAACAATAATAAATCGAACTAGCAAGTTCTTAGCAGAGTCAGTATCAGCATGCTATGCCCAGTCCATGTATTCATCATCACTGGCATCTAATACCATGTCAATTTAACTAAATATCCTTAGCAATCTCACTTCTCACCTTAGAGAAAATTGGCTTTGTGAAGCAAACATACATAATAAAACCCAACACTTTGTACAGACGTCACAACGGGAAAAAAAGGTAAATTAAATGGTTAAAATTAAAGAGAAAACTTAAAAGTTAGCCTTGAAATAGAATTGAGTCTGGTGTTTTTGAGATATTTAATATTTGAATAGAAATCAATGACATTCTATCATGTCTAAACATGATAGTAAACCATCAATCATTCACTATGAACAGAATTAGTGTGACAAACACATGTCAAACAGAGAATATGATTGTTATATCAGGCAGTGTTGTCAATGCCTTGACGGTAAATAGATAAGATAATACTAATGTAAATGTGTTTTCAGGTAAGATCTGATCTCTGATGCTTGACTATAAGAAATAACATCAAAACGTGACAGCATTAAGAAAACCAAGTATTTGTTTTCCCTTCTGTACATATACGTTTCATATATTTCACAAAAAAAGGTACATACTTTTAATATAACAAACTTAGACTCTAAGAAAATAGAACCGAACTCCTAAAAACTCCTGTTAATCAAACTTGACAAAGGAATATAATGTACCCTAGTCAAGTCACATTTAAAGAACCATGGTGTAAGATGGCTGCATCAAAATGTTCAAAAACAATTCTTTATGTTACATACTTTTAATCTTGAATAGAAGTGTAAGATGTGTGTATGTCATGGTAGTACATTTAAAGAACCATGAAATTAATTTGTAGATCACCAATCATCATCATCATCATATATATATATATATATATATATATATATATATATATATATATATATATATATGTTTGGAAACAGATAAGTAAATAGCTTTGCATATCCAATTTTTAATATTAAAATATATATGTTATATTAAAAAAAGAAAACTAACTACAATTATAAGGAAAACATTAAGGATGACCTGGTGTCATCGGATAGTTAAGAAAACTACAATTATGCTTTGGTTTTTAAGTTCTATCCCCTGAAATTTACTTGAGTTCAAAGTTTATAATTTATTGCTTTTGGTAAGATTTCAGAGAAAACATGAAAACATAGACAATGTATGGGAACATTTAAGCAAAAGTTTTTCCCACAATAAAACTTTTCTGAAGAAAGACAATGCAATGTGCAAAGAAACTTTTTGCCTCTGCATACAGAGCTCCTAAAAACTTATGCCTGCACCAATAATTTCCTGGCAGCAGTATATACAAGTGAATTAGGAGCCCTTGCTGATGATTAATGTTAATATACTATTGTAGGTACCAAAATATACCAAATTTGTGGATGCATAAAACTTAAACGACAGTACTGCATCACTGACAAAAATACAAAATTTTAAATAAATAATAATAATAATAATAAGATCAGGTAATTTTAAGAAGCTAACCATTAACATCAAAGAAAATCTGCTGCTCGTGTCTATATCGCCACCAAACAAGTAATCCTATAAGTATAAACAGTACGATGAAAAAAGCAGCACCAAAGCTAGCACCAAAAGCAACAGCTACACGATGACCTTTTGATGGAGATAAGGTCCCAGATAAGCTCTGACAATGGGAAAAAAGTGGCATGAAATTCACAAACCTTCCTCTAGAGCTCAAGACCCAAACAAAGAAAATCAAAGAAAATTGGATAAAAAAACACTAAACCTAAACGTTAAGCTTCCACTGATGATAATGAAACCTCAACCTAAACGGCTTAACTTAAGCATTAAACAATTACTTTTTTTTTTAAATTACAGAAAATTCGAGATAAAAAATCAAACCAGAAATTGATACCTGGAGAGATTAAAAAGTATAGATCGAAGATCAGATTGAAAGTTGATACCTGGAAGAGAGATGCAACGAAGAAGACAGATGAGAAAAGAGAAAAAAAATTTAACAAAGAAGGAGAAATTGAGAGAAAAAGGCTTACCATAGACCGTAAAAGAAAAATGAGGGCTCCAAATTTATCAATTTCACAACGGAATTTTTTTGGGGAAACTGAAAATTCTTTTGGGGAAATGTTTTCGGGATGAAAAATCCGTCAGTATAACTTACTCCAATATCGACGGCTTTTTGGTATCCGTTAGTAAAGATGTAATTTTTACTGATGCATGTCATGTCCGTCGTTATACGTTGAATATATGCAGACGGCTTATAAAATCGTCAGAAAAACACGTTTATATTGACGGATTTATTCCGTCAGTAAAAGTCTGTGTCAGTATATGGTATTTTTTTGTAGTTTTTTTTATATATTTGAAAGATTATATTCTAATATTCATGTTTGAATATGTGTCGAACACAGGTTTAAGGTGCTGATACTTTAAAGAAAATGAAGAGTCCAAATAATATAGATTTCAACTATCATACTAAACTCTTATACACATCTCAAGTTAATTAAAGTGCTTGGAACCGTATGTTAAAAGAGGTAAGTTGAGTTAATTCTCTTAATAAACTCATAACACGTAAATTAAAGTGTTGAAGTGCTTTATACGATGGCATTTTTTATGGAGTTCGCCTATATGAATGGAAGGAGTGTCGCTTCTAGGAGCAAAAGGCTTGGCCCTTAAGCACTCATGAAATGATACATGATACATGGTCAATTATAGTGTCAAACGATACTAAATGACTTTTTATGAGTCTTGAAATTCTATGTTTGGATTAGTGCATGACTAGTCATTTAGAATCGTTGGTTCAAAGATTTAAGATCTATCATAAAATTTTGATTAGCTTAACAATATTTTTCACTAAGGTGGAAGTTTTAAATCGACAAGATACCTTCACTTATGTATAAGGTTTTCGAAAATATCGGACTTACTTTATTTTGAAAATGGTGGGAGATTGTTGGAACAATTTTCAAAATAAGTGAAAGGAATAAAGAATTAATTGATTAAATATTCAATTAATGAGAAACTAGCATATAAGAAACTATAGGATGGCTTTGGTTATGTTCCAAACCAAGGAAATTGATTTAAAGACGAAGGAAATCAATTGGAGAAGCTTTGCATATGATGGGATTCGAATACCCATTCATGGGATTCGAATTTCATGAGTTTTAGAATGGAAATTAAGCTTCTGTAATATTTTACACAATGAGATTCGTATACTCGTCTAAAGGGATTCAAATATCAGGTTTGGAAGGTGTTCTATTAGAATTTACAAAGAGGGATTTGAATCCCCTGATTCGAGGATTCGAATATCCTAGTTTAAATTTTGACAGATTCGTCTTTAATGGCTAGTTTTATTTCAAACTCATTCATACATTTTCAGAATTTGCTCTTTCACTATTAAAAGATTGTTTTGAGTTCCAAAAGATGAGAAATGAAAAGACAAGTTGGTTGGATTAAACAACACAACTAAAAAAAGACAACTCTTGATTAAATCTCTATAAATAGAGATAAAAATTTTCCAAAAAAAAAAAACGATACAACAGAAAGAATATGATAGAACATATGAGACAATTTTTGAACCATTATCTCTTTCCCATTATTCTCAATTAAAGCAAGTATCTTAAACTTTGCTTGCTGTAGAAAATTAAGTAGAAGAAAGATACTTTTGTCCTTCATAAAAGACATTTAATGGTTTGTTTTAATTAGTGCAAAGTGATTTCAAACATTGGCTTTATTGTATTTTAAGGCTATTCGATAAACCCTTTTGCATACCGTAATTGGTGGGAGCGAAATAAGCTTAAAGAAAAGTGACATTCGCAGCACGTCTTAAAACAATTCCTTTTTTCATTTGACTCTCTTTCTTTGAATCCACCAATTCCATATATATACTACAAACCAATGTTAAAAAATCGAAACGGACCGATTGAACCAAAAAGCGGTGGCATGTCCGGTTCGATACATATTATAGAACCGAGAATTCTTCGAACATGTAAAAATCTGGTTGAATCGAAAAAAACTCCAAAAAAAATCGAAAAAAACGATTTTAAACTTATCTTTTAAAAAAAAAATTTATTGTATGTGATGAGATTTGAACCTTTAACCCCTTGAATTTATATTAAAAATCACACCATTTAGCCAAATACATTTTTTTATTAAATATTTAATTATATGTTTAATTATCCAAAAAAACGTATTTTTATTAAATATTTACTATATTTAAATTATTTTTTAATGCAATTAACCGGTTGAATCGATAATCGAAGGTCTCACCGGTTTGACCTATGATCTGGTTTTTTAAACATTACAACAAACACAAACAACAATTATCACATGACTCATTTTTTTAATTATTTAAAAAAAAAAATTGAATTACCTTAAAAGGTATGTGTCATCTTATTAATCCGCTTATAAAATCTAAAAACTTCACTAACAATAAATAAGAAAATCTTCAACTGAGTTCCACTATTTGAAGTAGTTAATAAGAGGATAAAATGAAGAATAGAGATTGAAGCTTTTTTTTAGGCCAAAAGACTCTTTACTAAAAGTTAAAAGTAATAAGAACCTAAAATTTAATTTAATTGGTTCATGTAATCACCGTTATGTACGAGATTCGAATTTCAGCATATGAAATCTCTTCTTCTGTCCCAAACAACGACCTTTTTTGTTCAAAAAAAAAAATTAAAAGTTTAAGAGTAGATAAATTTTGAGATACTTGCTACTTTTGCAAAATATATAGAAAATTGTACCCAACTTTAGTACTAGTTGAAAACTTGACATTTACTTTAAGATTGCATTTGAAAATTTAAATTTCAAAAGATAAATTTGGATATCAAAATAGTATAAATTGTGTAATAAAACACATGTAAATTTAATATTCATGATTATTTTTTAAATTCATGGATTTGTTGGATACTTATTTAGTGGTGAATATGAAATACTTATAATTATTTGTGAATTTGAAATTCATATTTTTTATATATTTCAAATATATGATCATATTGAATCTTAACTAATTTGTACATTAGGTATGTATTTCATTCTCGGGTAATTTACATTCTGGGTTACTAAACTTAGCATCAATTTTCATGTAGATCACAAACCTTTAATTTCATCAAATTACATCACTGAACTTCTATTATTAATAAATTAGGTCACTTATGCTAACTCCGTTAAGTAATTCTAACAAAAAAGCTGACTCAACATGCATACATGACTTATTAGGCGATAGAAACACTAATTTCTCTAATAATTTACTTAAATCGAAATTTTTAGAAAACCCTAAAAAATTTAGCTGACAAAATCATATGTTTTTCTTTCTAAAATAGACCCTACAATGCCGGCATGAATTTTTTTTTACCTAAAATGCCAGCTAGATATTATCATGATGAGATGTAAAAAATAAGTCATGTATGTATATTGAATCAGTTTTTTCGTTAGAATTACTTAACGGAGTTAGCATAAATGATCTAATTTATTAATAATAAAACTTCAGTGATATAATTTAATAAAATTAAAAATTTGTGACCTACATAAAAATTGATACTAAATTAAGTGACTCAAAATATAAATTACTCATTCATTCTCATAATTTAAATTTTTAAATTCCAACAACTTACCGTACCTCTCACATCATATAGTTCTCTCGGTTCTCACCCTTCTCCTCTTTCACTACCAAAGGCCCAAAAAACCTAGTACTACTAGTTAGAAGAATGCAAATTGTAAGACTTTAAATCTATTTTTTGAATTTAAATTTAAACAAATAATCCGATTTGGTCTACCTCGCAGGCAGTTCTTACCGTCCTCTTCTTTCACTACCAAAGGCCCAAAAGTAGTACTACCAGCTAGCACGCATCGCACCGCAGTCAAGAAACAGCTTTTATCAAACTCAAAATCAGTCATGTTCAAGGCAAATGCCAAATGGGTGGCCCTGGGGCTGTCCCCCATTGTACACTACATATTAGCATTTAACAGCTTCTAAATTATCTGCCTCTACCGTCATCAGTCATCACCACATGGCCCAAATGCTCAATCATCCAACCATAAACAAAAAAAAGAATTATTAGTATAATAAATGCATGAGAAATGAGAATCACAAAGAAAAGAAACTTGGATTAGAAAAAAGAGAAAAATAAAAAATATTTCCAGAAGAAGACAGGACAACGACCCACCAAGACCAAACTACTAGCAGTTGCGTTGCATACAATTTACATTGAAGCCTCCGAAACCCATCCACCCTCTCTTCGCTTGTACCTGTCGGCAACCGCATGAAAGAGTGTCTGTCATTCTGTTTCTTTTAGTCTTTCACAGAACAGAAAAACATCATCAAAAACAAACAAAGAGAAAACAAGATTCAAACACCCGAAGCAAGCAATTGGCTCCATCTTTAAGAGAAAACAAAAATATAGAGTCAAGCTATGAGTCAAGCTGAGAAGTGAGGATCATAAGTGAAGATCTAGCAAGAATTTAACTTTGTAAATTCTAGGAAAAAGATCAAATGTTGGTCCAAGGCCGTGCTGTTCCCAAATCTCCAAAACCTTCCCAGATCAGAACCCTCCCTACACTTCAACCAAACAGGTTCTCTGAACCCAAAAACCTCGATTTCTCCACATGGGTATCCGACAATTTCTACAGAATCATCACAATCTTTGTCCTAATCGCCACCATCGCCGCCGTTTTCTTCCTCTACACTTCCACCAACACGGCTTCCCTCCTTTGCCTCCAATCCCAAACCCAACGCGCCATGGATTCTATATCTCTCCCTCAAATCAACTGGAATTCAATCAAACCCATTGCTGACAGGACCTCACCGTACGCTAATTTCAGATCAGAGCAATGGGTCGTTGTCTCCGTTTCGAGTTACCCGTCTGATGCGTTACAAAAGATGGTGAAGATTAAAGGGTGGCAGGTTTTGGCGATTGGGAACTCAAGGACTCCCAGAGATTGGAGCTTAAAAGGTGCGATTTTTTTGTCTTTAGATATGCAAGCTAATTTGGGATTTCGTGTTGTGGATCATTTGCCTTATGATTCTTATGTTAGAAAAAGTGTTGGTTATTTGTTTGCGATTCAACATGGTGCTAAAAAGATCTTTGATGCTGATGATCGGGGCGAAGTAATTGATAATGATTTAGGGAAACATTTTGATGTAGAATTAGTAGGGGAAGGAGCTAGGCAAGAAGCTATATTGCAGTATAGTCATGATAATCCTAATAGAACTGTAGTCAACCCTTATATTCATTTCGGGCAACGGTCAGTTTGGCCTAGGGGATTACCATTGGAAAATGTGGGTGAAATTGGACATGAGGAGTTTTACACCGAGGTTTTTGGTGGGAAACAGTTTATACAGCAAGGGATTTCGAATGGGTTACCGGATGTTGATTCGGTGTTTTATTTTACCAGGAAGTCGGGTTTGGAAGCCTTTGATATTAGGTTTGATGAGCGTGCACCCAAAGTGGCATTGCCACAAGGTATGATGGTGCCATTGAATTCATTTAATACAATTTACCATTCATCAGCATTTTGGGCCTTGATGCTCCCTGTTTCTGTTAGTACAATGGCTTCAGATGTATTGAGGGGTTATTGGGGACAGAGGCTTTTGTGGGAGATTGGTGGTTATGTTGCTGTGTATCCACCTACGGTTCATCGGTATGACAGAATTGAGGCATACCCCTTTTCAGAGGAGAAGGATCTTCATCTGAATGTAGGTCGTTTGATCAAATTCTTGGTGTCGTGGAGATCAAATAAACATAGGTTGTTTGAGAAGATATTGGAATTGAGTTATGTTATGGCAGAGGAGGGGTTTTGGACCGAGCAGGACCTCAAGTTTACTGCTGCTTGGCTTCAAGACTTGCTTGCTGTAGGTTATCAGCAGCCAAGGTTGATGACATTGGAATTGGACCGACCACGGGCAAATATTGGTCACGGGGATCGAAAAGACTTTATCCCTCAGATATTGCCATCTGTTCATCTAGCAGTGGAGGAAACAGGGACGGTTAGTTCTGAGATTGGGAATTTGATTCGTTGGAGGAAGAATTTTGGAAATGTCGTGCTTATCATGTTCTGCAATGGTCCTGTGGAACGTACTGCCTTGGAGTGGAGATTGCTTTATGGGCGGATATTTAAAACTGTGGTTATTTTGTCTGCGCAGAAGAATTCAGATCTTGCCGTTGAAGAAGGTCAATTAGATCAAATTTACAAGTAAGTTGCCAGAAGAATCATTTCTTACCCATGACCTAATACTTTAAATTTATCAATTTATTTGTCTATGGTGCATCTGGCTTAGAATTTTTATTTTTGAATTTGTTTTACTTTCTTCTCTTTTGAATTTTTTTGGGGAGAATAAAGTGATCTTCTGGTTTATCAGATAGCTTTTCCTTCCAGCCATTAGAGCGTAGATTTGCCTGATTTTCTTTTATCCTTAGCCGAGCAGTGAGATTTTGCAATATAGGTCCAGAAAAATTGTTTAAACCTTTGGACAGACTGAACCTGGGCATCGATTATTAATCACAATGTTATTAGTAGATAACAATTATTAGTTGCAGTGAGTTGGGACATCCTGTTTTCATAAGAGCACTTGATCCACGGACAACTAATATGAAAGTCTCTTCATCTTCTTTCACGTGCTTTTTACAGAAAAAATAATTGGCAGTAAGTGCATGAATGAGATAATGAAGAAACTGATATTATGTTGTGCTTAGGTAGATGAAGACATGAAGTAGTGTAAAAAACTGGTTAACTTCATTTTATACTTGGATTTTTTTTCTTCTTCATATTGATGATCTTAACCTTTGATTTTATGTTGATCTTATCCTTTAAATTATTTTATAAAATTGGAGGTAGTGCAATTAAGAGATTAGTAAATAACAGACTGTATTATATTAGGTAGTCGAGTTTTTTAAGTGTTGTATGAAACAACTTGTATATCTGAGAATCATTTTATTTGAACTTGAAAATAAAAGATGAGTCCCTTTATGGTAAATGACTGATCGTAACATACTAATTTTGAACATTGGGTGGGGGAAAGTATGATGCTCAGATGCTTTCATAAGAATGTCATGATGGAATCATTTAAACAAAGGTTATAGGTGCTTGGAATGTTTCTGGAGTTCGAGAATAATTTTGCCAATTGGGCTTACCCCAGTTTGATTAGCAGTTCCAATATCCAGGCATGGTTTCTTCTTTTAAATGACCATTAAATGGAAGCTATTAACTCAAAATATACTAGATAAACTTTGTGAGTTGGATTTGACTTGAAGTTATTTTGCAAAGGGTATTTTGTTAGCCTTAAGCAATGGAAGTTGTACTTTAAAGAGTCCTTGCATAAAGTAGATGGAGAATAGTATTTGAAACTGGGGTTTGCTACCCTTTGATTTGCTAATTCCAGATAGTATCATCAGACATTTTAAAATCTCAAAAATGGCTCTTCCCTCTTCTCACTTCAGTGGGGCTTTATCTGGTAGGAAGAATTGAGTGGAAAACTTTTCATTTTCAATCTAAATTCGAAGATTCATAATTACTTTCCTATTTTATAGCATAACCATAGGATTAAGAATTTTCTTTATTGTTGTTTTCATCCTCCCTTCTAAGCACAGCCTAAGAGTTTTTTTTTTTAATGCTCATCAATATTATTTTCTGAATAAATTAGTTGTGTAAATAATTAATCATCTCCTTGAAGAAGTTATCTTATACTGCAAAAGTGCAAATGGAGTCATACTAATTTTAAATTCAACCATAATTGCCTTTTTGTTTTCCTATTTTGTTGACATGTAAGTTAGGTTTGGTATCAAGTCAATTAAGTTGTTGGTGTGTTCCTTTCTTCTGAATTAAGTCTTCCTAAAGGCAGCAAATTGTTGTTAAATGGTCAATTAGTGGTTGATATTCATGGAAATTTAGCTGTTAAGTGAGATCATACCTGTTTTACTAGTATTGACTCATCCTTTAGTCATGTTAAACGAGAATTACTTTTACAGGGCGTCTTTCATGTTTACTAATTATCTCTTAACATAATTTATAGGCATCTGCCCAAGATGTTTGATCGGTTTTCTAGTGCGGACGGCTTTTTATTCCTTGAAGATGATACCATTCTTAATTACTGGAATCTACTACAGGCAGACACGACTAAGCTATGGATTGCAGATAAGGTACCTAAGCTCTGCCTTCTCTCTTGGCATTTTTTTGTGCTGACGCTTGACATGTTTAGTTGTCATTAATAATTTTGTCCCTGGGACTTTGGCTTTTATATGTTTCTATTAACCATTTATAATGAATATAAATTGTTCTAGTACTTCTTTGTTTTTTGCAATAGATTTTCCTTTGCCATTTATTTTAAGGAAACAGTTTGAATTGTTATAAATTTTTACGCATATAAATAACAACAAAACTTCATGCATTAAGATATGGAAATTGTTTATCATGAGTAACTACTAAGTCACTGTTGTTATTTTTCTTCTCCATTTGATGGGATTTAGGTATCAATGTCTTGGACTACTGCATCAACCAAAGGAAATTCAGATTGGTATTCAAAGCAAGCGAACATGGTAAAGAAAGTTGTTAGTACAATGCCAGTTCACTTCCAAGTGAATTATAAAGAAGTTATGAGGAGTGAGCAGAGCCTCACAGTTTGCAGTTCTGAGATATTCTACATTCCTCGGCGCTTTGTAGCGGACTTTGTAGATCTTGTTAATCTGGTTGGCCAACTAGAAATCCATCAAAAGGTTGCCATACCCATGTTCTTTCTGTCAATGGATTCGCCTCAGAATTTTGATTCAGTGCTTAGTACAATGGTGTATAAGCAGGATCTACCTTCTACTAATTCTTCTTCAACACATTATTCTGCACAAGCACCTGCGGTGCATCCATGGAAGGTGTCAAGTGAACAGGAATTTATAAAGCTAATCAGAATTATGGCTGAAGGTGATCCTCTCCTAATGGAGTTAGTTTGAAGGTGGCAGATTTGTTTGATACATGAAAGAACTGCAGTAGCGAGGAAGAATGAAAGAAACATGTACCACTTTTGTAACTGTAATACCAAATACTGTTTTTTTAATTTTTTTTTTTTGTTCCTTAATTTTTTCAGGGGAAGGGGGTGTTCTTTTTTTTTTTTTAACTTCTCTGTAGATGATTTACCTTTGTATGATTCATTTACTGATTGGAGATTCCCTCCAAAGGTTTCATTTCAGGAATTGCACAATCATTTTCTTGGATTTTTTTTTTCTTTAAATTTTCATTTGTGGTCCTCCTAGAAGCCAAGCTTGGGATCCAGATTCTTGAGGTTTGAATATGGCAGCTGAATTTGATTATTGGTGGGTCTTTTAAGGGACTGGTATGAGGAGATGAGTTCACTTAATTGCTTCAGTACCTTGTAAAGCCCAGCATTTTCAGCTGGAGGAGTCAGATAGCTAATATGTTGCTCTAACTCTTTATTTTTCTTAAAGTATTCGTATTTTTTTTTAAGTATTCGTGTTTGATGCATATTCGGATATGGATATGGAGATATAATCTTCCAAGAACCTTCTAAATACATGAAAATTTTGAAAAAAATTGAACATACTCATGTCCAACACTCACACCCAAATTCGAGTAACATAGGTTAGGTTAATAGTATTAGCATAACTGCAGAGCTTGGCTATGGTAGCTTCAGATGTGTTATTAGCAGCATAGTAGTAGTAAACATTGGGAATATTCCCGATAAGACTATCAGGGTAACGAACATCACTCATTTCCACATGTTTTCCAGGCATAAATTCAAGTGATCCATGAATACCAAAATCAAGAACAGCATCAGCTTTGATAATCTTCTCAACAAAGGAGTAGTATGCTGCAAATCCATGACGTGGGCTAAGCTGATTTGGAGAAAAGCAGCCGCGTAGGATCACCCTCGTAACCAAAAGTAGGCTAGACTCCACTCCAATGGAAGATAAACGTACTGCTTTCTATACACCAAAAGATTCTCTCCATCAGAACTCAAATTTCCAGGAGGTTTACCTCAGTTTTCTTCCAAAGCAGGAGCATATGGAGTAAGGTTTTGGTATTCGTGGACACTCATTTTATAAGCAACATTCATATTAGGGTTTGGGGGCTGTTAAATTGTGCCTCCTTGTCATGAATTTCATGTTCAATTAAAGCTTCGGCTTATGTTATTTGAATTCGAGTATGAGTATCAGATATTGATATGTGTATATTTGATTTATTTCAAGTTTTTCATGTATTTGAAAAATCCTTAAAACATCATATCCCAATACGTATGTCCGGATATACGTAAGATACAAATATTTCAAAAAAAAAAAAAAAAAAAATCGAAGCAACATAAACTTCAGCAGTCTCTAGAAAGCCTTCAACATTGTAACCATCTTTCTGAAAGTCTTTTAGAACTGAATAGATGGAGGCAAAAACATTAAGGTAGGCAACTGTTCCAACATTTCCTTTTTCGGGAGGGTAGCTGAAGACTGTGATTCCCAACTTCTTCTGGGTCTCTGCACAGTTCATACAATTATCATAAGGAACTAACCAAAAAAGAACATGTGTTCAACAGTAACATAAGGAAACCAGCAGCAACCCATAAAGTAAATCAACAGCATATTCTATAGATTTGTTAAGTTGTTGGTCATAGAATGTGAAAAAAGACAGAAGGATACTTTAGGTTCAATCATCATTATCACATTAAACACATATTTTAAACAAGTGATTGATGACTAATTGAAGATTTTATATGCATTCATTTAGTTTATTGAAGGTTCCTTTTAGGTAAATGTGACAAAAAATTCCATTAAAGATATATATAAAGTAGATTCAACTATTAAGTGGTAGTCTTAAGTAGATTACATATACATCATCATTAGTAAACTTGGTAATTTTTCACACTATATGAAAACACGACACGTTTAATAAATACAATAAAAGTATGATAAACACGACATGATATGTTTAAACAAAATCAACACGACACATTTAATACATGTATCATATTCGTGTTTAACAGTTTGACATATTTAATAATTTTTGTTATATTTATGCTTAGACGATTAACACACAAAAAAAAAAAACGTAAAATACGATACAAATACACGAATTATCAATATAATCATTAGTCATTACTTGCATATATATATATATATATATATATATATATATATATATGTTCTCTAGACTCAAAAAACTTTTGCTGTTAGTTTAAAATATTTTGTTAATTATTTGTATCTATGATTCCTTGGAAAACAAACCATAAAGTGTGCATATATAGATTGGAAAGTTATGTAAAAGCAAATACCCTTTGATTTCCTTTTCTGTTCAGTCCACTTGATTGCTGGGGTGCAGAGCTGCTCCACCCTCTTGTGAAGAGCTAGCATCTGATTTCCATGCAATCAAATCAAGATGAGTTTAATCGACTCTCAAAGCAATTTTTTTTCGTATTGTATCTAATATTATCAGGTTTATAATGTTCTAGGGTCACTGCTGGAGAAAACGATAGGCTGTATGCCTCTACCAGCTCTGGAAGGGCCACTTGTAGAGCTACTTTAATAGGATGTAGCCTCAAACTACTGTTTAGCCACTCCTCCGTTGTTTAAAAAACCAAAGGCAGTGCAACAATATAAGGAACATCCAGCTTGCCTCAACAGCACTTGGGTTGGACGGTCCTGTCTAGCAGGCCCCCCAACGGGAGCAAAGCCTGTTAAGTGTTAATGACACCTGCTGAATTCACCATTGGCTTCTTGGTAACTGGATCGATCAAGAACCTCTCAACTCGTCCACAAAAATCAAGTTCACCAGCAAAAATTGGTATCACTTTCCCCCCTCTACCCTCTAACTCCATAATCACAGCTACATAATGGCTCTCTTCAGTCATCACCAGTAACAATAAGACTCCTTTGCAAAACCAATCCAATTACTGTTGGATATCAATGTTTTATTTTGAGTGTATATATATGAAATACGTATTTTAATACGTAAGTTGTCATAATTAGATACAAAGTGTATAATTAAGGTACACAATTGATATCATGTTTGAATGAAAATTAATCTCAAAGTTACCCACTTGAAGAGGAAGAAGTCTGATCATTACATGTATGTTCGGACCAATTTTATCCCAAAGGATGTGTCTGTTCTGATCAAACAGGTTCCATCCAATTGATGTGTCTTTTCCGAACAGGTTCTTTGGCTCCTATAAATCCAGACTTCTTGTTTCTATATTATTCACAAAAAAGAGACTAATTTCACCGAAAATATTTTTGTCTTCTGAGAGAGAGACTTCAATATTCTTCTGTTCGCCGTGTTGCATCCGAGTGTGCTCTCATTTGCAACGTATATCGAGGAAACCTGTGAGACGATTTGCATTGATACTGTAAGCACCTTAGACAGGCAAAAAACGTCTTAAGGTTAGAGGTCCAACCTTGACTCGATATTGATTTTTTCAAATCAATTTCTGTAAGTCTTCTTTTCGATTTTTTTTTGGTGTAATCTGTAAGTTCATGTACATATTCTAAGTTTCTTTATTTGTTTATAATATAGTATATAACAAATATTTTTTCAACATTCTTAAGACGTTTTTTTTTTTATTTATTTGATTTCATATATTTGTTATATACTATTATTAGAATATTTATATATTCTTTTCGATACTGTATGTTAGAATATATAGATTTATATATTTAGTATAGGATATGATGGTAGTTAGATAGTTTGTAGTTTTACTGACTGTATTAACCCACAATTGCAATATGACATATTTCCTTTTTATGAGCGGGTTTCTTGTACAAGTCAGAGAATTGAAACCCATTGTTCTTGGGTGGGCCTATGCCTATTACTTGTGGTTAAGAGGTTCAGTAAATGAATTATGACTATTGTTTAAGGCATCTTTTGCATGACGATTGGTAATAGAATATTCTTGCTTATCGTCTTTGTTACTATTTATTTTTGTACAATCAGTTTGCAATTTGTAAAGACAGTATGATACATATATGTTTTACATTCGTAACAAGCATGTTGGGTTTGAAACGGCGGCTTTGTTTTGTTTATAACCGAAACTAGATGAGAAAGGTTTAAAGGATATATTTCTTAACCTTGTGTTGTTTCGATTATGGTTTAATAATATTTGAAGCCGCCGCTTTCCGGCTAGTGTATTTGGCTTGTTGAATTTCCTGCTTTGTTTCGGTGGTTGTGTTTTATATATATTAAGAGATGTCGTTTCATGCTTTATTGAAAGGTAATATTATATTGCTGTTAAAGCATATATACGTACTTTGTAGAATATATATAGTTATATATATATATATTACTTCTGTTTTTGGATATATATTATTTACAAATATATATCATATATTTTTTATAATATATATTGTTGATTTAGTATATATATATATTTATATTGATGCAGTTTTGTAATATATATATGTATTTGGTGAACATATATATTTGTAATATATATTTTGTGAAAATATATACTTATAATATATATTTTGTGGATATATATATTTGTAATAATATATATATATATTTTATATATATATTTGTAATATATATATTTTATATATATATTTGGTGTACTGTTTTTGCATATATATATATGTTTGTATATATATTATTTATATATATATATACAAGTTTGTAATATATATTCGATATATATATATATTACATATAGTTGATCCTGTTAATTTTAAATAACAGATGGCAGAACGGTCTACCGTAAATGCGAGTGCGTCTGTAGCGTTAATGCCACCACATGTTATACATGGTGAGAAACCCGAAAAGTTCAGTGGTCTGGACTTCAAACATTGGCAGCAAAAGATGCTGTTATATTTAACCACCCTCAACCTCACCAGGTTCTTACGGGAGGAGGTCCCGACTTTGAACGAAAGAGAGACCGATCTTACGATTGTAGCCTCGGTGGAAGCATGGAAGCATTCTGACTTCCTATGCAAGAACTATATCCTCAACAGATTGGACAACACGTTATACAACGTGTATAGCCCAACAAAGACAGCGAGAGAGCTGTGGGAGTCCTTAGAGAGAAAATAAAGAACCGAGGATGCCGGCACGAAGAAATTTGTGGTTGACAGATTTCTGGATTTTAAAATGGACTAAAAAATCGTGATTAGTCAAGTCCAAGAATATTAGTTGATCCTCCATGAAATTGATGCCGAAGGAATGATTCTTATTGAGTCATTGAGACGGCTGCTTTGATAGAGAAATTGCCATCTTCGTGGAAGGATTTCAAGAACTATCTAAAGCACAAGAGAAAGAAGATGACTTTAGAGGATTTGATTATCCGGTTAAGAATTGAGGAGGATAACCGTGGTTCAGAAAAGAGGGTTAAAGCTCAAACCATGGAAGCCAAGGCAAATGTTGTTGAACATTTGCACAAGACCAACAAAAGGAAATTTGTTGGTTCTAGGTCTTCCCAAGCTAATAAGGGAACGGATTTAAAAAAAAAAACACGGGAACTTGTTTTATATGTAACAAGCCCGGTCATCAAGCAAATGACTTCTTTCAGAACAAGAAAAATAGCTCAAGCCAACTTAGTTGATGATAATGAGATTGAGCTCGCTGTTGTAGTGTCACAAGTGAACATGGTACAAAACCCTAAGACATGGTGGGTTTATACCGGTGTCACTTGTCACATTTGTTCTAATAGAAAGAATTTCTTCGAGTGTAAAGAAACAACTACTTATGAGAAACTCTTCGGTCTACAAGATAGAGGCCATGGAAAGGTGGTGCTCAAGATGACATCCAAAAAAGAACTAACTTTGAACAATGTGGTTCATGTTCCTGAAATTCATAAGAATTTGGTTTTCGGCTCTCTGTTGAGCAAGAAAGAGTTTAGACTCGTATTTGAGTATGATAAATTTGTACTCACTAAATGTGACATATTCGTGGGTAGAGGATATCTATATGATAGGTTTTTAAGCTCAATGTATGGCTGTTGTGCCAAAGAACAAAGAATAATAATTAAATTATTTTTTATGTTTATTTGGTGGTATCTTCTAACATATGGCATAGTAAATAAGGTCATGTGTTTTACAAGACCTTGCAGAGAATCAGCAATTTGGATTTGGATTTGGTTCAGCAAATTGTTATTGATAAATAATCACAAATGGGAAATTTGTGTGGAACCGAAATTGGCTAAGGCTCATTTCTATTCGATAGAAAGAATAAGTAAACCTCTAGATTTAATTCACACTGATTTATGTGACTTAACGTTTGTGCAAACTAGAGGTGATAAAAAGATATTGTTATGTCTATTTGCTAAGAAGCAAAGAAGAGACCTTGAAAGTTTTTAAACTCTTTAAAAATGAGGTCGAAAATCAATTAAGTAAAATAATAAGGAGTGATAAAGATGGTGAATATGGTTCATTATTTAATGAATTCTGTTTAGAAAATGGTTTCATCCATTAAACCACTGCTCCTTATTCACCTCAACAAAATGGTATTGCAGAATGCAAGAACCGAACGTTGAATGAAATGATGAACGCTTTGTTGATAAGTTCAGGGTTACCTCAGAACTTGTGGTGGGAGGCTATTTTAATAGCTAATTAATTTTTAAATAAAATATCCCACAAGAAATCGGACAAGACACCATATGAATTATGGAATGGTCAAAGACCATCTTAAAAATACACGAAAGTGTAGGGGTGTCTTGCGAAGGTATAAGTTTCTCCGGCTTAAAAGGTCATAATAGGACCTAGAATTGTGTTCGGTACATCATTTGATGGGATCATTACCTAGTCCTTGAGGGCAAGAGAAGGACATGTGAGAAAATGTCAACTTTATGCAACAAGGGTACTCGGGTATGATCTTGTCATCAATGAGGGTATCGACATAGTAAGTGGGGAAGAGTGTCATGGTATGGTATCGGCATGCCTTGGTGCTACCATGACTACCCCATTGTGAAGCGGAGGATGAAACCTTGTTCATGGGATCGGTGATCCCTGATGGTGCCAAGAGTTGCACAAACCCTGAAAGTAAACCATTAGGTTGTAAATGAATGTAAAGACATAACATACTCAGTTAGCAAACTGAGTAGATTTACAAGTATTCCTGGAAAGGATACTGTAAGGCCATTGTGGGGGTACTTAGATATTTAAGATACACCTCAAGTTTTGGACTGCACTATACAAGATATCTAGATGCAAAATGGATATTCGATACTAAAGATTTCAAATCTACTAATGGATTTATCTTTATTATTGGAGAGCTGCAGTGTTTTGAAAATCTTCTAACAAACGTGTATTGCCAGATTTACCATGGTATCTGAAGTTATAGCTTTAGATAAAGCTGGAGATGAAGCGAAATTGCTTCAAAAGGTTAGAAGATATTCCAAGTTGGCCGAAACCTGTGCCTGCAATTTGTATACATTGCGATAGCCAATCTATAATTGGTAGGGTACAGAGTTGTTTGTATAACGGTAAATCTCGATACATTCGTCGAAGACATAATACCGTTAAACAGTTGCTCTCAAATGGAATTATCTCTTTTGATTATGAAAAAATCAAAGGATAATGAAGCGCGCTTACGAAAAGTTTTAACAAGAGAGCAAATATATCATCGAGGGGAATGGGTCTTAAGCCTATAAATTAAAGTTACATAGTGGAAACCCAACCTAGCTGACTGGAGATCCCAAGATCTAGGTTCAAAAGGGACAACTAAATTATGTAACTGAGTGTAAGCACTAAAAGAGTTAAACACTCTTATCCATTCCTATGATGATTTAGTGCTGCCTGCAAATAAGGTAGGATAAGCTATGCTTTTAATGATTCTTATAGCTTGATAAATAATCAAGTGGAGTATTGCAGGATACTCTTAATGAGCAATCACCTATTATGAGTAAGAAACGTGGCCACTTCTATGAGAATTGATCAGGCTAAATTCTCTAGAGTACTCATAAGAAACCAAGAAGTGTCCGAGGCCAAAATGGACACAACCGTGAGAACCGAAGCTGTTCGAAGGGGAATTGTGTGATAATTATTGTCTTGGTTTACACTAAAGGCTGAATAGTTCAAGACATCATGTTCACTAGTTAGCCGAGTAAATCCGATAATTATTCACTATGGAAGGTTCAAAGCCAAAAGCTACCTATCTTGATGCAATTACTCTTCAAAGAAAGTCTCTCTCAAACTTCAAGTCAGTTCGTCGTTTTTATCAGATAATTTCCATTCATGTGGGGGATTGTTGGATATCAATGTTTTATTTTGAGTGTATATATACGAAATACGTATTCCAATACGTAGGTTGTCGTAATTAGATACAAAGTGTATAATTAAGGTACACAATTGATATCATGTTTGAATGAAAATTAATCTCAAAGTTACCCACTTAAAGGGGAAGAAGTCTCATCATTACATGTCTGTTCGGACCAATTTTATCCCAAAGGATGTGTCTGTTCTGATCAAACAGATTCCATCCAATTGATGTGTCTTTTCCGAACAGGTTCTTTGGCTCCTATAAATACAGACTTCTTGTTTCTATATTATTCACAAAAAAGAGACTAATTTCACCGAAAATATTCTTGTCTTCTGAGAGAGAGACTTCAATATTCTTCTGTTCGCCGTGTTGCATCCGAGTGTGCTCTCATTTGCAACGTATATCGAGGAAACCTGGGAGACGATTTGCATTGATACTGTAAGCACCTTAGACAGGCAAAAAACGTCTTAAGGTTAGAGGTCCAACCTTGACTCGATATTGATTTTTTCAAATCAATTTATGTAAGTCTTCTTTTTGGTTTTTTTTTTTGGTGTAATCTGTAAGTTCATGTACGTATATATATTCCAAGTTTCTTTATTTGTTTATAATATAGTATATAACAAATATTTTTTCAACAATTACCACTGCATTAGGCCCTCTAAGCTTCTTATTAACATCTCTGCTGGTACCATACCAATTCAAGCTATGTACTCAGATTCAGAGTTAAGTGTCGGATATAGGTACGTATCCAATATGGATATACTCTATTTTTTTTTAAAAGTTTTTCCATATATTTGAAGGATCGTACTCCTATACTCATGTTCGAATATGTGTCGAACTTGGGTGTCGGACACAGATACTTGAAAGAAAATGAAGAGTTGAAGTAACATAGAATTCAAGCACTCCTTCACATCATCATACATACAAGGGGTTTGCGGGTGCCAAATCCCACTGTCCAAGAACAAAACTGGTACATTTTCAAGAAATTCTGAAGGTTATCAGGTGAACCACCAAGCCAAAAACTGGAGACTCAAATATGTAAAGCCTAGCATCTTGTGCCTATCACTAGACAAGTATTTCAAAACCTTAGGCAATGTCCTTGCCATTATTGCAATAGAAAATTTACCACAATTGCAATTTTTAATGTAATTTTCATCTTATTTAGCATTATGAATGGCTGATTGCAATCAAAATTGACAATTACGATCAAATGTAACTCCAATTATACGTTCAAACGGACTCTAGGAATGACAAAAGTATGTTTTTGCACTGCAACACATACAAATTGCTAGTACTTGTAACATTTTTTTTCCTTAAAAAAACCGAGATCCTTAAACTTTTTTTTTGGTAAAGAAATCGTAGCTGGGACATAAGAGAAGGGATTACAGATGCTGAGATTTGAACTCTAAATCTGCCAGATGTTATCTCTTAAAGGTAGCTGAATAAACCAACTGAACTAAGTTCAAAGTTCAAGATCCTTAAACTTTAACTAGAGAAGTTGCTACCAAACATGAACTAGTTTTAGCGGAATCTTTTATAAACAATCAAAGAACATTGAGCGGCAAAACTTACATCAAGGGCATAAAACCAGACAACGCAAATTAAGCCCCACAGGTGTGACAAGAAGGATTAACTAACACACCTAGCATAGAAGCTCAGAGCTACCCTGGTGCCATGGTTGTTTTTCATCGGATGTGTATTCATGGCTTAAATCAGGCCATACTTCCTAGTTTATTCGTTTTACCCTTGCTTTTATTGTCAAACTTCAGTACAGATTTTCAATCAGATATCATTTCTAATTAAATTAACGATTTTGACTCATCCAAAACGAAAACCAGAATTAGGAAAAACCCTTAATAAATTTTTTTCCAATTTATCTTCCCTTTGATAGTTCTCCCCATTAGAGTTATCCTTCCTTTATTCACACAACGTGAAAAATTATTCTTTAGCACCTCTTTGAATGCCCTGTTAATCTTTAGTTAAATCTCTCAGGTTTCAGAACTTGCGATGTTACTTATCTAATAGGTTAAAATATTAAAAAAACGCTTGAATTATTTTTTTAAGTAAACTTTTATACTTTTATTGTATCTAAATAAACTTTTATCATTTCATTTGTATTCAAATAAATTCTTATTTCAAATAAAAAATTAATTTATATTAAAGACTTATTTAAATATAAATTAAAGGTTAAGAATTTATTTGGATACAAATTAAAAATTAAGAGTTTATTTAGATACAATAAAAATATAAAAACTTATATAAATAAAGTGATAAAATTTAATAACTTTATTATTATTTTAGTCTATCTAATGTTTAGTCCTAAACATTTACACTTACCCTACATTTCCTTCTAACTGAATGCAGCCAATTAAATAACACCAACCAATATCTAACTTTTTCCTCAAACATCACTCCAAACTAGATTTGCTCAAGTATCAGGTTACCCGTTCAAACTCGAAGATCCGTCTATATTTTAAAAGATTTGAACAAAAATATTAGGTCCAAAATATGGGTTTGGACAAAAAAATGAGTCCCGTTTAGAAAATTGGCCGGGCCTTGACTCCAACTATCAAAGCCCGAGCCCGGTCTGGCCTGCCCATTTTTCATTTACATAATATATTATTTTTATATTTATATATTATGTAATTTATATCATATAAAAATAAATATATATAATATTATAGTGTAAACATTTAAAAATATGTTAAATTATCCATATTTTAAATTTTAAATAAAAGGAAATAAAATTATTAAAATTAAATAATAAACAAAAATATTTGTTTAATTTTTTTATAATAAAAAAATATGGACGGGCCTAAACGGGTTTGGACTACTCATTTACAAATATGGGAGAGTTTGGGCAGAATTTGAAGCCCATATTTCTGGTCGGACCGGGCTTGGACAAGTATATATGGTGTTGGTACCATATTTAAGCCCAGCCTGAACCCAGCTCGACACATGAGCACCTCTAATTCAAACTCGAAAAAGTAAAAAACATGTTTAATCCATCTGAAGTTAAATCGGATCTAACTTGATTTGATAAATAAAAAAAATCAACAACTTGAATTTGAAATAATTCGAATCTGAATTAATCTTTAAGCTGAAAAAAAAAAGGGAAAGATTAATATGAAATTATCCAAAATTAAATTGATTTGATTTTAAAATTCAACCATTTTAATTCAAAAATATCCAAATGCAAATAACTCGAGTTTCAAACTCGAAATATTCTAAATTTAAAATGATCAAAATAACTCAAAATTTTCAATATTCAAAATGATCTAGACACAAAATGATTTATAACTATTTTGAGACATCATCGGCCCAATTGCAGACCTCATCATGTAGACAAGTCTATACTAATATTTTACAAATATTAAATTAAATTAATTTAAAATGAAAATGACATTTTAAACATATAATAAATAAATATGTTTACTTAATTCAAAAAAAAAATCTTACATCCGAGTTTTTTAAATATTATAATCTATAGATTATAAATTATAAATTATAAATAAAAAAAAAGTTTCATAACTATGGAAAATAAATACTTAATAATAATTTTTGTTGATTAAAAGAATCTTTTTTATGTAAAAGCAAATACTAAATAAGAATGACTTTTTGTTGTGCAAGGTCAGGCTGGATTTGCTCAATTGTGAAAGGAATGGATGACCATGTAAAGGCCTGTAACCGACCTTTTTTTTTTTTTTTCTTTTGGGTCCTCACTACTTTTTTCAGCTACCAAATGGCCATCACCTCTCATCTCATTTACATCTGTTTATGGATTGGACCGGGATGGATCACGGTTCAAATTTTTTATTATTTAAATTTGGTTTAGGCCGAGTCTGAATCAATTCATAAACTTGTTTTACTATTTAAAAATATTAAAATATAAAAAAATAATTTTTATATTAATATATATATTTTAATAATTAAATTTAAATAAAATAAAATTTTTATTTAATTAATCATGATTCAAGTCGTGTCAAGCCGAATTGAAAAAATCACTATTCAAATTTGACTTAATTCAGATCGAATTTGTCGGGTCTAATGAGTAGTCTCGGTCTGTTGGATTGAATGGATAACCAACCCACATGTCTAATCTCATCTCTCTCCCAATCTTTAGAGGAGTTGTAGGATAAGCTTCTTAGGGTGAACTTAAAATATGTTCCATTACATATAAATATGACAAAATTACATATAAACATGATAAATTACATAAAGTTATCATGTTTATATATGTAATTATTTTTGCATATAAACATGACAAATTACATATAAACATGACAAATATGTCATGTATTTATGTAATTTTTTTACATATGTAATTTTTGTTTTTACATTTAATTTTTGTTTTACATATAAACATGACACAAATTACATATAAATATGACACAAATTACATATAAATATAACAAATTACATGTATAACGGAACCTATAAGAAACTCATTTTAAGAAGCTTTCCTTATAATTTTCCCAATCTTTCTATTGGTATTAGAAATTATTTTTTTTCTCCATCTCTAAATATTTTCACATGTTTATTTTACTAGCATCTATTTTATCCTCTTCTTTTTCTTTTTTTTCTTTTTTTTAATTTTTTGCCCTACCTGTATTCAGTTCTGCCTTTTCTTACATTCTTTTTTTTTTCATAGTTAAAAATCCTAAGCACTTTCTTTCCTAATTTTGATATTTTTCTTCTTCTCAATTTTATTGCAAAATGTTCTTACTACACGGTATATTTTATATTCACTAATTTATTTATTTTTATTTTCATCACTAGTTAGTAATTAGTTACTTCAAAATGTTGAAAGTTAATTTGATATATGAACTTTTGGTACTAATAGAAATTCAGTTAAAGGAGTTAAGAAAGAAAATGGATAAGATAAGAGATATAATTCCATTGATAAAATGGGAATGCCTTTTATGATCATTTTTAAAGGTGTTTATGGATTAGACCGAATTTGAATAGTAAAAAATTTATTTATCCAAGTTTGGTTCAAATCTAATTTAAAAATATATTTTATTATTTAAAATATATTAAAATATTAAAATTATTTTTATATTAAAATTTATATGTTTTTCAAATTAAATTTAAATAAAAATATTTTTATAAATTAAATATTAATTCTAGCAAGCAAGTAATTTTTTTCATGAATTTTGGTTAATTTTGGATATTCAATTATGTTTGAATTATCGAATTAAAATATTCTCATAATCTCTTTCAATAATCGATCGAAATTATTTCGATCACCAACCGATTAATCGAATTAATTCAATTCTGTCGGTTAATTCAATTTTAATCGACTATGAGCCTTGAAGGCAACATCTCACCTAACAAGAATTTATAGATAATCTAGTGTTATGTGTTTATTTTAGTAATACAATAAAGAATATCTTCATATTTTGCCTGGCCTTAATCGGTTAACATATCTAAGCAGTTTTTATATTATAGTTAAATATATATTTTTTAATTCTTATATTATAAAAATGAGTAATTTAATTTTTGCATATTTGAATTTGGTACAAAAAAATAAAATTGATAACTGTGTTAATAAAAAATCGTCTAAATGCTGACGTGAACATGTAAAACTGATAAAATAGATAACTTGAAAAAAATAATAACGTGTCAAATTTTTTTACTCAAGTGAAATTTAGAAAAACATAAATTTTTTTACCCCAAATCCCTTTTTTACCCGTAAAAACATGTCATTATTTTTTTCAAGTCATCTATTTTGTCAGTTTCTAAATTTCAACTAAGCAAAAAAAATTTGACACGTCATCATTTTTTTTCAAGTTATCTATTCTGTCAGTTTCATATGTCCATGTCACCATTTAAACAATTTTCTATTAACACCGTTATCAATTTTACTTCTTTGCATCAATTTCAAACTTATAAAATTTAAATTACTCATTTATAATACAAAAACTAAAATATATTTTTGGTTATAATACAAAAATTACCTGAATACTTTAACTTCTCTAATCTCATTCTCAACGACTATAAAGGTACACCCTTTCACACTAATTTAATACATTCAAAATCAACCATTAAACCCTAATTGATAAAAAAAAAAAAAAAAAATCTTCCTATTACCCGAGTGTCTTTTGGGTATCTAGTGATACTTTTGGTCAATTTTATTGTACTGTGTACTTGTTGAAATATTTGATACTACAATAAATGGCTGTTATACGATGCTACATTAATATTTAATACATTATTATTATTCATCCAACAATTTTTTTTAAAAAGTACTACTATTTAATATATCATGTGATGATGACCTAAAAGTTTTTATGTTATGGGCTGTCTTTTTAAATGGCCTTCTATGAGCTGGCTTTTCTCCTTTCTTATTCAAATATTATTATTTTTTTAATTGGGGTCAGACTTGTCATCCCAGTGAAAACTACTGTGCAAATTTTTTTTTAATGAGAATAGTGCGAACTCTCTTTTATTTTCGAAAAATAAAGGTAATTAAAAAAAATTATGTATTCTTATAATTGATAATAGAAAATATTTAAAAAAAATAAAAGATCAGAAAATAATTAAAATTGTAATTAGATTTGTTCACGAATTACATTACTTGTCAAGTTTATTAGTATAGTCGATTCAACCCATGATATTATTTTATAAATAAATAAATAAATATTTTAATTTTAAAATATCAATATAAAAATATTTTTAATTAAATAAAATTTGAATGAACTATTGAGCCAAGTTCGATTTCAAATTTAAATTTTAGAGGTATCGATCGAGATATAGACATTGACTGTTTGAAGATGTCTATAGATCGAGTCGCATCACACTCGATCGATACCTCTAAAATTTAAATTTGAAATCGAATTTGGCTCAATAGTTCATTCAAATTTTATTTAATTAAAAATATTTTTATATTGATATTTAAAATTAAATATTTATAAAAGTGTTTTGCTAGCAAGTGCCCTTAGGGCACTATTTAAGTTAGTTAATATACTATTTATAATAATAACATTGTATTAAATGTAAAAGTTGACAACTTTATTAATCATTTTCAATGCATTGATTGAAAATATTACTATATTTAGTAATCTTAACGATTATAAAATAACATTATGGGTTGAATCGACTATACTAATAAGCTTGACAAGTAGTGTAATTCGTAAACAAATCTAATTATTTTCTAATCTTTTATTTCTTTTTAAATATTTTTTATTATCAATTATAAGAATACATAATTTCTTTTTTAATTACCCTTGTTATGAAATAAATAATCTTTTTTAATATTTTTGAAGTAACAAATTGGCTTTTTATCCCATTTTTCGAGAATAAAGGATTCGCACGATTCTCATTAAAAAAAAATTGCACCATAGTTTTCACCCCAATATATGTCATTTTTCCATTATTTTATTTTTTTGATAATTGGGTAAGGGAAATGGTTGCTTGGGTTTGAACCCAAGACTTCATGCCCCCAAGACTCTTGACCACTCAGCCAAGAGCTTGTTGGCTTTTTCCATTATTTTATGTTACATAAGAATTTTTTTTTAAAACGTCCCAAAATTTTTAATTTTTTTTAAGTTGTACATTTTTTTTAAATTTAAAATCAGTCATCTAAGACATTATAAAAACTAAAAAATAAATAATATTCAAAAAAAAATATATAGACTTAATCCAGTTGATTCATACAAAAATTCTTAAAATATGACATCTGACAGATCTAAAATTTAAATCTTAATATTTGTAATTTTTTTTTATTCTTAAATGACAAATTTTTTTTATAAAAAAAAAGCTAAAACTTTTTCTTAACTTTCTTGTAAAATAAAATTTAAAAAAAAAAAAACGATGAAAGTAAATTATTTTCTTGAGATGTCTATTTGGTCCACATTTTAAATTACGATGTAAAAATTTATTGTTAAAATGTTTGAATAACACAAATTTGACAACAAAAACCTTGTTTGTATTATTATTTGGTTATCCTTGGATAAGATAACAACTATATAGTGTTTTTTTCACACAAAAAATAACAAACAAAAAAACAAAACAAGCAAGTAATCTTGACAAGAAACATCTCTCTCTAGGAAGATTTTTTATGGTGATTGGACCCCATTAAAATATTGTATATACAATTTTAATTAGAGACAATTTTTAATATTTTTCTCAAATTTCATCAATTAGGTGGAAACTATTTTGGTGTACAAATTTTTTACTATAATTCATGGAGTACTATTTGGAGATACATTTCCTTTTTTTTTTTTAATCAAATTAAAGGACTGGATTAATTAAATCATAAATAAGTCCTACTCTCATGTGCCCCCAAAAAAGTTAAAAGTGCTATTATTAATTTGACAATGTTTTTAATAAAATCATGAAATTAAAAAGTAAAATTTGCAAAATTTGAATATCCAAAATATTCAAAACATATTTTTTAAAATTTTAAGTCAATGTGATATTTTAAAAATTAATGGTTAAAGTTGAACTCGTTTGATAAAAAAATTGATATATAGACAAGCAAAATAGGATAGAGAGAGTAATATAAATTGGGTCACAAATTAATTTTCAAATCTAATAAAACTAAGAGCAAATCATCTATTTGGCTATTGTTTGAATTTTTTGTTTTGATTATCTAATTTTAAAAATTAATGTTTTAATTACACGCTTTCTTTATCACCTAATAGTTAAATACTAATGGATTTACGTTTTAACATTTCACGCCATCATCTCTATTATATTAAAAAGAATAGTTGAATTAGTGTCACGAGTTAACAGGACACCAACTCCGTTGGAGAAAATATAAAAGAACCCAGTAAAATTATAAAATTATAAAATTAAATAAGGATAATTATATCTTTTAATATTATCTTTAATAAAAAATATTTATTTACTTTTAAAAAATCATCCACTCTTCTAAAAAAAAATACCCACTAAAAAAATTACCCAATTTTTACTCACTTTTTAAAAAAAGTATTCACTTAAAAAAATTTCTCATTTTTTATATTTAATTCTTTTAAACATTTTTTTTTTTATCTTTTCAAAATATATTTTTACTCATGAGTGTCTCAAATTCTAGTTTTATATAAAGTGACAAGTTCACATTATCATTTTTGCATCACATCATCATTTTATGGCACAAAAATAATGGGGCATAAATTATGATAAAATGATGACGTGAAATGTTAAAATACAAAATCGTTACTCTTTTTTAACAACTAAATGGTAAAAATAAAATATTTTGTGATCAAAATATTATTTTTCAAAATTGAATCATTAAAATAATATTAAAGATTTAGGTAACTAGATAAGTAATTTAATCTAAAAGTAATAAAGTGACTTATGTTTCAAATTACTAATTTATGCATTGGTTAGAACAATCCATGTTAAAGGGATTTTTTTTTTTTTTTTTTTTATAAACTTTGACATATATTTATTTATTTTTGAAAGATATCAAATAAATTATCTATTACAATAGGTCAAAGCAACCCTCTCAATTTCAGAGGGATAGATTCTCAATGACTTGCTACGTGGCAAGCTACTTATTGGTAAAGAAGAGAAAGAGAAGGAAGAAATGAATGAAGAAGGAAAGAGAGAAAAAGAAAAAAGATTTGTGTATTTGTATTATTTTTTTTATGTTATAATCGCATTTAATGTATTATAAATTTATATAAATTTTAACATGTTAATAATACATTTTATTTAGATTTTAACATGTTTATGTATTTGTGTCGTATTTATGTTATTTTTTTATGTTGTATTTGTATCGTATAATTATGTTGTGTTCGAAATTATCAGATTTAATTGACATTATTCAAATAACTCTAAATTTTGTATTACCTATCGTCGTGTTCGTATTCATATTATTTTTTAAGGGGATTGCTTCCAATGGTGGGTTTTTTTTTTTTTAAAGAAAGGAAGAAAAAGAAGAGGAAGAAAGAGAGAGAAAGAGGGAAGAAGAAGGAAGAAGGAAAAAGGAAAAAGGAAATTGACAAAAAGAAAAAAAATTTGTGTATTCGTGTTGTATTTGTATTATTTTTTCGTATCATAATCGCATTCAAGATATTATATATTTATATAAATTTTGACACGTTAATAATTAATTTTATGTAGATTTTGACATGTTTGTGTATTCGTGTCATATTTATGTTATTTTTGGTGTCGTGTTTAATTATTTTTTTCATGTTATATTCGTGTCGTATAATTATGTTGTGTTCGAAATTATCAGGTCTAATTGACACTATTCAAATAATTTCCAATTTTGTGTCACATGTTGTCGTGTTCGTATTCGTGTTATTTTCGTGTCATAATCGTATTCAATGTATTATATATTTATATAAATTTTGACACGTTAATAATTTGTTTTATGTAGATTTTGACATGTTCGTCTGTTTACATCATGTTCATGTTATTTTCATGTCATTTCGTGTTTTAATTATTTGTTTCATGTTGTGTTCGTATCGTATAATCACGTTGTATTTGAAATTGTCAGATCTAATTAACACTCTTCAAATAACTCTTAATTTTGTGCCACATATCGTATAATAATTGGGAGTTATACCTTACTTTAAAACTTGTCTCTAAGTGAGAATATTTTGTATAATTCGTTATAGTGATTCAATTCAAACTCTAAGTTAATTGATTTAAATTTTTAATGTTAAAAATTTGGGATTAAATATTTTATTCATATACATGAAAATTTGATAATAATAATAAATATTATTTTAAAATTTCTCAATAATTAAAAAACATTAAAGATTTTTAGTGACATTTTTTTTTTTAAAATTCTTAAGGTAAAGAATAATTTAACGAATTTCATCAAAATATGTTTGAATATATTAAAAAAATAATATATACACTAGGAAAAAAATCAACGTTATGCTGCGGGTGTAACGATTTGTTTTTTTATTTTTTCATTAAATTGAATCACTATGATAAATTATGCAAAATATATCATAAATTGAGATACGATATGAACACACAAATTTTTTTATAAATTGAACCAAAATGTTAAATTATGTAAAATATGAGATGAATTAAGACACGACATGAACACAAAAATGAAAAAATAATTAAAACACAACACGAAAAATATCATGAAAACGACACGAATATACAAACGTGTAAAAATATACATAAAACGAATTATCAAAATGTAAAAATTTATATAAATTTATAATACTTTTTAAAACAAAAAAATAAAACGAATACGATCACGATCACGAATACGTCACGGACACAAAATTGAAAAAATAATTAAAACACAACATGAAAAACAATACAAACACGATACGGATACACGAACGTTTAAAAAAAAAATATATATATATATATAACAAATTATTAACGTGTAAAAATTTATATAAATTTATAATACTTTAAACACAAAAAAAAATAACACGAATACACAAATTTTTATCATTTTTTTTTCTTCTTACCATTTTTTTTTTTTTACTCTTACTCAACAACTCAAAAAAAAAAAGTGAGGTCCACAAAAAAAAAAAAAAATTGCTGCACAAATTTTTTGTAAAAAAAAAAATAGGGGTGACGTGGTTGCACCATTTTGGTGCAAAAAATATAAAATTTATTGTATGGATATTGAGAATTAAATTAAAGTAATTATAAAAATTTAAAATAAATGAGAATAATATATACATACTATTAATAATATTTAGCTCATATTTTTATTTTATATTAAAAATATTATAATTTTAAATAATTAGAAGACTTTTTTAAAAATTTAAATATTTTACTAATCAATTATTATTTTATTAAAATTTTGTGAATTCAAGCTTTATAAAAAAAATTATGACTTGAACGTAGCTGGGAGAACATTCTAGTTAAAATATTATTTGTGTCATTTTCACATATCACTAGTAGAATTTAATTGCCATGACAATTAAATCATCTAAAAAATCCATGGCAATCTCAATATTATAGTAATTTTAAATCATAAAGTGATATAAAATAATTATTTTGGTGTTATTTACTTATAACTATAAATTATAATTAAAATCACATGTTTTGGTATCACATAAAAATAAAACATTATTTAGAATACTCAAAACAACCAATATTACAACATTTAAAAATAAATATTTTTATATCACATTTCAACATAAGAAAAAACTAAAAATGGTTAACAGTCATAATAAAAAAGAAAAAATAATTGTTTGTTTGGGTTACGAAGGATTAAAAAAGAACATAGAGAAAGAGAGAGTGAAAAAAAAAAAAAATTCCCAATAACTAAAAATTAAATTTAATAATTTTAATATGAATATGATATATTTAATAAATATTAAATAATATAATAAATATGATGGGATACAGACGAAAACATAAAAATTATGAGACACATACAAATAGAGAGTGATAACAAAAATAAAAAATAAAAAAGTAGTGGTAATCAGTAAAAATTAGAAGTGGCAATTGGGCGGGATCGGACGGGTTCGGGTCGGACTCATTCGGGTTTGAGTTCATTCGGGTTCGGGCCCATTCGGGTTCGGGTTCAATGGGTTCGGGTCCGTTTGGGTTCGCGTCCGATCGGGTTCGGGTCCATCCGGGTTCGGATCCGTTCGAGTTCGGGCCCAGTTGGGTTCGGGTTTGTTTTACATCATTTTTATTTTATGTTAGATGTAATTATTTTTACATAATTTAAATATTTACTTTTAAAAATAATTTTATAATTATTTTTAAAAATAATCTTTTATTATTATATGATATTTTTAATTATATTTATTTATTAAAATCAATATTTGTTAGCACCAAAAGAATATAAAATTAATTTTATATATAAAATAAATTTTTAAAATAATTTATTATAAAATATATGATATATTATAAATTAATCATATTAATATTTAAAATAATTGATTTGATGAACTCGAATTTCAACATGTAAATACATTATAATTTATATTCATTACAAAATAAGAGATTTTTAGGGACGAACCCTGTCATTCAATTTTGAGGTCTAAATGGGCTTGGACTATCCATTTACAAATATGGACGGATTTTGACAGAATTTGAGGCCTATATTTCGGATCGATCCGGGCTTGGGCAAGTGAATATGGTGTTGATGACTTAATTTAATAATATGCCTAAGAAAATTATATATATGTTGCAAAGAGCAACACGTTTTTTTAAAAAATAGTTTTTATCTATTTTTTAATATAAAAAATACTATTATACTAGAGATAAGTTCAACTGAATGAATTGCTATTAATTAATTTTAATATATAAAAAATACTATTATACTATTATAAGGGTGCTCTTAAAATAACATAAATAAAGGATAAGTAATATTTTATGTCAAAAAAATTTATATTTCTAAATTTTTCTTGAGTTTAGAATTTTTAGATAGTGGATTCATCAAGATATGAGACATTAAAGTTATAAGCAAAAAATATAATTGTATTTTTGATAAAATTATTATTTTATCATATATATATATAATATAATATAAATAAAATAAAATTTTAATTAAATTATTAAAAAAGATATTAGAATAAAATTGATAAATAAAATTCTTGCTTTATAAAAAAATTATTTAATTACAATTTGATCATTTTTATTTTTAGTATTAAATTCGGGTTCGGGCCGAGCTCGGGTTCGGGCTTTTTCGGGTTCGGGTCGGCCATTTCTGGTTCGAATTTTTTCAGATTCGAACTTTTAACTTTTTGATCAAATCGAATTTGAACAGATTCGAGTTCGAATTTTTTTGAACTGATTTTCAAATTCGAGTTTATTTTGTCACCTCTAGTAAAAATCCATCTAAGCAAAAGAGAAAGGCCAAATGGCCGGTGCCATCGTCACCGATTTTTTTTTTGCAACTAACGACTTTGTCTGCCCCAAACTCTCAAAAACCTTTTCTTCCCTCTCCTCTTCTATATTGCTTCTTCTCTTCTTTCGGCTTTCAGCATCATAATTCATTCATTTATATTTTTCTCTGTCTCTCAATTTTGCAAATCTCAAAAAAGTCTCAAAAATAAAAGAGATAAAGTTGGAGAGAGAAACACTCACCCAACACATGATACCACTGCAATAATTCACTTTTTCTTTCCCAATATCTTCTTCCCTTTTCCTTCCTATCTTTTAATTTGCCAACTCTTCTTAGCTCCTCTTTCCTTCCCTTCCCTTCCCTTTCTTCGAACTCAAAGAGAGATCTCTCTCTCTCTCAAAGGTATCCCTTTTCCTTCATCTTCTTCTTCTTTGATCATCATCTATTTCTGTTTTTCTCTCTCTGATATGATCAAGGAAAGGCCATTGCTTTGATAAATTTTTTTGGGTTATAACTCATTTGGATCTCCATTTTTTCGTGTTTGATTTGATGTTTGTTGATCTGGGTATGCTTGATCTTGTCTTAATTTTAATGGGTTTTTTCTTTTTCCTTAATTCTTGTTTTGATCTGCTTGTCTGACGCGAATGCCAATTTTTCAGATTGTTCTCATATTTCTATGTTGTCTTTAAGCTGCTTGATCATAATGGTTTTTGTCTGTCTGCTGCTTGTTAAATCTTTCTTTTCCTGTTTTAAGTGTATGGAAATTTAAGAATTCAGTTTTATGGCAGCGGCTATGGAAATGATTCAATTTGTTATTGTAACTGAGCATTAGATACTAAAAGATCTTAGCTTTGAGCAAAGTTTTGAATGGTTGTTGGGTTCGTCCAATTCTGTTTTTTCTTGCTTTTTGATCCCGTGATTGATCATGTTAAGTGCTGCTTGGGTTGCTGATCAATGGCACTAGTGCTAAAAATCCTTTGCTGCCTTGCAACCTTCTGTTTATTTGTGTGATCAAATAAAACAGTACATTGCTTTCCTCAGAGTGCTCATTGTTGATTGATTTTTACTGATGCCAAGATTTGAATAAGATTGATGAGAGTATTCTCCTAAGAGCGTGGAGCAACTGCAAGCAAACGTTTGAAACTTGGTCATGTGTGGGATAAGTGGTCTTTTGTTATATTAGTATGAAAATAATGGATGATTGGTTTAAAGAATAGCAGTTTATCTTTTGGCCAGAAGAATAGGAGTTTACTAATTTCCATTTCATGTGAAGTTGGCAAATCTGTGTATATATGGAAATATGATTATTTTTACTTGAAGGAAGAGTTGGAGATTCCCTGTCTATTATGTGAACTTCATCTTGATGTTTTGAATTTTGCAATGCAAGATGCATGGACAGACACATTGTTCATGTTTATTCAAGCTGAAGAGTTGCTCCTAATCTTTCATATAGTGGTGCGGAATATAAAATTTGTAATAAGAGATTTACTTTATGGAAGAGTTCACTCTTATGCTATTTTTTATCACTAATTTTGAGACCAGGATCAGCTAAGTGTTAGTCTTAGTATGGATAATTGTCATTAGGAACTGAAGATGTAATTAGTGTAGTAGCCTAAATAATTCATGGAACATTTTGAGTAGACAAGTAGATATGATTTTGAAAGGAAGATATAAATTCTTAGCGCATTAATTTCATAGGGAGTTTCCTTCTCATGTGGATCAACTTCCAAGCATTAATGTATGGTGGGGAAAGTTTTTATACTCATCAGTTGTCCATGTGTTTAAGGATTCTTTTAAGAAGATTATCACACAACCAAATGCATGCTTCTGTGATAGTTGGTTTCTCAACTTGTTAAGAAATGATGATGGGGCTTCATTGTTCAAATAACAATGTACTGAAATAAATGGCAGTTTTTTATGTGAAGTTGGCCATCGTGCTGACCTTGAAAGAAGGTCCTGGAGAAGACAAGATTCGGCTACTAAGATTATTAATGTTATTTATAATTGTTTTAGTTAGAAGCAATACATGTCAAGTGAGCTGGGTTGCGTGCTAGGACACATAAAGACTTTTTCTGAAATTTCTTAATGCAGGACCTTGACAGTACTAAGTGTTGCCAACATTGGCTTGTTGCTGAGATTGTGAAAAGCTGTGACTTCTTTTTGGATTGCTGCTGCTATAGAAAACAAAAGTGATTTTTGCTTTTGCCCCGACTATTACACATATTTTTTTTCTGCTTATATAGTGCATTGTGAAATAGGAACATAATTTTAGTCAGCTTAAATTGTCGTAAGCATTGATTAAAAAGTTTTTTTTTTCCCTTTTTCTTAAAAATTTTATTTTGCACCGTAACTTAATTTTTCCTTGCATGATCTAATACTTGTATTTTCTCTAGTAAGTTTTGTGCAACTTTTAGACTGCTGAAGGTTTTCTCAAGTTGAGCTATACTATTTTTGCTTAAGAAAACAGCGATAAAAAAGAATTCCTAGAAATGTCTAGCTCTGCAAAAGGTCTGGATCCTGCATTTCAAGGAGTGGGTCAGAAACCGTATCCTTAAAATGAAGGCATATAAGTTGTGAATTTATGAACTTAATTTCTTTTTTAACTTTTTCTTTTATATAAGAGTATATTGTTTTTTTTTTTTTTTTCCTTTTGATAAGAGAGACCAGAATCAATTACTAGGCTTTTTCCAATGACAGTAGGAAAAAAAAAGATAATGACATGCTTTTTTTTTCTTTTCTTTTTGAGATGTGTGCTTATGTTGCATATATATCCTGATAGTTTTTTACGTAAAGGCTGTTGCACTTGACATCTTGTAGCGGGACTGAAATCTGGCGTATTGAGAATTTTCAGCCTGTTCCATTGCCGAAGTCAGACTATGGAAAATTCTACATGGGGGATTCTTATATTGTCTTACAGGTGCAGAGTCTATTTCTCTCTCTCTCTCTCTCTCTCTCTCTCTCTCACTTGCTTGCTCTATCTTGTGTGGATGCACACCGACATAACATACATTTTCTCCCTTATTCTGGGCTGGGATAAATCATTTAAGGTGAATCACTGCTTCTTCTTTTTTTTTTTTATATGTTTTTTGTAGACAACACCTAGCAAGGGTGGTTCATATCTATATGACATACACTTCTGGATTGGTAAAGATACTAGTCAGGTGTGTTTTTGCTGCATCTACTTTTACTTTTCTTAATTTGTTGAGGATTTAAATGTGCCTTCAAATGAACTAAGACATTATTTGAGATCATTTTGTCACATGCAGGATGAGGCTGGAACAGCTGCTATCAAAACTGTTGAGCTGGATGCAGTACTAGGAGGGCGTGCTGTGCAGCACAGGGAACTTCAAGGCCATGAATCTGACAAATTTTTGTCATACTTTAAACCTTGCATTATACCATTGGAAGGTGGTATTGCTTCTGGATTTAAAAAGCCAGAAGAAGAAGAGTTTGAAACACGGTTATATGTCTGCAGAGGAAAGCGAGTTGTCAGATTGAAACAGGTATCTCATGCTCTTTACATAAGTTTGATGAGTATGGATAGAAAGAAGCAAGGAAATAAAAGTTCCATGAACTAATTATAAACTATTTAATATGAGACTATTGAGGATCAGGGAATTACCATTTTGTATTATGCTCTTGCAGATTCCTTTTGCTCGGTCTTCACTGAATCATGATGATGTATTTATCCTGGACAGTCAGAATAAGATTTATCAGTTCAATGGTGCAAACTCTAATATTCAGGAAAGGGCGAAGGCGTTAGAAGTTATTCAGTTCTTAAAGGAAAAGTATCATGAGGGAATGTGCGATGTCGCAATTGTTGGTAAGGGTGCATGCATTTACAGTATTGACGATGCTGTTTTTCCCACTTTTCTACTAATCTATGAGTACTAATTGAATTGCGTGCAAGGTTTATTTATTTTACTCCATCTAAGGCTGGCACGTCTTAATCTTCACTTACATATGCATTTGTGTAATCACCCTGCCAGATGATGGGAAATTGGACACTGAGTCTGACTCCGGTGAGTTTTGGGTCCTCTTTGGTGGTTTTGCTCCGATAGGAAAGAAGGTTATCAGTGAAGATGATGTTATTCCTGAGACTACTCCTGCTAAACTTTATAGGTAATTGTATTTCTTTTTTTTTGTACTAGTGGGGAAATGAAGATTCAGGTGCATTTAAAATTTTGCTAGATTTAGATGCAAATACTATGTATCCTATTATATGTTGGTAATAGTACTTCAGTTTCTTAATCGCATTCAGATTATTAAATCATCAGAGAAAATTAAGCAACTGTGCCAAGAAACAGTTCATGGATCTGGAAGACTAGAACAGGACTCATAGCTTCTTTTTTTTTTCTTGCTGCAAGCCCGCATCAAAGGCTGTTTTTATGTACTCGAAATCCTTAAGCTTCCACATATATCTGTATCGCCTTTAATTTATTACCTTCAATATAGCAATTCCTAAAATCAAGCTGTTCTAATTTGGTTAATATTAACCCAAAAATCTCAATTAATGGAAGTATGGAACCATGTTACTTCAAGAGCAACCAACTCTGGAACTGTTATCTATCATTTCAACCTGTAAAACCCATTCTTTTTAGTTTATCCAATCCGTTCAATGTCTTATGTTTCTCACATGTTCTTTTGGAATTCCTATCAATTATCTTTATGCTGCAAGAAATCCAAAATCAAGTTCTTTAATGTGTTATGAAGAATGTTGTGACTAGTATGAAGTCATGAGGCAGCATTATAGGTTAAGGTTAGCATTATTTAATTCATATACTCTATGTCAATTGCCTTTTTTATTTATCAAAAAGGAAAAGTAGAAAAAGATATTTAGAGTAGATATTAGAAAGCCTTCCTGTGTATGGGCAATTTTGCTGGAGAGAATAAAATAACATATTAAGCTTATTTTAAATTATTCGCCAGACAGCTTTAAGAATATTCTTATGGTCACCATTATTATGTGTAATATAGGTGAACTGAACTTTTTTTTCGTTAGATGCTTGTTTTAAGGTAGAGCATCTATTTAGGGGCAATTTTAAGTAAGTAGGCACTCCTGATTGAAACCCTTTTCGAGTTAATATTAGTTTATGTTACTATTGTTTTTAAAGGTATATATGTCTTTATCAACTGCTAATTTGGAATCACTGGTTCCTGTAGCATAACTGATGGTGAGGTGAAGATCGTAGAAGGCGAACTATCGAAAGGCCTCTTGGAAAACAACAAATGCTATCTACTAGACTGTGGTGCTGAGGTTTTTGTTTGGGTTGGACGGGTGACACAAGTAGAGGACAGAAAAGCCGCCAGTCAAGTTGCTGAGGTAGAGCTAGAGGCATGGCCTTGATTTCTTCATGTATTTCAAGAACATGGATTCTCATTCCTAACCTTTTATCTCCAGGACTTTGTTGGTGGCCAGAAAAGACCAAAAACAACACGCATTACCCGTGTCATCCAGGGGTATGAAACCAATTCATTCAAGTCCAACTTTGATTCTTGGCCGGCAGGGTCTACAGCTCCTGGTGGTGAGGAGGGAAGAGGAAAAGTAGCCGGTAGGGATCACTTACTAAGCTACAAATTACACTATTATATTTTGTGGTTAACATTGTTGAATGGTATTTTTCTACTGCTAGCTTTGCTGAAGCAACAAGGAGTTGGTGTCAAGGGGATGAGCAAAAGTGTTCCTGTTAATGAAGAAGTTCCTCCTTTGCTTGAAAGCGGTGGAAAGATGGAGGTCGATTTAATAGTCTGCTTTTAGTTGGTTTTTGGCATTTGACTTAAAGACACAAACTGTTGACACGTATGGTGTTGCTTGTTTTTCAGGTATGGTGCATCAATGGCAGTGCCAAGACACCGTTGCCAAAAGAGGATATTGGTAAATTCTATAGTGGAGACTGCTACATTGTGCTTTATACCTACCACTCAGGTGACAGGAAAGAAGATTATTTTCTGTGCTGTTGGATTGGAAAGGATAGCATTGAGGTAATTTACATTGTTCGTAGTTGGGTTTGAAATAATTTAAATAATATGCCCTTTCAGTCATTCATCTTTAACTCTTTGTTCATGATAGAACTGCCTTCCACATAGCAATTTGAAACAGTGGAGTTTGATGTTAAATAATATGGACTAGAGCGCTGCCAAGATCAGCTCCTTGTCATTACTAAAAGAACAATAGATATGCCCCCAATATGAGTGCCTCCCCCTGACATGGAATTTTGAAGTTGCCTTCCTAATTTCATGCACATCATAAACTTGGAATGCCGCCTAATTTGGATTCTTAAGCTGCCAATTCATTTCCTTTTCAGCTGGCTAACTCTATCTAGGCATTCATAGGTACCATTAGTTTTGGTCCCTTGTCAATCTTGAAGCACTTCCAATTGAACCATTGATGGAGGGTAGAATTTTGGTTGCACGTATTGGATTCTTAATTTTAAGATCAGGCTATGAAACTAGTGAATGCACACATGCATTAGTATATATAACTTTTCTGCTGCACTGCAGTTTAAGTCATGAATAATTGAGGCCAAATAATATTTGGTAAAAATCTCAAAATCTAGGAATCCTATGCTAATTCAGATTGCAGCAACTGGTGCTGGAAACTTATCTGTGTTTAGGGATTCCTAATCTGGATGCATCTGCAATGGGTATAAATACTAGGGAGAAGTTTGCACAAAATAGAGCAATTAGTGGCTGGGAATTAAGATTACTTGACAAATTAAACAAAGAACAGAAGATAAACTGAAGAAAAGTAAGGACCTAATCCTGACCCGTTCTGGAATCTGGCAATATTACCACAGCACCCATGGTACCCTGAACGTAAAAATTTAAAGGAAAAAGAAAAACCCTGGAATCTCTGATATGAAATTGAAAAATAAAAAGGAACATGAAAGCTGCTATATTTTTTCTCATTGATGATGCTGCATTAACCATTACTGTATCTCTGCTTGTGACACCTAGTGCACCTCATAGTTTTTGTTTCTTAAATATACATAGTTTTTGTTTCTTAAATATAATTTTTACATGTTAAATTTCTTTGCAACAAGTTCCACTTTTATTCTCATTGTTTATTTTGAGAAATTTAGCAAATTCTTTATAATTTGTTCTACTTACTTCGTATGTTAATTTCTTTGCATTAGTATATCTACTTCATTCGGCTTGTTTTCTGCATTGGATCTGAATCCCCTCTTTTCATTACTTTTCACATTTATAGCTTCCATTCTTCATGTTCGTTGCATAGAAGAAAGAGGTGCTTACGTAGTTACATGTGAACTTGATGGACTTCATTCTGGTGATGGTCATTCCTGCTACTTAAAATATTATTTTCTAAAAGTATATATATTTCTTAATTCAGGAGGACCAAAAGATGGCTGCTCGGTTGGCTAATACAATGTGTAACTCACTTAAGGGGAGGCCTGTTCAGGTATCATATTACCTTCGGCTGAATACAATGATTCTAATGCTTGTGTTTCTAATAGATGCTTCTTGCAGGGTCAAGTGTTTGAAGGTAAAGAGCCACCCCAGTTCATTGCACTGTTTCAACCTATGGTGGTCCTTAAGGTATTCAATTTGACCTTAAAGTTTTAGAATCTCATTACCAATTGCTTGGGAGTTTTTGTTTAGAATTGGAGGTTATCAACTAATATTCCTATGATGGATTCCTATCTAGGGTGGTCTAAGCACTGGTTACAAAAAGAGTATAGCAGACAAAGGCTTGACAGATGAAACCTATACTGCAGATTGTGTTGCTCTATTTCGGATTTCAGGAACCTCTGTGCACAATAATAAAGCATTGCAAGTTGATGCGGTATGCATTAGTTGGTTATTTTGTAAGTTTTTGCCTTTTAAGTTATGTTTGATGGGTTTTGAATTTTCAATGCATGAATGTATTTTTCCTTAAAACTTACATGCAAACAACTAGTTTAAATTTGTTTTGCATGCAAGTACTTTTTAGACCCTAATATTTCCTGTTGCCACCACTAAGTGTAGAATCTTGTTTGATGTAACACCTTTTTCAATTTGCACTGAGAAGTTGGTAGTTTAACTTTTGTTTGATTTTGAGGAATTTGATTAAAAGTTCGGCAAGTAAACATGCAAAGAATTGAATATCTCTATTTTCTTTTCCCAATGGGGAATTGTGTTGTTTCATCGTCAAAATTTATGCATCAAAAAGATATCTCATTGCTTTAGCGGCCCCAACTTTAACGACCTTTCCTATCTCAAATAATTTGAGATATTCTGCAGGTTTTTGTTTTTTTTTGTTTTGTTCTGGAAGTGGTATGACAAATCTCTTCCTATCACACTTCCAAAAGCATTATTGTATTCATCTTATGAATTAGTCTTTTCAGTGCTTGTCCAGAATCGTCTCTGACCATGGTAGTATGATTGACAGTGTCCTATTACCATGAGATAGCTTTGTCTATTGAAGGTTCCTTCCCTTTTGCTATTTTCTCAAAAGATGAAAAAAATCCTTTTGCTATCATTTTACTAAATTATGGTGTGACATATTATTTATTTAGTCAAGGAAGCTTCACTCATAGTTCCTTTGGCTTTTAGTTCATTGGTCTCATAAAAGAATTTTGTTTTCCCTTGCTAAGGTGGTCTTATTTGCCAATACACATATGATTGATTACTATATGGAATGAAGGTGTGTGATAAATATTTATTTGTAGTGGAAACTGAATTAGTTGCTGTCTTGCATTAGTTGAAATATTCAAATGGCAAGTCTTCTGAGGATTTCATTGTTTTTAAGTACAAAACTGTACTTCTGGGTTTTGTTGTTCACTAGTGCTGCAATTATGTGAAACTAGATAAAAGGTATCAAAATTTATGCAAGATGTGATTTTTTTTCAGAAGTTTAGGGTTGTTTTATCTGTGAAAAGAATATGTTACAGCAATGCTAGCTTTGTTGGAGAATTGATGGCTTGGAATACTGAAAATGCTAGATGAAGATTGTTTGATTTGAGAAGGTTTTAACTTTACAACTATGAGTACCAAACTGGTTGATGTCAAATCAATTAGGATGTAGTACAGAAAAGCTAAGACTTTTCTTCATCAAGGAAGCTGGATTTGGTTGAAAACTTCAAGGCCTTATAATTCAAAGAGGCAGCCAACAGAATACTTGGTTAACTGATGAGAAAGGAACATGAAAGCCTTGGGATTGAATTAAGTGCTCCTAACCTGATTATGGATGTTGAAAGGCAGAGAAGGGGACCAAAAATGCAATTTTCATTATCTCTCCATTATTTTACTGATAGTGAGATGCAAGCTACTTTATTTGACATCAAATGTGTGATGATGACTGTATTCCTGCAGTTTGTTGTTATGATGTGTGCAGCATGATTACCTATTCCTTTTGTATCCTAACTGCAATACCTCCTTGTTTTTGTAACTTTTGTTTAGGTGGCAACGTCATTAAACTCGACTGAGTGTTTCCTTATGCAATCTGGATCTTCAATTTTTACTTGGCACGGAAGTCAAAGCACCTATGAACAGCAGCAATTAGCTGCAAAAGTTGCTGAGTTTTTGAAGGTATACTCTTTATAGATAGTTCTTTACTTTTGGGCTTTGTTGTGACAAGATTAAAACACATTGGTTTTTTGGGAAACCTGGTAATGACTTTATATAGTTACAGTCTAGCATCTAAGTTCCAACAAGTCGAGTTGACCAATTAATCAATACAACTAAAGAATGTAATAACAGGAATATATGCCTATATATCCTGTATCAATCAAATGGTAAGATTTAATTCTTATATAATGATTATAGTTCTTTTTGAATGTTGTAGTTAAGTTTTCTTTTGATCACAATTCCTCAGCTGATTATACCTATTTTCTGCTTTTTGAGACGTAGTTATTTAGGTATTTGCAATTTTTTCCCTTTGAATTTCTTCTGAATACACAGTGGGACAAGATAAAATATACTGAAAATTAAACATTGAGTTGGCTGTATTCTCTTGCATAACGTATCTTTCTGGCTTTTTGCTTGTGATTTGCTCCTCATTAATAAAAGTCAATAGTAGAACTGTCTAGTTCTTTCAAACAACTCCTTCATCCATGTCAATCAATCATCTTCTTTTGCATTCAGCCTGGAGTTGCTCTTAAACATGCTAAAGAAGGAACAGAGAGCTCTGCCTTCTGGTTTGCACTTGGGGGAAAACAAAGTTATACCAGCAAAAAAGCATCTATAGAGACTGTCAGGGATCCCCACTTGTTCACTTTCTCTCTTAATAAAGGTTGTCTTTTCTTATTCATAAATGTGATTTGCTTTATTTTCAAATTTGTGCTCTAAGATCTCTTCCTCCTGCCCTCAGTTGTTAATGAAGCTTATTACCATTCTAACTGTTCTTTCCATGATTTTTTCTGTTTCCACATGGATGCCTCAGGAAAGTTTGAGGTGAGTTTTTCCTAATGTAATTGAAACTCGTTCCTACAGGTATCCAAGTGTCTTCTATATGTAAATTTACATTCTGTTGTGCAGGTTGAGGAAGTTTACAATTTCTCTCAGGATGACCTCTTGACAGAGGATATTTTGATACTTGACACACATGCTGAAGTGTTTGTTTGGGTTGGTCAATCTGTAGACACCAAAGAAAAGCAAAATGCTTTTGAAATTGGCCAGGTATAAATAAAACATTGATTCCTTCATCCTTGTATCTTTCCAATATGCTCGTTATTCATTTTAGAAGTTCTTTGCAGAAATACATAGACATGGCTGCATCTCTAGATGGTTTGTCTCCAAATGTTCCACTTTACAAAGTTACTGAAGGAAACGAACCCTGCTTCTTCACAACATTCTTTTCATGGGATTCCACCCGAGCTACTGTATGTGTGTCCATGACTGGACTTTTCTACTTTATCCTTGAGTTACTCAAATTAATGTTAGATCACTTTCATCTTCATCAGCAACAAATTATGAGAAGTATTCTCAGCTTCTCTATTCAAAATGGGAGACATTGAGAAAATGCAATACATATGGTTTTAACCAATGCATTTGTTTTTTAGATGAGAAAATGTTTGAATAGTCTGATAGAGAGCCTGTATAAGATTAAATGACCATTTAACCACACCTTTAGCCATCAAATGTAGCCTGGGTTTCACGAGTTTCTTTCTCTGCACAAAAAAAAAAAAAAAGCAAATAAGGAGGAAAAAGTAAACAAACTTTAGAGAAGGCGTGATGTTCAGGAGATAAGAAGTCAAAGCATAAGGACTCTAAAATTTAAATTGAAATGAGAGAGCCACAATGATGGAAAAGTAGGATATTAAGTATTATGTATTGATGTTGTATGCACCAGAGAGGGAGTTGATTAGCATAGTGCATTGTGTTTTAAGAAACTACCATTGAATTCTTCCAAAAGTTGAAATTTAAGGATCATACCGTTGAGAGCTTCTTGTATCTTGAATAACATCACCATTACACTGTTGATGTCACTCACGGTGTATAAAAAAAAAGAACAAAAAGTTTGTTAATTCTGTACTCACACTGAAAAATTTATGAAACACTATTTTGTTTTTAAGGGTTAACAGTTCTTTGACTGACATGGTTCATCCTTCTTTTCATGTATGTTGCATTCAACTTCATCTGTTTGATATTTATGCTTAGATGTTCTCTGTGGATGCAGGTGCAAGGAAACTCATTCCAGAAGAAGGTGGCATTGCTCTTTGGGGCTAGCCATGCTGTAGAGGTAAATTCTTTCTTTAATTCTCATGAAGTGAAAATTTTCAATATATGAAGTTTCTGTCTGTACAGAGAAATTTGGATCATAAAAATTTATTGGGAGTTAATTTTCAAGGTTCCTTGCATGGAAAATAACTTATTATCAATCTATGAAATTTTGATGGACTGAATGCATGGATAAGATTGTGTTATAACATTACATCTTTTGGTGTTGTTCAATATGGCTTCTTTTTGGCTTCCTGTATTGTGGCTTCTTTAATGTGTTAAAAACTTTTTTAGTTGTTTATCCATTGTGGACATCAAGAACCATGTTTCTATTAAGCCTATTGTTACTAACTTAATTCAGAAAGAGGAAGTCTCTTGAGTGACATCATGTAAAGCAAATTTTTAAGATGAATTTATGATATTATCTGTTATAGCTTGATGACATTGAACTTTAGTAGTGGTTGCCCCTAAGGTGGAGCCTTTGATCCTGACCTTGTAGTCTTTGTGGGTAAATATTCGTATTGGTAAATTAAGGACAGTGATATTAGATCTTATCTGAAAAGATAATGCCTTTCTCTTTCTTTCTCTCAAAACAACGATACTCATTTACTTAACTAGTTCCCTGACTGATGGATTCCATGCTGCCGAGACAGGACAAGTCCAATGGGAACCAAAGGGGTCACACTCAAAGGGCTTCAGCTTTATCTGCCTTGTCTTCTGCATTCAATCCATCTTCTGCCAAACCAACCCTTTCGGTAATAAACTGCTTATGCCACTGAACTTTTTTCTCTATTTTTTTTTTAGTTTTGACTACTTATGCCACTTAACATTTTTCTGAACTCTTTTCTCTGTTTTTGTTAGTTTTACTGTATTTACTTTGGAGTCTCAATTAATAAAAGCTGAAAAGGAGCTAGTAAGTTGAACCTGTTAATTCCATCTACCCAAATTAGTTGGAGAACAGTAAGACTATTACCTGCTTCAGTCTGGGAAAAGCATTTGTGCTTTATGGCAGTCTTTCATTCTAAATTTGAAATGTTGGCAGTTTGATTCTTATGTTTAGTTCTTTGCATTGGTGGTTTGATGTAGTGAGGTGCTAACACTGCTGACAACCCACCTGATGAAGTTCCCAAAAGGTTTGGAAGAGGATTTATAAAACAGGAGATAAATGCCTTGTAAGAATACATATAGGATTTCATTTACTTAGAGATATCACCTACTGCAGAAAAAGTAGTCTTTATCACAAGTTATCACAATTATGTCGTCCCTAGCTGCCCCTATTTTGCCCCCTTTCTCCGTTGACATGCTTTTGTGCCTGCTGCTTGAACCAGTTCTGACATTAGGTTTTCACTGCACAAAATAAACCATTTCGAGCCATCCCTTGTACTAGTTACAGTGCTATTTTCATCTTATGAAAAGATTGTTTGCTGCAATGTCATTTCAGTTGTGCTTATTTTGCCTACATTTCTTTTCCTCTGTCCAAAATTTTCTTCCGAGCTGTATGGTCCAAAGGCTTATGGTCCTTTCAAGCACTTGAAACATCGTTTCTTTGACCTTTTATCTCACATGCAATAGGTGTTGACAGTTGACACATTGTGGAATGGTGAAACTTCATATCCACCTTATCATCAGGAACTTAGGAGAACCATTGAGCAATTACTGTCAGGAAGCAGAAAGAAAGTCTAGGGATTTGATTAAACCTTACCACCTAAGCAAGATATTTATTTGTTTACGGCATACTTAATTAGGGATGGACTCAAATTTGATGCTATATGGGTTAAGTAAAATAATCTTCTTGAGGCCTTAGAAAATAGTCAATTGTACTTTAGCTAGTTTCTGATTATCTCGGGTTTTGGTTCATCAACTTGGTTTCATCAATCAGCAAAGACCAAGTGGATCAAAGAAGAGTTGAAAGCATAGGTTACTAGTGATAACAAGAAGCTGCTTCATATTGTCTTTTGTCTACCGATTTTTTTGCGTTCTGCCTCCTTGGATTAATGTTTGTCATCCATGCTAGCTGCCATAGCAGGATCCCAAAAGGCAGAAACAAAAAAAAGGATGATGTTTTCGAAAGAGGAGAATAATGAATTAGATTTCATTTTTGGTTTTAATCTTTAATTTGCCTTGTTAGCTATGTGTTTTATTTTTGGAAAATTAGTTTTGTTTTCCCCATCTCTTTTTCCAGTTAATTTCAGCTTATAATGCATTTCTTTCCCCTTTTTTCAATGGGTTTGAGTATTAGTTCTGCTTGTTTTTATCAATCATGTATGTTTTAACTTTAGGTAGTTCATTTGACCCTTTTGTCTTTGTATGTTACTGCATGCGGTTTATTATTATTTCCTTTTGCTTTTGCTGCCATTTCCTCGTGATACATGTCTAATGTATTATTGTTTTCATATATAATGATTATGGCTGAAGTTCCCTGTGCCTGTATTTCGAGAATTCCCTTTTGTCTTTGTATGTTACTGCATGCGGTTTATTATTATTTCCTTTTGCTTTTGCTGCCATTTCCTCGTGATACATGTCTAATGTATTATTGTTTTCATATATAATGATTATGGCTGAAGTTCCCTGTGCCTGTATTTCGAGAATTCAAAGCATTCGTTTACATTGCTTATAAGTTAAGTATTTGATATGCGCCATTGTTGCAGGCCCAGGATCGATCCAATGGAAATCAAGGTGGACCTACACAAAGAGCTTCAGCTTTAACTGCCTTATCATCTGCATTTAATCCATCATCAGCAAGCAAAACCTTAGCTCCAAAGCCTTCCAGCACTAGTCGGGGATCGCAAAGGGCAGCAGCTATAGCTGCTCTTTCTTCAGTTCTTACTGCTGAAAAGAAGAAACAATCACCTGATGCATCCCCTACAAAATCCACTAGCAGCACTCCTGCTGTAACCAGCCCAACTTGTAAGAACCCCCTTGTACTCTTTGGACGATGATATCTAAAAAAAGAACCATTGCTTTACGCTGATCCACAAGAAGTTGCTAAATCTTCATGCTGATAATTGAATTTGACCTCTCGTCTTTTCATATAATTCTGACACTGTATCTGATGCATTGAGATTGTACAGCTGAAGTGAAGAGTGAAGTGGACCCTTCTGAAGCCGAGGATTCTCAAGAGGTTGCTGAAGCCAAGGAGACAGGTGTAGTATCTGAAACCACTGGGGAGGATTCAGAACCAAAGCAAGAGATAGAGCAGGATGAAAATGGGAGTGAAAACACTCAAAGTACATTCAGTTATGAGCAACTGAAAGCCAAATCTAATAATCCTGTAACTGGAATTGATTTCAAAAGGAGAGAGGTTTGTTCTGCCATTGATGTTTTCAAGTTAACTCTTTATTTTTTTTTTTTCTGAATATATTCATGTTCTTACTCTTTGATTTCTCAGGCTTATTTGTCAGATGAGGAGTTCCAGACAGTATTCGGTATGGAAAAAGAAGCATTTTATAAATTACCAAAGTGGAAGCAAGACCTGAAGAAGAAGAAAGTTGATCTATTCTAGAGCATGAACGCATTTAAACGAGTGATTTATGTGCTTCCTCTGCATTCTAACTAGCAATCCATCATTTATTTTGATCTTCACTTCTGCCTGAAAATCGTGGTTTCGTTGCTCGTTGGTAGTATACAATGCCTGGATTTCCATGTCTAGCTTTTTGTCATTTGCCTTTTTGATGAATGTAGTTGTGGTTAGTATCCAGAATGTTGCCTGAAAGAGTGATTTTTTATTTTTAATTTTTCACCCTCTCCTCTTAGCGTCACTGCCATTGTAATGATCATATGTTGTAGTTAAGAACAGCTTGGCAGGTCAACATTCTTTCGTTTGGTTGGCATGTATCTCATCTTTGTGATTATTCAACTTTTTCTTTTCTTTTCTTTTCCCATGTTTTGATTTGTTGAAGAAAGTTGGTTGGTGTATATGATTTGCATTTGTATTGTACTCCCCAATATAAGTAATGAAAATTCATCGTTTGAGAACATATGTTTTCATATTGCTCAATGTTAGGCTACTCATCTCTTCATTACAGATTGAGGGAAATGATGTAGCCATTTAAGTAGTATAAATTTTATGCTTTGTTGGATGCTCGTGTAGTGTAGTTCAGATGTACTTATTTTTCTGGCCATTTAAAATGATGTAAAGATGGAATGGCAAGCCTGACAATGAACCGTGCTTAAGGTTAATGACAAAATTTTGTAAGCAAAATCAGTTCAATTGGTTCATGCAGTCACCTTTAAGTGGTGGTATACAGCAGGCCTGTATTCGAATTTCAACGTTTGCAATCCGTTCTCTTATTCTCAAGCGTCGATGTTCTTTATATATATAAAAAAAATCTTTATATCAAAAAAAAAAAAAGTTCAATTCTAATAAGGTTGCTTATTTCTAGTCCTTTTCTCCTCTTTATGGGAGGGAAGGTGCTTGAAACTTTATCATCATATATTTATTAGGAAAGAAAATACTATATGTAATTGCGCGTACTCTTAATTTCAGTGATTAGGGTTTGATTTCAGTGATTAGGGCTTAATTCTTGCGAGTCTCAAATACCAAAAGTTTGCTTGTATTTCCATAAGCTACTTGTATTGAGCAGCTGTCAAAGCCATTCATAGCTGAATTATTTTGCTTTGGGAAAAGTATTGACAGTAAAAACAATATAGTTGAGTTGAGCTTAGTAGCCCTCAGCCCTGCATGGCATGGCATCTGCATTTTAGATATCAAATTGCTTAATGAATAATGATAGACGGAATTTTGTAATGCTTCAATATTCCCTCATTTCCAGCACTTCTCGAAATGAATAATGATGGATGGAATTTTGTAATTTGGTATCACTGAGGAGAACAAGAGAGGTTTCACTTCACTAAGGAGATGTTGGTTTTCCTCTTTCCCTATGTAGCTGGCCTTTTCTTCTTAATAATGAAATGTAAACAGCTGCCATTAGGCGATAAAAAAAAAAAATAATGCAAAATTCCGTTGCCGGGAATCGAACCCGGGTCTCCTGGGTGAAAGCCAGATATCCTAACCGCTGGACGACAACGGAATTAATTTATCAGTTTCATTGTAAGTTGTAAATAGTGATTAAAACTGTTGATTTTGATTATTTGCATGTTTCCTATCTGTTCAATGATAAATTTTGTATACAAAATTTGATTGAGTAATTTTCATTTAGAATGATGTTTGGACATATTTTTATAGGCAGTAGGAAAAATAAAAGGTAAATTTTTATTTTGGATTACTGAATTTAGCATCAACCTTTATATAATTCACAAATTTTTAATTTCATCAAATTATATCACTAAACTTCTATTATTAATAAATTAGATCACTTATGCTAACTCCGTTAAGTAATTCTAATGGAAAAGCTGACTCAACATGTATATATTTTTTACATTTCATCAAGATAATGCCTGATTAACATTGTAGGTAAAAAAATTTCTATACTGAGTCTGTTTTTTCGTTACAATTACTTAATGAAATTAGCATAAGTGACATGATTTATTAATAATAAAAGTTCAATCATGTAATTTGATTAAATTAAATATTTGTAACTTATACAAAAATTGATACTAAATTTTCATAATGTAAGTTATCAAAAAAGTAGTAGGAAATGAGTGGATATATATAAAGGTAAAAAAAGTGAATTTTTTTTTTTTTTTTTTTGGGTTGGATTTTTGCATCCTTCTTTCGGAAAATTGGAAATGACCTTGTGAAACTCCACCATCTATTTTAAAGAACCCAAAGCAAAGCAGTGACTAAAAATAAGAAAATTTCGGGCCGTAAATTAACCGAGTTTGAATGAATAATTTTTTTTTTTTTTGTGTTTGTGTTTTTTTTTTTTTTTCAATCTGTTCGTGTTCGTTAAAAATTTTAAAATTATATTCAAACTCTGTTCATTTAAAATTAGATGTGTTCGAGTTCGTTCGTTTCAATTAAATGAACTTGTTTGCGAATATTAAACAAACATATTCATGAATATATAATCGAACACGTTCGCGAACAATTAAAAATTTATTCATGAACAATAAACAAACAAATTTAAACAAACAAATAAACAAGTTTATTAGTTTTAGATATAAAATAATAAAACATAAATATTATTAATTATATTATAAATAAATAAATAAAATAAAATACAAATAATAATAATATTATTAATTATATTATAATCGAACAATAAATGACTTTTAAACGAGCTTTAAACGATTTATTAAACGAGTTTTAAGCGATTCATAAACGAGTTTGTTCGTGAATATAAATGAATTGAAAATACTATGTTCGAGTCCAGTTCGTTTAATAAACGAACCTCAAAAGTTGTTTATAATCGTTTATTTAGCTTGATAAACGAACATAAACAAACATAAATCGAACTATTCATAAACTGTTTATCGAACGATCTGTTCATTTACAGTCTTACCCTTTTATCTTATTTTTCACTCAATCAAATCCTCGAAAATAATCATCTCCATTTTCTTAAAAACTTTTCCTCAAATTTAAAATGAGATTTTGAACGTCAGTTGAAGTCCAAATTAAGTTATATCTTGTAAATTATAGATTTAAAGTTGTTTTAACTTATATCTTATGTTTTAAGGAAATTTTCAACTGCTTGACAGAATTGTATTTTAATCTTTTGTTCTTTAAAATTAATATATTCCTAACTATCCGACGATGTAGGAAATTTATTTATTTATTTTTTTGCTTTCAAATGATTTTTTTTATAAAATTAATGACTTGATTATGGGGAATTGTTTTTAAATATTATAATTAAAAAACTATTTTTTAAAATTAAAAAAAATACATGATTAATTAGTATCGATTTATAGGTGTGATAGGGTGCTAACCATGGTGGTCGGTACCGTACCGGTATCGTACCGGCCAGTACGTCCTAGTTTTTAACTAAACCAATACAGGCAACGTCTAACTCCGTTCCGGTTTTGGTAACGGCCCGTACCGTTGTACCGGTCTGAACCGGTCAGTACCTGTCCTTATCGGTTGGTACAAGATTTTCATTTTTTTAATTTTTTTTTTAAAAAAATTCACTTATTTGATTTTTTTTTAAACCAATTACAATATTTTTTGTGTCATGATCATTTTATTTTTTTCATAATTACATTTAAAAATAAATTATGTTCATTAAATTAGGCTATTGAACATAATTAATAATAATTTACTATGTTTTTTAACATTTTAATATTGATTTTACCTATTTGATGTTTAAAAATTTTAGATATTAAATATTTAAAATTTATATTTGCATAAAAACATATATATGCATGTAATGGATGTATATTTGCATGCGTATACAATTTATATTTTATTAAGAAACTTAAAAATAGGTTATACATATAGATATATGAAAAAATATTTAAAAAATACCGGTAAACCCGAAACGATACTCCGAAACACACCGATATCGATACGTACTAGTACCAGAACAAAAATGGTACGCCCACCGGTACGCTACTGACTACCTTGGTGCTAACACCTTCTCTGTATGTAATCGACTCTTGAACTTTTTTGTTACCTGATTTTAATGCAGACTTCAAAATTTAATTTTTAATGAATCTTAATTAATTTTTAAGATTTCTTAAAGAGATGAATTTTTATAAGTGATCAATCACACCTAACCAGGGGCGAAGGGAAGGAGGATCTTAAAATTTTCAAGATATTTTAAATGAGGGTAAATTATGTTTGGTCCCTTCAAACTTTGTTTGGCTCTTCAATTTAGCCCCCCTTAAAAATTTTAAGATTTTTGAAATAATGTAAAATTATATTTGACCCCTCCAAATTTTGTTTGACCTCTCAATTTGGCCCCCCATTTGTAGAATTTATTTGATATAATAAATTTGGTAACAGTTTTAGTTTAAACCTCATTCATTATTATCAACTTAATTCTCTCTATTTACCTTTTCAATCAATCAATTAAATAAATATATTTATATTAATTATTTTATTTAATATTTTCATTCTATGTTTATAAAGGAAAAATAAATAAAAAAAGTTAAACAATTACAGTATCTAATACGAATTGTGCATTTAACTTATTTTGCTTTTTCTAAATATATATAATCTTATGATTTCTTTTTATAATATGAAATAATTTTATGCATATTTTAATTAGATAATAAATTTTTTTGACGTTGAGACTTTATTTCTTATTAAATTTTTTCCATATGCAACATGAATTATAATATTTAAAAATTTTAAAAAAGTATTTCATTATAAGGAATTTATATATTGTTAGCAAATTTAATACTATATATAATATTTTAAATTTAATATTTTATACTAGAATTGTTCATGGATTGGGTCAGTCAGGCTCACATAGCCGACGAATAACCCTATCATTGGATAGGTTTATTTCATACACGGTTTTTATTTTTACTTTAAATAATTATATGTATATTCCGGCTAGACTTGCTCATGGATCGAGCCGGACCACAGCCTAGATTTTTTTCTTCCTTACCCAGGTCGGCTCGTTTCACTATTCAAAAAATAATAATAAATTAAAAAATCATTTTTTATTAATATTTATAATTAAATTTAAATAAAAAATGTTTTTTAATAGTTAAACAGTGATCCGAGTCGGGCCGGTATGGATCATCAAAACTTCTATCCAGGCCCAGCCTAATACGAGCCGGACAGGCTACCCGATCCATGAACAAATCTAATTCCGGTCCCCCTCGTTAATATTTCTGACTTCGCCCCTGCACCTAACCCAAAAAAATTGGTGACAACTCTTTTCTTTTTATGATTTTTCAAAACCCCTCATTATCCTTCCCACATAACTAACTTTTTTTAAATCGTCCAAATATCGAATCGGTCGCGAGATTATTAAGACATAAATTATATAAAAAATTATAAAAAATATATAATATGAAATTAAAATACTATATATATATAATATGAAAGTTATTGACTATTGTATTAGTGGGATTTTCTCTTCTTCTTAATTCGGTTTTTTTATTTGAATACTGATAAAAAAAAATTATTGATCAAATTACCTATATTTCAGAATTATTTATCAAAATGCGCTTTAAAAAAATACCAAAGGAAGTCGCCATATCATATGGCGACTTCCCTTCATGGTTTTAAAAAAAATTTAAAAAACTTAGGTCAGAAGTCGCCATATGATATGGCGACTTCTGACCTTTGTCTTTCAATTTATTATAAATTTAGTTCGGAAGTCGCCATATTATATGGCGACTTCCGAAATATATATATATTTTTTAAATTTTAAAATTATAACCGTTTTAAAACGGTAAAAAAAATAAAAAAAAATAAGGGAAGTCGTCATATGATAAATTTTTTTTTTGTTGAAATGGTATGGAAGTCGCCATTTGAAATGGTGACTTCCATACCATTATATATGTAATATATTATATATATATTAAATATATATATAATATTTTAAATATTAAATAATAAAATTAAAATAAAAATTATATAGTTTATAAGTTTAAAAAATAAAAAATTTATAAATTTTAAATAAAAACTAAAAAAAAACAATTTACAGAAATTGTTAAAAACATTGATGGTTTATCGTAATATCAATCAGATTCTTTCAACTCGTATTCGTAATGAAATGGACCTCCGAGAGAAAGACCAACCCAAGCATTGTGGATTATGCAGGAATGAAGGTCATAGCTAGACCTATCCACGGGGCGGGTAGCCCGTTTGAATCGTATTAGGCCGGGCTTGGGCAAGTGTTTTTTTAATTCGGGCCGACCCGGCCTAGCCCGAATTACTATTTATTAAATAAAAAATACTTTTTATTTAAATTTAATTATAAAATATATAAAAATATATATTTAATATTTTAATATTTTTTAAATAGTGAAACGGGCTTTCGGGTAGGCCCAATCCCGGCCAGAAATGGGCTAGGACAAGGGAAATAAAAAAAATTCGGGACTCGGCCCTACCCGACCCATGGAGACCTCTAGTTATAGCCGTCGAAAATGTCTTTATCAATATTGTATATCGGGGGAGAGTTCGCTTCAATAATAATACTGTTATACATACAGTTATTGTATACATAGCATTAAAAAAATATAAATTATATACATACAGTTAGATCTGGCAATTTGTGTATCCGTGTCGTGTTCGTGTATTTTTTCGTGTCATAATCATGTTTAAGGTTATATAAACTTTGATACGTTAATAATTCGTATTATATAGATATTGAGACGTTCGTGTATTCATGTCGTATTCGTGTTATTTTTTCGTGTCGTGTTTTTAGTTATTTTTTTTGTAGTTTTTGTGTCGTGTAATCGTGTCTAATATTATTAGGTCTACATACAGTTAAAAAAAATATAAATTGCATAAACAAATTTTATATAAAAAATTATTTAATTTTTAAAATTTTTGTAAATTATTTTTTTAACTTTTTTATTTAAAATTTATTAAATTTATATATTTTTAAAATTATAAATTATATAAAATTTATTTTATTATTTAATATTTAAAATATATTATATATATATATATAAATATTTAATATATATATATATAATATGGTATGGTATGGAAGTCGTTGGCGACTTCCATACCATTTCAACAAAAGTTGTTTTTGATATAGTACAAGGAAAGTAGTCATATGATATGACGATTTTTCTTGTATTTTTTTTTTTACCGTTTACAACGGTTATAATTTTAAAATTAAAAAAAATAGTTCGGAAGTCGTCATATCATATGGCGACTTCTCTTCTTAAATTTTTAATTTTTTTTAAAAATACACCATGAGAAATCATCATATCATATGACAATTTCCCTTAGTATTTTTTTTAAGCATCAGCTATTATTAAATCAAAAGATTCATTCCATCCAGGGTATATGTACCGCTTTACTCAAATCTGTCAAAAAAACAATAATCATGATTTTGTTAAATGATGTATTTCTTTTCTAAAAAAAAAAAAAAAAAAAAACAGCAACCGCTTTTCAACTCCATAACAGATAATAACGTCATGAGCTATTTTAATCTTGAGTTGAAATGGCTAACTTACTGTACCAGGTTACATAATTAATTTCTCAACACTACTTTCCCTTACCTTTTCTGTCTTAACTCCCCAAAACTCTCTCTCTCCTTTACGATCATCACTTTTCACGTTGCTAGTTGCTACCTCTATCAAATATTAAACAAACCATAACTTTTATGAGAAATTCCTTCACTTATCAAAAGAGATTTCTCCTTTATTTGAAGTCTTAATCTAATTAATTTAATTATATGTAATCATATTTAAAAAATAATATTTAACAAATCTGAGATTAAAATTCTAACATTTGCAATCTCTCTTCCTCATACTACATATATATATTTTTTTGTTGCAAAAAAACATCCTTTATTTAGAGTCCATGTGTATGAAAATACTTGTCATTTTGCTCCTCGGACATTGGTCTTTTTTCAAAAAGGAGAGAATGATGTAGAAGTAGTTCTTTAATGTTCTATTCCTTTTTTTTGTTCTTTATTTTTTTTTTTTTGTTTTGTTCTTATTTTAAAGTGTTTTCTTTGTAATAAATAGTCACATGACTAGCATGTGACTTTTTAATGAGACTTAAACTTAAGATTATTTCGGCCTTGAAGATTGTGTTAGGTTTAATAATATGCTAATGACCCTAGTATAGATAACCTAAGGGATTTGTATTCAACGTCATTATTATTTTCAGTCGTAATATTATGTTTTCAGATTTGAGAAGTTTCTAAATACTAGAATCCCTATTTTATCGTTCAACTTCAATCTATCCCACTTCTCTTCTCAATTTCTATTATTTGAATCGCTACCTGACATCTTCTACGACACCAAATTGATATCAAAGCTATGGTTGGACGTGGAAGAGGCAGATGTGGTAGAGGTAATCAGGGGCAACAAGAAGAATTGGCTAAGTTGAGGCGCATGATTGAAGATTTGTCACGAGTAGTACTTACTCTACAGCGACAAGAACCAAAAGAAGCTCGTATGGAGAATCCGGAAGGTGACCATGACCCTACAAACATTTCGAAAAGTGGTTTCAATGATAATGAAAATGGAGAAGAAGAAACCCCTTTCGTAATGCAGAACCTGCAAATCAAGGGGCAAAAAGGGGATTGGAGGAGCGGTTGATACGAGCCTTAGATCTAAACGATGGTGGAATCAGAATTGGAGTTGCTGACTTTTTTGGGAAATTGCACGCCGAAGATTATTTAGATTGAAAGGCTAGTTTGGAGAATTATATTTGGAGAATTATTTTGAACGGAAACTAATGATAGAAACTAGAAAGGTGTTGTTTGTGAAACTCAAATTAAAGGGGATTGCACTTCAATGGTGGAAGAGAGTTGATGAGTAGCGAGTGCGACAGGGAAAACGAAAAATCAGCACATGGGAGCACATGGGAGCAAAAACGAGGAAACAATTTCATAATGCAGAACCCGCAAATCAGGGGGTACAAAGGGGATTAGAGGAGCGGTTGATACGAGCCTTAGATCTAAATGGTGATGGAATCAGAATTGGAGTTGCTGACTTTTTTGGAAAATTGCACGCCGAAGATTATTTAGATTGGAAGGCTAGTTTGGAGAATTATTTTGAACGGAAACCAATGACAAAAACTAGAAAGGTGCCGTTTGTGAAACTCAAATTATAGGGGATTGCACTTTAATGGTGGAAGAAAGTTGATGAGCAGCGAGCGCGACAAGGAAAACGAAAAATCAGCACATGGGAGCACATGAAAGCAAAAACGAGAAAACAATTTCTGCCTGTTGATTATGCAATGAAGTTATATGAGAGATTCCTCTTGTTGAAGCAAAATAGTAGGACAGTAGAGGAGTACATGATGCACTCAAATGAGTATATCTTATTTAAAACCTTGCACTAAAAAGATCAGTTGTAAAGTATAGTAGTTAGCAAGGGTCGAGTCCATATGGATTGGTGTTTAATTTATGAGTTGGTTAGTTTATCACTTAAGTTCAAAGACAAGAAAAGAAAAGGGGTTTTGAAATAATAAAAAGTAAAGAAAACATGATAAGTAAAAAAACAAATAAATAAGAGAAAATCAAATATAAGAGAAGTATGGTTAAGGTTTCATTCTCCACCACTAGACATCATTGAAAATCAATTTCAGATCTATCAACATCAATTAGCTATCAAAGTTAACAACCGTAGATAACAACCTTCCGTGTTACCCCAATCCTTCTGTGTTACCCCAATCCTTCCTTAGTTCGTCGTTAAGTAGGACGAATGCCACTACTTAATCTCTAACTATCAAACAACCTAGGATAAACATTTCTAAATTTAATCTAACAGCAGCTTTATGATGAGAAAGATAGGTTGATCTAAGCAACAAAAGCATAAACATGAATTGTTTAACTTAGGTTATTTTCCACTTTGTAATTAGCGAAAACTTTAACATAATCATTAATCACAAATTGCCACTATTGAATAGAAATCAAGATAAGCTACGTAGCAAAACTCCTAAACTAGCATTAGATAATTATCAAGATATATCTAGTTTGCAACCTAAACAAATCAAGACAACATCATGAACAATTCTTATAGAATAACACAAGCAACTTTGATAGAAAACTAATGATAGATAGAATATCAAAATCAATTACACAACATGGCTAGGGCTTTGAAATCACCCTTAACCAAAGAGAAGTTTAGCCTAACATAGGCATAATAAAAAGAATGGAGAAGAAGAAGAATAACGATGATCCCTTGAGTCTCCTCAAAAGATGTCTAGTTTGTGGCTCAAAAGATGGTATTTATAGAGTTTTAAAACCTTGGGAACAAGTCCTTATTGCACAAGTAAGCCTGGATGCAGAAAAATCTCATTTTTGCATTTTTTTCAAGGTTTTTCTCGATTTTTGGGTGCCGTGGTGCCGGAATTGGGCATCGCGATGCCGGGCTCTCTGCCTTCTATTTTTTTGCTGCACCGTCTTGCACTTCTTCGGCGGATTTGGATGACCACTTCTTGTCCGACTTGGGCGTGTAAACTACCGTTGGAAAGGTATTCAAGTCAGCTTCAAAATTTAAGAGGAAGTTTTTTCAAATAAGGACTTTAACATCATGTTTTCCTTGCAATAAGCTCCGGAGGTCAAATCTGCCTTCTTGCTTTGCAACCAGAAATTGATCTTTTTGACTCACAAGTCTTCTTCCATCTTGTGATTATGATTTTGTAAGCTCTTTACCATCATTATTGACATCTTTTGACTCCATTCTCCTTATTTTACCTAAAATTAAAAAAACATAATATAAGTAAAGAAGATAAAGATCTAAGACATAACTAAAACTAAAGGTAGAAAGGCATAAAATGTATATTTTATGAGCTTATCAGTACACTTCGGAGTTTAATAATTTGTCTATAAGAGTTGGTTTAAATGAGACAAATGAACAAATGACCACCCGATATCTTGCTGGTTTGAACCAATCTGTTAGGGATGAAATGAGAGTGATTCGTCTGTTTAACCTTGAAGATAGTCGACAATATGCCTTAATGGCAGAAAAACGAGTGTTACGTTATGGTGCTAGGAGGCCGATGTTTGGAAGAATCGGTGGCACCTCACAAAGCGCTATTGATACTGCTCGGGGATCTCAGAGTGATCAAACAACCCTGAAAAGTGGACGAGGGGGCGCCCATAAAGCACAATAAGTGGAGAGAGTTTAGCTCAGTTTGAAAGAAATGACAAAGGAAAAAAATGTTGTCAGATTTGAACAGCAAAACAATGTTGGATCGGGTTCTCCAAAATTAGGTGACGTATCACAAATTCGTTGTTTCACTTGTGATGAAAGAGGGCATAGTTCTTATAAATGCCTACACAAAAGAATTAATCTTGTTGAAGAGGAAGAAGGAGAGTGTTTGGATGAGGGATTTGGAAGAGAGATTTCATTTCAATTAAGGTTTTCAAAAGTTTAAAAATGAATTTACTTGTTTGGGTAAAAGTAAGGGAGAATTTCAAAATTTATAAAGAATTTCAAGAGGGTATTTGAGCACTTCAATTTCCCTTTTGAAATTTTATCTAAAGAGGTGATTTTTTAAAATTTCTCCAAATCTCTTCTCACTTTATTCCAACATGGCCCATTTATACATAAATTTATTTAACTATGATATATATTTTTTATTTTTATATTAATAATATATATATTTTAAAAATATAATGATACCCACATTACATATTTTTTATACATAAATGTATTTTTTATTTTTAATATCATTATTTCTCTTTTATATTATTTTTTTTTGTTTTATGAAATTTTAATAGCCGAAATTTCCTTTTAAGAAAATTTTATCCAAACATTTTACAATTATAAATGCTAACATTTTAAAATGATATATTTTGAAATATCTTTATTTTAAAATTCTTCAAAATTTTAAATTCTTCATCCAAACTCACGAAAAAGGCAAACTTATTGATGGGCCATTGAGTTTAGGAGTTTCTCAACCACAATACTAGCTCAAAAGTTATCCAATTTTAATTGATTATTGGGTGTTTAAATGATTATAAAAATGAGATGGCCTACCTTTTCCATTTATTATTATTTGCTATTGCTTTTTTTTTTTCTTTCTGTTTGGGTAAATATAACTCAAGGGGCCACAACAATCTCCTTGAATTATTGAGAGCTTGTCTAATCACAACCTCAATCCTTAAATCAAAATAAAAATGGTGTTTGTTAAATTTATATTAGTTTTGGTGAAAAGATGTGGCTGTGATGTTGAAGTTTTGCAAGTTTGTCAATAAAATTAGGGGTAATATGAGAAACATGCAGTGTAATAGGAATTATTGTTAAAACATACCATTGAAAAAAATTATTTTTGAAAAGGAAATAGAAAATTTAAAAATTGATAAAGAGGAAATCGTAATTACCATTTTATCCTTAGTGTTAGGTTAAAAAACAAAGTCAATTTTGGCTTCTTTTCTCTCCCGATTTCTTGCTTCTGTTTTTCTCTGTTTTGGCTTTTGTTTCTGATTGTGTTCTTGAGTTTAGCTTCCACTTGGGTCCCGAATTTTTGCTTCAGTTTTTCTCTCTTTCTGTTCTTCACTCTTTATTTCGTCTCCTTCCTTTCTCCCTTTGCCTCATTTTTTTTCATCTATTTCTTCCTCACTTTCTTTGCATTTTGGGTTTAGGGTGACTGAAACTAAAACCTTAGGCGACTGAAAATCGGAGGATAATCCTTACCCGAGTGAAACCTCCGAAAATCTTCTCATATTCTTGGTCCTGAAGAGCTTTAGGTAAACTCCTTCCTCTTTGGATTTGTCATGGCATAATTTTATTTGATTTTTGAAATGTTTTGTTTAGATTTCATACATTGTTTTTTTATTTCTGCACGTATTTGTTTTCCTTGCAGCTAAATTATGCTCTAATGTAATGGGATTTGGGTAGCATCAATTGAGTTCAAACATGTTCATTGTGTCTATAATATACAACGTATGTTTATTTGGTTTATCAAGTTCTAGAAATCCTGAGTTATTGAAAGTTCTGGAAGTCTGGTAGCGAAATATAAGTTATATTTTGATGTTAGGAATTTGTTTGGTAGCATTATTATTGAATGACTTGTATACTGACATAAATGTGTGGATGTTTTGTTAAAATTGCTTTGTTAAAAGTGCTTTGTGACATAAATGTGTGAATGAGTTGCATACTGACATAAATTCGTTCTTGCTCCCGATTATTCTTTGTGAAATTCTGTTTTTTATGAGCCATTGGCCATTAGTATGATTCTAGACATTATGACATAGAGTCCATAAGTTCCTCCTTTATGTTGGGGGTTCAACTGGGATATTTTCCGACCATTTGCATTGTCAATTCTGTTAAAATAGTTTACCTTTTCATTTCGGACTTTGAACATAATAGCTGCAGTATTGAAAATGTACATATAATACATTGTTAATTGAATGGGATTTAGGATAGAATTGATTAGAGTTTTGAAAATGTACATATAATTCTGCCAAATGTACATATAATCAAAGTATGTAGTCTACGTTATAACCATTTTTTTTTCTGCAACTAAGAGCTTCAAATTTTCTTATTTGTTTAAGTCTCTTTTAAAAAGAAACAACATCCTTTCTTTAGCATTTGCTTTTCTGTTTGTATTGAAGTTTTATGTACATTCTGTCAATTTGTTATGTACATAGAAGTGGACTTTTTTTTTTTGAATAATTTCTTAGTAAAGCTATTATTTTACAGTTGTTTTAAACGATTTCGAGATTAAACGGAGGATTATAGTTAGGGTTTTGGGGTCTGTCTAAGTAATAGTATAAGTAGAATACTTAGATGATTTTATGGTTTGGAAACACATAAGAGCTTAATTGATTGAGATTTAGAAAGAATTTGTCAGTAATATGAAAATGTACATATACTTTTGCGGAATGTACATATGGTTATGCTATATGTACGTACTGTTATAGTTCTATGTACATATAAGTGGGCTTATTTTCTTGCAAGGTTTCTTAGTAAACTTGTGATTTTAGAATAGTTTTAATCGATTCCAACATTATACGGATTAAGGTTAGGGGTTTACGGTATGTCTGTAGTAAGACTTTAGGAACATTTGTACTGAACATGTTGTTAAGACTGTAGGAGCCCATTTGTACTGAACATGTTGTTAGCACAGTTTTATATTTTTTTTCAGTAGAACATGATGTCCGAAGGTCTCATAGCGCAAAGACATCTGTTAATGTGTTTACTTGATTTATATGGAAGATTTATTTGATATAGCTTTCAAAAAACTACACATATTTTATCTTTTGCTACGTGACCATGATGGAGAAACCATATTATGGTCACTGTGTTGCTATTGGGGCATCTGTATCTTTGAGGGAGATGATAAAACTTGGTGCTTTTGCTATAGTATCACCAATTGTAGTTGGTGTATCAATTACTCTTTGCTCATTATTATTTACTTTTATAATGAACCGTATAATAGGTTAAGAGTAATTTGGAAACTTGAAAATAAGGATATTATGGTGTTACGCAAACATGATTAGTTTTAAATTTGTAGCGGACTGGTGGTTTGTGTTTTATAACTAGTTTGCTAGATTATATCCCTGTAATGGAAGATATATTTATTGTTATTTTGAAGATGATATAGGAAGCTTTATATTTTCAATTTCTTTGTGTTCTACAAATGCGTAGCAAAGTTCTCCAACCTGCTTCACTTGTAGTTTGGTCTTATAAAATACTTTGTGTTAGTCTTCATTGTCTCGCTATCTTTATTTTATATTTACGATTAAATATCTTTCTTCTATGAACTATAATGCCAAAAAAAAATATAAATATATTTTTTATATGATTAGTTGAGTTTTAAATGAAGCAAAAATCTAGAATCTTGATGATAGAATAGAAGCAAGTTATGATAATGCCATATGAATTAAGCATTTATGAATTAAATAGTACCATTAATTGACAGGCATAAATATAAATTTGTGCTTATGGTGGGCTATACTCTCAAATATGCCTTTCAGCTTTGGAGAAACACTCCTAAGACACTTATTAGTCCCACTCCCACCCTGGTGGGCTGCACTGCAGTGCAATGCAATGCAACCAAACCAATCCTTTGGACAAACAGTCCTCACAAATTGGTTGTAGTAGCAGTAGATTGATTAGGTTGATTACCCACCATATTAACTGTTGAATGTTATTTGTTGTATTCAGCATTAGATGTAGGCTTCTGAGAGCCATTATTTTGTTGTAATAAACTATTGCAATGCATATTTCCCTGTGAAATTCCGAAAACAAGATTGTTGAGTGTGAAAAGTGAGAAGCTGCAATTTTCAATTTGCACATGCATACACAATTCAGGTTTTATTTCTTTTTGGGTCAAAATAAAAGGGAGGGATAGACGTTTGCTTACGATTTCTTTGCAATTTCACCTACATTTGTTTATTATTTCTAGCAGAATGTTCACTTTTTAGCTATATATTTTTCGGTTATCAGCTTTATTTGTGACACATACAAATTTGGGAGAAGAACAAATGGAACGACGTCATAGTTCACGGCATTTAGCAAGAAAAAATAAAAGTCTTGAGGTAAATTATTTTTCTTTCATTCGACAATTTCTTAATGATAATATAAATTATTGGTAGATTGAACGTAATCTATTCATTACGAAATTGCAGTGTGATGTTCAATTGCGCACAAGATGCAGCCCTAGTAAATTGGTTAGGGTTATGAACGAAGTTGTTAGGGGTGATGTTATGAAGGAAAATGTCGTGCGAGAGATAGGTTTTGGTGGGTTTCTAAGTTTGAGATGTACAATTTTGCGTCACCATCTATGTGAGTGGCTTATTAAACAATGTGAGCCATTAAATTGTGTTTTAAGATGGTGTAACCATATCTTAGCTATTAAAGATACAGATGTAGGTTTAGTGTTTGGCGTTCCATGTACAGGAGAAGAGGTTAGAGTAGATGTTGTAAATGAAAATGATGAGATAAAGGGTTGGTGTGATAGATTTTTAAGGGTTTGTTCATTGAAAGAAGTAGAGATCTTGTTACATAATGTAACAGATATAGATGATTGGAAAAGGTTGTTCGTCTTGTTTGTTATCGGTACTGTCATGGCGCCTTCTAGTAGGCCTGAAGTAAATAGAAAGTTGGTTAGCACGATTTATAATTCATCCCAAATTCGTTCCTACAATTGGGGTGGGTTTACACTTAAGCAGTTGATGAATGGCATTAGAAGGTACAACGGCAGGCAAGATACAACATATATTATAGGCTCCTTACTCTTCCTTCAGGTAAATATGTATTATATTGTTTGATTCTATTTTCAATGTCTTTTACTAATAAGTAAAAAAAAAACATTATATTTATTATCCTATTGTTAATATAGAACATTTTGGATAGATGTTTTATTTGGATAGAGTTATCCCATCCGAACGTTTTGTTGTTCGTGCAATGCCCCGATTAATGGGATGGGATGATGCGTCCGTGAAGAAGTGCCTACAAGTTGAAGAAGAGCTAGGGGGGTATGGGTTAGGGGAGGTAAGTAATGTTTGATTCATGCTTGTATTTATTTATATCAGTACTCTTTGCGCATTCTAATTTATAAATAAAATATTAGTTCGTATTAAAAAATGTTATTGAAATCTAGTTGTGTATGTAGGTTTTAAGTGACATTGATCCCCCTATGGATGAGTGTTTTGGAGAAGTTTCAACAATGCAGCTTGATCCAGAGGCAATGGTATGTTGACATTTTGTCATTGAAATTCATCTAACACTGTAATACCTTTCATAGCCTTTAAAATTGTTGCAACAGTGTCCATAAATATTTAAAATTTATAATTATGTGTTTAGGCTTTATTTGAAAGGATCAAAGGCCGTACGGAGAGGATGATTAAGTGGAATCAAGAAATGGTCCAGCTTCATAAAGACAATGTTCTTGATTTCATGGCATTGGCGAAGTTGTCTGCAGCACATGTCAATGCTCAAATGGGAGATCAGTTCGATGATTTCAATACAAGGATGGAGAAGGTGAACAATGAAGCTTCTCCATCATCTATGTTTAGGCCATTTGCAAAAGGGTCAACTTCACAGACAACTGCACCTCTATCAAATTTTCAAGTGGAAGAATGTAATGTTCCTTCCAATCTTGAATTTGAAGATGGGGTGGAATTTGTAGAGGAAATTCGTGGAAATCGAAACAGGGAAATACATGATTTCCCTGTTATTAGGAGATCTCCACGAATTCCTAGAAAAATTAGGACTTCTATTAATCTTCAATCACCATTCTACGTTAATTGGCCAATTGCGACATTGAAGAAAGTAGAAAAAGCTGTTGTTAATTATGCTTGGGATGAAAATGCTAATCATGAGTAAGTTACACAATCCAATTGACTCTCAACTTCTTACATAACATTATTGTGACGACAATGCGATATTTGAACAATGTTTGTTAATGATGTAGGGAAATCTTGTCCGCAATGCATGGTTGGTTATTAACGAGGTCGTACATACTCTCTTTAGCCGGTTCGAATTGGGTGAATAACATGGTATAATGAAGTTTGTTAATTACACATTTGCATAAACGCTTTTATCGTAAGGTATCGTAATTAATATTTCATTGGAGTATGGCAGGTTGTAGAGATGTATGTTCGTGTAATTAATGCGACCAAAATCTATATGGGTAGGAAATCGATTGGAACTCGTGTTGTTTTGAGTTCACAATTTGCGGTATTAATTTTGATCCCTTCTAATTACATATCTATAAAAAAGTGTAATTCTTATTGTATGTTGATTAAGATTATAAGTATATAGTATAGGTTATTAATGAAATTTCGTTTCAATGTAGTGTAACATCGTTAATTACAAATTTGGGAGAAAGACAGCTGATGAAGTGGCCAATGATTTTGCTAATTATCTTGCAAATGAACCGTATAATGCTGATATTATGCAAGCTCAACTGGTATGCGTACATATATGCTTATTTTTATGGATATTCACATTAGTATAAGATGTATATATATATATATATATTTGAAGTTGTTATTTCTGATTTGTCATTAATTAATAATCAATTCATTGGTTTAGATTTGCTTACCCTTATGTGCAAATAATCACTGGGTTACATATTGCGTGAATACGGTGTCTGGTGAGATTGAAATCATCGACTCAAGAAGGTCGTCGTTTGGGCGTCTGCATGTTGGTTTCCCGAAACGTTTGGTAATCTTTAACTCATATTCTCAACTACCTTGTTCGAAGTGGAATATTTGAGTGACATGCTTCAAATTGTGTTTTCAGGTAAAAGTTTTTTCAGCATTATTTCGTGCTTGGAATCATCCTGCTGCAGATGCAATGAAAGAGTTGAAGGAAAAACGTGTACAATTTGATTGGCAATCAGATGACGAGTAATCTCTTACTTTTAATTCATTTAAGAGTTATACATGTTTCTTTAGTTATCACTACTATTGATGCAATATATTTTGTCATTTGTCTTACAGTTCATCTGATTGCGGGGTATTTTTAATTAAGCACTTACAATCCTGGTTTGGCCGAATCAATCCACCGCTTAATCGGGTGAATGTCATATAAATCACTTCTTTTTCCTTTAAGACTAATGCAAAGAATTTTAATGAGTGTACATAATTTTTTTTAGGATGATGCGAAGAAGTACCGTCTGCAGCTCGCCGCCCAGTTGATTTTGGATACAAGAAATACAGAAAAAGAGCAAGTTCTCAGCAAGTCCAGGCTTTGTGGATTCTAAACATGGATTCAGTGTTTTCTGCACTTTCATGATTGTTTATGTTGTTTTAACCTTTTAGGCTTCATGCTGCACAAGTTCATTTAGGAATGCAGGAATGTACATATGGGATTTTAGAGCTGTACATCTAAGTGATTTGGTTCGGGAATAGTAGGATTGATGTAAAGGCTGTATATCAGGTTGTAGAATGAAAAGTTGGAAGATATTTAAGTGAAATGCACCACAATTAAGTAATTTTTGTGAAATATAACTACTTAGTTTATTTTCTTTTAGCTTTTTTTTTAAAAGTTTGATTCAGTTTTTTACTTTCATAGTGTTTCACAGCTCGTTGGTTTTGTTGCTCTGCCATCGGCAACCATAATTTGAAATTCTAGAACAATAGTAGGATTGCTTAGACTCCCTTCATGTTAGCCAAAGTTTGATAACATGAATTGAAGGAACATGTGCAGAAGGCAGTGCTTTATACGATATATGCTTATAATTTGAAATTGAGGTAACGGATTGGCTGCTGGTGGTGGCAAGAGGAACAGAAGACAGGAACATGTTATTGTTTTCTCTTATACGTCATCCATTTTCACTCCCGTAATGCTTCAACAAATTTTTCCCATGACCTGACTGCATTCATTTCAGGCTGAAATGCATTTTCTCCAATATAATCTTGGTTATGCAAAATTGTTGTCTAACTGAATACAAAAATAAAATTGAGAAGTTGACATGGGTTGAATATAGCGTAATAAACCAGAGGGAAAACAATTGGAGAGAAAAATACATAATAAAACCATAAACTAATAAAACCATAACTAATAAATACCCCAAAAAATTACATAATAAAACCATAACTAATAAATACCCCCAAACCTAAATCAAGTTCATTGTTAGCACCTAATCAGTTCTAATCTTCCTCATCTTCTTCCTCTTTTTCTTCCGCTTCTTGGGGAGCCAAAGGTGTTGGTGGTGGTGGCATAGTGGGATATTGGGTCGTGTCAGCACCCATATGACGAGCACAAATATGGATAAGTTGTTCAACAGTTTTGAAGCATTCAGTTTGATGGGCATGATATGCAAGGTGATGCGCATTCTGAAGTTCAAGTCTGGTTGTGGGGTTGAGGATGAACTCGCACCAGGTCCGGGTGGGGGACGATCAATTTCTCGGGTCAAACGATACATAATGGTATCATCAATGGGACCCTTAGGATGTAACAACTCTTCACCATTATCCCATTAGACACCAGCCTGGTCACACAGCCGAGTGATTAAGGAGGGGAACCATAGGCCCTCCCGTGTTGTTCTGACACTATGCATTACGGCCCTGTAGATAAGCTCGCCAATGTCAATCGATTTGCCTGTAGTAATAGCATAAAGAAGAATTGCTCTATCTTTGGTGACATCGCTAACATGCTTACATGGAAGTATTTTGGCCGCTAGAAAATGCATCCACACCTTAATCTCTTTATCCAGTGTGTTGGCCTTGAACGAAACAAGCTCCCCTTTCGATATTTTCCAAGTAGTCCCCTGTGGGCATAAATGTGTTGTGACTACAGTCATTTCAATGTGGCCTTTCAAATACCGACTAAAGTCATCATCCACAATATTCGGTGTCTGGTAATATTGATTAATTGTCTGCGGATCAAACGGTACTTGACATCCTCGGACGAAAATCGTATCACCACTTGCTTCGGCTGCATTAGCATAAAATTCTCTAACCACCGGTAGCACTGCGGATTGAGGTGGAGCACAAAATTTCTGCCAATTACGCGAATTAATTACCTGTTGATACTCACGATGACGCGGATCAAGATTCAACCCCCTATCTGGAATAGGGCTTTTTTGGAGGAGAGATTGCGTATGTCGTAATACTGCCGCTTCGGACACGAACTTAGTAATATCAAAAGTTCTATTACTACCGCTACGCTACCCTTGAGTTTCTTCTTCAATCCCATGACAGTAGTTCTAAGTTGGTTAATATCTACCAAATTCAACAATTTTCTTCAACCAACCAAACACCTCTAAAGCAATAGTTAAATTCTTCTACAATTTCCCACCTAAATTATTCACTCTACCTATTTATAAATCGAGACCAATCATCACGAAATAATCAAACACAATGTCATCACTAGCAAAATTTTCAATCTTGACTATAATTCAACAAAACCCAGTCCAAAAATTGCCATGATTTTCAAATAAATCAATCAACAATAACCATCACTTTTGCATTTCAACCCACAACAACCAACAAATATAAAGAAACTTGAAGAAACAATATAAACTTACTTGAATTTAAAACTTTGATGAAATTATCGTTTGCTTCAAGTTTGATGAAATTGAGAGAAAGATGTATGGAGAAGAAGTTTGTTGGGAAAGATGAGAGCTGTGAGAATGACATAAATGGGTTTTCTATAAGAATGGATAATTATGTTGGGAAAAATGTTGGGAGAGAAGAGATTCTGAAGAGAGACAAAAAATTGTGAAAAACATAAGGGTGAAGCTATTTTGGGGTTTTTAAAGCAGTTGATGGTGTTAGGGTTTGAAATATTTAAAAAAACCGTTTATTACTCATGGCGCCATGGCTCAAGGCCGCGGCTTACAGCTACTGCCTTATTCACGCTTGCTTGGGCCACGGCTTGGGGCCGTGGCTCCGTCTTTCTATCCGTTTTCTGATTCGTTTAGGTTTGCAAATATGTTGTACGGAGCAGCGACGTAAGGCCGCGACGCGAATTATCTGTCCTATTAGAAGGCTATATGGTGCCACGGCTCAGGGCCAAATTTCTGTAATTATTTCGGATTTTTGCGCCACGGCCCAGGGCCGCGGCGTCGTTTTTCTGTTTGGTTCAGAGGTTAAACTGTAAGAGTGAGCCGCGGCCCTAAGCCGCGGCATCGTTTTTCTGTCTGGTTCAGAGGTTAAACCCTAAGAGTGAGCCTCGGCCCTAAGCCGCGGCGTCATTTTTCTGTCTGGTTCAGAGGTTAAACCGTAAGAGTGAGCCGCGGCCCTAAGCCGCATCGTCGTTTTTCTGTCTGGTTCAGAGGTTAAACCCTAAGAGTGAGCCGCGGCCCTAAGCCGCGGCGTCTAATATATGTCTGCTGTTTTTTGAAGGCATTATATTCCTTTCATTTGCTTGACGCCACGGCGTAGAGCCGCGGCTCGAACATTCTGTCTTCAAAATTTTGTATTCCTGCCCAGTTCGATTATTTTTGTTCATCCGAGCGCGGCCTTAGGCCGTGGCTCCAATTTTTTTTTAAACTGAAAAAACTATATAAATGTATATGAAATTACTAAAATCAAGTTCAAATGAAATATAAGTTTCAATGTACATATAAGTTTCTACTAATGTACATAAGAAAAAAAAAGTACATATTATTTTGCCTTAATGTACATATAGGTATGCAGGAATGTACATATTGTCTTGTGGCCATGTACATATAAGTTATATTGTGAATTAAATTTTTTGTTACTAAAATTGATGTTGTGTATGTCTTTTAACTACATCCCATTTTAAGACCCCGTTGATTTAGGGTTGAATTCAGGAGAAACTAAAAAAGTACATATTGTTTTGCCTAGATGTACATATACGTATGCAGGAATGTACATATTTTCTTCTGCCCATGTACATATAACATCAATTTTGTAAATGACTTTTTTTTGTATACTTAAATTGATGTTGTATATGTCGTTTAAACTGAATTATGGTTAAATTTAGGAGAAACTACAAATGTACATATTCGTTTTCGTAGTTGTAAATATAAGCAAGAATGTACATATTGTCTTCTGGCCAAGTCCGTAGCACTACACAATAACAAATCCAACTAATATCATCAACTTCGAACGAAGATAGTTGATACTTTCTTTCATTCATTCCAAAAATAGGATGTTCTACACAACAGAGGAAATTAGAAAGTACAATGGTCCTATTAACATCAAGAATTTCATACAACCAACGTGCAAAAAGGAAGTTACATACACCATAAATAAGAAGAGAAGACTAGACTAAACAATAGTCCCACCTAAACCCAAAAGCTTCTGAAGCTTGTGAACCTAAATGCAACAGATCGATTAAACAAAAAAAGGTCTATACATTGCTGTACAAAATGTAAGGCATGCCTATACATTAAACAAAAAAAGGTCTAGACATCTGTAGACACCTAATTTTGTCCGGACCACTAAACAGGTATGTTTTCTTCCCATATTGATGTTTCCGAGTATAAAAAGACTGTTTTCATCCTGCAGGTGGTACTCCGAGACTTAGTTTAAGAGGGCGAGCACAAAAAGACAAACTTGAAAAAAGTCAACCCCGAAAAAGTCAACCCCAAAAAGTCAACTACTGAAAAAGTCAACCCACTTTCAAAATCAAGATTTTAAGTTCAATTGAAAAATGGCGAAAGAATTTTGATAATCCGAGGTCTACATTGAAAGATATGGAGTTCGAAAGTTGGGATTTGGAGATTCAGTAGAAAAGAAACCCTAATCCAAGAAATTTGGGGAAAAGTGCTTAAACGATCAAACTGGTCGAAATTGAAGGTTCCAAATGAAAGATAAGCACTGACTACGGGTAATGGAGAAGTCACTTGCAAGAAAAACCGAAAGAAAAGTCAATCCGGGAGAAAACCGAGAATTAGGGTTTCTAGTGGATTTCGGTGAAATCGGGAAGAATCACAGAAATGGCCCGACTTGGTAAGACCAAAGCCCCCAATGGATGAAGAATGGTTAAAAAGGATGGCCCAAGGCTCAGATTGAAGAAAATCTGAAATTCGGATTTGTTTTGAGCAAAACCGGGTTTCGGAGGTAAAAGGGTAAAATTGGAAAAATTTGGGAAAAATAGCAAATGGACTCCGAAAATTATGGAAAATTTGTCAATCTCATTCTTAAATCATTTGAAGGAGATTGGCAAAAGAAAATCTTGATTCCGAGTTCGTTTGCAAAATGGCCAAATCCCGGGCTTCTAATGTAGTAATTCAAAAAGATAAATCCCGAAAAAATAGCAAATGGACTCCAAAAATTCTGAAATTTGGCAAATCTCATTTTTAAATTATTTGGAAGATATTGGCGAAAGAAAATCTTGATTCCGAGTTCGTTTGCAAAATGGCCAAATCCCGGGCCTCCTATGCAGTAATTCAAGCCGATAAATCCCGAAAAAATAACAAATGAGCTCCAAAAATTATGAAAACTTCCAGATCACAATTTTTAATTATTTTGAAGAGATTGGTGAAGAAAAATCTTGATTTGGAGCTCGTTTAAAAAATGGTAAAAAGTAGGGGCATAAAAGGACATTTTGGGAAGAAAAAATCCAAATAAATAGCAAACGGACTCGGATAATTTTTAAAACTTCCAGAACTCAATATTTTATTATTTTGGAAGTATTAAAAAAAGAAAAATTGAATTTGGAGTCCGTTTGATATTTACTTGCATCCGGGGGGCAAAATGGTCATTTCACCCAAGCAACCGAAAAGGGATTTTTTGGGCCTTTCAAAAATCAGAGCTGGGATGGAAAAGAGAAGTGCTGGCCTGCCCAAGCCCAAAGGAAGGAGGAAGCTTGATTTTTTTTGTTTTCAATCAAGTGGTTAAAAATCAAGAGTTAGTTAACCATTCTCTTTGATCAAGCCATGGTGATTAAACCACATAGGTTAAGAAAGATGTCAACATTATTTTTGCATAGCTGTAATTTGAGAGGGCTGAGATGCTAATCCAAAGGTGGTAATTTCATGACTTTTCATCTTGAATTATTGGCCATTTGATGGAAAATAGGTTACACAAAAATGACAACATCTTTGAGGCTATATAAGCATCATTTAGGCCAACCCTAGAGGGGGGAGGCAGATTTTGTTTTTTCTTTTCCATTTTGGCTGATTTCTCTTAGTTTTTCTTAGTTTTTATCTTTTTGGTTGAGAGCAAAAAAAAAGAAAAGTTTAGAGAAAAAGGAAAGTTTGAAGAGAAAAGCTTGAAATATTAGCTTCTTGAGGTTGCTCTTGAGCACCAACTCTTGCACTTTCATTTTCTATTCTTATTTTTTGCTATTTTAATCTCTACTTGGTGAGTTTTCATTTTAAAATAATGTTTCTTGTTCTTCCTTCATTTCTTTTCTTAAGTATATTTTTCTTACATTTTGTTTTTACAATAAACTCACCATGGCCAAATGGCCTACATTATTTATTTTAAGTTGTTGTTTTTGATTCATTTTACCATGTTGTTTATGCTATTTTCTTTATTTTTGATGTTTTAAATATTATGTTATTTCATGTTCTTAAGTTATATTTAATTTGGTTGCTTTGTTTGTTGCCATTTATGTCTTAGATATCATGTTTTTGCATTTTTAATTTTCTGTTTTCATGTTGTTTAAATTTGAGCATGTTTTAGAGTTAGCATATTAAGTGTTTGTGAAAATGCTTGTGTGATTCTTTGCATGATTCTTGTTTTATATCTTAGTGAGCATGTTTTAGATTTGGTATATTAGGTGTTTGTGAAAATGCTTGTGTGATTTTTGTGTTATAACTTAGTTTTTCATGCTAGCATACCAAGTGTTTGTGAAAATGCCATGCTTGTTGGAGCTTGGGGCCATTTGGCTACTCCATGTGTTTTGCATTGTGTGTTGTATTTTTGTCATGCTAGTTGTTAGGTTTTTGCATTTGCATGATATTTGGTTGGATTTTTGAATTAAGCATGCCTTGTGTTTGTGAAAATGCCATGCATGTCTTAGGTCTAGGTTACATTAAATGTCATGCAAGTTCATGTTAGGTCTAGGCCATATTATTTGTGTCATGCATTTTCCTTACATTTAGGTTTAGATCCATGCATTTCATGCATTATGTTTGCTGCATTGTTTCATGCATTTCATGACCATGCCACTTGAATAATGACTTGAGCCAATTAATGGTTCAAGGTCATGCTCTCTTGAGCACACTTGTGGAAAATTAAGTTTGTCAAATTGATTATTCTACCTTTGTGATTTTTTTTACTTAGCCAATTTTTATTTAACTTTCAAAAAGTCCTAGATACTGTCTTCAAGTCATTCTATGAGTTTCAAATATTTTTATTTTGGTTTTTAAATGATTTTATCAAAGACAAAAAAAATATGTTGGCAAAGCAGTTTTTTTTCCACCCAAAACTCGTACATCTCCGATTTTTCTGGGAATTCATCTTTGATCAGAAAATTAAGTCGATTTTTTCCCGTGTATTTTTACATGTCCTGAGTCTCCAATAATTTTTTCAGAATTTTTGGAATTTTTAAAAATAGGGTAAAAAATCGTGGATTAAAACTGGACAGTGGAGTCAGAATTGATTTTAAAGAAAAACAAAGCAGTTTTTTTTCTCCCCCAAAAACTCGTACATCTCTGGTTTTTCTGGGAATTCATCTTTGATCAGAAAATTAAGTCGATTTTTTTCCGTGTATTTTTACATGTCTTAAGTCTCCAATAATTTTTTCAGAACTTTTGGAATTTTTATAAATAGGGTAAAAAATCGTGGATTGAAACTGGACAGTGGAGTCAGAATTGAATTTAAAGAAAAACAAATTTTCTGTTTTGGTTAATTTACTTAGAGTGGGCTGATTATGAGGGTTAGCTACTGACTTAGGGTAATTTCTAAGCCTTTTTAAACTCTAAAAATGGTTTTTCAAGTCCCGGGTTAAGGGTAGCCAAGTCCGGATTTTTTTAAACTTAGGAAATTAGAGTCATTTTAAAAATTTTAGCCCAGTTTTTATTTTTAATTCAAGCTTTTCAAAATTGTTTTCAAACAATCACAAAGTATTTTGGTTTTAGAATATTTAATTTGACATATTTTCCTAAGGTAACCGGATATCTTTTTAGATATACGGATTTCCTTAATTAAAGGAAAAAATACATCTCATGCATTGCATTTTTATATTCATGCATTTTATATAATATGTGATTCTTGCCATAATAATTTCTATGTGTCATGACATTTAGGTTGCATTATATTATTTAGATTTTGCTATGTCATTTTATTTATGTCATGCCTATACATATTCATTTCTTTTAAATGTTTTCAAAAAAGATAATGGTTTTCAATAAAAAATATAAAGATATTCCCGAGTTAAAATAATTCATGAGTTCTCTACCGGGTTTGCTGGAGGGAATATCACCAATTATCATTAATAAAGGAATATCTTTCTTTCAAAAAAGAGAATGATTCGGAAAGTTTTCCAAAACTAATAAAAATTTCTATATTTTGCCAAGTTTGTTGGGGAATATAGGAAAATTTTGAATTTATGAATTCCGGATCATTTTCAATAAAAAAAATGAAATTATTTTTCTTTAAATTGGGAATTAACTTGAAATACTAAATTTAAAACCAACTTTTACCAAGACTTGAGACAACACACGATTAATAAGGTACCGATTTATACGGGCGTTGTGGGGGTGCTAATCCTTCCCCACACGTAACCGATTCCCGAACCCGCTTCTTTGATTTCTCTGGTTTAAAACGCAGACTTGAAATTGGTTTTTAAAATGTTTTAATTAATTTTTAAAATATTTTATAAAACCGGTTTTAATAGGTGGCCGATCACACCTAGCTAAAAAAGATTGGTGGCGACTCCATGTCTTTTTTAAGGTCATTTTCAAAACCTTCATTTTTCTAGAGGAATTAAGTCGACTTTTCCTCGGTTTTTTTAATGTCACGCCTAACGAATAATAAAGTCTTGCGATGAGACTCGTCGTTATTTTTTTAGGTTGCAACAGCTTGGCGACTCCGCTGGGGACATATTAGAGAGTCAGGCCTAGAATTAGTCGTGTATTATCAAAGTCTCGGTTTTTGTTGGTTTAATTGGTATTTGATTTTAATTCCCACATTTTTTTAATAAGGAGAATTTTGAAAATAATAAATTGTTTTTAAATATGTTCATACTCATGTGCATGCATTTTATTTTTGTTCTCTAGTTATTTAAGGTTGTATATTATAATTGCTTGTTGGTTAATGCGTTACACTATTCTTGAATGTTTTAATTGCTAGGGCATTTAGAATAAGGTTTGTAGAATAGGTGGTGAAAGGTTTATTATTCCTCCACACACATTACACGTGCATTTGCATAACATGAATCCTATACCCGGGTTCCGTCCTTTTAAGTGGGAGTAAAGTAACTACGCCTTCGTGATTGATCCTCCGTATGGGCTAGTGAAACACTTTCGGAGTATAAAGTACATAATGCCTTCGTGATGATCCTCCGCATGGGCATAGGAAAATATACTCTAACGAATTGAACCCGCTTTTATCGGGGTGCCTTACTAGCCTTCACCGGCGACAGTGAGGAACAATTCGGAGCCTTAGAACCGATTCACCCTCATATAGTGAACCTAGGCGAAGCCATGCCGGATTTCCGTTAGATATACCGAAAATAGGAACACATAGAGGGACAGTTCTAAACCTTTTGTTACCTATTTTACACTCCGAATAAGTGTGGTAGATCGGGCAACGATGTACGTACATCGCCCGTAAAAAATGTGATACTCCGCCTCGAAGGCATCGTGATGCCTAAATAAGCAGATATTGTTGGGGCAGATGTTCATTAGCTGTTTTTAAAAAAAAAATCTTTTTTCAAGCATTTTGCATGTTGCACATTTCTTGCATGTGTGAATAGAGCATGTACATTTTTGGTTGTGTTATTGATCTCATTCTTTGTAATAAACAGTTGGTAATTTCATTTGATGATTTCATAAAACCGGTAGTGTCACATGAACATTTGCATATGGTACCATAGTGGGATCCACCCTGAAATTCTTTTGAAAATAATGTGATTGGTTTTTCATAAATAAAAAAAAAAACACAAAAAAAAGCATGTAAAAAAAAAATCATAAATTTGGAGGCAATCTTGCATAATGAGATTTTTGTATAATCAAGATTTAGGTCCCATCAATTTCGTGTAATCATTGATTTCTTTGTATATACCTTTGTGTTAATTCATTTATTTTTGCATGTATCATTTTGACATCATGTTATAGTCATAGCATACATGGTCATTCATTGTTAGGACACGTTTATGACATGCATAGTCATTATCTGTATATACCTGGCATTAGATTGCATCCATAGCATACATAGTTATCATAATTTCTCTGTATATGTTCATGCATTAATCATCAATTTATTCATGCACATAGGAATAGAGCATGTACATTCATAATCTTAATCTCATGACATTTTCATTTGCATGAAAGGGGTTCGAGATATGAGGAATGAATCGGAGGAACGATTGGGTGCTTTGGAACGCAATCAAGATGAATATGGACATGAAATCCGAGAGGTGAAGGAACAACTTGCCAAATTGCTGAAAATGGTTGAGGATATGGTTAACAGTAAAGGTGAACTTTCTCAGGGCTTCGCATCATCTTCGGATCAACCAAAACCATTAGGTCCAGAACATACAATCCTTGCTGGATCCTGCACTTGTCAATGCCACAAAGGTTGCAATCCTGATGAAATTGTGGACAAAATCATGAAAATAATTAAACCTGAAAGCCTGATACCAAAGACAGAAACCTCGAATCCAGTACCATACCTGCAAACTGTTCTAGGTCCAAACCAGTATCCCCACCCTACTATGGTCCAATCGTCCATTGGGACGACCACTACGGGATTCCTGAATCCCACTCCATCGTTACCAACTACCAGTTCATACTATTTCCCTCATCAATCACCTTATCCAGTACCTGGGATAGGAACCTCGAGCTATGTACAACCTCCAATGGCCCCGTGTCCAAATCCATACCCTTACCATGCTGTTCCGCCACATCCCCATGTAAACACTCCGGTTCGAACCTTAGTGCTACCACCAAGTGCCCCAACTCCTAGGCCATGTGTGACTAAGAAACGATCCCAGAATAAGACCCAAATGCATTTTGATCCCATTCCAATCAGCTACCAAGAGCTCCTCCCTATACTGATCCAAAATCACATGGTTGCCTGTGTCCCATTGAAACCCCTGTTACCACCATAACCAATGTGGTATAATCCAAATGAAAGATGTGATTATCACTGTGGAATTGTTGGCCATAGCATCGAAGATTGTATAGCAGTCAAAAGGAAAGTGCAAGCTCTCATAGATGCCAAGTGGTTGGATCCAACGACACTGATTGATAAAGGACTGGGAAAACGCCATTAGGATTGGGAGATTTACAGCATTGAGGTGGAAAGACTTCGGTCTTATATGATGTAATAGGATTTCACTTTTTCAGTAGCCGGCTCTTATAGCCTTAGGATGCTAGGAAGAATAAAGTGCTTGTAAAGACAGTTTTAACTACTGCTCAAATTTTGTAAAACATGGTTTATACCATTGTGAACATTGATATGGGAATGAATTGAGTATGCTTCAAATTTATAAGATGTTGATGATTAAGTTCCTCCGATTCTTATTTCCTCCGTGATATCTTCCCCTTTGCATTTTGCATCCCATCAATTATTTGTCAGGTTGCATTCATAACAAACATAGTCAGCATAATTTCTTTGTATATGTTCATGCATTAATTTGCTTATTACATACATCATGTTAGCATTAGGTCGCATTCATGACACACATGGTTAGCATGATTTTCTTTGTATATACTCTATATCAATCATTCATTGTTTGCATGTATCATAATTGACACCGTGTTGCATTCATAGGATATATGATCATTCATTGGGAAACATGCTAAAATGCACATGATCAGTCATTGCATATATCCATGTGTTGATTTGTTTATTCTTTGTTTGCAACATGTTGGCATTGTGATTGCATTTATCACATATATGGTCAGCATGTTTCCATTGTACATATCCATACATCATATTGTTTAGGCTTCACATGCATCAAATTGCATTCATGGCTCATTCATCATGACATACATTTGGGGGAAATAAAATAGAAGTTGGCTTGGCTTTAGGAGTCTTTGAAAGAATTTCCATTTCAAATCAGAAGAAGTACTGAGTACACTTTTAATATAGGCTGGTGCTATGGAGGATGAACAAGTTGCCCGAATAGAAAAAATGGAAAGGGAACAGAGAGAATTGCGAGAACAGCTAGCAAAATCTCAAGCAGAATCTAAGGATCAGATGACTAAACTGATGGAGCTAATGTCTGCTGTAATCAAGGGAAAAGGATACACCGAAAACTTTGTCGCCGGAGAAGGGTTAGAGGTACAAAAGGGCCAAGATGAGGTCGCAATAAGTGATGCCCAGAACACTGTTAACCCCGTCAATGTCCTAAACTCAGATGATCCAGCTGAACAGGCAAAGTTGAAAAGGGTTGCAGTAAATGAGGTTGAGTTGGCAGATTCTCAAGGGAAATATCAGTTGTTAGATGAAAGGCTCCGGGCAATAGAAAGAACAGATGTATTCGGGAGTGTGGAGGCGAAAGAACGATGCTTGGTCCTCGATTTAGTCATTCCTTTTAAGTTCAAGATCCCTGACTTTGTGAAATATGACGGGACGACCGATCCATCAGCCCAAATCACTATGTTCTGCCGAAAGATGACAAGTCAGATAGATAATGATAAGCTTTTAATTCACTGCTTTCAGGATAGCCTCAGCGGGTCCGCAATTAGGTGGTATAGTCAGTTGAGCAAGGATCAGATTCGCTCTTGGAATGATTTGGCTGGGGCTTTTCTAAACCAGTACAAGCATATGACCGATAGGACACTTGATCGTCTCACTTTGCAAAATATGGAGAAAAAAGCTACTGAGAGCTTCAAAGAATATGCACAACGGTGGATGAGCCTGGCTGCCCAAGTACAACCGCCTTTGACACAAAAGGAAATCACTATCCCTTTTGTGAATACACTGCAGGCCCCGTACTATGACAGACTCGTCGGCAATGCTTCGAAGAATTTTGCGGACATGGTAATTTCAGGGGAGATGATTGAGAATGCTATCAAGAATGGGAAACTTGAAAGAGAAGGAACATCCAATACCGAGAGAAATAAGGCACCAAGAAAGAAAGAGGAAGATGTCCAAACTATGGAAGATTTCATCCCATATTCCCAATTTCCCTCATACCAATCATGTTACCCTACTGAGGTATCTCCAAGCCTTTATCCTTACCTACCTACCCAAACACCTAATCCTATACCAGCCCTTGCAACAAGGCCTACTTCTAGAAAACGACTGCGAGAAAATCAAGAAAGAATTCCAATCCCCATCCCTGACTTACTACCATTACTAATAAAGAATCAGTACCTTACCCCGGTACCTTTGAAAATAGCTCTGAATCCATCAACAAGGAGTTATGACCCTGACAGCAAGTGTGATTATCACCTAGGGGTAGTTGGGCATTCAACTGAAAAATGCAGACAACTGAAGGAAAGGATTGAAAGTCTTATCCGTGATGGTATTTTGACACCGGAGCTTATCGATCAATGGAAGGCCACTTAGCCCTAAATCAATTTCTTTCAGGGTTTTAGGGGGAGAATTACTACCTTTGAAGGATGTCAATAGGAGCATTTTTGACGCATGTAGTTTTATACACTGTGATGATGAAAGCACTTGTCTCATGTTAACATCTACATGAATTAAATGAATTTTAAATGCTTTGTGTTTGTTGTGTTTTAAATAAACGTGAATTTACAAAAACAAGCATTAAGGAAGTTTTAATAATGGATAGTCTCAAGAAGATTGATGATCAGTGTTAGAAATGACCCAACACCATCCCCCTCTTTTTTGGGCTTCTCTATACCTAAACCTTGAATCAATAACACTTGAAAGACCTAATGCTTCAAGGAAAAATGAATGAAAAAAGAGAAGCATTGTCATTGCAAAATAAGGAAGGATGTAAATCCTAGTCTAGGCTATGAACAAAGGAACGAACTTTTTGAAATTTTTCGAATTCCTTGAAATTCAAACAAATGAGACATTCTTTCAAGAGTCTAGATTTTGATAATTTGGTGTGTGTCAAGATTGTGCTAAAACCATTCATGACCTTTCCCAATAACCACAAAACACTAATTGCCCAAACATCACTTCATGATTGACATCATGGGGCACAATGATTAAACTAGATTATCCCTTGTCCCAGAGAAAACCTGTTTTTGGGTCGTATTTTCCTTGTCTTTTCAAAGAACTCAGATTGGAAACTCAGCCTTTTCAAAACAGACCTAGACTTGCCATGTTCCTCGTTGATACAAATTCGCATGGATAATCAAATTGGGGCATCATATGTGGAAATGATGGATACATAGTGAAGAAGGATGGGCTAATGCATGAATCATTGGGGACATGCGACGAAAAAAAGAAAAAAAAGAAAAAAAAGGAAAAGAAAAATCATGATATCATGCATATGAGAATTCGGATGATTCCAAAGTGCAAAATGAAATTCTGAATATCTATTTCCCGTGAGGATTGCTTTTCAATGAGAATATTTGGGCTTGATATGATGAATGTCCATCTTTCATATCCCTTTCACAAGAAAAAAATTATTATCCATAGTCACCCCTTTTGAGCCAAAAGAATTCTTTCTTCTTTGAACCCTGATCAAGGATTACCCTCTACACTGGGGGGCAAATGCGAGGAAAGATCTTTTCAAAGATCATTGAGAAATGAGTGATAGCTCAAGGACAGACACAAAGCAAATGGAGCCCCGAATAAATACGGGCTCACTCTGTCAAAGAAAAAGAAGAGAAAAAGATGGTGAAATGAAAGCCAAGAAAAACAAAAGAAAAACACAATAAAAAAGAAAACAAAATGTGTGAAAGACATGGCAAATGGAAAGCCAAAAGCAAGGAAGAAAAAGAGCAAAGTCAAAAGGAAAGAAATGTCCGAGAAGGGACAAATGCTTCAAAGAGAATCCTCCTCAAGAAATGATACTTGATCTGATTACCCTCAAACACATATTTTGGGCCTATTTATCCTTTCTTTCTGAACCCTGAGCTATGGCCTACATTATATGCTTTAAAAGTCCATTTTGGTCAAGCATGAATATTTAATTTGAAAAGTTTTTCCTCAGATTTTATCCCATTTCATCGAATTATCATTTCACTAAGGAAGAATTTAGAATTCTCAAATGCATGGTAAAACAATGAATAAAAAAAAATGGAAAGAATGGGACTCTAGGGCGAAAACCCAAAAATGGGCGGTCTAGAGTAAATTTGGAAATTTTTGATGCCATCTATGATAGTGCCGATACCCCAAAAGAAAAGATCTTATTAAAGGAGTGGTCATCGAGGAACATCTAGGAATTCCTGAACCCCCCAAATTGTCAGCTCTCATTCGGAGGATTGTCTTCAAAAACTGAAACTTTGTTCCCAAGATTAAACTTTCCGGTTTAAACATCCCAGCCAATCTTGATGCTTGACAAAATGCCTAGATATGGAAACTAAAAGAATGTTGAATTTGTTTGGTTCTCAATGAATTCATGATTTATAAAACCTGTTCCATTTGTGAGCCTAGAAGGGATATACATTTTTGTCATGAAGTTTTCCTGGAAAAGCCAGAATCTTGTTATACCAAGCCTTGCCAATCCCAGTTGAAAAAACCCAGATTGATACTTAGAGAAATTTCTAACAATGATCATCAGTCTTTAAAAGATTTGTACATCACACATTGTGGGGTTAATATTTTTTGTTCAGAAGTTTTCAAAATGCGAAAACAAATAAAGAGATTTTTTTGAAATACCCATTTTGATGTTGGCATGAGACAAGGATTTTTCTAACTCAAAGGTGTAGAACTGCCAGGATAGGTCTTGACTTCCAGATATGAGAAGAAGAAATAGAACCCGGTTCAGATCTCTGTTGATGAAAGTTTGAAAATTGTTGGGGCAAAGAGAATAGCCAAAATGAATTGAAGATATACTCTGATTTGAAGAGGAAAAATGAATTTGAAAGGCTAAGCCAAAGTCTAGAAAAACAGCCGGGGGCACTTGCATCACTCATGAGCACTCATCTCTTTATCGAGCTTTTGCATCTACACAGTGTCGGCAAGCATTTGCATCATTCATGGGTATTTGCATTGGAATTATTCCATAAGCATCTGTATTTTACCTTTACATTTACATTCTTCATGGAATTCGTATTTGTGTCATCTCAAACAATTACATCATTTCTAGAATCATTGCATTTTCATTAATGTGTGGTAATTGTAGTTACACCATTCATAAACCAGTTACATGAACACGATTAGTAGGGGCATCTGCATCATGAAACATGGGCATCAATCCAAGTCATTTACATTTGCATTAAAGACGTTTGCACCAGTTTAAGTCATTTCGTATCTTATTCAACATATGCATTTGCATCAAAAAGCATTCGCATCTTCTCAAAATCTTTAGGTTAATTTTCAACAATTCTTCAAAGACAATTTTTAAGACCTCCGGGCATAACTTTTTCAGGGGTAAGGCCTCCGGGCGCCAATTTTTAAGACCTCCGGGCATAATTTTCAATTTTTAAGACCTCCGGGCATAATTTTTCAATTCACAGGTAAGACCTCCGGGCAATATCTTTAAGACCTCCGGGCATAACTTTTTCAGGGGTAAGGCCTCCGGGCGCCAATTTTTAAGACCTCCGGGCATAATTTTCAATTTTTAAGACCTCCGGGCATAATTTTTCAATTCACAGGTAAGACCTCCGGGCAACATCTTTAAGACCTCCGGGCATAAATTTTTCAGGGGTAAGGCCTCCGGGTGCCAATTTTTAAGACCTCCGGGCATAATTTTCAATTTTTAAGACCTCCGAGCATAATTTTTCAAATCACAGGTAAGACCTCCGGGCAACATCTTTAAGGCCTCCGGGCATAACTTTTTCAGGAGTAAGGCCTTCCGGCGCCAATTTTTAAGACCTCCGGGCATAATTTTCAATTTTTAAGACCTCCGGGCATAATTTTTCAATTCACAGGTAAGACCTCCGGGCAACATCTTTAAGACCTCCGGGCATAACTTTTTCAGGGGTAAGGCCTCCGGGCGCCAATTTTTAAGACCTCCGAGCATAATTTTCAATTTTTAAGACCTCCGGGCATAATTTTTCAATTCACAGGTAAGACCTCCGGGCAACATCTTTAAGACCTCCGGGTATAACTTTTTCAGGGGTAAGGCCTCCGGGCGCCAATTTTTAAGACCTCCGGGCATAATTTTCAATTTTTAAGACCTCCGGGCATAATTTTTCAAATCACAGGTAAGACCTCCGGGCAACATCTTTAAGACCTCCGGGCATAACTTTTTCAGGGGTAAGGCATCCGGGCGCCAATTTTTAAGACCTCCGGGCATAATTTTCAATTTTTAAGACCTCCGGGCATAATTTTTCAAATCACGGATAAGACCTCCGGGCAACATCTTTAAGACCTCCGGGCATAACTTTTTTTTTTCAGGGGTAAGGCCTATGGGCACCATTTTTAAGACCTCCGGGCATAATTTTTCAAATCACAGGTAAGACCTCCGGGCAACATCTTTAAGACCTCCGGGCATAACCTTTTTTTTCAGGGGTAAGGCCTATGGGCTCCATTTTTAAGACCTCCGGGCATAATTTTTCAAATCACAGGTAAGACCTCCGGGCAACATCTTTAAGACCTCCGGGCATAACTCTTTTTTTAGGGGTAAGGCCTATGGGCACCATTTTTAAGACCTCCGGGCATAATTTTTCAAATCACAGGGCATAACTTTTTTTTTTCAAGGGTAAGGCCTATGGGCACCATTTTTAAGACCTCCGGACATAATTTTTCAAATCACAGGTAAGACCTCCGGGCAACATCTTTAAGACCTCCGGGCATAACTCTTTTTTCAGGGGTAAGGCCTATGGGCACCATTTTTAAGACCTCCGGGCATAATTTTTCAAATCACAGGTAAGACCTCCGGGCAACATCTTTAAGACCTCCGGGCATAACGTTTTTCAGGGGTAAGGCCGCCGGGCACCAATTGGTAAGACCTCCGGGCACCAGTTTTTTAAGACCTCCGGGCACCAATTTTAAAGACCTTCGGGCATAAATTTTTCTTTTGAAAATCGAATTCGTTTTCTTAAGACGAATCGAGCCTTGTTTAGGCAGGGAATTCAATTTAAGGACAAAATTTTCAATTTATTGTTTAAAAAAAATAAAAAAATAAAAAAATAAAAAAAAATGAAAAATTGAAAAAGAGAAAAAAAATAGAAAAAAGAAAAAAAAAGTAGAAAATGAAAAATGAAAAAAATAAAAAAATAGAAAATGAAAAGAAAAAAAAAAGAAAAAAGAAAAAGAAAAAGAAACCCCTTTCCCTTTCCTTCACATGTGGTTTCACTGACCGTACAAAATTAGTGTTGGTTTATCTTTGCCTGATTCCTGATTCTCAGCAATAGCCAAAGAGGGGCAGCTGTAGACACCTAATTTTGTCCGGACCACTAAACAGGTATGTTTTCTTCCCATATTGATGTTTCCGAGTATAAAAAGACTTTTTCATCCTGCAGGTGGTACTCCGAGACTTAGTTTAAGAGGGCGAGCACAAAAAGACAAACTTGAAAAAAAGTCAACCCCGAAAAAGTCAACTACTGAAAAAGTCAACCCACTTTCAAAATCAAGATTTTAAGTTCAATTGAAAAATGGCGAAAGAATTTTGATAATCCGAGGTCTACATTGAAAGATATGGAGTTCGGAAGTTCGGATTTGGAGATTCAGTATAAAAGAAACCCTAATCCAAGAAATTTGGGGAAAAGTGCTTAAACGATCAAACTGGTCGAAATTGAAGGTTCCAAATGAAAGATAAGCACTGACTACGGGTAATGGAGAAGTCACTTGCAAGAAAAACCGAAAGAAAAGTCAATCCGGGAGAAAACCGAGAATTAGGGTTTCTAGTGGATTTCGGTGAAATCGGGAAGAATCACAGAAATGGCCCGACTTGGTAAGACCAAAGCCCCCAATGGATGAAGAATGGTTAAAAAGGATGGCCCAAGGCTCAGATTGAAGAAAATCTGAAATTCGGATTTGTTTTGAGCAAAACCGGGTTTCGGAGGTAAAAGGGCAAAATTGGAAAAATTTGGGAAAAATAGCAAATGGACTCCGAAAATTATGGAAAATTTTTCAATCTCATTCTTAAATCATTTGAAGGAGATTGGCGAAAGAAAATCTTGATTCCGAGTTCGTTTGCAAAATGGCCAAATCCCGGGCTTCTAATGTAGTAATTCAAAAAGATAAATCCCGGAAAAATAGCAAATGGACTCCAAAAATTTTGAAATTTGGCAAATCTCATTTTTAAATTATTTGGAAGAGATTGGCGAAAGAAAATCTTGATTCCGAGTTCGTTTGCAAAATGGCCAAATCCCGGGCCTCCTATGCAGTAATTCAAGCTGATAAATCCCGAAAAAATACCAAATGAGCTCCAAAAATTATGAAAACTTCCAGATCACACTTTTTAATTATTTTGAAGAGATTGGTGAAGAAAAATCTTGATTTGGAGCTCGTTTAAAAAATGGTAAAAAGTAGGGGCATAAAAGGACATTTTGGGAAGAAAAAATCCAAATAAATAGCAAACGGACTCGGATAATTTTTAAAACTTCCAGAACTCAATATTTTATTATTTTGGAAGTATTAAAAAAAGAAAAATTGAATTTGGAGTCCGTTTGATATTTACTTGCATCCGGGGGGCAAAATGGTCATTTCACCCAAGCAACCGAAAAGGGCTTTTTTGGGCCTTTCAAAAATCAGAGGTGGGCTGGAAAAGAGAAGTGATGGCCTGCCCAAGCCCAAAGGAAGGAGGAAGCTTGATTTTTTTTGTTTTCAATCAAGTGGTTAAAAATCAAGAGTTCGTTAACCATTCTCTTTGATCAAGCCATGGTGATTAAACCACATAGGTTAAGAAAGATGTCAACATTATTTTTGCATAGCTGTAATTTGAGAGGGCTGAGATGCTAATCTAAAGGTGGTAATTTCATGACTTTTCATCTTGAATTATTGGCCATTTGATGGAAAATAGGTTACACAAAAATGACAACATCTTTGAGGCTATATAAGCATCATTTAGGCCAACCCTAGAGGGGGGAGGCAGATTTTGTTTTTTCTTTTCCATTTTGGCTGATTTCTCTTAGTTTTTCTTAGTTTTTATCTTCTTGGTTGAGAGCAAAAAAAAGAAAAGTTTAGAAAAAAAGGAAAGTTTGAAGAGAAAAGCTTGAAATATTAGCTTCTTGAGGTTGCTCTTGAGCACCAACTCTTGCACTTTCATTTTCTATTCTTATTTTTTGCTATTTTAAGCTCTACTTGGTGAGTTTTCATTTTAAAATAATGTTTCTTGTTCTTCCTTCATTTCCTTTCTTAAGTATATTTTTCTTACATTTTGTTTTTACAATAAACTCACCATGGCCAAATGGCCTACATTATTTATTTTAAGTTGTTGTTTTTGATTCATTTTACCATGTTGTTTATGCTATTTTCTTTATTTTTGATGTTTTAAATATTATGTTATTTCATGTTCTTAAGTTATATTTAATTTGGTTGCTTTGTTTGTTGCCATTTATGTCTTAGATATCATGTTTTTGCATTTTTAATTTTCTGTTTTCATGTTGTTTAAATTTGAGCATGTTTTAGAGTTAGCATATTAAGTGTTTGTGAAAATGCTTGTGTGATTCTTTGCATGATTCTTGTTTTATATCTTAGTGAGCATGTTTTAGATTTGGTATATTAGGTGTTTGTGAAAATGCTTGTGTGATTTTTGTGTTATGACTTAGTTTTTCATGCTAGCATACCAAGTGTTTGTGAAAATGCCATGCTTGTTGGAGCTTGGGGCCATTTGGCTACTCCATGTGTTTTGCATTGTGTGTTGTATTTTTGTCATGCTAGTTGTTAGGTTTTTGCATTTGCATGATATTTGGTTGGATTTTTGAATTAAGCATGCCTTGTGTTTGTGAAAATGCCATGCATGTCTTAGGTCTAGGTTACATTAAATGTCATGCAAGTTCATGTTAGGTCTAGGCCATATTATTTGTGTCATGCATTTTCCTTACATTTAGTTTAGATCCATGCATTTCATGCATTATGTTTGCTGCATTGTTTCATGCATTTCATGACCATGCCACTTGAATAATGACTTGAGCCAATTAATGGTTCAAGGTCATGCTCTCTTGAGCACACTTGTGGAAAATTAAGTTTGTCAAATTGATTATTCTACCTTTGTGATTTTTTTTACTTAGCCAATTTTTATTTAACTTTCAAAAAGTCCTAGATACTGTCTTCAAGTCATTCTATGAGTTTCAAATATTTTTATTTTGGTTTTTAAATGATTTTATCAAAGACAAAAAAAATATGTTGGCAAAGCAGTTTTTTTTCCACCCAAAACTCGTACATCTCCGATTTTTCTGGGAATTCATCTTTGATCAGAAAATTAAGTCAATATTTTCCCGTGTATTTTTACATGTCTTGAGTCTCCAATAATTTTTTCAGAATTTTTGGAATTTTTAAAAATAGGGTAAAAAATCGTGGATTAAAACTGGACAGTGGAGTCAGAATTGATTTTAAAGAAAAACAAAGCAGTTTTTTTTTCTCCTCCAAAAACTCGTACATCTCTGGTTTTTCTGGGAATTCATCTTTGATCAGAAAATTAAGTCGATTTTTTTCCGTGTATTTTTACATGTCTTGAGTCTCCAATAATTTTTTCAGAACTTTTGGAATTTTTATAAATAGGGTAAAAAATCGTGGATTAAAACTGGACAGTGGAGTCAGAATTGAATTTAAAGAAAAACCAATTTTCTGTTTTGGTTAATTTACTTAGAGTGGGCTGATTATGAGGGTTAGCTACTGACTTAGGGTAATTTCTAAGCCTTTTTAAACTCTAAAAATGGTTTTTCAAGTCCCGGGTTATGGGTAGCCAAGTCCGGATTTTTTTAAACTTAGGAAATTAGAGTCATTTTAAAAATTTTAGCCCAGTTTTTATTTTTAATTCAAGCTTTTCAAAATTGTTTTCAAACAATCACAAAGTATTTTGGTTTTAGAATATTTAATTTGACATATTTTCCTAAGGTAACCGGATATCTTTTTAGATATACGGATTTCCTTAATTAAAGGAAAAAATACATCTCATGTATTGCATTTTTATATTCATGCATTTTATATAATATGTGATTCTTGCCATAATAATTTCTATGTGTCATGACATTTAGGTTGCATTATATTATTTAGATTTTGCTATGTCATTTTATTTATGTCATGCCTATACATATTCATTTCTTTTAAATGTTTTCAAAAAAGATAATGGTTTTCAATAAAAAATATAAAGATATTCCCGGATTAAAATAATTCATGAGTTCTCTACCGGGTTTGCTGGAGGGAATATCACCAATTATCATTAATAAAGGAATATCTTTCTTTCAAAAAAGAGAATGATTCGGAAAGTTTTCCAAAACTAATAAAAATTTCTATATTTTGCCACGTTTGTTGGGGAATATAGGAAAATTTTGAATTTATGAATTCCGGATCATTTTCAATAAAAAAAATGAAATTATTTTTCTTTAAATTGGGAATTAACTTGAAATACTAAATTTAAAACCAACTTTTACCAAGACTTGAGATAACACACGATTAATAAGGTACCGATTTATACGGGCGTTGTGGGGGTGCTAATCCTTCCCCACACGTAACCGATTCCCGAACCCGCTTCTTTGATTTCTCTGGTTTAAAACGCAGACTTGAAATTGGTTTTTAAAATGTTTTAATTAGTTTTTAAAATATTTTATAAAACCGGTTTTAATAGGTGGCCGATCACACCTAGCTAAAAAAGATTGGTGGCGACTCCATGTCTTTTTTAAGGTCATTTTCAAAACCTTCATTTTTCTAGAGGAATTAAGTCGACTTTTCCTCGGTTTTTTTAATGTCACGCCTAACGAATAATAAAGTCTTGCGATGAGACTCGTCGTTATTTTTTTAGGTTGCGACAACATCGATTCAGTGCTTTCACAAAAAATATAGCACGTTGAACCATTCAATTTGTAACCTAGAAACATATTTCGGTGCTCGAACAAAAAATATAGCACCTCTAACCTTCGAAACCCTAACCTACATATAGAATTTAGGTGCGTCAAAAAAAATATAGCACCTCGAACATTCATATTCTTCTCTCGGGTTGAAAAAAATATCATTTGACTTCACAAAAAAATTGCAACTCCTTTACAAAAGGTAAGGTATGTAACCATGAACCTGCATTTAACACATGAAGAAGATATAAGTTATACCGTGTTGGCATGTAACCATATTTCAGACAAAGTAAATTTAAATAGTAATCATGTAAAACTTACAATTGCTTTACACTGGATTTGGCGATCTGTATGAAGCTCGATTGTGACCAATTTGCTTACACTTAGAGCAATGAATTTCTCGTTTCTTGATAAATTGTGATTCAATGCGCTTGACTTTTGGTCGACCTGGTGGCCTCTTCGTTAGAGGAGGCTTCAATGATAAATGACTGCTGTCTGATAGGGTGAAATCAAGCAAGTTATGAGTCTCAACTGGAGCCATTGTAAGTGAATAAATCAACTCCTGTTTCGTTGACTTATAACAATCATCAACGAACTGATATATGTCTCCATGTTTTGCTTCAATGACTGCAGAAGCATGGGCACAAGGAAGTCCACTCATTTGCCATCCTAAACATGTGCATTGTCGAGTACTCAAGTTAACAACAATGTCTTTGTTGCCGTGACTTACCTTAGCGGTGAAATCGCTATAACAAGATACATGGAAGTATTTACTTCTTCCAATACTCTCCAGTAATTTTTCCTCAACATTCTTCCCAACTCCATATTTCCAATTACTGACATCAGACTTAGCTTTATAAATTTTTTTAGCCAATTTTTCTCTATGCTCATTGATGAGGGAAATGATGTTGTGTCGCCTCTCCTTGACTAACCATGCATTGAAAGACTCTGCAACTTTGCTAGTAATATGATCCCAACGAGGATGACTGAATTTTGACATGACCCAATGTTCTGGCTGATTATCTAACACCCATTCACCTAGCTCTTTCTTGTACATGGTCAAATTTGTGAATGCAACATTGTAATCCTCTTCAAGTCTAGCATAAACCACTGCATCCAACAACTGTAGGGCTTGCTCTTTCACTTTTTTCCCACCATGCATCAATTTTCTAACTTCAGCACTAAAGTTTTCCTTAATATGTCTGTAACAATAAGCATGACAAGCCGATCCAAATATTGTGCCAACACTAGTGATAATATTCTGGTTCCTATCAGAAATAATGGTTACCAAAACATCTCTGGTAACATTTGACTTTAAATTTTCCAGGAACCACATCCAATTGTCTAAACTTTCTGAGCTAACAATTGCATATGCAAGTGGGAACAGCTGATTATTTGCATCTATTGAGCTAGCAGATAATAATGTCCCTTTATAAGGTCCACTCAAATGGCAACCATCAATAAAAATCAACCCTCGACACCCATTCAAAAAACCAATAATTGAGCATCCATAAGCGATAAACAATTGCTTCAAATGATTACCATTATCATAAGTGCAAATTACGACACTTTGGGGGTCAGCATCTTTGATTTGCTCACACAACCATGGAACAAATTTGTACGAGTCCTCAACTTTCCCATGCAGCAACTTCATGGATTGCTCTTTGCATGCCCAAGCTTGCTGGTAGGTCATTGGAATTCCACATTCAGATTCTAATGCAGCACAAATTTGATGTGGCGTTGTGTCCGGTTGCAAATTCATTTTCTCTGAAATTATGGCAGCAACAAATTTGACTTCGAAGAAGGTCTACTTTGTATTGCATCTTGCGCACAGTGGTTGTGCACATTTAGAAATGTCCCCACAACCATAAAGTCAGTAGATCGCATCTTCGCAGTTAAATGCCAAGGACAGCCTTCAGCCTTGCAGTCCACACTAATAAAAGACTTACTATTCCTCTTAAACTTATACGCAAATCCATTCGCAATACTAAATTGATAAAGACCCAGCCTAAAGGCAGATGCATCTTTGAATTTTGACCGCTGCCAATAATGTGATCTTTCCAAATTTCGCTTGCAAACTGATTTTTGTTCGCAGCAGTACATTCAACAATAACACCAGATATCTTCGAAGTAGAACATTCAACGGAAGAACCTACATTACGTTCCCTCTCAGAATAGTTTCCACTTATGTCTTCATTGTCAATAACCCCACTGCAATTATAACAAAAAGATGATTAAGACGTAACGCAATTATATACTTTTATGTTATAAAGCCTTTATATTTCTTACCATAACAGATTTTCGTTCGAATGATGCACTATATTTCTTTCATTGTTGTTGGCGGATTCAATCACTTGAGTTCGAAAAATATACAAATTGCATAATCGATCAGTAAAATTTATCAAATCTGTCAAACCGGCATCATTCACCAAATCAATTAGCTTGGTTTTGTCAAACTCCAGTGTATATCTAAATACATGACCATCAACACTCTTCCCTAATTTTTCCCCAACTTGATGCACTAATTCTTCAAAACTAGTGTTTTCATCGATCATCACACCCACTGTTCTTCCACCTCGATATTCTATACAGTCGCCATTAACAATCAAGACCTCACCATCAATATGACAATAACAATAGACTCTTTTTTTAACGCTTGATTCACTCATTTCAACTTTATAATGATTGAACAATATGTTTCTGCAATGTATAAAGCAACAATAGACTTTTACGTTTGAACCCATAAGTAAAGAGACCAATCAAGAGAGGATATAATATAATAATATGTACGTATAGCAAAACAATATGTACGTATAGCAAAAAAATAATATGTATTTTACCAAAAATGAATCAATTAAGATATTATGTGCCATATTCTTACAAAATTTTTGTACATTTTATAAGATTTATAGAAATTTCAATTTTACAAAGACTAAACAAATGTCACATAAGAAGATTATCGGAAGCAAAATATCAGGTTTTGTTTTTGCTATTATGTTGATTTCATTAAGGGTATATTTGTATTTTCGATCTCCTTAGTAATAATTTCTTATTTCTTCAATTTCCTTTTACAAATATTGTTAAGATTTAGGACCATTTAACTATTATTCCACTCTTGACAGCATCTATTTCATATTAAAAATGTACTAATTCTTCAAAACTAAAAATGTACATATTGTTTTGCCTAAATGTACATATAAAGATGCAGGAATGTACATATTGTGTTGTGGCCATGTACATATAAGTTAAATTTTTTATTAAATATATATTTTTTTACTAACATTGATGTCCTATACGTCATTTAAATACCATTATCCCATTTAAGTCCCAGTTGATTTAGGGTTGAATTTAGGACAAAGTAAAAATCTATCACACGAACACTGCCATGTTATTGGTCATATCTTGGTGTCTATTGCAGCATCGTACCATCTTTCACGTTAACCCATTTTTTTTTAGTATTTTAGCCTTTCTATATAAAGAAACATCATAACATGTGAATTTGCTTAAAGGAACACTTTAAATACAGCACAAAACGAACAACCCTTGAAAATGTAAATGCAAGTACATGGTGGAATTTTTCACCTATTCTTACTCATTGCAATTATCTTTCAAGACATCTTGATTAGATGGTAAACATGACCATTCACTCAAATGAACATCGTAGCAACATGTTGCCTGATGATTACAATTAGCCACATCATCAAAAAACGGGTATGGTAGATGTTTTATCTGCCTAGTCATCAATTGCAAGTAGAACTACTCAACTTAATTCCAAAATCCAAGTGAAGAATCATCTTGATTGCAAAAATAACTCAATATAAAAAATGCTTCAAGAAAAATAAAATAAATCACTAGTATGTACATATAGTACAATTATATGTACATATAGCATAACTATATGTACATTCAGCAAAACTATATGTACATATTTTTATAGCAGATAAGTTATCATAAATTTTCCATGGATTGGCAATGGCTTAACCTTTTTTTTTCTCTCTCTCAATATTGTGGGACATGCAACATAAAAGAAATATAGTAAATACTACTATGTTTAATCATACTATGTTTGCATAATTGCAATTAAAAGAGTCTTGCTCCCTAAAGCCAAACCTTTAATCATACTATGTTTGCATGTCATTTTTTTCATTTAAAACGACTAAAAACTAACAGAGATTATAAGAAATGCTTCAACAAAATAAAGCCAACTTATATGTACATATAACAAAATAATATGTACATGTAGCAAAATAATATGTACATTATTCCAAACTATATGTACTTTTTTATATTCTAACAATTTCTATCCTAAACCCCAATGATTTAAGCTCTTACATGTTCCTCCTCTTTAAAATGACAAGTTTCATGACAATTTTATATGATAGTGGAAGCACATTAATAATCAGAAACCTACCTCAGGCTCAAGGCACTATGCTTTGTATGACATATTTGGGGTAATCTTTTCCATCATACTTTGGAATTCTATCTCCCCATCCTTCCCTTCAAGTAAATGTAAGAGGTTGTTAAGTCATTCTCGGTGACAATATATTGCTGTATTTCTTCAGCTTTACTGCTGCTGCTGTAAAGAAATAGGTATTAATCATCAATAAACTCATGCAAGAAACAACATTAACCATGCCAATACTAACACAACAAGATTATAATTACTGCAGCAATTACTATGCTTCCAACATTAACCTTAAAACATTAACAGTATGAAAGCATAAAAACAAAGTTTTAAGTCAATACAGCGAAAATAAAGATTTTATTTGAAGAAATTATGGAACAAGAAAAATTGTATAGTTATAACAATTTTATTTGAAGAAAATAACTACAGCATTAACCATATTATATGTACATATAGTTATAACAATATATACATTTAGCAAAATTGTATGTACAAATAGAAAATTTACCCCAAACACATTACAAATAGAAAAAAATTACATATATTCAAAATATATATATATATATACGTACATATCTCACACTTATTTTTACATATCATGGAAGCCATATATACATATAAGAATTATATTATACGTATATATAACTGACATCTCCTATACATTAAAAAAACCAAGTCAACAGTTCCAAAATATTCATTCTTAAGCTTAGAGCTTTCATTTTTGTTGTTACTCTGTAGTGATTTTCGAGGATGAGCAACTGGCCAAATTTTTTTTTGAAACATTTTATATCGAACCATAAGAAGTAGTTATAAGTTCAATCCAAGAAGACAAATGATTCTGCAACAACTTCCAAGACTCCAAGTCCTCAACTGGCCACTAGAATCATTCAAAAAATGAGTGTGTTAGAACAAGACACATGCAAAATAAAATATGAAGGTATAAATAAAAGGATATGCCCCCTAGTAAACAAGATGTAGACAGAAAAAATAATAGTTCAAAAACTAATAAAAAACAATATAGCATAATTATATATACATATAGCACAACTATATGTACATTATTCCAAACTATATGTACTTTTTATATAGTGACAATTTCAATTCTAAACCCCAATGATTTAAGGTCTTACATGTTCTCCTCCTTAAAGTGACCAATGAAGCAAAAATATAATGATTCATATAAAATGAGTAAGACTAATTAATTATAATACTATTGCTCTTTATAGTCAAATCTTTAAGCATAATCCTTTCGTCTATTCGTTTTTGCCATTTAAAATGACTAAAAACTATCATAATTGATAAGAAATGTTTCAACAAAATAAGTCCACTTATATGCATATAGCATAACTATATGTACTTATAGCATAGCTATATGTAAATTCAAGAAAATTATATGTACATTTCATCATAGTCACAAATCAACCTTATATATAAAACATGAAACCTAGTTTTGTAATTTTTATTCTAATTCTAAGGAATGCCCTGCCACCTTAAAATCCATACCAATCGTCATTGACAGATATAACTTAAAATCTAAAACCCAAGTCTTAGCTACCTAACCTAATGATCAGTCCTGATGAATTTACAAATCAATGACCTATCTTAGATAGCCAAGAGAAATAACTACTATCCATTTTCATCAATATAGAAAAAACAGAACCAACAGAATCATGCTCATACACTTTATCAACATTCCACCTACAGAAGACGAACATTCAAGAAATCTCAACAATACCATTGTGTGTAGGAAAAGGTAGGAACCAGGTAATAGGGAGACTCAACTGCAGAAAATACAATAATACAAATAAATTAAGGAATGAGAAAATTAATTGCATACAATCTGTAACCTTCATTGAACCATGTGAATCTACTCCTAACCAAACATAAAATATTGCATAAAGGATGGTCCATGAATCCACCCCAATTAAACCATAACAATATAAGAAATATGAGTGCACTCACACTCCCAAGAATCTAATGCAATAGCCCTTGAATTCAGTGATTGGGGATAAATCTTTAGTGCAAATTACTAAAACAAGTATGTTTCACATAAATTAGAATTACGCTATAAAGTTAAGATCCAGTATTCAGACAAACACAACTTATACAACATAATAATGATGATCATATGAAGCTTTAGCATCTTCAAATATTGGTGAGACATGCATTCTTACACATGATTCTAAAACCAATACCAAGCCTGTCCATGTACATAATTCCATACATAAAACACAGATATTATCTCTAAAATTCTATCACACCAATTTAGGGTTGAATTTAGTAGAAACTAAAAATGTACATATTGTTTTGCTTAAATGTACATATAAGTATGCAGGAATGTACATATTGTCTTCTAGCCATGTACATATAAGTTATATCTAAATACATTACGAACAACACTCTTCCCTAATTTTTTCCCAACTTCATGCACTAATTCTTCAAAACTAGTGTTTTCATCAATCATCACACCCACTGTTCTTCCACCTCGATATTCTATAGATTCGCCATTAACAATCAACAGCTCACCATCAATATGACAATAACAATACACTCTTTTCTTAAGGCTTGATTCACTCATTTCAACTTTATAATGATCGAACAATATGTTTCTGCAATGTATAAAGCAACAATAGACTCTTACGTTTGAACCCTCCTTAAAAAGACCAATCAAGAGAAAATATAATATAATAATATGTACGTATAGCAAAACAATATGTACATATAGCAAAACAATATGTACATTCTTACAAATAATATGTATTTTACCAAAAATGAATCAATTAAGATATTATGTGCCACATTCTTACAAATTTTATGTACATTTTATAAGATTCATAGAAATTTCAATTTTACAAGCCCTAAACAAATGTGACATAAGAAAATTTACTCCATCACTTCCATATGTTGGGAGAAAGAAAGACTTTTCTCATTTACGCAACACTTAAATATTCACATATTATAAACAGTGAAGATCAAGTTGAATTACAACTTTAATATCGCAAATACATGACAAATACAATTTTGGGAGAAAGAAAGAGTCATAGAAATTTCAAAGCAAATTTTATGTACATTTTATAAGAGTCATAGAAATTTCAATTTGCAAGCCCCAAATAAATGTCACATAAGAAAATTTACTCCATCACTTGAGGAAAAGGGTGCAAATGGTCTATATGTTGGGAGAAAGAAAGACTTTTGTCATTTACACAACACTTGCAATTATTCACATATTATAAACATTAAAGATCAAGTTCAATTACAACTTTAATATCGCAAATACATGAGAAATACTTTGGTCATATACTTCACTATGATGGTGGACATATACAAACATGAACCACCAAAACCAATAAATTCACATCATTGCAGTCAATAATTTTAAAAAATTAGATTGCTCGAGGAAGAAAAAAAAATACTTCAAAATTTCTTAATTCCTTGCAAGAAAGATAAGATTGATGAGAATATTGTGGATATATAGAACAACTGTGAAATAGGATCAATTATGGTCCACATTCATAGGATGTTTTAAATAGATTTCATCTAGGTAAACTCCATAACTATATGTACATATAGTAAACAATATGTACATGTAGCATAACTATATGTACATTCTTGCAACTTATATGTACTTTTTTTACACTGACAATATCTTCATAGTCCTATATATGCAAGCAAGCAAATAACAAGCATGAATATCATTTCAATTAAATTGAGGCACAAACAACTATCATGACATGAAACTATTTTGCCTGTAAAAAAAATTCAACTGCAATATATGGTGAAATTAACAAAATTAATAAAGATGTTCTTACAATATTATGAGCAAGCAATTCTACAAAGTTATAGATGTTATCTCCTAGAAGAGCATAAATGGACATATTAAATGTCAAATCCTATATAATTGAAAGGATTAAAATAAAATGAAATGAAGTCAAAGGATAAATATATATGTTAGCCAAATAAAAGCTGTAAACTTTCTTTACTTAATATCCATCTATTTTTAATGATTGGGTGTAAGGCTAAGTACAGCCTCAGTCTTCTGGCTGGAAAACATAATACTTAAGCACATTAGCCATATTACCATCATCGTTATCTTCCATACAACGGTATGTCATTTTAATGCAGGTTTTATTGTCAATTATATACTTGGCAACTCGATTCATCCATGTTATTATAAAATTTTTGATTTTGATGATAAGAGAAGGGGATGTAGCATGAAAGAAAAAGCTCAAACTAGTAAGACTAGAATTTAACCTTGCAGAGCATTGCTGCACATTAATTGGTTGATAAAACAGTATTTTCTAAAGGGGACTCTGAAGAACAAGAAGTTTGTAACATCAAATCTTGATAAATTAGTTTCAGCTCCAGTAGTATCACAAGATAATACAATTGCATTCGTAGAAAACACATAAACCTATAAAAACATACCAGCTTGAGAAGATTAATCTTGGTCTCAAAGTCACATTTAAAATTATCATACAATTATATCAGTGCATCTCCAGCCCAAAATTTAAGAGAAAACAAAACATCATAAAAAGTTAGATAACCTAGCCAACATCTACCGTATGGGTACTCAAGGTTCTTAACATTTCCTTCTCCTTCCTTTCCCACGAAAGTTATGATACATTTCAAGAAAGTGACTGAAAAAGGTCAATGAAGTTATTATGCAACACAAGAATCGATAACACAACCCATAGTTATGAATTTTATGTTTCTTTTTTTCATCTTAACTTTTAATCACCCAATCACAATTAACAATCTCCAAATATACTTGGAGATCGTAGGCCGATAACAACACTTAAGAGTGAGCATTTTTAGGTTTAGAGAAAAAGTCTGTTCTTGCTTCTCAGATATGACTAAGGAATGTGCTCACTAACTTACAAATTCCCATCAACAATTACAATTTCTTATTTTAGGTATCACAACAATAATATAAAAAACCTAGAAATATAAAGTCCACACTTAACATAACATTGGTGTCAAAAGATTAGAACAAGTACCTCCTCCAATACCCTTTCGATGCAACAGAAGAAGAAAATTTACTCCAACCAGTTGATATGGCTTAAGAACTGGCTGAAAATCCGAATCCACCACCCACCACCCCACATGCTACATCAATATAATTATGCAAGAGTAAGACATATTCCAATTTATAAACAAGCCTTGAAAACAAAAGGTTGATGTGGAAAAGATAATGCATTCCCCAATTTTAGCTATGTAGTATATCAAAATAACTGGCTCCCCTAAAATAAACATAAAAAATGAAATTTCAAGCGCCACCAATTTGCAACTATTGTGGTGATTTTCATTAAACTAAAGCTTAGACAAAAAGCATAATCACAAAAATTCACCAAATTAAGTTCACCTGAACTTACTATAACCTTTTTCAACTTCATAAAACTTCCTAACTAAAAAAAATTACAAAAATTCAAGTGATCACGGCTTCTCTGCCTCAATTTTCTCCATAACCAAACAGAAAAATAAAATGCTTTCATTTTTTTTAAATACCTGCGTATCGATTCTCACAGAAGAAGCTTCTACTTCGGCGTATCGTTCACAAGAAGAACCGGAACTCCCGTACAGCTCCTTCCGAAGCTCCACAGATATTTTCGCACACTTCTGCAACGCCTTCCCTACCACGTCATCCTCTTGCAATTCCTCCTCTTCACTCGACTCAACATCAAACACCACCTCAGAACCTAAAAATCTCTTGTTCTGCTTGCCTTCTCCTTCACAGACAATGGATTTGAGAGGAGGTTTGTGGTAAGAGACAAGGAAAAGAAAAAAAGAAGAGCGAAAATGGAGGAGAGAATAACAAAAGCCAAACGGAGAGGGGGGGAAGACTCTGAGATATAAACATCTTATTTCATTAAGGGTATTTAGGACTTTACAGTTTCCTTCACAAGAATTTATCATCTTTTCATTTCCTTTCTACAAATAATTTTAAGATATTGTACTCTTTAACAATAATGTTACTGTTGACTGCATGTTTCTCATATTTTCCCATAAAATTATGTCAAAGTGCCAGCTCTTTTCTAGAATAGTACTTTTTGTCTTGAATTAGGGATTCTCTTCTATATTTTGGGACCAATTGAAGGAATTTACATAGGAATGACAAAAATTGATCTGACCGATGGATTTTAAACAGATCCGAATGGAGAGATTTTTTTTTTTTTTTGAACAATGGAGGCGGAGCGGGACGGTGCGGTTTTTTTTGTTTGAAAGACGGGGATGGAGCAATCGTGGTAATTGCCTGCTCCGCACTGCTTCGTCCCGAATACTGAAATTACAATTTTACCCTTAAATATTTAGCTTTTAAAAGAATAATAAAATAATATAATTAAACTTATTATTTTTATTTATTTTTAAAAAACTTAAACCTAATACTTATTTTTTTCTCTTTCTATATTAGAAACATGTTTATATTTAATTTATATTTAAATTTTTTAAAAATGCTTTATTATTTGAAAAAAAATAAAAATAATTAATAAATATCAAATTGGACGGAATGGGGCGGGACGGTTATGGATGTAACCGACATCCATGGAGGTGGTAGTGGCATTGAAATGAGGGGCAGAGCAATGCTATGGCGGGGCGGCAGCGAATGCTGCAAAATTTGCCCCTGCCCCGCTCCATTGCCATCCCTAAATTTACAGCTACCATTTGTACATTCAATCTTCCAAAATCCAAACTCATTATCAAACAAAGTAGCTAAACTCCATTTGCATTGCATTAATACACCAAATTTGAAATTTTCTTCATTTCCTTATCCCATGGCCTTATTAATATAGGAGCCCACATTAATCTCATCCCTCTCAAATCCAATCAAAATTGGGCTGTAATTTACATGTATGGATAACGTGATGAGACGTGGCACACCATTTGGGTGACCCTGCATCTTTTTTATCTCTCCCGCACTTTTCTTTTTTATTTATAATTTGTATAAAATAAATATTTCACATTTACGATGAAATCGAATTTATGAAGATTAATTCGTTATTTGTTATTTTGTTTCTGTGGATTGGCTTTTGTAAATTGAAGGAATAGTGATTATGAATTAGATCCGTCCATGAATTGGATCGGGTTAAATCGGTTAATTTTTTTTTGTTTATTCATTGCTCGATCCAATTTGATTTAATGAGTTTGAAAAGATTATATTTTAAATATTAAAATATTATAATTAAATTTAAATAAATATTTTTATTTATTAAATAATAATCTGGATAAAATCAAACCTGTTGGAATTGAATTTTTTTTTATCTCATATGCTCAATTCGAACCAAATCTATGCTCAATTTTTGAATAAAAAGATAAAGCACTTTTTCTAGGGTGGGTGATAGGCATCCAAGTCTAGAATTTGTGGGAAAAAATAGTTCTTCTAAAAACAAATAATCTTAAATATGAATGAATTACTGTACTTTCTTTATCTCTGGTTTACATATATTAACATTTTTTAGCTTAATAAATAATAATAAAAGGGTATAATAACATCAACCTCAAAATTTTAAATATTATTTATATATGTATATATAAATTTTGAACTACAAAATAAAAAGTAATTCTCTCTAATTCCACAAAATCTCACTCTACTTACTTCAGGATATTAATCCCGAGATCTCTAAAAGGATGAATTCTTTTATTATTATTTTTAATGCGTTCGATTGTTTTCTTACAAATTTTATGAACATGTAATTGATCTTACACAACTTACACTATACTATGTTATATATATATATATTTTATTAAGTAACCAAAAGAGTAAAAAATTAACAGAAAGCTGACAGAGAAAGGGGATAAAGTTTCGCAACAAAATTTCGGTTCGAATTATTATTTATCAATTAAAAATATATTTATTTAAATTTAATTATAAATATTAATATAAATATATTTTTTAACTTTTTATATTATTTTAAATAGTGATATGAACTTTCAAATCGAACCGAACTGGATAAGAAAAATAAAAAAATTCTGACCACGATCGATTGAGTGTCCTCGAACCTAAGTAATGAACTTTAAGCCATCTAAAAATGCAAGGAAATCATTAATCAAATCACCAGAATCCTTCAAAAAGGAACCAACTACATCAACCAAATAAAAATATCCAATCCAATAAAATTGACATATATTTTATGTAAAATAGAAATGATATTGTAGAGATTAACTTAATTGTTGATATTGTTGACGTTTTTCAATAATTTAGGAGAGAGAGAGAGATGGAATTAAGACCTCATTTTAAAGAAGGAAATATGATAACCCACAACAATGAATAGATTGTGTGTTGCACTAGAATAGTTGAAGCTTTCGTTTTCGCTAAAAACCGACTCAGCCAATCATACACTAAACTCAATAAGCAGGCTATATTATAGTAGAGATTTATAGACACAATGTACGTTATTGTTATTGATTTGGATTAAAAAAATATTTAATTAGTGTCTAGTAAAATTAATTAAGATGATATTAAAAAATACAATCAATAAATTATTTTAACAAAAATAGTACATTAAATATAAAAAATTATAAAATAATAATTAAATAATTTTTAGTCGATTACATACGTGAATGCCTCCAAGCATCCTTCAATTAATTTATGGGCATCATTTTCATGTTAAGCAGTTGAACAATATAAAACAAGACACTTGTCCCCCCTCACTCTTCTGCTTATGGTGTGTGCAAGGATGTTTCTTTTTCCCACAATAGAGTTTTTCCACCTAATAATTTTAAATGGGTTCGTTGAATCAGTGTCTATAAATATTAATTAAGTATTATTTATTTATTATTTTAATTTATTTATATTTAATATAAATTTTTTATTAAATTAGAAAATAATACATTAATTACATTATATATTGATTAACATTCTTCATTTTAAATTATAAAGATATATCGATTACCATTATTGCACTGAAATTAACTAATAACCCTATCCAAAATTTTAATTCGAAAACTTTCCGCTAAATTTTCAAATTTTTACCCATTAAACCAATTGGAAATAAGTTTTCTCATTTAATTTGGATTGTCATGATATAATTTGAGTTCGATTACCAACCTAAAAATAATATCATAAATAATTCATATAAGATAAACCCTTAAATTATTATTATTATTCAAAAGCTGAAGGTATCACGTCATTTTAAATGAAATCAAAACAATAAAATATTTCACCTTGTCTAAAGAGATAGATTACTAGCTAAGATACATATAATAATCTAAATTAATTATTGGATTTACTGCCAAATGTGGTGAAATAGTGCTAATTAAAGAGTCAAAGCAACGAAAAAAATTAGCCCTTCCTGTTTTTCTTTATTATAAGTTCATTTTCTTTTTAAATGGAAAATTATTGGGTAGAAATTTCAAGTAAATTTGTTTGCAAATTGCAACTTTGTGTGCTTGAAAAGCAGAAATATAAATAGCCAATAGCCATTCATGCAGAGATAAATAAGACAAACTCCGATTCGTGTCCGATGTGTGATGACTGTGATCCCTCACAAGTGACAAGTCCACGATCAGCCCTTCATAATCGTAATATAATCTATTCACTATAGATAAAAAAAAAAAAAAAACCCCTAAGGGCGTTTTGGCTCTACACGTATCGAGTTTCTTTGCTATACAATATCGAGGTTTTTTTAGTTTTTTTTTTTAATTTTTAAATGATATATTTAAAAAGATTGGTTCACATGTTTACTCGCGAGTAGATTTAGTATCTGTATTAGACCCTCACGAAAAAAAGTTAAAAATTTATTTTATTAATTAAAATTTTTATTTTATTTTTAAATGATGTATTTAAAGGGATTGATCCGCATATTGACTCGCGGATCGATTTAAGATTCGTACCCAACCTGCTCAAAAAAAATAAAAAAAAAATTATTAATTATTTTTAGTTTTTAATTTTTTTTAAATAATATAATGATCGATTTAGGATCCGTACCTGACTCGTTCGAGAAAAAAAAGTTAAAATAAGAAATTTATTTTATTATTTTTTTTAATGATGTATTTAAAGGTGTTGGTTCGCAAGTTGACTCGCGAATCGATTTAAGATCCGTACTCGACCTGTTCTAGAAAAAAGTTAAAAAAAGAAATTAATTTTATTAATTAATTTTATTTTTATTTTAAATTATACATTTAAAGGGATTGGTTCGCATGTTGACAATTTAAAAGAAATAAACGAATTTACTACTAACCTATAAGAGTAAATCGACCCTACGAGAGAATAAAATACAAATCAAAATTTTACTTTTTTTATTTTTACCTCCTTTAAATAAAAATATACACTATACAATAAGATCTAAATATTTTTAAAAGTATATATATAAATAACATTTGAAAATGTATTTATATTACGTAATTTACAAATAAATAATTTTCATAAATTTAATTTTCATAATTAATAAAATATAATTATATTAATATTATTACAATTTAAAAATAAAAAATAAAAAATTTAAATAAAAAATTATTATTTAATAAATTTAAATTTAAAATTAAAATTTTATTATTAATTAATTAAAACAATTTATAAAAAAAAATTAAAAGCATCTAGCAAATGCGGGGCTTAATTCTAGTATGTTTAAAAAATAGGTTCAAATTATCTCCGTTAAAAAACAACTTTCTCTTATTATATAATCCAATATCACATCACATGTACCAAAGAAGGAAAACTACCTAAGTTAATTTTAATTTCTTTTACTTTTGATACAAAAAGAAGAGTGTAGAGTTAAAATCTCTACGCTGATTAAATCTGTCTAAAAATCGAATTATTTATCTGATTTAATTTGAATTGGATCGAGTTGAGATAAAATAATTTTAATTCGAGATAATTCAGTCCAGTCCAGATTAGTTTTTAATCTATAATTTTTTTATTTAAATTTAATTATAAAATTATATAAATATTAATATAAAAATAATTTTTTTAATATTTTAATATCTTTAAATAATAAAATAAAATTTTCAAACTCGACCAATCAAACCAAAATTTAAACAAACAAATTTTTATTATTCAAACCTGATTTAACCCGACTCATGAACCGTTTTAATACCAACCCTACTTCATTCTTACCCATTGATCAGCTACGCTCGAGGGGCTGCTAAGTACTGCTAACTAGTATTAATAATAAATTTGATTGACCGTTAATGAAAAAAGAATTTATTCTACATTTGTTAACCCAGTATATAACTATATAGAAGTATATATTTATCTTTTTATATGAGAAATGATAAAATTACATTGATATAAAATTAATTAATTATATATATTTTTTAGAGTTTTAAATATGATTATTATTTTAATAAATTGGTCGTCAGATTTGACAACATAATCATACTCGTATTGTATAGACTTGTTCATGAGCCGAATTACCAATTCAAGCCCGAAAGCCCGTCCGATATTTAGAAGGATTTTGATAAAAATATTAGACCTAAAAAATGAGTTTGAGCAAAAAAAAAAAATGGATTAAATATTGACTCCAACATTCAAGACTTGAAGTCTAGCCTGGCTCAGCCTATTTTTTAAGGACTATTATCTTCTTTTCTTTAGGATATTTAAAAATTTTTAAGGGCTATTATCATGTATACTGACAATATAGTTTTTTTAAGTTTACAAGCGAGGTTAAAAGACTGTCACATGTTTTTAGGCTATATTTAAAAAATAAAAAATAAATAAAACGGGGTATATGATAGTTTTTTAACCCTGATTGTGAAGTTACAAAAACTCCATTGTCACTGTAAAGAATAATAATTTATTTTTAATTATATAATATATATTATTTATATTTATATATATTATGTAATTTATACCATATAAAAATGTTATATATAATATTAAAGTGTAAACATTAAAATATATATTAAGTTATCTATATTTTAAAATTTAATAAAAGAAAAAATTAAAATTATTAAATATTAAATAAAAATAAAAATAATGTCTTTTTTCAAAGCTTTTATGAAAAAATATGGATGGATCTGGATGTCTTGAAGTATCCATTTACATATCCAAACATGCTTGAACATAATTTGAGGCCTAAATTGTCAAGCTGGACAGAGTTTGGACAAGTAGATATGATATTAATATCATACCTAAGTCCGGCCCATGAACATCTCTAGTCGTACACGTAAAGTTTCAAATTGATTCGATATCTCTATTATATCGATTAAGAATACTATATTTGTTTAATATATATTTAACAAATAAAATTTTTATATAAAATAAATAATTAAATATTTATAATTAATTTAAATTTTAACGTACATGATCTGCGTTAATGGAATGTAAAACTACAATAATTTTATAACGTTATAAGTGATCCTCTTCTTTACAATAACTCCATAATGATTTACACTTTACATTCACTTAAAATTTCACAACTTTTATGTTAAACAAGAAAAGCTCATATATTTAAATTCATAAATATGTCCAAAGGAATTATAACATTATATATATGTATTAAATTTATGTTTCTTTTTACATATTTTTTAGATAAAAAACAATTAAGTATGCAAGAGTTTCAAGTTATACTCTCAAACAGAGTAATAATCGAAATTTTTATTTTGTTTTTGTCATATAATCAGATTTTATAGTTTTTTTTTTTCTTTCTTTTTGTTATGTAATTTACTAATTTTAGATTATATATTTTGAAGCGATTGTATCTTAGCTACTGAATCACATTAATTATTATCCATAATTTGAGCAGAAAAATGAGATTTTTTAAAACCAAAACTGAATTCAAAGTCATCAAAATTCAAAAACCTTGATTTGATTTGGAAATGAATAAGTTCGCCATAACAGCAACAGCAAAACCCTGTTAAACAATTTTTTTTTTTTCCAATAAATTCTTCTCAGTGAAGGAAAATATAATATAATATACATGTTAAATATAATAATATATATGTTATATATATATTATATGTTATATATATTTAATATAATATAATCAAACGAGGCCCAGTGATCAACGGAGATAAAATTAAAAAACGAAAATAAAAGAAGAAAAGATAAATGTTGAAAAGAGAACTTTATTGTTGGGTAATGCTTTACAAAGAGTTTTCTCAGAAAATTTATTCCTTTAGATGAAAAACTTGCCTCTTACATTGATTTTGGGAGCCTTATATAGAGGTTGGCTCCATGATTTGCCTTAGCTCTATTGTGCAGAAAATATATTCCCTGACTCTAGTCTATTTGGATGCTTCTGCATCATTACAACTTTGTGCAAGAAATATATTCAGTGGCACTAGTGCTATTTGGATGCTTTAGCATCATCATAACTTTTTTATTTTCAAACTGAAACTTTTTAGGGAACCTATTCCCTATCTTTTGTCTTATTCGGATTATTACAATTTGAATTACAGCTGAGACAGTATTTGTACATTTGTCAGTTGTGAACTTTGAAAATATTCATTCCTGAAAAGATTCCTGTTTTCTTTCCAGACTTTTTTTTTTTAACACTTTGTCTTGTTTTGCTGACAATTTGTGTCATTATTTCTTCTTTGATTTGCCTATAATGACTTCATCATCTGCCAGGTTTATGGTCCTGTTGGAGGATGTTGAGGATTTGTCTTCTTCTGAGTCAGAGTCCATTGAGTTGAGCATTTCTGCAATCAGTTTCTTGTATTCTTTTTTGGTCTTGGCTTGTGCTAGGAGTGAACTAGCATTTGTTTTAGCCTGAAGAAATTTGGTTGTATCTTGATCTGGTGCTGCAGATTTGCAAAATTGTGGATTTCTATTGAACCATTCATTGAGAAATTGTGGATTATATTTTTCTTCATTAAATTTGTCCCACCACTTGATTTTGAACTTGCGAAAAATCAATAGTACTCCTTGTAGACACCTAATTTTGTCCGGACCACTAAAACATGTATGTTTTCTTCCTAAATTGATGTTTCAGAATGTAAAATTTTTTTTTTCATCATGCAGGTGGTACTCCGAGACTTAGTTTAAGAGGGCGAGCATAAAAAGTCAAACTTGAAAAAGTCAACCCCGAAAAGTCAACACCTAAAAGTTAATTACTAAAAAAGTCAACCCACTTTCAAAATCAAGATTTGAAGTTCAATTGAAAAATGGAAAAAGAATTTTGATAATCCGAGGTCTACATTGAAAGATATGGAGTTCGGAACTTGGGTTATGGAGATTCAGTAGAAAGAAAACCTAATCCGGGAAATTTGGGGAAAAGTGCTTAAACGATCGAATTGGTCGAAATTCAAGGTTCCAAATGAAAGATAAGCACTAACTACGGGTGATGGAGAAGCCACTTGAAAGAAAAACTTAAAGAAAAGTCAATCCGGGAGAAAACCGAGAATTAGGGTTTTTGGTGGATTTCGGTAAAATTGGGAAGAATTACAAGAAATGGCCCGATTCTGTAGGACTAAAGCCCCTAATGGATGAGGAGTGATTAGAAAAGATAGCCAAAGGCTCATTTTGAAGAAAATCTGAAAATCGGACTTGTTTCGAAGCCTCCTCTTCAGATAAAGATGTCTCCGACGCTACTCTCCCGGCAAGAACAACTTTTTCTATTGTGATTTTTTTGGCGGGTTCGGTCAGGAGAGACAAAAGAGAGATGCTTAAAACCGGGTTTTGGAGGCAAAATGGCAAAATTGGAAAATTTGGAAAAAATAGCAAATGAACTCCAGAAATTCTGAAAATTTGTAAATCTCATTTTGAAATTATTTGGAATATATTGTCGAAATAAAATCTTGATTCGGAGTTCGTTCGCAAAATGACCAAATCCCGGGTCTCCTATGCAGTAATTCAAGAAGATAAATCCCAGAAAAATAGCAAATGGCCTCCAAAAATTCTGAAAATTTTTAAATATCATTTTTAAATTATTTGGAAGAGATTGGAAAAATAAAATCTTGATTCGGAGTTCGTTTGCAAAATGGCCAAATCCCGAGCCCCCTATGCAGTAATTCAAGCAGATAAATCTCGAAAAAATACCAAATGAGTTCCAAAAATTATAAAAACTTCCAGATCACACTTTTAAATTATTTGGAAGAGATTGGTGAAGAAAAATCTTGATTTGGAGCTCGTTTAAAAAATGGTAAATATTGGGGGCATAAAAGGGCAATTTTGGAAGAAAAAAATCCAAATAAATTGAGAACAGACTTGGAAAATTTTGAAAACTTCCAGAATTCAATTTTTTATTATTTTGAAAATATTTAAAAAATAAAATTTGAATTTGGAGTCCGTTTGCCATTTATTTGCATCCATGAGGCAAAAAGGTCATTTTACCTAAGAAATCGAAAAGGGCTTCTTTTGCCTTTCAAAAAAATCAAATTTGGGCTGGAAGAAGGAGTGTTGGCCGGCCAAGGCCCATAGATGGGAAGGAGTTTCTGAATTTTCAATCAAGAGGCCAAAAATGAAGAGTTAGTTAGTGATTTTTTGATCAAGCCTTTGCAAATAAACCACATGGGCCAATGCATGAAAATGGAGAGTGTCAACATAATTCTTGAACAGCTGTAATTATGGACAGCTGATGGCCTAATCTAAGGGTGATAATTTCATGTTTTAAGCCTCTTGATTCATTAGCCATTGGATGAAAATTGGTTGGAGGAAAAATGACAACATCCTAGTCTAGGAGAGGGGATTTTCGGCGACTACATAGAAGAGGGGTCTCTTTCATTTTCAGCACTTTCATTTTTCATATTCTCTCTTGTTTTGGCTGATTTTTCTCTCCATTGTTGCAAAGAAAAAAGAAAAGTTTAGAAAAGAAAAGAAAGTTTGAAGAGAAAAAGCTTCAAAGATAGCTTCTAGAACTTGCTTTTAGCACCAACTCTTGCACTTTCTTTGATTTTCCATTCTTGTTTTTGCTGTTTTGATTATTATTTTGGTGAGTTTCTTTTGATTTTACTTTTTAAATAAGTGTTTTTTAATGTTATTTTTACGTTCTTTCTTCATATTTTCTTAAACAAGTTCTTGCAATATATATATATATATATTTTATTCCTTGACATGGCCGAATGGCCCAAATTTTGTTGTTGCTGTTTTGCTTTGATTTGTCATGATATTTTTGTTATTTTTTTAGTCTTGCTGCTTTAAATCTTCTTCTACTACATATACTTGAAGCTTGTTTTAATTTGGTTGCTTGTTTATTGCCATTTATGAGTTTATTATCATGTTCTTGCATTTTTAATTTTCTGTTTTCAAAATGTTTAAATTTGTTTATGTTTCATATTTTGTAATCCATGTGTTTGTGAAAATGTTTGATAGTTTTAATACCTCTACTTTATATTTGCATGATTTGAGTGTTATATTTTAGTTGAGTATGTTAGTATATCAAGTGTTTGTGAAAATGCCAAGCTCATTTAGACTTGAGGCCATTCGGCCACTTCATGTATTTTGCTTTGTGTGTGCATTTTTGCTATTTTAGTTGATAGGTTTGCACTTGCATGACATTTGATTGAGTATTTGGTTTAAGTATATCAAGTGTTTGTGAAAATGCCATGCTTACTTTAGACTTGAGGCCATTCGACAACCTCATGTATTTTGCTTTGTGTGTGCATTTTTGTTATGTTAGTTGATAGGTTGGTATTTGCATGACATTTGATTGAGTATTTGGTTTAAGCATGCCTTGTGTTTGTATTATTGCCATGCATATTTTAGATGTTAGGTTTTGTTTATTTTGCTATGCATGTCCATGCATTTTAGACTTAGGTTGCATTAAATGCCATGCAAGTTCATTTAGGTCTAGGTCATTTTATTGATGCCATGCATTTTTCATGACATTTAGGTTTAAACTCATGCATTTCATGCATCATATTTGCTGTATTTTTCATGCATTTCATGTCCATGCCACTTGACTTATGACTTAGGCCAATTAATGGTTCAAAGTCATGCTCTCTTGAGCACACTTGTGGAAAATTAAAGAGTTGTCAAATTGATTATTCTACCTTTGTGATTTTTTTTTACTTAGCCAATTTTTGCCTAACTTTTCAAAAGTCCTAGCTACTGTTTGTGAGTCATTTTGTGAGTCTTAAATATTTTTACTTTCATTTTTAAATGATTTTATCAAAGGCAAAAATGTGTTTTGGCAAAACAGTTTTTTCACCCAGTACTCGTACTTTCTCGATTTTTCTGGGCAGTCATCTTTATTCAAAAAATAAGCCGATTTTTTCACGTGAAGTTTTACATGTCCTGAGTCTCCAAGATATTTTTTAGATTTTTTAGAATTTTTAAAAATAGGGTAAAATATCGTGGCTTAGAACTGGACAGTGGAGTCAGAATTGAATTTAAAGGAAAATCATTTTTCTGTTTTGGTTAAGTTATTTAGAGGGGCTGATTAGGAAGTTTAGCAACTGGCTTAGGGTAGTTTCTAAGCCTTTTTAAACTTTTAATTTTTTTTTTAAGTCTCGGGGTTAAGGGTGGTCAAGTCCGGGATTTTAAACTTAGGAAATTAGAGCCATTTAAAAAAGGGTTTAGCTAAGTTTTTATTTTTAATCTAAGCTTTTTAAAATTGTTTTCAAACAATCACAAAGTATTTTGGTTTTAGAATATTTAATTTGATATATTTTCCTAAGGTAGTCGGATATCTTTTTAGATATACGGATTTCCTTAATTAAAGGAAAAAAAATACATTTTCATGCATTGCATTTTCCATATTCATGCATTTTATAATATGTGATTTTTGCTATGATAATTTCTATGATATTGTTATGATTTTGAGTTATGTTATATTGTTTATTATATGATTTTGAATATTTCATGATATCCTATGCTTTTTATTTAGTTTTTTTTTTTATATATTATTTAGCATATACTATGTTCATGCATTATTATTTTTATTTTTATTTTCATGCATATTATATGATAGCATTACTTTATATTTCATGTCATTTAAATTATATGCCATATCATTCATATTTGCCATGTCATTTAAATTATTTCATTTCATATAGAATATATTATGTTACTTAGGTCATTTCCTTTTCTGTAGAATATATTATGTTACCTAGGTCATTTCATTTAGGATATATTATGTCATTTAGGATATTTTATTTCATTTAGAATATATCATATGACTTAGGATATTACATTTCATATAGAATATATTATGTTACCTATGTCATTTCATTTCATTTAGAATATATTATATAACTTAGGATATTTCATTTCATTTAGAATATGCTAAGACATTTAAATCATATCATATAATTTAGGTTGCATTATATTATTTAGACTTTGCTATGACATTTTATTTATGTCATACATATTCATATTCATTTTTTAAAAATATTTTCAAAAAGGTAATGATTTTCAATAAAATAAAGATATTCCCGAGTTAAAATAATTCATGAGTTCTCTGCTGGGTTTGCTGGGGAGGATATCATCAATTACATTAATAACGGAATATCTTCTTTAAAATGAGAATGATTCGGAAAGTTTTCCAAACTAATAAATTTTTTTATATTTTGCCACGTTTGTTAGGGAATATAGGAAAATTTTGAATTTATAAATTCCGGATCATTTTCAATTAAAAGTGGAATTATTTTTCTTTAAATTGGGAATTAACTTGAAATACTAAATTTAAAACCGACTTTTGTATCGAGATTTGAGATAACACACGATTAATAAGGTACCGTTTTAAACGGGCGTTGTGGGGGTGCTAATCCTTTCCCGCACGTAACCAAGTCCCGAACCCGTTTCTTTGATTTCTCTAGTTTAAAATGCAGACTTGAAATTGGTTTTAAAAAATATTTTAATTAATTTTAAAATATTTTATAAAACCGGTTTTAATAGGTGGCGGATCACACCTAGCTAAAAACGATTGGTGGCGACTCCATGTATTTTTCAAGGCCATTTTCAAAACCTTCATTTTTCTAGAGGAATTAAGTCAATTTTTCCTCGGTTTCTTTAATGTCACGCTTAACGAATAATAAAGTCTTGCGATGAGACTTGTTATTTTTTTAGGTTGCGACAGCTTGGCGACTCCGCTGGGGAAAATTAGACTTAGGCCTAGAATTAGTCGTGTGTTATCAAAGTCTCGATTTTGTTGGTTTAATTGGTATTTAATTTTAATTCCCACATTAAAAAAATAAGGATAATTTCAAAAATAATAATTTTTTTTAAATATGTCCATATTCATGTGCATACATTTTGTAATTGTTCACATTTTGTAATTGTTCTCTGGTTATTTTGGTGCATATATTCATTTATTGATTAAATGATGATTTATGTTGTTTAATCTTGTTGGGGCATTTAGAATAAGGGATATAGAATAGGTGGTGAAAGGTTTGTTATTCCTCCTCACACACTACACGTGCATTTGCATATCTTGAGGCTTATACCCGAGTTCCGTCCTTTTAGGTGGGAGCAAAGTAACTAAGCCTTCGTGATTAACAATCCGCATGGGCTAGTGAAACACTTCCGGAGTACTAAATTACCTAAGCTTTCGTGATTAACAATCCGCATGGGCTAGGAAAATAAACTCTAACGAATTGAACCCGCTTTTATCGGGGTGCCTTACTAGCCTTCGTCGGCGACAGTGAGGAACAATTCGGGGCTTTTAGAACTAATTCACCTTCATATAGTAAACCTAGGCAAAGCCATGCCGGATTTCCAACTAGATATCCCGAAGTTAAGTACACATGGAGGAATATTTCCAATCCTTTTACCTTCTATTCTACTTCCCAAATAAGTTTATTTTTGAAAAATTGGACAATGATGAACGTACATCACAATGTCTGTAATAAATGTTGGTATTTCATCCCAGGGGTGTTATAATGCCAAAATTTTGTTGGCATCCTCAGAGATAATTATTGTTTTGAATTATATTTTTTTTGGTATTATTCGTATTTATTCCCGTTACTAATTCATTTTCTTTTTGTTGTTGTTGTTGTTGTTTTCGTTTTTTTTTTTTTTTTTTTTGTGCATTCTTGTCATTATTTTTTGCACATGGAAAGTTTGGTCTTGGGATAATATTCAACCAAAAGGGCTTTCATGGAGGGTCAGAGTGTATTAGTGGTCGAGAAGCATTTAGAGGTTAGGAAACAGTCCGAGAAAGGTCAGCAGGATAATGGGGATTGTTTGAAGATGGGATATGTGTCAGCTTTGCTAGCCGAGGTTGATCTTACTATCAAGCAAAATGATCTTCGGGAATTGATGGATAAATGTAACAAGTGGAACAAATCAGAAAAAGAAGCCTTCACTAAGACATATGGGGACATAGCACTGTTAGCTCAGGTTAAGGTCAACGGTGAGGTAATCCGGGCTATGGTGCAATTCTGGAATCCCGGTTATCGGTGTTTTACCTTCAACCGAGAGGATATGACTCCAACCATAAAGGAATATTCGACCTTGTTGCATATTGAGAACGTTATTCCTGACCGTATTTATTTGAAGGATACAAAGACGCCGAGTTTGTTTAAAATTCTGGGAGTGGAAAGAAATTGGGTCGAAAGCCATGTTGTCCAAAAAGGGGTAAGCTACTGTATATCATGGGATATTTTACGGACCTTAATCCATAGCCATTCAAGTAAGGAGATAGTTAGGAATATTTTTGCTTTGGCTATCTATGGTTTAGTTATCTTCCCAAAGACATTGGGGTATGTGGATGTGGCGATATTTGATGTTTTTAAGAGGCTTGAGCAAAGGATAAACCCAGCCCCGACAATTATAGCAGAAACAATTTGATCCTTGAATTTCTGTAGACGAGAAGGAAAAGGGCATTTTCTAGGTTGTATACAGCTTCTTTGCATATGGGTTCAGAGCCATTTTTGTAAACAGGAGAATTTCCCTCTTCGCTTATATTGGAAATCTTTTGCACCAATTGGTGAATTTCTTAAGAGGGATTAGCTTGAAAATAGGACTGAGGAACAATGTATCAACATATTTTGGAATATCAGGGCTGAGATGATAATTTAGAGAGCTTCATGGATAGCTCCTATGCCGACATTGTACAAGTGCGGAGATAAAGCTTTTGTTCCATTATTGGGAGTATGGGAAGAAGTGAGTTATGCACCACTGCTAGTATTGAGGCAATTAGAATCCTGTCAGTTTACTCCTATGACCCATGACCTTAGTAATTTAGAATTTGCTTATGGAGAAGATGGATATTTGGGAAAGGTACGTGAGATTGTAGTAGCATGGAAGGAAACTCATCGAGTGGAGGTAGCTATATATGCCGACATCATCACACCTGATTACCTGACATGGAGGGAATTGAGGGTTAACGATAGGTTGTTGACATCAGATGGGGAAAAAGTTGAGCATTTGAGTTCGCCGCCCAAGGAAGCGCCATCGGAGTTAGAAATCGCAAGGGCATAATTCGAAAAAGAAAAGGCCTAAATAAACAAGGAAATTGTCCGTTTGCAAGAAGAGCTTGAGGATATGAAAAATAGGGAGTCATCCCGAGAAAGAGAAAAGGAAAAGATCAAGAGAGAGTGGGATACTGCTAAAAGCGATCTTCAGGAATTACACTTGGAGAACAAGAGGTATCGTTTCGAGCTCAAATTCGAGGGAACTCTCAAGACTTCCGGGGAATGGGAACAAGAAGTCAAAAACCTCAAGAAAGGGAAGAACTATTGGGCAGAAAGAGCAAAGCATGAGGAAGCCCGAGCCAATCAACTGGAGAAACAAGCTAGGGAAAGCAATCAACACGGTGATGTTTCTGCTGACATGTCAAAGGGTCGTGAACAAGTAGGGATCAGATGGAAGAGCAAGGCAGTCAAAAGAGGACAGTCAAAAAGGTCCAAGATTCGGGGAGTTACTATAGGACCAGTATTTTGTAATAGCATTTTTTAGGAGAGACAGATTATCGTATTGTTTTAAGCAAGGATCTTTTCTTTGATGTATTTAGTTTTAGGAAATCAATGAAAGATCGTTTGGTTGGAATTATCCCGGGGCCAATACTTTTAAATGCATTCATCATTCATTTATTCTTTCTTTTATATATTTTATTTGTTCATTCATTTATATTCATAATCATTCATTCATTTATTCTTTATAAATTGTTTATACACTTAGTCATTTATTTATTTGTCCATTCATTTATTCTTTATAATTATTCATTTAAGTTCATACACTTAGTCATTTACTTATTTGTTCATTCATTCATTTTTATAAAATAAAATAATAAATGTGTCAATAATTTCTAATCCATGGTTTTTAAAACTAAAGGTACAATTGGTTGCACTCAGAAAGAATCAGACTTTTGACACCCTTACAATACCCGATCTCGAGCAAGAGCTATGGAGAACGATCAGCTTGCTAGAATTGAAAGGATGGAAAGAATTAAAAAAGAACTGCAGGAACAGTTAGCTAAGTCTCAAGAGGAGACAAATAACCAAACTCATGGAGATGATGAGTACCATGATGAGGCAGAAGTGGCCAGGAGAAAATTCGATTACAGGAATGGGGGCAGTGAACCAGGAAGACCGACCAGAGGTGGTACAAAAGAATGGTTAGACATCCCAGCCTGTGGGAAATGAACTTCCGACTGGGGCAGCATCCTATGTTTACATCCAACCAGCAGCCGAAGTACAAAATTTTGGCCCAAAAAGGGGTAATATCGGGGTTGATCCAATTGATGTGGAATTTCCAGACTTTGAAGAAATGGCAGAAAAGGAAAGGGCAAAAATGACTGAATTGAAGAGGGTTGAAACTGCAAAATCCTAGAAAAAATATCAGCTGCTGGAGGAAAGGTTAAGGGCAGTTGAAGGGGCAGAGTTATTTGGCAGTCTGGATGCCAAAAGATGAGCTTAGTACACGATCTAGTAATTCCCCCAAAGTTCAAAGTACCAGACTTTGAAAAGTATAATGGGACTACCAACCCATCAGCATATCTGACTATGTACTGCAGAAGGATGACGAGGCATGATGATAATGAGAAACTGTTTATCCATTGTTTCCAAGATAGCTTGACAGGGTCAGCAACCCGATGGTACAATCAACTGAGTCGTACCAAGATTCGTTCATGGATGGATTTAGCCAGGGCTTTCATGGAATATTATAAGCATGTGTCTAACAAGATACCTGAAAGGCTGTCGCTACAGAATATGAAAAAGAGGTCCAATGAGAGCTTCAAAGAATACTCGCAGAGGTGGAGGGATCTGGCCACACAAGTGCAACCCCTTTTAACTAGCAAAGAAACCACAGTGCTTTTCATCAACACCTTGAAAGCACCTTATTATGACAAATTGGTGGGAAGCGCCACCAAGGACTTTGCAGATATGGTGATATCTGGGGAGATGATAGAGTCCGCTATTAAAAATGGGAAGATGAAAGGGGGTGAGTCTGCTATCCTGAAGAGAGTTTTTTCTACAAAGAAGAAGGAGGAGACACATGCAGTAAGCCTCAATCAATACCCCTATACACCTCCTACACCATACACACCACCAAGGCCCTATACTCCTACCACATCTTATGCACCTCCGACACCTTACACACCATACCCGAGGTATAATCCTTACTACCCCAATGTGAACCACCTTACCCAAAATCCATTCTCCTATACCAATATACCGCAATAGCCGTTCCCAACTAGTATATCCCCACATATAACCCTTCCTCGAAATACTATCCCAAACACTCAAGGTCCCGCGCGCCATGACCAACGTTTACCAAGGAACGATCAAAAACCCCAATTTGATCCGATTCCTACCACCTATTGTGAGTTATATCCTAAACTATTGCAGGGTCAACTTGTTGCACCCATGTACCTCAAACCTTTGACACCTCCATACCAAGGTGGTACAATGCAAACACTAATTGCGCATACCATGCAGGAATTCAAGGACATTCGACTGAAGATTGCTTGGCTTTTAAAAAGAAAGTCCAAATCCTGATCAATGCCGGAGTTGTGAAGTTTGGGGCAAAGAATAGGCCGAATATAGTGGAAAACCCATTGCTCGATCATACTGAGAATCGGGTAAATGCAGTATTGATCGGGGAAGTCAGAAGATTAAAAAGGGACGTCAGGGAAGTCAAGACTCCGATGTTGACAGTATGGGTCGAGATGGTCAAGGCAAGAATGGTTGGAGATGCAGATAGTCTAAAGATGGTTGCAAAGAGGGTGCAAAATTGGTGCCCGTTCCATAAGTGTGGAGGTCATGTCATACAAGACTGTGGAGACTTTCTGGTTAAAGTCCAAAGGATGATGGATAACGGGGAGGCTCAGTTTTACGAAGAAACAGAGGAGGAAATAGAAGTTATTGAGAATACATCTGGCTACAGGATAGGAAGACCCTTGATCATCTTTTATGAACCAGAGGAGAAAGTTATGCCAGTTGTTGAGGAAAGTGCACCTAAGTTAATAATTGATTTACCTGTTTTTTTTTCATACAAGGAAAACAAAGCTGCACCATGGAAACACGACTGCAGCATGGTTATGCCTGGGTCTTTGAGTCATCAGGATACCACAGGTGTGGGGCATTTAACCCGAAGCAGAAGGTGTTATGCTCCTGAGGCTGCTGAACAGGGATTAACAGGGAAAGACAGAGGAGCAGACAAAGGGAAGAAAGTAGTGGAGCCAATCCATATTGAGATGGATTTTTCAAAAGAAATAGAGAGGGGATTAGCTCCGGTTAATAGAATAAAAGAACCGGTAAATGAGAACGAAGCCTGCGAGTTCTTAAAATTCATAAAGCACAGTGAGTATAGCGTGGTCGAACAACTGCAACGTCAACCAACTAGAATTTCAATCTTATCTTTGCTTTTGAATTCAGAGCCACACAGAAATACCCTGTTAAGAGTATTGAATCAGGCATACGTGGCTAATAACATATCAGTAGAAAAGTTAGACAGGCTGGTGGGAAACATCGCAGCGGACAACCATATATTTTTCAGCTATGAGGAGATACCACCCAATGGTATTGGGTCAACAAAAGCTCTCCATATAACTACCACTTGTAAGGGGCACATATTACCAAGGGTCCTTTTGGACAATGGTTCTTCATTAAATGTGATGCCTTTGGAAACCCTATCCAAGTTTCCGGTGGACATGTCTTATATGTTAACGAGTTGCACAGTGGTCAGGGCTTTCGATGGTACAAGGAGAGAGATAATGGAAACTATTGAGGTTCCTCTGGAGATAGGCCCATGCATTTATACGGTGAACTTCCAGGTCATGGATATTAATCCGTCTTATAATTGCTTGTTGGGAAGGCCATGGATTTATTCAGCCGAGGCTGTACCCTCGTCTCTCCACCAAAAGCTGAAATTTGTGATGGAGGGCCGTTTGATCACTGTATCAGGAGAAAAAGACATAATAGCTTCCACATCTATTGAATCTCCTTATGTCGAGCCCAATGAAGATACCGTAGAATGTTCTTTTCGGTTTTTGGAATTCGTAAATGCAGTTTTCATCGCTGAAGGATGGAAAATTCCAAAACCAAGGTTGTCCAAGAACACAAGTCCGGGAGTAAGAACCATAGTGGGAAAAGGCTGCAGGGCTGGAAAAGGTTTGGGGAAATATCTTCAAGGGATATCTCGAGCAATGGAAGCAGTGGGAAAGAAAGACCGATTTGGCTTAGGATATCTTCCGAAGGCCCATGAGAAGAGGAAACAAGTTGAAACGAACAGACGAAGGAGAATGGCCTGTCTCACGAGTATGGTTATTGAATGGGAACCCATGACTTTCCAACCAATCCTTTATAACTTTCGCTCTGCTGGTTTTTTATTCGAGGAAAAGACTTTAGAGGATGTACTTGTAATGATCGAGCAAGCTTTTGAAAAATTCCATGTAAATAAAGAGGGGCAAATTCAGGATATGGTGATTTGCATGATCGGGAAAGAAAAAATGGAAAGTGACAGTGTGAACTGGATGGTGCGACCTTATCCACCAGGATATAGACTAACCAATTAGAGTGCGACTGAGTTGCCCATAGTTTTTAAGTCTATTCCAACGTAATACTTTAAAAAAAATAATCTTAATTATCTTTACCCAGAGATATTAAGAGTTTTTTTACTGTAATGGGTTTTTTGTTTAAACATTTTCATTCAATAAATAACAAACACAATGCATTTTATCCATATTGATGTGTCCATATTCTTTCATTTTTGTTATTTTGTTTTCATTATATATTCTCTTATATTGTTTCTTCTCCACCTATTTACAAGTGTGCGGATGTGGAATATGAGGACTTTCCTGTCAGCAATTCTGAAATTGATTTTGAAAGACCCATTTGCATGAGTGATTTTGAGGCTAACGAAGATACTGAGGATTATGGTCTATCTCCGGATTTATTAAGGAAAATAGAACAAGAGGAGAAACAAGTACTTCCTCATAAGGAATTATTGGAAATGATAAATCTGGGAGATGGTGAAGAGATAAAGGAAGTCAAAATCGAAACTTCATTGTCATCATCAATAAATGGTGAATTGATAGCTTTGCTCCAGGAATATGTGGATGTATTTGCATGTCTTACCAAGACATGCCAGGGTTGGATCCGGATATTGTGGTTCATAAGCTCCCTTTAAGGCCATAATGCAAGCCAATTCAGCAAAAGTTGAGAAGAATGAGGCCAGACATGCTGTTAAAGATAAAAGAGGAGGTGAAGAAGCAATTTGATGCTGGATTCTTAGAGGTGGCAAAATATCCAGAATAGGTGGCAAATATTATCCCAGTACCAAAGAAGGATGGCAAAATACGGATGTACGTTGATTACCGAGATTTGAACAAGGCCAGCCCTAAAGATAACTTTTCTTTGCCCCATATTGATACTCTGGTGGATAATACGGTGAAAAGTTCTTTATTTTTTTTTCATGGATAGATTCTCAAGATACAATCAGATCAAGATGGCACCGAAAGATATGGAGAAAACCACATTTGTTACAATATGGGGAACCTTCTGCTACAAAGTAATGCCATTTGGGTTGAAGAATGCTGGGGCAACATACCAAAGAGCCATGGTGACCTTGTTTCATGATATGATACATAAGGGAATTGAGGTCTATGTTGATGATATGATCGTAAAGTCACAAGGAGAAGATGAGCATATTGCGAATCTTAAGAAGCTCTTTGAACGACTGTGGAAGTTTAGACTTAAGCAAAATCCGGCAAAATGCATTTTCGGAGTCACCTCAAGGAAATTGTAGGGTTTTGTCGTCAGTAAAAGAGGAATTGAGATTGACCCGGATAAAGTAAAGGCTATTCAGAACTTGCCACCATCTCGTACTCAAAAGGAAGTAAGAGGCTTTCTGGGGAGATTGAATTACATTGCTCGGTTTATTTCACAGTTAACCAACAAATATGATCCAATATTTAATTTACTTCGAAAACGTGATCCAGGAGAGTGGGACGAAGGTTGTCAGATTGCATTTGAAAAGGTTAAACATTATCTATCCAATCCACCAGTATTAATGCCACATGTTCTGGATAAACCAATGACACTGTATTTATCAGTATTTGAGAGATCCATGGGTTGTGTTTTGGGGCAGCTTTATGAAACTAGAAAGAAAGAACATGCAGTTTACTACCTCAGCAAGAAGTTCACAAATTATGTGTTGAAATATTCGTCGGTAGAAAAGTTGTGTTGTGCCTTAGCCTGGACTGCTCGAAGACTCAGACAATATATGTTGTACCACACAACGTGGTTGATTGCCAAGCTTGATCCAGTCAAGTACATGTTGGAAGCACCTTCTTTGTCAGGGAGGACGGCAAGATGGCAGGTTTTATTGTCAGAATACGATATTGTATATGTAAGTCAAAAAGCTATCAAAGGCAGTGCAATCGCTGAATTCTTAGCAAGTCGGGCAATGGAAGATTATGAGCCGTTGAATTTTGACTTCCCGGATGAAGATTTGATGTATGTTTCACAAGCAGATGAGATTCCCCTGAAAAAAGAAAGTATGGAAAATGTACTTTGATGGCGCATCTAACGCCATGGGGCACGAAATCGGTGCAGTGCTTATATCCCCAGAAGAAGATTATTATCCTTTCACTGCCAGATTGTATTTTGATTGTACAAACAATACTACCGAGTATGAAGCGCGTACTATGGACCTTTGTGCTGCAGTGGACAGAAATATCAAAGTATTGGAAGTTTTCGGAGACTTAGCCTTTGTGATTTACCAGCTACGAGGATAATGGAAAACCCGAGATACAAAGCTAATCCGATACCGAGAACTCATACTGAGTTTGTTGGAGGAATTTGAAGAAGTGAATTTCAATTACTTTCCTCGAGAAGAAAACGGAATGGCAGATGCTCTGGCTACTTTGTCATCAATGTTTAAAGTGAATGAAGGGGCTGAAGTTGTACCAATAAAGATGAGTATATATGAGTCTCCTACCCACTGTCTGAGTATTGAAGAAGAAGCAGATGCCTTCCTTGGTATAACGACATCTTGCAGTACATTGATGGAGACTCAATTAAGAGTTGTAAACCCAAGTGCAGGTTATGTTCAAGTAATAAATTCTCGGGTGTCCGAGGTCGAACCACAGGGAAGCGTATTAGTAAGTATAAGTTTATAAATATATAAGACAAAGAAAGTAAACAAGATATTAGGGAATCAACAACAAAATAAGATAAACAAGATATTAGAGAACAAAATAAACAAAATATAAAAGAAATTAAACAAGATATAAAAAAAAACAATAAGAAAAGATGTTGAGGTTAGAGAATCCACTCTTGGTGTTATGCTAAGATTAATCTTGTTTTATTACACAATTGAAATCCACACATAAAGGAGGTTCCAATCGGAAGGTTTAGCAATTCAGTCCAAATTGTCCAACGTCCATAGCATATGATATTATGTTCATTTGGTGTCCTCAAAACTCATAAAAAGAGTCCAAGCATTCCTTATGCCAAGGTATATGTCTACAACAAATCAAGGTTATGAAACCAAGCATTTATTGTGCCATTTTCATTGTCAATAATGAATCAAGATCCCTACTTTGCAAGTATGATTTTAAACCAAAAGAAAATATTATCTATACTAGTGTTTATAAATGATAATTCATTTTAGCTCATGTTTAAGAGACTAACCTTAGCATTTACCAAGAGCTTCACCTCATCACCTCAACAATATGATTAGCAACACATACTAGATATGAATAAAATGAAAAGAAATGTAAGAAGCATAAGTAAATATAGAAAAAGAAAACTAGAGAAAGGAAAGAAAAAGAAAACTTAGAGAATTTTATTACAATGGCTAATATCCTACCAATCTATAATGTATCCTAATACTCATCCAAGGCCCTCTATTTATACACATTTTTGAGGGCTAAATGACTAGAGACAAGCTTTACAAATTTCAAAGGTAGGTATAATAGGTGGGTGCATTTTTCTAACAATTTTCGTCATATTGTATGACAATTCTGATCAGCCAGCTTGATGGTCGATTTTGTCAATGTTGCAGGCTCGATCTGATAAAATGGTCTTCTAGAAAAATATATCCCTATCAGTTACGGATCCATAGCCGTTGGAATCAGGTCATTTGCTCATGTGGATCGGAAGATATGGTCAAAATACCAAAACAGGTCAGCATAGACGTCATTGCACATCAGCCAACTTGATGGTCGATTTTGCTAGGGAAAACGACTCCGTTTCAAGAAGTGTAAAACATGAAAAAGATAGATATGCCTCTTAACTTTGCACGGTTAAAATTTCAGCCTTATTGCTTCAGTGCAACTCCAGATATAGCTGATATGGCAAAAGGTGTCGGAACTGGAACTGAACTGGATTTGCCCTTAATTGTTGATTTAACCTAATAATCTGAAATCACTCAAAGAAACTCGTGAAAAACACCAAATTACATAAAAATATAAAACATCATAAACACAATTAGACTAAGCAATAATAACTCGTATTTGACGCAAAACAATAATAAAACATAAATAAAAACTATATAATTATACGAGTTATCACACCCCCACACTTAGATTGTTGCTAGTCCCTAGCAACGACTCAATAAAAATAAAATAAGAAAATCTAATCTAATCCATTTTCGTTGGAAATCACGGTGGCACTTAGCATGTGACACAAGCCTTTAAACCCCTAGGTGTCCCTAGTGGACGAGTTTAGTCTCATGAGGGTTTACTAGGACGATACCCACAAACATTGAAGACATAAGAAAAACTAAAAATAATAATTATAACTAATCCTTCTAATATAAATTAGAGATAATCATTGGACAAGTTTAAAAACTAATCAATAGCTTAAAGAAATTCACAAAAAAATCTTGCTTGAATGTAAATATTTTGAGTTAAGCCAATATTAACATAACATATTTCAATCAAAATAGTGCATATTCAAACTTAATCTCAACTTCTCACTATACTCTCATGATTTTCACTCTTTAAAGTAGTGGTAAAGTTTTTACACTCAATCAATCTCATGAAAACAGTTCTACCATATGCTTGCTTGTCCACCTATTCTCCACTATTTAGATCATACAACTTCATAAATCAAGAGGTATTTTTTCAAGGTTGTAATGGGGCCAAAGGGTTATAATGTGGTTAAAAAACAAAAGGATAAAGATATCACAAAGGTTCCAAAGAGGTCATAGAGTTTAGAGACATAATAAGATCATACGAATAAAACTTCTCAAAACTCTTATAAAGCAAATAATAACATAGGCTAAATATTCATGTTGAGCCTTTGCTTCATTCTAACCAACTTTGTAACTTCTTTTTCTTTACTTTAACTAGAAGTTCAAGAGAAGATATATTTTTTTTTTAAAATATGGGAATGTATTTGACAATGATCCCTTTCTTTTTCTCTTGACTTTTGCCTCTCTCCTCCCCCACACTATCTTTCGTTCTAACCCAAATTTTCAACTAAAAATATCCCTTGTTTTTTTGCAATATGTCTCAAAATATATAATCCATCTTTAGAACAAGGGTAAGGATATAAGTATATTTAGGCTGGGTGTAAGTTCTGGTTACCAATAAAATAGCATATTTAATGTAGGCTCAATTGGCTCACTAGTGGGGATGTTCTCTTAGAACATTAATAATGGATGGATGTTCGGCTCTGGTTATAATCCTAATGCCTCTATCATATTCATGTTGTCACATGTATCAATATAGTCTCAAACGGTTTAAAGCAAGTTCTAGAGAATCATGTAATCATAAGAGCACTCACGAAAGAAATTAGATTGATTTGTATAATGCATCAATCATTATAGGCTCAAAAACTCACAAGGATGATTATACAAGTCAGATTAAGTCTAAACATGCTTCTTTCTCAATCAACATATCATATTAACATTGGCTCATAAAAAGGTTGACATCAAGCTCAATTCTCATGAAAATCTTCTCACTAATAAATCTGTTTTAGACTTATGCAATTCATATCTCATCATTGTATTAAAAAGGAACTAAAACACACTAAAAAAAATAATAATAATAAAGACTCAAAAAAAAATAGTAGACAAAAATAAAAGAAATCCTAAATCATTCCCCCCACACTTAATTCTTACATTGTCCTCAATGTAAGTCTATTAACCCAAATGAAAGAATCATGTGTAAGAGAAAAGAACTAATAACATAAGAATAGGAACAACTAAGACTCAAAACAAAACAAACTCATGCAACCTAAATAATCCTAAAATACTAAACAAAAATTAACAAGTAAACATAAAAAGATTAAAATCAAACTGACAAGGTATGTCTCAAGTCTCCCTTACTCAGACCTTGTTCAGAATGAATACTTTTGAATGGCTTAAAACACAATATTTTTTTTTTTGAAGATTAGTAAAAATTATATTTACATCTATTTATTTTCAAAACAAGGATCAGAAAGAAAAACAACCTCTTCTTGAGTAACATGATTTTCCAAAAAGAGTTTGAGTCTTTGTCCATTTACCTTGAATACGTTACCATTTCTAGGATTCTCAATGTCAACTGCTCCATAATGATACACATGCTTAACCACAAATGGGCCAATCCATCTTGATCTCAACTTACCAGGAAATATGTGAAGTCTAGAATTATAAAGTAGAACTTTTTGCCCAACTTCAAATATTTTTCTTGAAATTAACTTGTCATGAAAGGCTTTAGTTCTTTCTTTATGAATTTTAGAATTCTCATATGCATCATTTCTGAGTTCCTCAAGTTCATTTATGACTGGAAAAGTTTCATTCTCACCCAAAAAGGAATATTTTAGCTCGGATGGCAATGGTTTTAAATCCAGCTTGGGTGGTTCAATAGTTGATGGTACAGTGACATTTGTGAGTGATGGAAGTTCTTCAAACTTTTGTTTCCAACGATGCTTATCCTGAAAAGAATTTAACAAAGAATCAGTGTGTGAAATTTCTGAAGCATTATCAAACTCACATTCAATTAAATAAGCTTCTAAAGGATCATGGAATGTGGTAGTGGTGAGATGTTCATGAACAAGTTCTTCAATGAAATCCACTTCATGTACTTTTGAATCATCACCAGGTTGCTTGCAAGTGTTGAACACATTTAATTCTAAAGTCATATTTCCAAAAGAAATGTTCAACATACCATTCCTGCAATTTATCAGAGCATTAGAAGTTGCAAGAAATAGACGGCCTAATATAACAGGAATTTGAACATTTGGATTTGAAACAGGATGTGTGTCCAAAACAATAAAATCAACATGGAAGTAAAAATTATCAATTTGAACCAAAACATCTTCAACTATCCCTCGAGGAATTTTTACAGAACGATCAGCTAGTTGAAGTGTTACAGGTGTTTCCTTGAGTTCACCTAAACCTAACTGTTGATAAACAGAAAAAGGCAAAAGATTAACACTAGCACCAAGATCAAGCAATGCACGTTCTATTCTAGTGTTTCCAATGATGCATGAGATTGTTGGACATCCAGGATCTTTGAATTTTGGTGGAGTAAAGTGCTGAATGATTGAGCTCACACTTTCCGTCAGAAATGCTTTCTTTTGTACATTATGTTTCCTTTTAACTGTGCACATGTCCTTCAAAAATTTAGCATAAGATGGAACTTGTTTGATTGCGTCCAATAAAGGAATGTTAATCTTAACTTGTTTGAAAAGTTCATAAATTTCTGCATTTTGATTCAAATTCTTTATTGTTTGCAACCTTTGAGGAAAAGGAGCAGGATGCATACCTTTTTCTTTGTCCAAATTTTCAAGAAGTTCAGACTTACCATCATCCTTACCATTACTTTTCGGAGGGGAAGGAGGATCTTGGTCTTTTGATGGAATATTTTTGTCAATTGCCTTTCCACTTCGAAGAGTTGTGATAGAACTGGCATTTTCCTGTTGAGTTTCATTGGAGCAAGAAACAAGACATTGAGTAGAAGGGTTAGGCTGAGGTTGAGCAGGAAACTTACCTTTTTCTTGAGTGCGTAATGAAGCTGTCAATGTGGACAAGGTGTTTTTGATCTCATTGATGTCCTGTGAAGTCCGGTTATTCACATTTTCTTGTGTTTGCATGACTGCTTGCAATGTCTCTTCCAAGGTTTGTACACGTGAAGGTTGATAGGAAAAAGTGTTGCCCGGCTTTTGAGATTGTGGTACCTGAACATGATTATTATTCCGCCAACTGAAGTTGGGATGATTTCTCCATTCAGGGTTATACGTTTCAGAGTAAGAAGAAGCAAAAGGCTTTTTAAATGTGTTTATGGAATTTACTTGATCATGCAACGCTTCTTTAAGAATGGGAATGTTTGGACATTCAGAAGTGGGGTGTCCCATGATTTCACAAATTCCACAACTTTCTTCAATTTTAATCGTTTTGACTTCTTTTACTTCTCTAAGTTCCATGGCTTCAATCTTTCTAGCCAAATTAGCTACTTTAGCTTTTATCTCATTTTCTTGACTAAAATGATATTTACCTCTGTTAGAAACAGGATTAGATCTATTGGAACTTTCAGAGGAATTATCTGTGTGCCAGGCTTGAGAGTTATCTGCCAAATGGTCTAGGTAGTCAAAGGCTTCTTCAGGTTCTTTTTCTAGAAACTCACCGTTACACATTGTTTCAACAAATTGTTTAGTTTCGGGAGTTAAACTTTCATAAAAAAAACTAATAAGACGCCATTTTTCAAAACCATGATGTGGACAAGAATTTAACAAATCTTTAAAACGCTCCCAGCACTGAAAAAATGCTTCATTTTGATTTTGATTGAAATTTTGAATCTGTCTTTTCAAAGCAATAGTTTTATGTGCTGGTAAAAATTTCTTTAGAAACTCAGTTTGTAATTCTTGCCATGTGCCAATTGACCTTGGTTTTAAATTATGAAGCCAAATTTTTGCTTTATCTTTTAAAGAAAAAGGAAATAATTTTAGCTTGACAATTTCATTTGTACATTGTTGGTCATTAAAGGTGACACATACATCTTCGAAGTCTTTTAGAAACGAGTAAGCACTTTCCGATTCTAACCCATGGAAATTTGGAAGCAAAGCTATCATACCTGGTTTAAAACGAAAGTTGTTTGCATTGAGAGGAAAAATAAAACAAGAGGGTGATGAGCTTCGAGTTGGTTGCAAGTAGTCACGCATGGTGCGTACTTGTCTGTTCTCATCTTCAGCATGAACACTTTCATTGTCAGCCATGGTCGGAGTTGTATTAGAAAGATTACCTGAAAAAGTTTCACAATAAAATCTAACTAAACGACGAGATCTAAAATCACGTCGCCAAACAAGCATAAAACAAAGTTAATATACAGATTAGGCGGTATAACCAGCCAATAAAAATAAAACAAAGTTAATATACAAATTAGGCGGTATAACCAGCCAATAAAAATAAATATACTTATAAACTTATATACTTAGTATTGCTTCCCCGGCAACGGCGCCAAAAACTTGATGGAGACTCAATTAAGAGTTGTAAACCCAAGTGCAGGTTATGTTCAAGTAATAAATTCTCGGGTGTCCGAGGTCGAACCACAGGGAAGCGTATTAGTAAGTATAAGTTTATAAATATATAAGACAAAGAAAGTAAACAAGATATTAGGGAATCAACAACAAAATAAGATAAACAAGATATTAGAGAACAAAATAAACAAAATATAAAAGAAATTAAACAAGATATAAAAAAAACAATAAGAAAAGATGTTGAGGTTAGAGAATCCACTCTTGGTGTTATGCTAAGATTAATCTTGTTTTATTACACAATTGAAATCCACACATAAAGGAGGTTCCAATCGGAAGGTTTAGCAATTCAGTCCAAATTGTCCAACGTCCATAGCATATGATATTATGTTCATTTGGTGTCCTCAAAACTCATAAAAAGAGTCCAAGCATTCCTTATGCCAAGGTATATGTCTACAACAAATCAAGGTTATGAAACCAAGCATTTATTGTGCCATTTTCATTGTCAATAATGAATCAAGATCCCTACTTTGCAAGTATGATTTTAAACCAAAAGAAAATATTATCTATACTAGTGTTTATAAATGATAATTCATTTTAGCTCATGTTTAAGAGACTAACCTTAGAATTTACCAAGAGCTTCACCTCATCACCTCAACAATATGATTAGCAACACATACTAGATATGAATAAAATGAAAAGAAATGTAAGAAGCATAAGTAAATATAGAAAAAGAAAACTAGAGAAAGGAAAGAAAAAGAAAACTTAGAGAATTTTATTACAATGGCTAATATCCTACCAATCTATAATGTATCCTAATACTCATCCAAGGCCCTCTATTTATACACATTTTTGAGGGCTAAATGACTAGAGACAAGCTTTACAAATTTCAAAGGTAGGTATAATAGGTGGGTGCATTTTTCTAACAATTTTCGTCATATTGTATGACAATTCTGATCAGCCAGCTTGATGGTCGATTTTGTCAATGTTGGAGGCTCGATCTGATAAAATGGTCTTCTAGAAAACTATACCCCTATCAGTTACGGATCCATAGCCGTTGGAATCAGGTCATTTGCTCATGTGGATCGGAAGATATGGTCAAAATACCAAAACAGGTCAGCATAGACGTCATTGCACATCAGCCAATTTGATGGTCGATTTTGCTAGGGAAAACGACTCCGTTTCAAGAAGTGTAAAACATGAAAAAGATAGATATGCCTCTTAAATTTGCACGGTTAAAATTTCAGCCTTATTGCTTCAGTGCAACTCCAGATATAGCTGATATGGCAAAAGGTGTCGGAACTGGAACTGAACTGGATTTGCCCTTAATTGTTGATTTAACCTAATAATCTGAAATCACTCAAAGAAACTCGTGAAAAACACCAAATTACATAAAAATATAAAACATCATAAACACAATTAGACTAAGCAATAATAACTCGTATTTGACGCAAAACAATAATAAAACATAAATAAAAACTATATAATTATACGAGTTATCATACATCAAGAGTCAATAGTATCCAGAACAAGCAACAAAGAATGACAAGAGGACTCTGAGAAGGCTAGCAATGGGTTTTGTTCTAGACAGTGAGATTCTCTACAAGAAAGGAAAAGACCAAGTCTTATTGAGATGTGTCGGATCTGCTGAAGCTTGGAGAATTATAGAAGAAGTCCATGAAGGGATATGTGGAACCCATGCTAATGGTCACATGCTTGCTAAACAGATTATGAGGGCAGGGTACTATTGGTTGACAATGGAAGGAGATTGCATCAGTTATTCCCGAAAGTGCCATAAATGCTAGATATATGCAGATAAGATTCATGTGCCGCCATCACCATTACATGTCATGACTGCACCATGGCCCTTTTCAATGTGGGGAATGGATATGATAGGGCCTAATAAACCCCGAAAGCTTCAAATGGACATCGTTTCATCTTGGTGGCCATAGATTATTTCACAAAGTGGGTATAAGCTGCGTCCTATGCGAATGTAACAAAGTCGATGGTATGCAAATTCGTTAAGAAAAAAATCATATGCAGTTACGGGTTGCCAGCAAGAATTATTTTGGATAATGCTCTCAATTTGAACAATAAGATGATGAGAGAAGTGTGTACTCAATTCAAGATCACACATCATAATTCGGCACCTTACAGTCCGAAGATGAATGGCACAGTAGAAGCAGCTAACAAGAACATCAAGAAGATTGTCGAGAAGATAACCAATGTATACAAAGATTGGCATAGGATCTTGCCTTTTGCTCTTCATGCATATCGTACTTCGGTCCGCACATCTACAGGGACAACGCCATTTTCTTTGGTATACGCGATGGAAGTAGTGCTACCTATTGAAGTTGAGATCCCTTCACTTCGGGTTTTGATGGAAGTTGGCCTAAAGGAAGCAGAATGGGTTAGAGCTCATTATGAACAGTTGAATCTCATTGAGGAGAAAAGATTGAAAGCAATTTGTGACGGGCAGTTGTATCAGAAAAGGATGATTCGAGCCCACAACAAGAAGGTTCGTCCCAGATAGTTTCGAGAGGGGGAGTTGGTACTAAGAAAAATTCTCCCTATAGTAGTGGACCCGAGAGAAAAATGGGCTCTGAATTGGGAAGGACCCTATGTGATAAAAAGAGCTTTTTTTGGAAGAGCATTGATTTTAACAAGAATGGACGGGGAAGATTTCAGAAATCCCGTGAATGCTGATGAACTGAAGAAGTATTATGCTTGAAAAAAAAAGTGTGATGCTGTGCACATGGAAATTCGAATGATACGAAGTGTAAAAATGAAAATTCTATATATCTATTTCCCCTGTGAATGGTTTTTCGAAGAGAATATTCATGCTTGATATGATGAATGGTCATCTTTCATATTCCTTTCACTAAAAAGAAATTATCCTTAGTCACCACTTTGAGCCTTAGGAATTATTTCTTTCTTTAAACCTTAATCAAGGATCACCCTCTACATTGGAGGGCAAATGCGAGGAAAAATAATCAAAAATCATGGCAGACAGAAAGCCATAGAAAAATATGGCAAATGAAAGCCAACAAAGCAAAAAAGAAGAAAAGAAAGTCCAAAAAGGGACAAATGTTTCAAGAATGAGTTCTCCTAAAGAAATGATCTTTGATCCAATCACCGTTAAATACACTTTGGGCCTATCTTATCCTTTCTTTCTTTCTAAACCTAAACCTTGGCCTACATTACGTGCTTTAAAAGCCCATTTTGATCAAGCATGGATATTTAATTTGAAAGGTTATTCTCAGAATCCATCCCATCTTTTGAATTGATATTTTTACCTTGGAAGCACTTTGAATTCTCAAATGCATGGTAGAATACCAAAAAAAAAATGGAAATGAAAAAAGAATGTAAAAGGAGAGGTTTAAGCCGAAAACCCGCAAAGGGTGACTTAATACCGAATGGAGGACACTTGAGTTGAAAACCCGCAAAGGGCGGCTCAAGTACTAATCAAAGTTCGAATCAATGCTCCGTGTAAAGGGGGAGAAAGTATCTGACAATCAGAGGAAAGGGGAACAACTCAGTCTGATATAACTACGGAAGCTAAGAGGTTACCCAATTAAATTGCTCGTTCAAGAGAAATTTCAGATGATTTGAAAAAGGAGGGGTCCAAGATATTCTGCATCCGGGGCATCTACAACCTATAACTTTACATTTGTTTCTTACATCCTTGATATTTATTTTTACTATTCTAAAACATTTCTTGCAATAAATTCTTGTTATCTTTTTCATGACAATTTTTGCTTGATTCATATTTTCTTTCATACATTTTTGAGATGCATTATGATTGTTATTAAATTGAATGATGATTAGTAATAAAAAATCTTTAAATAAAAGGATTTCAAAATATTACTAAGGAATAGATTTAAATATTGGGAAAGGTTTGGAAAGTTCACCAAGAAAAGAAAACAGTGAAAGTGGTGGAGACTCCATCCCGAAGTCAAAATTTGGTGAATTTCAGTGAAGTCAGATGTAGACACATAATTTTGTCCGGACCACTAAAACATGTATGTTTTCTTCCTAAATTGATGTTTCAGAATGTAAAAAGATTTTTTCGTCCTGCAGGTGGTACCCCGAGACTTAGTTTAAGAGGGCAAGCATAAAAAGTCGAACTTGAAAAAAGTCAACCCCAAAAAGTCAACTGCTGAAAAAGTCAACCCATTTTCAAAATCAAGATTTGAAGTTCAATTGAAAAATGGTGAAAGAATTTTGATAATCCGAGGTCTACATTGAAAGATATGGAGTTCAGAAGTTGGGTTATGGAGATTCAGTAGAAAGGAAACCCTAATCCGGGAAATTTGGGGAAAAGTGCTTAAACGATCTAATTGGTCGAAATTGAAGGCTCAAAATGAAAGATAAGCACTGACTACAAGTAATGGAGAAGCCACTTGAAAGAAAAATTGAAAGAAAAGTCAATCCGGGAGAAAACCGAGAATTAGGGTTTTTGGTGGATTTCGATGAAATCGAGAAGAATTACAGAAATGGCCCGACTTGGTAAGACTAAAGCCCAATGGATGAGAAATGATTAAAAAGGGATATCCCAAGGCTCAACTTGAAGAAAATTTGAAAATCGGACTTGTTTTTTGCAAAATCGGGTTTCGAAGGTAAAAGCGCAAAATTGGAAAATTTGGGAAAAATAGAAAATGGACTCCGAAAATTCTGAAAATTTGCAAATCTCATTCTTAAATCATTTGGAGAAGATAAGAGAAAGAAAATCTTGATTCAGAGTTTGTTTGCAAAATGAACAAATCCAGGTCTCTTATGTAGAAATTCAAGAAGGAAAATCTCGAAAAAATAGCAAATTAACTCCATATCTTCTGAAAATTTGTAAATCTCATTTTTAAATTATTTGGAAGAGATTGGAAAAATAAAATCTTGATTTGGAGTTCGTTTGCAAAATGGCCAAATCCCAGGCCTCCTATGCAATAAATCAAGAAGATAAATCCCGGGAAAATAGCAAATGGACTCCAAAAATTCTGAAAATTTGCAAATCTCATTTTCAATTATTTGGAAGAGATTGGCAAAATAAAATCTTCATTTGGAGTTCGTTTGCAAAATGGCCAAATCCCGAGCCCCTATGTAGTAATTCAAGCAGATAAATCCCGAAAAAATACCAAATGAGTTCCAAAAATTATGAAAACTTCCAGATCACTCTTTTAAATTATTTGGAAGAGATTGGTGAATAAAAATCTTGATTTGGAGCTCGTTTAAAAAATGGTAAAATATAGGGGCATGAAAGGGCATTTTTTGAAGAAAAAATCCAAATAAATAGCAAACGGACTCGAAAAATTTTGAAAACTTCAAGAATTCAATATTTTATTATTTTGAAAGTATTAAAAAAATAAAATTTGAATTTGGAGTCCGTTTTCCATTTATTTGCATCCAGGAGGCAAAATAGTCATTTTACCCGAGCAATCGAAAAGGGCTTCTTTTGGCCTTTCAAAAAATCAGACTTGGGCTGGAAAAGAGAGTGCTGGCCTACCAAGGCCCAAAGTAAGGAGGAAACTTCTGATTTTTAAATCAAAAGGCCAAGATTTAAGAGTTAGTTAGATATTTTTTTTTATCAAGCCATTGTGATTAAGCCACATAGGCCAATGCATGAAGAGGGAGAGTGTCAACATTATTCTTGAATAGCTGTAATTATGGACAGTTGATACACTAATCTAAGGGTGATAATTTCATGATTTTTTCACCTTGAATCACTAGCCCTTGGAAGGAAATTGGTGAGAATCAAAATGACAACATCCTTGGAGGAGAGAGGCATGGTTTGGCCAGCTTAAGGAGGGGAGCAGATATTTATTTTCTTCACTTCATTTTTTCAGATTTCTCTTGGTTTTTGCTTATTTTTTCTCTCCTTCGTTGAAAGCAAAAAGAAAAATTTTAGAAAAGAAAGAAAAGTTTGAAGAGATAAAGCTTGAAATATAGATTCTTGAGGTTGCATTTAGCACCAACTCTTACACTTTCCTGATTTTTCATTCTTGTTTTTGCTATTTTGATTATTATTTGGTGAGTTTTCTTTTTAAATAAGTTTTATTTTTATTTTGTATTCCTTTTAAATTCTTTCTTCATCTTTTTCTTAAACAAGTTTTTTTTTTCTTCTTATTTCCTCACCATGGCCGAATGGCCTATATTTTTTTAGTGTTGCTGTTTTGTTTGATTTCTCATGTTATTCATGTTATTTTCTTTAGTCTTGATGCTTTAAATATTCTTCTACTTCATATACTTGAAGCATGTTTTAATTTGGTTGCTTGTTTGTTGTCATTTATGAGTTTATTATCATATTCTTGCATTTTCAATTTTCTGTTTTCATAATGTTTAAATTTGTTGATGTTTTATATTTAGTATATCAAGTGTTTGTGAAAATGCTTGTTAGTTTTAATATCTCTACTTTGTGTTTGCATGATTTGAGTGTTATATTTTAGTTGAGCATGTTAGTATATCAAGTGTTTGTGAAAATGCTTGTTAGTATCTCTACTTTATGTGTGCATGATTTGAATGTTATATTTTAGTTGAGCATGTTAGTATATCAAGTGTTTGTGAAAATGCCATGCTTGCTTGGAATCTTAGGCCATTCGGCTACCATGTTATTTTGCATTGTGTGTTGCATTTTTGCTATGTTAGTTGATAGTATTTGCATTTGCATGATATTTGGTTGAGTATTTAGTTTAAGTATATCAAGTGTTTGTGAAAATTCCATGATTGCTTGGAATCTTAGGCCATTCGGCTACCATGTTATTTTGCATTGTGTGTTGAATTTTTGCTATGTTAGTTGATAGGTTGGCATTTGCATGATATTTGGTTGAGTTTTTGGTTTAAGCATGCCTTGTGTTTGTGTTATTTCCATGCATATTTTACATGTTAGGTTAGGTTTATCTTTCCATACATGTTCATGCATTTTAGACCTAGGTTACATTAAATGCCATGCAAGTTCATTTAGGTCTAGGTCACTATATGGATGCCATGCATTTTTTCATGACATTTAGGTTTAAACTCATGCATTTCATGCATCATATTTGCTGTATTTTTTCATGCATTTCATGTTTATGCCACTTGACTAATGACTTAAGCCAATTAATGGTTCAAAGTCATGCTCTCTTGAGCACACTTGTGGAAAATTAAGGTTTGTCAAATTGATTATTGTACCTTTGTGATTTTTTTTACTTAGCCAATTTTTGTCTAACTTTTAAAAAGTCTTAGCTAATGTTTGTGAGTCATTTTGTGAGTTTTAAATATTTTTACTTTGATTTTTAAATGGTTTTATCAAAGGCAAAAATGTATTTTGGCAAAATAGTTTTTTCACCCAGTACTCGTACTTTCCCGATTTTTCTGGGCATTCATTTTTAATAAAAAAATTAAGCTGATTTTTTTTCGTGTAGTTTTACATGTCCTGAGTCTCCTGTATTTTGTTTAGATTTTTTTTTATTTTTTAAAAATAGGGTAAAAAATCGTGGCTTAAAACTAGACAGTGGAGTCAGAATTGAATTTAAAGAAAAATCATTTTTCTGTTTTGGTTAAGTTACCTAGAGGGAGCTGATTAGGAAGTTTAGCTACTGACTTAGGGTAGTTTCTAAGCCTTTTTAAACTCTAAAAATGATTTTTTAAGTCTCGGGTTAAAGGTGGTCAAGTCCGGGATTTTAAACTTAGGAAATTAGAGCCATTTAAAAAAGGTTTAGCCCAGTTTTTATTTTTAATCTAAGCTTTTCAAAATTGTTTTCAAACAATCACAAAGTATTTTGGTTTTGGAATATTTAATTTTACATATTTTCCTAAGGTAGCCGAATATCTTTTTAGATATACGGATTTTCTCAATTAAAGGAAAAAATACATTTTCATGCATTGCATCTTTCCATATTCATGCATTTTATAAAATATGTGATTTTTGCTATGATAATTTCTATGATATTGTTGTGATTTTGAGTTATGTTATATTGTTTATTATATGATTTGGAATATTTCATGATATCCTATGCTTTTTATTTAGTTATTTTTGTCATATTATTTAGCATATACTATGTTCATGCATTATTATTTTTCATTCTTATTTTCATGCATATTATATGATAGCATTATTTTATATTTTATGTCATTTTAATTATATGCCATATCATTAATATTTGCCATGTAATTTAAATTATTTCATCTCATATAGAATATATTATGTTACCTAGGTCATTTCTTGTAGAATATATTATGTTACCTAGGTCATTTCATTTAGGATATATATTATGTCATTTAGGATATTTTATTTCATTTAGAATATATCATATGACTTAGGATATTGCATCTCATATAGAATGTATTATGTTACCTAGGTCATTTCATTTCATTTAGAATATGTCATATAACTTAGGATATTTCATTTCATTTATAATATGCTAAGACATTTAAATCATACCATATCATTTAGGGTGCATTACATTATTTAGGTTTTGCTATGTCATTTTATTTATGTCATGCATATACATATTCATATCTTTTAAAATGTTTTCAAAAAAGTAATGATTTTCGATAAAATAATGATATTCCCGAGTTAAGATAATTCATGAGTTCTCTGTCGAGTTTGCTGGGGAGAATATCATCAATTATCATTAATAACGGAATATCTTCTTTAAAAAGAGAATGATTCGGAAAGTTTTCCAAAACTAATAAAAATTTATATATTTTGCCACGTTTGTTGGGGATATAGGAAAATTTTGAATTTATAAATTCCGGAACATTTTCAATTAAAAATGGAATTATTTTTCTTTAAATTGGGAATTAACTTGAAATACTAAATTTAAAATCAATTTTTTACCGAGACTTGAGATAACACACGATTAATAAGGTACCGTTTTATACAGGCGTTGTGGGGGTGCTAATCCTTCCCCGCACGTAACCGAGTCCCGAACCCGTTTCTTTGATTTCTCTGGTTTAAACCGCAGACTTGAAATTGATTTTAAAATGTTTTTAATTAATTTTTAAAATATTTTATAAAACCGGTTTTAATAGGTGGCCGATCACACCTAGCTAAAAAAGATTGGTGGTGCCTCCATGTCTTTTTCAAGGTCATTTTCACAACCTTCATTTTTTAGAGGAATTAAGTCGACTTTTCCTCGATTTTTTTAATGTCACGCTTAACGAATAATAAAGTCTTGCGATGAGACTTGTTATTTTTTAGGTTGCGACAGCTTGGCGAATCCACTGGGGATCTTGGACCTTCTTCACTGTCCTATTTTGATTGCCTTGCTCTTCCATCTGATCCCTACTTGTTCACAACCCTTTGATGTGTCAGCAGAAGCATCGTCGTGTAAGAATGAAAATAATAATGCATGAACATAGTATATGCTAAATAATTTTATATTTTATGTTATTTTATTTATATGCCATATCATTCATATTTGCCATGTCATTTAAATTATTTCTTCTCATATATAATATATTATGTTACCTAGATCATTTCATGTAGAATATATTATGTTACCTAGGTCATTTCATTTAGGATATACATTATGTCATTTAGGATATTTTATTTCATTTAGAATATATCATATGACTTAGGATATTGCACCTCATATAGAATGTATTATGTTACCTAGGTCATTTCATTTCATTTAGAATATGTCGTATAACTTAAGATATTTCATTTCTTTATAATACGCTAAGACATTTAAATCATATCATATCATTTAGGGTGCATTATATTATTTAGGTTTTGCTATGTCATTTTATTTACGTCATGCATATACATATTCATATCTTTTAAAATGTTTTCAAAAAAGTAATGATTTTCGATAAAATAAAGATATTCCCGAGTTAAGATAATTCATGAGTTCTCTGTCGGGTTTGCTGGGGAGGATATCATCAATTATCATTAATAACGGAATATCTTCTTTAAAAATAGAATGATTCAGAAAATTTTCCAAAATTAATAATTTTTTTTTTATATTTTGCCAAGTTTGTTGGGGAATATAGGAAAATTGTGAATTTATAAATTCCGGATCATTTTCAATAAAAATGGAATTATTTTTCTTTAAATTGGGAATAAACTTGAAATACTAAATTTAAAATCAACTTTTTACCGAGACTTGAGATAACACACGATTAATAAGGTATCATTTTATACGGGCGTTGTGGGGGTGCTAATCCTTCCCCGCACGTAACCGAGTCCCGAACCCGTTTCTTTGATTTCTCTGGTTTAAACCGCAGACTTGAAATTGATTTTAAAATGTTTTTAATTAATTTTTAAAATATTTTATAAAATCGGTTTTAATAGGTGGCCGATCACACCTAGCTAAAAAAGATTGGTGGTGCCTCCATGTCTTTTTCAAGGTCATTTTCACAACCTTCATTTTTTAGAGGAATTAAGTCGACTTTTCCTCGATTTTTTTAATGTCACGCTTAACGAATAATAAAGTCTTGCGATGAGACTTGTTATTTTTTAGGTTGCGACAGCTTGGCGACTCCACTGGGGATCTTGGACCTTCTTCACTGTCCTATTTTGATTGCCTTGCTCTTCCATCTGATCCCTACTTGTTCACAACCCTTTGATGTGTCAGCAGAAGCATCGTCGTGTAAGAATGAAAATAATAATGCATGAACATAGTATATGCTAAATAATTTTATATTTTATGTTATTTTATTTATATGCCATATCATTCATATTTGCCATGTCATTTAAATTATTTCTTCTCATATAGAATATATTATGTTACCTAGATCATTTCATGTAGAATATATTATGTTACCTAGGTCATTTCATTTAGGATATATATTATGTCATTTAGGATATTTTATTTCATTTAGAATATATCATATGACTTAGGATATTGCATCTCATATAGAATGTATTATGTTACCTAGGTCATTTCATTTCATTTAGAATATGTCGTATAACTTAAGATATTTCATTTCATTTATAATACGCTAAGACATTTAAATCATATCATATCATTTAGGGTGCATTATATTATTTAGGTTTTGCTATGTCATTTTATTTACGTCATGCATATACATATTCATATCTTTTAAAATGTTTTCAAAAAAGTAATGATTTTTGATAAAATAAAGATATTCCCGAGTTAAGATAATTCATGAGTTCTCTGTCGGGTTTGCTGTGGAGGATATCATCAATTATCATTAATAACGGAATATCTTCTTTAAAAAGAGAATGATTCAGAAAATTTTCCAAAATTAATAAATTTTTTTATATTTTGCCAAGTTTGTTGGGGAATATAGGAAAATTTTGAATTTATAAATTCCGGATCATTTTCAATAAAAATGGAATTATTTTTCTTTAAATTGGGAATTAACTTGAAATACTAAATTTAAATTCAACTTTTTATCGAGACTTGAGATAACACACGATTAATAAGGTACCGTTTTATACGGGCGTTGTGGGGGTGCTAATCCTTCCCCGCACGTAACTGAGTCCCGAACCCGTTTCTTTGATTTTTCTGGTTTAAAATGCAAACTCGAAATTGGTTTTAAAATGTTTTTAATTAATTTTTAAAATATTTTATAAAACCGGTTTTAATAGGTGGTCGATCACACCTAGCTAAAAAAGATTGGTGGCGACTCCATGTCTTTTTCAAGGTCATTTTCACAACCTTAATTTTTTTAGAGGAACTAAGTCGACTTTTCCTCGATTTTTTTAATGTCACGCTTATCGAATAATAAAGTCTTGCGATGAGACTTGTTATTTTTTAGGTTGTGACATCAGAAACTGGGACTGTGTGACAAATTATCTGGAGTAAAGGGTTCTTTAAGTGGGGCATCAGTGAACAATTGAAAACTCCATCATGAAGTCGGATAATCTGTGAACCTCAAAGAAACCATGGAATACAAATCATGACACAATCATTTGACTGCATTTATCCTCAGGAAACATATAAGCATTTGTAAAGCATGACAACATCATTGCATTTAGCTAACATTGCAGGAATCAAGAAAACTTTGGCTTCCCAAATCGAACTCGTTCTGCTTCTCAAATGAGTCGAGCCTTGAGACCACCGTCGAGGTATTTCCTTTCGTTTTAAATTGAATTCATTTTGTTTATCAAATGAGTCGAGCCTTGAGACTGTCGTCAAGGTACTTTAATCACGGGTAAGGCCTCTGTCACCTTTTTAAAGACCTTCAGACACCTTTTTAAAGACCTCCGGGCACCATTTTAAAGACCTTCGGGCACCCTTTTCAAAGACCTTCGGGCACCAGTTTTTAAAGACCTTCGTGTACCATTTTTAAAGACCTTCGGGCACCAGTTTTTAAAGACCTTTGGGCACCATTTTTAAAGACCTTCGAGCACCATTTTAAAGACCTTCGGGCACCATTTTAAAGACCTTCGGGCACCCTTTTTAAAAACCTTCGGGCACCATTTTTTAAAGACCTTCGGGCACCATTTTAAAGACCTTCGGGCACCATTTTTAAGACCTTCGGGCACTATTCTTAAGACCTTCGTACATATTTTTTTCTTTTGAAATTGAACCTATTTCCTTAAGACGGGTCGAGCCTTGATTAGTCAGGGAATTCAATTTAAGGACAAAATCTTCAATTTACAGCTTTTTTCAAAAAAAAAATGAAAAATGAAAAAAATGAAAAAATAAAACCCCTTTCCCTTTTCTTCACAAATGATTTCACTAACTGGACAAAATTAGTGTTTGTTTATCTTTGCCTAATTCTTGATTCTCAGCAATAGCCAAAGAGGGGCAGTTGTAGACACCTAATTTTGTCCGGACCACTAAAACATGTATGTTTACTTCCTAAATAGATGTTTCAAAATGTAAAAAGACTTTTTTCATCATGCAGGTGGTACTCCGAGACTTAGTTTAAGAGGGCGAGCATAAAAAGTCAAACTTGAAAAAAGTCAACCTTGGAAAGTCAACCTCAAAAAGTCAACTATTAAAAAAGTCAACCCATTTTCAAAATCAGGATTTGAAGTTAAATTGAAAAATGGCAAAAGAATTTTGATAATCCGAGGTCTACATTGAAAGATATGGAGTTCGGAAGTTGGGTTATGGAGATTCAGTAGAAAGAAAACCCTAATCCGAGAAATTTAGGGAAAAATGCTTAAACGATACGAATTGGTCAAAATTGAAGGTTCCAAATGAAAGATAAGCACTGACTACGGGTAATGGAGAAGCCACTTGAAAGAAAAACTGAAAGAAAAGTCAATCCGGGAGAAAATCGAGAATTAAGATTTTTGGTGGATTTCAGTGAAATTGGGAAGAATTACAAGAAATGGACCGATTCGGTAGGAATAAAGCCCCTAATGGATGAGGAGTGATTAAAAAGGATAGCCCAAGGCTCAGTTTGAAGAAAATCTAAAAATCGCACTTGTTTTGAGTAAAACCGGGTTTCAGAGGCAAAAGGGCAGAATTGGAAAATTTGGAAAAATAGCAAATGAACTCCAGAAATTTTGAAAATTTGCAAATCTCCTTTTCAAATTATTTGGAAGAGATTGGAGAAATAAAATCTTGATTTGGAGTTCATTTGCAAAATGCCAAATCTCGGGTCTCCTATGCAGTAATTCAAGAAGAAAAATCCCGAAAAAATAGCAAATGGACTCCAAAAATTCTAAAAACTTGTAAATATCATTTTTAAATTATTTTGAAGAGATTGGAAAAATAAAATCTTGGTTCGGAGTTCGTTTGCAGAATGGCCAAATCCCGAGCCCCCTATGTAGTAATTCAAGCAAATAAATCCCGAAAAAATACCAAATGAGTTCCAAAAATTATGAAAACTTCCAGATCACACTTTTAAATTATTTGGAAGAGATTGGTGAAGAAAAATCTTGATTTGGAGCTCGTTTAAAAAATGGTAAATTTTAGGGGCATAAAAGATTTTGGAAGAAAAAATCCAAATAAATAGCAAACGGACTCGGAAAATTTTGAAAACTTTCAGAATTCAATTTTTTATTATTTTGAAAATATTGAAAAAATAAATTTGAATTTGGAGTCCGTTTGCCATTTATTTGCATCCGAGGGGCAAAAAGGTCATTTTACCCAAGAAACCGAAAAGGGCTTCTTTTTCCTTTAAAAAAAAAATCAAATTTGGGCTGGAAGAGGGAGTGTTGGCCGGCCAAGGCCTGTAGATGGGAAGGAGTTTCTGATTTTTCAATCAAGAAGCCAAAAATGAAGAATTAGTATTTTTTGATCAAGCCTTTGCAAATAAGCCACATGGGCCAATGCATGAAGAGGGAGAGTGTCAACATAATTCTTGAACAGTTGTAATCATGGACAGCTGATAGCTTAATCTAAGGGTGATAATTTCATGTTTTAAACCTCTTGATTCATTAGCCATTGGATGAAAATTGGTTGGAGGAAAAATGACAACATCCTAGTCTAGGAGAAAGGGGATTTTCGGCCACTACATAGAAGAGGGGTCTCTTTCATTTTCAGCACTTTCATTTTTCATATTCTCTCTTGTTTTGGCTGAGTTTTATCTCCATTGTTGCAAATCAAAAAGAAAAGTTTAGAAAAGAAAAGAAAGTTTTAAGGGAAAAAGCTTGAAAGATAACTTCTAGAGGTTGCTTTTAGCACCAACTCTTGCACTTTCTTTGATTTTCCATTTTGTTTTTGCTGTTTTGATTATTATTTTGGTGAGTTTTCTTTTGATTTTACTTTTTAAATAAGTTTTTTTTAATGTTCTTTTTAAGTTCTTTCTTCATCTTTTCTTAAACAAGTTCTTGCAATATTTTTTTTTTTATTCCTTGACATGGCCGAATGGCCCAGATTTTGTTGTTGCTATTTTGCTTTGTTTTTTCATGATATTTTTGTTATTGTTTTAGTCTTGCTGCTTTAAATCATCTTCTACTACATATACTTGAAGCTTGTTTTAATTTGTTGCTTGTTTATTGCTATTTATGAGTTTATTATCATGTTCTTGCATTTTTAATTTTCTGTTTTCAAAATGTTTAAATTTGTTTATGTTTTATATTTTGTAATCCATGTGTTTGTGAAAATGTTTGTTAGTTTTAATACCTCTACTTTATATTTACATGATTTGAGTGTTATATTTTAGTTGAGTATGTTAGTATATCAAGTGTTTGTGAAAATGCCAAGCTCATTTAGACTTGAGGCCATTCGGCCACTTCATGTATTTTGCTTTGTGTGTGCATTTTTGCTATGTTAGTTGATAGGTTTGCACTTGCATGACATTTGATTGGGTATTTGGTTTAAGTATATTAAGTGTTTGTGAAAATGCCATGCTTACTTCAGACTTGAGGCCATTCGGCCACTTCATGTATTTTGCTTTGTGTGTGCATTTTTGTTATGTTAGTTGATAGGTTGGTATTTGCATGACATTTGATTGAGTATTTGGTTTAAGCATGCCTTGTGTTTGTATTATTGCCATGCATATTTTAGATGTTAGGTTTGGTTTATTTTGCCATGCATGTCCATTCATTTTAGACTTAGGTTGCATTAAATGCCATGCAAGTTCATTTAGGTCTAGGTCATTTTATTGATGTCATGCATTTTTCATGACATTTAGGTTTAAACTCATTCATTTCATGCATCATATTTGTATTAGTTTTCATGCATTTCGTGTCCATGCGACTTGACTTATGACTTAGGCCAATTAATGGTTCAAAGTCATGCTCTCTTGAGCACACTTGTGGAAAATTAAAGTGTTGTCAAATTGATTATTCTACCTTTGTGATTTTTTTTTACTTAGCCAATTTTTGTCTAACTTTTCAAAAGTCCTAGCTACTGTTTGTGAGTCATTTTGTGAGTCTTAAATATTTTTACTTTGATTTTTAAATGATTTTATCAAAGGCAAAAATGTGTTTTGGCAATACAGTTTTTCACCCAGTACTCGTACTTTCTCGATTTTTTTGGGCCGTCATCTTTAATCAAAAAATTAAGACGATTTTTTCTCGTGTATTTTTACATGTCCTAAGTCTCCAGTATGTTTTTTAGATTTTTTAGAATTTTTAAAAATAGGGTGAAAAATCATGGCTTAAAACTGGACAGTGGAGTCAGAATTGAATTTAAAGGAAAATCATTTTTCTGTTTTGGTTAAGTTATTTAGAGGGGACTGATTAGGAAGTTTAGCTACTAACCTAGGGTAGTTTCTAAGCCTTTTTAAACTTTAAAAATGATTTTTTAAGTCTCGGGTTAAGGGTGATCAAGTCCGGGATTTTTAACTTAGGAAATTAGAGCCATTTAAAAAAGGGTTTAGCTAAGTTTTTATTTTTAATCTAAGCTTTTCAAAATTATTTTCAAACAGTCACAAAGTATTTTGGTTTTAGAATATTTAATTTGATATATTTTTTTGAGGTAGCCTGATATCTTTTTAGATATACGGATTTCCTTAATTAAAGGAAAAAATACATTTCCATGCATTGCATTTTCCATATTCGTGCATTTTATAATATGTGATTTTTGCTATGATAATTTCTATGATATTGTTATGATTTTGAGTTATATTATATTGTTTATTATATGATTTTGAATATTTCATGATATCTGATAATTCGTATAATTATATAGTTCTTAGTTATGTTTTATTATTGTTTTGTGTCAAATACGAGTTATTATTGCTTAGTCTAATTGTGTTTATGATATTTTATATTTTTATGTAATTTGGTGTTTTTCACGAGTTTCTTTGAGTGATTTCAGATTACTAGGTTAAATCAACAATTAAGGGCAAATCCAGTTCAGTTCCAGTTCCGACACCTTTTGCCATATCCGCTATATCTGGAGTTTCACTGAAGCAATAAGGCTGAATTTTTTACAGTACAAAGTTAAGAGGCATATCTATCTTTTTCATGTTTTACACTTCTTGAAATGGAGTCGTTTTCCCTAGCGAAATCGACCATCAAGTTGGCTGATGTGCAATGACGTCTGTGCTGACCTGTTTTGGTATTTTGACCATATCTTCCGATCCACATGAGCAAATGATCTGATTCCAACGGCTATGGATCCGTAACTGATAGGGGTATATTTTTCTAGAAGACCATTTGATCAGATCGAGCCTCCAACATTGACAAAATCGACCATCAAGCTGGCTGATCAGAATTGTCATACAATATGACGAAAATTGTTAGAAAAATGCACCCACCTATTATACCTACCTTTGAAATTTATAAAGCTTGTCTCTTGTCATTTAGCTCTCCAAAATGTGTATAAATAGAGGGCCTTGGATGAGCATTATTATACATTGGTAGGATTTTAGCCATTGTAATAAAATTCTCTAAGTTTTCTTCTTATTTCCTTTCTTTAGTTTTCTTTTTCTTTATTTACTTATGCTTCTTACATTTCTTTTCATTTTATTCATATCTAGTATGTATTGCTAATCATATTGTTGAGGTGATGAGGTGAAGCTCTTGGTAAATGCTAAGGTTAGTCTCTTAAACATGAGCTAAAATGAATCATCATTTATAAACACTAGTATAGATAATATTTTCTTTTGGTTTAAAATCATACTTGCAAAGTAGGGATCTTGATTCATTATTGACAATGAAAATGGCACAGTAAATGCTTGGTTTCATAACCTTGATTTGTTGTATACATATACTTTGGCATAAGGAATGCTTGGACTCTTTTTGTGAGTTTTGAGGACACCAAATGAACATAATATCATATGCTATGGACGTTGGACAATTTGGACTGAATTGCTAAACCTTCCGATTGGAATCTCCCTTATGTGTGAATTTCAATTGTGTGATAAAACAAGATTAATCTTAGCATAACACCAAGAGTGGATTCTCTAACCTCAACATCTTTTCTTATTGTTTTTATATCTTGTTTAATTTCTTTTATGTTATTTTGTTTATTTTGTTCTCTAATATCTTGTTTATCTTGTTTTGTTGTTGATTCCCTAATATTTTTTTACTTTCTTTTTCTTATATATTTATAAACTTATACTTACTAATACGCTTCCCTGTGGTTCGACCTCGGACACCCGAGAATTTATTACTTGAATATAACCTGCACTTGGGTTTACAACTCTTAATTGAGTTTCCATCAATATCCTATGCTTTTTATTTAGTTTTTTTTTATATATTATTTAGCATATACTATGTTCATGCATTATTATTTTTATTTTTATTTTCATGCATATTATATGATAGCATTATTTTATATTTCATGTCATTTAAATTATATGCCATATCATTCATATTTGCCATGTCATTTAAATTATTTCATTTCATATAGAATATATTATGTTACTTAGGTCATTTCATTTCATGTAGAATATATTATGTTACCTAGGTCATTTCATTTAGGATATATTATGGCATTTAGGATATTTTATTTCATTTAGAATATATCATATGACTTAGGATATTACATTTCATATAGAATATATTATGTTACCTAGGTCATTTCATTTCAATTAGAATATATCATATAACTTAAGATTTTTCATTTCATTTAGAATATGCTAAGACATTTAAATCATATCATGTCATTTAGGTTGCATTATATTATTTAGACTTTGCTATGACATTTTATTTATGTCATACATATTCATATTCATTTTTTAAAAATGTTTTCAAAAAGGTAATGAATTTCAATAAAACAAAGATATTCCCGAGATAAAATAATTCATGAGTTCTCTGCCGGGTTTGCTGGGGAGGATATCATCAATTATCATTAATAACGAAATATCTTCTTTAAAATGAGAATGATTCGGAAATTTTTCCAAACTAATAAAAATTTCTATATTTTGCCACGTTTGTTAGGGAATATAGGAAAATTTTTGAATTTATAAATTCGGGATCATTTTCAATTAAAAATGGAATTATTTTTTTTTAAATTGGGAATTAACTTGAAATACTAAATTTAAAACCGACTTTTGTATCGAGACTTGAGACAACACACGATTAATAAGGTACCGTTTTATATGGGCGTTGTGGGGGTGCTAATCCTTCCCCGCACGTAACCGAGTCCCGAACCCATTTTTTTGATTTCTCTCGTTTAAAATGCAGACTTGAAATTGGTTTTAAAAAATGTTTTAATTAATTTTAAAATATTTTATAAAACCGATTTTATTAGGTGGCCGATCACACCTAGCTAAAAAAGATTGGTGGCGACTCCATGTCTTTTTCAAGGTCATTTTCAAAACCTTCATTTTTCTAGAGGAATTATGTCGACTTTTCCTCGATTTCTTTAATGTCATGCTTAACGAATAATAAAGTCTTGCGATGAGACTTGTTATTTTTTTTAGGTTACGACACTCCCATCTGGTTATCTGTTTGGTATGCATATTCCTAGGACGTAATCCATGAGATACATAATTTTGAGAAGAAGGTGATGGATGGATGTAATTGTTTTTGATCTTCTTCTGGTTGGAACTTTGAAATGAATTGATCATAAAAAAGATCAAATTTATTTGGTAGAATTTCTCTGAGAGGTCCATACCAATTCCACAGTGTTGGAACCAGTACGAAAATTTGTATTGGACACCAAATTTAAAAAATATGAGCCATGAATGCCGAATGTGCTTGTTATTGAACAGAAAAGTATTGAACCAAGCCTGTTGGTAATCCCAGTTTTGGTCGGTTTTCATCCCAATCAACTGGCCAAAGGACCTTAAGAATTTGGGCAGTAGAGTGGGTTATGAAGTTTAGACCTTTGGGGTCTGAATAGTGTTTGAATATTGCAGAACCTGTCTGGACTAAAATGTTTTCATAGTATTGATGGGTTTTTTGGGTGTCCCATGGTTTAGAATGTCATCCTTTGAAAACATTTTTAATTACTAAATTTAGGGATTTTTCAAAAAATCCTTCTTCCACCAATAAAACATTTTGGACTTTTTTTTTGGGGAAATAATGTGATGAAGTTTTTTTAGTAGCTGAAGAGGATGCTACTTGATTTTGGGGAAAAATAGTTTGCAGAGATTTAGGTTTGTGCAAAACAATCTCAGTATTTTTTGAAACCTTTGCTGCTTGGGCAGCAATCTGTTTGAGAGGTTTTTCCTCTTTTGTTTCTGCAAATGCTAATGCAAGTTCTGGGGATTGAGAGAGTGATTCAATCTTTTTTTTTTAATTGGGAGCTAAGCTCATTTGGATCTTGTCCATCTTGAAAAATTCCAGGGTTGGAAGAACATGTGGATTCTTTCTTTTCTTCTTGGGTACAAATTTCGTACCATGACTTGATTGGTTTTGGGGAGGAAGTATCCTCCTTTTTTGCTTTCCCTTTATCTCTCAATTTTGGTGGCATTTTGGAGGAATTCTCTGGTGAGAAAATCAGGCAAAGAATTAGAGTCACCTTTGATATGTTCGTTTTCAAAATCAAATATACTTAAAATTGCTTGCCATTTGGCAAAAAATTTGTTTTGATGCAATGTTTTGAACATCTTTTTGTAACACTTCTTTTGCTGATTTGCAATCAATTCTGAGCAAAATTTTTTGATTGAGCAAATCACTTTGAAATTTTGTAATGCATAAAACAATGGATAAAATCTCTTTTTGATTGTACTATATTTTTGTTGAGTAGGTGTCCAATGTTTGGAGGTAAACTGGACTTACTTGTTCTTTTCATTTTTGACTTGTTTAAGGATCCCACCATATCCTATTTGCGAGGCATCAGTTTCTACTATTTTTGGGGAATTTGGGTCAGCTAGGTGTAAGCAGGGTAACTCCTTAATTTGTTTCTTAATTTGTTGAACAATATTAGTGTGGATTTTGGTCCATGGTTTTGGATTTTTCTTAAGCCTATCATATAACGGCTTACAGATTTTACTAAGGCCTGGATAAAAATCAATGACATAATTGAGGCTAATTAAGAACCTTTGAAGTTGGGTTTTATCTAAGATTTGGTCAGGGAACTTATTTGCCAAAATTATAGATCTTTCTATTGGAGTAATAGTTCATTGCATGACATCATGTCTTAAGAACCTTACTCGTGTTTGGAATAGGCTAAACCACTAAACCATTTTTTTCAATAATCTTGATAAAAATATTTAGATGTTTAAAGTGTTGCTCTAGATTTTCTGAGAATACTAGAACATTATCTATGTAAACAATTTTAAATTGCGAGTAAGGATTGAAAATATCATTCATTCATCTTTGAAGCTCAGATGGTGCATTTTTTAATCCAAATGGAATGACATTCCATTCGTATTGGCCAAAAAGGACTGTGAATACTGTTTTATATATTTTTCTTTCTTTGATCTGTATTTGCTAAAATCCTGATTTCATGTCAAATTTTAAAATGATACTGACATTACAGAGTTTTTGTAACAAGTCATTTTTGTTTGGGATTGGATATCTGATCCATTTTAATGCCATATTTAATGGTTTGTAATTGATTACTAATCTTGGCGTCCCTCTTTCAAGTTTTACATTTTTATTACATAGAAGGCAGAACAACTCCATGGTGAACTGCTTTATCTTATTAGCCTTTTATTGAAAAGGTCATGTATTTCTTTTTTACAGAATTATTCCATTTCTTTATTTATTTGAATTGATCATGTTTTTGTAGGAATCTGTCTTTCATTACAATCTTTTTCATAAGGTAGGTTTACCTCATGTTTTTTCCTGTCCCAAAAGATATTTGGGATGTCAGAGCATATTGTTGTTTCAATGTGGTTTTTGATTCGTTCTATCTTTTGCTGAACAGATTTTGTTTTTAGTTGGTCACTTAATTTTTTGAAGTGAATTTCTTCCTTGAGAAAAGAAATTTGTTTCTGCTTATAATTAATTAAATTATTGATTTGTCCTATATGAATAGACAAAGATTTTAAGAGGTTAAGATTTTTAACATTTGGTTTTTCTATAAAAGGGAATGTTTATTTTGGTGTTTAATACTTTAGTGGTGATTTCTTGATTCGTCACTTTGTAAGGTAGATATAAAAGGTGTGCCTAGTATGACATTTTGCATTATATCTATTACCATTAAGAATCATGTTTGATATTTGATTCCTTTATTACAGATTTCTGCATTAGAAATTTTGTATGTAATTTTGATTTTTTCACCATTGGCAGCTTTTAGAGCTTCTGATGTTTTATTATAGTATTTGGTAGGAATAATACATTCTCTGATACAATTCTGGTATGCCCTAGTATCAAAGAGTGCTATTGTTTCTAATTGAAATTCATTGTTGATTAAAAGATTTGTTTTAATCAAATATCTTTGTATGGAGACTTCAGTGAGAATCATCATGTATTATTGTCAATTTTCTTCTGGTTTTGGTTCCGTATCTGAGGAACTTTGGTTTGGGGTTTTTGGTTTTAAAGATTACATCTGTTCTTTGATTTCTTCTTGTTCAATTTTTAGTTTAGAGAGTTTTATTTTAATTTGTTTGATTTTTGTTTATAATTCATAATTTCTTATCTGTTTAGGTTTTGAAGTCTCATATTTACTGATATAACATCTTTTATATTATACATTTGTGATTGATTTGTGATTATGTCTCTCTTTGATCTTCCTTTTAAAGAAGCTTTTAATTTTTGGAGATATACTTTTTTAAGATCTGAATCTTGAATTTTATCAATAATTTCAATCATAAATTCTTGATCTTTTGTTAAGACGTTTATTTGTATTTCATCATCTGTTGAAGATCGGGATGTTGTTTGTATTTCGTCTATTTGAAATTCGTTTGTGGGATCTGTATTTTCGGATGTTTCATAATCTGATGATGTTGATTTTGGGAGAATTTCGTTGATTTTTTGTTCAACATCCTCTTCTAATTGGAGGTTAATGTTTTTTCATTTTATCTTGTAATATTTTGAGATGTGACCTTGTTTTCTGCACTTGTAGCATTTTATTGTTTTGTTTATTTTATTTTCAATTTTTTGTTTTTTCTCTTTCCTATAATTTTTGTATTTTGGTTTTTTGTAATTTTCAGGAGTATTTTTTCTTATGGGTTTTGTTTTTGCAGGACAACATGTTTTTGAAGGCAAAGGTTCCTGTCTAATGTCAAATTGGCAACAAAAGGATCCTAATTATTTTCTACATTGTTGTCTTTCTTTTTTAAGTTGTTTTTGTAATTTTAGATCTTGACAGATTTTTAGTCCTTCTTTTTGGGTGAAACTGATAAGTTCACCATATGTAAGCTTTTCATAGGGGATTATCCCTTTGTAATTTTCTCTTATTTGATTTCTGACTTTTTCTCCTAGTAATGTAGGAAGTCCAGCTAGAAAATTTTCTTGGTTGTTGATTATCTGACCTTTGCACGACCCTTGTCATGAACACATCTTTGTACCATTTCAATTCTGTTAATTTTTTGCATTTTAAATTTGATAATGATTCAAAATTCCTATCTTTGAGGTGTGAAGGATCTCCTATAAAGTGTTTAGATATTGAAAAGATTAAGGTTGCCACCGTATCTTCAATTTCTCTTCCTTGTTTATCAAGGATGTCTTTTCCTTGGTTATCTTTTTTTAATGGCTTTTAAAATTTCTTGTTGTTGTTTGGGGTAAGAGAATTATCCCACCATCCTTTTAGTTGCCCTGTAAATCCGACAACCAAAAGATTTGCTATTGCATGATCGGTGATTTGGCCTGTTGGTTTTGTGATTTGTAAACATTTGACACCATTGTCATTTGTTGGAGTGTACTTAGGATGTTGTATTCAGACATATCGTCAATGTTCCATTCATATATGGTATTGACATTATATTTGTTCTTGAAAACAAGTTTTTCTTCAATATTTAGATCAGGAGCAGTGACTTTTGGATAGTAAAGTTTTTAGGTTATTTCCAGGTCATTTTATTAATTTGTTGTCCATCTGTTAAATCAGAATCTGTTTGGTGTTTTATTGTATTTATGGAGTGTTGGGTTGGTGTATCAGGAATCACCATGTCAAATTTTTGGCTTTCTAAAGCGTCAATTCTATTTTGGATTTTTGTTAGAAAATTATGTTGGGTTCTTTGGAATGCTTTTGGTATTTCAAAGGTGTGAATATTGGTTCTTCTAAGACTCTAACCTTTTTAGTGCTGATTGATTGCTTTTCAATTAGGGTTTCAATGTTTTCTAATTGTTTTCCAATGGTATGGAGATTTAAATTAGTATAGTTATTTTGTTCAACAATTATTTAATATCTTTAGAAGAAATTTGTTCTCCAGTATCTGGAGCTCTCATTCTTAAAGGAGTTGCTTTTATCCCTACATTCTTGTAGGAATATTGGATTTTCGTTAAAAGAGGGTGTGGAGCTTCTACTTCTCCTCTGTTTGTTTGCCATTTAATAGTATTTTTTGTAGCATTTATTATTTTGAAATAATATTCTTCAAACCAGTCAAAGAATTTTATCTGAATTTTATTGGAGCTCATAAAATTATAGTAATCTTGAAGAATTTTTTCATTTTCTTTATCAAACTTTTTGAAATAATTTTTTCTTTTCTGTTTATTTTTTTCAGAATAAAAATATTTTCTACACCATTCTTTATTGATTTCAAAATGTTTTTCTAGTACAAATATTTTAGAATTTTCTTTGACTCTTGCATTGTTAGTCATTGATGAATATGTTGGTGACATATTAGGTGAGGCTGGCGGACTTGGTTCTTGCCTGTTGTAAACAGGTTGGGGGATATTTGAGGAATTACTTATTCCTCGTAGGTTGGTTCTAACAGTGGTTGATATTGATGAAACAGAGGCTTTAGCCGTTTTAAAGTTTGCCATTTGTGTTCCTGTAGAAGATTCATTATCTAAGATATTTAATCTCCTAAAGGCTGTGCTTGTTTGTCCTATGTCAAAGGATTGCCTTGGGGGCATTCTTCTAGGCCTATCAAAGACTAGTTCAATAGAACCGTCATTATATTGGGCAATATGATTTATTTATGTGTTTTGGATGGGGATTGGGTCTGCGGCTCCTTTTAGTCTCCATCTATCTGGAAGTTGGACTTCATGCCACTGTATGGTTCTGGGTATTGTGGTGTGATCTCTTGACATATCTGTTTGAATTAAAAGTGTTTCTCCTTTTGGGCTGTGGATCAAGGCTTTTGAGTTGACTACTGAATACATGGCTTTGTAATAAAGTCTGTATACTAGTGTTAGAGCTTTAGATCCTGCTTGTAATGCGTAGTTGTGAGTTTGAATATGGAGTGCTAAAGCACTCAGAATATTTTTATCAGTTAATGAAATAATAAAGTTGGGGAAACAGTTGAAGTATATTGGTCCTAGACATAGGCTTGTCTCTACTGTTCCTAATAGAGAATCATTGAATCTGAGATGTCTTTGGTCTCTTAAGGCTATAAGCAAATAGGTGTTTTTGCCTTCTATTCCCAGGACTTTTACTCCTACTTGGACTAATCCAAAACGGAAATAATTATATTTTTCTTGTTTAAGCTTTCCTATTGTTGATTGGTTTAAAAGCCTAATGGTTTCGTATTGTTTTTGGAAGGGTAGGCTTTTTTCTTTTCTTTTGGTCAAATATCCACAGAAAGCATTGAGGTTATGGAATGTTGATGTTTTGTAAATTTGATTTTGGGGAACTCTTGGGATTTCCCAATTATCAACTCGTTGGATGATATTTTCGTATTGAATATTTTCTTCATTGACAAACTGGTTTTGGCTTTGAGTTGGGTTTACCAAGCTGGAATGTTGGGATTGGTTTGATAAAGAACTAGAAGAATAAGTAGTTCTTCTAAGAAAAAAAAACATTTTCAATTATCTCTTAATCTCTTACAGGGAGTCTCTACCGTTTAACCAAAATTATTATAGTTGCGTATAGGGAGAATCTGTTATCCTCTAGTACCTTAACCAATAGCTGAAAGGATTGGAACTTCCCAAGGACTCAGCAAAATAATAATTTCATGATAATGCAGTTAAAACCATAACTCGAAAAATAAGAAGTATTTAAAAAAACTTAAATTTCTTAAAAAATATTAATAATATATATAATTTTATTTTATCTCCATTGATCAATTCATTTCAATAATATATATATGTTATAAAAAAATAATATAATATATATGTCAGCATTTGAAATAGGTAAAGAAACTTGGTCAATTAAAGAAATAGGTAAAGAAAGATTTGTATTGGGAGTAACAAGCTAGATCTATCAATTTTAAACACAAACAAAAATATAATATAAACACAAAAAATTTAATAAATATAAAAATAATATAATAAATATGATATAACACATTTAAATATAATCAAGATTTCGTTTAATATTGTTGTTGGTACAATTTTTTAGATTAAAAATTGTGTTTCACCTCTCTCAATACTAAACGAATAATTTTTTTAATTTTTGCTGTTAAAATCATGATTTGACAATTCAAATTAAAAAATCAAAAAAATTATGCCTTTATAGTTTAGAAGCTGACTTTTGGATAAATGAATTTAGTATCTCACATCTATGAGCTTTTATTTTTTAAACATATTTTTTTTGACATTTTAATTTTTCATAACACTTTTTATAACAATATCAAATACTTAAAATTTTTAAATCACATTTTTTTAAATACATTTTTTTCTAACCAATCTCTTTTCAAAAGCAATGTTAAACTAATCTTTTGATACATGTATTATATTTACGTTTAAAATTTTAAAATATTAATAATTTATTCTGTCTTTATAATTATATTCATACAACTGACAAAAAAAAATATGACACGAATTACAATTCTATAACAAACACACAATTTCATGCTCCTGCTGTCCTGCATGCTTAGAAAAGAAAACGCCTTCATTTCTCATATTCTTATTGTAAATGGCATGTGAATTTTATATTTATATTTAATATTTATATATTATTTTATTTATAGAGGGATTTAGATTTGGTAGGTTGGAAACAGAGCTGGCAAGAGTGAAAGCAAAGGCGATTTGCTTTGGATCTATAAATAAAAGCTTAAAAAGGAAAAAAAACACATTGTAACATTGGTATTTATTAAGAAGGGTTTTTGCTAAAGAGTGTTTTTAGGATATTTTTTAAGCTTAGTTAATATATTATTTATAGTAAAAATATTGTATTAAATACAAAAATTGATAATTTTATTTATCATTTTCAATACATTAAATGAAGATATTACTATACATAATAATTTTAAAGAGTGTCTTAACAGCATTTGTTAACAAAATCCTATTAAGAAAAATATATTTTTTAATGATTACTCCATCTACCCCAAATTATTAGGCCTCTTTGACTTTCATGAATTTTAAGAAAAAGAATTTTAACATTGGTATATTTACTATTAAAATTTTAATTTTATAATAAAATTGATTTTTTCATTTTTTTAATGTTAAAAAGTAAACCAAAAAAAAATCATGAAAACTATTTTTGAAATAAAAAAGTAAGAGTTTTAAATATTAGAAAAGACATAATTTTGGAGCATTTAAAAAAGAAATTATGGACAATGCCAATGTGATCAATGGAGTATTACTATATTATTATATAAACACTCGTTAATCGAATTTTGAACTAATATTCATAAATTTTCTTAGTTTATTGTTTACATTTCATCTGCATCTAATTCGATTACCTTGTTATTGAACAAAATACTAGTTTTTTTTTTTTCACTTTCTATGTTTGGAATGAAGCACCAATCAAGCCTTCCCAACCATTGCTTACATGCCTCTAATTAAGTTTATGTCTTTTGTAAGTAAGAAATTTGGTCATTTAGACATAAAAGTGGAACATTAATGTGCATGATAAAGATTCATTTATAAGATTTATATGTGTGATTGGCTATAAAAGGGTCATTTAGGTCTTCAAAAAGTGCATGGTAAAATTGTTTTGTTCTTTAATTTTTTATTTTTTGGAATAAAGGGGGGAAATAGAAAAAGAAAAGAAAAAAAAAAGGTAGTTTAGCAGTTGAAAATTCCACAAGAATTTTTTTTCACTATTGGATCAAATCAAGAAAGAAAAGAAAAGTAACCTTATTGACCTCATTTAGTGGTAGAAATTGTATGGTAATGATTGCACCTAGACCTGCTCATGGGTCGAGCAGCTGCTCGACCCGTATTCGACCGGATCTGGACATAAAATTTTTGTTTTGGATCGACTCGACTCGGAATAGTGTTTTAGATATTAAAATAATATTATTTTGTTTAATTTTAATTATAAAAATATAAAAATATTAATAAAAATATATATTTTTTACTTTTTAAATAGGATGAACAGTGCTCACGGGCGGACGATCCGGCCCGAGCAAGGATCTTGAAAAATTTTCGAGCCTCGGCCCGACCCATGAGCACCTCTAATTGCACCTTAAGTGGGTTGTTTCTTGTTTGGTCAATGATTGAATTTGTTTTTGTTTTGTTATTATACACTCCATTGATCAATATAAAACTCATAAGCAAAAGTTTTATATTTTGATACATAAACAATAAAAAATACTCATAAAAGTATTTGTTAATTTGATGATATTTGAATCCAAAATCCAATTAATACTAAGGTAATATTACCTTAATCCAAGATGGGTAACAATTTTGATTTAGAAAAGTAGTAAACCTTTCTAAATTATTACTCTTTATAATTATTTTAATTTAAGATTATCGAATTTTAAATTTTAATTACTGAAATTAAAATTCTAACACTTTATGAGCAGATTACATAACTAATCGCATTGTTATCTTTATAATAATCTAACTTAATTACAGAATTAATGCATTGAGTTTCCATTTTCGATGTATTAAAATTCATTTATGTGTGAAGATTTGATACATAAATAATTTCAATTTCTTTCCCTCTTGTCAGTTCTGTCGATAAAAATCAATCAATAAAAAATTGAATCAGAAGTACTTAAATCGATAAGATTATTGGGTTTGTTTAATAGGTCCAATCGGTTCAGCTCAGCAATCCAATTAATAAAATATTTAAATATTAAATATATTATTTTAATATTTAATAAGTATTAAATATAATAAATAAATAATAAAAATATATTTATTTTAATGATATGGTTTTTAATATTGGATTAAAAATAAAATGCCATCAAATCTCACCACCGACAAAGAATTTTTTAATAATAAAAACCTAAAACAAAGTTCAATTATAATTTTAATCCGATTTTTAAACGGTTCACTAAAATCTAATTTATTTATATCTATTAGATTTGACAAATCATCGATTTTTTGTTTAACCGATCCAATTAATAAATCCAATTTAATTTTTTATTCATCGATAAAAATCCTCTTAACATTTATAAGCAATAGTTTTTTTTTTTTTATAATGAATTTCTAACAAATAATAAGTGCCAACCAATGAATAAAAATCGAACCGAAAGTTGAATTGATGTGGTTGCCGGTTCAACCAACCCAAAAAAAAATTTAAATATTAAATACAAAATTTTAATATTAAATAAAATAAATACTTAACCCAAAATTTATTTGACTTAATAGTATGATACTTAATATAAAATTAAAAGGTTAAAAGTTCAAACTACTAGCAAAATTTTAATAATAAAATAATTAAAATCTTAAAACCGGTTTAGATATCGATTTAACTGGTTTTTGATCAATTCATTGAAAATTCGATTTAGTTATACTTATTAGATTAAACAAATCATCGATTTTCGATTCATGAAAATTTTAATTGATATAAAATATGTGGTTATCTCTAATCTCATAAACTTTGTCGTCCCTTTTCAAAATTCAAACTTGATACTTTTAAATAGTAGAAGTTCAGATTTCTAACAATTTCGACATCCGTAGATAGAACTTGAATAGCACAATTAAAAGTTAAATAATAGAAAAAGAGTGTCACATACAATTTTTTAAAAATATATAAGGTTTATAATAATTTTAAATAGATTCTCATATGATTTTAAACTTTCAAATTATCTTTTTATTCTTATTATATATTTTTAAGAAGTGTATGAATTATTTTTCAATAAAAAAAAAAAAATTAAGGATGAAAACTGAAAATTAAAATTTTAGGTTGAGCTTTGGATAATAAAGAATCATGACTCGTTGCTCTCTCTATATAGCTAGAAAACATGAGGTATTTTTGGTGTTGAAAATTTGTCTTGTATTTGCTAAATTAAATGAAAACAAAATGCTCGCTAGCTTGTAATAATTATTATTCAATTACTTTTGAAGTCAACAACGTGAAAATTTGCAAAATACATACCGTCAAAAGTTTCACATTTATCTATCTTTTGTATTTAAGAATGCCTCCTATCACCTTACATTTTACAAATTAATTTTTGAGGTTGCGTTAGAGTTTTTTTAATTTGGTGTCAAAGTTAAATCTATTTATGAATTAGGTCGCGACTTAAAATTTTTTTTATTATATTCAAGCTTGTTTTGGACCAAATTTGAATGGATTCGAAAATCTGTTTCATTGTTCAAAAAATATTAAAAATATATTTTTATATTAATATATATTTTTAATTAAATTAAAATAAAAATATTTTTTATTTAATTAATAATAATTCGAATCGAGCCAAGCTAGTTCGAATCATAAAAATCTTTATCTAAGCTCTATCTAATTTGAGTAAGGTCATTTGTCCATTCGGTTAGAATTTTTGTTCTGCAACTGTTTTGTCGAGTATCTATAGAGAAAAAATATCAAAAATCTCACATATTACACATTAGCTTTTGAGACTGTAATCAGATTTCTTTAACTCATGCAATGCCAAAATCCTATTTTTTCTCCCCATCTGGCTCTTTCTTGTCTTGTACTCACCAGACATTTTCATTTCTTCACTGTCCACTATATCTTTTTTTTTTTCTTCCCCTTATTACAAAATTATGCTACCAAATTTTATTATCTAAATCTAAATATAATTCTATATATACAAAATTCAAAAGAAAAAAGAAAAATGAAAAAAGAAAAAGAAAAATATTGACAAAAAAAAAAAACAAAACTTCAACATATATATTATTTTTATTTTCTAAAATTCTAATTCTTCTTTATTTGTTCTTTTGCTAAGAATAATCCCTATGAACACAACAAATCTACTTCACATGAACTTAATTTTACAATCTAAAAATATTGTATACATGTAAAAGAAAACAAAATTTACAGTAGAAAAAGAACAAAACTTATATATCTTATTATTTTCTAAAAAGGCTAATTTTTTTTTTTTACTAACAATCCCTATAATAAACTGAAGAATCTACTTCACATAAACAGATTAGCTTCATAATTACGGGATTAAGATCATGATTACTATTACCACGTTGGATTATTGGATAATCCGCAGCTGAGTTGGAACTCAAACCCATGAGTGAACTCGCTTCCTGAATTGACTCGGTCGATGTGATCAAATCAACATTCTTCAGTATGTGGCCATTGCCGACGAGTTGACTCAAAATTCCCGAATCAGAGATCGAATTCTTCTTCTTATGCTGCATTGTAGCTCTAACAATCTCAGTCAACATTGCATTGCCTAATCTCCGAATTCCCCTAGCTCCACCCATCAAAATCGCCGAGTTAACCTGATAGTGAGACTGAGTTTTCTCCGAGTTCCTCTTGCTATGCTTGCCGGAACTGCTTTCCTTAGTCAATATATAAACCGAATCGGGGCTCCGATTCCTGACACGGCCTAGTGGGTCACTCAGTAACATCAAAATTTTAAAATCCAATAACATTATATGCTTAAAATTTCGCCTGACCCTTCCTAATAACATTGGATAACAAGCCCATCTTCTAAAACTCATCGGAACGCGATCTAGAAACCCAGCCAGCGAGTTCTCTGGATCCAACTCATTCACATCAAACCCCACAACCGAGCCATAAGTCAACCGAGTTGACTCACCTTCAGTTGAATTACTATAATTCCCTCGGCCCTTCTTTCCCCAAATAGGCTCCCCCACATCTTTATTCCCAGATTTCCAAAACTGGGTCGAGTCAAAACTGAAGACAGAGTCACGGAAACCCTTAGCATTCGACTCTTTGTAGTGTTGAATGAGTTTGAAGAACGACTCGTTCTCTTCCTGAATAACAAAGCTGAATCTCGAAGATAACGAAGAAGACCCAAAAAGGAAAACAGTGTCAGCTTTTGAAGTGACGCCTGACCTATGAAAGGCTCGTAAGAAAAGCCTGAGCTCATCTTCAGTCACATCTTCAACAACATGGCTAACAATAAGATCGTTCATGGCTTTTGTCCCACGTCTATACAAAGTTCCCATCCCTTGTAAAGCGAATGAAGAGGAAGAAATATTGGGTTTTTGCTTGACATGTAGGGGTTCATAACCCCACATTGGAAAGAACCAATGGGAAGAAGAAAGTTGGGGTTTTTGGGATAAGAAACGACGAGAGTTTTTGATGGCGGAGGAGGAAGAAGGGGTAGCTGGGGTTGGGATGGAGGGTTCAAAAGTAGAGAGAGTGAAGAGGAAAAGAGTAAGAAAAACTAAAAGAGCACAGATGGAGATGGTAGATTGAGCTTTGGTAAGAAGGAGACTGGAACTTGTTCTTCGACTGAATCTTGATGTAGCAGTACTGTTGTTATCAATGGAATTGGTGAGTTTGTTTTGGTCTTCAGGGAAGAACACGAGGAGTAAACCCATGGCGCCCCTGCTTTCTTTGTTGCTGTTGCTGCTGGTGTGGGGGTTTGGCTTAGCTGCTGCTGCGAAACCCATGTCTCTCTCTCTTTCTCTGTCAATCTCTTTCCTTTTCCACACTCACTCTCTGGCCTCTGCTTCTTTGGCTTCAACTGGAGGATTGTGCTTTTCACAAGGACAAAGGAGGGGTATGAGCGTCTTCTTTGTGAAGCAGTAAGCAATTTTGTTAATAGCTACTTATTTTACTAATAACTGGAATTTATCACACCCAAGTAAAAAAATTGTTTTTTTAAATATTATATTTTAAAAGAAATAAAAGTTCAAAATATAAGTGAGTAATTATTATTTTAAAAAAATAAAAAATGTGAATACTTTTTTAAAATTAAAAAACCTAAATACTTTTAATTTTATTTTTTATAATAACTTAAATTTGATTTTTTTTGTATTTCCCTCCGGATGTGATCTATATTGGATGAGGTTAGTTATCATTATTTTTTTGATATTTTTTTTTCACTTTGTTGTGCTAACTCTCAATTTTATTTTTCTCTTGTTTTTTAATTGTTTTTCTTAAATTTTTGTTACGATCTAAATGTCCTGCACTTCACTTCTGTAAGTTATTTTTCCTCTACTATTTGGTGTATTTATGTTTATAGTTATGTATTTTAATTATTATTATTATTATTATCTGTTTAATTGTTAGATTTTAAAAATTTTATTGTCAAAGCTGATCAGCTTATGGTGATAAATGAGAGTCTATTATACTTTTGTATCTACTATATATCACCCAATGAACTTATTCGTCAATTCTTTAAAAATTCAATACTCATGAGTGATGCTTTTGCTAGGTTTTTCATGTGGTAGAAATTTCTCATCTGTCCCAAAATTTTGACCTTAATTAACAAATATTCACTTGCTTGATACTTCAATATGATCGAAAGAAAAGCTTAAAGTAAAAAGAGAGAAAAAAAAATGGTATGCAAAGAAAGCTTATAGAAGGATTGAACTTTTTATACATTTCAAAGATGTTGCACTTTATGCTTTACGTTGAAAATCAATTTTCTGACTTAATTTATAACTTATTTTATACTTATTTACACTTTGATTCAACATAAATTAGAGCTTTGCACATTGATACTCTTGTACTTTATCATATATGTCTTTTGAATTTCATAATTTTTCTTTGCAAAACAAAATATGTTACTTATCTATGTTCTTTTTTGATGCAGTATCAATATTTTGGTTGAGGTACTTTTCTTAAACTCTACGATCTTTATTGTTTTTCTACCTACTTTGTTTATTTTTTTCTTAATATATTTTTAGAAAATTTTTATGTATTGTCTTTCGTTGATGATGTGTTGTTGAATGTTGATGAATTAGTAACTCCTATTTCTTTAGATTTACTTAAAAATTCATATATGTATCATTTTCTTTGTCATACATTATTGTGATTTTGCTGTCTGATTAAGAATTTGAAATTATCATTAATTGAACCTGTTTGACAATCTCTAAGATGAACATGTCTATTTTTTTTTTTTTTACTTGCATATTTAATCTACAACATCATTGGTCTATTTTTCAATTGAGGAAACACTCTTCTCTTGTGTTTTTCACTTTATTGTTGTTGTATTGGTTTCACCATGACATAGGAAAAGATATTAATTTTTTTTTTTTTGAATGAATGATAGTAATTGTACCTCAACTAATTAGATTATGATTATGATTACGAGGAAACTATGTTGCTCTTTCAATTTCTTATAGAAATTTGTTAAAACTTATGAGATGGTACACTACAAGAGGACGGATTTTTATCAACGGAATAATTCGTCGGTAAAAGTTCTTTTTTCGTCGATAAAATGTATCATCGACGGAATTTTTCGTCGGTGATACTTAAGTCGGTAACACTAATTCGGTCGATAAAGAAAAATTCGTCGGTAAAGAAACTTTACCGATGGATTTTTACCGACGGAAAGTTCCGTTGGTATTGTTTTATCACTGACGGAATACTTTCGTCGTAAATTTCTTTACCGATAGAATATTATAACAAAATATTCCGTTAGTGATAGATATACCGACGGATATATTCCGTCGATAATTGAGTTATCGACGGATGGATTTGGTCGGTAATAAATTATTATCGATGAAATATTCCGTCGGTAATTATTTTTTTTGAAAAAAATAAATATTTAAAAAAGTAATTATTAATAAAATTTAAAAAAATGAAAATGAAAATTTTATATAATTATACCATAAAAATTAAAATTAAATCCATAAAAATATAAATAAAAAATATTCAAATGTATCTCTCGAATATAAAAAAAGAGAACTCATCACGAGGTACTGCTGTCATCGACTTCACTGTCTACCTCGGCATTGCCTCCTGCATCACCTCCGGCAGCACTCAATCCTCCGACAGCACCTATGCCTCCTACAGCACCGACTCCTGTAGCACTCAATCCTAGTCCAGCAGCCATGCCTCCAGCAGCACCGACTCCGGCAGCACTCAGTCCAGCACCGACTCCGACAGCACTCGATCCAACACCCATGCCTAAGGCAGCATTGAATCCGGCAGCACTTGTTCCGATCCCGCCTAATGCAGCTGCTATCTGTGACTGCAGTAAAGGTGTGATTATCATATTCCAGCTCGTCACTATGTTCTCAAGTCTCACGATTGAGGTCTGGATTTGCGAGACATCGGACCTCAATGCATTATAGTCCTCAGACGATGCTGCTGTCGGCTGCTGTGTAGTACTAGGACCACATGGAGCGTAACTGGCTGTATCTGAACTTTGGTGACTACTAGGTGGATCGAAAATTTTCCCTCTCCTCGGTCTCATTCCAAACCCATAAACATGCATCCACGTAGTCTCAAAGCCCCCAATAGCATTAGACCAAGACTGAGGGTCGAAATCGGGATATAAAGACGTATCGTCCCCATATTTTTGCTGCAACGAGGCAGTATAATTTTCCTACAATCACAAATATTTAAATATATAAATGATTAATATGTGACATTGTAATGAACACGTATATAAACACAAATATCTGGTATAATCAATTAATCTAATATATAAAGTATTGATAAAGTTAAATACTTACAGTTACAGCTTTAGACTTGTTTTCTACGTAATCATCGCGACCCTTTGCACGTTTATGGGTTTTGTTAAACAGCTCCAGGAAAATCACGTTGCCCTGCAACTCTTGTGACTACAGATTAAAAGAAGAGAGAAAATAATGTTAATAAAAAAAATTCACATAGTTTATACGATAAAACTTTTAAACAATAAATTGCAAAACAAAAATAAATCTTACCATCCTTTCACTGGTAACTAGAAAAGGAATTGATCCACTAGTGTGCTTCGTAATGCTACCATCTTTCTCCATGTTCCTACTAACCTTGGCCTTGTGGGACCTATTTTTCCAAGCGTCGGTACTCCAGACGCTATCAATCAGTTGATCCCAAATATCGATTGCTATCCAATCACACCTGTAACCCTTGCAGTGTTCTATTAATTCATTTGAAAGAAGGACACGGCATTGTCCCTCTCAAAATTCATTATGTCCTTGAATCGATCCTTGCATGTGGCCTCCCATAATTTTCTAACCAATGGTGTCTGTTCGGGAGGCCATTGGCATTTTCTCTACAATGAGAAATTATGAATTAATATATACTATTAAACGTAATTAAATTATAATTTGACTTTTAACCAAATCAGACCTCAAATATAGTCCACATAGACAGTTTCACGTCAACAGGTATCTTCGACCAAGTAGGCCACGGTCTGTTATAATGTTGTCTGATGATCAAGGCAATGGTCGATTTTACACATCTCTCCATGAAAGTCCTAAAATCAAGGATACGTGTTAGTGGACAATAATTTATTTTACTCAAATAATGAAATTATCGAAATATTATTAACTTACATGTTTTGAAGAATTGACAGTCAAAACCTGTCATCCGGATTACTCGATGTCGGTAATCCTTTCGTCCGACCTCTAACTCGTTTCCTCTGCTCAGTGGCAGTACCGGTAGACGATGTAGGATGTGATGCAGGTACCTCTGCCTGTTGCCCCGTGCCATCATCCGTGAAATACGTCGGTGCTGGCTCATTAAGTAAAAACTATGAAATTTCATCCAGCGGTGAGGTAGACGGCTGTAATGCGGGATCTGCCTGAGTCTTCGGAGTAAGTGTCGGCCATGGCAGTGTAGCGGGAGTCGATGTGGACGGTGCCACTGTAGAGGGAGGCAATCTGGATGGATCCACTATAGACGGAGGCAATACAGAGGGATGCAGGGGCGATGGAGGTACTGTAGATGGAGTATGTGGCGATGAAGTCGAATAAGGCGGCAATTGTCTTGGTGGAGGCCGTAAAGAGGGAGAAGACGCAGGTGGCAACTCTGGTGTAGCATGCCCCGAGGACGATCCTCCAGATGGTCGAAAAGCATCCCACATAGAACTCTGTTTCTTGTTTCCAGTAGTTTTATGCCCTGCTCCTCGCATTTTACCTGTAAAATCAAAAATATTAAATTTATTAATATATATATATATATATATTAAATTTATTAATAAATAAACAGAATAACACAATAAAATAACAATCACAATGAACAATAATGATGTCGCAATCTAAAAAATAACAAGTCTTATCGCAAGACTTTATTATTCGTTAAGCGTGACATTAAAAAAAAAAACCGAGGAAAAGTCTACTTAATTCCTCTAAAAAAATGAAGGTTTTGAAAATAACCTTGAAAAAAGACATGGTGTCTGTTCGGGAGGCCACTGGCATTTTCTCTACAATGAGAAATTATGAATTAATATATACTATTAAACGTAATTAAATTATAATTTGACTTTTAACCAAATCAGACCTCAAATATAGTCCACATAGACAGTTTCACGTCAACAGGTATCTTCGACCAAGTAGGCCACGGTCTGTTATAATGTTGTCTGATGATCAAGGCAATGGTCGATTTTACACATCTCTCCATGAAAGTCCTAAAATCAAGGATACGTGTTAGTGGACAATAATTTATTTTACTCAAATAATGAAATTATCGAAATATTATTAACTTACATGTTTTGAAGAATTGACAGTCAAAACCTGTCATCCGGATTACTCGATGTCGGTAATCCTTTCGTCCGACCTCTAACTCGTTTCCTCTGCTCAGTGGCAGTACCGGTAGACGATGTAGGATGTGATGCAGGTACCTCTGCCTGTTGCCCCGTGCCATCATCCGTGAAATACGTCGGTGCTGGCTCATTAAGTAAAAACTATGAAATTTCATCCAGCGGTGAGGTAGACGGCTGTAATGCGGGATCTGCCTGAGTCTCCGGAGTAAGTGTCGGCCATGGCAGTGTAGCGGGAGTCGATGTGGACGGTGCCACTGTAGAGGGAGGCAATCTGGATGGATCCACTATAGACGGAGGCAATGCAGAGGGATGCAGGGGCGATGGAGGTACTGTAGATGGAGTATGTGGCGATGAAGTCGAATAAGGCGGCAATTGTCTTGGTGGAGGCCGTAAAGAGGGAGAAGACGCAGGTGGCAACTCTGGTGTAGCATGCCCCGAGGACGATCCTCCAGATGGTCGAAAAGCATCCCACATAGAACTCTGTTTCTTCTTTCCAGTAGTTTTACGCCCTGCTCCTCGCATTTTACCTGTAAAATGAAAAATATTAAATTTATTAATATATATATATATATATTAAATTTATTAATAAATAAACAGAATAACACAATAAAATAACAATCACAATGAACAATAATGATGTCGCAATCTAAAAAATAACAAGTCTTATCGCAAGACTTTATTATTCGTTAAGCGTGACATTAAAAAAAAAACCGAGGAAAAGTCTACTTAATTCCTCTAAAAAAATGAAGGTTTTGAAAATAACCTTGAAAAAAGACATGGAGTCGCCACCAATCTTTTTTAGCTAGGTGTGATCGGCCACCTATTAAAATCGGTTTTATAAAACATTTTAAACTTAATTAAAACATTTTTTTAAAACCAATTTCAAGTATGCGTTTTAAACCAGAGAAATCAGAGAAACGGGTTCGGGACTCGATTACTTGTGGGGAAGGATTAGCATCCCCACAACGCCTGTATAAAACGATACCTTATTAATCGTGTGTTATCTCAAGTCTCGGTAAAAAAAGTTGGTTTTAAATTTAGTATTTCAAGTTAATTCCCAATTTAAAGAAAAATAATTCCATTTTTAATTGAAAATGATATGGATTTTATTAATTCAAAATTTTTCTATATTCCCCAACAAGAGTGGCAAAATATAGAAATTTTTATTAGTTTGGAATTTTTTCGAATCATTCTCATTTTAAAGAAGATATTCCGTTATTAATGATAATTGATGATATCCTCCCCAGCAAACCCGGCAGAGAACTCATGAATTATTTTAACTCAGAAATATCTTTATTTTATTGAAAATCATTATCTTATTTTAAAACACATTTTAAAAAATATGAATATGAAAATATGTGACATAATAAAGATGACATGAAATAATCTAAATGAAATGATATGACCTAAGTGTCATAATATATTCTAGATGAAATGAATATAACCTAAGTGATATAACATATTCTAAATGAGATGCCATATCCTAAATATCATGATATATTCTAAATGTAATGAAATGACCTAGGTAACATGATATATTCTATATGAAATGTAATATCCTAAGTGACATAATATATTCTAAATGAAATGAAATGACCTAGGTAACCTAATATATTCTACATGAAATGAAATGACCTAGGTAACATAATATATTCTATATGAAATGAAATAATTTAAATGACATGGCAAATATAAATGATATGGCATATAATCTAAATGACATTTAACATAGAATAATGCTATCATATAATATGCATGAAAATAAAAATAATAATGCATGAACATAGTATATGCTAAATAATTTGACAAAAATAACTAAATAAAAAGCATAGGATATCATGAAATATTCAAAACCATATAACAATTAATATGATATCAAAAATTTAAATCAAAGATAATAACACCATCATGAAAATTAAACATAGCAAAAATCACATATTATATAGTATGCATGAATATGGAAAATGCAATCCATGAGAATGTATTTTTTCCTTTAATTAAGAAAATTCGTATATCTAAAAAGATATCCGGCTACCTTAGGAAAATATATCAAATTAAATACTCTAAAACCAAATTACTTTGTGATTGTTTGAAAACAATTTTGAAAAGCTTAGATTAAAAATTAAAACTTAGCTAAACCCTTTTTAAAATGGCTCTAATTTCCTAAGTTTAAAATCCCAGACTTAACCACCCTTATCCCGAGATTTAAAAAATCATTTTTAGAGTTTAAAAAGGCTTAGAAACTATCCTAAAACAGTAGCTAAACTTCCTAATCAGCCCCCTCTAAGTAATTTAACCAAAACAGAAAAATGATTTTCTTTCAAATTCAATTCTGACTCCACTGTCCAGTTTTAAAGCACGATTTTTTACCCTATATTTAAAAATTCAAAAAAATCTAAAATAAATACTAGAGATTAAGGACATGTAAAACTACACGGAAAAAAAATCGGCTTAATTTTTTGATTAAAGGTGACTTCCCAGAAAAATCGGGAATGTACGAGTACTGGGTGAAAAAACTGTTTTGCCAAAAAACATTTTTTGCCTTTGATAAAATCATTTAAAAATCAAAGTAAAAATGTTAGAGACTCTCCTAAGGACTCACAAACAGTATCTAACACTTTTGAAAAGTTAGGCAAAAATTGGCTAAGTAAAGAAAATCACAAAGGTAGAATAATCAATTTGACACATCTTTAATTTTTCACAAGTATGCTCAAAATGAGCATGACTTTGAACCATTGATTGGTCTAAGTCTTAAATCAAGTTACATTGACATGAAATGCATGAAAATACAGCAAATATGATGCATGAAATGCATGGTTTAAAACCTAAATGACATGAAAAATGCATGGCATCAATAAAATGACCTAGACCTAAATGAACTTGCATGGCATTTAATGCAACCTAGGTCTAAAATGCATGAATATGCATGGCAAAGCAAAACAATCCTAAACCTAAAGAATGCATGGCAATAACACAAACATATGGCATGCTTAAAACAAAATGCACAACCCAATATCATGAAAATGCTAACCTATCAACTAGCATAACAAAAATGCACACACAAAGCACACAACATGTGGGTGACCGAATGGCCTCATGCTTAAAATGAGCATGGCATTACTAACATGCATAGCTAAATAATAACATTCAAATCATGCAAATATAAAGTAAAGGCATGAAAACCAATAGGCATTTTCACAAACACATGGATTACAAAATGTAAAACATAAACAAACTTAAACATTTTAAAAACAGAAAATCAAAAATGCAAGACAAGTAAAATAAACATGATAACAAGATAATAGACTCAAAAATGGAAACAAGCAAGCAACCAAATTAAAACAAGCTTCATGTTTATGTATTAGAAGAATATTTAAAGCATCAAAACTTGTTAAATATCAAGAATAACATGAAATAAAAAATGCAAACAACAACACTAAAAACAGGCCATTCAGCCACCCCTATAACAAAAGAAATTTTTTTCAAAGCTTTTTCCAAGAAAGTATAAAGAAGAACATGAAGAAGAATATTAAAAACACTTATTTTAAAAGAAAAATCAAAAGAAACTCACCAAAATAGTAATCAAAACAGCAAATCAAGAATGGAAAATCAAATAAAGTGCAAGAGTATGGTGCTTAAAGCAACCTCTAGAAGCTATATTGCAAGCTTTTTCTCTTCTAACTTTCTTTTCTTTTCTAAACTTTTTTTTTTTGCCTTTCAACAATGGAGAGAAAATCAGCCAAAACAAGAGTGAAAATAGAGAGTGAATAGATGAAAATGAAAAGAGAGTGACCCCTCCCTTGTAGTGGCCGAATGCCTCCCCCAATGCTAGGATGTTGTCATTTTTCTTTTAACCAATTTTGATCCAAAGGCTATTGATCCAAGATGTTTAAAATATGAAATTATCACCAAGATGTTTAAAATATAAAATTATCACCCTTAGATTAGGCCATCAGCTATCCACAATTACAGCTGTTCAAGAATCTTAAGCCATTATGTTGACACTCTCCCTCTTCATGCATTGGTCCATGTGGCTTATTTGCAAAGGCTTTATCAAAAAATAACTACCTTCCTCTTCATTGTTGGCCTTTTGATTGAAAATCAAAAAATATTTGCCCATCCTTAGGCCATGGCCGGTTGACTTCTCATCTTCCAGCCCACGCTTCATTTTTTTAAAAGGCAAGAATAACCCTTTTCGATTTCTTGGGTAAAATGACCTTTTTGCCCCCTATCATAAATAAATAGCGAACAGAATTCAATACTTTCAAAATAAAAAAAAAATTGAATTCTGGAGGTTTTCAAAAAATTTCAAGCTAATTTGCTATTTATTTGGATTTTTTCTTCCAAAATTGTCCTTTTGTGCTCCCAAACTTTACCATTTTTTAAACGAGCTCCAAATCCAGATTTTTCTTCACCAATCTCTTCAAAATAATTTAAAAGTGTGATCTGAAAGTTTTCATAATTTTTGGAACTCATTTGGTATTTTTTCGGGATTTATTTGCTTGAATTACTGCATAATGGGCCCGGGATTTGGCCATTTTGCAAACGAACTCCGAATCTAGATTTTATTTCACCAATCTCTTCAAATAATTTAAGAATGAGATCTTCAAATTTTTATAATTTTCGGAATTCATTTGCTATTTTTTTCGGGATTTATCTTCTTGAATTTCTACATAGAAGACCCGGGATTTGGCCATTTTGCAAGCGAACTCCGAATCCGGATTTTATTTCGCCAATCTCTTCGAAATGATTTAAGAATGAGATCTGCAAATTTTTAGAATTTTTGGAGTTCATTTGCTATTTTTCCCAAATTTTCCAATTTTGCCCTTTTGCCTCTCAAACCCGGTTTTGCTCAAAACAAGTCCAATTTTCAGATTTTCTTCAAAATGAGCCTTGGGATATCCTTGGTTAATCACTCCTTATCCATTAGAGGCTTTAGTCTTTACCGAGTCGGGCCATTTCTGTAATTCTTCCAAATTTCACCGAAATCCACCAAAAACCCTAATTCTCGATTTTCTTTCGGATTGACTTTTCTTTCAGTTTTTCTTCCAAATGACTTCTCCATTACCTGTAGTCAGTTCTTATCTTTCATTTGGAACCTTCAATTTTGACCTATTTGATCGTTTAAGCACTTTTCCCCAAATTTCTCGGACTAGGGTTTCCTTTCTACTGAATCTCTGTAACCTAACTTCTGAACTCCATATCTTTCAATGTAGACCTCGGATTATCAAAATTATTTCACCATTTTTCAATTGAACTTCAAATCTTGATTTTGAAAGTGGGTTGACTTTTTTAGTAGTTGACTTTTCGGGGTTGACTTTTTCAAGTTTGACTTTTTGTGCTCGCATTCTTAGACTAAGTCTCGGAGTACCACCTGTTGGATGAAAAAAGTCTTTTTACATTTTGAAACATCAATTTGGGAAGAAAACATACCTGTTTTAGTGGTCCGGACAAAATTAGGTGTCTACAGCTGCCCCTCTTTGGCTATTGCTGAGAATCAGGAATCAGACAAAGATAAACAAACACTAATTTTGTCCGGTTAGTGAAATCACATGTGAAGAGAAGGGAAAGGGGGTTTCTTTTTTCATTTTTCCATTTTTTTGCATTTTTTTTGTTGAAAAAAGCTGTAAATAGAAGATATTGTCCTTAATTTGAGTTCCCTGACTAATCAAGGCTCGACCCGTCTTAAGGAAACGAGTTTGATTTGGAAAACAAAAATTGTGCTCGTAGGTCTTAAAAATAGTGTCTGGAGGTCTTATCTATAATTTAAAGAAAAATGATATCCGGAGGTCTTAAAAATGGTGTCCGGAGGCCTTATCCGTGATTTGAAAAAAATGCGCTGTATGCGACTTTAAAAAATGATGCCCAGAGGTCTTAAGAATGGTGCCCGGAGGCCTTACCCGTGATTTGGAAAAAAATGCGCTGTATGCGACTTTAAAAATAATGCCCGGAGGTCTTAGAATGGTGCCCGAAGGCCTTACCCGTAATTTGGAAAAAATGCGCTGTATGCGACTTTAAAAATAATGCCCGGAGGTCTTAAGAATGGTACGCTGAGGCCTTACCCGTGATTTGGAAAAAAAAATTGCGCTGTATGCAACTTTAAAAATAAAGACCCGGACGTCTTAAGAATGGTGCCCGGAGGTCTTACCCGTAATTTGGAAAAAATACGTTGTATGCGACTTTAAAAATAATGCCTGGAGGTCTTAAGAATGGTGCTCCGAGGCCTTATCCGTGATTTGGAAAAAAATGCGTTGTATGCGACTTTAAAAATGATGCCCGGAGGCCTTACCCGTAATTTGGAAAAAATACGCTGTATGCGACTTTAAAAATAATGCCCGGAGGTCTTAAGAATGGTTCTCGGAGGCCTTACCCGTGATTTGAAAAAAAAAGCGCTGTATGCGACTTTAAAAATAATGCCCGGAGGTCTTAAGAATGGTGCCCGAAGGCCTTACCCGTAATTTGGAAAAAATGCACTGTATGCGACTTTAAAAATGATGCCCGGAGGTTTTAAGAATAGTGCCTGGAGGCCTTATCCGTGATTTGGAAAAAAATGCGCTGTATGCGACTTTAAAAATGATGCCAGGAGGTCTTAAGAATGGTGCCCGGAGGCCTTACCCATGATTTGGAAAAAAAATACGTTGTATGCGACTTTAAAAATAATGCTTGGAGGTCTTAAAAATGGTACCCGAAGGCCTTATCTGTGATTTGGAAAAAAAATACGCTGTATGCGACTTTAAAAATGATGCTCGGAGGTCTTAAGAATGGTGCCCGAAGGCCTTACCCGTGATTTGGAAAATTGATGCCCGGAGGTCTTTAAAAAACGATGCCCGGAGGTCTTAAAAATGATCTTTGAAGAATTGTTGAAAATTAACCTGAAGATTTTGAGAAGATGCGAATGCTTTTTGATGCTGCTGCATATGATTAACAGGATACACATACTTCATATTGCAAATGTAAATGTTTTGAATTGATGCAAATGTTTTTTGATGCAAATGTTGGATAAAATACAGATGCTTCGTGGTGTATATGGAAATTGCTTCTATTGATGCAAATGCTTATTGATGCAGATGAAGATGTTGAATAAGATGCAGATGCTTCTAAATGATGCAAATGCAAATGATCCTCAAATAACGCAATTACTTCTCAGAAGGATGCAAAGGTCAATAATGTGCAAATGCTTCTTTATGATGCAAATGCGAAAATTGGTGTTAACGCAACTACTTCATGGAATGATGCAGATGCAAAGATTGGCATTATGCAAATGCTTCTAAATGATGCAAATGCAAGGATTTGACAACGTGTAGAATGCTTCTACATGGTACAAATGCAAAGATCGATAATGATGCAAACGCTTCATGAAAAGATGCAAATGCCCCTGGTCATTTTTTGAGACTTTGGCTTAGCCTTTCCAATTCATTTCTCCTTTTCAAATCAGAGTATATCTTCAATTCATTTTGGCTATTCTCTTTGGCTCAATAGTTTTCGAACTCTTATTGACAGAAGTCCGCTTGCCGAGTTCTATTTCTTCTTCTCATATTTGGAAATCAAGATAAACCCTAGTAGTTCCACACCTTTGGGTTAGAAAAACCCTTATCTCATGTCAACATCAAAAATGGGTATTTTCAAAAAAAAATATCTTTATTTGTTTTCTCATTTTGAAAACTTATGAACAAAAAATATTAACCCCACAGTGTGTGATGTACAAATCTTTTGAAGACTGATGATCATTGTTAAAAACTTCTCTAAGTGTCAATCTGGGTTTTTCAATTTTAATTGGCAATGCTTGGTATAACAAGATTTGGGTTGATCAAAGGAAATTTCATAACAAAAATGTATGTCCTTTCTATGCTCATAAATGGAACAGGTTTTATAAATCATGAATTCATTGAGAATCGAACAAATTCAACAATCTTTTAGTTTTCATATCAAGGCATTTTGACAAGCATCATGATTGGCTGGTATGTTTAAACTGGAAAGTTTAATCTTGGAGCGAAAAAATCTCAATTTTTGAAGTCAATCCTCCGAATAGAGCTAACAATTTAAGAGGTTCATGAATTCCTAGATGTTCCTCGATGATCGCTTCTTCAAGATGACCTTCTCTTTTATGGTATCGGCACTAACGTAAATGGCATCAAAAATTGCATTTTACTCTAGACCGCCCATTTTTGGGTTTTCGCTCTAGAGTCCCATTCTTTCTATTTTTTCTTCTCTTTTTTTTTCATTGTTTTACCACGCACTTGAGAATTCTAAATTTTTCCTTAGTGAAATGAGAATTCGATGAGATGGGATAAATCTGAGGAAAAACCCTTCAAGTTGAATATTCATGCTTGATCAAAATGGGCTTTTAAAGCATGTAATGTAGGCCATGGCTCGGGGTTCAGAAAGAAAGGATAAATAGGCCCAAAATATGTGTTTGAGGGTAATCAGATCAAGGATCATTTCTTGAAGAGGATTTCCTTTGAAGTATTTGTCCCTTTTGGACTTTTCTTTCCTTTTAATTGTTGCTCTTTTTATTCTTTGCTTTTGGCTTTCATTTGCCATACTTTTTCACACACTTTTTCTTTTTTCTTCTTGGCTTCCATTTCGCCATCTTTTCCTTTTCTTTTTGACAAAGTGAGCCCATATTCATTCGGGGCTCCATTTGCTTTGTATTTGTCTTTGAGCCAGGACTCATTCCTCCATGATCTTTAAAAAGATCTTTTCTCGCATTTGCCCCCTAGTGTAGAGGATGATCCTTGATCAGGGTTCAAAGAAGAAAGAATTATTTTGGCTCAAAATGGGTGACTATGGATAATTTCTTTTTTTATGAATGGGATATGAAAGATGGCCATTCATCATATCAAGCACAAATATTCTCATTGAAAAGCAATCCCCAGGGGAAATAGATAATCAAAATTTTATTTTGCACTTTGGAATCATCCGAATTCTCATATGCATGATATCATAATTTTTCTTCTTTTTTTTTGTTTTTTTTTTCATCGCATGCCCCAATGATTCATGTGTTAGTCCATCCTTATTCACCATGTATCCATGATTTCGACATATGATGCCCCAATTTGATTAACCATGAGAATTTGTATCAACGAGGAACATAGCAAGTCTAGGTCTATTTTGAAAAGGCTGAGTTTCAAATCTGAGTTATTTGAAGAGACAAAGAAAATATGACCTAAAAAATGGGTTTTCTCTGGGACATGATATAAGTTAGTTTAATCATTGTGCCCCAGGGTGTCAATCATGAAGTGATGTTTGGGCAATTAGTGTTTTTTGGTTGTTGAAAATGACATGAATGGTTTTGGCACAACCTTGACACACACCAAATTACCTTAATCTAAATTCTTGAAAGAAAGTCTCATTTGTTTAAATTTCAAAGAGTTCGAAAAAATTTCAAAAAGTTCATTCCTTTGTTCATAGCCTAGACTAGGATCTACATCTTTGCTTATTCTATGATGACAATGGTTTTATGAAGTGCAATCATTCATATTCCTTGAAGCACTAGGTCTTTCAAGTGTTCTCGATTCAAGGAGTTTAGGCCTAGGAAAGCCTAAAAGAGAGGGAATAAGGTATTGGGTCATTTGTAACAATGATCATCAATATTCTCGAGATTATCCATTATTAAAACCTCCTTAATGCTTGTTTTTGCAAATTCAAATTATTGTTAAAACACAAAGCATTCAAAATTCATTTAATTCATATGAATGTCGACATGAGAAAAGTGTTTTCATCATAAGGTCTGAAACTTCATGCATCAGAATGCTCATATTGTCATCCTTCAAAGGTAGTAATTCTCCCCCTAAAACCCTGAAAGAAATCGATTTACGGTACTTTCACTGATTGATAAGCTTCGGTGTCAAAATACTATCGTGGATAAGACGTTCAATTTTTTCCCTCAGTTGTCTGCATTTTTCAGTTGAATGCCCAACTACCCCCAGGTGATAATCACACTTGCTGTCAGGGTCATAACTCATCGCTGATGGATTCAGAGCTATTTTCAAAGCTATCGGGGTAAGGTACTGATTCTTTTTTAGTAATGGCAGCAGGTCAGGGATGGGGATTGGAATTTTTTCTTAGTTGTCCCTCGGTCTTTTTCTAGAAGTAGGCTTTGTTGCAAGGGCTGGTATAGGATTAGGTGCTTGGGTTGGTAGGTAAGGATAAAGGCTTGAACATACCTCAGTAGGTAACATGATTGGTATGAGCGAAATTGGGAATATGGGACGAAATCTCCCATAGCTTGGACGTTTTCCTCTTTATTTCTAGGTGCCTTATTTCTCTCGGCATTGGATGTTCCTTCTCCTTCAAGTTTCCCATTCTTGATAGCATTCTCAATGATCTCCCCCGAGATTACTATATCCGCAAAATTATTCGAGGCATTGTCGACGAGTCTATCATAGTACGGGGCCTGCAGTGTATTCACAAAAAGGACGATGATTTTCTTTTGTGTCAAAGGTGGTTGTATTTGGGTAGACATGTTCCTCCACCTCTGAGCATCTTTTTAAAGCTCTCAGTAGCTCTTTTCTCCATATTTTGCAAAGTGAGACGATCAGGTGTCCTGTCGGTCATATGCGTGTACTGGTTTAGAAAAGCCCTAGCCAAATCATTCCAAGAGCGAATTTGATCCTTGCTCAACTGACTATACCACCTAATTGCGGACCCGCTGAGGCTATCCTGAAAGTAGTGAATCAGAAACTGATCATTATCTATATGACTTGTCATCTTTCAGCAGAACATAGTGATGTGGGCTGAAGGATCAGTCGTCCCGTCATATTTCACAAAGTCAGGGACCTTGAATTTAGGAGGAATGACTAAATCGAGTACCAAGCATCGTTCTTTCTCCTCCACACTCCTGAATATGTTTGTATTTTCTACTGCCCGGAGCATTTCATCTAGCAACTGATATTTCCCTTGGGAAACTGCCAACTCTACCTCATTAACCATTTTCAACTTTGCCTTTCATCTGGATCATCTGAATTTAAGACAATGACGGGGTTAACTGTGTTCTGGGCATCCATCATTACGACCTCGTTCTGACCCTTTCGTGCCTCTAACCCTTCTCTGGCGGCCAAGTTTTCAGTGTATCCCTTGATTACGGTGGACATTAGCTCCATCAATTTAGTTATTTGATCTTTAGATTTTGCTTGAGACTTTGCCAGCTGTTCTCGCAATTCTTTCTGTACCCTTTCCATTCTTTCCATTCGGGCAACTTGTTCATTCTCCATAGCACTAGCCTGTATTAAAAGGGTACTCAGTACTTCTTATACCTCTGATTTGAAATGGAAATTCTTTCAAAGACTCTTAAAACCAAGCCAACTTCTGTTTTATTCCCCCAAAGTGCGTGTCATTATGAAGGAGCCATGAATTCAATTTGATGCACGTGAAGCCTAAACAATATGATGTATGGACATGTACAATGGAAACATGCTGACCATATATGTAATAAATGCAATCATGCCAACATGATGCAAGCAAAGAATAAACAAATCAACACATGGATATATGCCATGAATAACTATGTATTTTCTAGATTATTTTCCAATGAATGATCATATACACTATGAATGCAACACGATGTCAATTATGATGCCTGTAAAAAATAAATGATTGACACAGAGTATATACAAAGAAACTTATGCTGACCATGTGTGTTATGAATGTGACCTAATGCTAACATGATATATGTATAAGCAAATTAGTGCATGAACATATACAGAAAAATCATGCTGACTATGTTTGTCATGAATACCACCTGATGCTACCAAGATGCATGTATGAATGTACGGTATGACAAATAATTGATCGGATGCAAAATACAACGGGGATGATATCATTGAGGAAATAAGAATCAGAGGAACTTAATCATCAATATCTCATAAATTTGAAACATAATCAATTCATTCCCATATCAATGTTCACAATGGTATAAACCATGTTTACAAAATCAGAGCAGTAGTTAAAACTGTCTTTTTCAAGCACTTTATTCTTCCTAGCATCCTAAGGCTATAAGAGCCGGCTACTAAAAAAGTGAAATCCTACTACATCATATCAGACCAAAGTCTTTCTACATCATTGCCGTAAATCTCCCAATCCTAATTACACTTTTCCAGCCCTCTATCAATTAGAGTCGTTGGATCGATCCACTTGATCTTTATAAGAGATTGCACTTTCTTTTTGAAGGCTATACAGTCTTCAATGCTATGGCCAGCAATTCCACAGTAATAATCACGTCTTGCATTTGGATTGTACCACTTTGGATATGGTGGTAACAGGGGTTTCAGCGGGATACAGGCAACCATGTGATTTTGGATCAGTATAGGGAGAAGCTCCTGGTAGCTGATTGGAATAGGATCATACTGCTCTTGAGTCTTGTTTTTGAGTTGTTTCTTAGTCATACATGGCCTAGGAGTTGGGGCACTTGGTGGTGGCACTAAGATTCAAACCGAAGTGTTTACATAGAGAGGTGGCAGAACAGCACGGTAAGGGTATGGATTTGGACACAGGACCCTTGGAGGTTGTAAATAGTTCGAGGTTCCTATCCCGAATGCTTGATAAGGTGATTGTTGAGGGAAATAGTACGAACTGGCAGTTGGTGGTGATAGAGTGGGATTCAGGAATCCCGTAGTGGTCATCCCAATGGATGATTGGACCATAGTAGGGTGGGGATACTGGTTTGGACCTAGAACAGTTTGTAGGTATGGTATAGGATCCGAGGTTTCTATCTTTGGTATCAGGCTCTCAGGTTTAATCATTTTCACGATTTTGTCCACAATTTCATCAGGATTGCAACCTTTGTGGCATTGACAAGCGCAGGATCCAGCAAGGATTGTATGTTCTGAACCTAATGGTTTTGGTTGATCCGAAGGCGATGCAGATCCCTGAGAAAGTTCCACTTTACTCTTACCCATATCCTTAAACATTTTCAGCAATTTGGCGAGTTGTTCTTTCACTTCCTGGATTTCATGTCCAAATTCCTCTTGATTTCGTTCCAGAGCACCCAATCGTTCCTCCGATTCTTTCCTCATATCTCGAACCCCTTTCATGCAAATGAAAATGTCATGAGATTAAAAATACAATTATGAAGGTACATGCTCTTGAATATACTGATGACTAATGCATGAAAATATATAGAGAAATGATGATGACTATGTATGCCATGGATGCAATCTAATGCCAACATGATGTATTTTTCAAAAAAAATGAATAAATTGATGCACAGGTATATACAAATAATGACCATGCATGTCATAAACATATTCTACAATGAATGACCATGCATGCTATGACTGTAACATGATGTCAGAATAATATATGCAAAGAATAAATGAATTAACACAAAAGTAGGTACAAAGAATGACCATGTATATCACAAATGTATTCTACAATGAATAACCATGCATGTTAGGACTGTAATATGATGTCAAAATGATACATGTACAGAAGAATGAATTAACACAAAGGTATGACCAATGGTTACACGAAATTGGTGGGACCTAAATCTAATCTACGATTTTTGAAACATGTTTCTTTTACGAAAAACCAAACACATTATTTTCAAAAGAATTTCGGGGTAGTGGATCCTACTATGGTACAATATGCAAATTTTCATGTAACACAACCGGTTTATAGAAACCATCAAATAAAATTATTACCACCATCTGTTTATTGCAAAAAAAATGAGATCAACAATACAACCATAAATGTACATGCTCTATTCACACATGCATGAAATGTGCAAAATGCAAAAATGTTTGAAAAAGAATGTTTATAATTTCAATTTTAAAAAGTTAGTGAACACTTGCCCCAACAGTATCTGCTTATTTAGGCATCACGATGCCTTTGAGGCGGAGTATCACATTTCTTAAGGGCGATGTACGTACGTCGTTGCCCGATCTATAATACATATTCAGAGTGTAAAAATAGATAACAAAAGGTTAGAAATGTCCCTCCATGAGTTTCTATCTTCGGTATCTAATCGGAAATTCAGCATGGCTTCGTCTAGGTTTACTATATGAAGATGAATTAGTTCGAAAAGCCCCGAATTGTTCCTCACTGTCACCGGTGAAGGCTAGTAAGGCACCCCGATAAAAGCGGGTTCAATTCGTTAGAGCCTATTTCCCTAGCCCATGCGGATTGTTAATCACGAAGGCTTAGGTAATTTAGTACTCCGGAAGTGTTTCACTGGCCTATGCGGATTGTTAATCACGAAGGCTTAGTTACTTTGCTCCCACCTAAAAGGACAGAACCCGGGTATAGAGCTCATGATATGCAAATTCACGTGTAGTGTGTGAAGAGGAACAACAAACCTTTCACCACCTATTCTACACCCCTTATTCTAAATGCCCTAACAATTTATTAAAATAACATTCAAGAATAGTGTAAATCAGTAACCAACAAGCAATTATAATATACAATTATTAAATAACTAGAGAACAATAATAAAATGTATGCACATGAATATGGACATATTTAAAACATTTTATTATTTTCAAAATTCTCCTTATTATTTTAAAAAAATAGGGGAATTAAAATTAAATACCAATTTAACCAACAAAACCGAGACTTTGATAACACACGAATAATTCTAGGCCTGACCCTCTAAAAGTCCCCAGTGGAGTCGCCAAGCTGTCGCAACCTAAAAAATAACAAGTCTCATCGCAAGACTTTATTATTTGTTAAGCGTGACATTAAAAAAAACCAAGGAAAAGTCGACTTAATTCCTCTAGAAAAGCGAAAGTTTTGAAAATAACCTTGAAAAAAGACATGGAGTCGCCACCAATCTTTTTTAGCTAGGTGTGATTGGCCACCTATTAAAACCAGTTTTATAAAACATTTTAAAATCAATTAAAAATTTTTCAAAACCAATTTCAAGTCTGCTTTTTAAACCAGAGAAATCAGAGAAGTGGGTTCGGGACTCGATTACTTGTGGGGAAGAATTAGCACCCAAACAACGCCCGTATAAAACGGTACCTTATTAATCGTGTGTTATCTCAAGTCTCGGTAAAAAAAGTTAGTTTTAAATTTAGTATTTCAAGTTAATTCCTAATTTAAAGAAAAATAATTCCATTTTTAATTGAAAATGATCCGGAATTTATTAATTCAAAATTTTTTTATATTCCCCAACAAACTTGGCAAAATATAGAAATTTTTATTAGTTTGGAAATTTTCCAAATCATTCTCATTTTAAAGAAGATATTTCGTTATTAATGATAATTGATGATATCCTCCCCAGCAAACCCTGTAGAGAACTCATGAATTATTTTAACTCGAGAATATCTTTATTTTATTAAAAATCATTATCTTATTTTAAAACACATTTTCAAAAATATGAATATGAAAATGTGTGACATAATAAAGATGACATGAAATAATCTAAATGAAATAATATGACCAAAGTGTCATAATATATTCTAGATGAAATGAATATAACCTAAGTGATATAACATATTCTAAATGAGATGCCATATCTTAAATATCATGATATATTCTAAATGAAATGACCTAGGTAACATGATATATTCTATATGAAATGTAATATCCTAAGTGACATTATATATTCTAAATGAAATGAAATGACCTAGGTAACATAATATATTCTACATGAAATGAAATGACCTAGGTAACATAATATATTCTATATGAAATGAAATAATTTAAATGACATGGCAAATATAAATGATATGGCATATAATCTAAATAACATGAAACATAGAATAATGCTATCATATAATATGCATGAAATAAAAATAAAAATAATAATGCTTGAACATAGTATATGCTAAATAATTTGACAAAAATAACTAAATAAAAAGCATAGGATATCATGAAATATTCAAAACCATATAACAATTAATATAATATCAAAAATTTAAATCAAAGGTAATAACACCAACATGAAAATTAAACATAGCAAAAATCACATATTATATAGTATGCATGAATATTGAAATGCAATGCATGAGAATGTATTTTTTCCTTTAATTAAGAAAATTCGTATATCTAAAACGATATCCGGCTACCTTAAGAAAATATATCAAATTAAATATTCTAAACCAAAATACTTTGTGATTGTTTGAAAACAATTTTGAAAAGCTTAGATTAAAAATTAAAACTTAGCTAAACCCTTTTTAAAATGACTCTAATTTCCTAAGTTTAAAATCCCGGACTTGACCACCCTTAACCCGAGATTTAATAAATCATTTTTACAGTTTAAAAAGGCTTATAAACTATCCTAAAATAGTAGCTAAACTTTCTATCAGCCCCCTTTAAGTAATTTAACCAACACAGAAAAAAATGATTTTCTTTCAAATTCAATTCTGACTCCACTGTCCAGTTTTAAAGCACAATTTTTTACCCTATTTTTAAAATTTCAAAAACATCTAAAAGAAATACTGGAGATTCAAGACATGTAAAACTACACGAAAAAAATCTGCTTAATTTTTTGATTAAAGATGATTGCCCAGAAAAATCGAGAAAGTATGAGTACTGGGTGAAAAAACTGTTTTGCCAAAACACATTTTTTGCCTTTGATTAAATCATTTAAAAATCAAAGTAAAAATGTAAGAGACTCTCCTAAGGACTCACAAACAGTAGCTAACACTTTTGAAAAGTTAGGCAAAAATTGGCTAAGTAAAAAAAATCACAAAGGTAGAATAATCAATTTGACACATCGTTAATTTTCCACAAGTATGCTCAAAATGAGTATGACTTTGAACCATTGATTAGTCTAAGTCATAAATCAAGTGGAAATGACATGAAATGCATGAAAATACAGCAAATATGATGCATGAAATGCATGATTTAAAACCTAAATGACATGAAAAGTGCATGGCATCAATAAAATGACCTAGACCTAAATGAATTTGCATGGCATTAATGCAACCTAAGTCTAAAATGCATGAATATGCATGGCAAAGCAAACCAATCCTAAACCTAAAGAATGCATAACAATAACACAAACATATGGCATGCTTAAAACAAAATACACAACCAAATATCATGAAAATGCTAACCTATCAACTAGCATAACAAAAATGCACACACAAAGCACACAACATGAGGGTGGCCGAATGGCCTCATGCTTAAAATGAGTATGGCATTTTCACAAACACATGATATACTAACATGTATAGCTAAAGAATAACACTTAAATCATGCAAATATAAAGTAAAGGCATGAAAACCAATAGGCATTTTCACAAACACATGGATTACAACATGTAAAACATAAACAAACTTAAACATTTTGAAAACAGAAAATAAAAAATGCAAGACAAGTAAAATAAACATGATAACAAGATAATAGACTCAAAAATGGAAACAAGCTAGCAACCAAATTAAAACAAGCTTCATGTTTATGTATTAGAAGAAGATTTAAAGCATCAAAACTTGTTAAATATCAAGAATAACATGAAATAAAAAATGCAAATAGAAACTACACTAAAAAGAAGCCATTCCGCCACCCCTATAATAATAGAAAAAAAAATTCAAAGCTTTTTTAAAAGAAAAATCAAAAGAAACTCACCAAAATAGTATAAAGAAGAACTTGAAGAAGAATATTAAAAACACTTATTTTAAAAGAAAAATCAAAAGAAACTCACCAAAATAGTAATCAGAACAGCAAATCAAGAATGGAAAATCAAATAAAGTGCAAGAGTACGGTGGTTAAAGCAACCTCTAGAAGCTATATTGCAAGCTTTTTCTCTTCTAACTTTTTTTTCTTTTCTAAACTTTTCTTTTTGCCTTTCAACAATGGAGAGAAAATCAGCCAAAACAAGAGTGAAAATAGGGAGTGAATAGCTGAAAATGAAAAGAGAGTGACCCCTCCCTTGTAGTGGCCGAATGCCTCCCCCAATGCTAGGATGTTGTCATTTTTCTTTTAACCAATTTTGATCCAAAGGTTATTGATCCAAGTTGTTTAAAATATGAAATTATCACCCTTAGATTAGGCCATCAGCTATCCACAATTACAGTTGTTCAAGAATCTTAAGCCATTATATTGACACTCTCCCTCTTCATGCATTGGTCCATGTGGCTTATTTGCAAAGGCTTGATCAAAAAATAATTACCATCCTCTTCATTTTTGGCCTTTTGATTGAAAATCAGAAAATATTTGCCCATCCTTGGGCCTTGGACGGTTGACCCATCTTCTTCCAGCCCATGCTTCATTTTTTTAAAACGCAAGAAAAACCCTTTTCGGTTTCTTGGGTAAAATGACCTTTTTGCTCCCCGAACATAAATAAAAAGCGAACGGACTCCAAATTCAAATTTTATTTTTTCAATACTTTCAAAATAACTAAAAATTGAATTCTGTAGGTTTTCAAAAATTTTCAAGCCCATTCGCTATTTATTTGGATTTTTACCAAAATTGCCCTTTTGTACTCCCAAACTTTACCATTTTTTAAACGAGATCCAAATCCAAAATTTTCTTCACCAATCTCTTCCAAATAATTTAAAAGTGTGATCTGGAAGTTTTCATAATTTTTGGAACTCATTTGGTATTTTTTCGGGATTTATCTGCTTGAATTACTGCATAGTAGGCTCGGGATTTGGCCATTTTGTAAACGAACTCCGAATCCTGATTTTCTTTCTCCAATATCTTCCACATAATTTAAGAATGAGATCTGAAAATTTTTAGAATTTTTGGAGTTCACTTGGTATTTTTTCGGGATTTATCTTTTTGAATTTCCGCATAGGGGACTCGGGATTTGGCCATCTTGCAAACGAACTCCGAATCCGGATTTTATTTCGTCAATCTCTTTGAAATGATTTAATAATGAGATCTGAAATTTTTCAGAATTTTTGGAGTTCATTTGCTATTTTTCCCAAATTTTCCAATTTTGCCCTTTTGCCTCCGAAATCCGGTTTTGCTCAAAACAAGTCCGATTTTCAGATTTTCTTCAAACTGAGCCTTGGGATTTCCTTTTTTAATCACTCCTTATCCATTAGGGGCTTTAGTCTTTACCGAATCGGGCCATTTCTGTAATTCTTCCAAATTTCACCGTAAACCACCAAAAACCCTAATTCTCGGTTTTCTTCCGAATTGACTTTTCTTTCAGTTTTTCTTCCAAGTGGCTTCTCCATTACCCGTAGTAGGTGCTTATCTCTCATTTGGAACCTTCAATTTTGTCCAATTTGATCGTTTAAGCACTTTTTCCCAAATTTATCGGACTAGGGTTTTCTTTCTACTGAATCTTCGTAACCCAACTTCCGAACTCCATATCTTTCAATGTAGACCTCGGATTATCAAAATTCTTTCACCGTTTTTCAATTGAACTTCAAATCTTGATTTTGAAAGTGGATTGACATTTTCAATAGTTGACTTTTCGAGATTGACTTTTTCAAGTTTGACTTTTTATGCTCGCCTTCTTAGACTAAGTCTCGGAGTACCACCTACAGGATAAAAAAAAGTCTTTTTACATTCTGAAACATCAATTCTGGAAGAAAACATATTTGTTTTAGTGGTTCGGACAAAATCAGGTGTCTACAAACGATAAATAATCACAATAACACATTATACAATTTCATAACTAACAATCATAAAAAAGAAATTTCATAATAAAAAGAAATTTCCCACAAAATAAATTTAATTGTGTCTAAATTAAATTAATAAATAAACTATTATTATCATTTAATTTAAATTTTTATGTTTATTACTATATATTATAAATAAAGTTTTTTTTTTTACTTTGATAAAATAATTAAATAAATCAATATTAAAATTTTCACTCATTTATCTCATTTAATATAGAAAAATATCTAATGCTATACTTATTTGAAAGAAATCTCAGTTTATCTAATGACCAATTGACACATCATATATATTTTTTAAGTGGTGTTAGACGTTTGAAATACATTGATAGATTAAATAAAAATTATGATGCTAAATTGAATAATTTTAAAGGTACAAATGTCACATTATACATTTTCATATATTTTTGGCCAAATGAATAATTATCCTGACCATCTTATATTTAGAATTAAAGTTTCAATTATGAATATATCTTGTCTCGGTTATTATTTATAAATCATAGAAAAAAATACTTAAAATGTCTCCAAAGAGATACCCCATCGATTAAAACTTAAGAGTTAAGACAATAACTTGAAAATCTTGAGTTTGAATCTTGTGAATATGATTGAATTTATGGGATAGGAGAAAGCAATCTCTTATTGTGTAATTAATATATCACATATACTAAAAGAAATATTGCTTAGAAATACAGTTTAGAAATAATTAAATTAAAATATTTTTTTTTAAGTTATTACATATTTATATACAAAACATACTTTTTATTTTGAAAAAAAAATATTAAGTATAAAGTCTTATATATATATATATATGTTGTTTAGGTTGTGTTTTATTTACTCAGATTTCAAGTAATTTTAATTCGAGTTATTATAGATTCAGTTTACTACATATATTGAGTCATATTAATTGAATTATTTCGAGGATCGGGATACTTAACACATTTAGTTATTTTAAATTCAAATTATTATGAGTTAAGATTATTTAAATTTTGAGAAATTTAAGATTGGCACTTTCCTTTTATTTTCTAATATGTTTTACTTATAATTATTATTAGTTATATCAATCTCACTTTTGAAGAAACATTATAGTAAATTATTTTTAAAATATTAATTTTATGGAGTTAAAATATTGTATTAATTAGATAAAATTTCATATATTTCTTAAAATTAAAGCCTTAAAATATCAATTATGTTAAATAATAAATTATCATTATGTTAAAAATATTTTGTTTTTCACAATAATAATATATTAAAATTCCATTAACAAATGCATAAATTTTGAATCGAACTAATGAATATATATATATATTATTAGTATTTTTCATTTTAATATATATCTATATGATATATAGGTGTTTTGTTGTATTCACATTTAATATAATTTGGCCTTGAAAACAATAAAAAAAAAAATCATAATTTGACTTTAAAATTGTTGGCCAAAAAACAATTAAGCACATTCCTACTTTAAAATTGTTGGCCAAAAAACAATTAAGCACATTCCTACGTAAAGCATGTTTTATCACAATGACACATCTACAATCAAAATAAAAATAATGTTTTATCACAACCACACAACAAAGACAAATGCTTGAACTCATCAATTGAACTGAAGGCTACATCACCTGAAGAATGTTAGCAAAATCTGAATCAGGCGCCGTTCCAGCAATTCCAGCAAAATCTGAACCAGGCACGGTTTCACCAAACAACCAACACATTCAGATTTTTCGGATTAAAAAGTTATTTTCAGATTAAAAATAAATTTCGAATTAAAAAGATATTTTGGATTAAAAATCACCTCGAAAGTTAAACTTTGAACTAGGCGCGGTGGTCGGACGCCTCAACTGGTGGCGCGCGCAGCAGCGACGGCGAGGGACAGTCGGGCAACGAAGGCGCAGCTGTCGGACGACAGGACTCGATCTAACCAAAAGAGAGAAACAGAGAATGAGAGAAAGAAAGAAAATGGGGAAGAAGAAGTCTCGGGCTTTAGTTATGCCCGAGAATATCACCGACGGAGTAGAATTATTACCAACGAAATTTCCGTCGGTAATACTTTAGGCAGGAATTCAAATTCCATCCGTCGGTGATCAGGTATTACCGACGGATATTCCGTCGGTAATAATTTTTGACCGTTCGCATTTGAAATTTGCATTTATTGCACATAAGAATCCGTGAAATAATATTACAGACGAAATATCTTTCGATAATATGCCAATTCCGTCGGTAATATGCTTGTTCCGTCAGTAATGTATTACCGACTGAAAATGTATCACCGACGAAATAGTCATATTATCGACGGATTTTCCGTCGATAATAGTTTTTGACATTTCAATTTTTTTAAAAATTAATTTGGTAATAAATTTTTATTTATTACCAATTTCAAAATTCGTGCTTTTTTATTACCGACAGAAGTTTCGTCGGTAATTATGGTAATTTCGTCGGTGAAATTTTGACGGGAATCTAGGCCGTTAGCATCAAAGTTTTACCGAAGAAAAATTACCGATGGAATTAGTCGGTCGCTAATATTCCATCGGTAATATAATATTTGCGTCGGTAATGATCAAATAATCCGTCGGTAATACGGAAAAACATTACCGACGGAATTTCGTCGGTAATGTTTTAAATTTCGTCGCTGAAAAGGTGATTTTCCGATGGAATAAGTCTGTCGGTAAAGATTCCGTCGATAATTTGACGTCCACTTGTAGTGGTACTTTTATCTCATTCTTTAATTTTATCAAATTATCTATTAAATTACATCCTAACCTTGCTATAGACATATGCAGTTCTTTAATTGATTACTTTCAAATTTAAATTAATGAAATGACAAATTAGAAAATTTACACATTTTATGAATGATAAATAAAATCTTGCTGCAAATCACAAGGAAAAATCAAAAGATAGATGTGATTCTTAAGAGATAATGGATGTTTGCCTACTTATATGTAATTTATGCAGAATAATGTGATTTTGTATGTTAGATTTGATTACCTATTGTCTTTCTTTTTATTAGCCTTGGTAAGCTTTTGTTAGAGTAAGCATCACATGTTGTTGGTCTAAATACCAATTTTTTTTAGTGAGACATTTCTATGCTCAATGTCAACCTTTGAAATGGATTTAGTTATTTTATAGATTAATTAGTTGATAATTTCATATATTTGTATATCATTTTACCTTTGCTTCATAATTACAATATTTTGTATGTATATTATTTTTAGATATCTAATTTTTCAACTTATCAATTTTCTTTAAATATTAATTATTCGATCTACTTGATTAAATATGATTTTTTTTTTTTTGAAAAAAAAAAACTTACTAATTTTACTAAAAATAATTTGATCCCGCGGCAACGCGTGGGGTTCAGCTAGTTCTTTTACTTATTACCAAGTCACAAAAAGAGGAAAAGTGTATACTGTTTTTATTTTCTCTTTTTTTTCAATGTGTTTGTATTTGATGCACTAACCGTGTATAAAATTCATATACTATCAGTGAACCAAAAAAAGACACTTTATTAATCAGCAAAACAAAAAATAAAGAAGGACTTATAAATAAATATTAATGAGGTGTCTTATTTTTTTCTATTTATTTATAGGTCCTTTCTTATTTTTTGTTTTGCTCAATAATGAGGTGTCCTGTTTTCGTTCACTGACAGTATATGATTCTTATAAACTGTCAGTGCATCAAATATAAAATCTTTTTCAATTTATCAGATGTAATCTTCATAAAAAATTATCAAATATGTTTTATGTGGATACTTAATTGAGATGCATAATGACAATATTAATATGGATTTATATTTGATGCACTGACCGTATATAAATCTATACACTATTAGTGAACCAGATAATGTCATCTCATTGAAAATAAAGTTATTTATATTTTTTTTAATTTTTTTTTAATGAGGTGATATTATCTAATTCACTAATAGTGTATAGATATATACACTATCAATGTATCAAATACCTTATTAATAATATAATAAATGTTAGGGAGGGGATTGGGTCTAGGTAAAAACCTAAAAATACTTTTGATCATATTGCCAAAAATAAAACTGAGGTTGTGTTTGGTATGGGATATTGATCATCTCAAAATCATGAAAATTCACATATGGTGATTTGATCATCACGTTTGGTAAGAATTTAATGATCTTAATAAAAAAAAAAGTGATTAGATTATTATCTTGAAGGATGATCTAATTCTCATAAAAAAAAATTAAAAAAATTTATCATAGAGGTGAAGTGAGTTACAAAATTAATTATAATAAATATTACCGGTTTAATATGTGAATTAAAAAGTTGCTTCCTCTAAAAATTGTAATTATTTTATATTATAAAGTTTTATCTTTAAAAAAAAATATATTTATTATACCACATTCAGAATTAAATTACATATTTTCTTTTAACACTTTAAAATATCCTATGGACAGCTCTAGTTATATGTACCTGCGCACAAAAGTTTTATTTGATGTAAAATATGATAACATTTTGGAAATGATTTTACCAACAATTTTATATGTAACGCATGCACGCATTGACAGACAAAAATGAGAAAATTGAAAATATATTTATCAGTTAACCAAAAAGTAATGATAGCTTTTATTCGTATATTTTTTTTTAAAATAAAATGAGAAGAAGTTGGTTTTAAATTAGGAAGTAAATGCTGCTCCCAATCTGTGGTTGACCATGGGCGAGAATCAATGAACAATGACCACCACGGAGTTTGGCAATTCATTGTCATGGCAAATGCAATTATTACTTATTAGTGAATATATCGTACCAAATAACATCTATCACCGACATTTAGACTTGTTCAACGATCAGATTATTCGTTCAAATTTAAAGATTCGTTCGATATTTAAAAGAGTTTGAACAAAAATATTAAACTTGAAATATGAATTTGAATAGAAAAATGAGATCTATTTAGAAAATGAGCCGAATCTTAATTCTAACAATCAAAGTCTGAACCCGACCTAACCGTTTTCATTTATATAATATAATATTTTTATATATTATGTAATTTATATTATATAAAATATATAATAATATAGTATAAACATATTTAAAAATATGTTAATTTATCCATGTTTTAGAATTTTAAAAAAAAAAAAGATAAAAATACTAAAAATTAAATAAAAAATAATATATTTGTTTAAAAAAATTTAGAAAAAAATATTAACTAGTCTAACGGGTTTAAACTACTCATTAATAAATATAAACGAATTTGAGCAGAAATTAATGCTCATATTTCTAATCAAACCGGACTTTAATAAATATATGTAATATTGATACTATATTTAAACCCGATTCGACCATGAATACCTTTACCGACACCCCCCTCCCCCCTAACCACTAATATTCAATCTTCTTCATACAGGACGCTAAAGATTGGCAAAATTCTCCCAATTATATTTGCTTTTGTACGTTTTATTGTTTATTTTCAATATAGTCAATAACTTCATACTTTTTTTTATTGCAAATTCCATTCTTCATACTTGCATTCAAGTAAAAAGTAGATGGGTTTATCAATAGAGTCGAGTTTTATTAGATCACAATTTTTAAAGCAAAGGTCGGATGAAACATAGCTTGCCAATTGATAAACTCATAAAATATACATTTTATGTCTTTTTACCTTTAGTTTTTATTCTGTTTCCGATCTTTATCTTGTTTACTTATATTATGTTTTTGAATTTTAGGTACAATAAGAAGAATGAAGACAAAAGATGTCAATAATGATGGTAAAAAACTTATAAAATCATAATCACAAGATGAAAGAAGACTCGGGAGTCAAAAAGATAAATTTCTAGTTGCAAAGCAAGAAGGCAGATTTGACCTCCGAAGCTTGTTGCAAGGAACTTATTATGTTAAAATCTTTATTTGAAAAAACTTTCTTCTTAAATTTTTAAGCTGATTTGAATACATTTTCAACGATAATTTACACGCCCAATTGGACAAGAAATAGGCATCCAAATCAGCCGACGAAGTGAAGAAAGGTGCAGCAGCAAAATGAAAACAGTATGCTCGGCGCCTAGGTGCCAAATTCCGGCGCCTAGGCGCCAACAATTTGGGAAAAACCGCAAAAAATGCCAAAAAACGTGATTTTTTGCCTCCAGGCTTACTTGTGCTGCAAGGACTTGTTCCTAGGGTTTTAAAACTCTATAAATACCATCTTTTGAGCCACAAATTATTTATCTTTGGAGGAGACTCAAGGATCATTCTTCTTCTTCTTCTTCTTCTTCTCCATTTTTTTTTAGTTTTATGTATATATTATCTATGCTTATGCTAGGTTAAACTTCTTTTTGGTTAAGGATGATTTCAAAGCCCTAGAACATGTTGTGTAATTGATTTTGAGATTCTATCTATTATTGGTTTTCTATCAAAGTTGCTTGTGTTCTTCTATAAGAATTGTTCATGATGTTGTCTTGATTTATTTAAGTTGCAAACTAGATAGATCTTGATAATTATCTAATGCTAGTTTAGGAGACTTGATCCGTGTAATTGTCTTGATTTCTTATTCAGTAGTAGCAATTTGTAATTCATGATTATGTTGGGTTTTCAGGAATTATGAAGTGGAACATAACATAAGTTGAATGAATCCATGTTTATGTGTTTGTTGCTTAGATCAACCTATCTTTCTTATCATAAAGATGCTATCACTTTGAATCTAATGATGTTTATCTTAGGTTATTTGATAGCTAGAGATTAAGTAGTGGCGTTCGTCCTGCTTAACGACGAACTAAGGAAGGATTGGGGTAACACAGGATGTTGTTATCTACGGTTGTTAACTTTGATAGCTAATTGATGTTGATAGATCTAAATTTGATTCTTAATGATGTCTAGTGGTGGAGAATGAAACCTTAACCATACCTTTCTCATATTTGCTTACTTCTTATTTACTTGCTTTATTACTTTTATTGTTTGCTTTAGTTTAAACTGATTTCAAAAACCCCATTTTTATTTTGTTTTCCTTTAATTTAAGTTTTAAACTAGTACTTTATAAACTAGACACCAATCCTTGTGGATTCGACCCTTGCTTCTACTATACTTTACAATTGATCTTTTTAGTGCAAGGTTTTAATTAAGTTACACTTTTTTAGGTGCATCAAGTTTTTGGCGCCGTTGCCGGGGATTGTTTTTTTTAGTTTATTTGTTACTTGGTTTATTCTTATTTTCAGTTGTAATTAATTTTATTTTTCTTGTACATACAGGTTTTAGTTTTCAAATTTCAAGCAAGAAGAGATGGCAGATGCTACATCAAAACTTCAGAACCTTCAGAACCAACTAGACAATCTCATCCCCATAGTTCAACAAGTGGTCATAAGTAAGAGTCAACAATCAAGGCAGTGTGGACTGTGCTTCATGATGGATCATCCAACCAATTGGTACCCATACTACCAAAAAGATGTGGGAGGATACCAAAGCCAACATGAAACAACCTATGATGTGGGAGGATACCAAAGCCATCAAGGGTTCCAAGGACAACAGTATGATGCTTTCCCAAACACTTATAATGAGGGATGGTGGATTCATACTGATTATGGCTACTCGGGAAATTATCAAGAAATATATCCTTATGCCAACTACAATCATCCATCGAGCTTCAATCAACCATGGACAGAACAACAAGATCTTCATGAGCCACCACATGTGACTCACAACTCAGGTACTTATTTAGAAGACCTTGTCAATACCCTTACTACTAACCAATTGCAAATTCAATAGGAAACAAGGGCAAGTCTCCAGGACTTGGAAACACAAATGAGTCAGTTGGCTAGTACAATGGACAATGGGTAGCACAAAGATCTGAAGAACTACATGAACCATTCCTCTTCCAAACTATGATTGATCAAGAGGAGAATGCTAGTCCCGAACAACTTGAGGATGAATTCAAAAGTCCAAGGGAACACGAGGATGAGAAAGAACTTGAGATATATTTACTTCTAGAAGATAATGAAGCGTCAAATCCAAAGGAGATTACTTCGGCACCTGAGGTAACGTTTAAGGTTCCACTTTTTACTAATGTTTCTTCTCCACCTTTTCCTAGTAAACTCGCAAAGTTCAAGGAGGAGGAACAGGAACAACACATGCCGGAAACCTTAAACAGTTTATTTGTGGATGCCATTCAACAAGTAGCAAAGGTTGCACCATTCCTTGATGAGTTATGTTCCACAAAGGATAATGGAATAATACTTGTAATGGAGAATGCATCGACTATTGTGCAAATAAAGCTTCCTATCAAACGCACAAATTTGGGAAGTTTCATGTATGAGCCTGACAAGCCTAAAAAACCAAGAAGGGGTGTTGGTTAGATTCAAAACACTAACTCCGGTGCTAATTGGGAAGGAAGCCCAATTAATGAAGAAATTGTCAACCTGCCAAACCATATTTGTTTTCTCTCTTTTGTGCTTTGTTTTAATTTTTGTATAGTGTTCTTTAGTTATTTTTCTTCTTTTATTTAGTAGTTCTTTTCTCTTACATTTAATTCTTGCATATGGGGTGATAACATTACAATGAGGACAATGTAAGAATTAAGTGTGGGGGGAGAATTTAGGATTTCTTAGTTTAGTTTCTTATTTTAGATTGTTAATTTTTCTTTTTTGTTTTGAGTCTTTTTAGTTTGTTTTGAGTGTGTTTTAGTTGCTTTTAATATAATGATGAGATATGAACTGCATAGGTCTAAACTGGTTATTAGTGAGAAGGTTTTCATGAGAATTAAGCTTGATACTATTTTTTATGAGCCAATGTTGATATGATATGTTGATTGAGAAAGAAGCATGTTTAGACTAATATTGACTTGTATAATCATCCTTGTGAGTTTTGAGCCTATATGATTGATGCATTATACATATCAATCTAATTTCTTTATTGGGTGCTCTTATGATTATATGATTCTCTAGAACTTGTTTTAAACCTTTTGAGACTATATTGATGCATGTCATAACATGAATATGATAGAGGCATTAGGATTATGATCAGGGCCAAACAGCCATCCATTATTGATGTTCCGAGAAAACATCCCCCTAGTGAACCAATTTAAGCCTATTTTGAATAAGCTATTTCTTTGGTAACCATTTCTTACACCTAGCCTAAATACATTTATATCTTTACCCTTGTTCTAAAGATGGACTAGAATGCTTGAGACATATTGCAAAAACAAGGGATACTTTTTGAAAATTTGGGTTAGAACAAAAGATAAGTGTGGGGGAGAAGAAAGGTAAAAGTCAAGAGAAAAAGAAAAGGGAACATTGTAAAAATACATTCCCATGAAAAAAAATGGAAAGAAAAAAAGAAAAAAAATTGAATCATCTCTTGAACTTCTAGTTAAAGAAAAGAAAAAGAATGTTACAAGGTTGGTTAGAACGAAGCAAATGCTCAACATAAAATATTCAGCCTATGTGATTATGTACTTCAAAGGAATATGTAGAAAGTTTTATTTGCAAAATCTTATTTTGTCTCTAAATTCTATGAAGTCTTTGGAACCTTTGTAATATCTTTTATTCTTTAACCACATTACCACCCCTTGGCCCCATTACAATCTTGAATAAAGACCTCTTGATTTATGAAGTTGCATGATCTAAATAGTGGAGAATAGGTGGACAAGCAAGCATATGGTAGAACTGTTTTCATGAGATTGATTGAGTGTAAACACTTTATCACTACTTTAAAGAGTGAAAATCATGAGAGTATCCCATGTGAGAAGTTGATATTAAGTTTGAATATGCACTATTTTGATTTAAATATGTTATGTTAATATTTGCTTAACTCAAACTATTTACATTTAAGTATGATTTTTTGTGAAATTCTTTAAGCTATTGATTAGTTTATAAGACTTGTCCAATGAATTTCTCTAATTTATATTGAAAGGATTAGTTGTAATTATTTTTTTTAGTTTTATTTTTCTTATGTTTTCAATGTTTGTGGGTATCGTCCTAGTAAACCCTCATGAGACTAAACTCGTCCACTAGGGACACTTAGGGGTTTAAAGGCTTGTGTCACATGTTAAGTGTCACCGTGATTTCCTATAAAAGTGGATTAGATTAGATTTTCTCATTTTATTTTTATTTTGTTTTGCTCGAGGACTAGCAAAAAGATAAGTGTGGGGGTATTTGATAAGCTCATAAAATATACATTTTATGTCTTTCTACCTTTAGCTTTTGTTATGTTTTCGATTTTTATCTTGTTTACTTATATTATGTTTTTGAATTTTAGGTACAATAGGGAGAATGAAGTCAAAAGATGTCAATAATGATGGTAAAGAACTTACAAAATCATAATCACAAGATGAAAGAAGACTCGGGAGTCAAAAAGATAAATTTTTGGTTGCAAAGCAAGAAGGCAGATTTGACATCCGGAGCTTGTTGTAAGGAAATCATTATGTTAAAGTCTTTATTTGAAGAAACTTCCTCTTGACTTTTGAAGCTGACTTGAATACCTTTCCAACGATAGTTTACACGCTCAAATCGGACAATAAATGGGCATCCAAATCAGCCGACGAAGTGAAGGAAGGTGCAGCAGAAAAATGGAAACAGTATGCTCGGCGCCTAGGTGCCAACAATTCGGGAAAAACCGCAAAAAAGGCCCAAAAACGTGATTTTTTTCCTCCAGGCTTACTTGGGCTGCAAGGACTTGTTCCTAGGGTTTTAAAACTCTATAAATACCATCTTTTGAGCCACAAACTATCTATCTTTGGAGGAGACTCAAGGATCATCATTCTTCTTCTTCATCTTCTCCATTCTTTTATTTTCATTTTAGTTTTATGTATATATTATCTATGCTTATGCTAGGTGGAACTTTTTTTGGTTAAGGGTAATTTCAAAGCCCTAGAACATGTTGTGTAATTGATTTTGAGGTTTATCTATTATTGGTTTTCTGTCAAAGTTGCTTGTGTTCTTCTATAAGAATTGTTCATGATGTTGTCTTGATTTGTTTAGGTTGCAAACTAGATAGATCTTGATAATTATGTAATGCTAGTTTAGGAGACTTGATTCGTGTAATTGTCTTGATTTCTTATTCAATAGTAGCAATTTGTAATTCATTATTATGTTGGGTTTTCAGGAATTATGAAGTGGAACATAACATAAGTTGAATGAATCCATGTTTATGTGTTTGTTGCTTAGATCAACCTATCTTTCTTATCATAAAGCTGCTATCACTTTGAATCTAATAATGTTTATCTTAGGTTATCTGATAGTTAGAGATTAAGTAGTGGCGTTCGTCTTGCTTAACGACGAACTAAGGAAGGATTGGGGTAATACATGATGTTGTTATCTACGGTTGTTAACTTTGATAGCCAATTGATGTTGATAGATCTGAATTTGATTCTTAATGATGTCTAGTGGTGGAGAATGAAACATTAACCATACCTTTCTCATATTTGATTACTTCTTATTTACTTATTGTTTGCTTTAGTTTAAACTGACTTCAAAAAACCCCCTTTTTATTTTGTTTTTCTTGAATTTTAGTTTTAAACTAGTAATTTATAAACAAGACACCAATCCCTGTGGATTCGACCCTTGCTTCTACTATACTTTACAATTGATCTTTTTAGTGCAAGGTTTTAATTAAGATACACTCTTTTAGGTACATCACCAATATTTTTTATTTTCACAATAAATTTTAAATTTAATTGAAATATATTATTTATTAATATAATAATACTCTCGAAATTGAATTTTAAGTCTAAAAGAACACATTCGACTCGAGCTCAACTTATGGGTTTGGATAAGCATCCCAACCTTTGGACATCTTTAATGAGAAGTAGGTGAAAGACTTTGCAAAATGTTCTCCTAAAGTTGAGAATGAACTTTTCATTGTCCATATGAAATCAAGAATTAAATAAGTCTTTGAATTTTTTCAATTTTTTAAATTTCAATTTTGTAGTTTTATTGTATTCAAATAAATTTTTATTATAGTCAACGTCAATTGAATTTTTTTCCCTCTACATAAAAACTGACATGGTCTAATGACGTAATTGAAATTTGAAAAAAAAAAATTTAAAGAATAAAAAATTAAGGTACAAATTAAAAATTAAAAGTTTATTTAGATACAAATTAAAAATTAAAGGTTTATTTGAATATAATAAAAGTATAAAAATTTATTTAAAATTGATAAAATTCAAGAACTTTTTTACTATTTTAGCCTGCATTTAATTTGAAAATATCTTAAATTGCATTTGGTTGTTATTTTATTATTTTTTATAATATTTATTATTTTTTATACTTTTTAAAAGATATTGTAAAATATAAACAAATAGCCAAAAAAAAAAAAAAAGGTTTTGCAGAATCATAATCAATTAAAAGTAATTAATGACTAAAATGTAATATATGCTCCATCAACTTGAGTATAATTGTTTCAATATATATATATATATATATATATATATATATAAATATATATATATATATATATATTGTTGGAGAATGTTGCACAATAATTCTTCGGGATAGGAGTAGAGGATTTGCTGCTGCCAAAATGTCACAACTCTGTTAGTTGAAATTGGGTGGCTGAGATTGAAGTGCGGACTAGGTTGCTCTCTTGAGATGATACACGCCCTCTCGGTGATAAGAATCGATACAAAGAGGTTGTATTGCACGCCCAGTCACCCCCTGTACACCTTGCTAACTTGCACAAGTTAGAAGGTAGAAGCTCCACCAAAAATTGACACTTTCTTCACCTATTAATCAGCACTCTTAAAAGACTTAGGAAGAACTTTAAATAGATATATTAAAGGAACATTTATAGGTGAAAAAGTGGATATTTGAAAGAGAAGCAAACTATTTATAGGTGAAGTTTTTACAAAAATAACGAGCATAGTAATTAAACTTTTGTAACTCAAAAGTTTCATAATTGTTAGGAAACTACAACACAAAAGTTTAATGGTTTAAAGGCTCATAAGTTTACTTCATTAATAGAAAACGTCATGAACATGGTTTTATTAAAATACTCCAACAATCCCCCATTTATTTTAATAAAAATATTTAAGTACTAATTTTTTAGGTGAAGATAGAAAATTATGCATAATTTAGGTGCCAATGGCTTGAACCTTCACTTAGTGTTTCAACAATCTCTGCTCCAGAGCCAATAGTGAACTAAGTCTTGAACTAAGGCTGCTTTAGGGAAACTAAGTATTGCGTCACACACTTAGATTTCCAGTGCCCTACCATGAGCTTCTTTAGCCAGCACGTTATGGTCATGTGCTTTATCTTGATTATAATGAGCGTTCTAGAGAATAAATCCAAATTCTCATAGGAAGCGGCCTCACTTCCACACTCATATAGGTGAGGCTATCAAGGATGCTCCTGTAACTCTACATCCCACTCAAACGAGCTATAGGCCTCATTAAGAGTATAAACATACTCAACCTTCATTACTGTTACAGGATACATGCACTGCATCATAAAGAGGGATATTTTTATTATTAAGTATGCATGTCATTCAAACCACTCTATGATTCGTTTTTCCCTTTGAACCTAATTCTTGGGATCTCCAATCATTAGGTAGGGTATCCTCATAGTTAGTTTTTATTATTCTTTAGGCTTTAGTCCCACCCCCCTCGATGCTATCCAGGTATTTTCTCTAGCTAGAGTTTTTGTCAAAGAATCTATAAGATTATCACCACTTTGAATATAATAAACATTAACGGTACCATTAGTTATATGAGATCTCACATAGCTATGTTTTCTTCTTATAGATCTAGATTTTTCATTGCAATATTTACTATTTCCCAATCGCTGCAGTACTATCACAATGAATTAAGACAGGTGGTATTGGTTTTTCCCATATTGAAATTTCAAATAAAAGATCTCATAACCAACCTGCTTCTTCATTGGCTGAGGCCAATGCTATAAGTTCAGCCTTCATGGTGGTGTTTGCTATGATTTGTTGCTTTTTAGATTTCCAACAAATTGCTCCACCTCCCAATGTAAACACATAGCCAGTGGTAGACAAGGAATCACCAGCCAAGGTATTCCAATTAGCATCACTGTATCCTTCAAGTACAACAGGATACTTTTGATAAAGTATACCATAACTTAGAGTCTTTTTTAAATATCTCATTACACGATTAATTACATTCCAGTGCTCTAAGTTTGGTTTACTTGTAAATCAAGCCAGCACCCCTACAGCATAAGCAATGTTAGGTTGGGTGCAATCAGTGGCATACCTCAAGCTACCAATAATACTAGCATACATTTTTTTGGTTACATACATCTTGATCATTCTCCGTGAGAAATAAATGTAAATTTGGATCAAAAGGAGAACACAAGGGTTTGCAATCGAAAAACTTGTATTTTTTCAAATCTTTTTCAATATAATGAGATTGGTCTAGAAAAGTACCATTTGAAGTCCTTGTGATCCTCATGCCAAGAATTACATTTGCTTCCCCTAAATCTTTCATGTCAAATAATTAATAAGTAGCATTTTGGTAGCATTTATAATCTCTAGATTTGTACCAAAAATCAAGAGATAGTCAACATATAAACAAATTATGACATGTGATTTACAATCTGATTTATAATGTATGCATTTATCACTTTCATTGGTTTTGAAACCATTAGAAATTAAAAACATGTCAAATTTTTCATGCCACTGTCTGAGGCTTGTTTTAAACCATATAGTGATTTTAACAATTTACACACTTTATTTTCATTACCTGGCATAACAAAGCCCTCAGGTTGCTCCATATAAATTTCTTCTTCCAACTCTTCATTTAAGAAAGCTGTTTTTACATTCATTTGATGGATTATCAAATCATAGATAGCAGCAACTGCAATTAGAACTCTTATTGATGTTATTTTGCTCACGAGAAAATATGTATCAAAGAAATCTATGTCCTCTTTTTGCCTAAAGCCTTTGGCCACAAGCTTGCCTTTATATTTATCAATTGAGCCATCAGGCTTCAATTTCTTTCTCAGTACCTATTTACACTCTATAGGTTTATAGCCTTGAGGTAGGTCTACTAATTTCCTAGTCTTTTTGGTTATCAAGGAGTCCATCTCATCATTAATGGCTTCTTTCCAAAGGTCTGAATCAGGAGAAGATAATGCCTCGTCTAAAGTGACAGGATCATCTTGAACATTGAACACATTATAATCAGGGCCAAAGTCTTTTACTATTCTTCCTCTTTTACTTTTTCTAGGTTCACTCACAAGTTCTCTTTTTGTGGGTTGAGAAGTAAATACTTCTAGAGGTTGTTGATCATCTATAGGTTCAGGGATAATTATTGGTCCAGGTTCAACACCCCCACTATTTCTAGTTTTAAAAGGAAACTTGTGTTCATGAAAGATGACATCTAAGGATTCAATCATAACATTGTTATCTAGGTCTAAAAACCTATACGTTTTACTGGTTAAGGCATAACCCATAAATGCATATCTACAGGCTTTTATCCCAAGTTTTGGTCTTTTAGGACCTGGAAGCCTAATAAAGGCAAAACAATCCCACATTCTAAAATAACTCAAATTTGGCTTATAACTTTTCCAAAGTTCATAAGGTGTTTTTAAAGAGTGTTTCTGTGGTACTTATTAAGGACATAATTTGCAGTAAGAATTGCTTCCCCCTATAAATTTTTTAAAGCACCAGAGCTCACTAACATAGCATTAGTCAAATTTATCAAAGTTCTATTTTTGCGTTCTGCCACTCCATTTGATGCAGGAGAATAAGGGGGGTAGTTTCATGAACAATATCCAAGGATTGAATAAAAGTATTTAATCCAAGATTATCATACTCACCTCCTCTGTCACTCTGAATCTTTTGATTTTTCTCCCAAAAAGATTTTCTATCTCTTTTATAAAGATGAAAAAAAAATTCAAAAGATTCACTTTTATTTTTCATAAGATAAACATATGTATATCTTGAAAAATCATCAATAAAGGTTAAAAAATACCTTTTTCCACCTCGTGTTAGAATCCCTTCAAATTCACAAATGTCAGTGTGAATTAAGTCTAACAATTCAGAATTTCTTACCACACTTCTGAATGGCTTTCTTGTGATTTTGGCCATGCTACGTGATTCAAAATTTTCAAATTGATTATCTAGTTTAGGAATCAAACCTAAACTACTTATGTTTTTCACATATTTGTCATTAACATGACACAATCTAGCATGCCAAATATTTACACAAGAAACAATATAAGCAGAAACAACTGAAATTTCATTTATTTCAATATTCAGTTTAAACATGTCTTCACAGGCATTAACTTTCCCAACAAACATGCCCTTTTTCATAAGATTGAATTGATCAGATTCAATAACTTGTTTGAATCCAGCTTTATTTAAAAGAAAAGCAGAAGCCAAATTTTTTCTAATCTCAAGAACATGCCAAACATCTTTAAGGATCAAATTTTTACCATAAGTAAAATTGAGTTCAATATCACTATAACCCAGGGAATTAGTGGTGTGGGAGTCACCAAGCAAGATTTTCTTCTCTGTCTCAAACAAAGAATAGGTTTTAAACCAAGTTTTGTCATAGCAGACATGCCTAGAGGCACCAGAGTCTACCCACCATCCTTCAGAAGAATCAATAGTGTTGATCTCAGATATCATAGCCATAAATGGCTCTTCGGTTACATTAACCTGATTAGAAGATTCATGTTTTCGAAAATGACATACTCTTGCTATATGTCCAAATTTCCCACATACATAACACCCATCATTTCTTTTATTATTTGGTGCTTCTCTTGAAGGAGGTCTTTGGTTTTTCTCTGATTAAATTGACCCTTAAGTTGTTTTCCAAAGGACTTATTTTTATTAATTTTCTTTTTCTGTTACAATTTTGTATTATTATAAGTCCTAGGCATGTTCTCATTAGAAGTGACAAGATTTACCTTTAAATTACCTGTGCCATTGAAGTCAGGTGAATTGTCTCGATTTCTGTGCTCTTCTTCTACTCTCAAGCGCATGATAAGAGATTCAATGGATAGTTCCTTTTGTTTGTGGCGTAAGACCTTCCCAAATTCTTTCCAAGAGTCGGGCAATTTGTCAATAATGGCAGAGACTTCCATTTGTTCATCAACATTTATTCTTTCATGTCAAACATCATGTGCAAGCATCTGGAGATCATGGGCTTGTTCTATCACGAACTTATTTTCAACCATTTGGAATATGAATTAAAGGCTACAAGCATACTTCTTGGATCTAGCTTCTTCAATGTCATATTTTTGTTGCAGTGCCTTCCATTTCTTCACATTTGAGTAAATAATTTTTGCAGTGGTCGTGATCCTTCTCCCATTTCTTCACATTTTTTTGGTGCTCAGATTTTTCTTCATCAGTCATAGCTTCAGTATCTTTTTTCTTAGGACTCTTTTCCACCAAAATGTAGGAGACATGCAAAAAGATTCAGGTAGAAAAATGTCTTTTGCTTCCATCTCTTATAATTAGCACCATGAAAGCGGAAAGGACAATTCAAGTCACTGGCTTGAGTAGTCTTGAGCAAACCTTCAACAACGTTTTCCATAAGGAATTATCGTCTCAAATTGTTGGAGAATGTTGCACAATAATTCTTCTGGATAGGAGTAGAGGATCAATTTGCTGCTGCCAAAATGTCACAAATCTGTTAGTTGAAATAGGGTGACAGAGATTGAGGTACGGACTAGGTCGCACTCTTGAGACGATACGCTCCCTCTCGGTGATAAGAACCGATGCAAAGAGGTTGTATTGCACATCGTCCCCCAGGATACAACAAGACCAGTCACCCCCTGTACACCTTGCTACCCTGCACAAGTTAGAAGGTAAAAGCTCCACAAAAAATTGACACTTTCTTCACCCTATTAATTAGCACTCCTAAAAGATTTAGGAAGAACTTTAATAGATATATTAAAAGAACATGGATAGTTTTTTTCTTAAAAAATGGATATTTGAAAAAGGAAGAGAAGCAAACTATTTATAGGTGAAGTTTTTACAAAAGTAATGAGGATAGTAATTAAACTTTTGTAACTCAAAAGTTTCATAATTGTTAACAAACATACAAAACAAAAGTTTAATGGTTTAAAGGCTCATAAATTTACTTCATTAATAGAAAACGTTATGAACATGCTTTTATTAAAATACTCCAACATATACAACTACAAGAAATATCATTCATTTTGTTTTCGTAAAAAATTATAAAAAATAAGGACTAAAAGCAACTAATAAACACCGTTTTATAATGTCTTTAGTTAAGAGGATATCTAACAATTAAAGTTTTAATTTTCGTCTTTGAATTATGAAGTTTAAATGGCAAAAACAAGGAAGAGTTAAAATCTGGAGTTTATTTCAGTTGATTCATACAGTTATTTTTAAGAATTGACGATCAACGAGTTTGAATTCGAATTTCAGCATTTACAATTTTTTTTTCTATTTTTTTTTAAAAAAAAAAATATAAAGAGGTGGGATTACGTTAGCTAGAGGAATGCTTCTTTCATGTAGTTGAAGGAGTTTTGATTTTTAATCCCATAAATTTGATTTTGTAAGAATTATCACGGAATATTGATATGATATAATTATAACGATAAATTATTAATTTATAATAAATAAATAAAAATTACTTTAAATAGTTTAAATTCGATTTGATAATTTTGGACACGATACGAATGACACGAAAAAATAACACGAACACGATACGAATATATGAACGTGTCAAAATTTATATAACACAAATTATTAACACATCACAATTTATATAGATATATAATACTTTAAACACGATTATAACATGTGAAAATATATGAATACAACACAAATACATAAATTATCAAATCTAATTTAAATGAAATTTTTTTTTTCATGAAATTTTTTTAACTGGACTGATTGGTATTATCATGCCTTTAAAGTTGTAACTATTGTTTGTAATGAAAGCGAAGGGTCATTCATGGTATTCCATGTATCTGGTAAGTAAAGGCCATCTCCGACAGTTTCAAGGAAATAACTTCCACGTTACTCAATGATTTTGCTCCTGGTTGACAGTTGCACAGACGTTGAAGTTTGACGACGTATGTTCGAATGTGACAATGCTTATCCCTACATCGGAACTTTCTCCATTGCATGAACTTAGGCTTTAGCAAACTTTTAAGTAGATCTCAATATTCATATTATTTTTTATATTTTTTCTTATCATAATCATATTTAAGATATTTTATATTTACATAAGTTTTGACGTGTTAATAATTTATGTTATATAAATTTTAACACATATATTTTTCGTATCGTATTCGTATTTCTTTTTCATATCATAACATATTTTATCTCGTATTTTAATAATATTTTCGTATCGTGTTTATATCGTGTAATCATGTTGTATTCAATATTATCAAGATTACTTTTAGGTACCAGCTAATCGGCAGTCTGCCTTTCTTTTTTCAGTTTGTGTTTTCTTTATGCAATTTTAATCGAATTAAATATGTAATATGGCTAAATTTCAGGGCTGATGATATGTCGGCTAGTTTAATTAACTTCAACAATGCAAGTGTTTTACGCATCCGTCTATGGTTAATGATATAATTTAATGTCTGTTAACTTTTTATAAGAAAAAAAAAGTTAGATTTACTCATTTAAAATATAAAATAATATTTATTATAAATAATTAATTTATGATTATAGTTGAGTCATGTTAAAATTCCTTAATAACTCCGTATAATCAAATTCGTGGGATCAGAATTTATAGCTGAAAACCCAATGAATTTTCATATGTAAAAAGAAAATCTTAATCATTTCAACATTGTAATGAAATATTTAGAAAATTAATCTCTATGAAAATAAAATCTTATACCCTAGTTTATAATTTACTTGAGACTAGAAAACAAGTGAAAATGTTATAAGAAAAGTATATTATCCATTCTCAATCAAAATTTTTAAATTTTATCAACAAAATTAAAACAATGACACATACTTTTTTAAGATATATTAAAAAATAAAATAAATTATTATATAAAAAAAAATACAATTTTCAATTTCTTAAATCATTTTTTAAAATTTAAAAGACTCAATCTACGTTAGTGTCAAAAAAAATACAATTTTCAACTTCAACAATGCAAGTGTTTTACGCATCCGTCTATGGTTAATGATATAATTTAATGTCTGTTAACTTTTTATAAGAAAAAAAAGTTAGATTTACTCATTTAAAATATAAAATAATATTTATTTATTTATTATAAATAATTAATTTATGATTATAGTTTAGTCATGTTAAAATTCCTTAATAACTCCGTGTAATCAAATTCGTGGGATCAGAATTTATAGCTATAAACCCAATGAATTTTCATATGTAAAAAGGAAAATCTTAATCATTTCAATATTGTAATGAAATATTTAGAAAATTAATCTCTATGAAAATAAAATCTTATACCCTAGTTTATAATTTAGTGAGACTAGAAAACAAGTGAAAATGTTATAAGAAAAGTATATTATCCATTCTCAATCAAAATTTTTAAATTTTATCAACAAAATTAAAACAATGACACATACTTTTTTAAGATATATTAAAAAATAAAACAAATTATTATAAAAAAAATACAATTTTCAATTTCTTAAATCATTTTTTAAATTTTAAAAGACTCAATCTACGTTAGTGTCAAATAAATTAGATCGATTTAATAAAAAGTTATAGGCTTATCTGGTATAGTATAAACTTTAGAATCAAGTTTTTATGAACCAATAAAAAAAAAAGGATTAAACAAGTAAAAAATTAATTTAAATTTATTTTTAAAAAATTATAAGTGATGAAATTTGAATTTTTGACTTTTTAATTTTATATTAAAAATCATATTATCTAATTAAATACATATTTTTATTAAATATTAAAGTTATTTATTTAATATATAAATTCATTTTAATTAAATCTATCAATCCAATCTATTAAAACGATTGAATTGATGACAAAAATCTAACTGAATTTACTTTCATTTTTTCAATTTTGATTTACGATATATAAAAAATGATTCGCTTAATCGGTGTCTATATGTATTGGTTAAATATTATTTTTCTATCATTTTAAAAAAGTATTTTACATTTAATAATATATTACTTTTACATGATTAAAAACAAAAGAGTTAATTACATTTTATTTTTATACATCACTTTAATCAATATCACTAAACAGTAATTATTTTTTTTTTTTATAAAAAAACAGACTCATGTTGTAATGCATAAATAAATTTGTTTTAAAAGAAAAAATTGATGCCGACAATTTCAGATATGATTTGGCCAACAGATTCTTAACCATTCAATTCTACCACCATCTTAGATTCCTTTAAGGCTTAGGCTCAATATAATAGAAGCAGCAAGGCGCGTGGTGTGGATGACAATCTTTGTCTGACTTTTTTTTTATTTATGATTGATCACCATTAATTGACAACTGATCCGTTTGGAATCAAACCGATCGATCCCAACCTGTAATTAAAATTTTTTACCGCGATCCGATTGGGAATTTTTTTATCTCAATCGGGTCGTGATTATTGTTTGAATTACAATTTCTTATCGCGATCCGATCGGACATTTTTTTATCTCAATCGGATCGTGATTATTGTTTGAATTACAGGATCAACACGGTTTCATCGTGTTGGCCTGATTTTTTTACTGAAACATTAATTCTTTAATGAAAAATAATGCCCTCTTGTAAGAGGATATTTTTTAAATATAATTTTTTTTTAATGTTTAAAGGAATAGTGTAGGATGTCTTTTGGATTTTTTTTATGATTTTTATTTAAAAATGTAAAATATTTTTAATTTAATTTAATATAATTAATAAATTATTTTATTATTATATAATTAATATGAATTAATTAAAAAATGAATAATTACATAAATAATGCTAAAAAAATACTAAAATATTATTTGATATATTACTATCATTTTCATTAATTTTTAATATTTATCAATAAAACTATTATTTGATATAAATATAATTTTAATAATTTATTAATTTTATAAATATCAAACAATTTAAATTTTTTATTATATACACATTTGTATCTAATGTCCTTAATGGTCATTTTTTTTTCTCATTATAATTCACCTCACCATCACCGTTGCGTCTGCATCCAAACACATATCTCACTGCTGATTTTATTTTCACCGCTACAGTAACTAATCTTACCTCTACCGCTGTTTTTAGTCTCACCGGAACCAATCTTACCGCCTATCCAAATGGAGCCTAAGTTTAGTGAAAAGTAAGGGATTCTTAAAATGCCATCACTTTTTATTTTATTTTATTGTTGCTACTTATTTTTTGTTGTTAAATAATTTTAAAATTTATTATTATATAACTAATATGAGTTAATTAAAAATAAGTAATTACATAAATAATAAAAAATTTAATATAAAAATATTATTTTATATATTACGATTATAATTTTCAAGTATCTATTATTAAAATTATTATTTGACATAAATATAATTTAATATTTTTAAATTATTTATTAATTTCATAATTATTAAATAATCTAAAACTTTTACTATATATAAATTTTAATCTAATGTCTATATATAAGAGACATTATCTATTTTCACTACACTGCATTTCATCGTCACCGCTATTTTTGCATCCAAACACATATCTCATCATTAAATTTAATCTTACCGCTACAGTATCCAATCTCATCGTTATAGTAACTAATCTCACCTCCACTGTTGTTTTAAATCTCACTGTGAGCCTCAGCCACCCATCTCAGCCCCACTCCTCGGCGTCTCAGCCTCAGGTTAGTTGCTTAACTTAAAATCTCTTCGCCACAATTCAGTTTATACTTATTGGCATTAGTCAGGTTTATGCTTCAATGTTTCAATATTTAACTTCAGTTGTTTGTTTGTTTGCAAGTATTTATAATCTAGATTTTGAATGTTCTACAAAAACATAGTCATTATATAGTTTTTAAAAAATTTGTTAACAAATACCTTAAGATATATATATATTTTTTGAATAGCAAATTCCATTTCATATTAAATATTGAGAACATTAGACATGATTGTTTGATGGAGGAAAACATGATATTCTTCCATCCAATACATATTCTCTGGACATGAAATACTATATATCAAGTTAAAACATGCGCTACCTCATTTCCTTGTCTCCTTGTATGTTGGAGCTGACATTCCTCGAAAGTTTTAATAATGTTCCTGTCTTCATCAATGATTGGCCCTATACTGGACCGATCTTTTTCATTCTGACTAAGCCTGTTAACAACTTGTATTGCATCTACCTCAAGAATAAAACGTCAGTAACCCATCTCAGCAGGAAACTCTAAAGCCTTGACAGTAGCCATTGCCTCGGCTATACTTGCATCAGTCACCCTATTTATTTTAATTGCAGCACCCCCCAATACAAAACCTCAAAATCACGTACTATAATTCCAATGCCAGCTCTCTTGAGACTTCCATAGAAAGCTCCATCAAAATTAATTTTATAGAGATACACTGGTGGTGGCCTCCATGATATTCGGGTCGTAGCTTGCACATGGCCAGTTTCATGTGTTTGAGCTTGTTTGTATTCCAGTAGCTAGTGTTTGGTGGTGACAACTATATATCTCTCATTTTGTTTCAGGTTCCACTTTAATTCTGCATTTCTTGCATTCCATAGAGCCCATACTATCATTAAAAACTAATCAAAATCTTCTTTTCCAAGTTGTTACTTTTCTATCCAATCAATACTACATTCTATTGGTTCCTCCATGATTCGTTGTGGAAAACTGCATAAGTCTATCACTTTTTTAGGAATCAGACATTCTCGAAGAGCATGAGTATCCGTTTCAACTTCTTCCCCACATCTTGCGCACTTTGTATCTGTTGGATATCATAGCTTATAATTATGTGTATACATACGAAATACGTATTTTAATATGTTGGTTGTCGTAACTAGATACACGGTGTATAATTAACGTACACAATTGATATCAAAATTAAATGAGAAATTAGTCTCATTAAACACCTACTTAAGAGGAAGATAATTGGTTGTAGTTGTGTGTGATATTCAATCCCACATAGAACAAAGTTTGGCCTTTGCTAGTTGTTTATAAAGACTTGTGTTTCATGTTGGGTTGGGCCCCAAGAGGCACCTAAGTTTTGTGGTGGCTGAGGACCTATACAAACTGGGTTGGACCACACGCGCGCACGCGTTGCTGAGTTGGGCTTGGGTTGGATTGGGTTAACAATAATTTTTTTGCTGCCCAACTAGACCAACTGTTTTTGACTGTCCGATTAATTCAAGCCTGTTCGGTCCAGAATCAAATCGGTTCGTATTGTTTCAGTATCTGTCTTTTCGATAAAGACATGCCGGTTCAGCTTCCTGCCTAAACCGATTCGTCACCAATGGGTGTGCCTGTTCTGATCAAACAGGTTCCTTCCATGTGGTGTATCTTTTCCGAACAGGTAGATTGACTGCTTTAAATACAGACTTACTGTGTCTATTTTTATAATAAAAAAAAAATCACTCAAATAAATTCTATCTTCTGAGAGAGAGACTCAACATTCTTCTGGTTTGTTGTCTTGCATCCGAGTATGCTCTCATTTGCAACGTTTATCGAGGAAACTTGGGAGACGATTTGCATCAAACTGTAAACACCTTCAGACAGGCAAAAAACGTCTTAAGGTCAGAGGTCCAACCTTGACTCGATATTGATTTTTTCAAATCAATTCTTGTAAGTATCTTTATATTCGATTCTGTATATCTGTTCGTATATTTATATTCTGTTTATATGTAGTATATAGCAAATATCCAACAATCTTAAGACGTTTTTTCTTTTGTGTTATATTTGTTATATACTATTTTGAATATATATTCGGTGTACATCTTGTTTATAACATATATTCATACATATTGTTGGTTGCTTAATTTATATATTATATACGGTGAGCATCTTTTGTATAACATATGTTCAAGTTCATATATTCATACATATTGTTGGTTGGTTAATTTATATATTATATACGTGTTGGGATTCGGCTCATGCTTAAACAGAGATAATGTATAATTTAATCAACAAGTTAAACATACAACGCAGCGGAATAAAATAAAACAAAGAGAAACAGAATCCCTCCATGGATCTGCCTATGAATTCAAAACTATCATCTTGTCAAGAACAAATAATAATCAAAATCTCATACCTCTGTAATGGAGATTGCCGAAAACTCAAGACAGATTCTTGATGTTCTTGTTCTTATACACAAAGCTCGCTTTTTGCAAACCAAAATCGTCCAATTGTTCGACCTCTAACAGTAATCCACACAGGTGATTCGAAAACCTTCACAAGGTTGAGATTATGTTTTGCCAAAACGATGCTAGTAGTCTAGGTTGTGAGAAACCTTCCTCCTCTTCCTTGGATAGCCAAAAGCAACAAGAAGAATCGTATTCCTCTTTCACTTTTTCTATTCAGCCGTAACTCACTTGGGAGAGTGAGAGGCGCCGATTCCAGGAATAGCTTGCTTAAGGGGGAGACGGCAACAACATAAGGTATATATAATCAGGTTTAGTGTATGCGAACTATGGGACTAACTGCACTAAAGCCCATGTACATATTATTACATATTCATAATAAGCCCATAACACTTAATGAATATTTAATCTGGCCCAATCTCAATTTAATTTCATTAAACACCTTTTGTGTGTGACCCATTAGGCCCTTAACATATTGGCAATAAATATAATTAATTCAATTAAGAATTTCCTATTTATATTTATAGATCATGAGTGGCATCTAGCAATGCATCATGACCACCCAAAAGAGAGTCATCAAGCTTCGACTAGCCTTTCGTGTACAATATGTCTGTGTAATTCGATCCCTTCATCAAATATCCCGGGATAGGAAAGAGCATGGTTCAGTGTCTACTCTTAATCCCATTCCATATTAGATCTGCAGCTTAATATTAACTCCTTAAGTATTACCTTGGCCAAGGACTTCCATAAGTTAATATAAGTCAGATACATATGAGATATGTCCCCTCATATCACTTGGGGTGATGAATCCTCTCTGGACACTCATTCATCTTAATATGCTTCATGTCATACCCAATAATACCCTACCATAAGCATCCTCGTGATTGGGACCAATTCGTGATGAAATCTAAGTATGACAATTCACATACAAGATGACCTGGTGTCACAAATCAAAGGATTACTTACACTATTGACACGTGAGAGTATTTTTCATAGACACTTGAGTGAAATATCAAATGGAACTCTCATAGCGGGTCATGTTCAGTGAACTTGTTCAACTAACTAGCACTCATATGTTATCCACAAGTACCTCTATACTTTCAACCTATGAGACCGGTTGCATGCATCAAGTGCATGAAGGCTTAACATATGCCAGTCTTTGAGCATTGTCAATGCCCTGTCTTGACAATACAATGACCAGGAACAGTTTTAGAAATACGGCATTGATGCATAAGGATTCTCATAATTGTAACTCCTTACAATTCCCTTGCAGTGCCTTTGTGTTTTATGGGCTTTATCTTCACAAATCATTTATAACAATTATAACAATACTTATGGATAAAGAAATACCTCAATTATAATTAATAAACTATAATGTGCAATACATGAATATATAAATAGTATTTTACAAGCTCAACTAGATTGACTTGTAGGGCTTACACCAACAATACGGTGAGCATCTTGTGTATAACATATGTTCAAGTTCATATTCATACATACTGTTGGTACTGTTATTATATACGTCAATATATAGTGATTATCCTTTCAAAGGAAAATCTGTTCCCATTTTTAATGATGCGGCGAGCGTGGAATATCCATGTTTAATAAAAAGGTGTGATGGTTCTGTCACCGAGCCATCTTTTCCCAATTGGCACTTGTCCATTCACGTATCAAGAGCCGTTTGTGCTATGTGATATGTGGCTCCCTTTGTAACCAAATGAAAACTTCGATTATATATGATATCTTTGTGCAATATATATATATATATAAGTCTTAACGGATTTCTCTCTCTATATATATATTTAATATTAATATATATATTAATATTAAATTATTTTAATATATTATATAAATATATATTGCTACCTTTTGTAATATATATTAGTGTGAACATATATATATATATATATTTGTAATATATATACTGGTATATTTTGTTATGTTTGTGATATAAATATATGACTGCTATATATTATTACTTTGGTAATATATAGGTGTAGACACCTAATTTTGTCAGGATCCTTAAATCAGGTAAAATTCTTCCTTATGATGTTTTAGAATGAAGAAAAGCTCTTCTCATCCTGCAGGTGGTATTTTGAGACTTTGTTTAAGAGGTCAAGCATGAAAAGTCAATCTAAAAAAAGTCAACCCTGAAAAGTCAACTACTAAAAAAGTCAACCCTTATTCAAATCAAGATTCAAGATTAAATTAAACAATGGTGAAAGAATTTTGATAATCTGAGATCTACAACAAGAGATATGGAGTCCGGAATATGGGTTATGAAGATTTAATGGAAATAAAACCCTAATTCGATAAATTTGGGGAAACGTGCTTGAATGATCAAATTGTTCGAAATTGGAGTTTTCAAATGGAATATAATCAATGACTACGGGTATTGGAAAGGTCATTTGGAAGCAAAACCAAAGGAAGGGTCAATTTGGAAGGAAACTGGAATTAAGATTTTAGGTGAATTTTGGCAAAATTGGGGAAAACTGCAGAAATGACCCGGTTCAATAAAATTAAAACCCCTAATTGATGAAGAGTGGGTAAACAAAGATAGCCCAAGTCTCAGTTTGAAGTAATTCCGAGAAAAGAGCTGGTTGGAGGAAAAACGAAGAAACGAGGAATTTTTTGATATTGAAAAAAGGAAAAATCAAATCGACGAGGAATTTGATCGTAAAAATTGAGCATTTTTGGACCAACTCCAATTCAATATATAACAAAGGCCTTGAAAAAGAAAATCTGGAAATTGTACTTGTTTTGAGTAAAATCGAGGTTTCGGGGGGTAAAGGGCAATCTTGAAAAATCCAGGAAAAAAGGAAATGAGCTCGAAAAATTATGAAAACCTCCAGATCTGAGTTTTATGTCATTTGGAAGAGATTGGCGAAGAAAAATCCGGAAAAGGAGTTCATTTGAAAAAATGGCAAATTTCGAGCCTACTAAGTTAAAATTCCCGAAGATAAATCCGGAAAAAATAGCAAATGAGCTCCAAAAATTATGAAAACTTCCTGATCTCAATTTTATATAATTTGGAAGAGATTGGTGAAGAAAAATCCAAAATCAGAGCTCAATTAAAAAAGGCCAAATTTGAGAGGCATCAAACCGAAATTCTAGAAGATAAATCTGGGAAAAATAGCAAACGGGCTCAAAAAATTATGAAAACTTTCAAAAGTCAATTTTATATTATTTAGGAAGTATTGGAAAAAGAAAATCCGAATTTGGGGTCTGTTTGCAATTTAATCAAGTTTGGGGGCCTAAAGTGCAATTTTACTAAAGAAACTGAAGATGGCCATTTTTGCAATTTAAAAAATAAAGAGAAGGCTGGAATTTGAAGGTGCCATTCGACCAGCCCAAGAAAAGGGGAGTGTTGGCTGAGTTCTTCCATCCAAAGGCCAGAATTAGCTAGTAAGGTGGTTATTTTTTGATTGAGCCTTTGTGATTTTGCCACATGGTCAAATGAATGAAGAGGAAGGATGTCAACATTATGGTTACATATTTTAGACCAGCTGTATTTTTTAGGAGCTGATCAATTCATCTAATGGTGGTAAATTCACATTTTTAGCATCTTTGATTAGTGGCCTTTGGATCAAATTAGCAAGGAAAAAAAATGACAACATCATGTCACCATATGACCATTCGGCTACCTCTTTTTAAAGGGGGAAATTATTCATTTTGGGGGTTCTTTTGGCTGATATTATTCATGTTGGAGCAATAGCTAATGGTAGAAAAGCAAGGGAAAATTTAGAAGAGAAGAAAGTTTGAATGATAGCTTGGAAAGATAGCCTTTTAGCATCTAACTCTTGCATTTTTCTTTCTTTTTCTATGCTTGATTTGCTTATTTTCTATGAGATTTTGTTATTTCTTGTTATTTTCATTATAAAATAATTTTTTTTTTTAAAACTCCCTATGAAAGCTTCTATCTTGTGTTTTCATAAAAATTCAAAAAACAATGTTTTTTTACTCTTTTTTTCAAGTGGCCGAATCCCCCCTTTGGTATGCTTGCCTTGTGTTTGATTCATTTTCTATGTTGGTTGTGGTAGATTAGCTTGTTTGATGTTTTAGCTTTCTAAAATAATCAAGATATGGAGCTTATTTCTAACTTTATTTACTTGTTTTTATTTTTCCTTTTTTATCATTTATTTTCATGTCTACTTGCTTTATTTATTAACTTTAATTTTTTGTTTTTACTATATCAAGTTGTTCATGCTTTGTGTTATTGCCATACCATTTGTATGTGTATTTGCCTAGCTATATCTTTGCATCTTCATCATGTTTATTTGTCTATCATGTTTTCATTTATGTCTTGCATATTTGCCATGCCATGTGTTTGTGTTATTGCCTTGCTAGGATCTCATATGTTGTTCAATTGACTATTCGGTTTCTATGTTGATTTTGTGTGTATTTGCATTTTCATCTTGTTTGTATATCATGCTTTCATTCATGCTTTCATTCATGCTTTGCATCATTATGCCATGTTATTGTGTATTTGTTGTGCCATGTTCATGCATTATTATAATGTTCATTTGGTCATTACATGTTCATATTTTAGCCATGCATGTTTGTCATATTAGGCATTAGGTCATGTTATATTGTCATGCATTTTCTCATGACATTTTAGGCATTAGGTCATCTTTGTATTGCCATGCATTTTCATACTTATTAGGTCTTAGGTCATCTTGTATTCCCATGATTCATCATCATCATTAGGTCTAGGGTATTTATTGCCATGCATTTTTATGCATATTAGGTCTAAGGTTGCATTTATTGCTATGCACATTTCATGTTAAGCGTTAGGTCATCTTTCATGCCATATGTCACTTAGACATTAGGTCATGCACTTCATGCATTTAACTTGCTGTTTTTTCATGCATTTCATATCATCCCACTTGATTTTTGACTTAATCCAATCAATGGCTCAAAGCCAAGCTCTCATGAGCATGCTTATGGAAAATTAAGAAGTTGTCAAGTTGGATTTTCTACCTTTGTGATTTTTTTCATTAGGCAATCATTGTCCAAATTTTTAGAAATTTTTACCACTGCTTGTAGAACATTAGAGGAGTTTCAAATATTTTTATTCTGATTTTTGAGTGTTTTCATCAAAGGTTTAAAAATGTTTTTTGGTTAAATAATTTTTCACCCAGTATTCTGACTTTCGTGAATTTTTTGGTAGGCCATCCTTAGTCTAAAAATTAATCCAATTTCTTCCCATAAAGTTTAACATGTTCTGAGTCTTTCATAATTTTTTCATATTTTTTTGAATTTTTTAAAATAGGTAAAAAAAATCACGCTTTAAAACTGGTCAGAAAAGTCAAATTTGTTTTCAAGGAGAAAATAATTTTCTGTTTTGGCTAAAGCATTAAGAGAAGGCTGATTTAGAACCTTAGCTACTGTCCTAGGTTGATTTCTAAGTCATTTTAATCCAAAAAAATGATTTTATAAAGGTCAGGTCAAAGGAGGTAAACCCGGGTTTTCAAAGTTAGGAAAATAAAGCCTTTTCAAAGGGGTTTTCGGTCATAGTGCCATTTTCGTTCAAGATTTTCAAAATTGTTTTCAATCCAATCACAAAGTATATTTGATTTAGAAAAATCTGATTTGATGTCTTTTCCTAAGGTAGCCGGATATCTTTTTAGGTATACGGATGTCCTAGTTTAAAGGAAAAAAATATACTTTCATGCATTGCATTTTCCATGTTCATGCATATTATATGATATATGATTTTTGCTATGAATATTCTATGGTGATATTATTGCTTTGATTTATATTTCATGATGTTATATTGATTGTTATATGGTTGTGAATATTTTATATTATTCTGTGCTACTTACTTAGTCATTATTTATTTTGTCATATCATTTTTTATGTTCATGCAGTGTTTTTTTTTTTCATGCATATTTATTATAATGTTATTTTATTTTTTTTATCATGTCATGTTATTAAATTTTTCTATGTCATATTTTACTATGTCATACATGTTCATATTCATCTTTTTAAAATATTTTAAAAAAAAAGAAATGATTTTCAATAAAAATAAAGATATTCCCGACTTAAAATAATTCATGAGTTCTCTGCCGGGTTTGCTGGGGAGGATATCATCAATTATCATTAATAAATAAATATCTTTCTTTCAAAAAATGAAAATGATTCGGAGATTTACCAAATAAATAAAATTTTTTATGTTTTGCCAAGTTTCCTTGAAAATATAGAAAAATTTTGAATTAATAAATTTTGAATTGTTTCAATTAAAAACGGAATTATTTTTCTTTAAATTGAGAATTATTTTAAAATGCCAAATTAAAAACCTACTTTTACCGAGATTTGAGATAACACGCAATTAATAAGGTACAGTTTATACGGGCGTTGTGGGGGTGCTAATTCATCCCCGCACAACCGACTCCCGAACTCGTTTCTTCGATTTCTCTTGTTTAAATACGCAAACTTTGAAATTGGTTTTAAAAATATTTTAATTAATTTTAAAATGTTTTATAAAACCGGTTTTAATAGGTGGCCGATTACACCTAGCCAAAAAATATTGGTGGCGACTCCATTTCTTTTTCAAGATTGTCTTTGAACCCTCATTTTATTTCAAGAGGAATTAAGTTGTCTTTTCCTCTATTTCCCCTAACGTCACACTTAACGAATAAATTCTCGCGATGAGACTTGTTATTTTTTAGGTTGCGACAGTTTGGCGACTTCACTGGGGAAATTTTAGAGTCAGGCCTAGAATTAGTTGTGTGTTATCAAAGTCTCGATTTTGTCGGGTTTAATTGATATTTAATTTTAATTCCCACATTTTTCAATAATAAGGAGAATTTTAAAAATAATAAAATATTTTTAAATATGTCCATATTCATGTGCATACATATTATTATTGTTCTTTGGTTATTTTGTTGCATATAACTTGCTTAACTGATGCTTTACATTATTTAATCTTATTGGGATATTTAGAATAAGAGGTGTAGAATAGGTGGTGAAAGGTTTGTTATTTCTCCACACACACTAAACAAGCATTTGCATATCATGAGCCTTACACCCGGGTTCCGTCCTTTTAGGTGAAAGCAAAGTAACTAAGCCTTCGTGATTAACAATCCGCATGGGCTAGTGAAACACTTCTGAAGTACTAAAATACCTACGCCTTCGTAATTAACAATCCGCATGGGCTAGGGAAATATACTCTAATGAATTGAACCTGCTTTTATCGAGGTGCCTTACTAGCCTTCACCGTCGACAGTGAGGAACAATTCGGGGCTTTTAAAACTGATTCACCTTCATATAGTGAACCTAGGTGAAGCCATGCCAAATTTATATTAGATATCTTGAAGCTAAGAACACATGAAGGAATAGTTCCAATCCTTTTACCTTGTATTCTACATTCCGAATAAGTTTACCTTTGCAAATCGGGCAATAATGAACGCAAATCACACCGCCCATAATAAGTTTTGAAAATAACAATTTTTTTTTTGCATGCATATTATTATTGCTCTCTGGTTGGTTAATGCGTTACATTATTCTTGATCTTTGTTTTAATAAATTGTTGGGGTATTTAGGATAAGGGTTATAGAATAGGTGGTGAAATGTTTGTTTTGTTCCTCTAAACACATTGCACTTGCATAACATGAGCTCTATACCCGAGTTCCGTCTCTTTAAGTGGAAGTAAAGTAGCTAAGCTCTCGTGATGATCCTCAGCATGGGCTAGCAAAATACTTCCGGAGTATAAATTACCTAAGCTCTCGTGATGATCCTTCGCATGGGCTAGGGAAATATACTCTAACGAATTGAACCCGCTTTTATCGGGGTGCCTTACTAGCCTTCACAGGCAACAGTGAGGAGCAATTCGGGGCCTTTAGAATCGATTCACCCTCATATAATGAACCTAGACGAAGCCATGCCGAACTTTCATGTTGGGATTCGGCTCATGCTGAAATACAGATAGTGTATAATTTAATCAACAGTTAAATTTACAACGCAGTGGAATTAAATAAAAACAAAGAGAATACCGAATCCCTCCATGGATCTGCCTATGAATTTAAAATGATCAGGCTGTCAAGAACAGATTACAATAAAAAACACATACCTCTATATTGAAGATTGTCGAATCCTCAAGACAGATTCTTGATGTTCTTGTTCTTGTACACAAATCTCGCTTGTCGAAAACCAAAGTCGTCCAATTGTCTGACCTTTAACAATAATCCACACGGGTGATCTGAAAGCCTTCACAAGGTTGAGATTATGTTTTGCCAAGACGATGCTAGTAGTCTAGGTTGTGAGAAACCTTCCTCCTCTTCCTTGCTTAGCCAAAATCAATTAGAAGAATTGAATTCCTCTTTCTTGTTTTGCTTATTCGGCCGAAACACTCTAAAGGGGAGTGAGGCGCCGATTCCAAGATTCCTTAGGAAGGGAGGCGGCAATAACATTAGTCTATTTATAAGTAGGTTTAGTGTATGCCAACTATTGGACTAACTGCACTAAAGCCCTTATACATATTATTAAATATTCACAATAAGCCCACAACACTTAAATAATATTTAATCTGGCCCTATCTCATTTTAATTTCATTAACCACCTTTTGTGTGTCACCCATTAGGCCCTTAACATGTTGGCAATAAATATAATAAATTCAATTAAGAATTTCCTCTTTATATTTATAGATCATGAGCGGCATCTAGCAATGCATCATGACCACCCAAATGCCAAGAGAGTCATCAAGCTTCGACTAGCCTTTCGTGTACAATATGTCTGTGTAATTTGATCCCTTCATCAAATATCCCGGGATAGGAAAGAGCATGGTTCATTGTCTACTCTTAACCCATTCCATATTAGATCTACAGCTTTAATATTAACTCCTTAAGTATTGCCTTGGCCAAAGACTTTCATAAGTTAATATAAGCCAGATACATGTGAGATATGTCCCCTTAATCACTTGGGGTGATGAATCCTCTCTGGACCAGTCATTCATCTTCGTATGCTTCATGTCATACCCAATAACATCCTACCATAAGCATCCTCGTGAATGGGACCCGTTCGTGATGAAATCTAAGTATGACAGTTCACATACAAGATGACCTGGTGTCACAAGTCAAAGGATTATTTATACTATTGACACATGAGAGTATTTACCATAGACACATTAGTGAAATACCAAATGGAACTCTCATAGCGGGTCATGTTCAATGAACTTGTTCAACTAACAAGCACCCATATGTTATCCCCAAGTATCTTTATACTTTCAACCTATGAGACTAGTTGCATGCATCAAGTGCATGAATGCTTAACATATGCCAGTCTTTGAGCATTGTCAATGCCTTATCTTGACAATACGATGGCCAGGAACAGTTTTAAAAACACGACATTGATGCATAAGGATCCTAATAATTGTAACACCTTACAATTCCTTTGCAATGCCATTGTGTCTCATGGGCTTTATCTTCACAAGTCATTTATAACAATTATAACAATACTTATGGATAAAGAAATACCTCAATTATTATTTATAAACTATAATGTGCAGTACATGAATATATAAATAGTGTCTTACAAGCCTAACTAGATTGGTTTGTAGGGCTTACACCAACAATCTCCCACTAGCACTAAAGCCAATTGCCCATGTACTTAAGCCCATGTCCTTCCAAATGACGATTGTTTCTGCTGGGACAGAAATCCTTAGTGGGTAACCTTTTTTTCATTAATGTCACCTATTTCAATGATTACACTAATCAGGTGAAACTGTCGTAATGTATGTATGGATCTACGATGAGACCTTGGTTCCTTAGCTTGCGTTATAGCTCCATTGTTATCACAGTAAGGTAGTACTGGATCAACAATGCTCGAAACCAACCAAGTTCTTTAATGAACTTCTTGATCCAAACAACCTCCTTCGTTGCCTCAAACGAAGAGATATACTCGGCTTTGGTTGTTTAATCTACGGACATCTCTAGTTTGGAACCTTTCCAACTGACTGTACCAAGATTCAAGGTAAATATATAATTACATTGCAATTTACTGTCATCCTAATCAGATTATAAGTCAGCATCTGTATAACCCCTAACTTGGACTTCAGCCCCTATATAGACCAATAAAGTATCCTTAATGCTTCTCAAGTACTTAAGGACATTCTTCACAGCCGTCCAATGACTTTCACCAGGATTGCCCCTTTTGTATCTGCTCATGACAGTCAGAGCATATGACACATCTGGTCTATTGCATAACATAGCATACACGATAGATCCAATTGCCAAGGAATATGGAATCCTATCCATTCGTGTCCTTTCTTCACAAGTTTTAGGACACATCTCTTTCGAGAGAGGTATGCAATGTAACATAGGCAAGTTTTCTCTTTTGGAGGTATCGATGCTAAACCTTTTAGCACCTTGTCTATGTAAGTGGATTGGGAGAATCAAAGCAACCTTTTCGATCTATCTTTATAGATCTTAATTTCCAGAAGAAATGCTACTTCTCCCAAATCCATCATGGAAAGTTTTTTGGATACCCAGACCTCAGTCGTCTGCAACAAAGGTACAACATTTCCTATAAGCAATATGTCGTCGACATGTAGCATTAGGAAAATAACCGCCAGTCTATTTACCTTCTTATAAACACATGGATCATCAAGATTATAGATAAAACCATATCCTTGGATTGTTTCATCAATTCAAATGTTCCAGCTCTGAGATGCTTGCATTAATCAATATGCAACGCATCACATTTCAATAGAAATCTATATTTCACTAGATTATGTCTATCCCCACTAGACATTCGTAGCACTTGTGTTTCTTGAGCATCAGTCCAGCATCTAATGCCTCTACCGATGGCTCAAGTTCCGAGGGAATGTTAGGTTGTGGTTCTTAAACTTCTTCAAGATCTATTTTACTCCTATTGAATCCTTCTAGTAGAAACTCTTTCTCTAGAAAAGCAGTGTGTTTTGACACAAAAAACTTTTGATCAGTAGGACTGTAAAAGTAATATCCTATAGTCTTTTTAGGATATCCCACAAACTTATATTTTTCTGATCTAGCTCCCAGCTTATCAGAAGGTACTTGCTTCACATAAGCACTACATCCCCAAATCTTTAGATAAGTATGGCTTCATGCCATACCATATCTGATATGGTACCTTATCTATCGATTTTCTTGGAACCCTATTTAGAAAGTGAGCTGCAGTTTCTAAGGCATATCCTAAAAGGATATCGAAAGGTCAGCTTTAGACATCATGGATTGAACCATGTCCAACAAGGTTCGATTTCTCCTTTCAGATACTCCGTTATGCTAAGGAGTTCCAGGTGGAGTCCATTGCGACAGAATTCCATTGTCTGTCAAATGATCCAAGAAATCATGGGTTTAATATTCTCCTCCTCGATCCGATCTAAGAGCCAGAATATTTATCCCAGTCTGTTTCTTTACTTCAGCTCTGAACTTTTTGAACTTTTCAAAAGCTTCAGACTTGTATCTCATCAGATACACATAACCATATCTAGAATGAACATTGATAAAGGTTATGAAATATGAGTAATTACCTCTAGCAGTTGTGTTTAGTGGCCCACATACATCTGAATGTATTAATCCCAATAAAATACCAGCTCTTTCACCCTTTCTAGTAAAGAGAGTCTTGGTCATCTTACCAAAGATACAACATTCACAAGTGCCATATGATTCATAATCAAAGGGTTCCAAATAACCATGTTTATGCAATTTGGAAATCCTTGTCTCATTGGTATGACCAAGTCTACAGTGCTAGATGTAAGTCTTACTTAGATCATCCTTTCTTGACATTTATATTGAACACAGGCATCTCTAGATCCAAAACATATAATTCATTATGTAATGTTGTCGATCCATAGTGAATGTCTTTAAGAATGATGGAGCAACTATTGCCCTTCATTCTTATCTCAAAACCATCATTAACAGTGAGGTATGAAACCGAAATGATGTTTCTAGACAATATTGGAACAAAGTAACAATCTTTCAGTTCCAATTTCATGCCAGGCAGCAAAGATAAAGTACATGTTCCAACGGCCAATGCTGCAACTTTTGCACCATTGCCTACTCTAAGAACTACTTCATCTTTGCTCAACTTTCTACGTCCTTTCAACATCGCTATGTCATTACATAGATGCGAACAGCATCCTGAATCAACTATCCAGGAATTGGATTTAACAGTAGAAAGATTCAGTTCAATCACTAACACAGTCAACCCAGAAACTTCTATAAGTTCTTCTTGACTTGTCAAGTGAGCAACCTTCCTTTCATTAAGAACACTTCTCAATCTTTTCTACCAATCCAAACATTTTGGACTAATGGCATTCATAATGCCCCGTAGTGCAGTAAAGTATTAACCATTTTCAACAATATAATATGGAAAAAGTATATATATATATCAGTTATATTCATGCATTTATACCAATTCAAGATGAGGTATTAAATCTCTTATTGGTTCTCCCACTAATTTTTTGAGATAATAGCCCTTACTATTATTCGAAAATCTCATCAAGGTATTTCTAGTGGGCTAGGATCCCTTTCAACATGTTGCAACCTTGAGTGCCTCAACAAATTACAAAAAGCCTAGTTGGGTAGATAACATAGCTTATCAATTGCATCTCTATGCAACTCCCAGATCAATTAGGTGACAACTCTTTGTCTAAGCACATCATATGTACTTCGCCTAACTTTGCCTCTAATACCATGCGGTCAAGTTTTGCACATCCGGACAAAATGGCATTAGTTGAGTAAGACCCAACTTCATAACTCAAACATATTCGTACAGTAGTTTGACTCTGAGTGACTCAATAAGCCTCCTACTAGAAGAACTCTGGTTATCTTGTTATGATGATGGAAGGCAACTTTATCATGCGAAACATGTGACTCAATACTATAAAGAGGGATTTCCTTATTCTTTATAAGTCTCATCATATCAAACATTCATAGCATTTATAATATTGCATAAAATAAATCTATAACATGCTTTCTACTTGGATGATTATGGACTTTTCTAATCTAATTTCCTTGAGCCATCAAAGGAAATTAGTTGGTCAAATTCCTAGGTGATTACATACATAGTCTTCAAAGCTTGCTTGTAATCTCCTTATCTTCATGGCGCCTATCTTCATCTTCAAGTTACAAAAATTATTCCTAGCTAATCCTAATTTTACTCTTTAATGTAACTAATTACATTTGTAATAAAAAAACCTCAATTTACATTTGAGGGGAGTTAGGTGAGAAAAGAATTTTTACAACTCCATAAAATGAGAGATAAGGCAGGGCATGCAGTCCCTATTTAATTTAATTTAATAAAAAACCATAAAATTAAATTCAACCATCCACAATCATATTGGGTCTAAGTCTATAATCATCCTATACATTCACAAACAATTTATGAACATATAAATCATGCTTTAATCTCTAGTTACCATCATTGATTATATTGATCCATAATTTAATTCAAAGAAAATAATAAACATTTATTCTAATCTCATTAGAATAAATCCTAATCCAATTAGGATTATTTTCTTTATTAAATAATTTAATTGAATATTCATGTAAATTTTCTTTAATTAAATTATTATCCAATTAAATAATTTAATTGAATATTCATGTAAATTCTTATTTTGGTGATTTAATTAATTTAACAATATTATCTTGATTACTAATTTTTAGTGTTGTATCTCAACAAAGATACTACAACATTAGTAACTTAATATTGCTAAAATTCATAAGCTGTGACAATCTGATAGAAGCGAAAAACCCTAGCAAGGGAGGCGTAGGCCATGGACATTAAGTGTTGCTGCCGCCCCTCACTTCCCTAAGGCTGTCTATCCGCTTTTCACAGCTTCCAACTTTTCAATACTAAATCAATTTTATGATTTTTCAAGCTTGCCAAGAACAATTCTAAGCAATTTTAAATCCTAAAAATCATTAAAACATGCATTAAAAATCAGCCAAGAAAAATCTACAAGTTTTTCTCACTAAAATCACCAAATTTGGGCAAAGCAGGCAAAACAGTTTTCAATCGCTGCCAAATTTTTGCCATTTGCATTAATCAGTTTAAAATAATTTTAAACCAATTAATCAACAAGAATTCACCATGATTAAATGCTTCCTTCACCAAAACACTACAAATGCAAATTCTCACCAATTCGGTTAGTGACAATCGGATCACAATAACTCAAAGAACAAAACAATTTTGTTAAAAGTAACAATCAAAGCATAGATTGCATAGGAATTACATAAGCGAGGCTCTGATATCACTCTTGGGATTTGGCTCACGCTCAAACAGAGATAATGTATAATTTAATCAACAGTTAAATTTACAACACAACGAAATTAAATAAAAACAAAGAGAATACTGAATCCCTCCATGGATCTGCCTATGAATTCAAAGCAATCAAGCTGTCAAGAACAAATTACAACAAAAAACACATACCTCTATATTGAAGATTGCCGAACCCTCAAGACAGATTCTTGATGTTCTTGTTCTTGTACACAAAGCTCGCTTGTCGAAAACCAAAGTCGTCCAATTGTCCGACCTCTAATAGTAATCCACACAGGTGATCTGAAAGCCTTCACAAGGTTGAGATTATGTTTTGCCAAGATGATGCTAGTAGTCTAGGTTGTGAGAAACCTTCCTCCTCTTCCTTGGTTAGCCAAAATCAATTAGAAGAATCAAATTCCTCTTTCTTGTTTTGCTTATATGGCCGAAACAATCTAAAGGGGAGTGAGGCGTCGATTCCAGGATTCCTTAGGAGGGGAGGTAGCAATAACATTAGGCTATTTATAAGTAGGTTCAATGTATGCCAACTATTGACTAACTGCACTAAAGCCCTTATACATATTATTAAATATTCACAATAAGCCCACAACACTTAATGAATATTTAATCTGGCCCTATCTCATTTTAATTTCATTAATCACCTTTTGTGTGTAACCTATTAGGCCCTTAACATGTTGGCAATAAATATAATAAATTCAATTAAGAATTTCCTCTTTATATTTATAGATCATGAGTGGCATCTAGCAATGCATCATGACCACTCAAATGCCAAGAGAGTCATCAAGCTTTGACTAGCCTTTCGTGTACAATATGTCTGTGTAATTTGATCCCTTCATCAAATATCCCGGGATAGGAAAGAGCATTGTTCAATGTCTACTCTTAACCGATTCCATATTAGATCCGCAACTTTAATATTAACTCCTTAAGTATTGCCTTGGCCAAGGACTTCCATAAGTTAATATAAGCCAAATACATGTGAGATATGTCCCTTTAATCACTTGGGGTGATGAATCCTCTCTGGCCACTCATTCATCTTCGTATGCTTCATGTCATACCCAATAACATCCTACCATAAGCATCGTCGTGATTGGGACCCATTCGTGATGAAATCTAAGTATGACAGTTCACATACAAGATGACCTGGTGTCACAAGTCAAAGAATTATTTACACTATTGACACATGAGAATATTTACCATAGAAACTTGAGTGAAATACCAAATGGAACTCTCATAGCGGGTCATGTTCAGTGAACTTGTTCAACTAACAAGCACCCATATGTTATCCCCAAGTATCTCTATACTTTCAACTTATAAGACCGGTTGCATGCGTCAAGTGCATGAAGGCTTAACATATGCCAGTCTTTGAGCATTGTCAATGCCCTGTCTTGACAATATGATGACCAGGAACAGTTTTAGAAACACGGCGTTGATGCATAAGGATCCTAATAATTGTAACACCTTACAATTCCTTTGCAATGCCGTTGTGTCTCATGGGCTTTATCTTCAAAAGTCATTTATAAAAATTATAACAATACTTATGGATAAAGAAATACCTCAATTATAATTAATAAACTATAATGTGCAATACATGAATATATAAATAGTGTATTACAAGCCCAACTAGAATTAGGGATGGCAATGGAGCGGGGCGGGGGCAGATATTGCCTTATCCACCTCCACCCCACTCTTGCATGGATGTTGGAAACATCCACATCCATGGATGTCGGTTACATCCATAACCGTTCCACGGTGCTCCATTCCGCTACACCCCAATTTATATTAATTATTTTTAACTTAATATTGTAAAAATTATATTATAATTTATTCATGAACATAATTTTAGTATATAAAAATCTTTAATATAATATATATAATACATATATACTAAAAGTATAGATATAAAATATTAGTATATATATGATTTTAGCATATATATCTAATATATATTAAAAATATAAGAAAAAATATTAAATATTTTAAAGGATAAAATAGTAATTTCAAAAGTCGGGGCGGGGCGGAGTGGAGCAAGCATTTACCAAAACCGCTCCGCTCCACCCCGCTCCAAAAAAAAAAACCTCTCCATTCGGAGCGGATCGGTGCGAAATCCATCGGTCGGATCGGGTTTTGCCATCCCTAACTAGAATGGCTTGTAGGGCTTACACCAATATGTCGTTAGATGCACCGAGGCTAGGAACACTTGAAGGAATGCTTTTGATCTTTTGCCATTTATTTATGCATTCTGAATAAGCATTGTAGATCGGGCGACGATGAACATACATCGCCCGTAATAAATGTGATAATTAGCCCTAAAGGCATTATGATGCCTAAATAAGTAGATACTGTTGGGACAAATTTTCATTAACTTTTTGAAATTGAAAAATAAAAAATCTTTTTCAAACATTTTGCATTTTGCACATTTCATGCATGTGTGAATAGAGCATGTACATTTATGGTTGTATTTTTTGATCTCATTCTTTTCAATAAATGGATGGTGATAATAATTTCATTCGATGTTTTCATAAACATTCATTAGTTGATTAAGAATTGTAGTCCGATAGTGTTGAATGAGCATTTGGACATTATACCATAGTAGGACCCACTACCCCGAAATGTTTTTGAAAAATAATATGTTGATTTTTTGTGGAGGAAACATGTTTCAAAAAAATCATAGATTAAATTTGGAGGCAAATCTTGCATGATGACATTTTCGAATAATCAATATTTGGTCCCACCAATTTTGTGTAATCACTGATTAATTTCTTTATTTATATACCTTTGTGTTAACTCATTTATTCTTTACATGTATTATTTTGACATCATGTTACAATCCTAACATGCTTGGTCATTCATTGTAAAATACCCTAATTTGTGATATACATGGTCAATCCTAATTTGTGATATGCTTGGTCAATCCTAATTTGTGATATACATGGTCATTATTTATATATACCCTTGTATTAATTTATGAATTCTTTACATCATGTTACAATCATAGCATGCATGCTCATTCATTGTAGAATACATTTATGACATGCATGGTCATTATCTGTATATACCGATGTATCAGTTTTTTCATTCTTTACATGCATCATGTTGGCATCAGGTCGTATTCATAACATACATAGACATCATGGTTTCTCTATATATTCATGCATTAATTTGTTGGCATTGTGTTGCACTTATAACATACATGGTCATCATATTTTCTTTGTGAATATCCGTGCATTAATTTGTTTACTCTTTACATTATCATGTGGGTATCATGTTGCATTCATGATATACATGGTCAGCATGATTTTCTTTGTATATACTCTGTGTCAATCATTTATTCTTTACATGCATCATAATTGACATCGTGTGGCATTCATAGTGTATATGATCATTCATTGTGAAATGCATCTGGAACATACATGGTCATTCATTGCATATATCCATACATTGATTTTTGTTACTTCGTTACATACATCATATGGGTATCATGTTGCATACATCACTTCATTTATTCTTCACGTGCATCAAATTGCATTCATGGCTCTTTCATCATGAGATGTATTTGGGGGGATAAAACAGAAATTGGCTTGGCTTTAATATCTTTAAAGAAATTTCCGTTAGAGGTATAAGAAGTACTGATCATCTTTATAACACATGCTAGGATCATAGGTAATGAGCAGCAAAATAGACTGGATAGAATGGAAAAGGCACAAGAAGAATTGCAAGAACAATTGGAAAAATCTCAAGCAGAATCGAGAGATCAGATGACTAAATTGATGGAGCTGGTATCCACCGCAGTCAAGGGAAAGGGACACACTGGAAACTTGGCCGCCAGAGAAGAGTTAGAGGCACAAAAGAGTCAGATTAAGGTCATGATGTTGGATAGCCAGAACACAGTTAATCCCAGTAACATCCTGAACTTAGATGTTCCAGCTGAACAGGAAAAGTTTAAAATGGTTGAGTCGAATGGGGCTGAGTCGGTAGATTCCCAAATGAAGTATCAGCTGTTAGAGGAAAGGCTCCGGGCAGTAGAAAGTACAGATGTATTTGGAAGTGTAGATGCAAACGAACATTGTTTGGTTCCCGATTTAATTATTCCTCCTAAATTCAAGGTTCCCAACTTTGAGAAATATGATGGGACAACCGATCTTTCAGCCCACATCACTATGTTTTGACGAAAGATGACGGGCCATACAGATAATGATAAGCTTTTGATCTACTGCTTTCAGGATAACCTCTGTGGGTCCTCAGTTAAGTAAGGATCGGATTCACTCTTGGATTGATTTGGCTAATGCATTTTTGAGTCAATACAAACATGAGACTGATATGGTGCCTAACCGTCTCACCTTGCAAAATATGGAGAAAAGAGCTACTGAGAACTTCAAAGAATATGCTCAGCGGTGGATTAACATGGCTGCCCAAGTACGACCACCTTTGACACAGAAAAAAACTACTGTCCTTTTTATAAACATACTGCATGCCCCATACTATGATAGACTCGTCGACAATGCCACGAAGAATTTTTCGGACATGGTAATCTCCGGGGAAATGATTGAAAATGCTATCAAGGCTGGGAAACTCGAATGAGGTAAAACATCCAATGTCGAGAGAAATGGGGTATCTGAAAAGAAAGAGGAAGATACCCAAGTCGTGGAAGGCTTTGCCCCACTTCTCCAATTCTCCTCGTATCAGCCATTCTACCGTACCCTGAACAACGTCCTTCAAGGTTCTTATCCTTACCAACCAATGCCTGCAACTGCGCCAGCATTTATATCTGTCTATCAATCAAAAACCCTTGGGAATAATCGAAGAGGGCATAAAAAGCGATGAAGAAATCAGGTTGACCCGATTCCTATGTCATACAGTGAGCTACTACCTCAACTCATCCAGAATCACCTTGTGACACCCATGCAATTAGAGCCTATGAAGTCCCCTTATCCGAGCTGGTATGATGCCAATGAGTGTTGCGATTATCATTCTGGCAATCAAGGCCACTCAACGGAGAACTGCCCCGCTTTGAAGTACAAGGTTAGGGATCTCATCAAGGCCGGTTCGATAAGTTTTGAAGATGGGAAAGCCAAGTGTCATAAGAAACATGGTGCATAATCATATTAGGATTTCTGATGCATGTAGTTCTATACACTGTGATGATGAAAGCACTTGTCTCATGTTGACATCTACATGAAATAAATAAATTTTGTATTTAAATGTTTTGTGTTCATTATGTTTTAATAATAATTTGAATTTGAAAAAAAATGAAACTTTGAGAAAAAAAAATTTGGCAAACAATAATAAGGGGTTTTCACATGAAATAATGGACAGTCTCGAGAATATTGATGATCATTGTTAGAAATGGCCCAATACCTTCCCTCTCTCTTTTGGGCTTTCCTATGCCTAAACCCTTTGAACCGAGATCACTTGAAAGACTTAATGCTTCAAGGAATATGAATGATTGAACTTCATAAACCATTGTCATTGCAAAGATGTAGATCCTAGTTTAGGCTATGAGTAAAGGAACGAAATTTTTGAAAATTTTCAAACTTCTTGGAAACTCGAACAAGTAAGACATTCTTTCAAGAATCTAAATCATGGTAATTTGGTGTGTGTCAAGGATGTGCCAAAACTATTCCCATCCTCTCCAAATAACCATAAAACACTAATTTCTCAAACATCACATCATGATTGACACCTCGGGGCACCATGACTAAACTAGATTATCCTATTTTAGGCCATATTCTTTCTTGTCTCTTCAAAGAACCCAGGATTGAAACTCAACCTTTTCAGTGTAAACCTAGACTTGCGATGTTCCTTGTAATGATACAAATTCTCATGGTTAATCAAATTGGGGCATCATGTGTGGAAATGATGGATACATGGTGAATAAGGATGGATGCATGAATCATTGGGGGCATACAGAAAAAAAACAAAAAAAAAAGAGAAAAATTGTGATATCATGCATATGAGAATTCGGATGATTCCAAAGTGCAAAATCAAATTTTGATTATCTATTCCCCCTAGGGATTGCTCTTCAATGAGAATATTCGTGCTTGATATGATGAATGGGCATCTTTCATATCCCTTTCACAAAAAGAAATTATCCATAGTTACCCCTTTTGAGCCGAAGAATTCTTTCTCCTTTGAACCCTGATCAAGGATCACCCCTACATTGGGGGGTAAATGCGAGGAAAGATATTCTCAAGGACCATTGAAAAATGAGTCCTAACTCGAAGACAGATACAAAGTAAATTGAGTTCCTAAATGAATACAGGCTCACTCTATCGAAAAGAAAAGGAAAAGATGGCGAAATGGAAGCCAAGAACAAAATAAATGAAATGGAAAAAGAAAAAAACACACAAAAAAAGTGTGAAAAAGTATGGCAAATGAAAGCCAAAAGCAAAGAATAAAAGAAGCAAAGTCAAAAAAGAATGAAAGAAAAGTCCAAAAGGGACAAATGCTTCAAAGGGAATCCTCCTCAAGAAATGATCCTTGATCTGATTACCCTCAAACAAATATTTTCGGCCTATTTATCCTCTTTTTATGAACCCCGAACCATGGCCTACATTACATGCTTTAAAAGTCCATTTTGACCAAGCATAAATATTTAACTTGAAGGGTTTTTCCTCAAATTTTATCCCATCTCATCGAATTATCATTTCACTAAGGAAGAATTTAGAATTCTCAAATGCATGATGGAACAATAAAAAAAGAAAGAAAAATGGAAAGAATGGGACTCTAGGACGAAAACCCAAAAATGGACGGTCTAGAGTAAAATGAAAATTTTTTATGCCATCTATGTAAGTGCCGATGCCACAAAAGAGAAGGTCATCTTGAAGAAATAAAAGAACATCTAGGAATTCCTGAACCTCCTAAACTGTCAACTCTCATTTGGAGGATTGATTTCAAAAACTGAAACTTTTTCCCTCCAAGATTAAACTTTCCAGTTTAAACATCTCGGCCAATCTTGACGCTTGACAAAATGCCATGATTTTGAAACTAAGAGAATGTTAAATTTGTTCGATTCTCATGGAATTCATGTTTTATAAAACCTGTTCCATTTGTGAGCCTAGAAGGGACGTACATTCTTTTTGTGAAGTTTTTTGGACCAACTAAAATCTTGTTATACCAAGCCTTTCAATTCAAGTTGAAAAACCCAAATTGACATTCAGAAAATTTCTAATAGTGATCATCAGTCTTCAAGAGATTCGTACATCACACACTGTGGAGTTAACATTTTTGACTCATAAGTTTTCATTAAATTCTTTCTAGAATGGGAAAACAAGTAAAAATATTTTTGAAATAACCATTTTTGATGTTGACATGAGACAAGGGTTTTTCTAACCCAAAGGTATGGAACTACTAGGGTAGATTTTGACTTCCAGATATGAGAAAAAGAAATAGAACCCGGTTCAGACTTCTGTTGATAAGAGTTTGAAAATTGTTAGGGCAAAGAGATAGCCAAAGACTAGAAGGGGATGATCTCTTATAAGGCACGAGTGTTCAAGATATACTCTGATTTGAAGAGGAAAAATGAATTAGAAAGGCTAAGCCAAAGTTTAGAAAAAATGATCGGGGGCATTTGCATCACTCATGAGCACTCATCTCTTTATTGAGCTTTGCATTTGCACAGTGTCGGCAAGCATTTGAATCATTCATAGGTATTTACATTGGCACTATTTCATAAGCATCTGCATTTTACCCTTATGTTTTCATTCTTCATGGATATTTGCATTTGCGTCATCTCAAGCAATTGTATCATTTCTAGAATCGTTGCATTTTCATTATTGTGTGGTAACTGTAGTTACACCATACATAGGCCACTTACATGAACAAGATTCGGAGGGGCATTTGCATCTTTTCATGAAGCATTTGCATGATTATTGATCTTTGCATTTGCATCATTTAGAAGCATTTTGCACATTGCCAAGCCATTTGCATTTGCATCATGAAGCATTTGCGTCTTATTCAACATCTGCATCTACACCAAGAAGCATGTGCATTAATCCCAGTCATTCGCATTTGCATCATGAAGCATTTACATCTTAGTCAACATCTACATCTGTACCAAGAAGCATTTGCATTAATCCCAGTCATTCGTAATTGCATCATGAAGCATTTGCATTTTAGTCAACATCTGCTTCTACACCAAGAAGCATTTGCATTAATCCAAGTCATTTGCATTTACATCATGAAGCATTTGTATCCTATTCAACATCTGCATCTGCACCAAGAAGCATTTGCATTAATCCAAGTAATTTGCATTTGCATCATGAAGCATTTGCATCTTAGTCTACATCTGCACCAAGAAGCATTTGCATTAATCCAAGTAATTTGCATCATGAAGCATTTGCATCTTATTTAAATATTTGCATCAAGAAGCATTTGCATCAATCTAAGCCATTTGCATTTGCACCATGAAGCATTTGCATCTTAATCAATATCTACATTTGCATCAATCTAAGTTATTTGCATTTGCACCATGAGGCATCTACATCTTATTCAATATTTGCGTCCTCTCTCAAAGTTTTTGGGTATAATTTTCTACACAATTTAACAATGAACAAGTCTTCGGTGGTAATAGTTGAAGCTTCTGGAGGAGATATCTAGAATTTTACAAATTTTAAACAGTGATCAAGTCTTCGGTGGTGATAGATGAAGCTTCTGGAGGAGATATCTAGAAATTTATATTTCAAACAATGAGCAAGTCTTCGGTGGCGATAGCTAAAGCTTCTGGAGGAGATATCCAGAATTTTACAAATTTTAAAACAGTGAGCAAGTATTTGGTGGTGATAGCTGAAGCTTCTGGAGGAGATATCTAGAATTTTACAAACAGTGAGCAAGTCTTCGGTGGTGATAGCTGAACCTTCTGGAGGAGATATCCAGAATTTTACAAATTTTAAATAGTGATCAAGTCTTCAGTGGCAATAGCTGAAGCTTTTGGAGGAGATATCCAAAATTTTACAAATTTTAACAGTGAGCAAGTCTTTGGTGGTGATAGCCAAAGCCGCTGGTGGAGATATCCAGAGTTTTACAATTCTAAACAGTGAGCAAGTCTTCAGTGGCGATAGCTGAAGCTTCTGGAGGAGATATCCAGAATTTTACAAATTTTAACAGTGAGTAGGTCTTCGGTGGTGATAGTTGAAGCCTCTGGTTGAGATATCCAGGGTTTTCCATTTTTAAAAGTGAACAAGTCTTTGGTGGTGATATCCGAAGCCTCTAGTGGAGATATCCAGAGTTTTACAGTTTTAAAAAGAGCAAGTTTTTGGTGGTGATAGTCGAAGCTTCTGGAGGAGATACCTATAATTTTAAACACAACTGAGCACAAGACAGGATAAGGCCCCGAGACTACCGTCGAGGTATTTTCTTCTCTTGCAAATCGAACTCGTTTCCTTAAGATGGGTCGAGCCTTGATTAGTCAGGAAACTCAATTTAAGGACAAAATCTTCTATTTACAGCTTTTAATCTTTTTTTTTTAATGAAAAAAAGAGAGAAAATAAGGAAAAATGATGAAAAATTGAAAACTCCCTTTCCTTTTCTTCACATGTGATTTTACTAACCGGACAAAATTATTGTTTATTTATCTTTACCTGATACCTGATTCTTAGCAATAGCCAAAGAGGGGCATCTGTAGACACCAAATTTTGTCCGGACCACTAAATTAGGTAAAATTCTTCCTTGTGATGTTTTAGAATGCAGAAAAGCTCTTCTCATCCTGCAGGTGGTATTCCGAGACATTGTTTAAGAGGTCAAGCATGAAAAGTCAATTTGGAAAAAGTCAACCCCGAAAAGTGAACTACTAAAAAAGTCAACCCTCATCCAAAATCAAGGTTTAATTGAACAATGGTGAAAGAATTTTGATAATCTGAGGTCTACAACGAGAGATATGGAGTCCAGAAGATGGGTTATGGAGATTTAGAGGAAAGAAAACCCTAATTCAGTAAATTTGGGAAAAAGTGCTTGAACGACAAATTGTTCAAAATTGGAGTTTTCGAATGGAATATAATCAATGACTACGGGTATTAGAAGGGCCATTTGGAAGCAAAACCAAAGGAAGGGTCAATTTGGAAGGAAACTGAGAATTAGGGTTTTAGGTGAATATTGGCGAAATTGGAGAAAACTACAAAAATAGTCCGATTCGGTAAAATTAAAGCCCCTAATTGATGAAAAGTAGGTAAACAAAGATAGCCCAAGGCTTAGTTTGAAGTAATTCCGAGAAAAGAGTCGGCTGGAGGAAAAATGGAGAAACGAGGAATTTTTCGATACTGGAAAAGGAAAAAAATCAAATTGTAGAGGAATTTGATCGTAAGAATTTGGCATTTTTGGACCAACTCCAATTCAATATATAACAAAGGCCTGTAAAAGAAAATCTGGAAATCGAACTTGTTTTGAGTAAAACCGAGGTTTCGGGGGTTAAAGGGCAATCTTGGAAAATCCAAGAAAAATAGGAAACGAGCTCGAAAAATTATGAAAACCTCCAGATCTGAGTTTTATGTCATTTGGAAGAGATTGGCAAAGAAAAATCGGAAATCGAAGCTCATTTGAGAAAATGACAAATTTTGGGCCCACTAAGCTGAAATTCCAGAAGATAAATCCGAGAAAACTAGCAAATGAGCTCGAAAAACTATGAAAACTTCCAGATCTCAATTTTATATTATTTTGAAGAGATTGGTGAAGAAAAATCTAAAATTGGAGCTCAATTAAAAAAGGCCAAATTTGGTAGGCATCAAACTAAAATTCCAGAAGATAAATCCAGGAAAAATAGCAAACGGGCTTGGAAAATTATTAAAACTTCCAAAACTCAATTTTATATTATTTAGGAAGTATTGGAAAAATAAAATCCGTATTTGGGGTCCGTTTGCAATTTAATCAAGCTTGGGAGCCTAAAGTGCAATTTTACCGAAGAAACTGAAGAGGGCCATTTTTGCAATTTAAAAAATAGAGAGATGGCTGGAATTTAAAGAACAATTCGGATAGCCCAAGAAAGAGGGGAGTGTTGGCTGAGTTCTTCCATCCAAAGGCCCAAATTGGATAGTAAGGTGGTTATTTTTTGATTGTGCCTTTGTGATTTTGCCACATGGTCAAATGAATGAAGAGGAAGGATGTCAACATTATGGTTACATATTTTAGACCAGCTGTATTTGTTAGGAGCTGATCATTTCATCTAATGGTGGTAAATTCACATTTTTAGCATCTTTGATTAGTGGCCTTTGGATCAAATTAGCTAGGAAACAAAATGACAACATCATGTCACCATATGACCATTCGGCTACATCTTTTTAAAGGGAAATTTTCATTCATTTTGGGGGTTCTTTTGGTTGATATTATTCATGTTGGAGCAATAGCTAATGGTAGAAAAGCAAAGAAAAATTTAGAAAAGAAGAAAGCTTGAAAGATAGCTTGGAAAGGTAGCCTTTTGGCACCTAACTCTTGCATTTTTCTTTCTTTTTCTAGGCTTGATTTACTTATTTTCCATGAGATTTTGTTATTTCTTGTTATTTTCATTATAAAATATATTTTTTTAAACTCCCTTTGAAAGCTACTATCTTGTGTTTTCATAAAAAAAAATCAAAAAACAAATTTTTTTACTCTTTTTTTCAAGTGGTTGAATCCCCCCTTTGGTATGCTTGCCTTGTGTTTGATTCATTTCCTATGTTGGTTGTGATAGATTAGCTTGTTTTGATGTTTTAGCTTTCTAAAATAATAAAGATATGGAGCTTATTTCTAACTTTCTTTACTTGTTCTTATTTTGTTGTTTTTATCATTTATTTTCATGTCTACTTGCTTTATTTACTAACTTTAATTTTCTTTTTTTACTATATCAAGTTGTTCATGCTTTGTGTTATTTCCATACCATGTGTATGTGTATTTGCCTAGCTATATCTTTGCATCTTCATCATGTTTATTTGTCTATCATGTTTTCATTTATGTCTTGCATATTTGCCATGCCATGTGTTTGTGTTATTGCCTTGCTAGGATCTCATATGTTGTTCAAATGACTATTCGGTTTCTATGTTGATTTTGTGTGTATTTGCATTTTCATCTTGTTTGGATATCATGCTTTGCATCATTATGCCATGTTATTGTGTATTTGTTGTGCCATGTTCATGCATTATTATAATGTTCATTTGGTCATTATATGTTCATATTATAGCCATGCATGTTTATATGTCATATTAGGCATTAGGTCATGTTATATTGTCATGCAATTTCTCATGACATTTTAGGCATTAGGTCATCTTTGTATTTCCATACATTTTCATGCTTATTAGGTCTTAGGTCATCTTGTATTTCCATGATGTTTCATGATCATTAGGTCTAGGGTATTTATTGCCATGCATTTTCATGCATATTAGGTCTAAGGTTGCATTTATTGCCATGTATATTTCATGTTAGGCATTAGGTCATTTTCATGCCATACATATTTTCTATGTCACTTAGGCATTAGGTCATGCACTTCATGCATTTAACTTGTTTTTTATTCATGCATTTCATATCATCCCACTTGATTTATGACTTAAGCCAATCAATGGCTCCAAGCCATGCTCTCATGAGCATGCTTGTGGAAAATTAAGAAGTTGTCAAGTTGGATTTTCTACCTTTGTGATTTTTTTCATTAAGCAATCCTTGTACAAATTTTTAGAAATTCTTACCACTGTTTGTAGGACCTTAGAGGAGTTTCAAATATTTTTATTCTGATTTTTTAGAGTTTTTATCAAAGGTTTAAAATTTTTTTTTGGTTAAACAGTTTTTCACCCTGTGTTCTGACTTTCGTGAATTTTTTGGTTGGTTATCCTTAGTATAAAAATTAAGCCAATATTTTCCATAGAGTTCGACATGTTCTGAGTCTCCCATAATTTTTTCAGATTTTTTTGAATTTTTTAAAATAGGTAAAAAAAAGTCACGTTTTAGAACTGGTCAAAAAAGTCAGATTTGTTTTCAAGGAGAAAATAATTTTCTGTTTTGGCTAAGGCATTAAGAGAATGCTGATTTAGAACCTTAGCTACTGTCCTAGGTTGATTTCTAAGTCATTTTAATCCAAAACAAATAATTTTATAAAGGTGGGGTCAAGGGAGGTAAACCCGAGTTTTCAAAGTTAGGAAAATAGAGCCTTTTCAAAGGGGGTTTTCAGCCATAGTGCCGTTTTCAAAATTGTTTTCAATCCAATCACAAACTATATTTGATTTAGAAAAATATGATTTGATGTCTTTTCCTAAGGTAGTCGGATATCTTTTTAGGTATAGGATGTCTTAATTTAAAGGAAAAAATACACTTTCATGCATTGCATTTTCCATGTTCATGCATATTATGACTTTTGCTATGAATATTCTGTGGTGATATTATTGTTTTGATTTATATTTCATGATGTTATATTGATTTTTATATGGTTGTGAATATTTTATTTTATTCTATGCTCCTTACTTAGTCATTATTTATTTTGTCATATCATTTCAGATTTATTATGTTCATGCATTGTTTTTTTATTTTCATGCATATTTTATTATAATTTTTTTTATCATGTCATGTTATTAAATTTTTCTATGTCATATTTTACTATGTCATACATGTTCATATTCATCTTTTTAAAATGTTTTTTAAAAAAAGATAATGATTTTCAATAAAAATAAAAATATTCTCGAGTTAAAATAATTCATGAGTTCTCTGCCGGGTTTGCTAGGGAGGATATCATCAATTATCATTAATAAAGGAATATATTTCTTTCAAAAAAATGAAAATGATACGGAGATTTTTCAAATAAATAAAAATTTATATGTTTTACCGGGTTTGCTGGAAAATATAGAAAAATTTTGAATTAATAAATTCCGGATTATTTTCAATTAAAAATGAAATTATTTTTCTTTAAATTGGGAATTATTTTAAAATGCCAACTTTAAAACCTACTTTTACCGAGATTTGAGATAACACACGATTAATAAGGTACCGTTTTATACGGGCGTTGTGGGGGTGCTAATCCTTCCCCGCACGTAACCGACTCCTTAACCCGCTTTTTTGATTTCTCTGGTTTAAATACACAGAGTTTGAAATTGGTTTTAAAAATGTTTTAATTAATTTTAAAATATTTTATAAAAGTGGTTTTAATAGGTGGCCGATCACACCTAGCCAAAAAATATTGGTGGCGACTCCATTTCTTTTTCAAGGTTGTCTTTGAACCCTCATTTTATTTCAAGATGAATTAAGTTGTCTTTTCCTTTGTTTCCCCCAACGTCACACTTAACGAATAAAGTCTCGTTATGAGACTTGTTATTTTTTAGGTTGCGACAATAGATATTGTGATATATATGTATTTTGTTTTAACATATATATATTTGTGAATATATATATATGTATACTTACTATTTTGTATATATATTGATTGTTAACATATATATTTGTAATATATATATTGTGTTCATATATATTTATAATATATATTGTGTTCGTTCTATAATTTTAAAGTTATAAATATATATATTTATAACTATCGGCAGCATACATACATTTGTCATTATACATAGTTATGTTTGTATAATATATATATATATATAGTGTTTGTTATATATATATATATATGGTGTTTGTATACGTTTGTAAGTTATATATATTCTATGATATATATATATACGTGTATTTATATATATATATATATATTCTATATATAAAGTTGATCCTATTATTTTAAATAACAGATGGTAGAACAATCTACCGGTACTGCTAGTGCGCCTATAGTGCCACAACCTCTACATATTACACATGGTGAGAGACCCGAGAAGTTCAGTGGTCTGGACTTCAAACGATGGAGCATAAGATGTTGTTCTATTTAACTACTATAAACCTAGCCCGGTTCTTAGGGATGAGGCCCCTGTTCCCAAAGAGGGAAAGACCGATACTACGGTTGTAGCCTTGGTGGAAGCATGGAAGAATTTTGACTTCCTATGCAAGAACTATATCCTCAACGGATTGGACAATACGTTATACAACGTGTATAGCCCGATCAAGACAGCGAGAAAGTTGTGGGAGTCCTTAGAGAGAAAATACAGAACCAAGGATACCGGCACGAAGAAATTTGTGGTTGGCCGATTTTTGGATTTCAAAACGGTGGACTCAAAAAAACAGTGATCAGCCAAGTCCGAGAATATCTGTTGATCCTCTATGAAATCGATGCCGAAGGAATGATTCTTAGTGAATCATTTGAAACAGCGGCTTTGATAGAGAAATTGCCTCCTTCGTGAAAGAATTTCAAGAACTATCTAAAGCACAAGAGAAAGGAGATGACATTAGAGGACTTGATTATTCGGTTAAGAATCGAGGAGGACAATTAAAGTTCAAAAAAGAGGGTTAAAGTTCAGACCATGAAAGCCAAGGCAAATGTTGTTGAACATTCGCACAAGACCAACAAGAGGAAATTTGTTGGTTCTAGTTTTTCCCAAGCTAATAAGGGAACAGATTTCAAGAAGTTCAAGGGTCAGGAACTTGTTTCGTATGTAACAAGCCCAGTCATCGAGCAAAGGTTTGCCATCAGAACAAGAAAAGAGCTCAAGCCAACTTAGTTGATGATAATGAGATTGAGCTCGCTGTTGTTGTGACATAAGTGAACATGGTAGAAAACCCTAAGACATGGTGAGTTTATACCGGTGTCACTTGTCACGTTTGTTCTAATAGAAAGATTTTCTTCGAGTATAAAGAAACAACTATTTATGAGAAACTCTTTGGTCTACAAGGTATGAGGCCATGGAAAGGTGGTGCTCAATATGACATCCGGGAAAGAAATAACTTTGAAAAATATGGTTCATGCTCCTGAAATTCGAAAGAATTTGGTTTTTGGCTCTCTGTTGAGTAAGAACGGGTTCAAACTAGTATTTGAGTCTGATAAATTTACACTCACTAAATGTGACATGTTTGTGGGTAGAAGATACTTATGTGATGGGCTTTTTAAGCTCAATGTACTGGTTGTTGTGCCAAAGAAAAAAGAATAATAATTAAATTATTTCTTATGTTTATTTGGTGGTATCCTCTAACGTATGGCATGGTAGATTAGGTCATGTAAATTACAAGACCTTGCAAAGAATCAGCAATTTGGATTTGAATTTGCTTCCGCAAATTGTTATTGGTCAAAAATCACAAATGTGAAATTTGTGTGAAATCCAAATTGGCTAAGGCTCCTTTCTATTTGGTAGAAAGAAGTAGTAAAACTTTAGATTTAATTCATACTGATATATGTGACTTAAAGTTTGTGCAAACTAGAGGAGGTAAAAAGTATCGAATACTCTTATTGATGATTGCACAAGATATTGTTATGTCTATTTGCTACGAAGCACATACGAGGCCTTGGAAGTTTTTAAACTCTTTAAAAATGAGATCGAAAATCAACTAAGCAAGAAAATAAGGAGTGATATGGGTGGTGAATATGATTCAATGAATTCTGTTCAATATATGGAATCAACATTCAAACCACTTCTCCTTATTCACCTCAACAATACGGTATTGCGAAACGCAAGAACCGAACGTTGAAAGAATTGATGAATGCTTTGTTTATTACTTCAGGGTTATCTCAGAACTTGTGGGGGAGGCTATTTCAATAGCTAATAATATTTTAAATAAAATATCCCACAAGAAATCAGACAATACACTATATGAATTGTGGAAGGGTCTAAGACCATCCTACAAATACACGAAAGTGTGGGGAAGTCTTGCAAAGATATCAGTTTCTCCAGCTTAAAAGGTCATGATAGGACCTAAAGTTGTGTTCGGTACATCATTTGATAGGATCATTACCTATTCCTTGAGGGCAAGAGAAGGATATGTGAGAAAATGTCAACTTTATGCAACAAGGGTACTCGGGTATGATCTTGTCGTCAATAAGGGTATCGACATAGTAAGTGGGGAAGAGTGTCATGGTCTGGTATCGGCATGCATTGGTGCTACCATGACTACCCCATTGTGGAGCGAAGGATGAGACCTTGTCCAAGGGATCGGTGATCCCTGATGGTGCCAGGAGTGACACGGACCCTGGAAGCAAACCATTAGGTTGTAAATGAATGTAAAGACATAACATATTCAGTTAGAAAACTGAGTAGATTTACAAGTAATCCTGAAAAGGATCACTGGAAGGCCATAGTGAGGGTACTTAGATATTTAAGATACACCTCAAGTTATGGACTGCACTATACAAGATATCAAGTTGTGCTTGAAGGGTACAGTGATATAAACTTGATATCCGATACTAAAGATTAGAAATCCACTAGCGAAGGTATCTTTATTATTGGAGTAGCTGCAGTGTTTTAGAAATCTTCTAAACAAACGTGTATTGCCAAATTTACCATGGTATCTGAAGTTATTGCTTTAGATAAAGCTAGAGAAGAAGCGGAATGGCTTCGAAATTTTTAGAAGATATTCCATGTTGGTCGAAACCTCTGCCTACAATTTGTATAAATTGCGATAGCCAATTTGCAATTGGTAAGGCACAGAGTAGTTTGTATAAAAGTAAATCTCGACACTTTCGTCGAAGACATTAAAATCGTTAGATAGTTGCTCTCAAATGAAATTATCTCAATTGATTATGAAAAATCAAAGGATAATGAAGCGCGCTTACGAAAAGTCTTAACAAGAGAGCAAGTATATCATCGAGGGGAATGGGTCTTAAGCCTATAAATTAAAGTTACATAGTGGCAACCCAACCTAGCTGACTGGAGATCCCAAGATCTAGGTTCAAAAGGGACAACTGAATTATGTTAACTTAGTGTGAGCACTAAAAGAGTTAAACACTCTTATCCATTCCTATGATGATTTATTGCTGCCTGCAAAGGAGTTAGGATAAGCTATGCTTTTAATGATTCTTATACCTTGATAAAATCAAGTGGGGTATTGCAGGATACTCTTAATAAGCAATCACCTATTATGAGTAAGAAACATGGCCACTTCTATGAGAATTGATCAGGCTAAATTCTCTAGAGTACTCATAAGAAACCAGGAAGTTTTCGGGGCCAAAATGGACACAACCGTGAGAACCGAAGATGTTCAAAGGGGAATTGTGTGATACCTATTGTCTTGGTTTACATGAAAGGCTGAATAGTTCAAGACATTATGTTCACTAATTAGCCGAGTAAATCTAATAGTTGTCACTATTGAAGGTTCAAGGCCAAAAGCTACCTATCTTGATGCAATTACTCTTCAAAGAAAGTCTCTCTCAAACTCCGAGTCAGTTCGTCATTTTAGTTAGACAATTTTCATTCATGTGGGGATTGTTGGATATCATAGCTTATAATTACGTGTATACATACAAAATACGTATTCTAATACGTAGGTTGTCGTAACTAGATACACGGTGTATAATTAACGTACACAATTGATATCAAAATTGAATGAGAAATTAGTCTCATTAAACACCCACTTGAAGAGGAAGATAGTTGGTTGTAGTTGTGTGTGATATTCAATCCCACATAGAACAAAGTTTGGCCTTTGCTAGTTGTTTATAAAGACTTGTGTTTTATGTTGGGTTGGGCCCCAAGGGGCACCCAAGTTTTGTGGTGGTTGAAGAACCTACACAAACTGGGCTGGACCACAAGCGCGCGCGCCACCTAGCTGGGCTGGTGTTGTCAGATTTCACTACACAAGTGCACGTATCGCAAACAACTAATAAAGTGGAAGCAGAGTGTCGTACCCATGAGGAATTGCTATTAAATTTGTTAAATACTAAGATTAAAATAGCTTAATCTTATCCAAATAATTAATTGAAAATTTGTGAATTGAAACTAAATTAAAGAAAAATAATAAAATAAAGAAAGCAAATAAGAATTGGATTTAAATCAATGGAGAAAAGCCTAGGATTATAGCTTCCCTCAACACTTCGCTTGAATGTCTCCTACCCTCTTAACTTGATTAATGATCTTGAGTTGTTAACCTAGAGTTCTAATCTATTTATAAGGATCTTCCGATGGTCTTATAAAAATATCCTTCTTAACCAATTAACTATATTCCTATGATAATTGAATTAAAGAAGAACTCATTAAGCTTAGACTCTAGCTTTGATTACACATGACACTTAAGTGTATTCATACCCTACATGCAGATCAATTCATCCTAATAAATGAATATGAAACATGTGTTATGCAATCCATGTCTAACACTAAACTCTCTTTTCCAAGTTGTATTTAGGTTAACAATTCAGTTTAATTGGTGATCAAGCAATTAAAAGCATTAAGCACAAGATTGCATAAACAACTCAAATATCATTAAATCAAACTAGAGAGTAAGATAATCCAGACTATGTGTTGAGTTCCATTGCATCAAGAATTTAGTTCATGCTAAACATTAAAAACAATAAGCAAAGGAGTTTCATCAACATCAAATTACAAGAAAATAAGAGAGGATTAAGGAAAAAGAGAAAACTAAAGGTTGTCAGCTCTTCAATCTTCTAGTCTCCAAAATTGTTCTTAGCTCCTTGCAAGATGGTGGTGGCTGCTCTCCTCTTCAGAAAACTAAAGCAAAAACTAAGTAGGTCTAAAAAAAAATAAAGCCTAAGGGTTCCTATTTATAGAGCCTTAAAATCCTGAAGAAGGGAAACTTTGTGGCTAAGTAACTGCCTCTAGCTTGGACTTTCCATATATGAGTTGAGTATTTCCTTCTAGCTTTAGGACTCTACAAAACTACAAAAGTCATTAATTAATAACTAAAATAAAACATAAATTAAAAATAAATAAAAATAATTAATTAATAGTTTAAACTACAAGGACTTTGCTATTTTAAAAGCGCAAAATAGGATAAAATAACTCTATTTTATAGAGTTATCACACCCCCAAACTTAAGATTTTGCTAGTCCTCGAGCAAAACTAAATAAATACAAACTAAATAAAGCAAAGGTAAATATGAATGCACTTAACTAATGATTTCCTTAATTTTCCTCAAAAGCTGTCTCAAAATCTCAATTCAAAGTAAAACACAATTATAATCCAACTTTATGATTAAATTCAATCGTATGTCTCATGCTTGAATGAATTTTCAGTGTGTGTGTGAAAAATCTCTTTGCAAATCATTGCATGCAATCCGAATAAGTTTATGTCAATGCAAAATATGAATTATAGTACTAGACTCTCATATGTTTGCTTTTTATCTCTCTCTCCACTAATGTAGACTAACACTTCGTCAAGGATCAAGTAGGTCTTTAATAAACTTGTAATGTAAGGCTAGGGTCAAGGTAGTATAAATATATATTTCGGTTTAAGTCACCCATAGACACTTTACATTTTTTTCAGGAGTCCTGAGAACCATAGTCTTTTCCTTAAATTACATATTCCATTCTTTGAATACACTTCCTTTTTGCTTCACCAATTTATTCTTCTTTTTTCTGTTCTGTTCTTCGTTCGAAAAACCATAACCTTTTTTTTTCATTCACATCACCATTTCATCCAAATTTGACATGGCTCATAATTTTTTTCCTATAATATCATCACATGCCTATGTAGTGAGGGTTAATCATGGTTTTTCTTATTAGGCTAGGCTAAAAGATATGGCAATCAAAGAAAAGATATATATCAATTAGGCTCAAGAGGTAGACTAAGGATATTAATATATAAAGGTAAGCTCGAAAGGCTCAAATGATCCAAAGATAGCCAAAATCACTTCTTTAACTTAGTGTTGTCTAGGATTTCGCCGAGAGAGAGAGAGAATCAAACAAATTCTAGGTTCTAGACATAATCGCAATTCACATCAACATAATCAGTATTTAAATAAGCAATGCAAATCTAAGCAAGAGATAATGTGCTCAAATTGTTGAAAATTGCATCCTAACAATGAGACTAACAAAAGAATTTAACATAAAATCAAATCATGCTTATGTTGTTCCCAAGAATCAAGATAAACCAATAGCTAAATTTTCATCATTGGATAAGGATTTCATCATGTCAAAGTGCATCATATCTCAAAATTTATTTATTTATTTATTTCTTTTATAACTCCTAAACATAAACATAGATAATAAACTAAAAAGACACACATAAAACTAAATAAATAAGAAAACAGATAAAACCCCCCAAACTTAAATTAAACATTGTCCCCAATGTAATAAAAAGAAAAGAGCTAGAATAAGAAAACTCCCCTTTCAATGAAGACAACCACAGGAAAGCTCTTAGTCAGCCTCTTCCTTATCCTCTTTATCTGTCTTATCATCAACATGAAAAGGTGGTGGTGGTGGCATAGCGGGGAACTGGGTCATGTTGGCACCCATATGATGACCAAGGAAATGTAACATTTGCTCAACGGCCTGGAAGCAGTCATTGTGGTAGACAGTGCGAGCTTCCAATCGAGCCATGCGTTTCGTCATGGTCAATTGTCGAGATTGAGGAGGCCTAGGTGGAGGAGGGGCTTTTGATGAACTAGCACCGGGTCTTGAGGGTGGACCTTCCATGTCACGGGTCAAGCAAAGAATAATGGTGCCATCAATAGGACCCTTCGGATGTAACAATTCTTCACTATCGCCCCATTGGACCCCTGCCTGGTCACACAATCGAGTGATTAAAGAAGGAAACCAAAGGCCTTCTCGTGGAGATCGAACACTATGCAGAACGCCCGGTAAATGAGCTGGCCAATGTCAATCGTCTTGCCCGTGGTGAGAACATAGAGCAAGATAGCTCGATCTTTGGTGACATCACTAACATGCTTACAAGGAAGCATATTGGCCGCTAAAAAATGCAACCAAACCCCAATCTCTCGATTTGAAGTGTTGGCCTTGAATGAAGCTAGTTCCCTTTCCTTCGAAGTCTTCCAAGTCATCCCATTAGGGTATAAATGTGTTGTGACAGCATCCATGTCAATTGGCCCATTCAAATACTGACTATATTCATCAGTCTCAATATCCGATGTTTGGTAATACTAATCAATTGTCTAAGGATCAAACAGGACGTGGCATCCACGGACAAAAATCGTATTACCGCTAAGTTCAAAGGCAGTGGCATAAAATTTTCTAACGACCGATAGCACGAAAGATGGCAATAGGGCACAGAATTTCTGCCAATGTCGTGAATTAATGACTTGTTGAAACTCAAAATGCTGATGCGGATCAATATGAAACCCCTTCTCTGAATAGGGCTTTTATGTAGGAGAAAGTGGTTATGCCGTTGAACTGCTGTATTAGATACGAACTTGCTTCTATCAAAAGTGGAGGCACTAGTTCTAGTTCGGGTTTTCTTTCTTGGTCCCATGTTCTAGTTCTAGGTTCAAGAATTAACCAGCAATACCAAATAGTAATTGTCTCCACCCAATTAATTAATGACAATGCCCAATGTAGGCCCAAAAAATCTCCTCTTCACCTAATTAACAATGACAATGCTCAATATAGACCCAACAAATATCCTTAACAAGCGCTATCAACAATATTCAATAATAACCACAATCTACCACAACTATATCCAGGCACTAACAATTGAAATAAATCTCTTATACTCCAAGTACAATCCACTCAGTCAACAATCAACCCAGTACACCACAATCAACAATTCACTATGATTTGATGCATTAACAAGCTCCAACACCCATTTGTTTCACAATCACCCAAAAAATCCAAAAAACCATAATTAATCTTCAAGAAAAATGAGAGACTTACTTGAAGAACTTGAAGGTTGTGGGAGAATCCTTGCTTGAAGATGAGTATGAAATTTGTGGTTGATTTGTGTAGTGGTTTGTGAAAGAAATTGAGAGTAAGGTGAGTAGTGGGTTGTATGGAGATGGGTAGTTAGGAGAGATGAGATGTTATAGAGAAAGAGTTGAGAGAGATGAGATATGTGGAAAAGATGAAAGAAGCTAGATATGAGAGCTTTAGAAGAGATGATAGTTGAGAGAGAGATGAGCGTGAAGGTGGCTGCCAAAAAATTTGAAAGGGGTTGGGGGGTTAGGGTTTTAAAAACCCTAAAAAATAATTTTTTTTTTTTTACAAATTGGAGTCGTGGCGCCAGATACACTCTTTTGAAAAATAAAATAGATTTACAAGGTCAAGCGCCGCAGTGCTAGGATTCGGCGTCACGGCGCGAACCTCTCTAACTATTCAAAAAATAACGTTTTGGCGTCGCGGTGCCACTGTCACTGAATTATGGCTAAAAAAATATGAGGTATGGCACCACGGCTCTGACCTCTCTGCTATATTTTTTTTTTCATTAAAACCCTGCAAAATAAAAATAAAAATTATTAGAAAGAAAAAAAATCAAATCAAATCAAAAATAAAATAAAATAAATAAACATTAAAGAGTAAAGAGCTTGGGTTGCCTCCCAAGAAGCGCTTGATTTATAATCACCGGCTTGACTATCTCGAGATCATTTTGGATCAGCTAAGGTGATGGAGGACTTTTGGCGTTCAAATTTGCCTCCCCAGTAATGCTTGAGTCGTTGGCCATTCATTTTGAATATTAGATTGGAACTCTCTTCAACCACCTCAACTGCTCCATGAGGAAAAACTTTAGTGACTTTGAAAAGTCCGGACCATGGAGACTTGAGTTTTCCCGAAAATAGCTTTAGACGAGAGTTGTAGAGTAAAATATATTGGCCTGGTTCAAAGTGTCTCTCAATAATCTTCTTATCATGCCATCTCTTGGTTTTTTTCTTTGTAAAGCTTGGCATTTTCATAGGATTGAAGACGAAATTCATCCATCTCATAAGTTGTAAGAGTCGTCTCTCACCTGCTGCATGAAGATCGAAATTCAATTTCTTAATGGTCCAATATGCATTATGCTCCAATTCCACCGGAAGATGACATGCTTTTTCGAATACCAATTTGTATGGAGACATCCCAATCGGAGTTTTGTAAGCAGTTTGGTATGCCCATAATGCATCATCCAATCTCTTGGACCAATCTTTTCTAGTTGGGCTGACAGTCTTCTCCAAATTCCTCTTGATTTCTCTATTAGAGACTTCGGGTTGACCACTTGTTTATGGATGCTAGGCGGTGGCAATCTTGTGCTTGACCCCGTATTTAGTAAAAAGGCCTTCAAAATGTTTATTGCAAAAGTGAGACCCCTCATGACTAATAATTGCTCTTGGAGTGCCAAAGCCGGTGAAGATATTCTTTTTCAAGAAGTTTAGTACCACCTTGGAATCATTGGTTTGGCAAGGCTATTGCTTCTACCCACTTAGATACATAATCAACCGCAACTAGAATGTAAAGATTGTTGTAGGAGGAAACAAATGGACACATGAGATCAATTCCCCATACATCAAAAATCTCTACTTCGAGAATGCTGTTGAGAGGCATATCGTTTCTTTTTGAGATGTTGCCTACTCTTTGACATCTATCACATCTTGTAATAAACTGATGAACATCTTTAAAGAGAGTTGGCCAATAAAAACCTGATTGGAGCACTTTTGCTGCAGTTCGTTCTCCTCCAAAGTGCCCTCTCTAATCCGAGGAGTGACAATGTTGCAAGATATGTTCAACTTCTTCCTTGGTCACACACTTTCTAAGAATCTGATCCTTGCATTGCTTAAACAGGAAAGGTTCATCCCAATAATAGTACTTCACATCATGCAAGAACTTCTTCTTTTGTTGAGAATTTAAATCAGGTTCTACTCACAATATAGTTCACATAGTCGGTATACCATGGTGATTCCTATTGATGAACTATAAAGAGTTGCTCATCAGGAAAAGTCTCATTGATTTGGATTGCATCGCCAACTTGTGCCCCATTATCCAATCTTGATAAATGATCTGCCAATTGATTTTTTGTTCTTTTTCTGTCTTGGATCTCTAAATCAAACTCTTGCAAAAGAAGTATCCAACAGATCAAGCGAGGTTTTGCATCCTTCTTTTCAATCATGTACTTGATAGTTGAATGATCGGTGTAGACAATGACTTTGGTGCCCACAAGATAAGATCAGAATTTATCAAAAGCAAATACTACTGCAAGCAATTCTTTTTCAGTGGTGTAATTCAACTGAGCATTCGTCAGAGTTTTGCTTGCATAGTAGATAGAATAAAATATCTTATCTTTTCGTTGGCCTAAGAATGCACCAACTGCAAAGTCACTAGCATCGTACATGAGCTCGAATGGCAAGTTCCAATCTGGAATAATAATGATAGGTGCCGAAACCAATCTCTCTTTCAATGTCATAAAAGCTGTTAGACATGCATCATCAAACTTGAAAGGGACATCTTTTTCAAGGAGATTGCAAAGTGGCTTAGAGATCTTGGAAAAGTTATTAATGAACCTCCTATAGAACCCAGCATGACCAAGGAAACTTCGAATGCCTTTGTCAGAGATTGGAGGTGGGAGCTTCTCAATTAATTCAATCTTTTCTTTATCTACTTCTATCCCTCTACTAGAAACTTGATGTCCTAAAACAATGTATTCTTGAACCATGAAGTGACATTTTTCCCAATTTAACACCAAGTTTGTTTCTTCACATCTTTTAAGCACTCTAGCAAGGTGATGTAGACATTCATCAAAAGAATCTCCAAAAACTGAAAAGTCATCCATAAATACCTTTAAACATTGCTCGACCATGTCGGAGAATATGGCCATCATGCATCTCTGAAAGGTAGCAGGGGCGTTGCAAAGTCCGAATGGCATTCTTCGAAAAGCAAAAGTTCCATAGGGGCAAGTGAAGGTAGTTTTTTCTTGATCTTCAGGAGCTATAGCAATTTGATTGTATCTCGAATATCCATCCAAGAAACAATAAAACTCCTTACTAGCCAATCTGTCTAGCATCTGATCAATGAATGGCAAAGGAAAGTGGTCTTTCCTAGTGGCTTTGTTAAGCTTTCGATAGTCCATGTAAATCCGCCAACCAGTCACTGTTCTAGTTGGAATGAGCTCATTATTAGCATTGGCAACCATAGTCATTCCTCCTTTCTTGGGCACACATTGAATTGGACTTACCCATGAACTGCCGGAGATAGGATATATAATGCCTGCATCTAACCATTTAATAATCTCTTTTTTACCACTTCTTTCATAATGGGATTAATTCTCCATTAATGCTCTATGGTAGCCTTGTGATTGTCTTCAAGAAGGATTTTATGCATGCAAATTGAAGGACAAATCCCCTTGATGTCGGCAATAGACCAACCCCATGCCCTCTTGTGTTCTCTAAGTACTCTAAGGAGTTTATCTTCCTGCTCAACATTAAGAAAAGATGAGATAATAACAGGTAATTCAGATTTTTCACCAAGAAAAGCATACTGCAAATGTGAAGGTAACTACTTAAGCTCCAGGGATGGTGGCTTTTCAATGGAAAGCTTGGTGGATGATGTTTCACTTGTCTTAAATTCCAATGGTTCAAATTGAGGAATGGATCTTCCAATACGTGGATGAGCATTCAACAAATTTACACATTCAATAAAGTCATCATCATCCCTTTCTGAACTACTCATCAAGGATGCCTCAAGTGGATCAACAGGATAACTATTTATGAAAACCTTAGTTGTAGCACTATCCACCATATTAATTGCAAAACACTCATCAGATTCATTAGGAAATTTCATAGCTTTAAAAACATTAAAAGTTACCTCTTGGTCTTGAACTCTCATCGTAAGTTCGCCTTTTTGCACATCGATGAGAGTTCTACCTGTAGCTAAGAATGGTCTCCCAAGAATAATTGGTATTTCGCGATCCTCCTCCATATCAAATACAATGAAATCAGTTGGGAAGATAAATTTATCTACCTTTACTAATACATCTTCAATAATGCCTCTTGGGTATGTGTAAGATCCATTCGCTAATTGTAGTGTGACTGTTGTAGGCTTAACTTCCCCCAAACCTAGTTTTCAATAGATTGATAAAGGCATAAGATTTATGCTTTCTCCCAAATCACATAAGGCTCTACTAATGAACTGATTCCCAATTGTGCATGGAATGGTGAAACTTCCCGGATCTTTAAGCTTTGGTGAAAGTTTCTTTTGGAGGATAGCATTGCACTCCTCAGTAAGTGCAACAGTCTCAAATTCACCCAATTTCTTTTTCTTAGACAATATGTCTTTCATAAACTTGACATATTTTGGCATTTGTTCCAACACTTCAGCAAAAGGTATATTAATATGAAGCTTTTTAAATACCTCAAGAAATTTCTGGAACTGCTTGTCAAGCTTGTTCTTTTGAAGGTGCTAAGGAAAAGGTGGTGGTGGATAACATTGCTTCTTTTCCTCTTGAGTCTTCTCAACTTCTTTTTAAGAGGCTTTGTTGGCAATTCTAGCTTATTGCTTTCCTCTTCTATCTCCCTTCCAATCCTAAGTGTGATAGCTTTGCAATGTTTTTTTCCATCTCCCCTAGGATTGGTTTCAGTATCACTTGGAAAAGATCCCCTAGGACGATTGTTAATTGCATTAGCAAGCTGGCCCACTTGTGTCTCAAGATTTCTAAGTGACGCTATTTGACTTTGAAGTAATTCAGCTTGACCTTGAAGTATTTCAGCTTGACTTCGAAGTGATGTTTTATGCTCCTGAAGTGATTCTGAATGAGATTATATGTCCTTGTCATGAATTGCATAAACATCTCTTCCATTGATGACTTCTTTTCTGGAACAGGAGCATGAGCTTGTTATGGAAAACCAGGAGGGATTGCTGGTTTAGCAGAGGATAAAGACCCTTGATTGTTATTCCAGGAAACGTTTGGGTGATTTCTCCAACCCGGATTGTAATTGTTGGAATAAGGATTGTTTTGCTGTCTATTATAGTTTCCAAAATATTGTACTGACTCGGCATTGGTTAGGAAGCTATTACTGGTGTGTCCTTCTCCACATAATTCACAAGTCACTAATGGGCTCTGGACGACATTAACACTTACTGTATCGAATTTCTTAGCTAATGCAGCTATCTAGGCATTTATTGTACTCATTGCATCCAAGTTATGAATCCCTGTAGCTTTTCTTGGTACAAGTCTTGGCCATTGATAATTATTAGATGCCATCTCTTCAAGCAAATTATGGCTTCCTCAAGCAATTTTCCCATTAAAGCTCCACCTGCAGCGACATCAATAGAGGTTCTAATTGGTCCTAACAATCCACTATAGAATGTTTGCATCTGAAGCCATTTGGGTAGTCCATGGTAAGGACATCTTCGAAGTAAATCCTTAAATCTCTCCAAAGCTTCATATAGCGATTCAAAATCAAATTGCATAAATGATGTGATATCATTACGCATCTTTGCAGTCTTGGCTGGGGGAAAGTATTTGGCTAGAAACTTTTGAGCCAAGTCATCCCATGTAGTAATAGAGCCAGTCGATAGTGAATTTAACCAACTCTTGGCCTTATCTCGAAGTGAGAAAGATAAGAGACTCAATCTGATGGCGTCGTCTGAAACTCCATTATTCTTGAAGGTATCGCAAATTTTCAGGATATTTCCGATATGAGTATTCGGATCATCATTAGGCAATCCCCCAAACTGTACTGAATGTTGAATCATCTGTATGATGGCTGGCTTGATCTCAAAATTATTGGCTTGAATGCAGTCCTTGCACGAGAGGGACAGCATAATCGTGCAAGGTTCTTGTATCTTCGTCTTCAGCCATTGTATGGTTGTTAGTTGCGACTTGTAAATTATCCCTTTGATGTCGATGAAAAGTTCTTTCTGGTTCTAGATCAAAGGGACAAGTTCAAAACTTCTAGATCTCCGCATTCAACAACCAAAAATTCCTGAAAATAAGAAAAAGAAAATTTGGATTAAGACTAAGTATGCTTGGTATTAATATTAACAAAAATAATAAAACAATTCCCCGATAACGGCGCCAAAAACTTGTTGTCATATTTCACTACGCAAGTGCACGTATCGCAAACAAGTAATAAAGTGGAAGCAGAGTGTCGTACCCATGAGGAATTGCTATTAAATTTGTTAAATACTAAAATTAAAACAGCTTAATGTTATCCAAATAATTAATTGAAAATTTGTGAATTGAAACTAAATTAAAGAAAAATAAAAGTAAGAAAATAAGAATTGGATTTAAATCAATGGAGAAAAGCCTAGGATTACAACTTCCCTCAACACTTCGCTTGAACGTCTCCTACCCTCTTAACTTGATTAATGATCTTGAGCTGTTAACCTAGAGTTCTAATCTATTTATAAGGATCTTCCGATGGTCTTATAAAAATCTCCTTCTTAACCAATTAACTATATTCCTATGATAATTGAATTAAAGAAGAATTCATTAAGCTTAGGCTCTAACTTTGATTACACATGACACATAAGTGTATTCTTACCCTACATGCAGATCAATTCATCCTAATAAATGAATATGAAATATGTGTTATGCAATCCATGTCTAACACTAAACTCTCTTTTCTAAGTTGTATTTAGGTTAACAATTTAGTTTAATTGGTGATCAAGCAATTAAAAGCATTAAGCATAAGATTGCATAAACAACTTAAATATCATTAAATCAAACTAGAGAGTAAGATAATCCAAACTATGTGTTGAGTTCCATTGCAATCCTAGAAAAAGAATTTAGTTCATGCTAAACATTAAAAAAAATAAGCAAAAGAGTTTCACCAACATCAAATTACAAGAAAATAAGAGAAGATTAAGGAAAAAGAAAAAACTAAAGGTTGTCATCTCTTCAATCTTCTAGTCTCCAAATCTGTTCTTAGCTCCTTGCAAGATGGTGGTGGTTGCTCTCATATTCAGAAAACTAAAGCAAAAACTAAGTAGGTCTAAAAAAATAAAGCCTAAGGGTTCCTATTTATAGAGCCTTAAAAGCTTGAAGGAAGAAAACTTTATGGCCAAGTAACTGCCTCCAGCTTGGACTTTCTATATATGAGTTGAGTATTTCCTTCTAGCTTTAGGACTCTACAAGACTACAAAAGACATTAATTAATAATTAAAATAAAACATAAAATAAATAAATTAAACTAAATTAAAAATAAATAAAAATAACTAAAAAAATTAATTAATAGTTTAAACTACAAGGACTTAGCTATTTTAAAAGCACAAAATAGGATAAAATAACTCTATTTTATAGAGTTATCAGCTGGGTCGGGTCGGACCGGACCTAGGCCTGGGCTTTGGCTTGGGCTTGGGTCAGCAATAATCTTTTTGCTGCCTAGCCGGACCAACTATTTTTGACTGTCCGATTAATTCAAGCATGTTCGGTCTAGGATCGAACCGGTTCGTGTTGTTTTAGTATCTGTCTTTTCAGTAAAGATATGTCGGTTTGACTTCCTGCATGAATCGGTTCGTCACTAATGGGTGTGCCTGTTCTGATCAAACAGGTTCTTTCCATGTGGTTGTCTTTTTCGAACAGGCAGATTGACTACTTTAAAATACAGACTTCCTATGTCTGTTTTTATAAAAAAAAAAAAATCACTCAAATAAATTCCGTCTTTTGAGAGAGAGCCTCAACATTCTTCTAGTTTATTATGTTGCATCCGAGTGTGCTCTCATTTACAACGTTTATCGAGGAACCTTGGAGACGATTTGCATTAAACTGTGAGCACCTTTAGACAGGCAAAAAACGTCTTGAGGTCAGAGGTCCAACCTTGACTCGATATTGATTTTTTTCAAATCAATTCCTGTAAGTGTCTTTATATTCGGTTATGTATATCTGTTCGTATATTTATATTCTGTTTATATGTAATATATAGCAAATATTATCCAACAATATCTATATTCTGCATTAGAGTTGCCAACTTACCAGCGGTTGGAAGTATTCCATGGCATAATCGCCATCTAAACAGTCGGACTTTGTGTGGGACATTTGCTTCCCACATGATACGCTAGATATTTCTTTGGGGTCCAAAACCTAGCTTCAATCCCAACTATAATCTATATGCACTCCTAACAGAATACCTTCCATCATTGTTGTAATGCCAAACTATTTTATAGAGCAGATTATTCCTATACAAAGGAATATTACATATGAATTCTACTTCATCAAAACAAAATTCGTTTCTTATTTGCACTCTTTATCAAGACACTTTTTAAGGTTTTTATATATAATAATATCTTCACCCAATGCTTTGAAAATAATGAATAAAATTGTCAACTAATGTATTTAATACAATATTATTATTATAAATAATATATTAATTAACATTAAAGAGTGTCCTAAAAACACTAACTAACAAAACCTTAAATAAAACATTCATTTAAATTTAGTTTCGATGAAATTTCAAAATTTAATCAAATCAAATTTGAGTAGATTGATTATCTTTTTAATTTGAACATAATATATATAACATAAAATTGAATTAAAGTCAATCGTCCAATCTTTTATAAGGATTTCTTTGTTTTACGTAAAATAATTTTTATATTTTTCAATATTTATTTTACGAAAAATAATTTGATTCATGAAAATTAAATTTTGAATCAACGAAAACATAAAACTTTTTCTGAAAAATGAAAAAAAAAAAAAAAAAAAAAACTCAAAAAATTTGAATGCCCAAATTAAGACATTTTGAACATCACTATATGTAAATAAGGATATTTGAATGTCTTGATTTGGACATTTAATTATAACGTATTTTCAAAAAAAAAAAAAAACGATAAAAATATTTTTTCCTAGAATTATTCAAACAACAAAAACATCAATTTTTTCAAAAAATAAATTTACTTTTAACAAAACAAACAACTCCTAAATTTCCGCTATGGCTTGTACTTTAAATTATCGTTGTTAAAAGCGGGAGTGAGAAGCGAGTGGGTGATGCTGAGTTTGGGGCTTGAATCGAAAGAAGCAACTGGAAAAGCAAGATGTTGACAGGCTAGATTGTGTGAATGAGAGAAGAAGGGGTGGGGTCCCTTCCTTCTTCGGTTTTTCCCTTGCAAGTGTTGCGGTGGTCCAGCCCAGGGGTTGGGTTCCATGCAGGTATTTGCGTGTTAATTAATGAGGAGGAGGAGGGTGGCATGTGGTCTGTGGATCTCATTCTAAATGGAAGTTTCCAATGAAAGCAAAACTCACGTGTTGCTTATGTTTTGTAATTTGGAACCTATAACTGTAACTGTGACTCTCTCTGCCTGCTCTTACCTTGGAAAATGAAAAACTACTTGGCTAGACAGGATCGTCTACTTAATTATCGCATAACATTGGGTATTTATTTAATGCATTATCAATGTATAAATTTATACATTAATAATGTATCTTACAATATCACTTGTTAGATTAGGGATTAGTGATTAGGAGTTATGGTTTAAGGTTTAGTGATTAGTTTTTTTTAATGAAGTGTCAGTGTATAGATAATGAGGTGTCAGTGTATAGACCTATACACTGATAATGCATCAAATACAAACTCATTTACTATTTAGGCATGGATTCGCATAGAGATGGTAATGGAGTGGGCGAGGCGGATATTATCTTATTCATTTTCGTATTATTTTTGTATGGATATTAGAAACTTTCATTTCTATAAATGTCGGTTACATCCATAATCGTTTCACGGTACTTTACTTCGCTATACTTCAATTTTTATTAATTATTTTTAATTTAATATTATAAAAAATTATATTACAATTTATTTATAAATATAAGTTTAATATATACAATTCTTATATAAATATATATATATATACTAAAAGTATATATATATACTAAAAATATAAAATATTTTAAAGGATAAGATAGTAATTTCAAAAGGCAGGCGGGACGGAGCGGAGCAAGCATTTACCAAAACCACCTTGCTCCATTTTGCCCCCGCTTTTCAAAAAAAAAATTCTCTATTCGGAACGGATCGATGCAAAATTCATCGGTCAGGTTGGATTTTGTCATCCTTAAATTCGCATTAAAGTTTGGCAATATAATAACTCCTACCTTTGGTTTGAATTCGAGCTCAAATCAATTTGATTAAATAAATAAATAAATAATTGGATGATCTGAATCTATCTAATTTTTTAAATTTGAATTATTTGTATAATTAAAAATTAGTTAAAATTAATTTATTTTAATTTTATATTTTAAACTTAAAATGATTTAAACTGAAATAATAGATATGCATAAGTACCAAGCAAAAGAGTTTCAGACTGGCCAGGTGGATTTTCTTCGAAAGAGCCTTTACAATCAGCTAGGAACCTTGTTTATTGGGGGAATGAGTGAATTTGCAAGAGGACATTGCATTAAAGAATGGAGATTTAATTATAGACATGTGCTAAGCTCATTTGTTGGCATAAGTATGCATAATGAAGATGGCCCAATTTATTCAATGGATTTTCAAGGAATGAACCAATTTTATCAATGGATGGAATTGGGTTTAGGACATATATATCCGACTCCATTAAGCAAAGAATGGACTCAAGACAAATTGATAATAGCTTAGGCTACAACTTACGATGTCATAACACGAGCGAACTTTATGTTTTGTTGGGAATTAATAGGGTGATAAAGAATATTAGAATGTGTAGGAAGTGAATCAGGGGAGTAAAGAACACGACCAAGGAAATGAGGTAGGCAATGATGTTCAAAATGAGTTGCTTAATACACCCAATCAACTGAACTCCCCCACCAACATTTCTTTCACGACAGTTAAAAAAAATCCAAATCCAATTTCAAAAGTAAATTTGTAAGGTGAATAGTTTAATAAAGTATATAAATTACATTCAGGCATAAAAGATAAGTAATGTGAGACTTTTGACACTCTTTTTCGACAAATACTTGACAAAATCGACATAGAACAAGCAATCCAATGAAACGAGCAAAAAATCTATTTTTGATACCAAGTTAAAGAAACTCGAACTCAATTTCAAAAGCTAACTTATAAGATGAAAAATATGATAAGATATATAAACCACACTCAAATACAAAAAATAGATAATGTGAGATTTTTGACAAGAACTCCCACCTAAAAAATGCATCAATGAGTTACGAGGAGAAAGCTCATAAAAGAAGATATTATATGATAAAAGGTACAGAAAAAGCGTACCTTAAAATACACTTTTTATATAACTAAAAAATTATCAATTAAACTTTCATGGAAAAAAAAAGCAAATAACAAAACATGGTTTTTATTTTTTTTACTTAATTTGTTACAAATACAACCATAATCCTAGTTGTGGACATCTAATTTTGTTCGGATCATTCAACCCGATTCCGAAATAATTCAAAGCAAGCCTTTTAAATTATTACACAGTTTCTACTTTGATCCGTTAAATTCATCCCGAACTTTTTAAAATTAAGCGATCCAATTTGTAAATTAAGCTCGAATTTTCTTAAATTGTGATTCAACTCAAATGGTGTTTGAATCTGTTTTCATTTTTTATTTATCAATTAGATCCACCACACTCAAACCCGATCTGTCAATTTGACTTTTTTTTTTTTTTAATTGGACTCCATGTTATCATTTGGATCCAATTGAGTTTTGATGTAACTAGGCTTTGGTAGTTGGATCCATTTTTCTTTTTGATTTGGGTTTTGAGTTATTATATGGGCTTGTACCTATTGGGTTTAACGGAGAATAATTAAAATTAAATAAAAAAAAGGGAAGGGTCGGCTGCCATGCATAGCAATAGCCTTCCCCTTCTCCCATGTCCTTCATCTTTTCTCATTTTTCAAAAGTTTCTCATTTTAGCTCTATTATTTTCTCTCCCATTTCCACTTCTCAAGGTTAGCATGAGTTAGTCATAGGCTCCCTAATAAAAAATCTGCAATTTCCAAACCCCAAAATTCATCAGGGAAAGGCTGCCTAATAATCCAAGAGCTTTCATTTCTTTGCAGGGGATTCTGATTTTGCAAAAAGGAATCGAAGATATAACGGACAGGAAAGGCTCCAAGAAGAAACACCTACCACCACCATCTACCTAGCACAACAAAAAATCAACTCAAGTCCCATACCTATACCTATACCCATACCCCCACACACACCATAACCACCCATCACCACCCTAGACCATTCACACCTTACATCCAAACACTCCCCTGCACCCTCACACACATACAGAATAAGACAAACCCCCATCAATAACAAGCAGAAAAAAAAAACGTTTTTTCTTGGGGGTTCTGGTCATCTGAGTTTCAGGAGGCTCGAAAAGTGTTTTTGACAATCCGGACGGTGGGAAGGGAGTAGAGGCTCTAGTCGAAATTCAGGGGCGATCCAACGGTGGAAAACGCCAAAAATGGATTTACAAACCGTGACTGTTTTTTGTTAGATATGGGTGTTTAGGCTTCAATTTAGAAGAAACGGAGGTGAAAAATGGAAAGAAGAGGTCGAAAACAAGGGATAGGTGAAAGTTGGGGTCGATCGGCCGCCAGCGAGTGGTGGCTGGCGGTGAAGAGCGACGGCTGACGCGGCGGCCCGTCGCTGGAATCTGGAGTTTATGAGTTTCATGGTGAAAAAGGAAAAACATGATAGAGAGAAGGAGGAGAGTTTGGGAGAGGTAGAGAGAGAATATTGGTGAAGAAATGAGGAAAAAGAAAAAATTGGAGCTTTTATAGTGTAAAAAAAGGGAAATCAATCAAACCCGCATCGGCCTGACTCGGGGAAAACTCGACCCAGGTGTGAATCGGTTAGGAGAGAAGAAAGTAAAAAAAAAAGAAAGAAAGAAAAAAGTAGAAAAGGGATCAAAGGGCCGACCCACCTTCAAGTCCAAGGCCCAATATGCTTTTCAAGTTCATACCAAGACCATTAGTTTGGACTAGACCAATCCAAGGGTCGGGCTACCCGCCTAAGCCCGAAGGCCCGTCCATATTTGGGAGGGCTTGGACAAAAATATTAGGCCCGAAAATGGGTTTGGGCAAAAAAATTAAGCCCGTTTAAAATATGGGCCGGGCCTTGGCTCCAACATTCAAGGCCCGAGCCCGACCCAACCTAACCCATTTTCTAATTAAATAATATATTATTTATATATATTATGTAATCTATGTCATATAAAAATTAAATATATATAATATTATAGTGTAAACCTTAAAAAATATGTTAAGTTGTCCATGTTTAAGAACTTAATAAAAGAAAAAAATATAAAATTACTAAAAATTAAATAATAAATATATATTTTTAAAAAATTTAGAAAAAAAATAATATGGGCGGACCTAAACGGGCTTGGGCTATCCATTTACAAATATGGACGGGTTTGGACAAAATTTGAGGCACATATTTGGGGCCGGGCCGGGCTTGGGCAAGCAAATATAGTGTTGATACCATACATGGACTCGACTTGGCCCGGCCCATGGACACCTCTAGTTTGGACTTCAAGGCCGAAAGGCTTGTAGGTAAAAAAAATAAAAATCTTCCCTTGTCTATTTGCTTGCTTATTTATATATTTTGGGTTCTTACATTTATTTAAATTTCATAATATTTTATTTACGCATGAGAAATTTCTTTAATAAATGTCACGAATATAGAAAAAAATGTTCTTTCTCTAAATGTTAGATAAAAGTGATTATTTTGTTTAAAAGAAAAATCTCTATAAGGACTTTTTTATTTTTGGAAAAGATAAAGTATTAATTTTTCCTTAAGATGTCCCGAGTAAAGATAGTTAACGAGATGCTATCAAAAGTATTGGCGTATCTCGAAAAAAAAATTACATAGATGATTATATACATATATATATATATATATAAATAATCATTTAAAAAATCGATATATATGTTTAAAAAGAAAAATAATACGAAGTTAATGCATGTGCATTTCATTTTTAATTGTTTGCATCATGTGCATACATAATAAAAACGAATGAGAATCTTCGATGACGGAAGTCAAGGGATGTCACAATAGTAATTCCTTAGATATCCCGAGGTGAGAGAATTTCGTTAAATATCACCACAAGTAATTAGAGTATTTGGCGATATTCTCAATACGAAAAAATCGTGTTCATTTCGAAAATGGCAATGATGAAAATAATAAGTAAAAAATGAATATGTGTGGTTGATATTTTGCCATGCTCGTGTTTGTAAATGATATGCTTCTGCTTAATTGTATGATTATGTACTTAATCACATGTCTTATATTCTTAACCATATGCATCATATAATTAATTATTTGCATTATACGCATTTAAATAAAAAATGGGTGAATGTAAATTGTCGATGGTGGACTTTGAAAGATGTTACAGTAGTGATTCTTAAGATATCCTGAGGTGAGAGGATCTCGTTAAATACTATCAAAAGTATTGGGAATATTTAATGAGTATCCTCGATAAAAAATTTATACTCACTTTCATTTTCAAAAAGTAATGACAATTCATTTTTCAGATTAACAAAAATGTTTTGAAAAAGAAATAAAAAGAGAATTAATTTTAAATACCGTTGTTGAGTCCATTAAATCAAGGTTTAGGATAACACATGATTAATTGGTACTGTTTCATTAACGGGCGTCGTGGGGGTGCTAATACCTTCCCTATATGTAACCGTACTCCCGAACCTGTCATGATTTTTCTCTGGTTTTCAAGCATAAACTTCAAAATTGTCTTTTTAAAAGGTTTTAATTAAATTTAAAATTCTGTTTCAAAGATAGATTTTAGTAGGTGGCCGATCGCACCTAGCCAAAAAAGATTAGTGGTGACTCCCCTTTTTTTTAAAAATCATATAACGGTCTAAAAATCGTTATGACAACTTTGGCGACTCCACTCGAGAATTTTGAGAGTCGAGCCATGAATTAATCATGTGTTATCTTAAGTTTTGATTTAATGGATTTAATTGATATTTAATTTTAATTTCCTTAATTTTTTTAATTTATTTTGCTTGCATTCATGTCTTGATATTTGTTAATTCTTTATTCATGTTTTTTAATTATGTCATTTCATTATTATTATTGATGCTAAAAATTGTGGGGCATTTAGAATAGGGATTTTTAACCAATTATTGATGGTTTGTTCCCTCGTGCATACGCTTAACACACTTATTTCATGCATGAGCTCTATACTCAGGCTTTATCATTTTAGGAGGGGGTAAAGTACCTACACTCTCGTGAGGTGTTAACCTCCGCATAGGCTAGTGAAACACTCTCAGGGTGTAAAATACTTACGCTTTCGTGAGGTGATAATCTTCGCATAAGCTTAGAAAATACTCTCACCCAAATTGAACCCTTTGAATTGGGATGCCTTACTAGCCTTCACAGGCGACAGTGAGGAACAATTTGGGGCCCTTAGAACCTAATTCAAACCTAGCCGTATGAAACCAACCTAGGTAGAGCCATGTTGAATTTCTGATTAGATAAACCGAAGCTAGAAACACATGGAGGAACATTTCTGACCTCTTGCTATTTAAATTACATTCTGAATAACCATCGTGGATCGGGCAGGGACGAACGTACATCGCTCGTAATAAGTTTAATATTCGGCCCAAAGGCATCTTCATGCCTAAATAAGTTGATATTGTTGGGGCAAATTTTCAATAATTTTTTTCTCTATATTGATGATTTTACTCTTTTACTTCTTTTTTCATACATCATTTGTAATAATACCGAAAACCAGTGTTCTTGTATTTTCCTCTATTATTTTTTGAAAAGGGAATTTTTCTTTTATACTTATACCTTTGTAGGGAATTTTTAGAAAAGAAAAAAGGAGTTTTTATTTCATGAAAAGAATGAAAAACATTTCTTCTTTGAAAAAAAAAAGGAAAAAAAAATGAGAAGTGAATAATGAAAAAAGTTCTTTTGTAGTGGAGTAGTGTTGTGAAAAATAAGAAAAATCTCCCTTTAGTTTTAATTTTTGAGAAAGTATGAAAAAAAGATGTCAAAAAGAATAATTGTCAAAAAATTAAAAAAAAAAAAAAGTAGAAAAGAAAAAATCAGAAAAATGTGATAGTATGATCTCCTTTCTTGGATATTTTCATTGCATTCTACATAACATTCATATTATTTGAGAATTTGTAGATGTGAAAATTAATTTCCTCAAGCATTTGCATTTTGCACAATTCATGCATTAATCATCATTGCATTCATGCATATGTGAATAGAGCATATACACTTATAATTGTATTTTTTTTCATGATAGTAATGTTAATCTCATTTGCATAAAAGGGAATTAAAATATACGGAATGAAGTGGAAGAACGACTGGATGTTTTGGAGTGCAATCAAGAAGAATTTGAACATGATATCAGAGAGGTGAAAGAACAACTCTCTAAGTTGATGAAAATGGTTGAAAATCTGTATAAAGCCAAAGGGGAATCCTCTCAAAGGTCTTTATCACCTTCGGTGCAACCAAGCCTTGAGAAACAATTGAGCCCATATCGAAGGATCTCTGTTGAATCCTGTATTTGTCAATGTCATCCGCATAAGGATTTAAGCCCGAAGGAAGATTGTGGATAGTATCATGCGAATGGTCGAACTTGAAGACTCATTTTTTAAGACAGGATCTCCAAATTCCACTCAACCCTTGCAAACTGTTCCAAATCTGAACTCATGCCCTTGTCCTGCCAACATCCAACCTTATTCTAAGGCAACCAACGAGAGGCCTTTGGGTCTACCCCTACCATCACAAATTGGCTCAAATTCATACTCGTACCCTCGTCCGACTAACCTTCAGCCATTTCATCAAGTTACTGGAATAAGGACTCCAATCTATGTGCAACCTTAGACAGCCCCATATCCAAATCCACGCCCTCGCCCTTTTATCATTCGACCACCTTTTCGTCCAACCTTTCCAGTTCAAACCTTCGCACTGCCACCAAATGCCCCAACTCCTAATTGGTATGTCAGCCAGAAACAACCCAAGAAAGAGACACAGAAGCATTTTGATCCTATGCCCATCAACTATAAAAAACTCCTTCCTAGATTAATCCAAGGCCATCTTGTTGCATGCATGCCAATAGAACCTCTGCGCCCACCGTATCCTAAGTGGTATAACTCGAGTGTAAGATGTGACTATCACGACGGAGTTGTCGGATATAACATTGAAGACTGTGATGCTTTCAAGCACAGAGTGCAATCTCTTATAGAGGCAAAATGGTTTGATCCAGCGACATCAATTAATATAGGATTTGAGAAAGTTAATTAGGGTTGGAAGTTTGAGGATGGTGATATAGTAGGATTTTGTCTTTTCAGTAGCCGACTCTTATAGCCTTAGGATGCTAGGGAAATAAAATGTTTGCAAAGACAGTTTTAACCATTTTTCAGATTTTGTAAATATGGTTTATGTCTTGTGAACATTGGCATGGAAATGAATTAATTATGCTCTGAACTTGCAAAATGTTTATGTTTAAGTTCCTCCAACTCTTGTTCTCCTCTGTGGTATCTACCCTGCATTTGTGTTCAATATCATTACTTGCTATACCATACATGCCATCAATTCCTTCATTGGCATTAAGTTCATGTGAGCATAATAATGGCTCTTTAAAATTACTTTGGTTTTCTTTTTCTTGCAAGAAAAACAAAGTAGGAGAGGATCACACTACCCAATTTGATAAAATGGAATGAATAAGACAGTTGAACAAGTCTCGTAGACGATCCAGACAACTCAGGCAAATATTGGACAGCTGATAGAAACTATGGGAGAACACTTTATACAGAAGAGTAATCAAGAGCAAGAGTGTGGCAATTTGGAAAAGAATGTTCAAGGCCAGATTTCTAATCAGGTTTATTTGCAGGCAGTTCAGAGTCAAAAGATAGAGATACAACCAAAGTATGCCTTATTGGAGGAAAAGATTCGAGCTGTTGAAGGTGGAGATGAATTTAGTATAAATAAGTTACTTTTGATCCCCGATGTGGTCGTCCCGTCGAAATTCAAAGTTTCGGAGTTTGAAAAATATGATGGACTTAAGTGCCCTGAAACACATTTGGCCGCATATTGTAATAAAATGGTGGGGCATGCTCATAATTAGAAACTGCTTATCCATGTTTTTCAAGAAAGTCTGACAAGGGCAACATCTAAATGGTATTATCAGTTGGAAAAAAGTCAGGTGCGCACATGGAGAGACTTAGCTCGGGCATTCCTAGAATAATACAAGTACATATTGGAAACAGCGCCAGATCGATTGACCCTCCAAAACATGAAAAAAGGACCCAATAAGAGCTACAAAGAATATGCTTATAGATGGAAAGATGTAGCCTTACAAGTCAAACACCTCTTACTAATAAAGAAATGAATGCTTTATTTGTGGATACTCTCCCATATTCATACTATGACAAGTTGATCGGCAATGCTTTTTTGGAGTTCGTGACATATTTTTTTATGTGGATAGGATTGAAGATGGTATAAAAAAGGGGAAAATTATGGATACTAATGCAAAAATTGTTATCAAGAAGAAGGATAGTGTTGCCAAAGAGTATGATCCAGTCATAACCATCGAAAGCAGGAACAAAATAAGTTTCAGTGCAATGCAAGAAGATCCTTTCGGTGGTTATCATCATCCTCGACCCTATGTTGACCATTGGCTTCAGCACAGTCATCATCATGCTTCAATGCCTTTCACACCACCCAAGGGTTTGCTATGCCAAATGACCCAGAGGTTAACTCAGTCTGCTCTCAAAGCAATAGGAGAAAGAAGGCAAAAGTGTACCATTCACTTCCGATGACCTATACAGAACTTCTTTCATTGCTTGTCCAAAGTCATATGATCTCTATTGTACCTGCAAAGCCCAGGAAACCTCCTTTCCAAAATGGTATGATCATAATACAACATGCAAGTATCATAATAGGATTAAAGGGCATTCCACGGAGAACTGCACTACATTTAAGGACAAAGTTCAAACCATAATTGATACAAACCCAACAAAGTTCAAAGAGCTCATTGATGTTTATAGGGACGACGGGGCTAAGATTAGTTCTTAGGGTAGCATGCCAATCAGGGGCAATCCTTAATTTTGGTTTAAATTTTGTACATATTTTTACTTTGTTTGAAATGAATGAACTTTAAATTGCAAGCATCATACATCCTATCTCATTTGAAGTTTTGGATTTTTCTTGATCTTCGTTCTTATGTTTTCGAAAAAAGAGAGGAAAAAACAACAAAAACAAAAGTTGAAAATGAAATTCATACGGATAATTTCCCGTTTTGAAAATAATAAGATTTTTCTTTGAAAAGTGAAAAGAGTCTCAAAAGAATTGGTGATCATCATGGACTAATTCTAGAAGACACCTTATATCCACATGTACCGAGATCATAAACCAGTTGAATAAAGATTACTCAAAAGTCCCCAAAGAATGACCTTTACCGAGGCTGTGAGTAATGGAAAATTTGGAAAATTCTTTTTTGTGGAAATCTTGGAAAGTCAAGCAAACATAACATTCTTCTAAAAGATCTAGATTTGATAGTTTGATACGTGTTAAGATTATGTCATACTACCCAGCTTAGCTAAACCTCTAAAATCTCCTTGAAAGATTTTAGAATGCAAAAACCTAGGCCCTTTTTCCCAAAGACCTTGATTTATGAGAAAAAGAACCAAAGAATGATCCAGAACTCCCTTTCTTTCCCCATTTGTTGGAAACACCTTGAAGAAATTAAAATTCGAATGGTTTTTTAGTAAGAAGTTCAAAGATGAAATATGAGATGTTCCTTCATAGCAAGCTTCCCACAAACTAAAGAACTTTCACTAGAATTAAAACGGAGCATCATTCGTGGATAAAGATGAATTATGCAAATTTTGGGGCATGTAGTAAAAAAAAAGAAAAAAAAAGTTTGTGATATCATGCATATAAGAATTCAAATGATTCCAAGTGCAAAATAAAATTCTGATTATCTATTCCCTGAGGATTGCTTTTCAATGAGAATATTCATACTTGATATGAGAAATGGTCATCTTTCATATCCCTTTCACAAAAAGAAACTATCCATAGTCACCCCTTTTAATTCTTTCTTTTCTTTGAACCTTGATCAAGGATCACCCTCCACACTGGGGGCAAATGCGAGGAATGATCTTTTTCAAAGATCATTGTGAAATGAGTCCTAACTCAAAGACAGATACAAAGTAAATTAAGCTCCCAAATAAGTATGGGCTCACTCTGTCAAAGTGGAGATGCAAAAGAAAAAAGAAAAAGAAAAAATGTAGAAAAGATGCGAAATGAAAGCCAAGGAAAAAATAGAACAAAAAACAAAAAAACAAAAAAACAAAAAAACAAAAAGAAGAAAAGAAAAGAAAATGTTAAAAGGATGATGAATTGAAAGCCAAGAACAAAGAAAAAATAAGCAAAAATCAAAATAATTAAAGATAAGTCCAGAAGGGACAAGTGTTTCGAAGAGAATCCTCCTCATGAAATGATCATTAATTTGATTACCCTCAAACACATATTTTGGACCTATATATCCTTTCTTTCTTTCTGAACCTTGAACTTGGGCCTACGCTATGTGCTTTAAAAGCCCATTTTGATCAAGTATGGATATTTAACTTGAAGAGTATTTCCTCAGATTTTATCCCATCCTTTTGAATTATCATTTCACTATGAAAGGATTTAGAATTCTCAGATGCATGGTGGAACAATAAAAAAAAACAAAAAGAAAAAAAGAATAAAGAAAAAGAAATAATGAGGTTCTAGGGTGAAAATCCAAAAAATGGGCGGTCTAGAGCGAAACAAGAAGAAATTTTTGATGCCACTCATGGTATTATCGAAGCCATGACAAAAGAGGAAGTCATTCTAAAGAAATCAAGGAACATTGAGGAACTTCTAGATATACCAAAAGGACAGCTTTTTTCTGGAGAATTGACTTTTTTTTGCTAAACTGGTTTTCCCTTCCAACGTCGAAAATACCATGTCTAATGTTAACATCTATCAAAATGCCATATTTAGAGATGGAAGGATTGTTGAAATTTAATTGCACTTTAAAGCTTTTTCCAAAACAATGTCTGATTTTAAGGAATTCATATTTTGAGAAAACTTACTCATGAGCTGAGATAAAGGGGCATTCACCTTATTTTCCTTGTCAAGTTGGGAAGCTTCCTTAGAAAAATCCGGACCTTATTACATAAGTCCATTGATCTTGTTGCATTAAACCATTCAAATCACTCGAAAAATTACTGATTTCTCATCCCACTTAGAGATGCCTCTAATGGTGACCACCAATTTTTGAAAGACTTCAATTTCACATGTTTTGGAAGAAATGAAATTGACATGTTTTGAGAAGAACAAACTGAAATTATGATATGGATATGCTTTGGCAAGAAGTAAGAGTTCATATTATACAGGGGCATGAAATTTTGAATTTATACTAAGAGTCATATTGTACAGAGGCATGAAATTTTGAATTTATACTTACATGAAGTTTGACCTTGTGTTTTGATGTTGGCCAGGAAACCGAAAAGAAAGAATTCGCCGGGGCAAGGAAAATTTTGGAAATACAAAAATCATGGGATTTTTTCGACAAGATGAATTGGAAAATACAGATGTGGAATAGGGACCTTTCTCTCCAGCATGACAAGAATAAGGCATAAAACGAGGAAACCTTGCCAGGATACGAGGAAAAAGGGAGATGATCAACTCCTTCAACATTTTCTTCATGTGAAATGATGGCATGCATCTCCATAAGAATTCATACATCATATAATGAATATTTGCATCTACATCTTTGTAGGTTGAACCAATATAATTGATGATTGCATTTGTCAAGCATTGAAAAATGGAAAGGTAAAGATGATAGGTTTCCTAGAGAAGAGGAAAGGTTTTCTTTAAGATTTAGAGAAAAGAATCTGTTGAAAATGAAAAGGAGTTTGTCTGAAAAAGTGAAGAAACGAGTCTTTATAACTTTAGAGAATTATTTTTAAATGATTATTTTTAAGTTCATTTTCAAAATCATGGATAAAACCTCCAGGCACCATTTTCAAAATCATGGTTAAGACTTCTAGGCACCATTTTCAAAATCATGGATAAGACCTCCGGACATCATTTTCAAAATCATGGATAAGACCTTCGGGCACCATTTTCAAAATCATAGATAAAACCTCTCGGCATCATTTTCAAAGAGAAGCTTTTAAATTTTTAAAGTGGTGGAGCCTATGATAAGAGGAGCTTTTAATTTTTAAAGTTGTGGAGCCTTTGATGAGAGGAGCTTTTAATTTTTAAAGTTGTAAAGCCTCGAATGAGGAGTTTTTCAAAAAGGATTGTTAAGCCCAAAGTAGCTGGCACATAAATGATTTAAGCCTAGTAAAGTTGGCACAACATATGAGTTTAGACCCAATATAGCTGCATAGAAACGGTTTAAGCCAAGTGAAATTGGCACTTTAGATGAGATTAAGCCCAATGTAGCTGGCACAAAAATTATTTAAGCCCAGTGAAGTTGGCACAATAGAGGAGGTTAAGCCCAATAGAGCTGGCACAGAAATGATTTAAGCCCAGCAAAGTTGGCACAATAGATGAGTTTAAACCCAATATAGCTAGCATAGAAACGATTTAAGCCTAGTGAAGTTGGCACTTTAAATGTCCTTCCCCTTCTCCCATGTCCTTCCTCTTTTCTCATTTTTCAAAAATTTTCCATTTTAGCTCTCTTATTTTCTCTCCTATTTCCCCTTCTCAAGGCTAGCATGAATTAGTCATAAGCTCACTAATCAAAAACCTACAATTTCTAAACCCCAAAATTCATCAGGGAAAGGTTGCCTAATAATCTAAGAGCTTTAATTTCTTTGCAGGGGATTCTGATTTTTCAAAAAGGAACCGAAGATATAACGGACAAGAAAGGCTCCAGGAAGAAACACCTACCACCACTATCTACCTAACACAACAAAAAATCAACCCAAGTCTCATACCCACACACACAACACAACCACCCATCACCACCACAGACCACTCACACCTTACATCCAAACACTCCCTTGCACCCTCACACAAGCACATAACAAGACAAACTCCACATCATTAACCAGCAGACAAAAAAAAAATCTCTTGGGGGTTTGGTCATCTGGGTTTCATGGGGCTCGAAAAGTCTTTTTTACGATCCGGACAGTGAGAGCAGAGTAGGGATGGCGTAAAGGCTCTAGTCAAAATTCGAGGGCGATCCAACGGTGGAAAATGCCAAAAAAGGCTTTGCAAACCACGACTATTTTTGTTAGATCTTGGTGTTTAGGCTTCAATTTAGGAGAAACGGAGGTCGAAAACAAGGGATAAATGAAATTTGGGGTCGATCAAACGCAGACGAGCGGTGGTCGGCGGTGAGGAGCTGTGGCCGACGCAGCGGCCCCTCGTCGGAATATGGAGTTTTCTGGTGACGAAGGAAGAACATGGTAGAGAAGGAGGAGAGTTTGGGAGAGGTAGAGAGAAAAAGTTGTTGAAGAAATTAGGAGAAAGGAAAAAAATTGGGCTTTTATAGTGTAAAAAAAAAAAAAAAAATCAATTAGACCTACATCTGACCTGCAGCCAGACCCGGGGAAAACCCAACCCAGATGTGAAACGGTAAGGAGAGAAGAAAGAAAGAAAGAAAGAAAAAGAACGAAAAATAAAAAAAAAAATAAAAAAAAAAAAGAAAGAAAAAAGAAGAAAGAAGAAAAGAGATCAAAGGGCTCGGCCCACTTTCAAGTCCAAGGCCTAATTTGCTTTTCATGCTCATACCAAGACCACTAGTTTGGACTTCAAACCCAAAGGCTTGTGGATAAAAAATTAATCCTTCCCTTTTAAGCTTAGATTTGTTTATTTATTTATTTATTAGCTTATTTATATATTTTGGGTTCTTACATTTATTTAAATTTCATAATATTTTATTTAAGCATGAGAAATTTCTTTAATAAATGTCATGAATATATAAAAAAAAAATGTTTTTTCTCTAAATGTTAGATAAAAGTTATTATTTTGTTTAAAATAAAAATCTTTAAAAGGGAATACTATGGAAAATGGATCTTTGATCGGCACCAAGGAAAGGGCTTAGTGACATAAACAACTTGCAGCAGCAACCTAAAGTGTTCACCCAAGATGCAAAGCTGTTGCAGCAACCTGCTTCACTCAGGAGTAAAGATTACATCGACAAGCTCCAACAGGTATACTTTAAACTGAAATTAACTCACTTTAATTTGTCTTCCAGGAAAATATGACGCTGATGAAAGTTCTTGCAAACCGAAAGTATCCTTTATGATCGATTTTATTTGGTTTCTTTCACTTCCTCCTCTAACTGTTGCCTGTTGTTATTTGTGTCTGGCATGACTTTCTTCTTTATGGGGTTTTTCTTAATTTTGGCTGACAGTAAAGTCATCGAATTGAGTGGAATTAAGTTACAGAAACTGAGAATCAATTTAGAGAAGTTTTAGCTACAGAACTTGCAACTTCCCCAAGCAAACAGCCAGATGTTAGCGGTACGTTAGTACTTTTTGTAGTTTTCTGTTTCTCAGTTTAGTAATTCTATGAGGCATATTTTTATGATATTATGACCCTCTAATGAAGTTGATGTCTTACTTTGGTTTTGCAGGAACTTAATTCAGGCAAAGATAGGGTATATTTTCTGGACATCTAAGTTTCAATGATTAAGTTGAATTATTACTCTTATTCAACTTATCATCTTTAGTGGACGTTCCTACTTTTTATATTGTTCATGCTCCAAAAATTAACTAGCAGAGCAGTACAATACATCATGTTGAGAATGCATACTATGTTCCAATACGAAAACGAAGGATAAGAAGCCATGCTACGTTCTGTTACTGTACTGCCTTTTCCTTTTTTTAAAGTCGTCTGTATGTTTGTCTTACATACATCGACTTGTTTTATGCAAACTATTATACCGTGCTGTCAGGGACTCTTGGCCATGCAATTCACCACCATGTTCTTCTGTTCCAACTAGAGTTATCGGTACCGGCCGTATCGGCCGGTACGTACCGTTTTCAAGATAAATCGAAACGGTACTAGTGTCGTTCCGTTCTGATTTTGGTACCGGCCCGTACCGGTAGTACCGGTACGTACCGGTTGGTATAAGATTTTGATTTTTTAAAATTTTTTTATTTAAAAATTCACTTATTTGAATTTTTAAACCAATTTCAATATTTTTTGTGTCATGATATTTTTATTTTTTTCATAATTATATTTAATATATATATATGTTCATTAAATTAGGTTATTGAACATAATTATTAATAATTTACTATTTTTTTTTAACATTTTAATATTTATTTTACCTATTTGATGTTTAAAAATTTTAGATATTAAATATTTAAAATTTATATTTGTATAAAAACATATATATGCATGTAATGGATGTATATTTGCATGTGTATATAATATATATTTTATTAAAAACTTGAAAATAAACTATACATATTGATATATGAAAAAATATTTTAAAAAATGCCGGTAAACCCGAAACGGTACGCCGAAACACATCAGTATTGATACGTACCAGTATCAGAACAAAAACGGTACGCCCATCGATACGATACTGACTACATTGGTTCCAACCCCATACTTTGGATTTTGTGTCCATCGTTTCAAGATGTAATGAGATGGTAGTGTAAGTACATTGGTCACAGTGAAGATTGTCAAAACCTGTCTACAGAGGATACCTGAATACTCAAACATTTGACAACTACAATTAGCTCTCATTTCAGGGTAGTTTAATGTAACTATATACGCTTTGTTGTCACTCAAACTTTGCAACTTTGAATGTGCTCATAGCTCCATCACCTTCAATTCTATTAGCAGTGTAAACAAAAGTTGCAACTAGTTCTTGAAATTTTGTGAATATTTTCCGTGTATATAAGTTTTTTACCTGTTTCTCCATAGGTGATGGTGTCCGCAGGAATGGTGTGGTGCAAATTGTGTCAAAATCAGCTTCAATCTCCCTTTTAAACCAATTCTCTATTGCCTGTTCATACTGTCTAAAGAACAAAGGTATTGTGGTCTATTGATTCACATAACCATCAAATCCTTACTGGGAGATATTGCAGCAAAAAAGGAATCCCGAAAATAGACAGGGACCCATTGACTGAAGCCAATCATGTGCACTAAGATTATACTTTTCAAAAATGGAACTCCAAGATAATTCAAACTCTCTCCATTTTAATTGGAAGTTTGCATTAGCATTTGATCTTGTGGAAGTTCTTTTCTCTCTTCATGTACCATGCTGATGAATTTGCAACTATGACAAGGTTGAGGATTATTATGAAATCATTAAAGAGCCTATGGACTTTGGCACAATGAGAGCTAAACTTCATGAAGGGATGTATATTAGTCTTTGACAATTTGAGGTTTGTTCTTTTCTCAGGAGTTTTTTTTTCTTTTTCTTTTTCTGAAGGTATATGTGTTTCTCATTTGTGGAGTGTATATTTCTTGCATTGTCTCATTTCAGACTGAGTATATGTCAGTTGGCTACAATCTTTGTGAAGTGTAGCTTATGAATGAAGCATCCAGAATTTTTTGTTTAAATTCAAATCAAGTGTGAATTTAAACATTTGCATTCTTGTACCTTGCGTGATTGACATTTTTTTCCCCCTAGAGGTTCCACTTGCGGCCTTGAAAATTTTCAAAGACTTCATAAAAACATTTGCCACTTAGAGTTGCTTGTACCTTGCGTGATTGACTGATATTTATTTGCTTTTTAAACATGAATTGGGAACATTGCTGACTGATTTTAATTAGTGATTCTCTAACAGGTGCTATAAATGTTAGGAGAAATACTTTTGCTGAAGTAGATAGACATTGTACGTGTCTCCTCACTGAGAATGATTCAATTGTTTGCACAATTTATAGCGACTCAAAACCACTAATTCATGTAAGTTAGTCTTGTTTTTGTTCGTTTCTGCTCATAGATACATGTTAAACAACTAAACTGAGAGGTGCTACATGGCACATTGTTCTACTTGCAGAATCGAGTCATGTGGAATATAAGTCTACTTATTGCCATGTCATTTATTTCCTTATGCCATGTCATTCATTTCCTTATGCCATGTCATTTAGATTTTTGCCATGTCATTATTTCTTTTACCATGCCATAATAAAATGTTTACCATGCCATGATAAATATGCATGTTTATTTAATTTTTATCGTAGTGACATTTTTGCATATTCATGGTCATTTTCCATGATTTTTAAAACACATGGAAAACTAATATTTTTTTATAAATCAAGATTATTGCCGAGTTAAAATAATTCATGAATTCTCTGATGGGTCTGCCGGGGAGGATATAATCAATTATCATTAACAAAGAAATATCTTTTTTTTCAAAAAAATAAGGATGATTCAGAGAATTTCAAAATCAAGGAAAATTTTCATGTTTTGCCGAGTTTGTCGGAAAATATAAAAAATTTTATGTTAATAAATTCCGTATCATTTTCAAAATAGAATATGAATTTTTTTAAGGGAATTACTTTCGAACACCAAATTTAAAACCGACTTTTCACCGAGATTCGAGATAACACACGACTAATAAGGTACCGTTTTATACGGGCGTTGTGGGGGTGCTAATCCTTCCCCCACGTAACCGACTCCTGAACCCGCACTTATTTTCTTTGGTTCAAAACGCAGACTTCGAAATTGGTTTTTAAAAAAATATTTTAATTAATTTTATAATATTTTACAAAAACCGATTTTAATAGGTGGCCAATCACACCTAGCCAAAAAAGATTGGTGGCGACTCTATTTCTTTTTCGAGGTCATTTTCATACCCTCAACCTTTAATTTAGAGGAATTAAGTCGCTCTTTTCCTGTATTTCTTTCAATGTCATACTCCTTTAACGAATGGGCCGATTTGTCCCCGCGACGGGGGCAAATTTCTTCGGACTTCGTCTTAAAAGAGGTTGCAACAAGATATGCACAACCCTACGAACTTCCCGAGTCACTATTAGCTCAACTGATTCTCATTTAAGTAATGGATTAATTTCCATTAATGTTGCAGTTCAACTACTAGTGAAATTAACACCCTTCAATTATGCCTCTTGGAGTGCACAATTTGGAGCTCTTCTATATGGATATGACCTGTTGGGTTTTATTAATGGTTCCAAACCTTGTCCATCGGCAATCATTACCGGCAACAATCAGACTATTCCTAATACAGAGCATGTCCTGGGGTGTCGACGAGACAAACTTTTGCTTCATTCGATCATTGTATCAATCTCAGAACAAGTACTGCCACTTATAGCTATATCAAAATCTTCAGAAGATGCACAAAAAAAACTTGTCAAAATTGTATGCCAGTAAAACACGATCTCAGATTATCTCTATTAAAGATCGTCTGACAAACATTAAGAAGGAAAACATGTCAGTAGCTGATTACCTACAACTTGTTAAATGTATATCAAATGATTTAACTCCTGCTAATACTTCTCTAAGTGAAGAAGATTTAGTTGTTCATATTTTGAATGGACTTGGAACTGAATTCAAGGAGATAGCCACAACTATAAGAGCCATAGACACTTCAAATTCCTTTGAAAAGTTGTATGATAAACTTGTTGACTTTGAAACAACCTTGAAACGTGAAAAAACTAGCAGCGAATTTACTATTTTAACAGCAAACTACGCTTACAAGAATGCAGGTGTACACACAAATTTCGTGTCGAAAATATGACAAGGAAAATTTGCAGTCAAATAAGAAAAAAATTTCTCCTTCTACAGCAGGAAACCATTATTCTCCAAAGAAAAGATTTTACTCGCACAATGATGGTTGAAGAAATCGTTACATCCCTTCTACCAATACTGTCAACAATTGGCCATGGAATCACAAGGTTCAATGTCAGATTTGGGATAGATTTGGTCACACAGCAAAACAGTATTACCATAACAAACGTGTGCAAAGCCCAACTCCAGTAGCAAATCATGCGACAAAAAGGCCAAACTTTGATACAAGATGGGTAATAAACTCTGGTGCTTCTCATCATATCACTTTAGACCTCAACAATCTTTCCTTATACATTGCATATGATGATCCAGATAAAATTCTAGTAGGTGATGGGGCAGGTTTGTAAATTACTCATATTGGATTTACTTCTCTTAACATTTCCTCTAAATCCTTTAATCTTTCTGACATTTTGTGTGTTCCTTCAATAAAAAACAATCTTATATGAGTTGCTAAATTTTGCAAGACTACCCTTGTTTCAATTGAATTCTTTCCATATTTTTTTAAGGTGGAAGATCTAAACATGGGGCGGAACTTCTACGAGGCTCAAATAAGGATGATACTTATAAACTACCAGAAAGTGCAAAGGCTATAACAGTGTCACCACTAGTTCTCTCAAGCATCAAGTCCTCTACTTCTCTTTGGCATCAACGACTTAGTCATCCCTCCAATAAAAGTCTCCATCTTTTGATAAATAATTATTCATTACCAGTTTCTATCTCTGGAAGTGATTGTGCGATAATTAGATAAATGTTGTTAAGGATGATGCTTCAATAAACTTGTGGCTTATGAGGCTGGCACACATGAGTGAGAAAAGGTTGCAGGGTTTGCGAGGCAGTCTTTCATTTCCTCGCCCAAAGGTATGTTTCTCGACTCATGTGATCATTGTTTACTTGGTAAGCATAGTAGAGTTTCTTTCTGTAAGCGTTCTAAAAGAAAGAAAATAGATTGGAATTGATCCATTTTGATGTATGTGGTACCATTGAGGTTGAGTCATTAGGTGGTAATAGATACTTTGTTACTTTTATGGTGATGCTTCACGAAAAACTTAGGTGTTCTTATTGAGAAAAAAAAGTCAGATACTAAAGTTTTTCAGAAATTCATGCCATGGTGGAAAAGATAACATGATTGTCCTTGAAGTGTATTCATATAAACAATGGTGGAGAGTAAACATATAATGACTTTGCAGATTACTGTTCAAAACATGAGATACGACATGAGGTGACACAATATGGAACATCACAACATAATGGTGTAGCGAAAAGGATGAACCGCGCCATTATCAAAAAAGTTAGATGCACGTTGATGGTGGCTAAATTTGGAAAATCATTATGGGGTGAAACGGTCAACACAGCCTGCTACCTAATTAACAGGTCGCCATCGATTTCTTTGGGTTTTGACATTCCGGAGAGGGTGTGGATAGAAAAAGATGTTTTACACTCTTATTTGATGGTCTTTGGATGTAAAACATGCATATTCTGAAAGAGCAAAGATCGAAGCTTGACAGTAAAGCCACTCCGTGTGTGTTTGTCAGGTTTGATGATAAGGAATTCGGTTACAAGCTATGGGATCTGGAGAAGAAACTGACAGTCAAAAGATGAGATGTGGTTTTCCATGAACAAGAGACCATAGTAGACTTTGAGAAAAAAAGTAAAAAATAGCACGAGTTGCGATTGAGTACGACGACTTGACACAAGCAGTGATTCCACCCGGAAGAGCCAAAGATGGTGGAAATGCACAAGAAACAAAACTTGGGGGTACAAATGACCTTGCTACAATTAGTGATTGGTCAGATGCTAGTAATGACATTACATAGTCAGATGCAATGGGTTTCAAGTAGGGGAGCAATCCTCTCCACTAAAGAGTTTTGTGTAGAGGGAGTAGCCATCGGCACCAAGGATTGTGAAGTCTCAGCTTAGGAGATCTACGAAAAAGCATCGATCATCCATCAAGTATCATAGCCCAAATTTTATTTTGGTTACTGATAAGGGGAGCTAGAGAGCTTCTAAGATGTGCAGTATACTCCAGATAGAGAGTGTTGGTTAAAGGCGATGAAAGAGGAAATGGATTTTGTAGAAAAATGGCACATATGAACTTGTTGAGTTTTTGAAAGGAAGAATGCCATTGAGGAACAAAAAGGTGTTCAAGATGAAAAAAGATGGTGACAAGCTAGTGAGATACAAAGCTTGATTGGTGGTGAAAGGCTCTGGTAAAAAATGAGGCATTGATTTTGATGAGATCTTTTCTTCAATTGTGAAGATGAGTTCCATTGAGTGGTACTGGGTTTGACAACTAGTTTGAACCTTAAGCTTGAGCAACTTGATGTAAAGATTGCATTCTTACATGGTAATTTGCAAGAGGGGGTTTATATGGACCAAACTAAGGGTTTTGGAGTGAAGGAGAAGTAGTACATGGTCTACAAATTAAATAAAAGCTTGTATGGCCTGAAACAAGCTTCGAGACAGTGATACAAGAAGTTTAATTCTTTTATGGCGAGTCATAGCTATAAAAAGCGGCTGCAAATCCTTGTGTGTATGTCAGAAAATTTTATGATGGTAACTTCATTATTCTCTTGTTATATGTCGAAGATATGTTGATTGTGGGACAAGATCCTAACATGATTCGCACGTTGAAAAAGGATTTGTCCAAGTCATTTGGCGTGAAGGATTTAGGTCTAGCAAAACAGATTTTGAGTATGGATAATATTAGTGATAGGATAGCTAGATAGTTGTGGTTATCATAGAAAAAGTAAGTTGAGCAGGTGCTTAGGAGATTCATCGTGCAGCATGCTAAGTCATTAATACACACCTCTTTCCAACCATTTTAACTTGAGTAAGAAATCTTGTCTGGTGACTGAGAAAGAGTAGAATGTTATGTTTACTATTCCTTACTCCTCTACGGTCGGTTCATTGATGTATCTTATGGTTTGCACACGACCTAGCATTGCTTATACAGTTGGTGTAGTGAATAGATTTTTTTATAATTCAAAAAAGGTTTACTGGGATACAGTGAAGTGGATCTTCAGATATTTGAGGGGTACGACTAGTTTTAGAAGGATTCATTGATGCTAACATGGCGGGTGGTCTTGATGGTAGGAAATCTACTTTAGGGTACCTATTTACTTTTGTAGTGGGAGCTATATCATAGCAGCCTAAACTGCAGAAGTTTGTTGCCTTGTCGACCGTAGAGGCTAAGTATATTGTAGCAACCGAAGCAAGAAAATAAATGTTTTGGATGAAATGTTTCCTTCTTGAATTAGGATTGAGTCAGAAAAAGTATGTGGTGTTTGTGATAAGCTAGAATGCTTTCAATTTGAGTAAGAACACCATGTACCATGATAGGACGAAGCACATTGATGTTCGATAGATTGGCTGTATTCAGTGATTGACGAGCAATAGATGCTGTTGAAGAAAGTCCACACATGAAAATACAACTGAGATAATGACTAATACACTTCCCATGGAAAAGCTTTGTGTTATGCAATGACTTGGCCAAGTTAGACTCCATGATCAAGGTTAATTCCAGGTGACAGGTTGAACGATGGATCTCCTCTTAATGAAATTGGAGGGGGGGACTGTTGGGCACATGGTAGTATCGTGGGTCCACCTCACGGTTGTTTTAATTCCTCACTAGTGTTTGAATTCTCGCATTGCTTCGATTTTATTATCGTTAATAATACATTGAATACGATTATGACACAAAAAAATAACACGAATTTAAAATTAAAATTGAATTATTATGACAAACTATGCAAAATATCCCAACTTGAAGATAACTTTTAAAGTAAAGTATAGATATAAAACAACACAAATACACGAATCTAATTTATTATATTACATTATTTGTAAGAAAATTATGATGGATATCAAAATTTAATTCATTTAGATCATATTGATATCCATCATTTATATTCATATTAAGAAATAAAAATAATAAAATATAAATCTAACAACTATCATATAATAACTCATAACTTATAACATCATTTAACATAATTTTTTTTTTTTACTATTTAATCATCATAATATTTTTTTCTGTTGCTTTTTAACACTTAAAAGAAAAAGTTTTACTTACATCAACATATCTCATATTATTATTCAATATTTTAATTTTTATCGATAATTTATCAATACAATAATTTTTTATTTAATAATTTAAAAATCAAAAATTAATATGACTTATTTTTTTATAAAAAAAAATTAAGAATCAATCATTATACGACATGTGACACAAAATTAGGAGTTATTTGAATAGTGTCATACACAAACATGACATGGAAAAATAACTAAAATACGACATGAAAAAATAACATGACCACGGTAAGAATACACGAACGTATCAAAATTTATATAAAACGAACGTGACAAAAAATTGAGAGTTACTTGAATAATGACGATTAGACTTCACAATTTCAGACACGACACGAACATGACATGAAAAAAAAAAAAAAACACACATAATACAACACAAAAAATAACACTAACACGACATAGATGCACGAATGTAACAAAATCTATATAATACAAATCATTAATGTGTCAAAACTTTTATATATATATATATATATATATATATATATATATGTAATACATGGAATACGATTATAACACGAAAAAATAGTATGAACACGATACTGATACTTAGATCTTTTTAAATATAAAAAAATTAAGAAATTTGAATAGTGTCGCACACGAACATTACATGAAAAAAAAAACTAAAATACGACACGACACGATGAACACAGTATGAATACACAAATATATCAAAATTTATATAAAACGAACACGACACAAAATTGAGAGTGCATATATTTTATATGTAATACATAAAATACAATTATAATACAAAAAAAATTATATAAACACGACATGAATACTTAAAAAAAAAATCCCTTCAATTGAAGGGATAACTTTCATTTATTTTTATAAGATGGGATAGCCTTTATATGGCTTGTTTTTGGATGGCTTTGATGATGCCATAGGATGGATGAGGGGCTTTTTTTACTATAAACAAGGGTTTCATTCATATAATTATATATATTAATGAAAGAGTTGGCAAGAGATAATGGAACTCTTGTAGCCGGCATTAGAAGTTTTGAACAATTTTATTCTAAATTCAATTTTTAATTTTATTTGGTGGAATCCAATTGGTTTGGCTTTAGCTTCAACGTTTTAGTTATTTACTATGCTCTATTTGTAATTCTTTATCCTTACTTTAAACTAAAAAAAAAAAAAAAAAAGTAAAATGGCTTGTTATGCTTGATCTCTAAGTCAATTCCAAATGAGCCATGACAAAGGCTTCTCAATATTTTGTATTTATCTTTGGCCAGGGAGGGGCCAATATAATCTTTAGGTAATTATAAACAAAGATAATATAATATTATTTATTATTTTAAATAATAAGGGTAAACCATTTTTATCAACAAAAAAAAAAAATTGTTTAAGATTAATATTTATGTTTTTTTTTCAGTTTCTTTATAACAAAAAAATATGAGTAAAAAAATTTAATCATTAGAAATTATTAACTGAACTTATAATATCTTTTATTTTGTTGATATTACTTATAAGGAGATTTATTTATACACTATTATTGTACATAATTAATTATTAATTAAATTTATATTTAGACTCAAAGCAAGTCAGTATACATATTGCATTTTTTCTTAATTATGTATAAAAAGGAAATTATCATACAAGAAAATAAATTTATTAGAAAACGAAAAATATCAACATTTATAATCTACAGGAGAAGTTAAATGTGTGTTGTTGTATTTAGAAAAAATTAAATACATCATCTATATTGCATATACAAAGGAATTTGTCAAACTAAAAATATTACTATATAATTTTCAAATAGAAAATTAAAAAATAATTGATCAAGACTTGAGTAAAATAAATTAAAATTTTAATGATTATATAAATAAAAATTTAAGAAAAGCACGGGGCAAGTAAAAATAACTAAAAAAATTAAAAACGTTTCATAGGATTAAATAGAATAATTTAAAAAAATTAAGGGTCAAATAAAAAAATCCAAAAACTAATAATAATTTAGAGGCTCACAATCATTTTGCACCTCTCTAAAACATATTATTTTAATGTTGGTTTAAATTTAATATGTCCAATTTTCAAATGGCATGGATTTTTTTCTTCTTTTAAAAAGAGTATTTTGTCATTTGCTTTACAATTTTTGCCGTTCAAATATCATAAGAGTTAGAAGGATCCATCCACCTAGAGTTCGTATTTTTTGATGAAGGATTATGTTGAAAAAAATGAGATTAACTTTCTTTTATATTATTTTATTTCCTATAATCGTTTTAATATTTTAAAGACGATGTAATCTTTTTTCTATAAAATTCTTAGTTTGGTTTTATCTTTTTTATATTGAGACTTTAATTTTTAATCAATATTTTATGTATACAATTTTATCTATCATATGAATTATAATATTTGATATTTTAATTTAATTTTTTTGAAAAAGGAATTTATACTTTATTATCTTTATACACTAGATTTGTTTACGGGTCAGGCTTAAGTCATGCTGAGCATTAAGGAATTTTGTCTTTGTCCAAACTCAGTTCGATTATATAAGAATATTGTCTAAATCTATCCAAATTTTTACACGAAATGATCAATCCCTCTTAAAGATGATTGATTTCTCTGGAAAAAAAAATGATCAATCCTTCCTAACAAGAACCAATCTTTCTTAAAAACAGATAGATCCCTTTAAAAAATTTATATAACTAATAGTAAAACAGGTCGGGTCCAACCAGATCTAGGCAAAAATGCTATGTCCAAGGCTCTATTCGTTTTTAAAACGAACTTTTTTTTTTCAAACTTATTTTTTGAACCTAATATTTATGTTTATACCCTTTCAAATATATTGACCAAACCTTCGAATTTGGATGGTTTAAGTACCCATATAATCCTTGTACTGTATTGAAAAGAGTAATTTAGTCTCTCTACTGTAAAAATGAGTAATTTAGTCCCTATACAATTAAAATAAGTGCAAATAAGTAAAATTGATAACAATGTTAATGAAAAACCGTTAAAATTGTGACGTGGACTTGTAAAATCTAACAGAATTAATGACTTGGAATAAAATATGACTTGTAATATATCTAAATTTGTTAGATTTTACGAGTCCAGCATTTTAACGGTTTTTTCTTAATACCGTTATCAATTTTACTTATTTGCACCTATTTCAATTGTACAGGGATTAAATTACTCACTTTTACAGTACAGAGACTAAATTACTTTTTTCACTACAGCACAGAGACTATGTGGATACCTAAATCAATTTGGATAGATAATCCGACTCTTGGGTATGTTCATTATGCATTAGTATTATTAAGGTTGCCTAATTGGTTTAGTGTGGTATTTGCTTGTTGTCTTATTTTTAATTTCTCTTTTTGGTCATATGACTAGACTTAATAAGTAAAAAAAAAAAATCAATTTATAATTTGTTTAATTAAAACGGTTAAAATAAAACAATTTTTTTTTTTCATGTGAAAGGGTATGTCTGTCAAACGTTAGACTTAAATTTAGTGTTAAATATTTCATACTCAAACCTTGAAAGGATTAGAGGGTGAAATTCATGAGTGGTGTTCTCTTGTCTTGAATTTTAAATTCCAACAATTTTATACTCCGTACAAGTAAGTTTATAATCATAATTAAACAACATAAATAAATATCAAATATAATTTCATGAAAAAATAAACATAAAACTAGATAGAAGAACTCATAAATGATAAATAAAAAAAAAAAAAATCTAAAATCTAAAGAATTGAAGGACTTGACAAATTTTGATCCAAAAATATTTTTAACAACAAAATTCAGAGAAGTTTGCAAAACATTCCCCTCACGTGGAAAAGAAAAGCCGCTAACATCTAACCATGCCAACTGCCATGCACTCCACTCGGCAGTCGCCAACACCCCCCAGTCAATTTCTGTCGCTCTCGCTCCTGGCGAGAAAAATGAAAAACTCCATTCCAAATCAAACCAAACCAAAACCCGCGATTCTTTCAAAGACGCCAACCATGGCCATGGGGCATAGGCCTCACCGAGAAACCCAATGCTTAAGATTTTCCAATTCCCTTACCCTTTCTCGTTCTCTTTCTCTTTCTCGGTGTTCAGAAAATGCCTTACAGTTTTCCCACCTCTTCTTCCCACCACCCTCCTATAAACTGACTTTCCTTTTTATTTCCTCTCGGGTTTAATCTTCACTTCCAGCTTCTTTTATTTCAACAGAATTTAAAAAAAAAAAAAAAAAAAAACCCAAAAGATGGATACTTCAAAGAGGCAACTGAAAGCCATGCTTCGGAAAAACTGGCTTCTTAAGATTCGTCACCCTTTTATCACTGCTGCTGAGGTTTCACTTCTTCGTTTTTGTTTATATTTTCTAAATTCTTACTGGAATTCTTCTGACTTTGTTTATTTTTGTTGGTTGTTGCAGATTTTACTTCCTACTATCGTAATTTTATTGTTAATATGTATAAGAGCACGTGTTGATACCCAAATTCATCCTGCTCAACCGTAAGTCAGTTTACATTTATGTATATCTTTTTTCCTGTTTAGTTTTGAAAATTCGGGTTTTCTTTTATGTGGATAGTGAACTGATTGTTATTGAATTGGTTTAGGTATATAAGGAAAGAGATGTTAGTGGAGGTAGGCAAAGGTATATCCCCTAATTTCCAACAAGTTTTGGAATTATTGTTGGCAAAAGGAGAGTTTATAGCTTTTGCACCTGATACTCAACAAACAAGGATGATGGTTAACTTAATTTCCATCAAATTTCCCTTATTGCAGGTACCCTTTAGTTTTCTATTTTTCACTTATTATTCTTTTATTTCGTTCTTCTTTTTTTCTTTTCTTTTCTTTTCGAGATTGTCTTCGTTTATCTGGCAAACAATAAGTGTGATTTAACTATGGTTTTGTTTGGTTCATACATTGACTGTTTACCTTTTAAAAGTCGCTGAACAGTAATGGTAAATGGTAATCAAAGCAAAATCATAATTGAGTAAAAATGAGCACAACACATTGGAATGTTATCGTTCTACGAAAAGTAAGATAATGCATTTTGTTATGCACAAAAATTAAATTTGTAAATTTTTTGTATTAAAAAGATGTTAGTATTTTCATCTATATCGTAATGTACTGCTATAAGTAAAAAGCAAGTAGAAATGGTAACTACTAAACAGAGCATTTTCTAATGTTTATGAGGTACATCACTGAGATAGTTAAATATCTAGGTGGTTTGGTTTCCTCCCATTTTTCTTTCTAGGTCAATGCAATGTTTCTTCACATTACAGTTGTAGATCAAAAACCTTAATTTGCTCTGAATGTGGGGGATAAATTTATTTTTTCATTGTTAATTCTTCCTTGTGGTGAAGTTATAATTTAGCTGTTGGATTTGAGCCACAATCCCTGTTGTTTGAATTTCTCTTTTACTGTGATTAGCAACTTCCCTGTTTTCGCATGCACTTTTATCACTTACTCTCATTAAACTTGGTTTCCCTGTTGCAGCTAGTTTCTAAAATATACAAAGATGAGCTCGAGCTGGACACATATATACAGTCAGATCTATATGGTACTTGTGATTTCAAGTAAGTCACACTCTTTTTACTGCGGTACTGATATGAGGGCAGCTTGCTGATAGTTTTTATGTGCTTCATTGTTGACGTGAACAATTTTAAGAGAAATAAACGGGGAACATACTATTTGGTTACTTCTGCTGTGGATCGACTTTTCCAAGAAGTTTGAAGGACTTTCAAATTAGTAATTAATAATTCTATGATGGCAGTTAACTTAAACTTGAATGTAGTTAAAAAAATATAACTTAAATGGTTTTACACATTTTTCTCATGAGCGTTACTGAAATCCTTGCATTAGTGTTGGCCTGTTTCTTTCTTTTTTTTTTTTTTTCTTTTAATGTTTATTTATATTCATGTGGTTAAACTTCGTTTTTAATTACCTTCCAAAAAAGAAAAATGATGATGTACGAAACCTTTACAGTTTTTCATTCTACATTATATGTGTACAGGTTGTTTTTAGTATTCTGTTGTACATCTTTCCTTACATTCCCTCTTCTCCATTTTTAAGTATTCTGTTGTTCTTTACATTTGCATACATTGGATGCCCTTCATAATCTAAAACATCTTTATCCTATACGAAAATTTTTGCTTTATTTTATGGGTATTCATAGAATGGTAGGTAATATAGCACTGATAAACTTGATTTAATTTTGATTTTATCTTGGCTAGGGATTGCTCATATCCTAAAATTAAAGGAGCAGTGGTGTTTCATCATCAAGGTCCTCAGTTGTTTGATTATAGTATTCGCCTCAATCACACATGGGCTTTCTCTGGATTTCCTGATGTTAAAAGTATCATGGACACTAATGGCCCTTATCTGAATGACTTGGAATTGGGTGTTAATATCATACCAACAATGCAATACAGCTTCAGTGGATTTTTTACTGTATGAACCAATAGTTCCTCCTGATAGTGTTTATATTGTCACATTTGTTTCTTTAGGTTCATGTCTTTTCGTTGATATTCTTTTTCTCAGTTTATGCTTATCCTTAGAGTTGCTGAATACTGAATGATGGATTTTTTTTTTCTTTGTTCCGTTTGCAGCACCATAAATTTGAACGAGAGAGAGAATAGTTATCTTAATGTGCATATCATATCATATATATTAGTAATCAAATATTATTTGTTTCTCTTCTTTTTTGCAGAATTTGTACTTCATTGCCCCCCCCCCCCCCAATGAGTTCTCTGATTTTGCCTCATGTATTCATTTTCTTTTTCTTTTTTTTTTCAAAATTCTCTTCACTGTGAAAGGAAGGTCATCTACGTCAGTTATCATCCCAAATTTGGTGAAGTATGCCTTGCTGTGGTTGTTGATACTTTTACTTACTGCAGCTTCAGCAGGTGTTAGATTCTTTTATCATATTCGCTGCCCAGCAAACAGAAACTGGCATTCCTGGTGAAAATATAGAACTTACACCATTGAACACAACTGGTGTAACATCATCCCTCGAGTTACCTTGGACAAATTTTAGCCCTTCAAATATAAGAATAGCTCCCTTCCCAACTCGAGAATACACAGATGATGAGTTCCAGTCCATCATTAAGAGTGTCATGGGCCTGTTGTATGTGCCTCTTGAACATTAATGTCTCTGTATTCATCTTTACTAATTTTACATTATTTAGGGTATTTTCATTGCTAACCTGTTGACAAACTGTTTTTTGTTGCCTTGCCTTTGGAATGAACAGGTATTTGTTGGGATTTCTCTATCCAATCTCTCGCCTGATCAGCTATACTGTGTTTGAGAAGGTATCACAATTATAATTTCCACATATCTAATAACACATTTATGCTTTTTTGTTGATTTTGCTTCTATTTGTTTTCAATTTTTGACATATTGACTATGTTGCTCCGACTCTTTATTTTTCTTGAAGTACTCGTGTCCGACACATCTCTGGACATGAGTATGGGGATATGACCCGCCAAGGACCCTCCAAATACATGGAAAACTTAGAAAGTTGAACATATCCATGTCAGACACATACCCGTATCCGACACTCACACCCGAGTCCGAGTAACATAGCATATTGATATAGAAGATGTTCGTTCTTTCTTTTTTCTTAATCTCTAAATCATTTTCCTTTTCTAACATTTCAGGAGCAGAAGATAAGAGAAGGTCTTTATATGATGGGCTTGAAAGATGGGATATTCCATCTCTCTTGGTTCATTACATATGCTTTTCAGGTTAACTTTTGGTTGTGGACTTCTAGTGAATACTCGTTATTTTTCCTGTTCTTTGTATTTTTGACAGAGTGTGAAGCAGTTTTCTTTTGATTTCTATTTGATTTTTTTTTATTCAATCTTTTAGGTTAGAAATCTATCAAGTGCTGTTGGTGGGGATCTAGTGCTCATGGATTAAGTTGACAAATGATTCATTCGAAATTAGATAAAGTGTTAATTTTCCTACATTTAATTCAAATATTCGACCAAAATTGATATTTAATTGTAGCATGATAAGTGGCAGAAAAGTAATTTAGTCATACCGAAGGGAAACATTTTTTGTTTTATAATGGGAAATATGAAATGCATAAGGCCTTTCCACACCATATTTGTGGCTGCTTCTTGGACTTAAGCTGGTGTCTTCATAGGACCTATCATAATTAATTTTTGGTTTTTGTGATATTATGAAAATTTTACATGTCCAAATTAGTAAAGACCTTTATTTAGACAAGAATGATGTATGCTTTTTCTGGTTTTCAGCTGGTTGAAGTGGATCTACAGTCTGGTGCTTAATTTACATTTAGTATGCAAATATGCAATGTGCAGGCATAGATCTAAATTAGAACACTTTTTTAACTTATAATTCATGAAGGCTTTGCCTTGTCTTCTTTTTATCTGTAATTAAAGATGTCTAACATGTTGGTTATTTGTGCATTTTCTTAGTTTCAGATTTAGATGTTAAGGTCAACATAACACAGCTGCTTCAATGATGAGAACCACTTAATTCCATAATCTATTAGGGACATTATTCTTGCTTTCATATTTTTCATCAAGGAAGTAGACTTTATTTCTGAAGTAGCCATCGTGCTACCTACAGCTCCCTGAACCTAGATGAAGTTGACCCTAGTTTTCTACTACTATATTGTTAGTAATACTACTTGCAGGCTAGGTGGTGTCTTTGTAGGATTTATTAAATTTGTCTTGTGAAGGCCTCGGTATATGATATGGATCGCAAAAATGTTGCTATAAAGGTTTCAGTCAGTATTAAGAAAACATGTAGATGCTTTGGTAGTTGCTCTTGATGTGTTAGTCTTGCTTCAGCAATGATTTGTAGTGGTTGATTAGAAAAGAAAAGGAAGACAGTGGCAGCAGTGGGAAGAGGCGTGTAATGTATTCCTGTACAACACATTTAGATTAGAAAGTGGGAAGAGTATATTTGACATTTTGACTTAAGCTCCTTTTATGATTTTGAACAACCATGTATCGAGTATGTTTCTGTAGTCCAGTTATGCTATGGAATTGTAAGTTCAGTTTTTCTTTTGTAAATCTACACCTACCTTACTAGAGAGCCAGATGATACTTAGAAATTTTGATTAATATCATAAGTTTCATGATTTAAGAACTTGTTGCTTTTAGTTGCTAATTTTGGATTTATGCATGCAAAATGCAGTAGTGGGTGGTGATTGTCTTGGGTTGGGGATCATTACTTCTGGGATCCTCATGTTGATATAATTTGATTCTGTTTGCAGTTTGCTATTTCATCTGGGATCATTACAATATGTACCATGGATAACCTTTTCAAGTATAGTGATAAGACAGTAGTGTTCGTGTATTTCTTTGTATTTGGACTCAGTGCAATCATGCTATCATTTTTGATCACTACGTTCTTCACACGAGCAAAGACAGCTGTTGCAGTTGGAACTCTTTCTTTTCTTGGGGCCTTCTTTCCTTATTACACTGTCAATGACGAGGCAGTTGCTATGTAAGTATTCGTGCAATGGACAGATCCTATGCTTCTGAAGATTTGTTCCAAATTTTTGTGATTTCAGTTAACATGTTCTAATACAGGTTATTAAAGGTTATTGCCTCTTTTCTCTCCCCTACGGCCTTTGCTCTTGGATCAATTAATTTTGCTGACTATGAGCGTGCTCACGTAGGGCTTCGTTGGAGCAACATATGGCGAGTATGTTCTGCCTGAGGACAATTTCTGCTGCTAGTTACCTTATTTAGATTCTTTTCTATTTTCAACTTTTCTTAAACAATCGTTGATGTAGGGATCATCCGGAGTAAACTTTTTGGTTTGCCTTTTAATAATGTTGTTTGACGCTTTGCTGTACTGCACAATTGGTCTCTACCTAGATAAGGTATATCTTTTAAACACCTAACTTTTTCTTTTCTCTTTTGATTAAAGGGTTTTTAATTGTCAACCGGTATCTCATTATATAGTTTGTTTTAATGGGTCTCTTCTATTGCTATGATGCATATAGTGGAGAAAAAGTGAGAGAATTGCTCTTGTTATGTAAGGAAATCCTTTTAGTTTATAGTTCTGCTGATAACATAGTCAAAACCTTGTTTATGTAGAACAAGTAACTCAACTCAAATATTCAAAAATCTCAATAATTCAGTAATCAAAACTCAAAAGCCAACTTCCAAACATCATAAAAACCTAAATATATAAGCTTCATAACCCTGATTTTAAGCTCATGGGAAAATAAAGCCTACCAAGCCCAAATGAAACTAATAAAACAAACCAAACAATCAAGTCCACTAATAAATTAAATCCTATTTTCTAAATTTAGGTCTATAGTACACATTCTTCCAAAACTTTGAAGACTGTTCTCCGTCATTCTCCTGAAGTGGAAAAGAACTCGACTCCAGAGAGTTATCTTGCAAATACCATTCAAAATTGCTTAGGATCTAATCTCCAAAACTCATCATCAATAATCCAAGAAGCGTTTGATAATGGATGATCGTTCCACTCAACTAAGTATTGTTGCAATCCCCTGGAGATAGAAACTTTTGTCTCCTCATCTAAAATAGCCTTGATCTCCTCCTTTCGAGATGGAAACATTGGTACCTCGGAATGGATTCAGGACGTTGAAATTAGCAAAGTAAGTTTGCCAAAATCGCTGACTTATTTGTCAACGCTAACGCGGAAGATGATGTCAGCAGCTAAGGAAGCAATGCAGCACGTGTGTACTTGAGGCGTGTGACCTGAAAGTTCCTTGAGTCAATCCGGCACTTGTGACGAATATCGGCGGTGGAAATTCTTCTGTGACACGAAAACTGACGAATCGATTTATGGTGGAGTTGTAGCCGACCACTCGCTGGATCAAAGCAGATCTAACAACAAAGGTTTGGTTTTTCGGCGATGGATGTGGCGGATGGTTGCGAAAACCAGCTTTGTTCGATGATCCAATAATGGGGCTTGAAGTCGGAATGGTGACCAGAAATAGTAAACCTCTCTTTTCTTTCAATGATGGAAGTGGAAATTGTTTTTTCTTTTCTTTTTTGTGGTAACAAAAAAAAAGAACAAAATCACTCAAAAGAAAAACAAGATAAAAAAAATTTTTGGCTTAATTCTAAGAGGTAGATCCCTTTTTGCATTGATGGCCACAAGCAGATCCTTTTCTGCTCTAATACCCCACTTGATGTAGAAAAAGTAACTCACAACTCAATTATTCAGAAATCTCCATAATTCAATAATCAAAAGCCAACATCCAAACATCAAAAAAACCTAAATGTATAATATTCATAACCTCTGTTGCTCGGACTCGTCAGTTTTGATGCCACACCCGTGTCGACACGAGTCGACACTGACATAGGTATGGGATATGTGTCTGATTTGTCGGACATGGTCTCTTGTGCCTGGCTGAAGAAGGAGAAGGAGAAAAAAGAGAAGCAAAAGAAGGAGAAGAGAAGAAGAAGCGGCAGTTGCAACAGCAGCGGAAACGACAACGGCGATAAAAGTTCAAAAAAGAGATGAAGAAGAAAAGAGCAGCAAATAGATCTTCACGAGAGGAAGAAGAAAAGAAACGGAAGTCCAGAAAAAAAAGAGGAAGAATAAATGAGCAAGACGATGAAAATGTAAAAATATAAACAAAACAAATGAAAGCATCAGGCTCTTTTAATTATTTGATGGGTTTAAAGAGTATGGGCCCAAAATATTTTTAATTATGGGCTTAAAAAGTATGTACAAATCCAATCCAAACAATTTTTTTTTTAGTTATATTTTTTTAGGTTTTTATAGAATTCATAGGTCAAAATTATTTATAATTGATAAGAATTAAAATTAAATTTGATAAATAAAAAAATAATTTTTTATTTTATAAAAATAAAAAAAATACAATTTTTTATTTTATAAAATAAAAACTATCTTATTTATATAAAATATTAATGTATTATATATTATTTAAAAATATTTAATATGATTTATTCACATACCGTAACTATAGTCAAATCAATACTTCATCTAATTAAATTTATATATACGTATATATTATATTTAAGTATATGTAAAACGAGTCCCCGCACCCGTATCCTTCTCTCGGATCCTTTTGTGTCGTATCCCCGTGTCTTAAGTTCAAGTCAATTGACGAGTCAGACACCTAGACACGTACCAGCACCCGACACCCGTACCCGAGTCCGAGCAACATAGTTCATAACCCTGGTTTTAAGCCCATGGGAAAATAAAGCCCACTAAGCCCAAATGGAAATTAATCAAATAAATCAAACAAACAAGTCTATAATAAATTAAATCCTATTTTCTAAACTTCTAGAGCAGACATTCTTCAAAACTTAGAAGATTGTTCTCCAGCACTTGTTTTAAAATGACCTTCTTGCTTTACAACTCAATGTGATAATTTTTAGGGTTCAAATAATGGCAACACAAGAGAAGGTCATGGTTGAATTGTATTGCAAACTCTCAAAACCAAACTAAACTGTGTGGATCAGATGGATATGAAGTAAAATAGGGAGTAAAGAAATTGTAAGGGTGAATGTTTGGTCTTCCTCTGAACCTATGTTCCTTACCTTGACACTCCAAGTCGAAGTTATGGATTTCCCAAACAATCCTTCTAACAACTGAATCGTAGCTTGGTTTTAAAAGAGAAAGCAGAATCTTGCATGCTTTTTTTCTAGATTGAAATGTAACCTTTTTGATACGAGCTTATATGCCAAAGCTTAATCCCATGACTATTCTACCCAAAATTCAGCTTCAATGACTTTTCCTTGATTTGATATTCAATCTTTGCTATGTTCTTGTTGTTTTTGTTTCTAAAGACTTTCTTTTATAATATTACTTGAAAACTTTCTACTAGAGAGATGTTCCAACTGTTGGGATGCTTATTAGTTGTCTAAAGTGTTTTGCAATGTTAAATGAATAAATCATTATCATGTTAAATATCAAGTTACAAGGGCCTTTTTGGCTTTCACTTGTGATGGTTGGAAAATTTCAATTATTTTGGTTTGCGATAACAGGTTATTCAAAGTACCTGTTTATCATTTTTCTCAAATCCAGACCCAGAAATATAAGGTTATTCATACTTGATAACATGATATTCAACCTCAATATCAGGTTTTTTTATAATAGTGACTATTAGGATGGTTCATGTGAAAAGAACTTTTAATCTTTGTTACCAATAATCAAATCAAACCTTTAAACGATCAAGATTAAACTACCTTTCACTGATCTCACCACACTATCCAAATCAAAACACCGAATCAATGAGTTTAAATCCTGCACAAATCACAAACTAAACTAGTATCACTTGGAGAGTTTTGTTATCATCAAATCAAACCAATGGTTCCATCAATTATTATTTGTGTTGTGTTAAGTGGTGTTATCCCACATCTATTAAGTATTGGGTTACCTGTGGTCTTATATTAAAGTTGGGCACCTCCACCTGTTGCCAATTGGTTTTAGGTTGAATGCTTAACATGGTATCAGAGCCACCATAACAAGATTCTTTTTGAGACCTTGTTGAGTCCATTTCTTTCTAAAGTTTTTCTGTTTGTGTAGTGACCCTATTGACCACTTTCTTTTTCGAAAGCTCTTTTGTTTGTGTTGTGACCCTGTTGAGTCACTTTCTTTTTAAACGGTGTCTTTTGATTTACTACGACAAAATCTGTACGCTATGTTGTAATGGCCAACAACACAGAGGTGAAGATAGTAATTTTCGATGTTATTCCTATGACATCAAAAATCACGAATCATAAACTTAATGGTATAAGAGCCCAGGTTGTGTTTTGTTGTTCTTCCTACCTAACTCCATGTGAGGTTGACAACCCCCAGTGAGGTTGTCCACATGTAGGCCTTGTGAGCTACACGTGAGGAGAGTGTTAAGTGGTGTTATCCCACATCTATTAAGTATTGGGTTACCTGTGGTCTTATATTAAAGTTGGGTCCCTCCACCTATTGCCAATTGGTTTTAGGTTGGATGCTTAACATGTTGCAATATATTTGTACGGATAGGGTCTTTCTCAAGTTGACAAGTTGCCACATAAGTTTTGTCATTGATGGAGATTAGGTTTGTTCCAAAGTTGTAACAATTGATCTTGAGAAGGGATTATTATTATTATTACTATTATTATTTACTATATATATCAGGTATATCTCTGTCTAGTTTATGTCTTTTATTTAGAATCCTTAAAAGTCAACATTTCGTACCTAGTATCTTTTAGAATATTTTATGATGTAGCAATTAATTTAGTAGCTTAATTAAGCAGCTTTGTGAACTAAAGTATTCTCATGATTAATTTTGGTTGACTATTACCTTACATGGAGGTATGCCTGATTCTGTGAGGTCACTATGCCTTGTCTGCCTTTTTCTAGAGTATTTTGTGCATGATGAAATGTGCTGAAATGTTCCTTGGATCAGGTTCTTCCCAGTGAAAATGGAGTGCGTTATCCTTGGAACTTTATATTTCAGAAATTCTTTTGGAAAAAGAAAAGTACCATAAAACATCATGTTTCCAGTTATGAAGTAAAAATGAATGATATAATCTCCAAAAGGAAGAGTATCTTTCCTAGAAAGGGTATGTCTGGACCTGCTTTGGAAGCAATAAGCTTGGAAATGAAGCAACAAGAGATTGATGGCAGGTACATGTATTGAAACTAGCGTACTTCATTTTTGTTGATTTTAATTGGTTTTGCCTTTCAAATATCATGTTCGACATGCAGATGTATCCAAATAAAGGACCTGCATAAGGTTTATGCCACTATGAAGGGGAAGTGCAGCGCTGTTAACTCCTTACAACTCACCTTGTATGAAAACCAGATTCTTGCTCTTCTTGGTGAGTATGCTATACTTTCACACATCAATATCTCTCACCTCCTTGGTCTTCCCAACCATCCAATGCATATTTTTGTTCAATTTTGGAACTGATCATTGAAATTCCAATAGCCTAAAGTTGGTTCTTCTCGTTAGTTCTTGAAGGTTTTGCTAGGGTCATGGCCTTGTTTATTGAAGTGTTTAAGTTTAGGAGCAGCGGTGGGGGCTGCCCCCTATTGTTAAGTCCAACCAATGATAGGATTTAAAGAAGAAAAAACCTTTGATAACTAGGCTATTTTATCATATTTATTTTTACTATAGCTGGCACTTGCAGTTGACGGGTGTGTGAGTAATTTTAATAAAACATTTAAAAATTATCCGAGTTTTCTATACGAGAAGAGAACGAGTTGGTGAGAGATCAACTCATTAGCTGCATTATAAAGTAGTGTATATCTAATATCCTTTAAAGGAGATATGACGCTTTAGTTCATCTCTACATAAGATCTTGTTTTTCTTCTTTATGACTCTTTTATATCCGCATTATAAGAAACCATATCCATATATATAGACATGAAGACATTTGAAATCTCAGTGTTGCATTTGATGATGTGAATCCTAAAATTGGACTGTTAAATGTGTGTTTTAGCTGGCATAAGAAGTATTCAGAAGTGTAAACTCCTTTACAATTGGGTATTTCATTAGTAATTGCTCTTTTTTGTTTGGTGCTCAAAAAGAGGCACCTTTATGAACAGAACATCGGGTATTGCAAGTGATGTTTCTTTAGAATAATTTTTCTATCAGGGACTTGAACTTGTGTAAAGAAACTTGGAAATTCTTCTGTTACCTGAGAAAGAACTGTTTTACTGGAGGAGCTAATATTGCTTTTTCTACATTTTGTAACCTTTTTTTTTTCCTGAAAATGATAGAAAAGTCAGCAAACTCAGCAATCCCTAACCAGTTTTTCAAGTTTTCTTCTTTATAAAATTGTGAAACATTGTTTTTCCTTATCTTTGCACATTTTTAAAACTTCATACATGCTGGAAGAAGTCCAAAGTCCAGAAAAAAAAGATTTCGGCTATATTTCTGCTTCTTTGTTGATGACTTGTTGGAACATTTGCAGCCTTATCAAACTCTGGTCCTTCGAAAAGAAATTTTTTTTTTCCTTAGCTGTATAATTTTGGTTTGTCTTTTGATTTTATGCTGTTATATTGAAGGACATAATGGAGCTGGTAAAAGTACAACAATATCAATGCTTGTTGGCCTTCTTTCGCCAACTTCAGGGGATGCTTTGGTGTTCGGAAAAAGTATTCTAACAGACATGGTACGTTGTATTTTCATGGTAGTTTCACTCTTTTGTCAACATGTTAATATATTGTATGCCTTCTTGATTAATAGTTGGAAAGGGGTATTTCCCTCATATAGCTCTTGTGGGGTGTGTACACTACTACTGCATGCTTCCCAATCTGTTTATAGTTGTCCTTAGTGGCACAGTGGCTTGTAAGTGCTCGTTATGGTATATATTGATCTGGTCTATTAATTAAAAAGACAATATTCCTAGTCAACATTTATTCAATAGCATCTCACTTTGAGGTGTGCCATTGGTTTGAAGAGTCAACAAGTATTCATGCTTTTGTAATTTTCTTTTATATCATCCTGGCTAATATTGTTGAAGCTGAAAAATTCATCAAGTGTATTCCACCTTCTGCCTCACTTTTGTGGTTTTTATTGTCAAATTTGGAATTTAGAACTAACTTACTGATAGTCCTATCAGACTTTCATATCGAACAGGACTAATAGTCACTCCAGTATCTATAGGAGGTTTTAGATCCATTGATGATCCACTTTCTTTTATCATATCAACTTAAGCTGATATAGTGTTATATTCATAAGATTTTTAGGCAATATGTTATATTTAGGCTCTTTTGAAAGATGCATAATAATAACTCTCTTTCTCTCTCTCTTCTACATGCACCTGTGGGTGGGTCGCTTTTATGCATTTTATTCTTTTCTGTTTAGTGAATGCATGGACTTTGAGATTGTCTCAAGTAACTTGAGCTTGTTGTATCTTTATGACAATGGTGCATAAGCTATATCAAGTTCTTGACTTATTGATTTTAAATAAATTTTAAGCTGATTAAGTCTTATTGCTAGCAATGGTTTTCCCCTTTTTCTGATCCATTCTTCTTTTCCCAATCTCTTTTGTTTCTTTTGCTGTTAAAAAATGGTTCCGTTTGCTAATGTTGTTATTATTATGAATCTGTGTTGTAGGATGAGATACGTAAGGAATTGGGGGTCTGTCCACAAAATGATATCCTTTTCCCTGAATTGACTGTAAGTGAGAAGCATCTATTAATTTTGAATTTGTATGTTTATTATTTAATTAAATTGTTTTATATTTAGCTTTCTAAATTCACATCAAAAGTGTTAAAAATTTGCTTCTTACCATAATTGAATATTATTTCAAGGGAAGTTTTGATTTGTATTGTGGAAGAAAATAAGTTTCTGCCTCAAGGAGGCTACTTCATGTAGTTTTTCTCTCACATCTTATTGCTTGGCATGCTATATCCTTGTTCTCATGTGCCTAGTAACAAGCTTTGTAGTCTTGTAGGTTTTGATGCAGGTTCATCTCAAACTCTATTCGGTTTTAATTCATTTTCTTTCATTACTTATCTGATGGTACTGGAAATATTTTAAGTCACTTGGTGGTCATTATGTTTGTAAGATCTTTCCTCATGCATGTCGACATTCATAAATAAGTGCACAAATATGCTTGTGCCCGCTCAGTCTTAAGCATGCAGGTGTATGTATGTTTTTCAAACTCTGGAGTAAGTGTTGAACATGATTAGGTGTCTGGCGTTCAAATTTTTCTAAGTGTTCACTTATAGTTGGAGTATTGAGGCCCGTAGCAGTGTCCACTTTGAGCTGTCGAATAAGTGTCTGGCACAGGTATTTAAGGAGTTGAGCATGTAGATCTATACATCTACACGTCTATGCTAGATGTTTCCACCCATGTATTCTGTAGTTTGTCTCCCTCAATTGAAATGGTCATCCTCCCTTACTTGCAGCAGTTTTTGTAGGCGTTCTTCTGATGCTGTCTGTGGAATTTAGCATGCTTAAATTTTATAACTATAGAGTAATTTATTGTAAACTAGCTCCAACCTGTTGCCAATGTTTTCTGATAGTACACAACTTTCTTTTCTTTTTAAAAAGGGTCTGTGATGCAGGGTAGGATCGAGAACAGTAAACAATCTAAGAAAATAGGCTGTTGATCGAGTAGGACTCTAGGTTTAGATGCAAATCTGCTAAACCTTTATTAGAAAGAGTTAAAACTCTGAAAATAATAATAATAGTCTGATCGGCTGCTACCCTAAGTTGGGGTATTTATAATAACCCTAATTATTAAAAGTCACATGCCTATCACATGACCTAAATAAATACTTAAAAGCATAAGACTTCTACTTAAATATAATAACTAAATAAGATAGGCAATAACTAAATAAAATAAGCATAGTAAAATAATCCTAAGTCTATGCTCCCGCATCAATCTCCCCAGGTTAAAAGATAGCTGAATCTGTTGAATAAGCTTTGGTTACTTCTGCATAAACTTCAAGATCAATATTCCCATGTCCCAATTCCTTTGTCATCCTGAGAATGTAATCCCGCAGAAGCATGCTCACAACTGGTTTCCATACTAGTGAAACCATCAGTCAACTCTTGGTGGTTATCTTGATGTATGTGTTCCATATGAGTAGCCTCGCCATTAACACTAGATGATGGCAGCATGGACTCTGGTTGAAAGGTTGGCTTTGTTGTCCATAAACTTGAGTTGTCATCACGAGTGTATATCTGCGGGGTTGCATACCATTCATGGCGATCAACCGTGACCAAGACAGACTTTCTCCGATGACGATCCATGTAGCTTTTATATTCTAAAGGTGCCCGAGCACCCCAAGACAGCTTAGATAGAACAGAAATTAAATCCTCAAGTTTTGATATCTCCTCACCAGCTAACGTTTTAATGATGGCATGTCGAGGAACTCTAGCTCTAAATTTCTGTTTCCAACGTGGTCTTGTAAATATCTTAGAACCGCCAAGTGATCAAGCATGTCCTCCAAGCATGGAATTGGGATAGTAATTTTGTCTATGGCATGTTGAATGCTCCTCATTGGTGGTAAGCCTTGTGGCAAGGTTTCACCAACCAATTCAGCAAACTTGTCTAACAACCTTTGAACTACAACAGGTTGTTCTATGAGGTCCCCATCACAGCCAACACTATTTGTAACCTTGCTGATAACAGCGAACATCACCCCTGCTTCCTTGCCTTTATCCTCAAACTCTTCAACTGTTAGAAACCCATTCAATTTGCTAGTTTCGAATGTTGTTGCCAGCACCCTCCTAACTATCAATGATTCTCCTTGTGCTGGATAGATATCTACATCATCATCCTCGTCATTATATTCATCATAAATAGGATCCGGCAATTCCTTGCCTCCCAATTTGATGCAGGGTAGGATCTAGAACAGTAAACAAACTAAGAAAAATAGGCTGTAGATCGAATAGGACTCTAGGTTTAGGTGCAAATCTGCTAAACCTTTATTTGAAAGAGTTAAACTCTGAAAATAATAACAATAAGCTAATCGGCAGCTACCCTAAGTTAGGGTATTTATAATAACCCTAATTATTAAAAGTCACATGCCTATCACATGACCTAAATAAATACTTAAAAGCATAAGACTTCTACTTAAATATAATAACTAAATAAGATAGGCAATAACTAAATAAAATAAGCATAGTAAAATAATCCTAAGTCTATGCTCTCGCATCAATCTCCCCAGGTTAAAAGATAGCTGAATCTGTTGAATAAGCTTTGGTTACTTCTGCATAAACTTCAAGATCAATATTCCCATGTCCCATTTCCTTTGTCATCCTGAGAATGTAATCCCGCAGAAGCATGCTCACAACTGGTTTCCATACTAGTGAAACCATCAGTCAACTCTTGGTGGTTATCTTGATGTATGTTTTCCATATGAGTAGCCTCGCCATTAACACTAGATGATGGCAGCATGGACTCTGGTTGAAAGGCTGGCTTTGCTGTCCATAAACTTGAGTTGTCATCACGAGTGTATATCTGCGGGGTTGCATACCATTCATGGCGATCAACTGTGACCAAGACAGACTTTCTCCGATGGCGATCCATGTAGCTTTTATATTCTAAAGGCGCCCGAGCACTCCAAGACAGCTTAGATAGAACATAGATTAAATCCTCAAGTTTTGATATCTCCTCACCAGCTAACGTCTTAATGATGGCATGTCGAGGAACTCTAGCTCTAAATTTCTGTTTCCAACGTGGTCTTGTAAATATCTTAGAACCCGCCAAGTGATCAAGCATGTCCTCCAAGCATGGAATTGGGATAGTAATTTTGTTTATGGCATGTTGAATGCTCCTCATTGGTGGTAAGTCTTGTGGCAAGGTTTCACCAACCAATTCAGCAAACTTGTCTAACAACCTTTGAACTGCAACAGGTTGTTCTTTGAGGTCCCCATCACTGCCAACACTATTTGTAGCCTTGCTGATAACAGCGAACACCACTCCTGCTTCCTTGCCTTTATCCTCAAACTCTTCAACTGTTAGAAACCCATTCAATTTGCTAGTTTCGGATGTTGTTGCCAGCGCCCTCCTAACTATCAATGATTCTCCTTGTGCTGGATAGATATCTACATCATCACCCTCGTCATTATATTCATCATAAATAGGATCCGGCAATTCCTTGCCTCCCTCCTCAAGACCACCTTCCGGCATGTCAAAAGGGTCGTGGTCACCTTCCGGAATCTCCATTCGGGCTCCCACATGTCCCTGTCGCTGTAAGGCTTGTACAGCCCGCGACAATTCGTCAATCATACGCCACATCTCATTCAATTATGTTTGCTGCCCTTGATTTCCCCTGGCACGGTCTCTACCATGTCCAACCATGGTTGATGGTGAATCTCGACACTAAACAAGGATCTTGTTAAGCTCTGATACCAATTTGATGCAGGGTAGGATCTAGAACAGTAAACAAACTAAGAAAAATAGGCTGTAGATCGAATAGGACTCTAGATTTAGGTGCAAATCTGCTAAACCTTTATTTGAAAGAGTTAAACTCTGAAAATAATAACAATAAGCTAATCGGCAGCTACCCTAAGTTAGGGTATTTATAATAACCCTAATTATTAAAAGTCACATGCCTATCACATGACCTAAATAAATACTTAAAAGCATAAGACTTCTACTTAAATATAATAACTAAATAAGATAGGCAATAACTAAATAAAATAAGCATAGTAAAATAATCCTAAGTCTATGCTCCCGCATGTTAAAGATTATTTAATTATTATTTTAGGATTTTTTTTTTGCATTTAATACACCATTTTTACCATTTTCAAGAAAAAGCAATGCATAATTGTAGTTTTCTTTCCTTAAATATCACTGGGCATTGGTAACATTTACCTTCTAAAAAATCTAGATTTCCAAATTTTGCTTGATATCTCTACATTCTTTAAAGTTTCTGATTGGTAATTATGGTGATCTGAAGTAGCAAAGTTTGACTTTCTTGATTTCCATTTTCAGGTTAGAGAGCATTTGGAAATGTTTTCCATATTGAAGGGTGTGAAGGAGGACACTTTGGAGAGTGCTATAACTGAGATGGTTGATGAAGTAAGTTCATGTCCGCCTTACTGGATTTGTGTGCATATCTTCACTGATATTCTGAATCATTAGTTTGTTTTTGAAGCAGCAAAAGGAGATCTGTTATTTTGAAAATCTTTAATGCTACGTTTGGGACAATGGATTTGTGTTTGGTTTGTTGGATGGTTGTGAGTGATGAATATGAACAGTATCTGAAAGTTATTTAGGATTCAATACAGCTATGTGTTTAAGAGGGTATAAGTAGATGAATTTCCAAGTCCATAAATCATTAAGGTATTTCAAATCCATCACTAAATAGAGATCGAGCAAATCCATAAATTTGAAAATATCAAGAAAATCATGTTTTTATGGTTTCTATCTCCAACTCTTAGAGTAATTTGAAATCCAAATCCCTTCTTTCAAATTTAAGTTTCAGAATGCAACCTAATATTTAGGTCAATTAGCTTTCATAACAGTTTTGGTTTAATTGGTTCATTTCAGGGTATTTTTGGACTGTGGACTTATTATGTGGTGTTAGCCCAGTTTGGTTAAGTTTGAAGTTTGTTGTAGCCTTATGTTCAACTTAGATCCCTCCACCTTTATTAATTGGTTTTAGCTTAGGTGCCTTAGCATGGTAATGGGGCTTATGTTCTTTGTTTCCTCAATTTGTTTGTCATATTGTAGTTGTTGACTGTAGTAGGTCTATTTGTCTAAGTTGTTAATATTTGGTTGTCTGGAAAACTAAGTAGTGTTATCTGACCTTGTGAATTTCGAGATTTGTTGTTGCCTTAGATTCCAATAGGGTCTTTCCATTATGTTCAATTGGTGTTTGGTTGTTTGTTGTTAGGTGTTTAGCAAAGTCAATTGGGTTCATTAGGTTTTGCTATGTTTCTCTACTAAAATGATTGGCTTATTTTAATTTAGGTTGGGTTGCTGTATTTTTCCTCTCTATAAAACCCATGTATGGTTCATTAAGTTGTTTATCTCTGTAGTGAATCATTTTGTTTTTCAACTCATTTTGGGTTTTTTTTTTTCTCTTATTTGGTGACTACCTAATTCTCATAATAGTTTTTTTTTTTTTTTTAATGCAATTCTATTGGGCTCAGATTCTATATGCATCACAAGTATTAATTGAATGGAGGGAACCTGGCTTACCTTGTATGGAATGTGCATTTCTGGACTCTGAGACTTGCAGAATATGAACAATTTAATATTATAGGATCTGAACCAATCAATTTGATTTAAAAAAATTTGTTCTGTAAAACTTCTAGGGGTTATGCATAACAGAAACCTGCAAGTCTTTTGGGGAAAAAATTTAATTGAATCTTATGGAAAATTTGTTTTAGATTCTTTTAAGAAAAACAAAGAATATCTTATATGGTTCTTTACTCAATCTCGAAGTCCAGAGGACCTGTCACATGCTCTCTCTCTCTCTCTACATCTATCTATCTATTACTGTCCCTTGGATGGTTGCATTTTTAACTTCTATTTTTATGGTCAGGTTGGTTTAGCGGATAAACAGAACACTGTCGTGCAGGCACTTTCTGGTGGTATGAAGAGGAAATTATCTCTTGGAATTGCATTAATAGGAAATAGTAAGGTGTGAAAATTTCCAGGTTACAATTAATATTTCTTGATTCTGGAAGTTGTCTTTGTTAATTCTTGTTTTTCTTTTGTTCTTGTTACAGGTTGTTGTTCTTGATGAACCTACTAGTGGAATGGATCCATATTCAATGCGATTGACCTGGCAGTTAATAAAAAAAATAAAGAAGGGCAGGATAGTATTACTTACAACACACTCAATGGATGAGGCTGATGAACTAGGGGATCGGATAGCCATCATGGCTGATGGTTCTTTGAAATGCTATGGAAGGTTGAAATTTGTTAACCAAATGTTTTATGTATAAGACCTTTTGTTTGAAAAGTTTTTCTCAAAAGAAATCAGGCATTAGAATGCATTTTCCTGAAACTAAATAACAGAGGCGTATAATTTGTGCTCTTGCTTCTGAAAAGGATTTGAAATTATTGGAATGTCTAGGAGTTTGTGGACTTCTGCAAGACTGTGCTGACACTTTTTGAGTCATCTAGGTGAAGGGCCACTAAAGGCTTGGATTTCTTCCAACCAAAATAAAAATGAAAAAAAAAAAAAAACTCACTACCTGTTTCTTTTCTCCCCCTTAATACATGGAAATCAATATTTCTGAATGTGGGGTTTTCCATTTGATTATAGGCTAAAGAAATTGTACTAGATTTTACTTTTTTGTTATTTTCTGGGAAATATTTTAACACTGCTTCCATTATGCTTATTTTTCAACAGTTCCCTTTTCTTGAAGCATCAGTATGGGGTTGGCTACACTCTTACATTAGTGAAGGTTAGCTTCTGTTCTTCTTATTTCTCCTATGATCTTGTTGAACGATTACTTTTACGTATTTTCAGAACATCCTTGGTGGTCTGATTATTCATTTTCCTCTCAGTCTGCACCAACTACTTCTGTTGCTGCTGATATTGTTTACCGTTATATTCCATCAGCAACATGTGTAAGCGAGGTATTCATGTGCTTTTATACTTAATTGTGTTTCTATTAAATCAATTTAATGTTAAATCTAAGGAGTGTTCATTTATGGTAACATCCAATTTGTCAACATCTCTAATGCATAAGGGGCTAATTATTTTATTTGATTTTTCTTGTCAATATTTTTGTGGGTAGTATTTTCCTCAATGGCTTTAAATAATTTAGGAGTTAATAGATATTCGCTTTGATTATTGTTTACCTTTTTGTTTGTTATTGAATGCTTGTAATGTCTTTGTTTTACATGTAAAGAAGGCAGGGTGGAAAAAAGTAAAAGAAAAAATAAGAGATACTTCTCATAAAGAGTGTGATGTGCTTATTAAAGCATATAATCTTTGCTTCAATAAAAATTTCAGTTGCTCAGAGTTGGGTTTAATAAAAAAAAATCTTGCAGTTATAACTTTTTCTTTGCCCTGAAAACATATTAAATATGAAGTTTCTATAATACTAGTTCTATCTTATACCAGCACAAAAGCGTAAACAGGTGAAGAAATAGAAGGAAACTATAGCTAGCCATAATTTTGGAGTAGAAGTGAACCATAACTTAGAATTCATTATCCATGTTGTAGTTCTGGTAAAGAAGGCTATCTGAAAATATATATGTTCTATATTGCGTAATATAATTGTTAATTGTCTTCCAGGTTGGAACTGAAATTTCCTTCAAGCTTCCTCTGGCATCTTCATCAGCCTTTGAAAGTATGTTTAGGGAAATTGAAAGTTGCATAGGAAGATCAGTTTCTAACTCAGAAACAAGCGTTAGCGAGGATAAAAATTATTTTGGCATTGAAAGTTATGGTATATCTGTTACAACTTTGGAGGAAGTATTTTTGAGAGTTGCAGGGTGTGACTTTGATGAAGCTGGATCTGTTAAACAGGGAAATAATTTTGTTTCACCTGATTTTATGCCTTGTCATGAGCCAGTGCCCCAAAAAAATTCCTATGCTAAGCTTTTGGGAAGTTTTAAAAAGATTATTGGGGTCATATCCTCCATAGTGACCAGAATTTGTGGTTTATTTGTTGCTATATTTCTAAGTTTCATACACTTCTTAAGTATGCAATGCTGCAGCTCTTGCATGATTTCGAGGTCAATGTTTTGGCAACATTCTAGGGCATTATTTATAAAGAGGGCAGTTTCTGCTCGAAGAGACCGCAAAACAATTGTTTTCCAGCTTTTGATTCCTGTGATCTTCTTGCTTTTTGGTCTTCTTTTTCTCAAGCTTAAGCCACATCCTGATCAGCAGTCTATGACCTTCACCACTTCACATTTTAATCTGCTTTTAAGTGGTTCTGGTGGTGGTGGTCCAATTCCTTTTGATCTATCCTGGCCTATTGCAAAAGAGGTTTGTTATTCATTGTCTTTTACTTTTCTCATGTCGTGAGTTCTATTTTCTGATTTCATTAACATGACCAGAATCTATGTTGCTCCGACTCTTTATTTTTCTTGAAGTACCCGTGTCCGACACATATCCGGACATGGGTATGGGGATATGATCCTCCAAATACATGGAAAAACTTAGAAAAAATTGAACATACCCGTGTCGGACACATAACCGTATCCGACACTCACACCCAAGTCCAAGTAACATAGACCAGAATTGTATACTGCTAAAAGTCATGATACTTTTGGTATCTAGCTTCTTTTGATAAGTGATATCACAAGAAAGCAATTATTCCTCTCTCAAAAAGCTATCTACTGCAGGTCACAAAATATGTTGAAGGTGGGTGGATTGAAAGTTTTAAACAGACTGTATATAAATTTCCTGATTCAGACAGGGCTTTAGCTGATGCTGTTGAGGCAGCAGGACCAACTTTGGGACCAGTTTTACTTTCAATGAGTGAATTTCTAATGTCTAGCTTTAACGAATCATACCAGTCAAGGTAGATTTTCCTTAATCACTAAATTATTTACTTGTATTGTTATCTCTCTCTTCTCAAAATGGCAGAAGATGTCTTATTTTATGCTAACCGTGTTGCATTTGTGTGAGAAGCATTAAATTATTTGTAGCATTCAAAGTCCATTTCTCTGCATGATTGTGCCCTGCTAAAAGCTTTTGTTCATCATATTTTCCACATTTATTTATTTGTAGTGTTAAGTGGTGTTATCCAACATCTATTAAGTCTTGGGTTTCCTGTGGCCTTATATTAAAGTTGGATCCCTCCACCTATTACCAACTTTAATAGGTAAATCTATATACAGATTACAGAAGAACTTAGAAAAGAACTCATGTAACCAAGCCCATCTAGTTCGATGAAGGCTTTATTTGAGTTGGGTTCTTTTATCATTATCTTTCTGTGCTCTTTATTTGAGTGATTTTAACTGATTTATCCCAAAATAATTAAATGCCTATCATACTGATTGGCAAGTCATTTTAAAATCAGCAATATCTCCAACTGTTTTAACATGCCTTCTCTTTTTCATGTAAGGGATTAGTTAAATCTACTTTTTGCTCTGCTTTCAGCCTCCTCTATCTTAATGTTGAAAAATGTGCCTAAAACTTTTGTCTCCTTTGGTTTCTTTCATCGTGTTTGAGTATACTAAATGTGATGAAAACAACTGGATCGAATGTTACATTTTTTACTTTTTACTTTAAGCATGCATGTTACATTTTTTTTAATGTTACTGTTATTTTTATGTATGTTTGGGTAGGTATGGGGCATTTGTGATGGATGACCAGTATGATGATGGGAGTTTGGGGTATACTGTACTGCACAATTTTTCTTGTCAGCATGCGGCTCCAATCTTTATCAACTTGATGAACTCTGCAATTCTTAGGCTTGCTACTAACGACAAAAATATGACAATTCAAACCCGTAATCACCCTCTTCCAATGTCAAAAAGCCAGCGGTTACAACGTCATGTATGCTCCTCACTTCATATTAATATAAATAATCCAGCTACAGAACATAATAAGTCATGCTATAAGTGTAGTAAAGATCTAAACATGTGGTTGCACTTTTGACATATGTTACATCCTATGATATTTCTTGTTAATTTCTCGTAAAAATAAGTTCTACAGTGATTAAGTTTAGGGTACCCTAGGTGTTTAAACATAACAGAGATCTGTCTACCTGTTTCTAATTGGTTTTAGGATGGATGTCACATTATAAATTTTGGCATTCTTGCTTTTGGAAAAGAAAAATTAAAAAAAATATTTTATTAACTTTGTTTTATGCAATCTTAATATTGGCAAATTGGCACAAGGTATACCTATGCGAGAAAAAGTGGGGAGGGATGATAAAGCCATTTAAAAAATGTATAAGATGTTTGTAGGGAATATCTCCATTCATAGGTCTAAGATCCAAATTGAAAGGTCCGAATGATCAACTCTGAAATCAGTTCATATGCATGTAAACACTTTGCGTTGTTGTAGGGTAAATTCTTTTCTTTTCAAAATTACAAATTAATGAAAAGAATGTTGGTATTTTTGTTTTGTGCCATCTTAATATTGACAGATACTGCAAGGAATTACCAAGGGAGAAAAAGGTGGGAGGTCTAATAAACGATCCTAAGAATGGAGATACTGGTTCTAACAAGAAGGGGAGAGGGAGAGGGAGAGGAAGGGTTATCATTTAGGCTAGATTGGATGACAGGTTAAGTGGCCACCTTTCTGGCAGAAGTACAAGTACCAGAAAGTGCAATTATGGATGGGGATGGCATACACTGAACCATTCTGTACCCTTGATGCTTTAAAACAAGAACCTTTTTTCTATGTAATATGTGTGGGCTTTGCATCCAAGATAATAATTTACGTGCATGCTTGCAAGTTCGCCTAAAACTCCGAAAAAATATTAAAAAATGCCCTCAAGTGTCTTTGTTTTGCTGTTTTTAACCAATATTTTAATTTCTAAACAGCTATGTAGCTGCTCATTGATATTTTGTTTCTTTCATTTTTTTCAACCACTCCTGCTGGATATTCACTTTGAATTATTATCTGAATTTTGCAGGATCTGGATGCATTCTCTGTTGCAATTATTGTTAACATAGCCTTCTCATTCATTCCCGCTTCATTTGCTGTTCCCCTAGTAAAGGTATAATCCTAGGTAGTTTTGTGAGTATTATTACATGATTGTGGCATCATAAGATACTTGGCTCTTATTCTCAATAAGCAGCATTTAATTGCAAATGTGGAAAGACAAAGTTGTTTGCCTAGAGTTATACCCTGCCTTTTATTGGATCATTTTTCTTTAGTGATTAGATATAAGAATAAGAAGGAAAAAAAAAAAAAAGAAGGAAACAGATTAGGAATTTTCTTGATATTTCATAGTCATACAAAAAATTCACTTGATCATTAATGAGGGAACTTCATTCGGAGTAGTAGATTTGTTCATATGTGTTATAGTAAAGTTGAATATTTCAGTTATGTTATACCCTTATTAATTCTTTCCAGATTATTTTGTCTCTAACTGTCAGGCTACAGATATGTTGATATGTCTACATAGAAGTACTTTGATAAGTGATTTTCTAAGTTATGACCTGAGTCTATTTTTCATATGCTCTTTCTAATTCATTAAATGGTTTTGATATGAAAACAAATTAAGAAATTCAAAGTGAACAGCGGAAGAAACCTATCTTTTCATCATTCCATTCAAAATAGACAGTGAAGCGTGGGCACAGCATTTATGCAGGTGCATCAAATAGATGCAGTTCATTGCTCCATTCTCATGTTTTCTCAACCTCCCCTATGCCCTTTTGAAAAGGAGGAAAGGAAAAAAACCCTGAAAAGACCCGTATTTAATATGTTTAACTTTTGTCTGTTTATGCTTTAATTTTCGTCTTCTGATTCCTATAGTACCAATTTTTCTTTTTTTTGGGTACTTGTCCTCTGTACCAGCTCCATGGAGCAAACCTTTTCTATCCAATATATCATCATGGTTTGAAACATTGCTTTCCTGCTTAAAATGAGGTTTGGTTAGGCCCAAATCTATTTGCGAACTTTCCTTGCTTTTGGATGAAATTTTGTTGCAATTATAGATTTCATGGGGTGGATGTGACATTTGGCTAATGCAAGTGGTCCCAGGAGTCAGGACCATAGGTTGTGCATTCCATTGCCCATATACACTCATCAAATGTCCTACGGTGCCAATGTGATTTTCTTGTTCCCTAGGAGATATGTTGAGTACAACTGTCTTGAGTAGTCATGAGGATTTTACCTTTTTCTATGACTTCACTATCAAGCACTTTTATTTCTGCTTTTGCTTCCTCTGTAATGTTTTCTTCTACATTCTTCTCTTGATCATCTCATATTTACTGGGTTCAGTCCTTTCCTGCAATTACTAGTTTCATCCTCCAGTAAAAATCCTTTCAGTTATATGTATAGCCAATAAAATTTTGATGTTTGTCTCTAGATGAAATTGTTTAGTTCTGTGACACGAATTGATTCCTTGTCTTGTATTGAAATTAATTCACCTATCTTTATATGTACCATAGACAACTATGTGCCATTGAAGCTTATACCCGCAGTCATGTCCACCTGAAAACTTGCATATTTGTGGAACAAAGTTTGTCCCTGATTTCTGCTTTCTTATTTGATGCAGGAACGTGAAGATAAAGCTAAGCACCAGCAACTGATTAGCGGAGTATGTTTCACGTTACCCAAGAATCCGACTAAATTTGTTTTGACAATACATTTATTTCATGATAAAATGTTTTTCTCAGGTTTCTGTAATTTCATATTGGGTTTCAACGTACATATGGGACTTCATCAGTTTCTTATTTCCATCAACTTTTGCCATAATTCTCTTCTATGTGTTTGGTATGTTCCTATGCTTGCATTCTAACTAAATTGTTCTCATCTAAGCACACATGCAGGGATAATATTCATATTATTGATTGTTAGTAGCAGTCATGCATTCCTTAAACATGTTGAGCCTCCAAATGCTTTGGGAGTTGCTAGATATCTGAGATTGTAATTAAATGTCCAGAATTTTGTATTTTTGCTATTAATTAAAGAAAGATATCAAACATCAATAATGATGCACTCTTATTTCATTTTGTATTTTCTGAAGTACATAACACTTCCTCGGGACGTGGAAGTATGGGAATGTGGACATCATGTGCAGTAGTTTCTCAGAGTTGCTGGGCTACTATTCATAAGAAAATTTGTTGCGAATAAATAATGATAAGTATTACTAAGTTTTCTAGTGACAAAAGGAGCTGCTATAAGTACCTTTTAATATGGTGTTCTATAGATATAGGTTAATATCCAACCTTATGACTCCTGACACTTGGTGCATGACTCATGAGATATATAACGAGACTGAATGAATTGTCCTTTTTCTCCTTTTTAAATCATCACTTTGTCATGCAGCTTTATCTTGTTTAATGATCATTTTACCTCTCTTTATCTTTTGAAGCTTTTTCTAAGTTCCAATATAATTGGGGTCTGTAGGTCTTGACCAATTCATTGGAAGAGGTTTCTTGCCAACAGTCATCATGTTTCTGGAGTATGGTCTGGCAATTGCAGCATCAACATATTGCCTTACATTCTTCTTCTCTGACCACACTATGGCTCAGGTAGGGTGACATTCTTGTCTCATTCTTTTATCCTCAGCATTTAAGACTTGTTATTGACATAAACGTTTTTCTTGTGCCGGCAGAATGTGGTTCTCTTGATTCACTTTTTCACAGGACTCATTCTCATGGTTATCTCATTTATTATGGGGCTTATAAAGACAACTGCAACTGCAAATTCTTTTCTGAAGGTTAGTTTCCTTGAGCTTAGTATTTACTATTCAGTAGTTAGATTGTCAGTTTCTATGATGGTCTCTGTTTCACAGCAATCAAATGTAACCTTCTTTAAAGTTTTCTTTTCCCCTATATCACTAATTTTCTATCATCAAAGCAAACATGATTGTTATAACCATACATCCAGCTAGTGAGCCGAGTCTTAACTCTCAAGTTTAGTTGTAGTATCACTTTTTAATGTTAATAAAATTTATGAAACTAAACTTTTCAATTGTGGAAATTCACACTGCCTCACAGGCTTTTCAAGATCTTTGATTTTTTTTTTTCTTCTGGGAATTCATTATCTCTCATGTCAACAATAATTCAGCAATTTTGTATGCTAAAACTCATTAGTTTCAAGTGTCAGTTTAGTGACAATTTTTGGAACTCTCTCTTAAGAGTAAAGATCTAACCTTGTGAAAATATGGAATACTACTTAAACGGGATTATGGTATGATACAATACCACATCAATGCTGCTACTATAAAGAAAATCATACCAAATGTTGGTCAAAATATTGATTAGGAACTAATTAATCAGGGCCATTGAAGAAGGTTGACAAAATTAAATGAATAATGGATAAGATGAAAGACTGATTTGAACACTCAGTACAGTATCTTTTCATACTTTAATTTTTTGGATACTCACATGCTTTCCACCCCCTCCCTTCTCTTTCTCCTTTCCCTCAAGAACAGCCAGTGTGCACTACCTAATGCTTGAAATTGAGAAAAGGACTGTGTTGTCCCAGATACATTTTTAAAGGACAATTTCAGAAATTTTGTAAGAACTTGCTTATGTATTTTAAATTGTATTTGACGCTATTGATATTCATGGATGACTAGGACTGTTCCAATGCCTTCATTCATTTCACAAGATTAGATATCTGCTGACATTAAAGAGAATTAACACTGCTATCATCTTTTAATTGTTTTGAAATTTTCTGAAATTGGCCAATAACTGAGTCTTATTGAGTCTTATTTACCATTGTTCCATATGCTCCAAGTTTGCTTGCTAGTATTGGTGAACTTGACTAAGTTGTTATGTAATTCTCCAGAATTTCTTCAGATTATCCCCTGGGTTCTGTTTTGCTGATGGGCTTGCTTCACTGGCTCTTCTTCGGCAAGGGATGAAAGATAAATCTAGTGATGGGGTTTTTGATTGGAATGTGACTGGTGCTTCCATGTGTTATCTTGGAATTGAGGTTATTATCTTTCTCATTCCTTCTGCTTGATTATTTTCTGCTATTATGCTTATCATCATTTTTACCATGTGAGAAGTGGAAGTCCTTGGTGAATACAGTTTTGAGTTGTGCATCTTGAGAATCATAGTTCCTTTTTTTTTCTGATTAGAAATCTTTTTCTTATTTCTCTGACGAGTTGTTTGTAGAAGTTCTAGAACTAGCCATTTGCTTTATCTTGATTTTCCTGTAAGATGGAGATTCAAACAACACAGACTTGTCTCTTTATTCTTGGCTGATTGAGACTGTCAACCAGGCTTTGATTGCTGATCAATCCTGATAGAGAAAGTAATAATGGAGAAAAACCTGTATGAGGAAAAGGGAGTGCATGATATTATTGATTAAACAATTATAACCTCGAAAAATTGCTGCTAAATGTGCAGTTTAAGTTGGTATTTTTTGCTTGTCTCTGTCTCTTTTCAAATTGAAACTGAGCGCAGCAGTGAAGAAAAGAGAGAAAAATAATATTTTTCCTTATTCAAACAAACTGAAATTACAAGGATTAAATAGAGAAAAAATTAGAAAATTAACAGCCTACAAATCTGCCTAAGTAACAGCCTACAAATCTGCCTAAATCTCCTTAATTCTAGGACTTATCTTAACTACCTGATTAGGATCAGATTATGCTAATCAATCAGATTTATTGATATCTTACAAATCCCTAAAATCTTGCCTAAGAATCCTGATTTTCTACAGAAACTTATGCGAGTGCTTTAATATCATATGTATAAAAAAGAACATTTATCCTTTAGCAACTTTTCAAGCCAAATATAACTAGTTATTTTGGTTTTGTAGAGGCTATAAGCTTCCTTTGCTCTCAAGGATTCCGATTCCGAAAGAGAGTAGAAATTGCAGGATGCCATACTTTTGACTTTATGCAGGAAAATTGACTAAATTGCTTAAGTTACATAACGGAGTGCTGAAATTGTTTCTTCTTATTGCTATATCCCACCTTGATGGTGAAGTTTGCGTCTGGACGTAGTCCTCAATAAGCATATCAATGGACCCATTATGCATTAGTTACCATTTTACTCGGTAGGTACAATTCGAAAATGGGCTGATTTGGATCTGGTTCAATTTTCTTCATGTGACAGGCCATTTGTTACTTTCTTCTGACGCTTGGGCTTGAACTCTTACCTACTTGCAAATTGACTCTAGTAAGGCTTATGAAGTGGTGGAGGAGAAAAAAATTTCAGGGTGATGCTTCTGTTTTAGAACCTTTTCTAAAATCTTCCTCTGAAACCGCTGTTCACCTTGATGAAGACATAGATGTAAGAACAGAAAGACATAGGGTACTTTCAGGTTCCATTGACAATACCATTCTTTTCCTGCGTAATCTTCGGAAGGTATCTCTATGGACTCTACTGTCCTTGATTTTAGTCATGTCATTCTGGTACTCATATTATTGCTTGGTAGTAACATTTATCAACCAATCTCAGGTGTATCCTGGAGGAAAGCATAACGGTGCAAAAGTAGCTGTAGATTCATTAACTTTCTCTGTTCAGGCTGGAGAATGTTTTGGCTTTTTGGGAACAAATGGAGCTGGGAAAACTACTACTCTGTCAATGCTAACTGGTATTATGCAATTGTTCAGCTTAGAAATTAATATTTATTTGCAGAACACTCCAAAATAAGCATAGTTTATGCCAGATTGTTTTGTGAATGTATTGGTTTAATATTGTGGAGTAATCAAATTCATGAAGAATGGCTAAGCCTCTAATTGTTAATAATTTAATTATAATTTTTCTTTCTCTTAGATTGCTGCGTTATATAATATCTGGTTCATTAATCTTCATGGGAACTTAACTCTGTTTTAGATATTGTACAATTGTAAGATTTTAGTCCATTTGAACCATATCTTTTCGTTTTTCTTTTCCCCCATACAGGAGAAGAATCTTCAACGGACGGAACTGCTTTTATTTTTGGCAAAGATATATCTTCAAATCCAAAGGCTGCCCGTCACCATGTATGCTAGATTCTTTTGTTTATTTTACTCTTATGACTTATCTAGAAGTCTGGATGGTCCATCAGAAAGCATTTAACTATTTTCTTTTATTTCATGAACCATCTGCAGATTGGGTACTGCCCTCAGTTTGATGCGCTATTGGAATATCTCACTGTGCAAGAGCACCTTGAACTTTATGCCAGGATAAAAGGAGTTCCAGATTACAGAATAAATGACGTATGTGTATCTATCATAATTATTCTAATCATTATACTAGAGGGGTAATATTTTGATTTGATTTGCGAGGTTGACTATTAGCCATAATTGTCTAGCTGTACTCCCTTTTTCCCCTTTATTTGAAGGAGCAGAATATATGGTTAAATGATTTTGTTTGTATCATCAGTACTCCATTCCGATTGACAGTTCTAGTTCTTTCACAGAAACTTCTTGAACCATGTATCATCAATTATCTTATTAAGTGGTGTTATCACACATCTATTAAGTCTTGCGTGTCCTGTGGTCTTATATTCAAGTTGGGCCTCTCCACCTATTATCAATTGGTTTTAGATTGGATGTTCAACATGGCATCAGAGCCCAGGTTGGTGTCAGAGCCTAGGCGTGTTATGTTTTAACTGCCTAACTCCATGTGAGGTTGACTACCCCTTGTGAGATTGTCCATGTGTAGGCCCTTGTTGAGCTACACGTGAGGGGGAGTGTTGTGTTATCACACATTTCTTAAGTCTTGCATGTCCTTGGTCTTATATTCAAGTTGGATCCCTCCACTTATTACCAATTGGTTTTAGGTTGGATGCTTAACATATCTAAACAAATAAATAAATAAAAAAGAATTATGTAGTTTGGAGCATTCAATGTAGACTTAACCAATATGTGGTGATACCAGTTAACACGTTAGCATCAATGTATTAATTTAATGCAGTAATCACCACATGATGCATGTAACTGTTTTGGCAGGTGGTTATGGAAAAGCTGCTGGAGTTTGACTTACTAAAGCATGCTAACAAACCATCATACACTCTTAGTGGAGGGAACAAGCGTAAATTGTCTGTTGCAATTGCAATGATTGGAGATCCTCCAATTGTCATTCTTGATGAGCCATCGACAGGTATGCACAGGTTGCAGAAACTTATGAGTTTGCAAGGACTTGACAAATGTTTTTATGCAGATCTCTATGTTATATGCCATTTTTTTTCTTTAATGATAGCAAATAGTTTATATCTTTAGACATTAGAATGTCAATAGCTTATAGATCTTGTGATCAAGCTTTGATGTTGGCTTGGTTCCCATGCTATGTTGTAGGCATGTTGGTTTGCTTTCTCTCAAATGGTTGAGGGTTCTTCCTTCCGAAAATTTATGCATAATTTTATTCTAAAGCTCCTAGAAAATTTTAATCTCAAGTTCTCAATGCATTATTTTTAGTTGCTTTTACGTGTTTGAGTTTTAGAGCAATCAGTCACTATAAAAAATGTCCACTCCTCTTGTGTAAAACACATGCTTGGTCATTATCAATGCAGGGATATGGCCTTTGATGATCGTTTCTAGTCTGTTCTGCGTTGTTTAAGAGTTTTGTATGATTAAATTCTAGCTAATTGTTGTCTTAGAAGGGCATGTTATGTGAAGTGTAAGGTGTTTTATTTAGAGCTTTCCTTGTTTTCTAGCAGTTAGTAATTATCGACTATTTTAGGTATGGATCCCATCGCAAAAAGATTCATGTGGGAAGTAATATCCCGCCTATCAACCAGACAAGGAAAGACAGCTCTGATCCTTACTACTCATAGCATGAATGAAGCTCAAGCTCTATGTACCAGAATTGGGATAATGGTACCAATGTTCCTTGCATCCTAAAAACTGAAGAAACTTGTTGGTATTCACTAAAAGTACACTGTCTTTTGTTTAGGTTGGAGGCAGGCTAAGGTGCATTGGAAGTCCCCAGCACTTGAAAACAAGGTTTGGAAATCATCTTGAGCTGGAGGTATGTGGTTAAATATGATGTCATTCTTTGATTTAATATTGTTTAATAATCTGAGTTAAAACACTCAAACACTTGTAATGCAAGAAATTTTCACCTGCAATCAGGTCAAACCCACTGAAGTGAGCTCTGCTGATTTGGAAAATCTTTGCCGCATTATTCAAGAAAGGCTCTTTGACATTCCTTCCCATCCAAGAAGCCTACTAGATGACCTTGAAGTCTGTATTGGGGGCACCGACTCCTTTACATCTGAAAATGCATCAGTAGCAGAAATTAGCTTGTCAAAGGAGATGATAATTGTTCTAGGACGTTGGCTTGGAAATGAAGAAAGAACAAGGACACTTATTTCTTCAAGACCGATTTCTGATGGGCTTTTTGGTGAACAGTTGTCAGAGCAGTTGGTTCGAGATGGTATAAGTGATCTACTGATGTTGCTTATTTTTAATATCCATTCACTGCTGATGCAATTTTTGCCTTTCATGGAATAAGATGTGAAAGAAAGTTTTGAAGATGCTGTGTCTTATCACAATTTTGAGCCTGCATTGCACAGAAACTCAGAATAAAACAAGACATTTCTAATTCATAGGACCAATGACATTTTTAATCATGTTTTCTCCATTGTTGTTTACTTTTTCTTTCTTTTAGCATTTTTTATTTATTATACGAGTTTCTGTAGGTGGTATACCATTGCCAATATTTTCTGAGTGGTGGTTAGCTAGAGAGAAGTTTTCAGCCATTGATTCTTTTATAGTATCTTCATTTCCTGCTGCAACTTTCAACGGGTGCAATGGATTAAGTGTTAAATATCAGGTAACATTGATAGTTACTTTCAGCTATGTGTACCATCCTTAACTTTAAGAAAGAAAAATCCCTTAGTTTTTCAATGAATTTTCAACTGTTTGATCTGCTTATGAGTAATTCTTTGTCTAATCAATATTGATTTGTGCTATATTTTATGCTCTAGAAGAGAGACATGTCAGATTAAACATGAAATCTTTCATCTCTGTAGTTAATCAAAATAGTAGTTATGTTTAATTTTATAGTACCCACATTTCTTAAATAAAATGAAGCTTATAGCAGCTGATGAGAAAATAAGTTCATATATCACATAGCCAAAGACCATAATAAACCCATGAAGAAAGCTGAAGCTTCTCTTGGGCGCTTGGCCTAGGGCCTGTCATCAGCAAGATTATAATGGGTTCATTTGCTATCTTGCAACTGCTCTTTGTGTGTCATGTGACACTATGTTGCTCCGACTCTTCATTTTTCTTAAAGCACCCGTGTCCGACGCATATTCGGATATAGACATGGGGATATGACCCTCCAAATACATGGAAAAACTTATAAAAAATTGAACATACCCGTGTCAGACACGTACATGTATCCGACACTCACACCCGAGTCTGAGTAACATGTGAAATGCCTTTGTTGCTATGCGTTAAGTCTATTCAATTTTGTCATCATACAGGATGCATTATTAGTTACAGATTTGCTTTTTAGGAAAATGAGATCCATTGCCTTTGTTGTACTTTTCCTTTACTTGAGATTAGTACCAGGGATTTAAATAGCGGCTGTGGTTTCGGCTGTTTGCCGCCGATATTTATCGCAATTGACTGCGATATCATCTATTACGTTCGCAATCGCTATAAACGCGACGTGACCGAAAACTCGTCCGCGATTACAATTTAAATCCCTGATAAGTACATCTTTTAGAATCTTTACCCTGCAAAATATTGTAGGCTTTTCATCACGCTGAAATTTAACGGGGTAAATGTGTTACTTGAGTATCATAAGTCATCTTTCCCTGGCCAAATAAACATTAGGATGGCTACATTGATCCCACTGTGTGTGGTAATACATAAGTTTTTCAAACAATAGTAAGCCAAAAAAAAATGGTAGATCATTGAAGCCTGTAATAGGAATAAGGATTTTAGGTTGTGTTTGGGAAATTGAATTTGAAAGAAGAGATTTTTATTTCTAATTCAATATAAACTATATGGTAGAGTTCATGAAGACATTGCTTTTCTGATTATCAAGTTCATAGAGTTGTTAGATCTTTATCACTTCTTGGTTGAAATATCTGAATAACATAATTATTTCAATATCCATTTCTACTGCTATTTGGAATCGATATATACCTATGTTACTCGGACTCAGGTGTGAGTGTCAGATACGGGCATGTGCCGATACGGGTACATTCAATTTTTTCAAAGTTTTTTCATGTATTTGGAGGGTCTTTGGAAGGTCATATACTCATATTTCCATACGCATGTCAGGATATGTGTCAAACACAGGTACTTAAAGAAAAATGAAGAGTCGGAGCAACATAGATATATACATAGACCTTAACTAAATTTCCATAAAAGCTTGTCATTGTCATAGATCTGTTCTTCTACATCACTGTGGGTTGACATAATCAATGTTTTCTACATTATTGCTGCTCTAGGGTTTTTCAGTGTAATTGAAAACATTGTTTTTCTTATCTTAGCTTTGAGTGACAGTAACTGATTCAGAATTTTGTTGCAGTTGCCATATAGGGAGGAGCGTCTCTCACTTGCAGATGTTTTTGGGCAGCTGGAGAGAAACAGGTTAAGCATCTCTCTAACTGCCTTTCCTTTTTCCTTCTATCATTTTTTGAGGGACTTTCCAATGATACTGAGTTTTGTAAATTTTCAATCAGAAATCAACTGGGCATAGCCGAATACAGTATCAGCCAATCAACTCTTGAAACGATATTCAATAATTTTGCAGCTAACTCAGGATAGACCACAACCAGTTGCTGAATCTTTACATTTATGACCCTTTTTTGTAGGGTCACATTTAGTGGTGACAATTAGGCTGGTTCGGGTCGGTCATTTCGAGCTCGGATTATTTCGAGATCGAGTTTTTTCGGGTTCAGGCAGCTAACTCAGGATAGACCACAACCATTTGCTGAATCTTTACATTTATGACCTTTTTTTTTAAGGGGTCACATTTAGTGGTGGCAATTAGGCTAGCTCGGGTTGGATCATTTTAGAGTTTGGATTATTTCGGGATCGAGTTTTTTTTTTGTTCGGACAGGTTTTACGTTATTTTTTATTTTATGTTATATGTAATCAATGTTTAAATTCAAAAATAATTTATTATTATTTGAATAAGCTTTTATATAATATGATATTTTTAGTTATATTTTTATATTAATATTAGTTTTTGTTAGCACCAAAAAATATATAAAATTAATTTGTTATATAAAAGCATTTTGTTAAACATTTGATTATAGAAAATATTATATATTATCATATTGATATTTAAAACAATCAATTCGATGAACTTTAATATTCAATATGTAAATATTTTATGATTTATATTATGCATACATATAAACATAATTGTACACACTAATAATTGGTTATATTTGAAGAAGAAATAAGATTAAGTTTTAAGAGTCGGTAAGATAATGCAAAAAAAAAAGTATAACTATTAGTTATTGCTCAAATGATTTACTTTTAATTAAAAACTATTTTTTTAAAATAAAATTAAAAATTATTTAATATATATAGTATATATTTTAATAATTTACTATTTAAATATTAATTATTAAATAGTAATAATCAATGAAGATGAGATGATATAATGATTTATAGACATGATACATGACAATTTTAAATACGATATGATTACATGAGACGTGAACAATACATGATAGATAAGAGAATATAATTATTTTATTTATTAATTAGGTCGTGATTAAAAAAATTGTGAATTTTAAAAGAATAAAAAGCATGATTTGTGTCATATATCTTTGGAAATAAAATAATTTTATATTATTAAATTCTAAAAAGAATCTCTCTTTTGTTTATTTTATTAATAAGTACCAACTCATTTTTTTGGTACAAAACACAAAATGGTGGGTGAAAGTATAATATATATTATTATATATAATAAAAAAATATCATAAAATAATCAATAACATTTGAAGTGGAATATCTTCAAATTCTTAATTATCAATCAACTAAACATATCACAACATTTATTATGACTTATTGTTATTTTTTTCATAATAAAAAAGAACTAAAGAAACCACAATTTTTTTTCATAGTATCATTCATAATTAAATAGATCATACTTTTTTTTTTCATTTGATTATTAATCTTAGTTGTAATTATCATTCACGTTTTAATAAAATTATTATTTTACCATATATATATATATATATACTAAATTTTAACATATGATTAAAAAGTAAAAAAGGTATTAAAATAAATTTGATAATTATTTTATAAAAATTATTTAATTATAATTCGATCATTATTATTTTTAGTATCAAATTCAGATTATTATGGGTTTATGATAGGGTCAGTCTCAGATTCGATCATTTCGAGTTTGGTTCATTTTTAGTTCAAGTGTTTGACTTTTTTTATCAAATCGAAATTGAACGAATTTGAATTTTTTTCAGACAAATTTTTGAGTTCTGATTCATTTTGTGACTTTAGTCATATTTGCTTAAGCTTCTCCCCTGTTCTTTATGTAAAGATTTTGAGGGAAAATGTTTCCAATTTCCATTCCAAATTATAAAATAAAAAAAAATAAAAAAAAAAAAAAGCAAATTTTGCCTGTCTAATTCAAAAGAAACATACGTAATTTTACAAGATAACAGCGCGTGTCTGTCCCTGCAGTAGACTAGATTTGATTGGACAACAGGATGTCAATGAAAAGTTGAAGCATGGCCAACAAGCTCTTGGCTGAGTGGCCAAGAGTCTTGGGGCATGAAGTCTTGGGTTCAAACCCAAGCAACCCCTCCCCTACCCAATTATCAAAAAAGAAAAGTTGAAGCATGGAATAAATCAATTGTTGACCTAATTGACACCAATGCTGACACTGTTGGGTTAGAGTATGTAGGTTTTATTTATGGATTTGTTAATGACTGAAATGGAACCCAACCCATCTATTTTACCTTGTTTTCAGTTCGTTCAAGACAGAAAAGCAAGCACATGACCCCCAATCTTTGAAAGCAAAAAAACCAACTTCTTTAATTGAGACTGCCCAACAACTTTGAAAATTCTAATTCTACTACTAAAACAAACCAAACCAAGAAAACTGATGAACATAATAACTATATATATATGTTTTTTTTTTTACAAAAAAGATTACAGTTTAAAAATAGAAAAAAAATTACAGATATTGAGATTTGAATTTAAAATATGTTGGATGTCATCTTTTAAAAATAATTATATGAACCAACTAAACTAAACATGACTTCAATTACATATATATTTACTAATTAAGCAATGGACCCATTTTGTTTCTAGCTATAAGTTAAACTAAATTAAAATAAGATATGATACAAACAAGGCCAATCTATTTGGCGTTTTTATATTAATTTTGCTAAGAATATTTTTATTTTTTAAATTATTGATATTTTATTTTTATTCATCAAAATACACCAGTTTTAGAAACATTAAAAAATTGCCACCATGACGATTTTCCTTCACGTTTTATTATTTTTTTTCAAATAAATGTATGGAGGGCGACTTCCATATATGTTTATAAGAAAAAGAAAAAAAAAATACAATGGAAGCCGCCCTCACCAAGGGCAGCTTCCATTGAATAATTTAAAAAAAAAATTAAATTTTTTTTTCATAAACGTTGGGAAGCCAACGGTTATAATTTGGAAAAAAAAAATTGAAGGCAACGTCCCACTCCAACCCCAACTCCAACTCCATCTCTATATAAACCTCGATCTCCTTCCTTCTTTCTTCTAATTTATTTCATAAACTCAATTTTTTTCTCTTATTTCATACCAAAAAAATAAAAATCTCCTCTTATTTCATACAAAAAAAAAATTCTCTACGTTTTGTTGATTCAAAAATGGCTTCATCATCATTGTTGAGGTTGCAAGAGAATCACATATCCTCAGTTGTATTTCAAGAGGTAAGTGATTTTTTTAATATTATTTGTATTACATTATTAATTTTTTTTATAATTTTATAATTATTTAATTAAATTTAATTATCAACAGGATACTCGTCGCGTCTTACGTTCGAGGAAAATTTCTTTTAACAACCCGCATCCATAAATTATTGACCACTTAAAGAGAGTCAGATTATGCAGTTCAAGTTCGACGATTTCTGTTTCAGCTGGAGTTAATTAGTGCGTTGATGGAAGAATGGAGAGCCGAGACGCACACTTTTCATTTTTCGTGTAGTGAATGCACAATCACTCTAGAAGATGTTGCGTTTCAACTTGGACTTTCAGTGGATGGCATGGCAGTTACAGGCGCAAGCTTTCTAGATTAGAATGAAGAGTATCGAAATTTATTGGGCGTTGTACCTCTAGAAAAGTATGTCAGAGGCTCAACGGTGAAACTAACTTGGTTGCAGTCCTTTCAAAATCTCCCCGAACACGTAAGTGAAGAAGAGGTAAAATATGCTGCTAGAGCATATATTTTACGTTTGATTGGAGGAATGTTAATGCCCAACAAATCGAGCAATCGGGGACATTTAATGTATCTTCCATTACTTTGTAATTTAAAGCATGCAGCAAATTATAGTTGGGGTTCTGCATGTTTGAAGTTTTTTGTATAGAGAATTGTGTCAGGCTACAGTTCCTAAGAGCCATGACATAGGTGGATGTTTAGTACTTCTGCAGTCATCGACTGCCATTTCTTGCTCCGGGCGTGAAGGTTTTGCATGTATACCCCCTTGCAAGCAGGTAATAATCTTGACTATTTTATTAATTTTTTACGAACTTGTATTTTTTTATAGGTCTATTAAGATTTTATATGCATTTTAACAGGTGGAGCCATCGTAAAGATCATACCGATATTCCTGTCAAAGATTACAAGTAGATCGGCTAGGATATGATAAGGTAAATGTTTCGATTGTTACATTCAAGTATTTGTGTATTCAATCCATATGAACACTAATAATTTATAATAATTATTCGCACTTGTGTGGATGCCATATTCTTCAAATGAAATTATGGCATGCCTCCCATCGGATGCCTACAATAATTGTCATATATGGAAAGCAAATACAGCATTGATATGCTTTGCATATGTAGATTGACACCACACCGACAGGGTGATGCAATAATTTGGGATGCAACAACCAATTCCGCAACCACCGGTGAACCTTGATAAAGTTCACAAGATTGTCATGCGTGGGCGTCATGAAAAATTCTGGCCTACGAAGCATCAAGAATGGATCCAGTGGTGGGATATACGTTCTCAACGAATTCCTCTAGGTTATGCCATTGTTGGTAATAATTTCATATCATATGATGATTACATAAAATGGTATAAGAATAAAGGCCGGCATTTTGTTTGTCCACCGTTGGAGGTTGAGGATGTTAGGAGTAGGCCATTTCCCGGACGAACTTCAAATCCAGTTCCTCCTACACAGGAAATGGAACTTCCTCGACCTAGCCGACAACGTGGGCGGACGCATCAACCGGCCTCATCACATGTCGAGGAGTTCACTACACCAAGAATGTCATTTAGTCATCCTGAACTTGAACGGGATCATGGATTAACATCCAGTCATCGTTATTCCATTCATCACCTCGGGGATGATGTTGATGAGTATTACCGACTATCACCGCCAGGGACGAGGTTAGATGACCAGCTTCTCACCCATAGTTCAGGTTCAGCATATCTAAGTACACTGTATCAGTTTGGAACCCCTGCTTCAGCATATGGTGGTATATCATTTATGGGTCTATCTATTAGTCAGTTTCACTGTTTTGGTGGACCAGGTGTTGGCTCCTCCAACAGTGGGTTTCTATTTTTAGATACAGAAGATATGGGTCCCTCAAATAGTGAGTTTCCATCGACTGATACAGCTGATATGAGTCATTATAACACCGTCCATAAGTATGCAGATGTCACACAACAAGAACCAGTGGCGGTTACAGCAAGAGATCATGGTCGACTGCGAATACGTACCACTAACGAGGTTGAACGACGGGTTTTACCACCACACAATAGGAGAGCTCTGCACTGTTGTTCAACACCACGCAATAAGAGAGCTCCCCAATAGATAATTACTTTAATATACTTTTGTATAATAATGTATAATATAATGAGAATCATGTATTTTTGTATAATAATGTATAACGAGAATAATGTATTTTTGTATAATAATATATAAATTTACATGTTTCACATTCAATGTTATGCAAGTTTTTTCCTATTTATCATTACATGTTATATAATTTATTTATTTTATATAATTAATTTTTTTATTTTTTATATATATTAATTTTTTTGCAAAATTATATGAAAAAACTATTAAAAAATATAAAATTTAATTATATATAAAAATTGTAAAAATCAATTTTTTTTTTAAATTAAACAATGGAAGACGCCCTCATTGTATTTTTTTTTTCTTTCATTATAAAGATGTATGGAAGCCGCCCTCGTCGAGAGCGGCTTCTATACATTTATTTGAAAAAAATTAAAATATATGTAGGGAAATCGTCATCGGCTATGACGATTTTCTTATGTTGTTAAAATTAGCATATTTTAATAAATAAATAAATAAAAATATCGTTAATTTAAAAAAAATAGCAATATTAATATAAAAAAGTCCAATCTATTTATAAATGTCACTGAATTTTTCTTAAAATTTGCATTTCACCCATTTTTGAAGGCATTAAAATCTTGAAATTAATTACTTAAAATTTTATGATATTCACTTTATTAATTTGTACCTTTGGCCTTTCGGTACTGATTTTCCAACCCATTCAACAAATAAGTTTTGCTGGTCAAATATAGATTACTGTCTTTAAATATCCATGTTCTTATCTTTTCAAAAACACCAATAATTTATGTAACCAAAAAAAAAAAACACCAATAATTTCCAAATCATATAGGTCAGCCTTACCTTCATCTACTATTATTAAAATTGAGTCTTAGGGACTCAATTGATATTTTTTTGAAAGATAAAATATATTTTTTTATTATCTTTTATTAAGGGCAAAAATAATTTTTGATAAGATGATTCAAGAAAAAAAAAAGCAAGAAAGAACAATCGAGAGAAAGAGATAAGGGGTGAGGAGAGAGAAGAAGAGAGAGGTGGCGAAGGGGAGGTCGAACGAAGCCTGATCAAAGGGTGGTTGGTCGGATGAGGAAACCGTGAAGGAGAGAGAAAGAAAATGAAGAGAGAAAAAGAAAGGGAGGAGGAGAGCAAGTCGTCGCCGACAGAGGAAGAGAGAGGAGGAGTGTGCCAGCTGCCTCAATCGGCTGGCGACGATGCAGGCAATCGGCCAGCTGAAACAAAAGAAGAAAAAGATAAAAAAAAAAAAAAAGGAAGAATGATTTTTTTCTTTTATTATTATTGTTTTAAAATTTATTATTTTTACAAAAAAAAAAATAACAAAATATATATTTTGTTAATTTTTTTAGATACTTTTTTTTTATGTATTAAAAAATTTATAAATATTTTCCATTAATCTTTACCATTTTCTTATTAATTTTTTTGAGGAAAAATCATAGTCTAAAAATAATTATAAAAATTGATTTATCATTTTGTATTTTTAAAATTAAACAAATAAAGTATTAAAAAATAATTAAAAATGTTAAATCTTTTTTTATTTTCATTTGTTAAATTTTTTTTAACACTTTTAAATTAAAATAATTTATATTTTTCTTAAAAAAATTTAACACTCTCAACATCGTGGAGGTAGTTTTCTAATTTTTAATTAAAACCTGCATAATGTCAAAGAGGAGACATTTCAAATCAACTTCTAGAAAATTAAAGAATACTTCATATGTCAATTATATTTTTAACATTTTCTTTTGTTCTGTGGATGAATTAGACCACATTAATTAATTAATTTGATTTGCAAATTTAGTGGAAATCATGTGCCACCTAAGAAAGAAAATCAACTGTTACCAATTGTCTTAGTTAAACATATTTATATTGTGTTTATATTATTTTTTTGTATTATAATTGTGTCTAAAATGTTATATATTTATATAAATGTTGATATATTAATAATTTGTATTATATATATTTCGACACGTTAATATATTCGTGTTGTTTTTGTATTGTATTTTAATTATTTTTTCATGTCGTATTCTAAATTATAAATATAGTCCTAGTTGACAAATTTGAAGAAGTGGAATTTAATTTTTGGGACATGGGTGTCAATCTTTTTAACTCATACCAGCCAACTACTCGTAAACTTAATACTATGATAATTTCTTTGTACACTTATTTAGACCCCAAGTTTTTAGATTTTTTTGATCCATTGAAATCACTAAGCGTCAAGGAAAAATTATATGATTAGGTTTTAGGCTTTGTCAGATATCTAAGAATGTAAGAGTAGAGGATTTCGTAATTCGTGTATCCGTATCATATTTATATATTTTTTCATATTATAATCGTATTTGAAATATTTTATATTTATATAAATTTTGACGTGTTAATAATTTGTTTTATATAGATTTTGATATATTCGCTTATTCATGTCGTGTTCATATTTTTTTTATCGTATTTTAATTTATTTTTTGTATCGTGTCCAATATTATTTAATTTAGAGTACAGTTTCACAAGTAGAATTGAAGTAATAGAAAATGGGTTCAATAAAAGAAGAACATACAGAAATTTATACTAGAAAAAATGCATTTTTGCAGAAGTTAGCAATCTTTTCCGAGGAATTTGGGTAACATCATGGAAAATTATTAAACTAGTCCACCTAAAACAAATAACAAAAAGAAAAGAAAAATATTTATCAAAGGAAACCTTACTGCCGTAAAACTATTACCAAATTTAAAATTTTTAATTGGGTTATACCGTTATACACATGGATGAAAAAAAAAATTGGATCAAACCGACTTGTTAGATCGATTCAATCAGAAATTGAATGTCTATTTGATTCTATATATTGTGTAGAATCAAAAAAAAATTATTAAACTAGTAAAAAATTGATTCAAATAATAAAAAAACCAGATAAAACGGTAAAAAATCTATTTTTATATTTTATTATTTTTTTCAATAAAATTTAATTTTTAATCTTTAATTTTTTAATTTTATATTAAAGATTATACCATTAAGTTAAATGCATATTTTTGTTAATTATTTACTATTTTTATTACTTATTTAATATTAAAATTATTTTTTTAATATTTATAATTATTTTAATTAAATCGATCGATCCAACCGATCGACTCGATGATCGGAGATCTTATCGATTTGATATTTGATTAAATTTTTTTAATCTTCGTTATATAATTTAATCCAAAATATTAATAAAATGGTAAACAACTCTAATCAAACAAAATTCAAACTTTTAATGGTTTTTGTTTCTATTATCTAAGATAGGCATATAGTACTTCTTAGATTACCTTGCCACAAGCTGTTAAAAGCTGAACTTTTTGTATAACACAATAATGTGTGATTATTACAATAGTTAGAGAATTGACAATCAAATTAAGATTATTAATTTAAAAATATACAATTATTATATTTAAATTTCAACACGTTTTTTCACGTGCAAGTCAGATAAATAATTAATGGATTTATACGTGGATCCAATTATAGATGAAAGCTGCAAGCTGAAGAATGATTAGAATAGTAACTCATATCTCGATGGACAACAAGACATAGTACGAAGAAATATTAAAGAGAAAAGTAGTTGTTGGAATTCGAATTCAAGAATTTTGATACCATATAAAATTAAGTAATTAATTATCTTAATTTTTTTAAATAATTAATTTAAAATTTTAAACTAATAAAAAAAACTCAACTATTATATTTAAGTTCCAACGATACTGACTATTAAAATAAGCGTAGTAAGGTTTTTGCCTAATTCAAACACAACCAAAAGGGTACATAAATATATAATGGAGGCATGCAAAGTTAAGTTATTGCTACAATTTCATTTGAAATATCTTGTGGATTAATATGGAATCCGTGAAACGGGTCGGGTTTTGTCATCCTTAACCTACTTTATCCACTTACCAAATTCACACATATATATATATATATATATATATAAATATTATTTGCAAGATTGAGACAGTAAAATGCTTGCGCTTTCATAGATCTCAGCTCTCCTTCTTTTCCTCTCCCTCTCTCCTTCAACTTCCAACCTCACTCCAAACAGCTTCGGATCTTCTTTTTCTTTCGGATCAAACTCTGCATACTTAGCGACCAACTCAAGAAGCTCCTTGCATTTTCTTTTCATGCTCCTCAGCTCCGAGCTTAAGATCCCGTTTTCCTTGCTGAGACGCTTGTTTTCATCGACTAGGCTGTTGTATCCTGATGACCAAGAAGTCGACGAACATCTCTGATCTTCGTCAGACTCCTGTGGTGACACTTGAACTGAAACTGATGCAGCAGTAATTTGTTGCTTAGCTTTTCTTCTTCGGATATTGCTAAGTTGCTCTCTTTCGCCCTTTCGAAACATATCGTTGCAAAATTCCCATCGGCTAGTTGTAACTTTCCGAAATCCCTACATATATGCTGACAAATTATTCAAACTCATGACTATAATTCTAGCAAGTATTTACTGTTTACTTAGGATCTAATTATGCCAACTCAGCTTTGGGTCATAAGGGTATGCCAAGGTCCATGAGACTTTAATAACTTTTTAACTACTAAAATATGAATTAATTAGAATTGATGAAAAGCATTGACCTAAGTTGTTGTTGACTAGTAAAACTATATCACCCATAACACGTTTTTATCTTATTAGCCACATTTTAGCCATAGAAACATAATAAAAATCTGATAAACATATATACAAATGTTTAGTCCAAGGTCAGATCAAGTGCCAGATCTAACAATTCGTGTATTCGTATCGTGTTCGTGTTAGTTTTTGTGTCATAATCGTGTTTAAAATGATATATATTTATATAAAGTTTGACACGTTAATAATTTGTATTATATAAATTTTTATACGTTTGTATATTTATGTTGTATTCATGTTATTTTTTCGTATCGTGTCATGTTTTCTGTCATATTTTAATTATTTTTCTCGTGTCATATTCATATTGTGTAATTATTTATGTTCAAAATTGCCGAGTCTAAATAACCTCATGAATTCTAATTTCCCTTAGTTTTCATTCTTCCTTCAAAGAAAAAAAAGAGAAACCATATAATTTTTTTGACTTGTTCTAAGTATATATATATATATATATATATATATATAAGGTCAAAAAATTGAAATATATATTTAATTAAGTTTGGTGAGACATGCATTAAACATATTTTTTTTTAGCCAGAAAAGAAAAATCTATTTCGGCTATAAGTTTATAACCAAGTCAAATCAGCCTAAACAATAAAAATTGATGTTATAAAATTTTATTATAAACGTACAAAAACTGGTTGCAATAACAATTACTAATATGAATTAAAAAAAAAAAAATCTACTTACATAAGTATTAAGCTGCCGGACAAAGCTAGAGAAGTTGCTGTGCTTGAAAAGTGTTGGGAGGAGATCACGAGCAAACTCCGCCGGCTGCCACACCACGAACCCTGTCCCTTCGGCGTTCCACGATATAACATCGTCGGTGGCCTCATCCTCCACCAGCGTATAAGTCTTCAACAAAAATGGTGGTGGTGCTGATTTCCTAACATATTCTAACAAACCCTTATTATTATTATTATTATTTTGATCACTTTCCATAGTCTCCATTAATTACCAAGTTTGGAAAGTGAGATGTACTATATTTCGTATAATAAAGAAAATAATAAAGAAGAAGAAGAAGAAGAAGAAGGAGGAGGAGGAGGAGATTAATCAAGGATAAGGGGAGAAGAGAAGAAGGGCGGTTAAGAACTCCCAACCCCAACAATAGAAACCCAACACGACTCCACAGTTCATGAGAAATGCAAGGGCTTTTCCTTGCTCTCTTCTTTCCTAATTCTCCACAAAACAAATAGTTCAAACGTATGTATTAAGCCTACCCTTCTTATATATATAATAGATAGCTAGCACAATGGGAAAATAAAATCATGGATTAATTTCACATCGTCAATATTTATATTATAATTATATGATTTTAATTTATAATAATGTTTTATGTGGGTCCATGTCTTACTATGGAGCCTATTACTTTTGGACCACCCGATCAATAGAATAATTAATGGGAATCTTTTATTACAAAGTTTTGAGATTTCAGTTTGACCAGTCAATAAACACCAAAACTCCATCATCTCATGTTATACAGGATTAGGCTAAAAATATATATATTTTTATAAAAGAGATAGTAAGTTAAAAATAATTAAAATAATTATAAATATTGAAAGTCGAATAACAAATTTATTAGATATCATCTTTTAAGGATGATTATATGAATCAATTGAACTAAATTTTAGATTTAAAAAAATAATAATAATTCCGTTGTTATTGATAATATTTTGGTTCAATTTTTCTTTTTGGAATGTTCCAAAATAAAATTCTTTTTTCATTTTTACACACCTACACCTAATTAATGTTCTTTCTTTTTATATTTAAAATTGAATTTTAAATTTTTTTTTTTTTTACTCTCTGGAACATATTATATTGATTTATTTAGTGAGCAAACTAAAGTTTTCCAAAATTAAGAGAATATCTTAATGATAAATTTGAAAGTTTAATTTGGAAATTAATCTTGAATTCAAATATTAAAGTGGAAGGGTGCAGCTTATGGAATAAGGGAGGATTCCCTCTTTGTATAAACCAAAATTATATGTAATAAATAATGAAGTGGTTTTACTCTTTGTATACAGGATAAGGTTTAAAGTTTGAATCCACCTAAAAGAAAAAAAAATACTCATATTTATGTAATATAATCGATCCATGAAATATAATTCGGACTTTTAAGATTTATTTAATGATTAAACCCATATATATGGGAAGGGGTAATACCAATATTAAAAGTAACTTTTTTTCAAAAATGATATTTTAAAAAATCAACGGATAGATTTAACAATATCTCTATGCTTATCATGTGTGTAAATTTTCAAGTCAATCTAATATCTACATCATATCGATAACATCTTATTTCATAACATATATTTAACAATTGAAAATTTTATATTATCATAAGATAATTATGTATTTTTAATCAATTTTCAATTTGACATGCATGATTTATTTATAATATAATATAAAATCCAACGATTGGATTAACAAAATATAAATCTTACAAATAAAAATGAAAGAATCTAACATTTAATTATTTTCACACTTATATAAATGGATGGCTTTTTTATATGTGATCACTATTAGACCTACTCAAGGGTCGGATAGTAGACCGAATTACTATTTATTAAATAAAAAATATATTTAAATTTAATTATAAAATATATAAAAATATTTTTTTTAATAATTTATAAATAGTAAATGGGTTTACAGATCGATCTGGATCTCACTCGAAACGGGCTTAAACAAAACAAAAAAAATCGGACCACGAATCCAGCCTATAAATAGGTCTAAATCACTATCCTATATTAAATGAATTAAGTTGATTTAGTAAGAGTGAAAGGATGAGATTGGCAAGGATGTTGAAGAGTCTAGAAGGGGTAAACTTAGTATAACAATTAATTCTCCAAGAGAGAAAAGACTAACGTTAGTTTAGTTACTTTAGGTGTGCTCATAATTTCCGCATTCTTTCTTCTTTCTTACCTGATCTAACGTGCAAATTCCGCTATAAAAAATTTCTCTCATTTGTTGATTATTTTGATTTCTTCTTCTTCCATGATCTCATGCTTTTGAGTTTTTGCAAGCTGAGAAGTGACTTTCTTGACTTTGTGCTATGTCCTGTCTTTTATTTTCTCTATTTAATTCCACTTACTTTAGATAGGAGCGTGTGCGACACTCTCCAATAAAATAGACAAGTAAGTTGGACAAATTGCTCCTAAAGGTCAAAGAAGAATGTGGGAGGAGACCTTTTGGTTGTGTCATTACTCTCCTTAATTAAATAATTGGTGGAAATTCTTTTGAAGTCTTAACGCTAGAAAGTAAGAAATTAGGGAGAGATTTAGTTATGTTATCACCTATAATCATTATATAAGTTCAAGAAAAAAACTACTAAATGTATATATAATTGTGTTGACGAGTGTTTTTAAAACGCTTTTAAAATTAGTTAATATATTATTTATAGTGATAATAATTAATATTATATTAAATATAATAGTTAAATAATTTTATTCATTATTTTCAATGCATTAGGTGAAGATATTATTATATATAATAATCTTAATAAAATCCATTTAATTGGTGAAGAATTGATGAGGTAAATGTATTTTTTTATTCAAAACAAGTGTAATTGATCTTGATAGTAAAATAATTAAATTTGTAAGATAAATTTTTTTTTGATTTTTTTAAAAAATTACCGATGTTAGTTTTTAGAAATTAATAGAGGTGTCTAAACAAAACCAAGTATAATTAAAAGTTTTAAATATCTAGAAAAAGGAAATTCAAACTCAATTCTTTGAATAAGGAAATACATACACTTATTATTGACTTAAATATTGATCAAGTTCATAAGTATATATATACTTTTTAATGTAATGATTCAATAAATAAAAGTCTAATAAATATCATTTTCCTAATTACTAACAAAAAGAATTTTTTTTGACATATAAAATATTAGCAATTTAGCACAAATGAAGAAGGTTTACATTAATTTTTAATAAGTTATTAAGCCATTGGATTAGATTATCATGTAAAGATTAACAAACAAAAGTTTAACATGGTGTTGATTTGATTTTATTAATTTTATGGTTTCTTTTGGTCAATAATAATTATCATTTATTATTAACAAGTCAATAACTTAGGCATGGAAACTCTTTTCCACAAGGACTCACATAGTTAGTCAATCACTTTGGCAAGTTTACAGAACATTCCACTTTACATTATTAACTTGGGACCTTCACATGTTCCTATGAGGCGGCCCGTGGTTCAAACGCACCTATGTAATTGGTGAGGTGAGAGTAGCTGTGCGAGTAGAAGAAATACAAGTCATGTAGACATGAATTGGAAGCTTCTTAATTTGGTTGGGCAGCTAAGCTTTCTTGACTTGATTATAATTTTAGTTTCAATTTATTTATTTGTAAAAAAATCATTGATAAACCCTCAATTTAAGCTCAATGTTTAAAGTTTGCTTAAATCAGAACATGATCTTTAAATTATAATAATTTAGGACATAAGTTTTTCGAGTTGTAACAAATTAGAATATATTTAAATTGCACTATATATGCGTGATATCCTAATTATGTAATTCATATGTCATATATTTACTGTGATGGCAAATCAAACGTGGCATTTTTGTTACATTTTTTATTTTTTATTCTACCTCTAAATTCATTGTTCTCTCTAAATCCATTCTCAACCAGCCATCCTTAAAATCCAGATTCCAACATAAAGCCGCCGCATGCCACTGCCACCGGCCGGCATCCTTTTCACCTCAAAATTTTATCATTTCTTTCTCTTGAATCTCCCATCACATCTATCGGATAAAATTTTCCTAAAAGTGTCCAAAATTCTTAGATCTAAAACTGAATCCGATCCATTTGGTTTGGAAAAAAATGAATGAGTAAAGAGTTAAAGCGATGGAGTATCGAATGGATCATTACGAGATCATGGAACATATGAGCCATGGTGCTTTCGCTGCTGCCATTCTTGTTCGCCATAAACCCAACAAGAAAAGAAAAAAAAAAATTCTTAATTTTCACTTTCTAAATTTTTTTAACAATGTGTAATTTTTATTTAAATTTTTTTAGTGATTTTTTAAAAAATTTCAGGTATGTGTTGAAAAAGATAAGATTATTTTATTTCGATCAATATCAATGAATAAAAACTCATACCGAATCAATTGATCATATCAAAAATCGATGATTTGTCCAATTTAATAATATACATAAAAGTGGAAAAAAATTGAACCTGTTAAAAATTGATCAAACAATCAATTGAATTGGGTTAGACCGAACACGTTCGATGTTGAATCGATTTTAATTTTTTTTTATTATTTTAAAATTAAAAATAAATTTTACAAATAATAAAATTCAAAATTTTAATCTTTTAGATCAAATATATATTTTTATTAACTATTCATTATATTTAACACTTAATTAATACTTACAAATCAAATTTTAATTCTTTAATCAAATCAGCAAATTGAATCAATCAAATCAATTGTATCGACAATTGAAAGTGTCAACCTTCGATTTTTTTTTTTTTTTACATTCATTTCTATTCACGACAGAAGATAAAAAAAAAAAAATCATCCCTATTTCGATTCCTCTGCCTATCCTCCACCTTTTGATTAGTTTAAAACCTCTCTCGCCTAACGCCGCCGTTCTCTGTCATGAATCATCCGTCGTTGGCGGAGGTTTCCATCGAAGGCGACTGCTCTTTTTTTTCTTTTCTTTTTGTTTTTGTGTTGCTTTTGGTCGTGTTGCCTTGTTGTGTGTACTGTTGCTAGTGGTGTCGAGGTTTGGTGCAGTCAATGGGCTTATTGAATGGTGTGTGGCTATGGGTGTTGCCTGTTGGGTAGATAGTAACTATTGGTTGGTATAGGAGATGAAAAACTAGGAAAATAGAGAGTTTGAACAGGTAGTGAGAAAGAAGAAGAAAAAATTTTATTTAAAAAACTTTATTTTTTAAGGAATAATGTTACAAATGATTTCTGAAATTTATTAAAAATTTTAATGTAATATATATTTTTTTATATTTAAAATTTCATTCCGTGTTATATTGTACTTAAAGAGTGAAAAAAAAAAATTGAGAGAAAAAAGTTAATTTAGAAAACTATTTTTTGAATTAGCTGCCAAGTGTTTTTCTACCAAATGATATAATTTTTTGCCAGAGTTCATGGCACGTGTTGTGTACTCTATCAATTCTGTCAAATATTTCGAAAAGCTTAAGTGTTAAATTGTTATAATTGAAAGGCCAGGTCTCGATTTAAGCAATCCCTTAACATTTAGTCAAAAAAAAAAATTATGCATTTATGTTATTTTCTATGTTCAACCAAAAAAAATTATTTTCTATATGTTTTCTAATTATGGGTTGGTTTATATCATTGTTGTTCCTTCACCAACCATAGCTTTTGCTTTCCCTATTTGTTTCAACACAGAGATTTGAGAGTAGTGTGAAAACTACCCAAAATTGTGGCAGCAGCTTGACAATTCCAAATTTGCATTTGGATAGCTCTTACTGTATAAGTACCAGATAAATACTAAGACTATGGGCATGTTTTTTCCCTTGGGCTCGGCCCTAGTTGAACATCATAAAGCAAAATAATGTGGCATTTGGTGCTTTCTTACGAATTTAATCCATGAGACTGTCATTGTTGGGAAGGCGATGGCTGGGACTAAATTACTAGAAAGAACCCACAAGAAGAGAGTTATTAGTCTAGCTGGTAAAGAAAAAAACTTCATTTTATTGTTAATGAAGGTTTAGTTCTTGTAAAATATACTTCAAGAGTAAGATTCTAAAATTATCCACAAAAAAAAAAAAAAAATCAGATTGATATGAGAGTTTATTTATGATCATATGGAGAGAAGATTAGGTTCAATCAAAACCTGAATATACCTTTGATCACATTAAATATATATATATATATATTTTGGAAAGAAAACATTGTTATGTTTGGTATGCATGAAAAAATGTTTGATAAAAAACATGGAAAAGAGAAATTTGTTATTGTTATAATTTATAATTTCGAAAATTCGACCGTTAAACATAAAACATAATCATCAATATTTTTCTTAAAGAAACTCGAAAATTTATTAAGATTTCTTAAAAAGAATAGATTTCAATCTACATCTCAAAATTAGATTCGATAGTATGGTTACGTGTAAGAAATGATTAACATTCCACAACGCTCATCGAAATGATAGTATCAAATTAGGGTTAAAGTATCTAGGAAGTCCTTATACTATAATCAAAAGTGCATTTTAATCCCTGTATTATAGAAGTGAGTAATTTAATCCTTGTACGTTTGAAATTGGTGCAAAAATGTAAAATTGGTGACAATGTTAATCAAAAATGTCTAAATGCTGACGTGGACATGTGAAACTGACAAAATAAATGACTTAGAAAAAAATGATGACGTGTCAAATTTTTTTGCTCAGGTGAAATTTAAAAACTGACATAATAGATGACTTTGAAAAAAATGATGACATGTTTTTAAAGGTAAGGGAGAAATTTGGATAAAAAAATTTATGTTTTTCTAAATTCCACTTGAATAAAAAAATTCGACACGTCATCATTTTTTTTCAAGTCATCTTTTCTGTCAGTTTCACTTGTTCATGTCAGCATTTAGACGGTTTCCCATTAACACTGTTACCAATTTTACTTCTTTGCACAAATTTCAAAAGTACAATAATTAAATTACTCACTGAGATTAAAATGCATTTTTAAATATAGTACATAGACTATTTAAGTACTTTAACCACCAAATTAGTCTTATGTTGTCCAAAATTTTAAAAATTTGTCATAATTTTTTTTTTTTTTTTTACTTTTTTCCCAAAAAAACATTTACCGAAAAAAAAATTCATCAAAAGTTTTGTAAGAAAATGTTTTTGAAAAAAATATTTATTTTCAATGCTGTGTTATTTAAAGCAATAAATCTTTTACTGACAAAATTTTAAATACTTTTGTACAATACTATTTAATTTTTTAAATATTTAAAAAAATTTATTAATAGATTTTTTCATCGAAAAAATTTTTAATGATAGAATTTTTGATGAAAAATTCTGTCAAAAAATTATTTATTAATTAATTTGAATTAAAGATAAAAAAATTCTTCGCAAAAAGATTTTTTTGACTGATTAAAAACAAAAATTTTTATCGTTAATAATAAAATTGACAGAATTAATATTTTTTAGAAACTCTCTTACCGACGAAATATTTGATTTATTTGGACAAAAATTTCATTCAGAAAAAATCTGGTAGCAATTTTTTTTTTCAGCCTTATTTTTTAGACGAATTAAGATAAGGGTTAATTACACCGATAGTCACTCAACTATTAGAGATTTTTTTTTTATTTTAGGCACCTAACTATGAAAAATATCAATTTAATTACTTATGTTATAAAAATTTATTTTTTTGGTCACCCAACCGTTAGAGACTAACGGTTGGATGACGTGGGATTATGAATTTTAAAAATTAAAAAAAATACATTATACTCTTAATCACTTAACTTTTCGAAAATTTTTATTTTGGTCACCTAACTTTAAAAATTTTATAATTTGATCACCAATGTTTTACGTTTGTCAAAACTTATTTTATTAATATTTTGGTCTCCATTGTCAATGGTTCATTGTCAACATGATTTTTATAACGATATAATTACCTATATCAAAATTATTTATTATTTTTGTTATCTATATCAAAATATCTTAAAATAATAATACTCAAATAAGAATTCAAACTTTATAGAAAAATAAGAAATATGCATTCAATGTTTTTATTTTATGAAATTAAAATTATATTTTAACTTTTATTTTATTGTAATTATACCCTTTAAATTTCAAAATTTGATGAATAAATCCAATTGTAAAAAATATTTAAATGCATTACTTGAAGCATTTGATATCCAGTTCATCCAAATAAATTTAAGTAATTGTTGTAAACTACATTAATCAATAAAAAAATTTAATCGAAATATAAAAATTTTCATAACGTTAAGATTTTAATTATAATGAAAATTAATAATTTTGATTCCATGCAACCAAATATATAACAAAAATAAAAAATATTTATGAAAGTAAATTGCACAAAGTTGGTGATTAAATTGTTATAAAAAATATGTCGACGGTCATATGTTCACAATGAAGACAAAAATATTAATAATTTCATAAACGTTGGTGACCAAATTGTAAACTTTTAAAAGTTAGGTGACCTAAATAGAAATTTTTAAAAAATTAAGTGATCAAAAGTGTAATTTATTTATTTTAATTTTAATTTTAAAAAAATCATAATGACACGTGAAAAATACCACTTGACTTGTTAGATGACGTGACAACGCCACGTGGAATCTGACATATGATGTGGCATTGCCACGTCATCTGGTCGTTAGTTTCTAACGGCTAGGTGACTAAAAAAAATAAAAATTATAAAGTGAATGATTAAATTAAAAAATTTTATAATTGAATGATCAAAATAAAAAATATCTAATAATTGGATGGCTATCCGTGTAATTAACTCTTAACACAATCATTGTTGACTACATCAAAAATAATATTTGGGCAGGATTCAACCCATGTAAGCTCATCAGTCAGTCCTAATCCAAATTTTGCTAAGTTATGAGAGGCTCTATTACAGTGTTATCGGTATCGTACCAATATCGATCATATCAGTCGATACGTACCGTTTTTAAAGTAAATAAAAACAGTATTAATCTCGTACCATTTCGGTTTTTGTATCGGCCTGTACCTGTCTGTACCAGTTAATACCGATCAGTATCGATACGTACCGTTCAGTACCAGTTGGTATAATATTTTGATTTTTTATTTTTAAAAAATCACTTATTTGATTTTTTAAAACAATTTCAATATTTTTTGTGTTATGATCATTTATATTTTTTTCATAATTACATCTAAAAATAAAATATGTTCATTAAATTAAGCTATTGAACATAATTAATAATAATTTATTATATATTTTTTAATATTTTAATATTTATTTTATCTATTTGATGTTTAAAAATTTTAGATATTAAATATTTGAAATTTATATTTATATAAAAACATATATATGTATGTAATGAATGTATATTTGCATGTGTATATAATATATATTTTATTAAGAAACTTGAAAAATAAACTGTACATATAGATATATGAAAAAATATTTAAAAAATATCGATAAATCAAAAATGATATATCAAAATGATGTACCAATATTAAAATAAAAACGATATATCCACCTTTACGGTACTAATTAGCTTGCTCTATTCCTTTCGTACCTATGTGTGTGGCTCGAAAAGACAAAAATGTCAAGGAGATTAATATGGCTTCATCAATTTTATATACACTTCTTTATATAATTTTTTTTTTTTTTAATCAGTGAAAGAATTTGACAGTTAAACTAAAATAAAATTTAAAAATAAAAAAGACGGGCATATGATACAAATATTAAATTAGTTTTTTTAATATAAATTATAAAATATATGCTAAATAATTCTAGATCTAATAATTTGTGTATTCATGTCGTGTTCGTATATTTTATTATATTATAATTATGTTTAAGATATTTTATATTTATATAAATTTTGATACATTAATAATTCGTATTAAATAAATTTTGAGACATTCGTGTATTTATGTCGTGTTCGTGTTTTAGTTATTTTTTTCATATTATGTTTGTATCTTATAATTATGTCGTGTCAAATATTATCAAGTTTAAATAATTCAAAAAATCGAAAAAAAATAATAACATATAATATGTAAATAATCCAAATTTTAGAGATAAAAGCTTAATATTCCATTTTCTAACTATTAGAATTTATATATTTTTTAATAAATTTGATAATTTTAAACACGATATGAATATAATAAAAAAATAATTAAAATATGACATGATATAAATATATAAACATATTAAAATTTATATAAAATAAATTATTAAAATATCAAAATTTATATAAATATATAATATTTTAAATACAATTATTACATAAAAAAAATTTATATGAATACGGAAATTACTGGATTTTAGTACATAAATTAGTTGAGAAAGTAAGAAAAAAATCTTTTAGAAGAGACAAAAAGAAAAAAGAAAAAAGAAAAAGAAGAAAAAGTAAGTAGTTCCTTATCTGGAAGGCTAGAGAAGTAGAGATAGATAACCCCGAAGACAGCCTTACCTTACCTTAGAAACGCGTTTGCTAAGTGCTAACAGTAAGTAATAACTGGCTTTGCCTTCGGTTTTTTCTCTTTCTTAAAAAAAAGAAAAAAGAAAAGAAAAAAAAGAGAGTATTATTTTTTTGTATGGTCTGAAATCCAATGGATGTCTCTCCCAAGATAGGAATCAGAATCCCAATCCCCCACACTCCTTTCACCCACCGTCTTCCTATGTCCACTCTCTCCTACCCATTCCGTTTTCACTCTCCCTCCACGCGCCCCCGCCCTCTCTCTCTCCGTCCCAAAGCCTCTGTCCAAAACCCCGCCGCTCCAGGTCTCTCTCTCTTTCTCTATTTTATGTTTTCTGTTTTCTGTTTTTTGCATTTCCATTTTCTTGTTTTTGTTATCTCAAATGGCGACTGCTAGCTTTATTTTTATTTATTTGTTTGTTTGTTTAGTTAGGAAATATTGAATTAAGAAATATATTGCCTAAGCTTTTTGTTTTTCTAAATTAATAATTCCATTTGAAGCTAAAATAGAAATACTGCGGATTTTCTTTCTCTTTTTAAATAAATAAATTATAAGAAGTAAGGCAAGTGCTACTGCTTGTAAAATGGTAACGAGCATGTGGCATTGTAATAATAACCTAGATACCATACTTTATAAATGCTAAAGTGTTCCACTTTTTGCTCGGCTGTCCAACGGTTCCACTCAGTGTTGTCAAGGGAGCAAGTCGCATTTTAGATGCTAGAATTCTTATATTGCCTGCGGTGAAAGGCTCATAAAAAGCACTAGTCTGAGTGAAGTAAGGCGCAACATGCATATGTGTATGTGTGTGTATATATATATATATATATATATATATATATATATATACATATATGAAATAAGCTTAAGATATATAATTAAGATAATAAACTCTAACAAGTGGTTCAGTTTATCTTATAAAACATGCAAAACTTCCTTTTTCTTTTATTGGTCAATATGCATGATTTTTTTATGGTCTCATGTCTATTGTTGAATGCTCAAATATTAAGAGGTATTTGAAAAGTAGAGAGTTTCATATCTCCTTTCTTACTTGTAAAGGTATAGTTAATAAAAAAAAATTAAAAAAAAAAAGAAATTAAAGAGAACTTCAATCAGATGGGCTTTTTTGTGCCTATCGCCTTACAAAAAAAGCGCACCTAGATGCACCAGTCGTAAGCTTCATCAAATGCGCCTCGTCCGAAAGGATCTGAGGCGCTTTTGTTGTCTAGTGCAACACCTAGGCACACGCCTTAACAACACTGGTTCCATTGCTTATAACAATTACATATCCATAGAATTTTTTCCATTTTCTCAATGCCATTTGTGAGAAGTTGGAGTGTCCAATTTTCGGACAAAATCACAAAATAGCATTACTCAATGATACTAATGACATAGTTAATGTTATGTTTGACCGTTGTTTTTACTACTTGCTGTTTACTTTCCGACAAAAGAAAAAAAAAATTTGAAATTTTAATATTTTTATATAGGTAAAATTTTAATTGTAATATGAATAGCAAAATACACGATCCTAACTTTATGGGAAAAAAATATTATCTGAAAGTGTAACGTTTGCTTATTTAAAATCAAATAAGTATCATTTCACTTTTTACTTTTTACTCTTTGCTTTTGCTATTTAGTAATTTAAGAAAGTAAAAAGTTTGGCCAAAAAATATAAAGCAAAAAGCAATTAGTGGGACTAACAACTAAATGGAGCTTAAGTTTACAACAAGTGTAATTTGTGACTGGCATGGGTGTTTAATCAACTATTGGCATAATATGAAGTGCAAAAATTGTACTTCCTAATCTCTAAATGTTCATATCGGTACGTATACTATACAACTTTTAGTTATGTCATTTTAACCTTTTACTTTGAGCTAGATTATAGGCAGGTTCAGGGTTATGTTTTCTTGGTGTTTGTAAACAAATGATGTTTGAAGGTATGAGTGATGATTTTGTCTTTCATCTTGCAGCTAAATCAGTCGAGAATGTGGTGATCATAGGTTCAGGTCCTGCTGGATATACCGCAGCAATATATGCAGCTCGTGCCAATTTGAAGCCTGTAGTGTTTGAGGGATATCAAGTTGGTGGTGTTCCTGGTGGCCAGTTGATGACTACCAATGAAGTGGAGAACTTCCCTGGTTTTCCTGATGGAATAACTGGTCCAGATTTGATGGATAGGTAGTTAAACGAAGGATGAAAGTCTGTCTTTCTTGTCTGTTATTTTTATTGACAACTACTTTTTCAACTAGAATTACACAATAGAGTCTTGATCATGTTTTGACTAGGATGCGGGGACAAGCTGAGCGTTGGGGAGCAGAGTTGTTCCAAGAAGATGTGGAACACATTGATGTTAAAAATAGTCCTTTTACAATACAGAGTATTGAACGCGAGGTGATGTAATATTTTTTGGCTACTTATATTGTTATATTGAAGCAGTTAAAATTATTAGAAAGTGGATTATCTGAACATATTTCAAATTAATAGATAGCATGACTTGAATTGCATTTAAACGCCCAAAATGACCCTTTCTAGGACTCAACTAATTAATTTTCTGGCTGAATGTCATGCTGGTTGATGTGATACCAGCTTTTCCTTTGGAACACCATATGAGTTGAAAAGTTTTCTTGTTATGGTGCCCATGTGAGTCAGTCATTCAATTACATGATGCTACTGTCTTCAAAAAGAGGATTATGTTTAGTTGTTTACCTTTTTCTTTGTTCCCATGTTGAACTTTTAGGGGCTCTGTATTTATTGGTCCTTGATTAAACTTTTTGTGGTGCTTATTCTTTATTCAAATTTGTTCCTTGTATTTGTTTTTCAGGTTAAGTGTCATAGTGTGATTTTTGCTACTGGAGCTACAGCAAAAAGGCTCAGGTTACCCCGTGAAGATGAATTTTGGAGTAGGGGAATTAGTGCTTGTGCAATTTGCGATGGGGCATCGCCATTGTTTAAAGGTGAAGTACTTGCTGTGGTTGGAGGAGGTGATACGGCTACTGAAGAAGCATTATACTTAACTAAATATGCTCGGCATGTTCACTTGCTTGTTCGTAAGGACCAACTAAGAGCATCAAAAGCAATGCAAGACAGGTGAGTTTGACAAACTCTTATTTTGTTTAAAAATTTATGGCCAATATTATACATTGTGCTTTAATAATTGGTTGTTCAAATAGCTTGCATGTGGATGTAATGTTTATGGAAGGCAGTAATATTCCTGCTTGTGATATATCTTTTCAAAAGTTCTGACTCTTATACTTAACATTTTTCCTTTCATTCTATACCTTACATGGTGTTATTGAATCTTTTATACTTATGAGTTTTCTTTTTTTTGTTCTGATTTTTATCTCTTCATATCAAGCCATATGTTGTGCATTTGCTTGCATAAGTTGTATACGTTAGAGGATGTGCAAATTGTTGACAAGCCTACTTTAAAAGTTCCCAATTGTTTGTGGACCTTATTTTATTTATTGCTGGGTACATCTTTGACCCATGCTGAAACTCCTCGAAATGCAAGTACAGCTTCTTAATCCTAGATTGTGTCTACAAGTGATAACATACATGCAATACTATTCCTTCTTCATTTGCCTGGCTCTTTTCAGTTTACTCTCCAATAAGAGAGCCATCCATGTGCTCCCCTTTGGCTATATTAGCACAAATTAAATAGCGATTTTGCCAGATAAAAATTCTGTGCCATGTGAGCATCCAGAACAAATTAGGCATGGAGCCCTATTATAGTGCCTAGGAGTAAGAAGAAACATGATAGTCTGTTCTTTCTTGAATTTTGTACCAATATAGATGATATGTAAATGCAGCATTTATTGCACATGTCCTATAATTTTTAGTTTGCTGGATTTATCATATTAATATAAAAAATTCTAACCATATATAAATTGCTACCGAATTTGTATTGGTTTTTTTTTTTTTTTTTTTTATGTTTCAGTTTTTAAATCATTTCCCACTTTGAGAAAACGATATTTTTGTAAGTCTCAACAATTCGCCCTTTTTATCCTTGCGGATGGGGTGCAGTGAAAAGTATCATTTTTTTTTTCAAAATTAATTTTATCATTGTAGCGTGAATTTACACATTTTTAGTTGTTCAATTGGGATATAAGGTGGTTGACAAAAAAAGAATTGGGATATAAGGTCTTTAGGATTCTGGTTTGTTATGTTAATTGTGGTGGGAAAGCGCTTGCCAATATAAAGGAGGCTGCTATCATTTTATCATCATAGAAGTTGATGCTATCTCATATATGCTAGATCTTACAAGTTGCCCTCTTTTGGTCAATGGGCAAATAACCTAGGCAATTTTGTCAAATCATGGTTTTCACTCAGTTTAGTTAATCCTCTTATAGGAGGTTTCTGCAGTTTTTAACTTTATCACTGCACTTTTGCTTACTCTAGAATACTTCATGCAATTTATTGAACTGTTCCATTAAAATTTTTGTGAAAATTTCATTTTATATTATTTGAAATTTATCAGGAGTGAATTATTTGAAAGCTCAAGGCTTTGCTTTAATGGAACTTGTGGTGATTGTCTGCATTTTATATCACCTTTTGTTTTTTCATTTAAATGCAATTTATGTCAGTTGCTAGTGCTAGCTGAAATTTCTGATGATGGTTCTAATTTCTACCTTGATTGTGGTTCGTTGTGTACTAATGAGCAATTTGTATGTTGAGTTTTCAACTCCCTGAATGTTTGTTTAACAGGTTAATTATCGCGAATGTTTCAGAGTTTGCAACAATCCAAATATCACCTTGCACTTCAATACAGAGACTGTGGACATTGTTAGCAATACAAAAGGTCAAATGTCGGGCATATTAACCAGAAGAGTTGATACAGGGGAGGAAAATGTGCTCGAGGCAAAGGGCTTGTTTTATGGTATAGGACATTCACCAAATAGCCAGCTGTTGCAAGGTCAGGTCAAACTTGACAACTCAGGATATGTGCTAGTTGAGGAGGGTACTGCTAAAACTTCTGTCGAAGGTGTTTTTGCAGCGGGAGATGTGCAGGTAATCTTCCTCTATCTTGTATTAGTTTGGGACCATCTAGCAAATATTGCATCTCCTAAATACCTTGAGATTTGTGTCTGCATTGCCAGAATTCATGCTTGGTCACATTAGCCTTTCAAAAATATATTAATCAGCCAATATAAACACTTGTTTTTGGAATTATTCGTAATACCTTGGTATGAGCATCTAAAGAATCTAAGGATTGCTCTAGCATCAATTAAAGTAGCTACATGAAAGGAAACATTAGAACAAGGAAAGTGATATGGAATATATCAAACAGCCATTTAAAAAGCTAGTCTTGCTCTCATATACTGGTTTTGGATTGTTGGTGGGCAAGAGTAACCCAATTATAATAATGAGAGAGAATGAATCTTCGTCATCTTGTTGGTCTGCATTTGAGGAGTCAAACCAGTTATGAACTCAATGAGTCAAATTTTAGGTATACTTTACATTTCTGTCTTCTAAACCTGCACCAGAGGACTATAGTTTGCTAAGGTGTGTTATATTTTGTAAACCTTATGATCACTTGGCCATTGAATGGGATTTTTGCAGAAATGCCTATTTGAACAAGTGACAAGCTAATCTAGTAGTTCAAAATGATAAAATTAAATTGAGATATTGGCTCTCATGAATTCGGAAAAACTCTTATATTACGGATTTGTGAAAATAATAGCAACATAAAGTTCTAATTTTTTATAATAAAGAAATTGTGAGGAATTTGGATTCGATCATAGACTATCAAATTGGGTGAATATTTATAGTATAAAGTTCTGTCAGAGAGATTCCTTGTACCAAAATATTAGTTTGACCAAAAGGTTTGATGCACTTAAATTTCTTCTAGAATTCAGATAATTTGGTAACATTGCTTAACCATGTCATCTATAGGAATCGTGTTAAGGAGTATCCTTTTTCTTTCTTGGTGTATATGATTTCTGGAATGTACCTCACTTATGTCAGTTTAATGGTATTATAGTTGGAAAAAAAGTATTTTTAAGTGTAGGATGGAGCTTCTGTCATATTTGTTGTCGGAACTACGATTTGTACTCTATGTTTCTGTTAGGTAGGATATATGTTGGGAATGCGTATTTGTCCAACATGATGTTGTCGATTTTCACCACGCAAGTGCACGTATCGTTGAGAAGTAATATAATGAAAAGTTGAGTGTCGATCCCACGAGGAATTAGTATTAAATTTGCTAAGTACTAAAATTCACACACTTAATCTTATCTAAACAATTAAATAAAGATGGTAATTAAAAACTAAAATTAAAATAAACTAATATGAAAGCAAGTAAATTATAAAGATGAATTCATTAATTAATAAAAGCCTAGGATTACAACTTCCCTCAACACTTCACTTGAATCTCTCTCTACCTCTTCACTTGATTAATGATCCTGAGTTGTTAACCTAGAGTTCTAATCTATTTATAAGCATCTGTCGATGGTCTTATAAAAATATTCCTCCTAACCAATTAACTATATGTCTATGATAATTGAATTAAAGAAGAACTCATTAAGCTTAGGCTCTAACAATGGTTACACATGACAAGTAAGTGTATTTTTACCCTACATGTAGATCAATTCATCCTAATAAATGAATATGAAAATGTGTCATTCAATCAATGTCTAACACTAAACTCCCTATGTCTAGTTGTATTTAGGTTAACAAATCAATCTAATTGGTAGCTAAGCAATTAGAAGCATTAAGAACAAGAATGAACAAACAACTCAATAAACCATTAAATCAAGACAGAGAAAGTAAATTCAAACTATGTGTTGAGTTCCATTGAAATCCTAGTAAAAGAGATTTAGTTCATGATAATTAATGAAAACAGATAGTCCAGTAGTTTCACCATCATCAACAACACAAGAAAAATAAAAAAGAGAAAAGAAGAAACTAAGAGTTGTCAGTTCTTGAGTCTTCAATCTTCAAATCTTCTTGAGAGAAGATGGTGGCTACTATCTTCTTAAGAGAGAATTAGGTTTCTAGGTATCCAATCCCCTTTATTTTGACCTAAAAGAGTCCTATTTAAAGTGTCCAAGGCCTCCTAGAGTCCCAAACTTCGTTCCCAAGCAATCAGGTAAAAATCAGGCTTTTTTGCATTTTTTCACGATTTTGCGGGTACTGTTCACGAGTCGGCACCGCGGCCCTTGTCGCCTTCTCGAACTTCGGCAGCTGTTTTGACTGGGCAAATCTTGTCCGATTTTAACGCGCCTTACTCCGTTGGAAAGGTATGGAAGTCAGCTTCAAAAGTCAAAAAGAGAGTTTTCTCATTTGAAGTCTTTAAGACCGAGTTTTTCTTGAAAGAAGCTCCGGAGGTTGAATCTGCCTGCTCATTGGAATGCATCGATTTTTGTCGTTTTGCACCTCGAAGCTCCAGATCACCTTGGACCTATAAAAACACATAAATAACAACTAAATAACTTATTTTAAACATAAAATGGATAATTAAAATAAATATAAAAACATCTAAAACAAATCAAATTTTAATAAAATCCTCAAGGACTTAGCCGATTCAAAAGCATAAAAGGTGGCAAAATAACTATATTTCCTAAAGTTATCACATGAGCATGTATAAGTTTTCTTACGTTTTCTCTTATATTTTATTTGGAGTCATCGTGCCATACCATACTCACTTTGAGGTGTCGAATATGTGTACAACACATTTACTTATCAAAAACAGAAGAGTCAAAGAAACATAGATATAACCATGGAAAATGACATCTTTTCTTTTGACGGTTTTAAATATGAAAAAGAAAATTAGTCAGTTTTTTAATGCTCATATGCATCCTCTTGTTACATGAAACACAATGGTGCTTGGCTTGTCGCCTAAATCCAAACTATCATCTGACTTCACATCTTTGGAAAAGTTTGTATTATAATGAATTGTCTTGTAACTCCATTGGTCATTTCATTGAACAGGATCATGAGTGGAGACAAGCCGTAACTGCTGCTGGATCTGGATGCATTGCAGCTTTATCTGTTGAACGATACCTAGTTAGAAATGATCTCCTTGTTGAGTTTCATCAGGTATTTGTCTTTCTAACATGCCAACTCTGGCCATTCTTAGTATGTGACAAAAGACAGAAATTTTTGAATAGATAATTGTATTCTGTGTATTCTGAAGAATGAAAAGCAGATTACACTATTTATATATAGTAAAGAAAATGCTACTCTAGATAACTCACTAATTACATAATAAATACTGTTGGAAATCAGGGATTGACTGAAATCCCAAGATTCTAGTACTAATTAGTTGTAAATTAGTAAAGCATAATTTTAGGAAGATTAGTTGTAAATTAGGGGCTGTAAATAGGGCTGTAAATTAAGGTGTCAATTTTCTATCTTCTAGGGATTTAGTAAAACTTTCCTAGAATACCAATATGCTCATGTATAAATACCTTGTATCAGATTATTTTCAGTATGAATTGAATTCAAGAATTCACTTAATTTTCTTCATGGTACCAGAGCTATAGGCTTAATTTCTCTGGGATTTGAAATCTGTCCAAAAACAGAATTTTTGCTCAATTTTTTCAGCCTTCATTGCTGAATTTTTGGTCACTGATCAACAGCCTTCATTGCTGATTTTTTCCTTTCGAAAATAGTCTCTTTCAAAATATATTCCATAACCGATAATGCTTCTACCGCCCAATCCAAAGAGGTGGCACTAAATCCAACAATAGGTGAACTACAAAGTATTCAATCAGCCTACAGATTGAATGGCAAAAACTATATTAAGTGGTCTTAAATGTTTCGGACCTTTCTAAAAGGGAAGGGAAAACTGAGTCATCTCCTTGGAACTGGACCCAAGAAGGGAGATCTTGGATTTGATGCTTGGGATGAAGAGGACTCCATGATAATGTCTTGGCTGTGGAATTCCATGTTGCTAGAAGTCAGTGATACGTTCATGTTTCTGCCAACATCTAAAGAAATATGGGACACAGCAGAACAAACTTATTCTAAAGTTAGAGATGCTGCTCGAATCTTTGAGATTAAAACTAAAATATCTGCCACTAAACAAGGAGGTTGCTCAGTCACGGAGTATGCCAACCAGTTGAAGAATCTATGGCAAGAGATGGATCATTACCAGTGTATTGAGATGAAATGCAGTGATGATGCAGTTGTGTTAAAGAATTTTATTGAAAAGGATCGAATTTATGATTTTCTTGCTGGTCTAAATGTTGAATTCGATCAAGTGAGAGTCCAGATATTGGGAACAAAGGATTTACCCTCGCTGAATGAGACCATCTCTATTATCAATGCTGAAGAAAGTCGAAAGGGACTTATGCTTTACTCACCATTAGTTGAAGGATCTGCAATGATATCTGAAAAAAACAATGGTGACAGACCAAAGTTTAATGCTGGAAAAGATTCAGAAGTTGCGAGAATGGAGTCTCGGCCCTCAAACAAGGATAACCTCTGGTGTACCCACTGCAAAAAGCCTCGTCATACTAAGGAGCAATGTTGGAAGCTTCATGGCAAGCCACAAAGTTCTCAGTGGAATAGAGTATCTAAAAATGGAACAAAGAAAAGCCAGGTGTATATGACTCAATCCAAAGAAGACAAATCAAATGATTTCAATGGTGGAGAACAGAATGAATTCAACAAAGGAGACATTGAACGGCTGAGATCACTTCTTGATTCATTAGAAAAGTCTACAGGTATCTGTTCCTTGGCAAATTCTGGTAAGCTCCATTCCTTATATGCTTTAAGTGCCTCCGGTTCTGAATTTTCAAATTCTTGGGTTATTGACTCTGGGGCAACCAATCATATAACTCATTGTTCACACAAATTTCTCACATGTCATCCTTGTCCAAGCAACAGAAAAATAGTCATTGCTGATGGATCCCTGGCCACTGTTGCAGGCCAATGAGACATTGTTCTAAGCCCATCCATTATTCTTAAAAATGTGTTACATGTACCCAAGTTATCTACAAACCTTGTGTCTGCTTACCAACTTACAAAAGACCTAAACTGCAATATGACATTTTCTCATATTTCTTGTGTATTTCAGGACCAAGTTACGATTTGGTTTCTTGAACTTACACAGGATTGATCATGGGCTTTATCCTTCTTGAGTAGACCTGTAGTGGCTTTGTGAAAGTAGGCTCAGAAATGGGTTCACAAGGTTTAGAAGTAAATTCTTTTTCAAAAGTGGGTTCTGTTTGTATGGGAGATATTTTAACCACCAGTGATGGTTCTCTCAAGAGCAAATCCTTATCCTCCATAGATGATGCCTCACCCTGAGGATAAGGGCTAGAAAAATAGCTTTCGTGTTCTGCAAAAGTGACATCAACAGTGACATAGATTTTATGAGTGATAGGATTGTAGCACTTGTACCCTTTTTGAGTAAGAGAATATCCTATGAAAACATACTTGACTGTTCTAGGATCTAACTTGCTTCTACTGTGAGAGTGAACGTGAACAAATGAGACACATCCAAAAACTCTAGGGACCAACTTCATTGACATATTGAAATCTGGAAAATACTTAAGAGTTTATGGAAGGAGAACCAGCTGACAAAGGCAGGTACCAAAGACTTGTGGGGAAGCTAATCTATCCATGACACACATGGCCTAGCATTGCATATGCAGTGAGTGTTGTGAGTCAGTTCATGCAAAACCCTAAGGGTGTCCATCTCGATGCAGTATATCGGATCTTACAATATTTGAAAGGCAACCCAGGAAAAGGGATTCTCTTTAGAAAAGGCACAAGTATGGAACTAAAAGCATACACAGATGCTGATTATGTTGGCTGTGTTACTGACAGAAGATCAACATCTCGGTATTGTACTTTCATTGGCGGAAATTTGGTAACCTGGAGGAGTAAGAAACAACCAGTTGTAGCAAGATCTAGTGCAGAGGCAGAATTTCAATCAATGGCACAAGGTATTTGTGAACTGTTATGGCTCAAAATTATCCTAGATGACTTGAAGATTAAATGGGAGACTCCAATGAAGTTGTATTGTGATAATAAGTCTGCAATCAACATAGCTCATAATCCAGTTCAGCATGACAAAACTAAACATGTGGAGGTTTACAGACATTTCATTAAGGAGAAACTTGAAAGTGGATTGATTTGCACTCCCTATATTTCTATAGAGAACCAGCTAGCAGATGTCTTAACTAAAGGACTGATGAGTTCAGCATTTCAAAAGATTATAGGCAAGCTAGGGATGGAAAATATTTACTCCCCAGCTTGAGGGGGAGTATTGGAAATCAGGGATTGACTGAAATCCCAAGATTCTAGTACTAATTAGTTGTAAATTAGTAAAGCATAATTTTAGGAAGATTAGTTGTAAATTAGGGGCTGTAAATATGGCTGTAAATTAGGGTGTCAATTTCCTATATTCTAGGGATTTAGTAAAACCTTCCTAGAATACCAATATCCTCATTGTATCAGATTATTTTCAGTATGAATTGAATTCAATAATTCACTTAATTTTCTTCAAATACAAATAAAAACTAATCCTAAAAATCAAGGATTGTTGACTAATCCCTAAAAATTAGGGATTATTTTCCCACTCTCCCCCTCAAGCTGGTGAATGGATATCTTCTATTCCAAGCTTTCTGGTTATTTTATGAAAAACAGTATTAGACAACCTTTGGTGAGCACGTCTGCAAGTTGATCACTAGTAGAAACGAAAGGAGTACAAATTAGGCCACTATCCAACTTTTCTTTAATAAAATGCCTATCCACCTCAACATGTTTAGTCCGGTCATGTTGAACTGGATTGTGTGCAATATTGATGGCTGATTTGTTGTCACAATACAGCTTCATTGGGCCTTCCCACCTAACCTTCAGATCTTCCAAGATTATCTTTAGCCACAACAGTTCACATATCCCAAGTGCCATTGCTCTAAACTCAGCTTCTGCACTAGACCTTGCAACCACATTCTGCCTTTTGGTTCGCCAAGTTACGAGATTACCACCTAGGAAGGTGCAATATCTTGAGGTTGATCTTCTGTCAACTACGGATCCTGCATAATCCGCATCTGTATAGGCTTCAAGAGTCGGTCTTTCTCCTTTCTTAAACAGAATTCCTCTTCTCGGTGTACCCTTCAAGTACTACAAGATTCTGTACGCTGCTCTGAGATGTGATTCTTTGGGATTGTGCATGAATTGACTCATACACTAACAGCATAAGCTATATCAGGCCTGGTATGTGACAAATAAATTAGCTTTCCCACAAGTCTCTGATAAGAACCTTTATCCACCATCATATCTTCTGGAACATCACAAAGTTTGTGGTTTGATTCTATGGGTGTCTCAACTGGCTTACATCCCAGCTTGCCTGCATCAGCCAATAAGTCTAACACATACTTTTGTTGTGATATGAAAATCCCCTGCTGAGAGTGAGCTACTTCAATACCAAGAAAATACTTAATCTGCCTAGATCTTTAATCTCGAACTCCTTCACTAACTGTTTCTTCAAATTCTCCATTCCTTCAGAGTCATCTCCTGTTACTATAATGTTATCCACATAGACCAACAATACTGTCACCCCCCTGATGCTGAGTGTTTCACGAACAAAGTATGATCACCTTGGCTCTGTTTATACCCCAAACCCACCATAACTTTGGTAAATCTCCCAAACCAAGCTCTTGGGGATTGTTTCAATCCATTTAAAGCCATTTCTAGCTTACATACCACTCATTTTTCTTCATTCGAGCCAAACCCAGGAGGAATCTCCATATAGATCTCATCCTCGAGATCTCCATGTAAGAAGGCGTTCTTGACATCAAATTGTTGTAACTTCCAACCAAAATTCACAGCTATAGATAATGAGATTCTAACAGTATTCTTCTTAGCAACGAGAGCAAAAGTCTCCAAATAGTCTATGCCATAGGTTTGAGTATGCCCTTTGGCAACTAACCTTGCCTTATACCTTTCCAAAGTACCATCTGATTTGTATTTAGTTATGAATACCTATCTACACCCAACTGGTTTCTTCCCTTTCGGCAGCCTCACCAAGTTCCAAGTCTTGTTTTTCTCAAGTGCTTCCATCTCAATCTTCATAGCATTCGTCCAATTCTCATTTCCTGATGCCTCAGATAATGTTTTTGGGATAGGGATTGTATTTAGGCTAGTAAGAAAGGCCTTGTGGTTATGAGAAAGATTCTTATATGACATAAACAAATATAGAGGATGTTTAGTACAAGTTCTGGTTCCTTTTCGAAGAGCAATTGGAACATCATAATCTTTTTGTTCAAGTGTTTCAGTGATGTTATTATTAGGTGAAGTAATTACCTCGACACTAGCAGGAGCAGAATTGGATGATTGGACTGGCACAGGTGTAGAGATTGGTGCTCATTTCCTTGAGTAAACCTGTAATGGATGACTAGAGTCTTGAGTTTGCTTTCCATGTAACATTCCTTGTGACTTGATTGTAAGAGGCTCGGCTTCTGACTGCACATTTGACTCGGATAAGTTGTTTGGCAGAATATTGGGCTTGGATAGGGCGTCTGGCTGAATGTTGGGCTTGGATAGAGTGTCTGGCTGAATGTTGGGCTCGGATTGATGAAAGACAGTATCTGTATGAGAGACAGTAGTTGGAAACTCAAGGAGAAAAAGGTCTTTGTCCTTATCCTCGATGAAGGATTTCTCCCCCTGAAGATAAGGAGTATGAAAGTAATGATCTTTTTCGACAAAGGTGACATCAGCAGACACATAGAATTTCCTTGTTGGAGGAAGGTAACATTTGTAGCTCTTTTGAGTGGAGGAGTAGCCAACGAAGATACATTTTAGAGCTCGAGGATCAAGTTTATTTCTGTTTTTAGAATGCACATGAACAAAGGCAATGCAGCCAAATATCTTTGGGACAAGATTATTGGATGCATTAAAGTTTGGAAAGAAATGTGTGAGAACCTGCATTGGACTTTTGAAGTCAAGAACTCGTGTAGGAAGTCTGTTGATAAGATGGGCAGCAGTTAAAACCGCTTCACCCAGTATTGTTTTGGGACATTTTTTTGAAACATGAAAGCTCTTGTGCTAGCTAGAAGATGACCATTCTTTCGTTTGCCCACTCCATTTTGTGAGGTGTGTTAACACAAAAAGACTCATGTATTATGTCCATTTTTGGAAATAAGGAGAAAGGAATTGATTAAAAAAATCTTTCGCATTGTCAGATCGAAATCTCTTTATCCTAACCCCAAATTGAGTTTTGATCATATTGCAAAAAGTTGGAAATATTGAACTCACATCAGATTTATTTTTTAACAGAAAAATCCAAGAAACACGAGTGCAATCATCAATGAATGAAACAAACCACCGTGCCCCAAAAATATTAGCAACAGGGGAAGGTCCCCAAATATCACTATGAATCAAGGTAAATGGAACTGATGTTCTTTTATTGCTGATATGAAAAGAAGTACGTTTGTGTTTTGCAAATTCACAAACATCACAATGAAAATTTTCAATGGCTAAACCTTTGAACAATGAAGGAAACATTATTTTAAGAACATTAAAAGATGGGTGACCAAGATGAAAGTGTTGAAGCCATATCTTATCTTTATTGGATTTGAATGACTCAGAAAGAAAGGATAAAGGTGACAGACCCTTAACTCTATTTTGTCCATTCGATTCTTCAAGGTAGTAGAGCCATCTCTCTCTCTAGCATGTACAATCATCCTCTTCGTGCCCTGTTCATGAAAAACACAATGAGAAGGATAAAATGTCACACTACAATTAGAATCGATGGTGAGTTTCTGGATTGACACAAGATTGGAGCATAATTTTGGAACATGAAGAACATTCCTAAGTGTAAGGCAGTCATCAAAAAAAATATCTCCTTGACCAGCTATAGTTGTCATTGATTCATCAGCTATGGTTATTTTTTTATTGCTAGGACAAGGGGAATAGGAGATGAATTTTTGTGAAGAATTAGTCATGTGATCTGTAGCACTCGAGTCACTGATTGAATTTGAGGATGCTTTATCCGAGGCATTAAATGCACGAAAAGAGGAAATATGAGAAGATTGAGAAGAAATACCTGAGAACACTCAAGAACGAGTACCTATTGTAGGCAACTTTTCCAATGTCCCCAACAGACTCATTAATTTCTCAATCTCTTCTCTGTTGAATTCAGCATGTAGGGAGTTGTCTTCACTATTTGATTGTGTGGTTGCCATGTGAGCATGTCCTTGTCCCCTTGGCTGTCCACTCTTCTTTGACCATGTTTTATTCATGGTTTAGATAGGGCAAATAAGCTAAACTGGGTTTTTCTAGGTTAAAGCAATTAAGGCTGAAAAGAAAAGAAAAGAAAGGCTGGAAAACCAAAAAACAGATTATGATTCCCAGAAAAGAGCCTAAAGCTTCGATACTATGACAAAAAAAAAAGAAAAAGAAAAATTTTGAATACATAATTGTATTCTGTGTTTTGAAGAATGAAGAGCAGATTACACTATTTATATATAGTAAAGAAAATGCTACTCTAGGTAACTCACTAATTCATAATAAATACAAATAAAAACTAATCCTAAAAATCAAGGATTGTTGACTAATCCCTAAAAATCAGGGATTGTTTTCCCACATTATGTTTTGCGATAAATACTTTTTTTTTTTGTTTATTGGTGATCTGCCTTGTGTCTAAGCTGTTTATTTACTAAGCTCCTTTGGAATTTATATAACACGCTTTTATTATCTTCTTCATGAACTTTCTATCTTACAGCCTCAGACTGAAGAGGTTAAGAAGGAATTGACGGATAGAGATGTTCAAGAAGGCTTTGACATTACACTCACTAAACATAAGGGCCAGGTTTGCATCTAATTGTCTTAGATGATGAATTTTTTTTTTCTTTTAATTTGATGTATAAAAGCTTCCTGCTCTTGGTTTTCAAAATATTCTCTAAACATGTATTTCTTATATCTATTCCAGTATGCTATGCGAAAGTTGTACCATGAGAGTCTGAGGCTTATATGTGTATTATATACTGCACCAACTTGTGGTCCATGTCGGACGTTGAAGCCAATTCTTAGCAAGGTATGTTAGTTTTAATTCATGCTGTTTAGCTTCCAGAATCCGATTAGTATGACTTGGTTGGTGAAATTTTCAACTGTGATTTGGATGTGGTTTTATACGTTTCAGGCTTCAGGGTTACATAGAATAGACTACTAAGCTTGTGTAAATCTCATTTTCTGAATCTTTTGCTTGGGTGATTATGTTGGAAGTTAAAAATTATATCATATTGCTTCACTAAAGCTTGGCTTGCATCTGGCTGTTAAGGAAAATACCCTGTGAAACCTGAAAGTGGATATTGCGAGTACAAAGATTTACTTACATAAGACATGGGATAGATCACTTAATTTTAAATGAGCTTGAAGTCTTTCCTTTTGGCAAATTCACTTATGACATTGATCTAAACACCTTCTACATACATTGAGGGTTCAGCTTAGATGCTGTAATTCATGGATGCTCCTTATTGTCACTTTATGAAGCTTTCATTTCTGAGAAGCATGCAGTTTGTAGGTAAGAATATTTTCAAATTGACTATAGTAGAATCCAAAAAGGCTTTTATCCTTGATTCTTAGATATTGTGTAAGTTGTATTGGAATAAAAAGAGCTAGAGAAGAAGGAAGAACTGGTTATTCAATTCTAAAAGCATGAAGAACAGGTTTCTGTGAAATTGGTATATTTAGACCTAAAGCACCATAATACTAACAAAACAATTATTATTTCTTTTAACCATCAATCTTTGCAACTGTTGACATTATTGAGAGACAAGCAATGTAACTGAATCTGCTATGGCCATAATTAGAATGGGTAGTTAGCAATATGGATAGCCAACTGTGATCTATCGGCTATATCTCTTCTCAAGATTTAGACAAATCCATGTATATGAAACACCTCTATAACCTATTCTTTTGTGGCTAAATAAGGTGGCATTGAAGCTATATGATATGGGTTGTCCGATTGAAGCTTTTGCTACTTGTTTCTTGTTATTTGCTTTTTACTTTTTGAAAGATTGCTATAAAACAAAAGTAAAACATAAAAAGCAGTAGCATAATTGTTTTTAAATAGACAAATAATTGAAGTATGACACCAATTATATCATAATTGTTCTTTGTATGTGTAGAATCATGCATTTTGTCATTTGAAGTGAAAACAAATATATCAAAAATTTTATTCACTTTTGTATCTTGCTTTTTTACTTTATGAAAAATTGGTATAATGCAAAAGTAAAAATAAAAAGCAATATCATAATTGATTTTAAATAGAGAAATAATTGAAATGTGACACCAATTATATCCTAATTTTTCTCTATAGAAGTAGAATCATGCATTTTGTCATCTAGAGTGTATCACACTTGTATAAAAAATTTTGTTTGCTTTTGTATCCAAACACGTTCTTTGCTATTTTGCTTTCGGAAGTAAAAAGCAAATAGTAAAAGCACGAACTTAATGGAGCCGTAATGCAAGGACAAAGTGGGGAGCATGCTTAATGTATATCTTTTCTATACTGTAATTACTGTTATATTAAATAACTTTTATCTTTTACAAAATTTCTCTATTTACAGGTGATTGATGAATTTGATCAGAATGTACATTTTGTTGAAATTGATATTGAGGAAGATCCAGAAATTGCAGAAGCTGCTGGAATTATGGGTACCCCATGTGTGCAGTTTTTCAAGAATAAAGAGATGCTCAGGTTTGGCTAATTTTGTTCTTATCATAAATTTTTTCTTTGCACCAGGCCTGTATTTTATTACTGTTCTGCTATTCTTTCACATATATGCAAAATGAATTTGTTAAATAGTTCATTGATGGTTAGGCTTAATGCAAAAGATATGCAGTCACAGATAAAAGTAGTGTCCGAGGTTGTTAGTTCTTGCCTGCCACCAATTCTTTTCTGCTGGTTATGCAGGACCGTATCGGGGGTCAAAATGAAGAGAGAGTACAGAGAGTTCATTGAAGCGAATAAATGAGAGTATTCTGGTGCTTTCTTGGCTATTATAATTTCGTGAGTCAATTTTGTTCCTTCTGAAAAGTTAGTTCAATAATGCCTTCAATTTAAAAAATGATATCTTGTATCGATCAACTACACTGTAGATTACACATGCAGAGTTGCCAATGCATTACATGTTTTTTTTTTTTTGTTCCAATCTGTATGTTTGGCATTTTCGGTTATGAACTTTGTTTACAAAGTTGATCACATGCTGCTGACTATAATTATTGGCCACAGTCTGTATTCAAACCTTTCAGTGAAATATATATTCTTTCTGACCGAGTTTTCTGCATTTGGTTATAGTCATCGAGTAGAATTTCATTGATAGACATGGAAAATAGTTGGTCCTTTTCACAACTTGCACCACTAAGGGCTGTATCAATTACTCAACTTGGCAATCTGTTAAAGCATAACTATCCCAACATTTTCATTGAAGTAGGACTAGGCCTTTTCATTTCTCCTTATTTGGTCTTTTTTGGGGTACTCCTTATATGGTTTCCGGGAAGCGGAGAATGCTAAGGTAAGCATTGCTGCTATGTACTTGAGCGATGTTACTCTATTGTGGTGGCAGAAATGGTGTGACGGTGTGTGATGCGGGGAGTGTGCGGTCACCACATGGGACGAGTTTGTGAGGAACTAAGACAACAATTCAAGTCAGGATTCTTTTTTGGTACTCCTCGATGAATAATGTTGGTATCTATCTCTTACAAGATGATTTACTCCCTTAATGAAATATTCTGAAGGGATGTTGGATTGTTGTGGCACAAAACCTGTGCAATACTGACGATGCTCTCTCCTGAAAAGTGCTAATAAAGAGGCAAGTGCTGCCAAGTTCGACCACTTTGAATGATGAAGCTGAATTCCAAATGTATTCTGGAGGATCATCTCCCCCTTAAGCTTCGGCTCTCCAGGCAACGGAGGATCAAATTCAAGCCCAATCATATCATTCTTGTATTGACCGAACATTGTTGGAAGCCAATTTTTCCTTTAGTTGAAAGAAAAAATTTTTCCCAAGTAGGTACGTTCCCTGCTTTGAAACCCTTTGACCTTTTCAGAAACTTGGGTGAATGACTATTGAGTACTCAAGTTTCCAGGAAGGCAAGTGGAGTTCCTTGTTAAAATGGAAAGAAAACAATGGTTTATGCATTTGAGGGTACAAAGCTCACAGACCCTCAAAGCTCAAACCTATTTAGTTGATCAGTGAGGAAAAAAAAATCCATGTCTCGGGTTTTTAATAGGTAAAAATGAAGTTTAGTAATTTGATATCAATTTTTCCAATATTAAATAATACTTTGAAGATGTTTATAATCTTCATTTTTTTTTTTTATATTTGTATTTGATTTTTTATCATTTAAGGTTTTAATATCAATTTTACTACCATAATATAATCTAGCAATTTTCTTTAGTTTTTTTAAATCTATTTTTTCTTCACTTTTCTTTTCTTTACTTTTATATTTTCTATCTTAGTTTCTAGTAGATCTAATTTTTTAAATATTTTTATAAAATGATTACTAGTTGTATATACAAAATTATTTATAGTACTACTTATACATCTAAGATTATCCTTTTCTTTCTCTTTTATATGTATACTATGTTCGTAAATATTTTTACCTTTACTTAGATATTCTATTTCTTCCATCATTATGTTTATTTTGATACCTAAAACCATATGTGTTACAATTTCTTCCTTTAAAGTTAGCAGAATACAACTTATAAAAGCTTAAGGAAGCTAACACAAATAGGAATACAATTTATACAGGTATATGGGTTTTGAATAAACTGTAGATAAAGAAAATAAAATGTAAAGGTTCAGATAGAAATACTTACAAACGTAGTTCACAAAGGAAGATAAGAAAATAGACCTTTACAAAACTCTGATACCAATTAGAATATAAATGTGATAGGAAAGCTTTTATTCATAAATCGATGCCTATCATTTACATCTTTTTACTCTTATATAGAAAAGAGTTTTACAAAAAACAAAAACTTATTTAAATGTGATAGGAAAGTTTTTATTCATAAATCGATGCCTATCATTTACATCTTTTTACTCTTATATAGAAAAGAGTTTTACAAAAAACAAAAACTTATTTACAACATTTAATTTTACCTAACAACATTTAATATTTTCTAACAACATTTAATATTACCTAATGTAATTAAAACTTTTCTTTTATTACAGATAAAAGTTATCTAAAACAGTGTACAAAATGCCAAAAAAATAAAAGGATAAGTCTGAAAAATAATCTCTTGTTAAGATTATTATTTTGACATTTTTTCTACCGTGTGCTGGATAAAGTTGCAGTTAGTCGTTGAAAATGTCAAAGATATTTCATCCTTCCATAATGTTGTCCAGATTAATAGCTTTTTCTATGTCCGGGCTATAAGGTTTTGGGGTGTGTTCCTCGAGCTCCAACTGATATTGCTCTCATTCTTTTTGGATTTTGAATAGTGTAAATTCAAGAAGATCAAGAACATTAATATTTTTGATTTTTTCAATAAGAGTAATGGCTTTTATCTGAGAATTTTCATGTAGTTCTCTTTTTGATAGAGAACTGTCTTTCAAATATTCTTCTACCATATGTTTTTAGAATATAGAATTCAATATTGGCTAAAATATTTGTAGCTTTTTCCACCATATTTAATCTTGCACTAAAAGCATATAAAGATGAAATTTTGTATAAAGCTAGAGCATTTTTTAGCTCTTCTTCGTTAGTTTCTGTTGGTTGCAGAATATGACCTCCCATTATTTTATCTATAATCCATATTTGATATGGTTGGAATTTTTTTTTTTTTCATGTATTCCTGCAAAACTGATTATTTTTATATGTAGATATATAAAATAAGAATAATTTTTTACCATATTATAAATTATATATTTGATAAATGCAGGAAAATCTTTTAATAAATTAAAGTAAAGATTTTGGGTAGTTATTTGTCCAACAAGATCTCATTTGATATTGGTTATATCAAAGGGTTCATGGTTTAATCTGAATTTTAATTTTGGTAAATCCTTAGAAATTCCAAAATTATTTAAATAAATAGAAGAATAATATAATTCAAAAATTTCTCTTAAAACTTTATCTAGAAAAAATGTGATTTATTGTTTTATTTTTCAAGAAATTTTTGGAGGTAAAACCTTTTGAGATTTTTTAAAAAGGTAAATTCTTCGTAATTTATTAACAACTGGATTTAAAGAAAAAATTTCAAGTTCACATAATTCCAAGAGATTGTTTATCTCTTCAATGTTGAAAACTTCTTGATCATTCCACTTTCGTAATAGAATGCTTTTCAAAACCATTTGTTTAAAATCATTTTCTTCATTAGCTTTTTTAGATAATGTTTCAGAAAGTTTGGTAAGATTTTTTCTAAAAGCTGATCTATTATCTTGGAGTTAGGCTTTCCATACTCCATTTATGTATTGAGAAAATTCTGTTGGTACTCCTGAATTATAAAAATTCTTTACTTGTTCGAGAGATTGTTGTTTTAACAATTTCTATGTATCTTTAATGATCCCAGAATAAGAAAGAGATGAACTATATGAGTTTTGAGATCGTTGATATGGAGAATATGCTGATGAAGGAGATTGTTGTGTTGACACTATTTGACCAGTATAAGGAATGGAAACATATTGAATAGCTCTTGGGTCAAGTGTTTGCTTAACCCATTTTTGTACCATTGGGTAGTATCCTTTTTGGATTCTAATAGAAGAAAAAGAATCTCTTTTTTGAGATTTCTTTTTGATCGTAGTCCATTCTTCTTGGACTTCTTTTCCTTTTTCTTTTGGATTCATGGTTGTTTTTTTAGCTCAACTTTTCCCTGCTCAAATAATCAGCAAGAAAATGGTTAGAACCTTTAATATGTTCGACAATAAATTGATATTAACAAGGAAAATTATACCATCTAATCCTTCTTAGGTTAGTTTCATTTTTTTTTAAAGAAAATCTTTAACTGATTGATTATCTGTTCTTATAGTAAATTCTCCGGGTGCTAAGTATATATGAAATTTTTTATTCCATTTACTATTGCTAATAATTCTTCTTCATAAATTATATAATTATGTTCATTTGTTTTAAATTTTTCAGAGTTATATCCACAAATAAGTTCATTTTCTTGATTATTTACCTGTGCTTTTAAAACCGCACCCCAATTTTCTTGAGAAACATTTGTTTTAAGAATTAATTTATCATCTTCTTTTGGAAGATACACACTTGGTACTTTATTAATTTCAGATTTTATTTTTCTAATTAATTGTGAATTTTGTTTAGTACAATTAATTTTTTTTTATCTTTCTTTAATTTATTAAATAATGAATTTTCTATTTTAGATAAATCTTTTATAAAATTTCTACCATAGTTAAGAATTCCTAAAAAACTCTGTAATTGTTTTAAATCAGAGATTTCTTCAGGAAAGTTTTTTATTTTAGTTATAATATGTTCTTATAATTTTATCCCTTGTTGAGATAAATAAAGTCCTAAAAAATCTATATCTTGTTTTTCTAATTCTATTTTCTTAGGGCTCATAGTAATTTTATTTTTTATGAATTTATTTGCTATGATTTCTAAATGTTTTCTATGTTCTTTCAATGTTTTGAGAATACTAATATATCATCTATATAAACTACAAAAAACTCACTACAATCTTTAAAAATAGAATTCAACCATCCATCTTTGAAATATTTATGGTGCATTACATAGTCCATTGATAATGTCCTTTAGGTGCACTAAAAGTAGTCAATTTTTTTGACTATTCAGTTAATTTAATTTGCCAAAATCCTGATTTACAATCAAATTTACTATAGTAATTAGCATGTTTTTCCAAATTTATTAGGATATCTTTTCTAGGAATAAAATATCCATCAAATTCAATATCTTTATTAAGTTTTTTATAGTTTATAACCATTCTAACTTTTCCTCTTTTTTGTTCAGCATTATTATTTACTAAAAAAGCTAGACTAGAATGTGGGCTTCTTGTTTCTTCAATCAAACCTTCTTCTAGAAGTTCTTTGATTTGTTTATCAAATTTTTCCATATCAGATTTTGTATAAACCATAGGGGTTACTCTTATATTCCTATTTGGATTTACTAACTTTAGACTATAGTATCTAGGATTTTTTGACCTTAATTTAATGGATCTTCACTAAAATTTTGTTCTAATATTGAATAAAGCCAATGTTTTTCATTTATAACTTTTATAACGTTTTTCTAAAGGTTCTGATTTAAATCCTTTGTCACAGATGTATTTATGATCTTTTAATATAGTATTTTAATTTTTTCTTTTGATATATGAACTACTTGTTCATATACTTTAAAAAGTAAATATTTATATATAAAATTATTTCCTAATAACATATCTCCATGCATATAAGAAAAATCTAATATTTTAGGGATAATGAATTTAAGATTATTAAGCCATACTGGTATATTTTGTGCTTTAAATTCTATTAGTGTTTCTAATGCATCTATTCCTGTTACTATAATAGAGATTTCATTAATTTCCATTTTTCTATTGGTAATGCATTCATTCTGCAACTAGTAGTTGTAGCTCCACTGTATAGTAAAATATCTAATGAATAAGGTTTATATTTTTTAAATTTAAATTCTCATGAAACATAATTGTAATATTTTCTATTTTGATGATTGGAAAATGTAGTTACCTCATCATCTATTTTAATTTGTTTAATTATAGAGATTTTAATTACTTCTTTTCTAGAAGAACTTTTTATTGATGTATTTCCAGAAAAAATTGGTATTTGGACATTTTTTATATCTATTGGTTTGGTACTAGTAGTACTAGTGCTAGTGATTGATTCATCACTTCACTGTCTTCTAGTTGATTTTGGGTAAAAAAAATCTTTGGTGGATTTTTTGTTTCTCTTTTAAAGATCTATTATCTTAAAAATAGAGGATAGATCCTGAAGCCATAAATTCTATTGGTTTTGTTAATTTATTAGAGGTTTCTCCTGTTACTTCTTTTAGTAACCAATTATTTGGAATTGTTAAGTCTCTGAGATTCATTAATTTTGGTTGGATTTCTGAATCAAAACTTCTTGGTTCAAAAATTCCAATCATTTTGGTGTCAAACTCCTTACTTGAAGTTTGTGCCATATTAGTAAATTCATGTATAGCTTTTCAATTGATTGTTAGATCATTACTATCTTCTTTCATATTAATGTTTTTTGTTTTATTCTAATTCTAACAGCATCTTGTATATTTGGATCATTGATTGCCACAAAATAATTTGGTTTTATTTTAAATCAAACTACTCCTGTAACTAAATTAGAACTTCTATTAGTGCTTTAATAGGACCATTTAATCTTTTATCTAATACTATAGCTAATATGAGTGTATCTATTTCTTATCTAAATAAAGCTTTTATTTCTATTTGAATACCTCCTATATGTATATATCTAATTTTAGGATACTTTTGTTTAAGTCTCCTAATTTTTTCTTTATTAAATATTGGAATATCTACAAATCCTTTTTCAGAAGCGTCATGACGTGCCAAATACGAATTCAACATGCTAGACACAAATCATGGAGTCGCCACTAATCATCTTACTAGGTGTGATTATTCACCTATATGAATCTATCATTTTTAAAGTAATTCTAAGCTTGACTAAGGCACCCTAAAAAGAATAGGTTCTGGTCTACTTATCAGAACTAGGTTCGGGAGTTCGGTTACATGTGGGAAAGGATTAGCACTCCTACAACGCCTATCTAGAGATAGTACCATATTAATCACATATTATCCTTGTAGACACCTAATTTTGTTCGGACCCCTAAACTAGGTAATTTTCTTCCTAATGATGTTTTAGAATGCAGAAAAACTCTTCTCATCCTGCAGGTGGTATTCCGAGACTTTGTTTAAGAGGACAAGCATGAAAAGTCAATTTGGAAAAAGTCAACCCCAAAAAAGTCAACCTCAAAAAGTCAACCACTAAAAAGTCAACCCTCATTCAAAATCAAGATTCAAAGCTTAATTGAACAATGGTGAAAGAATTTTGATAATATGAGGTTTACAACGAGAGATATGGAGTCCGAAATATGGATTATGGAGATTCAGTGGAAAGGAAACCCTAATTCAGAAAATTTATGGAAAAGTGCTTAAACGATCAAATTTGTCGAAATTGGAGGTTTCGAATGAAAGATAATCAATGACTACGGGTATTGGAGAGGCCATTTGAAAGCAAAATCAAAGGAAAGGTCAATTTGGAAGAAAACTGAAAATTAGGGTTTTTGGTGAATTTTGGCGAAATTGGGGAAAATTGCAGAAATGGCCCGATATGGTAAAATTAAAGTCCCTAATTGATGAAGAGTGGGTAAACAAAGATAGCCCAAGGCTCAGTTTGAATTAATTCCGAGAAAAGAGCCGGTTGGAGGAAAAACGGAGAAACGAGGAAATTTCCAATATTGGAAAAAAAAATTAAGTCGGAGGGGAATTTGATCGTAAAAATTAGGCATTTTTGGACCAACTCAAATTCAATATATAAAAAAAGCCTGAAAAAAAAATCTGGAAATCGGACTTGTTTTGAGTAAAACCGAGGCTTCAGAGGTTAAAAGGCAAATTTGGAAAATCAAGGAAAAATAGTAAATGAGCTCGAAAAATTACCAAAACTTCCAAATCTTAATCTCATGTCATTTGGAAGAGATCAACGAAGAAAAATCTGGAATCAGAGCTCGTTTGCAAAATGGCAAGATTCGAGCCTACTAAGCTGAAATTCCAGAAGATAAATCCGAGAAAAATTGCAAATGAGCTCGAAAAATTATGAAAACTTCCAGATCTCAATTTTATATTATTTGGAAGATATTGGAGAAGAGAAATCCGGAATGGGAGCTCGTTTTAAAAATGGCAAAAGTTCGAGTGCATTAAAGGCAATTTTGGAAGAAAAATACGGAAAAAAATAGCAAACAGGCTCAAAAAATTATGAAAACTTCCATAACTCAATTTTATATTATTTAGGAAGTATTGGAAAAAGAAAAACCGGATTCAGAGTCCGTTTGCAATTTAATCAAGTTTAGGGACCTAAAGTGCAATTTTACCGAAAAAACTGAAGATGGCCTTTTTTGCAAATTAAAAAATAGTGAGAGGGCTGGAATTTGAAGGGCCATTCGGCCAGCCCATGAAGAGAGGAAGTTTTGCTGAGTTCTTCCATCCAAAGGCCAAAATTGGATAGTAAGGTGGTTATTTTTTTGATCAAGCCTTTGTGATTTTGCAACATGGTCAAATGAATGAAGAGGTTGGATGTCAACATTATGGTTACATATTTGGAACAATTGTATTTGTTAGGAGCTGATCACTTAATCTAAGGGTGGTAAATTTATATTTTTAGCATCTTTGATTAGTGGTCTTTGGATCAAATTAAGCTAGGAAAAAAATGACAACATAGTGGGCATACCAAGGGCCATTCGGCTACCACTATTAGAGGGGGGGTTTCATTTTGCGGCTTCTTCTTGGCTGATCATTGGGAGGGCAGTAGCTATTCTTGAGAAAAAAAGAGAGGGGAAAAAGAAAAGAGAGAAAAAAGAAAGTATTTTCTTACTACTCTTTGATTTGGAAAGCTAAAGCAAGGTGGCTATTTTCTTTCATGCTCTCCTCCATGCTTTGTTCATATGATTTTGTTATTTTCATTTTCATTGTCATTTTATTTTCTTTCATGAAATAAAATTGTTTTTCAAAACAAGTTCCAAAAGGTTCCTACCTTTTGTTTTCATTAAAAAATATCAAAATGATTTTTTTTACTACATTTTTTAGTGATGGCCAAAACCCCCTTTTTGTGCATGTGTTGTGTTTGATTTATTTTCCATGTTGATTGTGATATTTTAGCTTGTTTTGATGTTCTAGATTTTTAAAATAATCAAGATATAGAGTTTGTTTTTAATATTCTTGAGTTACTTGTTCATATTTTGCTGATTTTATCATTGATTTTCATGTCTACTTACTTTGTTTGCTATTTTTAATTTTCTGTTTTCACCATGTTAAGTTGTTCATGCTTGTATTGTTGCCATACTATGTGTTTGTGTATTTGCCTAGCTACATCTTTGCATTTGCATCATGTTTGTTTGGTCTAACATGTTTCCTTTTAAGTCTTGCATATACTATGCCATGTGTTAGTGTTATTGCCATGCTAGAATTTCACATGTTGATTTCATGTCCCTTCGATTTCTACATGCTTCTTTGCCTTGTGTGTGCATTTTCATCTTGTTTAGTTGTCATGCCTTCATTCATTCTTTGCATCTTTATGCTATGATATTGTGTATTTGATTTACTATGCCATGTGCTTGTGTTATTTCCTTGCTAGGATTTCATCATATGATTTAAGTAACCATTCTGCTAGCATTTTTTTTTTGTTGTCTTGTGTTTGCATTTCTATCTTGATTATGTGACTACCATGTTTTCATTCATACTTTGCATCTTTGTGCCATTGTGATTGTGGTTTTGGTTGTGCCATGTTCATGCATTAGTATTAGGCTCATTTGTTCATTATATGTTTGTCGCAACCTAAAAAAATAACGACGAGTCTCATCGCAAGACTTTATTATTCGTTAAGCGTGACATTTAAAGAAAAAACCGAGGAAAAGTCGACTTAATTCCTCTAGAAATGAAGGTTTTGAAAATGACCTTAAAAAAGACATGGAGTCGCCACCAATCTTTTTTAGCTAGGTGTGATCGGCCACCTATTAAAATTGGTTTTATAAAATATTTTAAAAATTAATTAAAACATTTTAAAAACCAATTTCAAGTCTGCGTTTTAAACCAGAGAAATCAAAGAAGCGGGTTCGGGAGTCGGTTACGTGCGATTAGCACCCCCACAACGCCCGTATAAATCGGTACCTTATTAATCGTGTGTTATCTCAAGTTTTGGTAAAAGTTGGTTTTAAATTTAGTATTTCAAATTAATTCCCAATTTAAAGAAAAATAATTCCATTTTTTATTGAAAATGATCCGGAATTCATAAATTCAAAATTTTCCTATATTCCCCAACAAACGTGGCAAAATATAGAAATTTTTATTAGTTTTGGAAAACTTTCCGAATCATTCTCTTTTTTTTTTTGAAAGAAAGATATTCCTTTATTAATAATAATTGATGATATTCCCTCCAGCAAACCCGGTAGAGAACTCATGAATTATTTTAACTCGGGAATATCTTTATTTTTATTGAAAACCATTATCTTTTTTGAAAACATTTAAAAGAAATGAATATGTATAGGCATGACATAAATAAAATGACATAGCAAAATCTAAATAATATAATGCAACCTAAATGTCATGACACATAGAAATTATTATGGCAAGAATCACATATTATATAAAATGCATGAATATAAAAATGCAATGCATGAAATGTATTTTTTCCTTTAATTAAGGATATCCGTATATCTAAAAAGATATCCGGCTACCTTAGGAAAATATGTCAAATTAAATATTCTAAAACCAAAATACTTTGTGATTGTTTGAAAACAATTTTGAAAAGCTTGAATTAAAAATAAAAACTGGGCTAAAATTTTTAAAATGGCTCTAATTTCCTAAGTTTAAAAAAATCCGGACTTGGCTACCCTTAACCCGGGACTTGAAAAACCATTTTTAGAGTTTAAAAAGGCTTAGAAATTACCCTAAGTCAGTGGCTAACCCTCCTAATCAGCCCACTCTAAGTAAATTAACCAAAACAGAAAATTGGTTTTTCTTTAAATTCAATTCTGACTCCACTGTCCAATTTTAATCCACGATTTTTTACCCTATTTTTAAAACTTCAAAAAATTCTAAAAAAAATACTGGAGACTCAGGACATGTAAAACTACACGAGAAAAAATCGGCTTAATTTTTTGATCAAAGATGAATTCCCAGAAAAACCAGAGATGTATGAGTTTTTGGAGGAGAAAAAAAACTGCTTTGTTTTTCTTTAAATTCAATCCTGACTCCACTGTCCAGTTTTAATCCATGATTTTTTACCCTATTTCTAAAAATTCCAAAAATTCTGAAAAAATTATTGGAGACTCAGGACATGTAAAAATGCACGGGAAAAAATCGAATTAATTTTCTGATCAAAGATGAATTCCCATAAAAATTGGAGATGTACGAGTTTTTGGAGGAGAAAAAACTGCTTTGTTTTTCTTTAAAATCAATTCTGACTCCACTGTCCAGTTTTAATCCACGATTTTTCACCCTATTTTTAAAAATTCCAAAAATTCTGAAAAAATTATTGGAGACTCAGGACATGTAAAAATACACGGAAACAAATCGACTTAATTTTCTGATCAAAGATGAATTTCCAGAAAAATCGGAGATGTACGAGTTTTGGGTGGAGAAAAAAAAACTGCTTTGCCAACACACATTTTTTTTGTCTTTGATAAAATCATTTAAAAACCAAAATAAAAATATTTGAAACTCATAGAACGACTTGAAGACAGTAGCTAGGACTTTTTGAAAGTTAGATAAAAATTGGCTAAGTAAAAAAAATCACAAAGGTAGAATAATCAATTTGACAAACTTAATTTTCCACAAGTGTGCTCAAGAGAGCATGACCTTCAACCATTAATTGGCTCAAGTCATTATTCAAGTGGCATGAACATGAAATGCATGAAACAATGCAGCAAACAAAATGCATGAAATGCATGGATCTAAACCTAAATGTAAGGAAAATGCATGACACAAATAATATGGCCTAGACCTAACATGAACTTGCATGACATTTAATGTAACCTAGACCTAAGACATGCATGGCATTTTCACAAACACAAGGCATGCTTAATTCAAAAATCCAACCAAATATCATGCAAATGCAAAAACCTAACAACTAGCATGACAAAAATACAACACACAATGCAAAACACATGGAGTAGCCAAATGGCTCCAAGCTTCAACAAGCATGGCATTTTCACAAACACTTGGTATGCTAGCATGAAAAACTAAGTCATAACACAAAAATCACACAAGCATTTTCACAAACACCTAATATACCAAATCTAAAACATGCTCACTAAGATATAAAACAAGAATCATGCAAAGAATCACACAAGCATTTTCACAAACACTTAATATGCTAACTCTAAAACATGCTCAAATTTAAACAACATGAAAACAGAAAATTAAAAATGTAAAAACATGATATCTAAGACATAAATGGCAACAAACAAAGCAACCAAATTAAATATAACTTAAGAACATGAAATAACATAATATTTAAAACATCAAAAATAAAGAAAATAGCATAAACAATATGGTAAAATGAATCAAAAATAACAACTTAAAATAATGTAGGCCATTTGGCCATGGTGAGTTTATTGTAAAAACAAAATGTAAGAAAAATATACTTAAGAAAGGAAATGAAGGAAGAACAAGAAACATTATTTTAAAATGAAAACTCACCAAGTAGCTTTTGAACGGATTAAGCTATAAACCCTCAGAGTAGCTTTTGAACGGATTAAGCTACAAACCCTCTCACAAGTAGCTTTTGAACGGATTAAGCTATAAACCCTCAGAGTAAAAACACTATGACTCACCACCCGGATAATCCTAATACAAGTGTATAGACTATCTCACAAGGGGTAGTGGGTGATTTCAACCAAAGGCCAAGACCCCTTATTTATAAGGTGAGCACCTCCTTGGCTTGACATTACAAAGGGATGTGGGATTGGGACTTAGGCTCAAAAATGAAAATCTCTAACTTAACTCTTGATTTTTAATCACTTGATTGAAAAAATCCTAAGCTTCCTCCTTCCTTTGGGCTTGGGCAGGCCAGCACTTCTCTTTTCCAGCCCAGCTCTGATTTTTGAAAGGCCCAAAGAAGCCCTTTTCGGTTGCTTGGGTGAAACGACCATTTTGCCCCCCAGATGCAAAATAAATATCAAACGGGATCCAAATTCAATTTTTCTTTTTTTAATACTTCCAAAATAATAAAATATTGAGTTCTGGAAGTTTTCAAAATTATCCGAGTCCGTTTGCTATTTATTTGGATTTTTTCTTCCCAAAATGTCCTTTTATGCCCCTACTTTTTACCATTTTTTAAACGAGCTCCAAATCAAGATTTTTCTTCACCAATCTCTTCAAAATAATTAAAAAGTGTGATCTGGAAGTTTTCATAATTTTTGGAGCTCATTTGGTATTTTTTCGGGATTTATCGGCTTGAATTACTGCATAAAATGTAAAAAAATTCTGGGTAACTCTTTCGGAAGCTTCAGCTATCACCACCAAAGACTTTTAACCTTTTCAAAGGATTTTAAAACTCTGGAGATCTCCACCAGAGGCTTCAGCTATCACCACCGAAGACTTGTTCATAATAAAAAAAGTACCTCGACGATGATCTCGGGGCTCGACTCGTCTTAAGAAAACGAATTCGATTAGCAAGAAAGGAAATGACCTCGACGATGGTCTCGGGGCCTTAACCTGTCTTGTTCTCAACTGTGTTTAAAATTCTGGATATCTCCTCCAGAAGCTTCGGCTATCACCACCAAAGTCTTGCTCATTTTTAAAACTGTAAAAAATTCTGGGTATCACCTCCAGAAGCTTCAGCTATCACCACCAAAGACTTTTAACCTTTTCAAAGGATTTTAAAACTCTGGATATCTCCACCAGAGGCTTCAGCTATCACCACCGAAGACTTGTTCATAATAAAAAAAAAGTACCTCGACGATGATCTCGGGGCTCGACTCGTCTTAAGAAAACGAATTCGATTAGCAAGAAAGGAAATGACCTCGACGATGGTCTCGGGGCCTTAACCTGTCTTGTTCTCAACTGTGTTTAAAATTCTGGATATCTCCTCCAGAAGCTTCGGCTATCACCACCAAAGTCTTGCTCATTTTTAAAACTGTAAAAAATTCTGGGTATCACCTCCAGAAGCTTCAGCTATCACCACCAAAGACTTTTAACCTTTTCAAAGGATTTTAAAACTCTGGATATCTCCACCAGAGGCTTCAGCTATTACCACCGAAGACTTGTTCATAATAATAAAAAAAAAGTACCTCGACGATGATCTCGGGGCTCGACTCATTTGAGAAGCAAACGAGTTCGATTCTACATGACAGCTTTAAGAGATGATGCAAATGCTTCATGATGCAAATGCAAATGTCTTTAGTTTATGCAAGCGCTTCTTGATGTAGATGCAAATGACTTAGATTGGTGCAAATGTCTTTGATGCAAATGTAAATGACTTGATTTGATGCTAACTTTCTTGATGCAGATTCAACTAACTTAGATTGATGCAAATGCTTCTTGATGTAGATGCACATGTTGAATAAAATTCTGAATAACTCCTTCAAAAGAAGATTTCTCATTTTTCAAAATTATAAAACCCTGGATATCTCCACCAGAGGCTTCAGCTATCACCACCGAAGACTTCTTCACTTTTAAAACTGTAAAATTCTGGATATCCCCACCAGAAGCTTTGGCTATCACCACCAAAGACGTGCTCATTGTAAAATTCTGGGTAACTCTTTGAGAAGAAGATTTCTCATGTTTCAAAATTATGAAACCCTGGATATCTCTACCAGAGGCTTCAGCTATCACCACCGAAGACTTGTTCACTTTTGAAACTGTAAAATTCTGGGTAACTCCTTGAGAAGAAGATTTCTCATGTTTCAAAATTATAAAACCCTGGATATCTCTCCCAGAGGCTTCAGCTATCACCACCGAAGACTTGTTCACTTTTAAAACTGTAAAATTCTGGATATCCCCACCAGAAGCTTTGGCTATTACCACCAAAGACTTGCTCATTGTAAAATTTTGAGTAACTCCTTCAGAAGAAGATTTCTCATTTTTCAAAATTATAAAACCCTGGATATCTCTACCAGAGGCTTCAGCTGTCACCACCGAAGACTTCTTCACTTTCAAAACTGTAAAATTCTGGATATCCCCACCAGAAGCTTTGAGAAATGATACAGATGCACATGTCTTTTAACAAGGTGCTCATGCTTCAATGTGCAAATGTAAAATATTTCTTAGTGCAAATGCAAATGGCCTGGATTGATGCCCATGTTTCATGATGCAGATGCCCCTACTAATTGTGTTCATGTAACTGGTTTATGAATGGTGTAACTACAATTACCACACATTAATGAAAATGCAATGATTCTAGAAATGATGCAATTACTTGAGATGACACAAATGCGAATTCCATGAAGAATGTAAATGTAAAGGTAAAATGCAGATGCTTATGGAATAATGCCAATGCAAATACACATGAATGATGCAAATGCTTGCCGACACTGTGCAGATGCAAAAGCTCGATAAAGGGATGAGTGCTCATGAGTGATGCAAATGCCCCTGGTGGTTTTTCAAGACTTTGGCTTAGCCTTTCAAATTCATTTTTCCTCTTCAAATCAGAGTATATCTTCAATTCATTTTGGCTACTCTCTTTGCCCCAACAGTTTTCAAACTTTCATCAACAGAGATTGAACCCGGTTCTATTTCTTCTTCTCATATCCGGAAGTCAGGACCTATCTTGGCAGTTCTACACCTTTGAGTTAGAAAAATCCTTGTCTCATGTCAACATCAAAATGGGTATTTCAAAATCTCTTTATTTGTTTTCGCATTTTGAAAACTTCTGAACAAAAAATATTAACCCCACAATGTGTGATGTACAAATCTTTTGAAGACTGATGATCATTGTTAGAAATTTCTCTAAGTATCAATCTGGTTTTTTTTTCAACTGGGATTGGCAAGGCTTGGTATAACAAGATTCTGGCATTTCCAGGAAAACTTCATGACAAAAATGTATATCCCTTCTAGGCTCACAAATGGAACAGGTTTTATAAATCATGAATTCATTGAGAACCAAACAAATTCAACATTCTTTTAGTTTCCATATCAAGGCATTTTGACAAGCGTCAAGATTGGCTGAGATGTTTAAACCAGAAAGTTTAATCTTGGGAACAAAAGTTTTAGTTTTTGAAGATAATCCTCTGAATGAGAACTGACAATTTGGGGGGTTCAGGAATTCCTAGATGTTCCTCGATGACCACTCCTTTAATAAGATCTTTTCTTTTGGGGTATCGGCACTATCATAGATGGCATCAAAAATTCCTATTCTACTCTAGACCGCCCGTTTTTTTGGGTTTTCGCCCTAGAGTCCCATTCTTTTCAATTTTTTTTTTTTTACCATGCACTTGAGAATTCTAAATTCTTCCTTAGTGAAATGAGAATTTAATGAGATGGGATAAAATCTGAGGAAAACCCTTCAAATTAAACATTCATGCTTGATCAAAATGGACTTTTAAAGCACATAATGTAGGCCATGGCTCAGGGTTCAGAAAGAAAGGATAAATAGGCCCAAAATATGTGTTTGAGGGTAATCAGATCAAGGATCCTTTCTTGAAGAGGATTTTCTTTGAAGCATGTCTCTTTTGGTCTTTTCATTCCTTTTGACTTTTCTTTTTTCTTCCTTGCTTTTGGCTTTCATTTGCAATCGCTTTTTCACACACTTTTTTGTTGTTTTTTTTTTTTGTTTTTTTTTTGTTTACTTTTGTTTTTCTTGGCTTTCATCTCGCCATCTCTTCCTTTTTCTTTTTCTTTGACAAAGTGAGCCTGTATTTATTCGGGACTTCATTTGCTTTGTATCTGTCTTTGAGCTAGGACTCATTTCTCAATGATCTTTAAAAAGATATTTCCTCGCATTCGCCCCCCCAGTGTAGAGGGTGATCCTTGATCAGGGTTCAAAGAAGAAAGAATTCTTTTGGCTCAAAAGGGGTGACTATGGATAATTTCTTTTTGTGCGAAAGGGATATGAAAGATGGCCATTTCTCATGTCAAGCACGAATATTTACATTGAAAAGCAATCCCCAGGGGAAATAGATAATCAAAATTTCATTTTGCACTTTGGAATCATTCGAATTCTCATATGCATAATATCATAAATTTTCTTTTTCTTTTTTGTTACATGCCCCAATGATTCATGTGTTAGCCCATCCTTCTTCACCATGTATCCATCATTTCCATATATGATGCCCCAATTTGATTAACCATGAGAATCTGTATCAACGAGGAACATGGCAAGTCTAGGTCTATTTTGAAAAGGCTAAGTTTCCAATCTGAGTTCTTTGAAGAGACAAGGAAAATATGACTCAAAAACGGGTTTTCTCTGGGACAAGGGATAATCTAGTTTAATCATTGTGCCCCAGGATGTCAATCATGAAGTGATGTTTGGGCAATTAGTGTTTTGTGGTTATTGGGAAAGGTCATGAATGGTTTTAGCACAATCTTGACACACACCAAATTATCAAAGTCTAGACTCTTGAAAGAATGTCTCATTTGTTTGAATTTCAAGGAATTCGAAAAATTTCAAAAAGTTCATTCCTTTGTTCATAGCCTAGACTAGGATTTACATCCTTGCTTATTCTGCAATTACAATACTTCTATGAAGTCAAATCATTCATATCCCTTGAAACATTAGGTCTTTCAAGTGCTCTTGGTTTAAGAGATTTAGGCTTAGGAAAACCTAAAGAGAATGGAGAAGGTATTGGGTCATTTGTAACACTGATCATCAATCTTCTTGAGACTATCCATCACTAAAAATTCCTTAATGCTTGTTTTTGCAAATTCAAGTTATTGTTGAAACACAACAAACACAAAGCATTTAAAATTCAAAATTCATTTAATTCATGTAGATGTTAACATGAGACAAGTGCTTTCATCATCACCGTGTATAGAACTACATGTGTCAAAAACCTAATATGATCATGCACAATATTTCTTATGACACTTGGCTTCCCCATCTTCAAAACTTATCGAACCAGCCTTGATGAGATCTCTGACCTTGTACTTCAAAGCGAGGCAGTTCTCTGTTGAGTGACCTTGATTGCCAGAATGGTACCCACAACACTCATTAGCATCATACCAGCTCGGATAAGGGGGCTTCAAAGGCGCTATTTGCATGGGTGTCACAAGGTGATTCTGGATGAGTTGAGGTAGTATCTCACTGTATGTCATAGGAATCGGGTCAACCTGATTTCTTTTTCACTTTTTATGCCCCCTTCGATTATTCCCAAGGGTGTTCGATTGATAGACAGATGTAAATTCTGGTGTAGTTGCAGTCATTGGTTGGTAGGGATAAAAACCATGTGAGACATTATTCAGGGTAGAGTAAAATGGCTGATATGAGGAGAATTGGGGAGGTGGGGCAAAGTCTTCCACGACTTGGGTATCTTCCTTTTTCTTTTCAGATGCCCCCTTGTTCTTGGTATTGGATGTTCTTTCTCCTTCAATTTTCCCATCCTTGATAGCATTCTCAATCATCTCCCCTGAAATTACCATGTCTGAAAAATTATTTGTGATGTTGCCAACAAGTATATCATAGCACGGGGCCTGCAGTGTATTCACAAAAAGGACAGTGGTTTCCTTCTGAGTTAAGGGCGGTTGTACTTGGACGGCCAGGCTCATCCATCGTTGCACATATTCTTTGAAGCTCTCAGTAGCTCTTTTCTTCATATTTTGCAAGGTGAGAAGGTCAGGCGCCGTGTCAGTCATATGCTTGTACTGGTTTAGAAAAACCCTAGCCAGGTCATTCCAAGAGTGAATCTGATCCTTGCTCAACTGACTATACCACCTAATTACGGATCCGCTGAGGCTATCTTGAAAGCAGTGAATCAAAAGCTTATCATTATCTATATGACTTGTCATCTTCCGGCAGAACATAGTGATGTGGGCTGATGGATCAGTCGTCCCGTCATATTTCACGAAGTCAGGGATCTTGAACTTAGGAGGAATGACTAAATCGAAGACCAAGCATCGTTCTTTCGCCTCCACACTCCCTAATACGTCTGCATTTTCTACTGCCCGGAGCCTTTCATCTAGCAACTGATATTTCCCTTGGGAATCTGTCAACTCAACCTCATTTACTGCAACCCTTTTCAACTTGGCCTGTTCAGCTGGATCATCTGAGTTTAGGACATTGACGGGGTTAACAGTGTTCTGGGCATCACTTATTGCGACCTCATCTTGGCCCTTTTGTACCTCTAACCCTTCTCCGGCGACAAAGTTTTCGGTGTATCCTTTTCCCTTGATTACGGTGGACATCAGCTCCATCAATTTAGTCATCTGATCCTTAGATTCTGCTTGAGATTTTGCCAGCTGTTCTCGCAATTCTTTCTGTTCCCTTTCCATTTTTTCCATTCGGGCAACTTGTTCATCCTCCATAGCACCAGCCTGTATTAAAAGTGTACTCAGTAATTCTTCTGATTTGAAATGGAAATTCTTTCAAAGACTCCTAAAGCCAAGCCAACTTCTATTTTATTTCCCCCAAATGTATGTCATGATGAATGAGCCATGAATGCAATTTGATGCATGTGAAGCCTAAACAATATGATGTATGGATATGTACAATGGAAACATGCTGACCATATATGTGATAAATGCAATCACAATGCCAACATGTTGCAAACAAAGAATAAACAAATCAACACATGGATATATGCAATGACTGGTCATATGCATTTTAGCATGTTTCCCAATGAATGATCGTATATCCTATGAATGCAACACGGTGTCAATTATGATACATGCAAACAATGAATGATTGATATAGAGTATATACAAAGAAAATCATGCTAACCATGTGTGTCATGAATACGACCTAATGCTAACATGATGTATGTAATAAGCAAATTAATGCATGAACATATACAAAGAAATTATGCTGACTATGTTTGTTATGAATGCAACCCAAAGTCAACATGATGCATGTAAAGAATAAGCAGATCAATGCATGGATATATACAATGAATGACCATGTATGTTCCAAATGTATTTCCCAATGAATGATCATATACACTATGAATGCCACACAATGTCAATTATGATGCATGTGAAGAATAAATGACTGACACAGAGTATATACAAAGAAAGTCATGCTGGCCGTGTATGTCATGAATGCAACCCGATGCCAATATGAAAAATTAATGCATGAGCATAACATGACGACTATGTATGCCATGAATGCACCCTGATGCCAACATGATGCATGTAAAAAAATAAGCAAATTAATGCATGGATATATACAATGAATGACCATGTATGTTCCAAATGCATTACCAATGAATGATCATATACACTATGAATGCCACATAATGTCAATTATGATGCATGTGAAGAATAAATGACTGACACAGAGTATATACAAAGAAAGTCATGCTGGCCGTGTATGTCATGAATGCAACCTGATGCCAATATGAAAAATTAATGCATGAGCATAACATGACGACTATGTATGCCATGAATGCACCCTGATGCCAACATGATGCATGTAAAAAATAAGCAAATTAATGCATGGATATATATAGGAAAATCATTTCTGACTATGAATGCATGAATGCAACTTGATGCTACCATGATGCATATAAAGAAAGAATAAATTGATATATGGATATATACAGAAAAATCATGCTGACTATGAATGCATGAATGCAACTTGACGCTACCATGATGCATATAGAGAAAGAATAAATTGATAATGGATATATACAGAAAAATCATGCTGACTATGAATGCATGAATGCAACTGGATGCCAACATGATGCATGTAAAGAAAGAATAAATTGATATATGGATATATACAGAAAAAATCACGCTGACTATGAATGCATGAATGCAACTTGATGCCAACATGATACATGTAAAGAAAGAATAAATTGATACATAAGTATATACAAATAATGACCATGCATGTCATAAACGTATCTTACAATGAATGACCATGCATGCTACGACTATAACATGATGTCAAAATGATACATGCAAAAAAATAAATGAATCAACACAAAGGTATATACAAAGAAATCAATGATTACACGAAATTGGTGGGACCTAAATCTTGATTATTCAAAAAATCTCATTATGCAAGATTTGCATCCAAATTTATGATTTTTTTTTTGTGTTTTTTTATTTTATTTATGAAAAACCAATCACATTATTTTCAAAAGAATTTCAAGGTGGATCCTACTATGGTACAATATGCAAATGTTCATGTGACACTACCGGTTTTATGAAATCCTCAAATGAAATTACCAACTGTTTATTGCAAAAAATAAGATCAATAACACACCCAAAAATGTACATGCTCTATTCACAGATGCATGAAATGTGCAAAATGCAAAAATGCTTGAAAAAGGATTTTTTTAAAAAAAAAAAAACAATTAACGAATATTTTGCCCCAACAATATCTGCTTATTTAGGCATCACGATGCCTTTAGGACGGATTATCACACATTTATTACGGGCGATGTACGTACATCGTTGCCCGATCTACCACACTTATTCGAAGTGTAAAATAGGTAACAAAAGGTTTAGAAATGCCCCTCCATGTGTTCCTATTTTCGGTATATCTAACGAAAATCCGGCATGGCTTCGCCTAGGTTCACTATATGAGGGTGAATCGGTTCTAAGGCCCCGAATTGTTCCTCACTGTCGCCGGTGAAGGCTAGTAAGGCACCCCGATAAAAGCGGGTTCAATTCGTTAGAGTATATTTTCCTAAGCCCATACGGAGGATCATCACGAAGGCATTAGGTACTTTATACTCCAGAAGTGTTTCACTAGCCCATACGGAGGATCAATCACGAAGGCTTAGTTACTTTACTCCCACTTAAAAGGACGGAACCCGGGTAGAGGATTCATGTTATGCAAATGCACGTGTAGTGTGTGTGGAGGAATAACAAACCTTTCACTACCTATTCTACAAACCTTATTCTAAATGCCCTAGCAATTAAAACATTCAAGAATAGTGTAACGCATTAACCAACAAGCAATTATAATATACAACCTTAAATAACTAGAGAACAATAATAAAATGCGCGCACATGAGGATGAACATATTTAAAAACATTTTATTATTTTCAAAATTCTCTTTATTAGAAAAATGTGGGAATTAAAATTAAATATCAATTAAACCAACCAAAACCGAGACTTTGATAACACACGACTAATTCTAGGCCTGACTCTCTAATAGTCCCCAGTGGAGTCGCCAAGCTGTCGCAACCTAAAAAAATAACGACGAGTCTCATCGCAAGACTTTATTATTCGTTAAGCGTGACATTTAAAGAAAAAACCGAGGAAAAGTCGACTTAATTCCTCTAGAAATGAAGGTTTTGAAAATGACCTTAAAAAAGACATGGAGTCGCCACCAATCTTTTTTAGCTAGGTGTGATCGACCACCTATTAAAACCGGTTTTATAAAATATTTTAAAAATTAATTAAAACATTTTAAAAACCAATTTCAAGTCTGCGTTTTAAACCAGAGAAATCAAAGAAGCGGGTTCGGGAGTCGGTTACGTGCAGGGAAGGATTAGCACCCCCACAACGCCCGTATAAATCGGTACCTTATTAATCGTGTGTTATCTCAAGTCTTGGTAAAAGTTGGTTTTAAATTTAGTATTTCAAATTAATTCCCAATTTAAAGAAAAATAATTCCATTTTTTATTGAAAATGATCCGGAATTTATAAATTCAAAATTTTCCTATATTCCCCAACAAACGTGGCAAAATATAGAAATTTTTATTAGTTTTGGAAAACTTTCCGAATCATTCTCTTTTTTTTTTTGAAAGAAAGATATTCCTTTATTAATAATAATTGATGATATTCCCTCCAGCAAACCCGGTAGAGAACTCATGAATTATTTTAACTCGGGAATATCTTTATTTTTATTGAAAACCATTATCTTTTTTGAAAACATTTAAAAGAAATGAATATGTATAGGCATGACATAAATAAAATGACATAGCAAAATCTAAATAATATAATGCAACCTAAATGTCATGACACATAGAAATTATTATGGCAAGAATCACATATTATATAAAATGCATGAATATAAAAATGCAATGCATGAAATGTATTTTTTCCTTTAATTAAGGAAATCCGTATATCTAAAAATATATCCGGTTACCTTAGGAAAATATGTCAAATTAAATATTATAAAACCAAAATACTTTGTGATTGTTTGAAAACAATTTTGAAAAGCTTGAATTAAAAATAAAAACTGGGCTAAATTTTTTAAAATGGCTCTAATTTCCTAAGTTTAAAAAAATCCGGACTTGGCTACCCTTAACCCGGGACTTGAAAAACCATTTTTAGAGTTTAAAAAGGCTTAGAAATTACCCTAAGTCAGTGGCTAACCCTCCTAATCAGCCCACTCTAAGTAAATTAACCAAAACAGAAAATTGGTTTTTCTTTAAATTCAATTCTGACTCCACTGTCCAATTTTAATCCACGATTTTTTACCCTATTTTTAAAACTTCAAAAAATTCTAAAACAAATACTGGAGACTCAGGACATGTAAAACTACACGAGAAAAAATCGGCTTAATTTTTTGATCAAAACTGAATTCCCAGAAAAACCAGAGATGTACGAGTTTTTGGAGGAGAAAAAAAACTGCTTTGTTTTTCTTTATATTCAATCCTGACTCCACTGTCCAGTTTTAATCCATGATTTTTTACCCTATTTTTAAAAATTCCAAAAATTCTGAAAACATTATTGGAGACTCAGGACATGTAAAAATGCACGAGAAAAAATCGACTTAATTTTCTGATCAAAGATGAATTCCCATAAAAATTGGAGATGTACGAGTTTTTGGAGGAGAAAAAACTGCTTTGTTTTTCTTTAAAATCAATTCTGACTCCACTGTCCAGTTTTAATCCACGATTTTTTAACCTATTTTAAAAAATTCCAAAAATTCTGAAAAAATTATTGGAGACTCAGGACATGTAAAAATACACGGAAACAAATCGACTTAATTTTCTGATCAAAGATGAATTCCCAGAAAAATCGGAGATGTACGAGTTTTGGGTAGAGAAAAAAAAAACTGCTTTGCCAACACACATTTTTTTTGTCTTTGATAAAATCATTTAAAAACCAAAATAAAAATATTTGAAACTCATAGAATGACTTGAAGACAGTAGCTAGGACTTTTTGAAAGTTAGATAAAAATTGGCTAAGTAAAAAAAAATCACAAAGGTAGAATAATCAATTTGACAAACTTAATTTTCCACAAGTGTGCTCAAGAGAGCATGACCTTGAACCATTAATTGGCTCAAGTCATTATTCAAGTGGCATGAACATGAAATGCATGAAACAATGCAGCAAACATAATGCATGAAATGCATGGATCTAAACCTAAATGTAAGGAAAATGCATGACACAAATAATATGGCCTAGACCTAACATGAACTTGCATGACATTTAATGTAACCTAGACCTAAGACATGCATGGCATTTTCACAAACACAAGGCATGCTTAATTCAAAAATCCAACCAAATATCATGCAAATGCAAAAACCTAACAACTAGCATGACAAAAATACAACACACAATGCAAAACACATGGAGTAGCCAAATGGCTCCAAGCTTCAACAAGCATGGCATTTTCACAAACACTTGGTATGCTAGCATGAAAAACTAAGTCATAACACAAAAATCACACAAGCATTTTCACAAACACCTAATATACCAAATCTAAAACATGCTCACTAAGATATAAAACAAGAATCATGCAAAGAATCACACAAGCATTTTCACAAACACTTAATATGCTAACTCTAAAACATGCTCAAATTTAAACAACATGAAAACAGAAAATTAAAAATGTAAAAACATGATATCTAAGACATAAATGGCAACAAACAAAGCAACCAAATTAAATATAACTTAAGAACATGAAATAACATAATATTTAAAACATCAAAAATAAAGAAAATAGCATAAACAATATGGTAAAATGAATCAAAAATAACAACTTAAAATAATGTAGGCCATTTGGCCATGGTGAGTTTATTGTAAAAACAAAATGTAAGAAAAATATACTTAAGAAAGGAAATGAAGGAAGAACAAGAAACATTATTTTAAAATGAAAACTCACCAAGTAGCTTTTGAACGGATTAAGCTATAAACCCTCAGAGTAGCTTTTGAACGGATTAAGCTACAAACCCTCAGAGTAGCTTTTGAACGGATTAAGCTTCAAACCCTCTCACAAGTAGCTTTTGAACGGATTAAGCTATAAACCCTCAGAGTAAAAACACTATGACTCACCACCCGGATAATCCTAATACAAGTGTATAGACTATCTCACAAGGGGTAGTGGGTGATTTCAACCAAAGGCCAAGATCCCTTATTTATAAGGTGAGCACCTCCTTGGCTTGACATTACAAAGGGATGTGGGATTGGGACTTAGGCTCAAAAATGAAAATCTCTAACTTAACTCTTGATTTTTAATCACTTGATTGAAAAAATCCTAAGCTTCCTCCTTCCTTTGGGCTTGGGCAGGCCAGAACTTCTCTTTTCCAGCCCAGCTCTGATTTTTGAAAGGCCCAAAGAAGCCCTTTTCGGTTGCTTGGGTGAAACGACCATTTTCCCCCCAGATGCAAAATAAATATCAAACGGGATCCAAATTCAATTTTTCTTTTTTTAATACTTCCAAAATAATAAAATATTGAGTTCTGGAAGTTTTCAAAATTATCCGAGTCCGTTTGCTATTTATTTGGATTTTTTCTTCCCAAAATGTCCTTTTATGCCCCTACTTTTTACCATTTTTAAAACGAGCTCCAAATCAAGATTTTTCTTCACCAATCTCTTCAAAATAATTAAAAAGTGTGATCTGGAAGTTTTCATAATTTTTGGAGCTCATTTGGTATTTTTTCGGGATTTATCGGCTTGAATTACTGCATAGGAGGCTCGGGATTTAGCCATTTTGCAAACGAACTCGGAATCAAGATTTTCTTTTGCCAATCTCTTCCAAATAATTTAAAAATGAGATCTGCAAAATTTCAAAAGATTTGGAGCCCATTTGCTATTTTTCCGGGATTTATCTTTTTGAATTACTGCATAAGAAGCCCGAGATTTGGCCATTTTGCAAACGAACTCGGAATCAAGATTTTATTTCGCCAATCTCCTTCAAATGATTTAAGAATGAGATTGACAAATTTTCCATAATTTTCGGAGTCCATTTGCTATTTTTCCCAAAATTTTCCAATTTTGCCCTTTTACCTCCGAAACCCGGTTTTGCTCAAAACAAATCCGATTTTTAGATTTTCTTCAATATGAGCCTTGGGCCATCTTTTTTAACCATTCTTCATCCATTGGGGGTTTTGGTCTTACCAAGTCGGGCCATTTCTGTGATTCTTCCCGATTTCACCGAAATCCACTAAAAACCCTAATTCTCGGTTTTCTCCCGGATTGACTTTTCTTTCGGTTTTTCTTGCAAGTGACTTCTCCATTACCCGTAGTCAGTGCTTATCTTTCGTTTGAAACCTTCAATTTCGACCAGTTTGATCGTTTAAGCACTTTTCCCCAAATTTCTCGGATTAGGGTTTCTTTTCTACTGAATCTCAAAATCCCAACTTCCGAACTCCATATCTTTCAATGTGGACCTCGGATTATCAAAATTCTTTCTCCATTTTTCAATTGAACTTAAAATCTTGATTTTGAAAGTGGGTTGACTTTTTCAGTAGTTGACTTTCTGGGGTTGACTTTTTCGGGGTTGACTTTTTTCGGGGTTGACTTTTTTTTTTTCAAGTTTGACTTTTTGTGCTCGCCCTCTTAAACTAAGTCTCGGAGTACCAACTGCAGGATGAAAACAATCTTTTTATACTCGAAAACATCAATATGGGAAGAAAACATACATGTTTAGTGGTCCGGACAAAATTAGGTGTCTACAATGTTCATGTTACTTTCATGCATTTTCATGCTCATATTAGGTCTTAGGTCAATTTTGCATTGCCATGCATTTTGATGACATTTTAGGTATTAGGTCATTTTTGTATGCCATACACATTTCCATGCTATTTAGGTCTTAGGTTGTATTGGCATTGCCATGCATTTTCATGCCCATTAGGTCTAGGTCATCTTTGCATTGCCATGCATTTCATGCATATTAGGTCTAGGTTGCATTAATTGCCATGCAATGTCATATTAGGTCTAAGATCATAATTGGTATTGCCATTGCCATGCATTTTCTATGTCATTTAGGCATTAGGTCATGCATTTCATGCATTTAACTTGTTGTTTGTTCATGCATTTCATATCATCCCATTTGATTTTTGACTTAAGCCAATCAATGGCTCAAAGCCAAGCTCACATGAGCATGCTTGTTGAAAATTAAGAAGTTGTCAAGTTGAATTTTCTACCTTTGTTTTTTTTTTTCATTAGGCAATCATTGTCCAAATTTTTAGAAATTTTTACTACTGTTTGTAGGTCCCTAGAGGAGTCTCCAACATTTTTATTCTGATTTTTGAGTGATTTTATCAATGGTTTAAAAATATTTTTTGGCTAAACCGTTTTTCACCCAATATTCTAACTTTCGTGATTTTTCTGGTAGGTTATCCATAGTCTAAAAATTAAGAAAATTTTTTCCTATAGAGTTTGACATGTTCTGAGTCTCTCTTAAATTTTTTTCAGATTTTTTTGAAATTTTAAAAATAGGTTAAAAAGTCACGTTTTAAAACTAGACAGAAAAGTCAAAATTGATTTCAAGAAGAAAATAATTTTTTGTTTTGGCTAAGGCATTAAGAGAGGGCTAATTTAGAACCTTAGCTACTGTCCTAGGTTGATTTCTAAGCCATTTTAATCCTAAAAAATGATTTTATAAAGCTCGGGTCAAGGGTGGTCAAGTTCGGGTTTTCAAAGTTAGGAAAATAGGGCTTTTTAAAGGGGTTTCGGCCATGGTGTTATTTTTCATTCAAAATTTTTAAAATTATTTTCAAACCAATCACAAAGTATTTTTGATTTTAGAAAATTTAATTTGTTGTCTTTTCCTAAGATAGTCGGATATCTTTTTAGGTATACGGATTTCCTTATTTAAAGGAAAAAAATACACTTTCATGCATTGCATTTTCCATGTTCATGCATATTATATAATATATGATTTTTGCTATGAATATTTCTATGGTAATGTTATTATTTTGATTTATATTTTATGGTGTTATATTGTTTGTTATATGGTTGTGAATATTCAATGTTATCCTATACTTTTTGCTTAGTCATTTATTTTTCACATCATTTAGGATTTACTATGTTCATGCATTGTAATTTTTATTTTCATGCATATTTCATGATAATATTATTTTATGTTTCATATCATTTAGGATTTACTATGTTAATGCATTATTATTTTTATTTTCATGCATATTTCATGATAATATTATTTTATGTTCATATCATTTCATGTCACTTAGATTATATTGCCATGTCATTTATATTATATTATGTCATTTAGAATATGCCATGTCATTTAAAATATGCCATGTCATTTAGATTATATTAGGTCATTTAGAATATATTATGTCACTTAGGTTATACCATGTCATTTAGAGTATATTACGTTACTTAGATTATATTATGTCATTTAGAATATACTATGTCATTTAAATTATATCATGTCATTTAGGTTGTATTATATCATTTAGATTTTGCTATGTCATCTTTATTATGTCACACATGTTCATATTCATATTTTTAAAATATTTTAAAAAAGATAATGGTTTTCAATAAAAATAAAGATATTCCTGAGTTAAAATAATTCATGAGTTCTTTGCCGGGTTTGCTGGGGAGGATATCATCAATTATCATTAATAAAGGAATATCTTTCTTTCAAAAAATGAAAATAATTGAGAGATTTTCCAAATAAATAAAAATTTCTATATTTTGCTGATTTTGTCGGGGAATATAGGAAAATTTTGAATTAATAAATTTCAGATTATTTTCAATTAAAATGGAATTATTTTTCTTTAAATTGGGAATTATTTTAAAATACCAAATTTAAAACAGACTTTTTATCGAGACTTGAGATAACACACGACTAATAAGGTATCGTTTTATACGGGCATTGTGGGGGTTCTAATCCTTCCCCTCACGTAACCGACTCCCGAACCCGCTTTTTTTATTTCTCTGGTTTAAAAACGCAGACTTGAAACTGATTTTAAAAATGTTTTAATTAATTTTAAAATGTTTTACAAAACTGGTTTTAATAGGTGGCCGATCTCACCTAGCCAAAAAAGATTGGTGGCGACTCCATGTCTTTTTTCAAGATTGTTTTCAAACCCTTATTTTATTTCAAGAGGAATTAAGTCGACTTTTTTTTCTGTTTCTCAATGTCACGCTTAACGAATAAAGTCTCGTGATGAGACTTGTTATTTTTTAGGTTACGACAGCTTGGCGACTCCACTTGGGACTTTTAGAGAGTGAGGCCTAAAATTAGTCGTGTCTTATCAAAGTCTCAGTTTTGTTGGTTTTTATTTGCCATTTAATTTTAATTCTCACATTTTTCAATAATAAGGAGAATTTTGAAAATAATAAAATGTTTTTGAACATATTAATACTCATGTACATGCATTTTATTATTGTTCTCTAGTTATTTAATATTGTATATTATAATTGCTTGTTGATTAATGCGTTACACTATTCTTGAATGTTCTTTTAATAAATTGCTAGGGCATTTAGAATAAGGATTGTAGAATAGGTGGTGAACGGTTTGTTGTTCCTCCACACACACTACACTTGCATTTGCATAACATGAACTCTCTACCCGGGTTCCGTCCTTTTAAGTGGGAGTAAAGTAGCTACGCTCTTGTGATGATCCTCCGCATGGGCTAGTGAAACACTTCCGGAGTATAAAGTACATAAGCTTTTGTGATGATCATGGGCTCAGGAAAATATACTCTAACGAATTGAACCCGCTTTTATCGGGGTGCCTTACTAGCCTTCACATGCGATAGTGAGGAACAATTCGAGGCCTTTAGAACCGATTCACCCTCATATAATGAACCTAGACGAAGCCATGCCGGATTTTCGTTAGAGATACCCCGAAGTTAGGAACACATGGATGAACGTTTCTAACCTTTTACCCCGTAATTCTACATTCTGAATAAGCATTGTAGATCGGGCAATGATGTACGTGCATCGCCCGTAATAAGCTTAATACGCTGCCCCAAAGGCATCGTGATTCCCAAATAAATGATACTGTTGGGGTACATGTTCACTAACTTTTTAACTTTGCATTTATAATTTTACCCTTTTACTTGCTTTGTTCTTTTTTCCACACATCATTTGTAATAATACCGAAACCTAGTATTTTTAGGTGGTTTTGAAAATTTTTCTTTTTATACTTTACCTTTTTAGGTATTTCTAAAAAAGGAAAAAAGAGTTTTTTTTTTATATAAAAATTTTCTTCTTTGAAAAAGAGAATAAAGAATGATATTTTCATTGGCATTTTTGCATAACATTCATATTACTTGAAAGGTGGTAAATATAAAAATTCTTTTTCAAACATTTTTGCATTTTTCACATTTCATGCATATGTGAATAGAGCATGTACATTTATGGTTGTATTTTTTCTGATTTCATTCTTTGCAATAAACGGATGGTGATAATAATTTCATTCGATGTTTTCATAAACATTCATTGATTGAATAAGAATTGTAGATCGGTAGTGTTGAATGAACACTTGGACATTGTACTATAGTAGGATCCACTACCCCGAAATTCTTTTGAAAAATAATGTTGGTTTTTCATGGAGAAAACATGTTTAAAAAAAATCATAAATTAAATTTGGAGGCAAATCTTGCATAAAGAGTAGTTTTGAATAATCAAAATTTGGTCCCGCCAATTTCGTGTAATCATTGATTAATTTCTTTGTATATACCTTTGTGTTAATTTATTTATTCTTTACATGTATCATTTTGATATCATGTTACAGTCCTAACATACATGGTCATTCATTGTAAAATATATTTGTGATATACATGGTCATTATCTGTATATACCTGTGTATCAATTATTCTTTACATGCATCATGTTGGCATCAGGTTGCATTCATAGTCAGCAAGATTTCTCTGTATATCCATGCTTTGATTTGTCTATTCTTCATCATGATATGCTCATGCATTAATTTGTCATATTGGCATCAGGTCATATTCATGACATACATAGCTAGTCAGCATGATTTCTTTGTATATACCCATGCATTAATTCATTTATTCTTTACATGCATCGTGTTGACATCGTGTTTCATTCATAACACATATGATCACTCATAAGGGATTGCATTTGGGACATGCATGGTCATTCACTGTATATATCCGTACATTGACTTGTTTATTCTTTGCATGCATTATATTGGCATCATGTTGCATTCATGACATTCATGGCTCATTCATCATGAAATATAGTTGGGGGGATAAAACATAAGTTGGCTTGGCTTTAAGAGTTTTGAAGAAGCTTCTCTTTCAAATCAGAGGTATAAAAAGTACTGAGCATCTTTTTAATATAGGCTAGTGCTATGGAGAATGAACAATTTGCCCGAATGGAAAGAATGGAAAGAATACAGGAAGAATGCCGTGAACAGCTGGCAAAGTCTCAAGCAGAATCTAGAGATCAGATAACTAAGTTGATGGAGCTGATGTCCGCCGTAATCAAGGGAAAGGGATACACCGAAAACTTGACCGCCAGAGAAGGAACAGAGGCACAAAAGGGACAGAATGAGGTCATAATGTTAGGTGCCCAGTCTTTTCAGAACACAGTTAATCCTGTCAACGTACTGAACTCAGATGATCTAGCTGAACAGCAAAGTTGAAAATAGTTGCGGTGAATGAGGTTGAGTTGTCAGATTCCCAAGGAAAATATCAGCTGATAGAGGAAAGGCTCTGGGCAGTAGAAAGTACAGATGTATTTGGGAGTGTAGATGCGAAAAAACGTTGCTTGGCCCCCGATTTAGTCATTCCTCCCAAATTCAAGGTCCCCAAGTTTGGAAAATATGATAAGACAACCGATCTGTCAACCCACATCACTATATTCTGTCGAAAGATAACAGGTCATATAGATAATGATAAGCTTTTGATCCACTATTTTCAGGATAGCCTCAACGGGTCCGTAATTAGGTGGTATAGTCAGTTGAGCAAGGATCAGATTCGCTCTTGGAATGATCTGGCTAGGGCTTTTCTAAGCCAGTACAAGCATATGACTGATATGGCACTTAACCGTCTCACTTTGCAAAATATGAAGAAAAAGGTTACTGAGAGCTTCAAAGAGTATGCTCAGAGGTGGAGGAACATGGCCATCCAAGTACAACCGCCCTTGACTTAGAAAGAAACCACTGTCCTTTTTGTGAACACACTGCAGGTCCAGTACTATGATAGACTCGTCAGCAGTGCCACGAAGAATTTTTCGAACATGATTAAGCTTTGCATCTGCACCGTGTCAGCAAGCATTTGCATCATTCATGGATATTTGCATTTGCACTATTCCATGAGCATCTGCATTCTACCATTACAAGTACATCCTTCATAGATATTTGTATTCGCATCATCTCAAGCAAGTGCATCATTTCTAGGATCATTACATCTTTATTGTAGCTGCAATTACACCATTCATGAACCACTTACATGAACATGATTCTTAGGGATATCTGCATCTGCATTTAGAAGTATTTGCATCAATCCAAGACATTTGTATCATTTCAAGAAGCATTTTCATCAATCCAAGACATTTGCATTTACACCATCAAGCATTTGCATCTTCTCTCAAATCCTTCAGGTTAATTTTCAGGCCATTTCAATTTCTGGTTTCATCCAGATCTTTTTCAATTTTCTGGTTTCACCCATGCCTTTTTATTCTCTGGTTTCATCTAGATCTTTTTCAAATTTCTGGTTTCACCCATGCTTTCCAATTTCTGGTTTCATCTAGATCTTTTTCAAATTTCTAGTTTCACCCATGCTTTCCAATTTCTGGTTTCATCCAGATCTTTTTCAATTTCTGGTTTCACCTATGGTTTTCAATTTCTAGTTTCATCCAGATCATTTTTCAATTTTTTGGTTTCACCTATGCTTTTCAATTTCTGGCTTCATCCAAATCTTTTTCGAATTTCTGGTTTCACCCATGCTTTTCAATTTCTGGTTTCATCCAGATCTTTTTCAAATTTCTGGTTCAACCGATGCCTTTCTATTCTCTGGTTTCATCTAGATCTTTTTCAAATTTCTGATTTTACCCATGTTTTTCAATTTCTGGTTTCATCCAGATCATTTTTCAATTTTCTGGGTTCACCCATGCTTTTCAATTTCTGGTTTCAGCTAGATCTTTTTCAAATTTCTGGTTTCACCCATGCTTTTCAATTTTTGGTTCCATCCAGATTATTTTCAAATTTCTAGTTTCATCCATGCTTTTCAATTTCTAGTTTCATCCAGATCTTTTTCAAAATTTTGGTTTTACCCATGTCATTTCAATCCCTGGTTTCATCCAGATCTTTTTCAGTTTTCGGTTTCACCCATGCCAATAAGGTTAACACAGATAAGACCCCGAGACCATCGTCGAGGTCTTTTCTTCTCTTGCAAATCGAACCCGTTCCCTTAAGACGGGTCGAGCTTTAATTAGTCAGGGAATTCAATTTAAGGACAAAATCTTCTATTTACAGCTTTTTCAAAAAAAATAAAAATAAATGAAGAATGATGAAAAAGAAAAGAAAAAAAAAAAGAAAAAATGGAAAAAAGAAAAACTCTCTTTCCCTCTCTTCACATGTGATTTCACTAACCGGACAAAATTAGTGTTTGTTTATCTTTACCTGATTCCTGATTCTCAACAATAGCCAAAGAGGGGCAGCTGTAGACACCTAATTTTGTTCGGACCACTAAAACAGGTATGTTTTCTTCCTAAATTGATGTTTCAGAATGCTAAAAGACTTTTCTCACCCTACAGGTGGTACTTTGAGAATTAGTATAAGAAAGCAAACAGAAAAAGTCAAACTTGAAAAAGTCAACCATTAAAAAAGTCAACCCACTTTCAAAATCAAGATTTGAGGCTCATTTGAAAAACGGTGAAAGAATTTTGATAATCCGAGGTCTACATTGAAAGATATGGAATTCGAAAGTTGGGTTACGGAGATTTAGTAGAAAGAAAATCCTAGTTCGGGAAATTTGGGGAAAAGTGCTTAAACTATCAAATTGGCCAGAATTGAAGGTTCCAAATAAAATATAAGTACTGAATACAGGTAATGGAGAAGCTACTTGGAAGAAAAACTGATAGAAAAGTCAATTCGGAAGAAAACTGAGAATTAGGGTTTTTGGTGGATTTCGGTGAAATTTGAAAGAATTACAGAAATGGCCCGATTCGATAAGACTAAAGCCCCTACTTGATGAGGAGTGATTAAACACGGATAGCCCAAGGCTCAGTCTGAAGAAAATCTGAAAAACGGACTTGTTTTGAGCAAAACCGGGTTTCAAAGGCAAAAGGGCAAATTTGGAAAATATGAGAAAAATAGCAAATGAACTCCAAAAATTCTGAAAATTTGAAAATCTCATTCTTAAATAATTTCAAAGAGATTGGCGAAAGAAAATCTTGATTCGGAGTTCGTTTGCAAAATGGCCAAATCTCGGGTCGCCTATGCAGAAATTCAACAAGATAAATCCCGAAAAAATAGCAAACGAGTTCCAAAAATTCTAAAAATTTGCAGATCTCATTTTTAAATTATTTGGAAAAGATTGGCAAAATAAAATCTTGATTCGAAGTTCGTTTGCAAAATAGCCAATTTCGGGTCCCCTATGCAGTAATTCAAGCAGATAAATCCCGAAAAAATAGTAAATGAGCTCCAAAAATTATGAAAACTTCCATATCACATTTTTAAATTATTTGGAAGAGATTTGTGAAGAAAAATCTGGATTCGGAGCTCGTTTAAAAAATGGTAAAGTTCGGGTGCATAAAAGGGGCAATTTTGAAAATAAATCCGAAATAAATAGCAAATGGACTCGAAAAAATTTTGAAAACTTCCAAAATTCATTTTTTTTAAAGTATTGAAAAAAGAAATTTTGAATTTGGAGTCCGTTTGCTAATTATTTAGGATCGGGGGGCAAAAAGATCATTTCACCGAAGAAACCAAAAGGGCAAATTTGTAATTAAGAAAAATATGAAAGAAGAAAGAATTGCTAGGATTTTACCCCCTTGGTCAGCCAGCATAGAGGAGAAGAAGGAAGCTTGATCAATTTAATTCCTTAGTCACTATCAAGCTCACATGCTACCACTAACACTTTGCAAATGGCCCTTCCTTCATCCAATGGCTTAGGTGCCTTGTAGGAAAGTTGAATGCACCATCCAATGGACAAATTTAAATGACAAGATGACATTTTTATTTTTCATGAAAGAACCCTCATCTAAAGGCCAAGAATAGAAGAAAAAAGATGAGCACAATTCATCCAAAGGTGAGCATCCATTCGGCCAAGCAAAGGAGTGCATGGGATTGTCTCTTTTCATCCAATGGCTTAGGCCATCTACAAGGGTTGAGTACACATGTTAAGGGCTGGATTTAATCTACAAGATGTCATTTTTATGTTTTCCTCATGCAATGACCAAGAATGGAAGAACATAACTCATCCAAGGGTAGTCACTCAAAGGGGCAAGCAAGGGAGTGCATGGGATTGGTCCTCTTTTGCATCTAAGGGTTGAGGTTACTACAAGGGCTAAGTACACATCTTAAGGGCTGCTATCAATTGGCAATATGACATTTTTATGTTGTCATCAAAATATCTTAATCTAAGGGCCAAGATTGGAGGAGAAAAAGTGCAAATTCCATCAAATGGTGGAGAGGCCATTCGGCCAAGGCTAAGGGAAGGGGGCTGAGCATTTTTTTCACAAGTTTGGAGGCTGGAAACAGTAGCTAAGAAAGAAAAAAAAAAGGTTTTGAGAGAAAAAAAAAAAGAAAGGTTTTCAATAAGAGAGCTTGAAGGTAGTCATTTCTACCTAGCTCTAACATGGTTTTCTTCTTGTTTTCTATGTTGATTTCTTGATTTTCCACTTTGTTTTCCTACTACATTTCTCATAGAAATAAAATTTCTAAAATTTTTACTTAAGTTTTCATCTCTTCTTCTTCATAAAAATGGTTGAAAACAATATTTTTTACATAGTTCTTGCTTTGGCCGAATGTGGATGTTTGTTGGCCTTGGTCTTTTCTTTTTTTCTTCTTTGCATATTGTTGTGGAAAAATGATTTTTTAGAAGGTTTGTTTAAGTATTTTATATTCTGATTTTTTACAAAAAGATGAAGCAAAAAGGTTGAAATGGCTACATGATCTTGGCAAGACCAAGTGACCATGGTTAGGGGAGAGGCTATGCCTATTTTTACCTACCATGAAATTCACCTTAATTTTGCTGTTTAGCATGGTTTATTTTCTGATTTTTAAAATGGAAAGGCTTCATGATCTTGGCAAGACCAAGTGATTATGGTTAGGTGAGAGGCTATGTCCATTTTATACCAACCATGGAGCTTAACTTTCCTTGTTTTGTTTACTAGTTTTGCTTATTATTTTCTTTGCATGTCTATGTTTAATTTTATATATGTTCTTTACATTATTTTCTATGCTATATTTGTTTCTATATTTCATTTCCATGCTTGATATTTTTTCCTTGTAGATTCAGCCTTTGTGTTCATTTGAGTCATATTGTGCATTTTTTTCATATATCATGTCTTATATTATAAACATGTTTGCATTTTTATATTTTGTCATATGGCCATTCGGCTACTCCATGTTGCTATGCCTTATATGTGCATTTTCATCTTGCTTCTTAGCTTGTTTGCATCTCCATGTCATGAGTTAGCATATCTTGATATTTAGTATGCCTTGCATGTGCATTTTCATCTTGCTTCTTGACTTGTTTCCATCTCCATGCCATGAGCTTGTGCATTTTGATTTTACTATGTCATATGCTTGTGAAAATGTCATGACATTATGCATCTTGATATGATTTGTCATGTATTTGTGCCATTTACTAGATAGGATTGCATTAGAGTATCATGTGACCATTCGGCCTCTTCATGCATTCCTTGCCTTGTCATGCATTTGCATTTTGTTTAGGTAACATGCTTTGCATTATCACATCTTGAAATTGTGTATTAGTTGCTGTTTGTTCCAGCATTAGCAACAGGTTCATTCATCATTGTATGTTCATAGTATTGCTATGCATTTTCGTTACATTTTAGGTCTAGGCCATATTGGTATTACCATGCATATTAGGTCTTAAATCATATTGGTATTGCCATGCATTGCTATGCTACTTAGGTCTGAGGTTACATTAGCATTTTCATGCATATTCATAACATATTAGGTCCAAGTCATATTTGCATTATCAAGCATTGCATGCATATTAAGTTAGGATAGCATTTATTGCCATGCAAACTCATGCTAGGCATTTAGGGTATTTTGAATTGTCATGCATTTCCTTTACCATTTATGCTTTAGGCCATGCATTTCATACATTTCATTTGTTGTATGTTCATGCATTCCATGTCATTGCCACATGATTTATGACTTAGGCCAATCAATGGCTCAAAGTCATGCTCTCTTGAGCATACTTGTGAAAAATTAAAGAGTTGTCAAATTGATTATTCTACCTTTGTGATTTTTTTTACTTAGCCAACTTTTGTCCAAAGTTTTTAAATGTTTTAGCTACTGTCCTTAGGTATTTAGGATGATCTCCAACAATTTTTACTTTGATTTTTGAATGATTTTATCAAAGGCAAAAAATGTGTTTTGACAAAACAATTTTTTTTCACCCAGTACTCGAACTTCTTCGATTTTTCTGGGCAGTCATCTTTAATCAAAAAATTAAGATAATTTTTTCTCATATAGTTTTACATGTTCTGAGTCTCCATTATTTGTTTTAGATTTTTTTTTTGAATTTTTAAAAATAGGCTAAAAAATCGTGTGTCAAAACTGGACAGTAGAGGCAGATTTGAAATCAAAAGAGAAATAATGGTTGAATTTGGCTAAGGCATTTAGAGGGGGTTGGTTAGAAGCTTTAGCTACTGTCTTAGGGTAGTTTCTAAGCCTTTTTTAAACTTTAAAAATGATTTTATAAATCTTAGGTTAAGGGTGGTCAAGTCCGGGATTTTAAACTTAGGAAATTAGAGCCATTTTAAAAGGGTTTGGTAGAGGTTTTAATCTTCATTCAAGTTTTTCCCCAAAATTGTTTTCAAACAATCACAAAGTTTTTTTTTTTTTTAGAAAATCTAATTTGACATATTTTCCTAAGGTAGTCGGATATCATTTTAGATATACGGATTTCTTTATTTAGAGGAAAAAATACATTTTCATGCATTGCATTTTCCATGTTCATGCATTTAATTTAATATGTGATTTTTGTTATTATATTTTCCATAGTATTATTATTACTTTGATTTACATTTTATGATGTTATATTGTTTGCCGTATGATTTTGAATATTTCATGCTATCCTATATTTTTTATTTAGTCATTTATTTTTGTCACATTATTTAGCATATACTATGTTCATGCATTTTTATTTTATTTTCATGCATATTTTATGATAGCATTATTTTATGTTTCATGTCAATTCATGTCACTTAGATCATATTCCATGTCATTTAGGTTATATTATTTAGAATATGTCATGCCATTTAAAATATGCCATATCATTTAAAATTGCCATGTCATTTAAATTATTTTATCTCATTTAGAATATACTATGATACTTAGGATTTTTCATTTCATCTAGAATATACTATGCCATTTAAATTATGTCATATCATTTAGGTTACATTATATTATCTAGACTTTGCTATGTCATTTTATTTATGTCATACATGTTCATGTTCATATTTTTTAAAATGTTTTGAAAAAGATAATGATTTTCAATAAAAATAAAGATATTCCCGAGTTAAAATAATTCATGAGTTCTCTACCGGGTTTGCTGGAGGGGATATCATCAATTATCATTAATAAAGGAATTTCTTTCTTTCAAAAAACGAGAATGATTCGGAAAGTTTTCCAAATAAATAAAATTTTTTATATTTTGCCGATTTTGTCGGGCAATATAGGAAAATTTTGAATTAATAAATTCCGGATCATTTTCAATTAAAAATGGAATTATTTTTTCTTTAAATTGGGAATTAACTTGAAATACTAAATTAAAACTAACTTTTTTTACCGAGACTTGAGATAACAGATGATTAATAATGTACCGCTTTATACGGGCGTTGTGGGGGTGCTAATCCTTCCCGTATGTAACTGAATCCCGAACCCGATTCTTCGATTTTCTTTGGTTTATAACGCAGACTTGAAATTGGTTTTAAAAATATTTTAATTAATTTTAAAATATTTTATAAAATCGGTTTTAATAGGTGGCCGATCACACCTAGCTAAAAAAGATTGGTGGCGACTCCATATCGTTTTATGAGGCCGTTTTCATACCCTCGACCTTTTATTTCAATTTAGAGGAATTAAGTCATCTTTTTCTCTGCTTCTGTTTCCCCCTCACTCGAACGGGTCTCCGCACATGGATCACTTATCGACAATACTTTTTAAGATGTTTATAATCTTCATATTCTTTTTTATTTGTATCTGATTTTTTTATCATTTAAGGTTTTAATCTCAATTTTACTATCATAATATAATTTAGAAATTTTCTTTAGTTTTTCTAAATCTATTTTTTCTTCACTTTTCTTTTCTTTACTTTTAAATTTTCTATCTTAGTTTCTTGTAAATCTAATTTTTTAAATAACTTTTATAAAATAATTACTAGTTGTATATACAAAATTATTTATAGTACTACTTATACATCTAAGAGTATCATTTTCTTTCTTTTCTATATGTATACTATGTTCGTAAATATTTTTACCTTTATCTAGACATTCTATTTCTTCCATTATTATATTTATTATGGTACTTAAAACCACCTATGCTACAATTTCTTCCTTTAAAGTTAGTAGAATGCAGCTTATTAAAGCTTAAGGAATCTAACACAAACAAAAATACAATTCACATAAGTATATGGATTTTGAATAAAATGTGGATTAAAAAAAATGTAAAAATTCAGTTTTTGACCGAACTTCAAACTTTGCAACAAAAGTTTTGAAGCGTAGGTTGAAGTTTTTCCATTTTGACTTACATAATATGGAAAATATAGCATGATTTGAGGGTTCAAAAATCTTCTCAAAACAATTTTCTATGGACGAATATGTAAACTAATTTTTATTAAACTAATAAAAAATATATTTATTGATAAGTAAACTAATTTTTATAAAAAAAATATGTAAAAAAAATGAATTAGATCTATTTATAATAAGAGGAAAGTAATAAAGTTATATAGAAGAATAACTTATTTGCCAATTTTACCAAAAAGTTTAACTATTAAGTATTTTTTATTAACCAAAAAAAATTCTTTGTTTTAATACATATATCACATTAAATATTTTTCAATATTTCACAAGATTAATATTGAAAAAAAGAAACACAATTTAAAGACAATAACAAGATTAAGCAAGGGTAAGAAATCTTCCATACATACATATATAAACGCTATATCTCATGATTAGTGCCATTTAATTTTCATTATTTTAAAAGCATTTTATATAAGATTTTTTTTTTATTAACAATGCGATGCTCTACTAAATTGACCATACATTCAAGGCGTTTTTATTTGGTTAGCAAAAAAATTAGAGTTTCCTTTAAAAATGATAAGAAAAGCTTATGGACAAATCTAGGTATTTTTATCATAATATAGCTAAAAAAAATTATTTATTAAAATACCGTTGTTTTCAGATTAATTTCCAAAATACCCTTGTTTTAAAACCAGTTGAGAAACCGCCATCCCCCATGACGATTTTTCAACGTAAAATTTTCAAAATTTTTAAACAACACCAATGAAAATTGCCATGGGGGGTGGCGATTTCCTTTGGTGTATTTTAAAAAAAAATTCAAAATACACTAAGGGAAATCGCCACCCCCATGGCGATTTCCCTTGGTGTATTTTGAAATTTCTTTCAATTTCACCAAGGGAAATCGCCATGGGGGGTGGCGATTTTCCTTGGTGGTATATATATATATATATTTTAAATTTTTTTATTTAAATTTAAAAGTTCAACGGTTAAAAAAAATTACAAATTTGTTTTTAAAATTTGTATTTTAATTTTAAAATTGCAAATTAAATAAAAAAAATTATCTTGATTTGTTTTTTATTTTTTTTAAATATATATTAAAAAATTTTAATTTATAAAAAATAAAATTTTATTTATTATTAAAATTTTATTTCTTATTAAAATTTAAAAATGAAAATTATATTTCTTATTAAATTTTTATATAAAAAATTTTATTTCTTATTTAAATTTTAAATTTTATGAAAAATTTTTTAAAATTTTTTTAGTTAAATTTTATTATATAACCTTTTGAAACAAAAAAATACAAAATTTAAAAATATCAAAATCAAAACTTTTTGAAGGCAACGGTAACTTGACCGTTGCCTTCAAAATCCCCTCCCCCCCTCCCACACACACCACTCTTCTATAAATAACCCCTCTCATTTTCTACAACTTATTTTAATTGTCTTTCTTCTTTCTACAATCAATTTTTTTTACCAACAATTTTTTTTTTCTACAAATATATTTAAAAATGGCTTCATCACCACTATTGAGGTTGTAAGAAAATCATATATCCTCGGTTATATTTAAAGAGGTAAGTAAATTATTGTAATATTATTTGTACTGCATTATCAATTTTTAGTAATTTTTTAATTATTATTATTTTGTAATTTTATAATTTTTAATGTTTTAATTATTATATTTTATCATTTTTTAATTATTATTGTTTTTTCATTTTATAGTTTTATAATTATTTATTTTTTATATTGTTTAATTTTTTATTATTATAGTTTTTTAATTTTTTATTATTATTGTTTTTTCATTTTATAGTTTTATATTATTTTATTTTTTATTATTATAGTTTTATAATTTTTTAATTATTATTGTTTTTTCATTTTTCATTTTTTATATTATTTAATTATTTAATAATTATATAAATAATTTTAAAATTTTATATTATTATTGTTTTGTTATTTTATAGTTTTAGAATTTTAGAATTTTTATATTGTTTAATTTTTTAATTATTAAATTTTTATAATATATTAATTTTTATAATTATTTTATTTAATTTAATTAATTATCAACAGGATACTCGTCGCGTGTTACGTTCGAGAAAATTTACATTGGAGGACCCGCATCCATCTATTATCGACCACTTAAGAAGAGCCGGATTTTATCACGCAACTCAAATTCAGAGATTTTTGATACAACCGGACTTAATTCGTGCGTTGATCGAACGATGGAGACCCGAGACGTACACTTTTCATTTTCCATTTGGTGAATTCACGGTAACTCTAGAAGATGTTACGCTTCAACTTGGACTTTTGGTCCATGGCGATGCAGTTACAGGTGGAAGCTTGCTAGATTGGAATGAAGAGTGTCAAAATCTATTGGGCGCGGTATATGTATTTGGCTCAACGGTGAGACTAAATTGGTTGAAATCCTTTCAAAATCTTCCATTACACGCAACTGAAGAACAGATATAATATGCTGCTAGAGCATATATTTTACGTTTGATTGGAGGATTACTAATGCCTGACAAATCGAGCAGTCGGGTACATTTAATGTATCTTCCATTACTACGTGATTTAGAGCATGCGGCAAATTATAGTTGGGGTTTTGCATGTTTGGCGGTTTTGTATAAAGAACTATGCCGGGCTACAGTTCCAAAAAGCCATGACATAGGTGGATGTTTAGTGCTTCTACAATCATGGGCTTGGTATCGGCTTCCATTTCTTGCTCCGCGCATGGATGTTTCGGCTGTATACCCCCTTGCAAACAGGTTATAATCTTTACTATTTTATTAATTTTGTACGAACTTGTATTTTTATAGGTCTATTAGGATTTTATATGCATTTTAACAGGTGGAGTAGGAGTAGAGATTTTACCGAGACTCCAGCCGACCTTGCAAGTATAAGATTGCGACTAGATCGAGTAGGATATGATAAGGTAAATATTTCGATTGTTACATTCAAGTATTTTTGTATTTAATCCATATGAAACTACTAATTTGTAATAGTTACTTGCAGTTTCTGTGGATGCCATATTCCTCAAGTGAAATTATGGCATGCCTCCCATCGGATGCCTACAATAATTGTAATATATGGAAAGCAAACACAATATTGATATGCTTTTCATATGTAGAGTGGCACTAAACTGACAGGGTGTTGTGACAATTTGGGATGCAACAACCAATTCCGCAAGCACCGGTGAACCTTGATAAACTTCACAAGATCGACATGCGTGGCCGTCATGAGGAATTCTGGTCTGCGAAGCATGAACATTGGATCCATTAGTGGAATATACATTGTCAACGAATTTCGACAGGTTATCCGATTGTTGGTAATAATTTCAACCCATCTGATGATTACATAGAATGGTATAAAAATGAAGGTCGGCCTTTTATTTGTCCACCGTCGGTGTATGAGGATGTTAGGAGTATGCCATTTACCAGACTAACTTCAACTCCAGTCCCTCCTACACAGGATATGGAAGCTCCTAGACCTAGCCGACAACGTGGACGGACGCGTCAACCGGCCTCATCGGAGTTCACTGCACCGAGGATGTCATTTAGTCATCCTGAACCTGAACGGGGTCATGGAGTACCATCCAGTCATCGTTATCCTGTCAGTCACCCCGGATATGACGTTGATGAGTGTTACCGACCATCACCGCCAATGACGAGGTTAGATGACCAGCTCCCCATCCTAAGTCCAAGTTCAGCATATCTAACATCAATGTATCAGTTTGGAACCCCTGCATCAGCATTTGATGGTACATCATTTCTGGGTCTATCTAGTAGTCAGGTTTCCTTTATGGGTGAACTAGGTTTTGACTCCTCCAGCAATGGGTTTCAAATTTTTGATACAAAAGAAATGACGGATAACATACAACCTGAATCAGTGGCGGTTACAGCAAGAGGTCATGGTCGACCGCGAATACGTGCCACTGACGAGGTTGAACGACGGGTCCAACCACCATGCACTAGGAGAGCTCGACACTGTTGCCCTACACCACGTAATAATTAGAATAAATGTACTTTTATCAATATAACGAGAATAATGTATTTTAAATTTGTAATATATAAATTTATATGTTTTGCATTTTATGTTATTTATTTTAATTTTTTTGGGAAATTAATTGTTATTTTTAAATTTTTTATTCAGCATATCTAACTAAAATGTTAATGTTGTTATTTAATTTATAAAAATGTAATAAAATATATTATTCAATATATTTTTATAAAATTTCTTAATTTTATATAAAATAATAATCCAAATTACATGATAAGTAGAAAAAAACTTGCATAACATTTTCCCTTAATGGCAAAATATGTAAATATTACAGGTTATGAAAACATGTAATTCCTTTATTGTTGATGTGAACTCTCCCTTGATGTGCCAGATTGATGCGGACATTTTCGACGGCTATGACCTTCATTTCTGCGTAATCTACAACGTTTTGGTTGGCCTTTCTGCCTGAGCTCCATTTCATTACGAATACGACTTGATTTTGGCCAACCATGTGGATTTCTTCGCATTTCTTGATTGGGACACACTTCTGAACCATTATATTGAGGCCAATAACCTTAATTTCCAACTGCTTCGAACTCATGTCTATAAACATTCAATATAGTCTCCAGTCTATAGACATTGTCCACATATTGCATGCAATCTACATGGACATATGCACAAGCAGCAACTACATGTAAACAAGGGAACCTTTGTGCTTGAAACTTCCCACAGTCACACCACATGTCACTAAGCTTGACTTTGTACTTCATTGCAGAAACACCCTCTTGTGGATCAACTAACTCTTCAATCAGAAAAGATTGATTTGCTCGCGTAAAATTACGAACAAAGTGGGAGTTAGCTTTCCTGCGATTTTCTTGCATAGTCTGTATTACTGTTTCACAGTATGTGTACCCTCTCTCCATCATTGCAATTTGCTTGTTCCCCATCTTAACAAAAAGTGCAGCCAACCTATAATATGTTGATTGCACTAAAGCAGTAATGGGAAGATGACGCGTTCCTTTTAACACCGAATTGATAGATTCAGCTAGGTTGGTTGTCATATGGCCATAACGTCTTCCTTGATCATATGATTGGGCCCACTTCTCCTTGGGGGTCCTATCAAGCCAATAAACCGCCTCTGCATTTTCTCCACGAAGATTCTCATACATGAAATGAAAATTCGGTCGCCTCAATTCGTATCCTAATAAAATTAAAAATAAAAGACTTGTGAATTTCAGTATTATTTTTCTAAAGGAAATATAAGAGATAAAATAACTATGATTCGATTCCATACCCATGTTAACAATGTGTCGACGCAATTCCTTATTGTTAAACTTCTTCATAAAGTTAGCTGCAATGTGTCGAATGCAGTACACTGAATATGCATGTGGAGGATTCCATCCACTATCATCGCGTCTAATCACAGCTTTGATGGCTTCATGTTGATCAGACATCAAGCATATGCCAGGCTGTTTTGTCACGTGTTTATGCAAATTAGTGAGAAAGAATGACCAAGCCTCTGTTATCTCACCCTCCACAATGGCAAAGGTAATTGGCAGTATGTTTCGGTTGCCATCTTGTGCAATAGCTAACAATAATGTTCCTTTGAATTTTAAGAAAGTACAATCTATTTGCACAATAGGTTTACAATACGGATACCTTTCAATGCACGACTTAAATGTCCAAAATAGTCGATGGTATATTCTCTTACCCTGGACCAGTCGATCACCGTTGTCGCAACCTAAAAACGAGTCTCATCGCAAGACTTTATTATTTGTTAAGCGTGACATAAAAAAAATCAAGGAAAAGTCGACTTAATTCCTCTAAAAAAATGAAGGTTTTGAAAATGACCTTGAAAAAGACATGGAGTCGCCACCAATCGTTTTTAGCTAGGTGTGATCGTCACCTATTAAAACCGGTTTTATAAAATATTTTAAAAATTAATTAAAATATTTTAAAAACCAATTTCAAGTCTGCGATTTAAACCAGAGAAATCAAAGAAGCGGTTTCGGGAGTCGGTTACGTGCGGGGAAGGATTAGCACCCCCACAACGCCCGTATAAATCGATACCTTATTAATCGTGTGTTATCTCAAGTCTCGGCAAAAAATCGGTTTTAAATTTAGTATTTCAAGTTAATTCTCAATTTAAAGAAAAATAATTTCATTTTTAATTGAAAACGATCCGGAATTTATAATTCAAAATTTTCCTATATTCCCCAACAAACGTGGCAAAATATAGAAATTTTTATTAGTTTTGGAGAATTTTCCGAACCATTCTCTTTTTAAAGAAGATATTCCGTTATTAATAATAATTGAGATATCCTCCCCAGCAAACCCGACAGAGAACTCATGAATTATTTTAACTCGGGAATATCTTTATTTTATTGAAAACCATTATCTTTTTTGAAAACATTTAAAATAAATGAATATGTATATGCATGACATAAATAAAATGACATAGCAAAGTCTAAATAATATAATGCAACCTAAATGACATGACATGATTTGAATGCCTTAGCATATTCTAAATGAAATGGAATATCCTAAGTTATATAATATATTCTAAATAAAATGAAATGACCTAGGTAACATAGTATATTCTATATGAGATGCAATATTCTAAGTCATATGATATAATCTAAATGAAATAGAATAGCCTAAGTAACATAACATATTCTATATGAAATGAAATAACCTAAGTAACATGATATTTTCTAAATGAAATAAAATATTCTAGATGACATAATATATCCTAAATGAAATGAAATGATTTAAATGACATGACAAATATGAATGGTATGGCATATAATTTAAATGACATGGAATAGAATAATGCTATCATATAATATGCATGAAAATAAAAATAATAATGCATGAACATAGTATATGCTAAATAAAAATAACTAAATAAAAACATAGGATATCATGAAATATTCAAAACCATATAATAAACCATGTAACATCAAAAAATATAAATCAAAATAACAACAATATCATAGAAATTATTATAGCAAGAATCACATATTGCATGAATATAAAAATGCAATGCATGAAATGTATTTTTTCCTTTAATTAAGGAAATCCGTATATCTAAAAAGATATCCGGCTACCTTAGGAAAATATGTCAAATTAAATATTCTAAAACCAAAATACTTTGTGATTATTTGAAAACAATTTTGAGAAGCTTGAATTAAAAATAAAAACTAGGCTAAATTTTTTAAATGGCTCTAATTTCCTAAGTTTAAAAAATCTGGACTTGACTACCCTTAATCCGGGACTTGAAAAACCATTTTTAGAGTTTAAAAAGGCTTAGAAACTACCCTAAGTCAGTAGCTAACCCTCATAATCAGCCCACTCTAAGTAAATTAACCAAAACAGAAAAATGATTTTTCTTTAAATTCAATTCTGACTCCACTGTCCAGTTTTAATCCACGATTTTTTACCCTATTTCTAAAAATTCAAAAAATTCTGAAAAAATACTGGAGACTCAGGACATGTAAAACTACACGGAAAAAAATCGAATTAATTTTCTGATCAAAGATGAATTCCCAGAAAAATCAGAGATGTGCGAGTTTTGGAAGAAGAAAAAACTGCTTTGCCAACACATTTTTGCCTTTGATAAAATCATTTAAAAATCAAAGTAAAAATATTTGAAACTCCTAAAATGACTTACAAACAGTAGCTAGAACTTTTTGAAAGTTAGATAAAAATTGGCTAAGTAAAAAAATCACAAAGGTAGAATAATCAACTTGACAAACTTAATTTTCCACAAGTGTGCTCAAGAGAGCATGACTTTGAACCATTAATTGGCTCAAGTCATTATTCAAGTGGCATGAACATGAAATGCATGAAATAATGCAGCAAACATAATGCATGAAATGCATGGATTTAAACCTAAATGTCATGAAAAAATGCATGGCATTCATAAAGTGAGCTAGACCTAAATGAACTTGCATGGCATTTAATGTAACCTAGACCTAAAATGCATGAACATGCATGGTAAATAAACCTAGCTTAATAACTAAAATATGCATTTTCACAAACACAAAGCATGCATAATCCAAAAACTCAATCAAATATCATGCAAAATGCTAACCTATCAACTAACATGGCAAGAATGCACAAAAAAAATGTAAAACTTCCAAGAGGGCCGAATGGATAGTGTAACAAGCAAACATTGTATTTTCACAAACACTTGGCATACTAGCATGAAAAACTAAGTCAAATGACATGCAAATGCAAAAACCTACCAACTAACATGACAAAAATGCAATCACACAATGCAAAACACATGGAGTAGCCAAATGGCCTCAAGCTCCAACAAGCATGGCATTTTCACAAACACTTGGTATACTAACATGCTCAACTAAAATATAACACTTAAATCATGCAAAAATCACACAAGCATTTTCACAAACACTTAATATACTAAATCTAAAACATGCTCAACTAAGATATAAAATAAAAATCATGCAAAGACCACACAAACATTTTCACAAACACTTGATATACTAAATCTAAAACATGCTCAAATTTAAACAACATGAAAACATAAAATTAAAAATGCAAAAACATGATATTTAAAACATAAATGGAAACAAACAAAGCAACCAAATTAAAATATAACTCAAGAATATGAAGTAACATAACATTTAAAACATCAATATCAAAGAAAATAACATAACATAAACAATATGGTAAAATAAATCAAAACAGCAACTTAAAATAAATAATGTAGGCCATTTGGCCATGGTGAGTTTATTGTAAAAATAAAATGTAAAAAATATACTTAAGAAAGAGATGAAGTAAGAACTTAAAAGAACAATAAAAAAAACATTATTTTAAAATGGAAACTCACCAAGTAGAAATCAAAATAGCAAAAACAAGAATAGAAAATGAAGAAAGTGCAAGAGTTGGTGCTCAAGAGCAACCTCAAGAAGCTAATATTTCAAGCTTTTCTCTTCTAACTTTCCTTTTTTTTCTAAACTTTTCTTTTTTGCTCTCAACCAAGAAGAGAAAAACTAGTAAAAACTCAAAGAACTCAGCCAAAATGAGAATGAAAAAATGAAATTCTGACCTCCTCTTTCAAGCTGGCCGAAACCCCCTCTATAATGGCTCAATGATGTTGTCATTTTTTTGTAACCAATTTTCCATCAAATGGCTAATAATTCAAGGTGAAAAATCATGAAATTACCACCTTTAGATTAGCATCTCAGCTCTCTCAAATTACAGCTGTCCAAGAATAATGTTGACATCTTTCTTAGCCTATGTGGCTTAATCACCATGGCTTGATCAAAGTGAATCTCTAACTAACTCTTGATTTTTAGCCATTTGATTGAAAAATCAGAAGCTTCCTCCTTCCTTTGGGCTTGGGCATGCCAGCACTTCTCTTTTTCAGCCCAACTCTGATTTTTTGAAAGGCCCAAAGAAGCCCTTTTCGGTTGCTTGGGTGAAATGATCGTTTTGCCCCCCGGATGCAAATAAATATCAAACAGATTCCAAATTCAATTTTTCTTTTTTAATACTTCCAAAATAATAAAATATTGAGTTCTTGAAGTTTTCAAAATTATTCGAGTCCGTTTGCTATTTATTTGGATTTTTTCTTCCAAAAATGGCCTTTTATGCCCCTACATTTTACCATTTTTTAAACGAGCTCCAAATCAAGATTTTTCTTCACCAATATCTTCAAAATAATTAAAAAGTGTGATCTGGAAGTTTTCATAATTTTTGGAGCTCATTTGGTATTTTTTCGGGATTTATCGGCTTGAAATACTACATAGGAGGCCCGGGATTTGGCCATTTTGCAAACGAACTCCGAATAAAGATTTTCTTTCGCCAATATCTTCCAAATAATTTAAAAAATGAGATTTGCCAAATTTCAGAATTTTTGGATTCCATTTGCTATTTTTTCGGGATTTATCTTTTTGAATTATTGTATAGGAGGCCCGGGATTTGGCCATTTTGCAAACGAACTCCGAATCAAGATTGTCTTTCGCCAATCTCTTCCAAATAATTTAAAAATGAGATTTACAAAATTTCAAAAGATTTGGAGCTCATTTGCTATTTTTTCGGGATTTTCCTTTTTGAATTACTGCATAGGAGGCCCGGGATTTGGCCATTTTGCAAACGAACTCCGAATCAAGATTTTATTTCGCCAATCTCTTCCAAATAATTTAAAAATGAGATCTGAAAATTTTCAAAAGATTTGGAGCTCATTTGCTATTTTTCCCAAATTTTCCAATTTTGCCCTTTTGCCTCCGAAACCCAGTTTTGCTCAAAACAAGTTCGATTTTCAGATTTTCTTCAATCTGAGCCTTGGGCTATCCTTTTTAATCATTCTTCATCCATTGAGGGCTTTGGTCTTACCAAGTCGGGCCATTTCTGTGATTCTTCTCGATTTCACCGAAATTCACTAAAAACCCTAATTCTCGGTTTTCTCCCGGATTGACTTTCCTTTTGGTTTTTCTTGCAAGTGACTTCTCTATTACCCGTAGTCAGTGCTTATCTTTCATTTGGAACCTTCAATTTTGATCAATTTGATCGTTTAAGCACTTTTCCCCAAATTTCTCGGATTAGGGTTTCCTTTCTACTGAATCTCCAAATCCTAACTTCCAAACTCCATATCTTTCAATGTAGACCTCGGATTATCAAAATTCTTTCTCCATTTTTCAATTGAACTTAAAATCTTCATTTTGAAAGTGGGTTGACTTTTTTAGTAGTTGACTTTCTGGGGTTGACTTTTTTGGGGTTGACTTTTCTCGAGGTTGATTTTTTTCAAGTTTGACTTTTTGTGCTCGCCCTCTTAAACTAAGTCTCGGAGTATCACCTGCAGGATGAAAGTAGTCTTTTTACACTCGGAAACATCAATATAGGAAGAAAACATACCTTTTTAGTGGTTCGGACAAAAGTAGGTGTCTACAACCGTGATATGCAGGTACCGTTTGCAATTCCACAATTGTACCAGGCACGAAATGTTGCATTGCACCTAACCATTTAGGTAGCTCATTGTAATATCTATCCCAATCACCAAAAACTCGAACAATTGCCTTTTGCTTTGCTTTCCATGCTTTCTTATAGGAGGTGATGTATCCATATCGGATTCGCATCTCAGTGATCAAAACTGAAACGGAGATCTCCGAATTTGCCTGGACCAATGACAGAATGCATGAACAGATCATGTTAGAATTTAACTTGCAATGATCTTGTGAAATCCTCCCCGATGTGTAAGTATGAGGCCCTTCATATTTTCTAATTTTCCATGCGGGTTTTTTCTTCATAAAAGTTACCATTATTCTCCAATTGCACCCTTTCCCATACATTAGACATTTGACATAATATTTGGTCCGCTCAAATTCAATTACTCTGTAATCTACAGAGTTTTTGATGTTATAGTGCTTAATAGCTGAAAGCACAGCCTCTTTCGTTGGAAATTGTAATCCAACACACAGATCAACTGCAGATGGATCAAATGTCAGAGGCGTAGCTAATGTATGAGCATACTCAGAAAATTCTAGCACTTGCATTACCTCCAGATCCAGGGTATGCATATGGGATGCAGCCTCATATAGGGAAGATCTCCATGAGTGTTGATCTCAGCAGGGACGACGTCTGGGTCAGAACCACTGTTGTCATAACTTGCGAATTCAGCATCCTCTTCCTGCTCACTAAAGTCACCAACATATTCACCATGGACTCCACATGGCGGAACAGGATCAACACCAGCTGGCTCATCTTCGAGGGCAGTAGGTATTGTTTGTGAGACTAATAAATTATGAAACGTTGTAGCTTGAGATAGCGGAACGACTTCTTCTATGGGAATGTCGTATGTAGTGTGAACATAGAACGGCCTAGAATCATCATCTTCTGTGGGAAAGTTTTCTGTAGTGCGAACATTTGAAGGCCTACAATCATCGTGAACATCCTTTATGTCAGCATATAACTCAAGTACACCAACATTTGCAAATGTCTCATGAGCATAAAACATGCATCTGACATCATCATCATCTTCAAGTGAAAATGTTCTATATCGGACACATCTTTCACCAATAGAAAGAGGATGCCTATACTTAATCTCTGAAACTCTTTTTCTATTTCCAGCTTTAATTTTTGTATGAATTTGCAGCTTCAGTTCCTCTAATGTGACGTCTTCATCAACACGAAAATTTTTAGGACGTTCACAATCAAATGTAGCACCTTCGTCAGTATTATGAATTTGGCCATTATAGTAGACCAATGTGATCACTCCGTTGCTCATATTGTGTAGTAATGAAACTAAGAAGGATGAGAATGGAGGTATTATCACTCGGCAAAAGAAAGAAGAAATAAAGAAGGATGAGAATGAGGAGGTATTAGCACTCAGAAAAAATCTGATTGAAAAACTACTGTAGGGGGTATTGTAAACTTTCATCAGTATTATAAATTTATAATGGTTCATTATGTTGTACCGGATGACAAATCTCATTCTTTGTACAGGATGGAATCTGATTCCCATTTTCTGGCCAGGGTTAATTGACTGAAAAACTGATAACTCATTCAATGCAAAAACTGATGATAAATCCCATCCTTTGTACCGGACTGTCCAATAGTCCCATCTATTGCAGAAGGAATCCAATTCCAATATTTTCTGTAACATTTGATTGACTGGAAAATAGCTGAAACCTATCCCTAACCCTAAATCATTAGTCTCATCCATTGCAGAAGGAATCCAATTCCAATATTTTCTACAGCATTTGATTGACTGAAAAATAGCTAAAACCTATCCCTAACCCTAAATCTGGTCAATAGTCTCATCCATTGCAGAAGGAATCCAATTCCAATATTTTTTGCAGGATTTGATTCACTGAAAAATAGCTGAAACCCTAACCCTAAATCATTAATCCCATCCATTGCAGAAGGAATCCAATTCCAATATTTTCTACTGCATAAAATTAAAATAATAAATAAATTTTAATTTTATATAAAATTCAAATAAGAAATTAATTTAATTTTTATATAAAATTTAAATAAGAAATCAAATTTTAATTTATATAAAATTTAAATAAGAAATACATTTTTTTAAAAATAAATTTGTATTTTATATAAAACTTAAATAAGAAATAAAAAAATTTATATAAAATTTTAATAAGAAATATTTTTTTTATAATTTTAATAAGAAATAAAATTTTACTTTTTATAAAATTAAAATAATATATTTTATTTTATTTTTTATAAAATTTCAATAAAAATTAAATTAAAATTTTTAAAAAATTAAAAAAATTATAAATTTAGTATATATATTTAAAAAAAAAGTAAAAACAAACCAAGATAATTTTTTTTATACCTGTTTGTTACAGATCTCACATATAAAATTTAAATAAGAAATCAAAATTTTTATTTATATAAAATTTAAATAGAAATAAAAATTTTTATATAAAAATTTAATAAGAAATATAATTTTCTTTTTTAAATTTTAATAAGAAATAAAATTTTATTTTTTATAAAATTTTAATAATAAATTAAATTTTATTTTTATAAAATTATAAAATTTTAATATATATTTAAAAAAAATTAAAAAACAAACTAAGATAACTTTTTTTTATTTAATTTACAATTTTTAAAATTAAAATACAAATTTTAAAAACAAATTTGTAATTTTTTTTTTAAACCTTTGGAATTTTAAATTTAAGTAAAAAAAAAATTTTAAAAATATATACCACCAAGGGAAATCGCCAACCCCGTGGCGATTTCCCTTGGTGAAATTGAAAAAAAAATTTCAATTTACACAAAAGGAAGTCACCATGGGGAGTGACAATTTTCCTTGGTAAAAATCGCCACCTCCCATGACGATTTTCCTTGGTGTTTTTTGAAAATTTTACGCTAAAAAATCACCATGAAAAATAACAATTTTTCAACTGGTTTTAAAACAAGCGAATTATGAAAATTAATCTGAAAACAACGATATTTTGATAGATAATTTTTTTTAAGCTATATTGTGATAAAAAAACCGACAAATCTAATAGCATTTTAAATGGAGAAACTACTTTTTTAATGAGAAATCTACTTATATTAGTTTAAAATTAATTTTACATATTTTTATAATTTTTTACACAATTTATATTTATTTAATTCAATTGTTATATTTCAAACTTTATTCATATAGATCGTACACATCAAATTTTGAGTAAATTAAAATAAAAAAACAAAAAACTATTTATTTGATATAAAAAAAATTCAACCGTTAAATATATATTAAAAAAACGATATTCTCAATTGACATGATATAAATATCGAATCGATTCAAAATTTTACGTGCACAACAAGTACGATTATATTATTAAATCAAACAATCGATTCGCTATAATATCAATAATACACGATATTATAAAAACAGTGTAAGTTAATCTCTCATTTTTTATAACTCCAATTCAACAGTACTTTCTTACGTATTATTAGCTGGTCTGAGTTCGGAAAAAAAACCAATGAGCAGGAAGATTAAAACCTAGTATAACTATGTTTCTTCAGCTGAGTTCTAAGAAAACAAAAGGCAAAAAGAGGATATAGCTACTAAGAACCAATGAGGTGATACAATATATCAATGATTCATTTCCTTCCATTGCTGTGAAAATTAAGGATTAAAATAAAGCGTGAAAAGATATTTTATGATCCAAGGTTGAACTCAGGGACATCATCAAGGACAAAAGAACCCAGTTTACCTGCCCTAAATAAAGTAAGAAACTTCTTTGATACCATCAAACGAGCTTCGGATGGCTTATGAGGTATCTTCAATGCTTTCTGCAGCGCTTCGAATTGATGTTCTATAAGGCACTCCAAGTCATTCTCATCTTCAATATTACCACCGAATTCGGATAGGGTTACATAAAGTGCATGTCGGACTTCAGTCACAAGATCCTGAAATTGAGAAAGAACATAGAAATAATGATAAATGAACAAGGTTCTGCAGTTCATCCAGGTTCTCCGAAATCCCAAAGTTGTAAAACTTAAAACATCAAATAGGACTTGTGCAAAAAGAACAAGAATTCACTTATGGAAGTAGACACAATGAAATTCAAAGCTGCAGAAGCACACATATGAGAGCAATCTGACAAACTTAAAATTGCACCCATATTAATATTCATACATAATGCTCAAATATTTTCTTGAAAAAGTTCTTCAAACCTTGTAAATTTATAACAAAACATATATACAAGTAATTTTTTTACATAATAATGAAGAATATATACACACACACAAACACAAGGATGCTGATTAAATGAAACCTTTCGGAGTCTCCAAATTTCTAAAAACCCATCCTGACTCTTCACTTTTTTTACACTGTGCATGTATATTTAGAAGCAATTGGATTGCACACGATGAAAAGTTCTATGACACTTTCTCTAAAATTTTGCGCAATCTTCAAAATACAAACTTTGATGATATATCTTCATAAAACGTAGCCGAAACAACTCTGCATGCGTGAGACTAAGCAACTCGACCTAAAAATATAATTCAAACATTACTTGGCATGCAAGAGACCAGCAGCTCCCAAAAGAAGCTAGTTCAAACTTAGCATGTTGGGAACTCTTTTGCTCTGCATACGAGAGACTAAGCAACTCAATCCAAAAATATAATTCAAACTTTGCTTGGCATGCAAGACACCAGCAGCTCCCCAAAAAAGCTAGTTCAAACTCTGCAACTCTTTTTCTCTGCATACGAGAGACTAAGCAACTCAACCTAAAAATATAATTCAAACTTGGCTTGGCATGCAAGAAACCAGCAACTCCGAAAGAAGCTAGTTCAAACTTTCCCCATGTTTATTGCATTATAGGCAAAAAAGGACAGTAGCAGCTTTGTTAAAGACACGCTAACTCTTATACGGCTATTGCATTATAGTAACATTGATCCTTCTGTAATAATTATATCTAGACGTATAAATCACATTGTTTTCCTGGTCAATGTAGTGTAGCCTCCTTGAGGAACCCTATATAATTAGAGCCTTATATTTAATTCTTCATTTCAAGATAATTTTCTGAAGGATAATTTCAGCTATACTACTCTAGACTGTGTTAGATGCCATACTGAGTGACTACACAAGCTCCTAGTGAAATCAAAGTACTTTTTTTTTAAATTACTTTTTCAAATGCTATTACTCTAACTTGAGACTTCAAGTGTACAACTGAATCCAAGTATGCATGTGTATGAACTCCAACTTATATTCGTTTGAGTTAGACTACACTATATCTTATTGAATATCAACACTTATGCCAGATATTTGCAACACAGCTGTCTATTGTCTGTGACTATATGCCTTGAGTAATCCTTTCTCTATGCCACATTCTACTGTGTACAAGTGTTTGAGGCCTTGTGTTATGAGATTTTTGTACAAAAGTTTCCGCATAGTGGCTAGTGAGTCCAGACCAACCACCAGATTTGAGCATCCAAGATTCATAAAAGAGTAACTCCGCAATTCCACTTAGCCTAATTATCAAGAGAGTCATTGCACCTATCCAATAATTTTGTTTTAAGATTACTGAAAACTAGTAATGCTCATAGAGGTAATTGCTAACATTGAAAGATCTCAAGGAAACCTCGTGCTCACCCAGCACAAGAAGAACTCAAAATAGTGAAATATCTAACAGATCAAACATCAACATCTTCTGGTGGTAAATAGAAAACAATATCATATTTAAGCACTGTAAATTACAATTTGAATTGACCAGAAAAACTGTAAAAAACTTCTCACAGCCTTGAACATCCTGCATTAGAGAGGAGAGAGAGGTGACCCTTATTACCTTGACATACAGCACATCAGATACATTGGGCGGCTTCTTCATTTTTGGCCGAAGATATTTTGGATTGTAATCTGGTTTGTCCTCAGAAATTTGGGTAGTCTCTTCCATTTGGTTAGCTAAATGCTTCCAGTGAAGTGGAGTGCCTCGAGTATTTAGAACAGTCAGTAGGTATTGTACGATGCGGTCCTCACCAACCACTGAATCCTTTATAGACCCTGCAAGTGCATTAAGGTAGTTGAAGTTCTTTGAATAGGTAGGGTGAGATGCAGTGAACTGAACTGACAATTTTGATAGTTGCTTAAAGGATTTAGACACATCCCATCTCTTAAGAAAATTATGAATTGACAAAATACAGAAAAAGAATGGTGCAAAAAACAATTTGTGATAACAACTTCCCACTAGCATAAATGCAGCAACTGTCCTAAATTCCTTTTGGCGCATGAAGACTAAAACAACATAAACATTCAAGAAACTGTAGAAACACATTATCCATGTTTAGAATCCACATATTTGAATCCCCATTTGAGTATAGATTATTACAAAATCAGCACATGCTCATTTGATCCACATGGTGCGATTAAAGAGAGTACAGAGATCAGAGTTGAAAAAGGCACCTGCCAGAGCTAGCTTTAACCCTGTCTCTATGTTTGGGATGCTTGGGACTAGTACTCCTGGTGTATCAAGCACATAGATGCTAGGCTGATGAGCAATCTGTAAGTTTGTAGAGCATGAGGTATATTAAAACATAAGTCCTCGATATTATGTTGAAGTTAAAATAAATATCATGAGTAAGAATGGAAGACAAAACAAATTTTTTTTTTGCAAATGACTAAAAAGAGAGCAAATGGAGGGGAAAAAAAGATGGAAATGATTTTAGCAGAAGTGATAGAGAAACAAGGGAAGAACTTGACAGTTCTGTAGAGAAATCATGATTAACTGTACATATATCAAGAATAAAAACCATTTTTTAAATAAGGACCAAAAATTTTATGTTTGTAGAACTTTAATGCCCAAGACATCACCAAATCAAATCAATAGCTAGAGCAAGGTGACAATTTGTGTTGGAAGGACATGTTTGTTTCATGTCAGTCGCCAAATATGCAATTAAATTTGAGAAAAGCAGGACTTATTCGTTAATCATGTTAATCCTCAACATAAGAATAACTCTTATTACAAAGGTTAACATGGCTCATATACCCTAGTTGGTACGTATATAATTTAAGATTAACATGCTTAATCAAATAAAACCTTTGTAATAGAAAATCTATTTCTTCAACATGATAATACTGACAACAATCATCATAACTTTATAATATAATTAATAAAATATATCCTATGATTTTACAATTTACTTTGTATCAATGTATTTTTACAAATGAAGAAGATAAAGATTGAAGTTTTACTTGGTGGTTAAGTGGATCATAAATAGGTTATATATCTAAACAAGTCAACCTGCCATCATTCATTATTTGTTTCAACACTGAGTCAATTTCACATCAACTGGGTCAGCCCAAAATGACAAGTTCATTAACTGTCTTCAACAGTCTGACCTTATTTCGACATGAAAATAATTAAATGAGCCAAAACCCACAAGGTATCTTAAGTTGGAGTCATATTTGCAGGCCATGCTGGGCACTATGAGTCCAAGGCTAGACTTACTAGTTACATACAGACTAGAAAAAGAACATGATAAAATGAAGCTCATTAAGATGACAAACAAAAGCCATGGTATTGATTTGCCATAAAATAGCCAACTCCAGCTTGTTTCTGGGTTTGTTGGGCATGTGCATGTACCAGAAAAAGAGAGAGGAAAAGTAGAACACTTGACCTTGTAACCAGCAATATCTTGAGTAACACCTGGCAATGGACCCACAGTGGCTCGTTTCATCTTCTCCTGCACTATGCATAAAACTCCACACTATTATTACTCAAGGTCAATGGATTTGGATTAATCAATTTCCATGCTCACAGCAATTCTGTCTTAATATCACACCTAAAAAATAACTTCTTACCAGGAAAGCGAGTTGATGCAATTTGATGGATTGAATTAATCAAAGCTGATTTCCCCACATTAGGAACACCAACTACCATAACAAGGAGGGTAGGTTCTCTCGAAATTACTTCCTTCAATTTGAACTCCACAAGGTCAAGAAGCTAGTGCACATGAACCATCAAAGGGAGAAAAGGAGAGTGATAAAGAATAACGTATGTAATACAAATGTATAGATGAAGCTGGAGATAGATATGAAGAAATACTATTTCAAGATCACCCAAATACTGTATGAATAACTACATATGCAACCAATCATAAAGGAGATACAATATAAAAACTACTATAAATAGCAAGATTTATTGACCAACAAACATAGTCAAATATATTTAGCACATGATTTCAAATTGTTCTAAATCAACGCAAATGGAAAATCTAAAAACTAAAGTACTCGTATTTATTTAATAAACCTATGGGAAAAGAAAAACAACATATTGAACAATCAATATGAGCTTCTTAAGACCTCTATACTCAATTAACCATGCATATCATAGGACATAATAGCAGAAGCGTGAACTTAAAAACACAGCTGTGATCTTATCTAATCTAATTAGATACAATTCTTGGACAATAGCATGCTACATTTACTTGGAATGACATTATCAAAGAGAGACAATGTGCATAGAACCGCGTCATTCCAGTATAAACTTCAACCATACACATCAGCTTAAGTGATGAATGCCCAATAAATTAGGTTTAGGCTTTCATTTCTCCTTTAATTCTAACAATTAAGGCAGTTCAATTTACTACATGGCATCACAAAATTTCCCAACCTAAGAAGATAGGTTTGTAGCTTCATATCAAGATACACATATTTCATAATTTATTTTATAGTACTTCTTCCCCTGGCAACCTCTTCATTCCTAATGTCGCCTCTCTAGCTCTCATTTGTGGATGGGAAATTTTCTGTGCATGCAGCATGAGCCCCCTATGTCCAAAGCACAGATCTATCTTTTTCCGTTATTATATAACTTTCAAGTCTTAAAGCTCCAAGGTCATTTCATAAATTATAAACATGTCAGTCAAGAAACAACCTTCAGAAAAAGCCATGGAAGTTAAAGATTATCTAATTATGCTACCCTAACAAAAGACTAATTTCCAAGTTTTAGTCAGAAAATGTTGTTGAGGTTCCTGATTCTAGGTTAAACCATCATGAACATAACTAACAATCGAGTTTAGCAATGACTATAAGACTGCAAAAGAAAACAGCATAATAATATTCAATTACTAATCACTATATGATTTGTAATTCATTCTGAAGCAGATTTATGTGCAAGTTTTCTTTATCAACCAAGTTGAAAGAAAAAAAAGAATCACACCCTGAAATAATTCCACAATGAAAAGGAATTAAAGTTCAACAGAGCCGAGCATCAACTAACCTTTCTAACAGAACTTCTGCTATGTGCATTTATAGGAAGGCAATCTTGCTTACAAGAATCAAAATAACGGACCCATTTCTACAGAAAAATAATAATAACCCAATAAACATCACATTCACAAAGAACATAAGCTAACAGAGTTCATTGACACAAAACACCACATAATCTCAATACTAAAGTTTTCATTCGACAGAACTACAAAGAATTAGCAAAATCTCTGTTTGGTTGTTACTTCTGCTACCTCCTTTTCATTGTTTGCTAAAAAGCAAAACAATATTTGGGTAATCGAATGAAAGCTTTTCTATCTGAACGTGCTTTTTTCCTCCTTTTTTTTTTTTTTTTTTCTTTCTTGTGAAAATAAAAGATAAATTAGCAAAAGTAACAATCAAAGGGAGCCGAAGATTTAAAAAAAAAAAAAAAAATTGAAAGAATTTAATGCATATATGTACGAACATTGAGGACATTGGAGTTGGCTAAATCTTTCTTGTTGAGAGCTATGATGCGTCTTTTAGCAGAGAGCTGAGGTTGCAAGTCTTGATTAGCAGACGAAAATGGAATCTGCAAATAAATTTTTTTAACCAAAAAAAAAGGTAGAAAGAATTATTTTGAAATAAAAAAATGATAAGGAAAAGTATTAGTAGCAGATGAACATGGAGATTGTACGGACACGGGAATCGCGGACTTCGATGACGAGGTCGGAGAGCTTGAGGCGGCTACGGATGGCGCGAGTGGCGGCGGCCATGTGGCCTGGGAACCAGTTAATGGCTCCACCATCTTTGTTGAATCCCATCTCTCCCACCTCCATTGCTTTCTTTACTATTCCTTTTTTTCCCATTTCTCTCCCTCAATTTTCCCTTTCTTTTCTTCTCTTTTCTTTTTTGCCTTTGTTTTTTTTCGATTTCTATCAATCAAAGAGATCGACACAGTTTTTCTTGAGCAAATGCAAGTGAAAAGAGAAAGAGGGACAGAGTAGTAGAGATGTTCATGCCGGGTCGGGTCGGGCGTGTGAAGCATTTTTTTAAGTTCGACCTAAGTTATTCGAAAATTCATTTTATTATATATTAATATTTAAATATTTTTATTATTTATTTAATAAAAAATAAATAATTCGAAACGAAATAATTCAGACAACAAGAATCTTTATTCAAATTCGATTCAAAATTAGACTAGGCCAAGCGGGTAATCCTAAGAAAACTATTTTTTATTTTGAAGTTGAGGCCAGACCAGTTGAACTTCATACTATGTTTTTGAAGCTGAGCCCAAGTTTGAGTTGACCCTAAGATGAATTGAGTCTAAGCCCATTTTATCTAATATTCAGCCCATAAACATTTTTAATACATTCTCGTGGAGTTACCTTTGCCTCCTTTAAATTTTTTTTGTTTCCTTCTATTTAGAAAAATAAAGTATAATAAATATTTTATATTTATCCATATTATTGTAGGTTTTAAATCGAATTTTATATTATTAACTGCTTTTTCAATTAAAGTACGATTGATGTTTTATTAATTACATACAAAAAGTACTTCCAAAGTTTAATCTAGCTTAAAGTACATGTAAGAAGCGAGTTAAATGTCAATTGAGCTACCCTTCAATTAAAAAACCAAATTTATCTATAAAGTGTTGGAAATATTGATTCAAATTCCAAAAGAGAAAAGAGAAAAGATTTTATGATAGATTAGTTCGAGATAGGTTTGGGATTGATTAGATATTGTTTGATGGACAAAAAAAGTTTGTTAAGCAAAAATTTTAAGGAAAAAAATAAAATTTTGTGGGCATATGGTAAAAAGATATAAGGAGGGTGGTAAGATTTTAAGGGATAGACATCCCATAAGATTAAAAGAGATTGAGAGTGCTCATGGATGTTAGTGTGTTTTAATATTTGGTGTGTAGATACTCCATTAGACTATAGGAGAATGAGAGTACTTATGGGTGTGGTGAGTGTTTATTTAAGTTGAGATTAATTTATAATATGTTTGGATTGAGTTGAGTGACTGAATGGTTTTGTTGAGTGTTGATATGTTTGTAATTCTCTACTACTAGTGGATTTTTTATCTTATCTGTCGATGTAGGCAAGTTAAGTGCCGAATCAAGATAATTTGTTGTCTCTTGTGTAGATAATTTATTTTTTTATTTCTCTTCATCTTACTTGATGTTGATTGATCTAGCATTTTTCTCAACAAGTGGTATCAGAGTTTTAATTTGAGACATATATGATGATGTGATGAAGATACACAAGAAAAAATTGTACAAGACTTTCATTGTGGGTGGAGCCACGCATGTCTAGCATGAAAATTGGTGATTTTATGGAATTTTAGTCGAGGTGGAAATTGTTGGGAAATTAATTCAAATTCCAAAATATTTGGTGATACATTAGTTTGAGATATTTTTGGGATCGACCGGATATTGTTTGATGGACAAGCAGACTTGTTAGACAAAATTTTTAAGAAAAAAGAGATTTTTAGTGGCCAAGTTAGTAGGCTTATAAATAGTGGGAATCTTAATAGGTTAGGTATGAGAAATATGTAAAGTTGGATGTAGGATTTTACGGACATCCCAGCGGATCTTAACATTTAATTTTGAAGAGGCCAACAAAAATTATATTATATTTTTTTTATTTGAAGTGTCTTTTTTATAATTAATAGTATAAAATATATATGCAAGCAAAAAAATTAAAAAGCTCATAAAATTATAAATTTTATCGATTCATAAACAAAAATATAAGAAAATAAAATACATTAAATAAATAATCTTACCTAAAATATTGAGCAAGTTCTTTTAAAGAAAGACGATCTTCAAAAATTGAATCTAAATTAAATGTTTCGATAATCTCTCGTACGATGTTGGACAATACTTAAGGTTTTGTTGAGAAAACTAAAAAGTTAATTAGGTTTTTTTTTTTATTTTTAAATTTACATGATTCTGATTTTTGACTTAATATCTACGACAAGCTTATTAATTTTAAGATTTTGTGAAGAATAATTGATGGGTTCAAATACAATAAATAGACAAATAAAAATATAATTTTAACTTTTCTTAAATTATAATACATAAAATTAAATTACAAAAAAAATCAACATATAAATTTTAATTGAACTGTCAATTTAAATTTATTTAATATAAATATATATATTATATATTAAGGAGATTCCAAAATTTGGAGGGGGCAAGGCTACCTCAGGCTCTCACTACCAATCGCTTCTGGACATCTCATGAGACTAAAAGAGATTAAAACTTAAGAGTGATTGTGGGTCTATGTGTTTGAACGTTTGGTGTGTAGATACTTCATCAAACTAGAGGAGAATGAGAGTATCTATGGGTATGGGTGATTGATTTGGGAATACTCCATGGGACTAGTGATGAATGAGAGTGCATATGAGTCTAGTTAGTGTTTGTTTGGATTGAAATTGATTTATGCATGTTTGGATGGGTTGAGTGTTGATAATTCTCTACACTTAGTGGATCTTTTCTTTCATTCATAAACGCAGGCAAGTTAAGTGTCTATAATTTTAATTTTTTATCTCTTGTGGAGAATTTATTGTTTAGTTTCGTTTATGCTTGTTTAATGTTGGTTGATAGGTTTTCTTTTTCCAACATAAAGTACCTTTTAAACTTATAAAAAAAAAAAATTATGAAAGGGCGTAAAGCTAAACCAATTTTACAACTGTGTAACTGGATCCAATTATATATAATTAAAAATATTTTAAATAATCTTTTTAGTCAAATTTATCCTTATGGCCCGGCACAAACAATTAATGGACTTATGGACTTAAATTTTCAGCCAAGTCTAACCCAACATGCGCAAAAAAAAAGTATAAAACTAGCCGAAATGTTGGGCAAAGTTGCATGTTGTCCATTCTTTGCAAGATTGTGCACCTTAGTTCAAAGATATTATTTACTTAATTTCTTTTATTTATTATGTAAATATCAAAATTTTCTGAAGTCTTTTTCGACACTTTTCGACATATAACTTAAGAAATTTTATCAACTCAAGAATATTCAAGAAAATCACTTATTCTTTTAAAAAGATTTCATCATCGGATTAATTAAATATCTTATGGAAAAGATCATTTCTAGTTTTTGGTTTTATCTAACCTTTATTCTTTTATTACCCTTATCTCTATTTATCAAATAAAATTTCTTAAATTAATTGTCAAATATTTTATTAAATAAATAAATAAAAATCTTTTTATTGGAATATTTCCAAAATCCTCCCAACACTTTTGGTAAGGTTTAGGAAAATTTCCCACCTAAGAATTTCAAAAATATTACCACTTGCGATCTTCTTTAAATTTCATCATTAAAAGAAATCTTGACTTGTTTCCAAAAAAAAAAAAAGTATTAAATTTACGTGATGCAAATAAAATATAATAATTATACAAAGAAAATTTAAATTTACAATCTTAATGATTTAACCAATTTTTAAGATTATCTTTATTATCATCATTTTAAAATAATTAAATATATACTTATTTTAAAATCTTTAAATATGCATATATAAATAAATAAATAAATGGATAAATAAACAAATAAAATTTTATCATCAAAATTGGACTGAACCCAAGAAACAATCCAAAGCAAATATTGGGCATAAATTGATTTTTGGCCCAAACCAAAATTGGTCCAAGCTTCAAGTCAATGCAAGTCAACAACCAGCAGACTGGTGATCTGATCATTCGTGTATCCGTGTTGTGTTCGTATATTTTTTCGTGTTATAATCATGTTTAAGGTATTTTATATTTGTATAAATTTTGAAGTGTTAATAATTTGTATTATATAAATATTGACATATTCGTATATTCGTGTCGTGTTTGTGTTTGTGTTTTCTTTTCGTGTCGTGTCGCGTCATGTTTCTTGTTGTGTTTCAGTTATTTCTTTTATATCGTGTTCATGTCGTGTCCAATATTATCAGGTCTAGAGGGGTCAAGTGTGCAAATCTCGATCAACACGTAGGTCAAAACGCGAGTCTACTTCCTCTCCTCAAGCTTAAAACGCAACGTTTCACGTTAGTATAAAAAAATAAAATAAAAATTAACTTTTCTTCATCCTTTTTCTCTCTAGTTTTTTAGTTTCTCTATCTTCTCTCTAAAACCAAGAACACCAAAAACAAAACCACCATAAATCCAAAAACCAGTTGCCGAAAAATTCAACGACATCGTCGTACTCCGCTCGTCCACCGGTGCCAAAAAAAAAAATTTCAAATCTCAATCTTCCCTACACCTTTCCTGAATTGTTTTTTTGAAAACCCTCTAGAAAGTCCTAGATCTAAACCCAAATTCGAGAACTTCCACTACCAATTTTGCTATTTGTCATCGTTCAATCACTCACGAAAATCCAATATTTTCTTCCCCTTTCCTTTGTCTACCCTCTTTTGGTTTAGAAATCCTAAAATCTCTAAGCTCAAAAACCCTAAAGAAAACACACTGCCAACTCACTTTTTCTTGCAATCTTCTTCTATTATGATATAAGCCTAAATTTGTATAGGCAGATTTTAAGTTGTACAGCCCACTAAGGGCAGTCCTTGGAAAAATATGCAAGTTAGTGATAGCAGTATAAAAATGTAAAAGGAGTATCACGAATATTCAATGGAAAATTTTATGAAATCAATAGAAACAGTTTGTGCTTTCTCAACTCTCTCTTTCTCTTTTTTCTAGATTCTCTTCTTCCTTAAGCTTTTCTTCCTTTCTCTGTTCTTCTTCGGACTTTCTTCTTTCCTTACTCTTTAATTATGTATTTTTCAACACCTTTTAGTTTTTTCTATTTTTGGTAGGCATCAATGGTATCAAAGCCATCGATCTTGGCCATGGCTTCTGTTGTGAAGGTGCTGTCGGATGAGGACATGACTCGGCTACGAGAAAGGCTTACACGTTTGGAGTCCAAATTGGAAAACTCACTAGAGCGGTTGCGAACTGAAATACATGCTAATGTCGCAAGCTTTCGCACCAAAGCAACCCAAGTGTTCGATCAAATGCGGCCGAGATTGGGCACTTTCGCAACAGGATTAGAAATCATCAAAACAGTGGATATCGAACCTGTTGATAGTCGGTGACAAAGTTTGATTGGATCTTGTGGGTTGGTTTCCTCTGAAACTCATGAGGGTTCACCTGTAATTGATGGTCAACGGATGGTGGGAACAAGGTTTTTTTAAGTAGACAAAATCAAAGAGAAAGACAAAGTGTGAACACTGATGATGATGCACTTGGAAGGCAAAGCTCCTGAGTGGCATCAACCTTTCATGAAGACCAGAGGGAAATTTGATGAGGTAAATTGGGCTGCTCTTTACTTAACAAATTTGAGGTTTCGATTTAAGGCGAATGAGTTTGTAGGGTTAAAGTATATGTCCAGTCTCTGTATTGTAGTGACAAATGCATTTTAGTCCCTGTAGTATATAAAGGAATAATTTAGACCCTGTACATTTGAAATTGAAGCAAGCAAGTAAATTTGATAACACCATTAAAGAAAAACCGTTTATCTGCTGATGTGGCATTCAAAATCTGACAAAACATATGAGATGTAAAAAAAAAAAAATTACATGTCATATATTAAACACAAGCTGATATGGATTTTTGGACAACCCTAAACCCCTTTGACAACCCAAAAATCCACCCTACCTAAATCTCTCATTTACCTGACTCCTTCCTTTTACCCTAAAAAAACATCTGAAAACATTTTAACCCCAAATCAACAAAAATCCAAAAAAAATAATCTTCAACCCCATATCAATCCCCAAATCATCCTAACCCCAAAAAAATTCCTAAAAGATTGAAGATTTTGGTCTAAAAAGAAAATTGACAAAAATCGAGAATCGACAAAATCAAAAGCTTGGGTAGGACTCTCTTTTCTCGATAAATTTTTCTTTCCTTTTTTTCACTCTTTTCCTTGGATCTTCCATTTCCCTTTTCATCATTCGTTTCATGTCATTGATTTGCATTTTTTTTATTATTTCTTATTGTTCTGTCTTTATATTTTTTGTAAGTTGTTCAAGCAACATTCTTAAGACAGCTTCACTACTATCGGCATGTCATATTCAGGCATTGATCATATACTTGGCTGCCATTATTAGGACCCAATTTGTAATTTATTAATTTCAAGCCATTCCATTACCAGAAGGCTTGCCATGCCAAAAAGGGACAGTGGACTACTAGGTTCTTGAAAAGATTAAAAGAATATAATAATCTTTAGATTCTGGGAGCACTCCTCCCCAGTAGCCAACCATAGCGTGCCAAATGTATACATATCTGCATTGTTTACTAATTCTTCTCAATTTAGTGTTACTGCTGTGAATAATAAGAACTATCAATAGCTTGTAGTAAAAAAAAAAACTCACTTCAGTCCATATTTCTACTTGATAGTTTTTGTGATGTTTTTAATGTGCATTTGCAATGGAATCGTTGTTACAATTGGTGTGAATATAGGTAGAAACTTAAATGCGTTTGTTATTGTTAACAGAATAACTTGATTATGAGTAATTGATAACTCGTATAATTATATAGTTTTTAGTTATATTTTATTATTATTTTGTGTCAAATACGAGTTATTATTGGTTAGTCTAATTGTGTTTATGATTTTTTATATTTTTATGTAATTTGGTGTTTTTCACGAGTTTTTTTGAGTGATTTCAAATTACTAGGTTAAATAAAGAATTAAGGGCAAATCCAGTTCAGTTCCAATTCCGACACCTTTTTCCGTATCAGCTATATCTGGAGTTTCACTGAAGCAATAAGGCTGAAATTTTAACCGTGCATAGTTAAGAGGCATATCTATCTTTTTCATGTTTTACACTTCTTGAAATGGAGTCGTTTTCCCTACCGAAATCAACCATCAAGTTGGCTGATGTGCAATGACGTCTGTTCTGCACCGTTGTGGTATTTTGACCATATCTTCCGATCCACATGAGCAAATGATCTGATTCCAACGGCTATGGATTCGTAACTGATAGGGGTATATTTTTCTAGAATACCATTTTATCAGATCGAGCCTACAACATTGACAAACTTGACCATCAAGCTGGCTGATCAGAATTGTCATACAATATGACGAAAATTGTTAGAAAAATGCACCCACCTATTATACCTACCTTTGAAATTTATAAAGCTTGTCTCTTGTCATTTAGCTCTCCAAAATGTGTATAAATAGAGGGCCTTGGATGAGTATTAAGATATTATAGATTGGGAGGATATTAGCCATTGTAATAAAATTCTCTAAGTTTTCTTCTTCTTTCCTTTCTCTAGTTTTCTTTTTTTATTTACTTATGCTTCTTACATTTCTTTTCATTTTATTCATATCTAGTATGTGTTGCTAATCATATTGTTGAGGTGATGAGGTGAAGCTCTTGGTAAATGCTAAGGTTAGTCTCTTAAACATGAGCTAAAATGAATTATCATTTATAAACACTAGTATAGATAATATTTTCTTTTGGTTTAAAATCATACTTGCAAAGTAGGGATCTTGATTCATTATTGACAATGAAAATGGCACAGTAAATGCTTGGTTTCATAACCTTGATTTGTTGTAGACATATACCTTGGCATAAGGAATGCTTGGACTCTTTTTATGAGTTTTGAGGACACCAAATGAACATAATATCATATGCTATGGACGTTGGACAATTTGGACTGAATTGCTAAACCTTCCGATTGGAATCTCCCTTATGTGTGAATTTCAATTGTGTAATAAAACAAGATTAATCTTAGCATAACACCAAGAGTGGATTCTCTAACCTCAACATCTTTTCTTATTGTTTTTTATATCTTGTTTAATTTCTTTTATGTTATTTTGTTTATTTTGTTCTCTAATATCTTGTTTATCTTGTTTTGTTGTTGATTCCCTAATATCTTGTTTACTTTCTTTTTCTTATATATTTATAAACTTATACTTACTAATACGCTTCCCTGTGGTTCGACCTCGGACACCCGAGAATTTATTACTTGAACATAACCTGCACTTGGGTTTACAACTCTTAATTGAGTCTCCATCAAGTTTTTGGCGCCGTTGCCGGGGAAGCAATACTAAGTATATAAGTTTATAAGTATATTTATTTTTATTGGCTGGTTATACCGCCTAATTTTCTATATATTTATATTTATATTGTATATTAACTTTGTTTTATTTTTATTGGCTGGTTATACCGCCTAATTTTCTATATATTTATATTTATATTGTATATTAACTTTGTTTTATTTTCATTGGCTGGTTATACCGCCTAATCTGTATATTAACTTTGTTTTATGCTTGTTTGGCGACGTGATTTTAGATCTCGTCGTTTAGTTAGATTTTATTGTGAAACTTTTTCAGGTAATCTTTCTAATACAACTCCTACCATGGCTGACAATGAAAGTGTTCATGCTGAAGATGAGAACAGACAAGTACGCACCATGCGTGACTACTTGCAACCAACTCGAAGCTCATCACCCTCTTGTTTTATTTTTCCTCTCAATGCAAACAACTTTCGTTTTAAACCAGGTATGATAACTTTGCTTCCAAATTTCCATGGGTTAGAATCGGAAAGTGCTTACTCGTTTCTAAAAGACTTCGAAGATGTATGTGTCACCTTTAATGACCAACAATGCACAAATGAAATTGTCAAGCTAAAATTATTTCCTTTTTCTTTAAAAGACAAAGCAAAAATTTGGCTTCATAATTTAAAACCAAGGTCAATTGGCACATGGCAAGAATTACAAACTAAGTTTCTAAAGAAATTTTTCCCAGCACATAAAACTACTGCTTTGAAAAGACAGATTCAAAATTTCAATCAAAATCAAAATGAAGCATTTTTTCAGTGCTGGGAGCGTTTTAAAGATTTGTTAAGTTCTTGTCCACATCATGGTTTTGAAAAATGGCATCTTATTAGTTTCTTTTATGAAAGTTTAACTCCCGAAACTAAACAATTTGTTGAAACAATGTGTAACGGTGAGTTTCTAGAAAAAGAACCTGAAGAAGCCTTTGACTACCTAGACCATTTGGCAGATAAATCTCAAGCCTGGCACACAGATAATTCCTCTGAAAGTTCCAATAGATCTAATCTTGTTTCTAACAGAGGTAAATATCATTTTAGTCAAGAAGATGAGATAAAAGCTAAAGTAGCTAATTTGGCTAGAAAGATTGAAGCCATGGAACTTAGAGAAGTAAAAACGGTTAAAAATGAAGAAAGTTGTGGAATTTGTGAAATCATGGGACACCCCACTTCTGAATGTCCAAACATTCCCATTCTTAAAGAAGTGTTGCATGATCAAGTAAATTCCATTAACACATTTAAAAAGCCTTTTCCTTCTCCTTACTCTGAAACGTATAACCCTGAATGGAGAAGTCATCCCAACTTCAGTTGGCGAAATAATAATCATGTTCAGGTACCACAATCTCAAAAGTCGGGCAACACTTTTTCCTATCAACCTTCACGTGTACAAACCTTGGAAGAGACATTGCAAGCATTCATGCAAACACAAGCAAATGTGTATAACCAAACTTCACAGGACATCAATGAGATCAAAAACACCTTGTCCACATTGACAGCTTCATTACGCACTCAAGAAAAAGGTAAGTTTCCTGCTCAACCTCAGCCTAACCCTTCTACTCAATGTCTTGTTTCTTGCTCCAATGAAACTCAACAGGAAAATGCCAGTTCTATCACAACTCTTCGAAGTGGAAAGGCAATTGACAAAAACATTCCATCAAAAGACCAAGATCCTCCTTCCCCTCCGAAAAGTAATGGTAAGGATGATGGTAAGTCTGAACTTCTTGAAAATTTGGACAAAGAAAAAGGTATGCATCCTGCTCCTTTTCCTCAAAGGTTGCAAACAATAAAGAATTTGAATCAAAATGCAGAAATTTATGAACTTTTCAAACAAGTTAAGATTAACATTCCTTTATTGGATGCAATCAAACAAGTTCCATCTTATGCTAAATTTTTGAAGGACATGTGCATAGTTAAAAGGAAACATAATGTACAAAAGAAAGCATTTCTGACGGAAAGTGTGAGCTCAACCATTCAGCACCTTACTCCACCAAAATTCAAAGATCCTGGATGTCCAACAATCTCATGCATCATTGGAAACACTAGAATAGAACGTGCATTGCTTGATCTTGGTGCTAGTGTTAATCTTTTGCCTTTTTCTGTTTATCAACAGTTAGGTTTAGGTGAACTCAAGGAAACACCTGTTACACTTCAACTAGCTGATCGTTCTGTAAAAATTCCTCGAGGGATAGTTGAAGATGTTTTGGTTCAAATTGATAATTTTTACTTCCCTGTTGATTTTATTGTTTTGGACACACATCCTGTTTCAAATCCAAATGTTCAAATTCCTGTTATATTAGGCCGTCCATTTCTTGCAACTTCTAATGCTCTGATAAATTGCAGGAATGGTATGTTGAACATTTCTTTTGGAAATATGACTTTAGAATTAAATGTGTTCAACACTTGCAAGCAACCTGGTGATGATTCAGAAGTACATGAAGTGGATTTCATTGAAGAACTTGTTCATGAACATCTCACCACTACCACATTCCATGATCCTTTAGAAGCTTATTTAATTGAATGTGAGTTTGATAATGCTTCAGCAATTTCACACACTGATTCTTTGTTAAATTCTTTTCAGGTTAAGCATTGTTGAAAACAAAAGTTTGAGGAACTTCCATCACTCACAAATGTCACTGTACCATCAACTATTGAACCATCCAAGCTGGATTTAAAACCATTGCCATCCGAGCTAAAATGTTTCTTTTTGGGTGAGAATGAAACTTTTCCAGTCATAAATGAACTTGAGGAACTCATAAATGATGCATATGAGAATTCTAAAATTCATAAAGAAAGAACTAAAGCCTTTCATGACAAGTTAATTTCAAGAAAAATATTTGATGTTGGGCAAAAAGTTCTACTTTATAATTCTAGACTTCACATATTTCCTGGTAAGTTGAGATCAAGATGGACTGGCCCATTTGTGGTTAAGCATGTGTATCATTATGGAGCAGTTGACATTGAGAATCCTCAAAATGGTAACGTATTCAAGGTAAATGGACAAAGACTCAAACTCTTTTTGGAAAATCATGTTACTCAAGAAGAGGTTGTTTTTCTTTCTGATCCTTGTTTTGAAAATAACTAGATGTAAATATAATTTTTTCCCGGTTAAATGGCGGATAACGGTACTCCGTGATTATTTAAGTCGGTTCCATCAGCTACCCACAAAACTGATATTGTATATAAATTTCTCTTTCAATTTCTTTTTCATTTTTTTCAAGATGGATGATATTCTCACAAGATTGCAGAAACGATTTCCTCTTTTTCCTCGGAATATTTTACTGAAGCTTTACCAAGTTCGATTTGAAAGATTAAGAATGCTCATGCACAAAGGGATTCCTGAAGACATACGTTGGATAATTGAAGCCAAGGTACGTGAAGATGAATATCTTCCTGTTTTGCATTTACCAGGTACAGGTAGAAGCACTTATGCAAAGAAGCGACGAGCAAAGCGCATGAGTTCAAATTACCACAAATGTGCACGATGGACGTGTAATGGTAAATGTCGTTCTATTGGGATTCCGTCCTCTAATCGAGATGATAAAAATTGAATTCATTAAGGATGGACTGAGTAAGGAGAATTTGGGTAATATCCAACTTTCTCTTGAGACGCATCCTAGTGGAGACGTACAAAGAGAAATTCTTGATTTATGGCCGCAATTCCAAAGGGAATGGCAACATCTTGGGAATCTGATGTTAAAAGACCATGTTTGCCAGCTTGTAAGAAAACTGGATGGGAAGCATATCCTCGACTCATAGAAGGCGTTTAAGCCGTTTCTGGACGTAAAACCAGAAGAAGATGTGAGCCACAATCACAACTACAATAAATGACTTCTCAGCTTTTGGTTTGATTTGCAATAACTTCATTTCGGTTTAATTTACGTGTTGTTCGATTTGTGTAATTATTCTCGATTTTTTTTTGCATTGGTCTTTTACGGTTGATTTTTCTTCTCTTTTTGATTTTCTTCCTGAAATCACGCAAAAATCTTTTGTTAAGTTAACATTTTCTTCTGACAGGTCAGATACACTTTCGGCGACATTATTACTCTTGTCTGATTCACTACTCAGTCCTCTATATATTACACCATGTACTCATTCTCTTTCAGGCACTCGAAAAAGAAAAAAAAATGGAAAGTACTTCGTCCCAACGCATTAAAAAAATTTGTGTCTTTGGAGGTGCTTATCGAGGGAAAAATAACATATTCGCTGATGAAGCCATAAGAGTTGGAGTAATACTTGCCCAACAAAAGATCCACTTGATTTATGGAGGCGGTAGTACGGGTTTAATGGGAGCAGTCGCTACAGCAGCACACGCCGGAGGAAGTCCAGTTCTAGGAATCGTGCCAAAACTATTCACAGACTTTTGTGGACCTACCGTGGGTAAGGAAATACAAGTCTGGAGTATCCCTGAACGGATGACAATCATGTACCATTCTGCCGATGCATTCATTGCTTTACCAGGAGGTCTGGGTACATTGGAAGAAATAGCTTGCGTGGCTTCTTGGTCATCTTTGGTCACAAATAAGAAACCCATTGGTTTGCTTAATATTAATGGTTATTTTAGTAATTTGCTTTCATATTTAGATAATGCTGTGGATAATGGATTCATGTTTTCAGAGGCAAGGAGAACCATAATTTCTGCTACAACCATTGAAGATTTACTCAAAAAGCTCCAAGCTTATGAGTATTTACCTGCTACGGTTGTTTCACAAACGCTCGGAAAAAGAAAAAGAGATGTGGACAAGCAAGGAGTGGATTGCACTTTGTCTTTGTGACATTATCTAACATTTTGTTTGTTGTGTCTCAGTTATAATAAGTGGTTAGCAACCTCTGCAGGTAATATCTCCTAAATTCTACCTTTAAAATTTGACATTGGGGACAATGTCATATTTTAGTAGGGGGTAAGGGACATATTTTGCTAATTTAAAAAAAAAAAAAAATTGTTGTGTTTTAAGACATTTAGAAGTATTCATTCTGAACAAGGTCTGAGTAAGGGAGACTTGAGACATACCTTGTCAGTTTGATTTAATCTTCTTCAAAAAAAAAAAAAAAAAAAGCATGTTTAGACTTAGTGTGTTTTTAGTGTGTTTTAGTTACTTTCAATACTATAATGAGATATGAATTGCATAAGTCTAAAACAGATTTATTAGTGAGAAGATTTTCATGAGAATTGAGCTTGATATCAACCTTTTTATGAGCCAATTTTAATATGATATGTTGATTGAGAAAGAAGCATGTTTAGACTTAATCTGACTTGTATAATCATCCTTGTGAGTTTTTGAGCCTATAATGATTGATGCATTATACAAATCAATCTAATTTCTTTCTTGAGTGCTCTTATGATTACATGATTCTCTAGAACTTGCTTTAAACCGTTTGAGACTATATTGATACATGTGACAACATGAATATGATAGAGGCATTAGGATTATAACCAGAGCCAAACAGCCATCCATTATTAATGTTCTAAGAGAACATCCCCACTAGTGAGCCAATTTGAGCCTACATTAAATATGCTGTTTTATTGGTAACCACAACTTACACCTAGCCTAAATATACTTATATCCTTACCCTTGTTCTAAAGATGGATTATATATTTTGAGACATATTGCAAAAAACAAGGGATATTTTTAGTTGAAAATTTGGGTTAGAAACAAAAGATAAGTGTGGGGGAAGAAAAGAAAAGAAAAAGTCAAGAGAAAAGGAAAGGGATCATTGTTAAATACATTCCCATATTCAAAAAAAAAAAAAAATCTTCTCTTGAACTTCTAGTTAAAGTAAAGAAAAATATGTTACAAAGTTGGTTAGAATGAAGCAAAGGCTCAACATGAATATTTAGCCTATGTGACTATGTACTTGTAAAGAGTTTTGAGAAGTTTCTTTGTATGATCTTATTATGTCTCTAAACTTTATGAACTCTTTGGAACCTTTGTGATATCTTTATCCTTTTGTTCTTCAACCACATTACAAACCCCTTGGCCCTATTACAACCTTGATTAAAGACCTCTTGATTTATGAAGTTGCATGATCTTTTAGTGGAGAATAGGTGGACAAGCAAGCATATGGTAGAACTATTTTCATGAGATTGATTGAGTGTAAACACTTTACCACTACTTTAAAGAGTGAAAATCATGAGAGTATCCCATGTGAGAGGTTGAAATTAAGTTGAATATGCACTATTTTGATTGAAATATGTTATGTTAATATTGGCTTAACTCATTTATTTACATTCAAGCATGATTTTTTGTGAAATTCTTTGAGCTATTGATTAGTTTACAAGACTTGTTCAAAGATTGTCTCTAATTTATATTGAAAGGATTAGGAGTAAATATTTTTAGTGTATGTAGTTTACTTATATTTTAGTTTTTCAATGTTTGTGGGTATCGTTCTAGCAAACCCTCACGAGACTAAACTCGTCCACTAGGGACACCTAGGGGTTTAAAGGCTTGTGTCACATGCTAAGTGCCACCGTAATTTCCTACGAAAATGGATTAGATTAGATTTTCTTATTTTATTTTTATTGAGTCGTTGCTAGGGACTAGCAACAATCTAAGTGTGGGGGTGTGATAACTCGTATAATTATATAGTTTTTAGTTATGTTTTATTATTATTTTGTGTCAAATACGAGTTATTATTGGTTAGTCTAATTGTGTTTATGATTTTTTATATTTTTATGTAATTTGGTGTTTTTCACGAGTTTTTTTGAGTGATTTCAGATTACTAGGTTAAATAAAGAATTAAGGGCAAATCCAGTTCAGTTCCAATTCCGACACCTTTTGCCATATCAGCTATATCTGGAGTTTCACTGAAGCAATAAGGCTGAAATTTTAACCGTGCATAGTTAAGAGGCATATCTATCTTTTTCATGTTTTACACTTCTTGAAACGGAGTCGTTTTCCCTACCGAAATCAACCATCAAGTTGGCTGATGTGCAATGACGTCTGTTCTGCACCGTTGTGGTATTTTGACCATATCTTCCGATCCACATGAGCAAATGATCTGATTCCAACGGCTATGGATTCGTAACTGATAGGGGTATATTTTTTCTAGAAGACCATTTTATCAGATCGAGCCTCCAACATTGACAAACTTGACCATCAAGCTGGCTGATCAGAATTGTCATACAATATGACGAAAATTGTTAGAAAAATGCACCCACCTATTATACCTACCTTTGAAATTTATAAAGCTTGTCTCTTGTCATTTAGCTCTCCAAAATGTGTATAAATAGAGGGCCTTGGATGAGTATTAAGATATTATAGATTGGGAGGATATTAGCCATTGTAATAAAATTCTCTAAGTTTTCTTCTTCTTTCCTTTCTCTAGTTTTCTTTTTTTATTTACTTATGCTTCTTACATTTCTTTTCATTTTATTCATATCTAGTATGTGTTGCTAATCATATTGTTGAGGTGATGAGGTGAAGCTCTTGGTAAATGCTAAGGTTAGTCTCTTAAACATGAGCTAAAATGAATTATCATTTATAAACACTAGTATAGATAATATTTTCTTTTGGTTTAAAATCATACTTGCAAAGTAGGGATCTTGATTCATTATTGACAATGAAAATGGCACAGTAAATGCTTGGTTTCATAACCTTGATTTGTTGTAGACATATACCTTGGCATAAGGAATGCTTGGACTCTTTTTATGAGTTTTGAGGACACCAAATGAACATAATATCATATGCTATGGACGTTGGACAATTTGGACTGAATTGCTAAACCTTCCGATTGGAATCTCCCTTATGTGTGAATTTCAATTGTGTAATAAAACAAGATTAATCTTAGCATAACACCAAGAGTGGATTCTCTAACCTCAACATCTTTTCTTATTGTTTTTTATATCTTGTTTAATTTCTTTTATGTTATTTTGTTTATTTTGTTCTCTAATATCTTGTTTATCTTGTTTTGTTGTTGATTCCCTAATATCTTGTTTACTTTCTTTTTCTTATATATTTATAAACTTATACTTACTAATACGCTTCCCTGTGGTTCGACCTCGGACACCCGAGAATTTATTACTTGAACATAACCTGCACTTGGGTTTACAACTCTTAATTGAGTCTCCATCAGTAATCCGCCAAATTTTGAAGATCCTTTGAATTATAAAGACCCAGCAGTGATATGCTATAGTGGGATTAAAGCTCTTAGACAAACATCATGAAAAAATTCCAATGTGGACCGTAGATTTTATGGATGTGGAAATTTTAAGGTATATTTTTTATTCATTCATATTTGTTTATTAAAAATTATATCAAATGTCTTAGACCTTTGAATGATATTGTGTTGATTGTTGGAAATTGTCTTCATTACCAGTTATCATAGATATAATGGGTTACGATATTGCTTTTTTAATGTTTTTGAAATATATAAATGCCTAGGTTGGTGGTTGTCGTTTTTTTCGTTGGCATGATGCTCCTATTGATAATGTACGAGCAAGAAAAGTAATGATGGATCTAATAAATGCTTATAAAGCAATTGCAAGAGAGAACATAGAGTTAAGAGCTGAAAAAGAGCTATGAGGCAAATTACATTGAACTCGTCGACTACTGAAGATTTGTACGATGAAATTGGCACTTTGAAAACCGAGGTAGATGTTTTACAACAAAAGTTGAAGTATGCCATAGATGTTGGAGATAAAAGAGCTAAAGAGAAGAAATTGTATAAGATGACTTTAATATGTACTTGGATATTTTTCTTTCTTTTATGTTTTACTAACATAGGAAAACAAGGTGGTTTATTGAGCCTGCCATAACTAGTTGTAATGTATTTTCTGTTGAACTTGGGTGTAAGTTTTCAATTATGATGTATTGTTGAATTGAAATGTAAGTTTTGTATCAAGTTATAATTTATTCCTTTTTCTTTTTTGGTGCCCTTAGCTTGTAATCTTCCATTTTTCCAGTTTGTATACATTTTTAAAAAATGATTATTACTGATGAGCTAAACTGTTTTCCTTGATTTGGGTTTTGATCAATCCACCACATTATTTTACAGAGCAAAGCTTTCTTTTTATTTTTAAAGCAATTTCATTTGAGGAATGACCGCTTGGTAACTAAGTAGGTTATGTAAATTCATTTGAATAATTTAAAATCCAATTTATCAAAGAATGAAAATAAAGTTCCAACTACTCAAAATCATACTGAAAGGTAAAACAAGGTTATAATATGAGGTTTAGCTTAAACCTGAGATTACCTCTATCACCAATTATAATTCAAGAAGACACGTTTCAAAGCAAATTGAATAATTTAAAATCCAATTGATATAAAGAACTTTGATTCAAGATTTTGGACATTATCATGTTCCTTAAGAGCTATAGCACTCCAACCTAAAACTTCAGCTAAGAGATCATATTAAGATTTATATCTGAATCTTAATATTAAGCTATAACATTTTGGAAATAACAGTATGCTTTCTAGCATCCACAAAAGCATCCATAACAGAAGTAGCTATCATGGACCAAAAAAAGGTGCCAATAACCCTATAAAAAACAGTTCTAACAGCCAGAATAAAAACTATCTACATGGGGGGAGCAGTTGAGAAGTTCGAAATGCTTTCTTAAGTTTAAATTGTTATATCTTGTCCTTCCAAGTCAGCTGAGGACTTGCAAAGTCGATTGTTTGCCCTTTTTTGTCTTGCTTCCTGTGTTAGCATAAAAATACAAACAATTCAAAGTCTAACACATAATAGAAAATTTAGTAGAAGTTAATAAATTAAGATATATGTTCTCACCAGTAGTTTGTTAGTTGTTGTGTCTGATTTTGATATACTACCACTTGAAACAACCAATTGATTAGGTCTTCCGGCCTATTAAGATTCATTTTCTCAACACAAAATGTATTAAACACAGAAACTACATGACGAGGGTTTTCTTTAGCAAACTGTTATTAGGGTACTTACATTCAAAATAGAAACTACATGGGGATGGTTTTCTTTCCTCCTTTGCATCCTGTTTGAAGCTTCATTTCCATTTGTTGATGTGGGTTTAGATGTAGAGGATTCATAAGCTTTCCTTTTATTTCTAGTCTTCTAAAACCCAAAAAAAAAGTGCAAGGCAAATTACTCATACATAAATTAATTAAGGCAAATAAAAAGGAAAAAGAACACGTAATGATTACTGACCTGCAAGGTTGGGGGATTTGAGCAGTGTGCATATGGCAACATTGGACATCTTGTTCTATTGTGACCTTCTTGATGGAAAATACCACACTTCATTTTTATTCCTACCCTCGACATCTTTGTCTTCTTACGACCCTCTAATTCTTCTTTCCACCTTTCTTTTTGTGGCCTACTAAGTTTTTTCTTTATAGTTGGGGGCAATATAAGCTCTGTATTAGTTTTAGGCCAGAACATTGGACCTTTCACTGGATGCAACATATGTTGATATGCTTTCAAGTATTCATCTCTTCTAAAACAGGGATCCAAATGAATTTTTGGGTCATCTCCTTCATACATGATAGCACTAAAAGCACGTGACAAGGTACTCCACTAATATCCCAACCCCTACAACTACATGTACCTCTGCTTAAGCAAACTGTATAGCTCTCTCGGATATTATCTTGAGCATTCTCATAGAACACTTCATGATATAATTCTCCATTCCAATCAACTTCCCATTTGGATGCCAACACCCTAGACTTCTCTAATCTTGCTAAAATTCGCGGCCCATAGTCATTCTTCCAATTCCTACCTAGCTGTCTACTCCTCACCAATCTCCTCATAACATATATCCTAATATCTTCTAGCATAATAGGCTTACATCTTATATCTATGATCACCCCATTGAAAGTCTCACACATTATTATCTATCACATCACGTTTGCAAAAATCAGACAAAAAAGCTTGTGACCAATACAGTGGATTCCATTGTTTCTTCAAGTAATCATGAGAAGCCTCAACTTTGTTCTTCAAAACTTCCATATGCTTCAAGAATTGTTGTTGGTTTGGTGATCTAGCACATATCCAGAATAGCAATTTCAGTTTTGGATCTCTAAATCTTTTGCCCCATCTAGCATAAATGTGTCTGGCACACATTCTTTCTTCCACAAAAAGAAAAAGGTCATTAATAGACCTAAGAAAACCCTGAAAGATTACATAAACAAAATTATGAACAAACAAATCTAGCATATAATTCATTTATAACAAATATCAAACATTATACTTTTTGCATGTCACTCATTACTGTCCAGTCAGCCCCATCTAAAATGTCAAGGTCATTCATCAACAATTCCAAAAACCATTTCCAATTATCTATGCTTTCTACACCAGCTATAACAGCTCGTGCTAAAGGGAACGTTTGGTTGTTCCCATCCTTTCACTAAACCTTTAAAAAAATAACCATCTAATCCAATTATGGGTCTATATCCTTCTTTGAAGTTATCTTTCACAGCTTTGAAACATATGTACATCCGTTGGAATATTGGTGGTGAATCTGGTGTAGACCTATCTACTTCAATTTTTACAATGCCGGCAGGATTAGTGTCACAGAGCTCATCACCATATTCTCTCAACCTACTCCTCTATGTGCTTCTCTTGAATCTTTTTCATAACTCTAAGTTTAGTTCTTTTAGCTTTCCAAATATTAACAATCACCCCTGATTTCTGCCTCACTAATGCCCTTATGTGTCTACCTTTCATGTAAGGCATCTTTGTAATCTCATCTCCAAACTTGGTTGCTATGACCTTGGCTGTCACTCTTTTGTTTTGAGTACTAGGCAAACATGAATGATTAGAAAAATAGGTCTTCACCTTGAATGAGTTGTCATTTCCATGCCTCGATGCTAGTATCTCTCACTGACAGCCTTGAGCAGTACATGTTGCTCTGACCCTAACTTTATCATTATTTTTAAAGCAATATGAAAATTGCTTTTGCAGAGAATAGTCATTAAGAGCCGTCTTGAATTGAACAAGGTTTGTAAAGATTTCACCTACAAAGAAGCCTTGAATGCCAACATTAGGATTGTAAGACATACCCCTACAGCTCACCCTTTATGCATCATCAGCATCAGAGTCATCATTTGTTGTGTAATAAGTACCAGGATCATCTGAATCAATATATTCATTTTGGGGTCCATCCTTATTGCTCTGGCCTACAACAGATGGGCCAGCACCACCATACTCTGTACCATGTGGTCTGGATGGGCCTACACCACCATGCTCTGTATTACTTGGATCTGCATCCAAGATAGTGTTCTTCTTGTGATTGTCATCATCTACATTCTCAATTTCTGTCCTCAACCTGTCTATACCTATCTTGTATTCCTTCAATTTCTGCCTAGCACTTGCCAACTCATCCTCCCCTTCATCACTTAACCAATTAATATCAACCATGTTAAAGTCCTCATCATTGCAATTAGTACCCTCATTACCCCTTTCAATATTACCATCCTCATTCTCACAATCATTTTCATCATCAATGCCTTCATCAGATGACTCATCAATAGACTCAAAGAAAGCTTTAGGTAGGGGAACATCACTAGATTTGCTTAAACCATCCTCAAGATGATCAACATAAATAGAAATTTCACCAAATTTATACAAATGATTTGACAATTCAAGAATACTGTTATCATCAAACAGCAACTTCAACCCATTATCTAAGGTCATACCTGATTTTAAAAAATACAACTTTTTCACTTCATTCAACCCATACTTTAATCGATGCACCATTGACAATAAACTCCAATAACAAATTTTCTCTATATCATAATGCTGCACAACTTTTATTTTTCCATTCACATACGAGATATTAGGGCTGCGAGCAAAGGTTCCACCATGATGGAATCTTAATTTAACTTTCTTCTAAAATGTAGGCTCTGCATCTATAATAGACCTGCTCACGGGCCGGGCAGCCCGCCCGGCCCGGCCCGTATTGGGCCGGGCCTAGGCAGGATATTTTGTGTCCCGGGCTGGCCCGGCCCGGAACAGTAATTTTTATTATAATAATTTTATTTTATTTTATTTTAATTATAAAAAAATAAAAAAAATAAAAAAATTATTTTTTTATTCCAATGAACAGTGTTTCGGGCCTAAACGGGCAGGCCGGGCCTGGGCTGAGAAAATAAAAAAAAACCGGGCCGCGGCCCGGCCCATGAGCAGCTCTAATCTATAACATACATAACATAATATCAATACATAACGTATTAGGGGTATTGATGGTTCAATCATGTTTAGTTCATTCATGTTGGGTTTATTATGATCCACTAATATTCTACCACAATAATAGTAATAGATTAGCAATGAAACATAATTTCAATCATGTTTTGTTTTTACCACAATAATAATAATAGATTAGCATAGGCATTGCAATAAGATTAGCAATCCTCACTCCAGAAGGCACAATAATAATAATAATAATAATAAAGTTCATATTAAATAAATAAATAAATAAAAAGAACAACAAGACCATGACAGGCATTGCAAAGTCATTATTTTCTATGATTGGCAATCCTGATTCCATAAGGCACAAAAAAAGGGAAAAATTATAAACACAAGCTGAAAGTTATCACTCATTGTAGAAAACTAATAGAATTAGTTGAAACTATAAGTCTTTGCAATTAATAGCAAAAATAATAGGTTATTCAGTCAAATTTTGCATAAATCCAGGGATACATTTCTTAAACTGCAAAGAAGGGAAAAGAATAACGCAAACTTGTACAAGTTATAATTCGAAACCCAAGACCACATGACTATAATCATAAGAGAAAAATGGGAAAAAAGGAAACACTATTTAAACCAAATCTACGGTTACTTGTAGCTTTTTATGAATACATTAAATTCAAAATTTGCTATGTTTTCTTTTCAATTATTTTCTTCCTAAAGTATTTTTCAGCTTAACTAAAGTAATCAGCTGACAATTAAAGCTTATTTAATCTATTAATTAAAGTAAAGTTCAATTATTTTCTTGTATTTCATTCCATGAAATCAAAGTTTATCACCAGATCTTAAGTGCTAACTAAGCTATGGCGGTGCTGAAGGGAAACAAACTTCAGGAAAAGAACAACCACAAACTTTGAATCATGTGAGAGACATGTGGACCTAAGAAATGCTATGATAGTGGGAGACATGTGGACCACCATTGGTCTTCAAAATATCAAATAATAGCATGAAAAAAGCCACAAATCTATGGATAAATAAACTATGTTCTTACCTTTGGCCATTTTCAGTGCGAATCCTCTGATTTTGTCGATTTCTGTCACGAATCCTAAGCCTTCGATTTTGTCAATTTTGTCGATTCTCGATTTCTGTCAATTTTCCTTTCAGACCAAAACCTTCAATCTTTCTGGGATTTTTTGGGGTTAGGGTGATTTGAGATAAATGTTGGTTTAAAATTGATATGGGTTGACGATTTTTTTGGGTCTTTATCGATTTGGGGTGAAAATATTTTCAATAGTTATTTGAGGGTTCAAGGGAAGAGTCAGGTAATTGAGGGATTCAGTTAGGGTGGGTTTTTGGGTTGTCAAATGGGTTTAGGGTTGTTCAAAAATCCGCATCAGCTTGTGTTTAAAATATGACATGTAAAATTTTTTTACATCTCATATGCTTTGTCAGATTTTAGAATACCACATCAGCAGATAAACGGTTTTTCTTTAACGGTGTTATCAAATTTACTTACTTGCTTCAATTTCAAATGTACAAGGTCTAAATTACTCCTTCATATACTACAAGGACTAAAATGCATTTGTCACTACAGTACATGGACTGGGCATATACTTTAACCCAATTTTGTAGAGGTCCATGAGCCTTACGGGTTTAGGCTTCTTGTAATGGGGAGGAGTAATGGTGTTTTGCGTGGCTCTCTAAAGGATTGTAATAAATTGAAATATTTGATTGTTGGGTCTAAAGATTTAACTAGAAGGTTGTTTGTTGTGGGTAATTTTAAGGGAAGTTATAAAAAGCCATTTTTATTTCTGGGTCATAGAGATTTTGTTGTTGACTACTTCCTTGGTGTTGATAAAAAGAGTAAATGGGTTGATAAGGCGTATACCATTGCTCGTGATGGTTTTATTTTTAGTTAGGGTTATAGTGACAATGATGGTAATCATGACTTTGGAAATGAAGGTATGGAGGTGACAGTAAAATGGGAATTGTTTATTTTATGCAGGCTCTAGCGAAATTGATTGCGTGTGATTATCATAGGGGGCTTGGTCTTGTTGTGGTGGGATTCTCAAATGGGGTTTTTGGATTATATCAAATGCCAGATTTTGTGTGCTTACATTTGTTGTCGAGATCGAATGAGAAGATTACAACGACTGTGTTCAATGACCTTAGAAATTGGTTGACATTTGGTTGTGCAAAGCTGGGGCAGTTGTTGGTATGGGAGTAGTGGTCAGAGAGTTATATATTGAAGCAGCAGGGGCATTACTTTGATGTGAATACTCTAGTTTATTCACCAGATTCGCAGCTCTTGGCTACTAGAGATGATGATAATAAAGTAAAGGAGATCGAGAAGCAAGGCTTGAAGAAGAAGCTTGTTAAGGAAGGTGAAGGTTGGGACTATCCTGAAATCAGTGACGAAGTTGAAGTTCATTATATAGGAATGTTGCTGGATGGAACTCAGTTTGACTCAGCCGTGATAGAGGGACTCCTTTTAAGTTCACTCTCGATCAAGGACAAGCTATTACAGGATGGGACGAAGGTATTAAGACAATGAAGAAAGGTGAAAATGCTATTTTTACCATTCCTCCTGAGCTGGCATATGGTAAGTCTGTTTCACCATCAACCATTCCTCTTAATGCAACCCTCCAATTCAATGTTGAATTGTTATCTTGGACAAATGTCAAGGACATTTGCAAAGATGGTGGGATATTTAAGAAGATAATTATTGAAGGAGACAAATGGGAGAATCAAAGGAGCTTGATGAAGTGCTAGTTAACTATGAAGCTAAGCTTGTTGATCTTGCTCTTGCCTCTGGGAAAATTTATAATAGAAAAGGATTTAAGTATGTAAGTGAATCTTTTGAAAAAGGAGCTTTACACTTGATCTAATTACTTAGTGATGGTGGTGTCCACTCTCGACTTGGTCAATTGCAGTTGTTGCTAAAAGGAGCTAGTAAGCATGGTGCTAAAAGAATCTGTATTCACATTCTCACTGATGGTCATGATGTTTTGGATGGTTCAAGTGTAGGCTTTGTGGAGGCTCTTGAGAATGACCTTGCAAATTTACGTGAGAAAAATGTTGATGCCCGAGTTTCATTTGGTAGAGGCCGCATGTATAATGTCATAATGGACCGTTATGAGAATAACTGGAATGTTGTGAAAAGAGGATGGGATGCTCAAGTTTCGGGTGAAGCCCCACACAAGTTTACAAATGATGTTGAAGCTGTAAAGAAAATGATGGAAAATGCCAATTACTAGTACTTACCTCACCTTGTCGTTGTTGATGAGAACAAGAAGGTTGTGCATCCAATAGTAAATGGTGATGTTGTTGTTACTTTCAACTTTCGAACGGATCGAATGGTTATGATTGCTAAGGCACTTTAATATCAAGATTTAGACCAATTTGATCTGTGTATGATTCCCTAAAATTTGTTATGCCGGAATGCTTTGGTATGATGGCGAGTTGAAGCTCCCAAGCTACTACCTTGTTTCTCCACCTAAGATTGATAGAACACCCAGTGAATATTTGGTGCGTCATGATATTCGTACTTTTTTCTAGAGGTGGCAAAATGAACCCGAACCCGAAAACCCGCCCAGGAAAACCCGAACCCGAACCCGCCCAAACCCGATTTGACCAAAAAGTCAAAAACCCGAACCCGAAAAAGCCCGAACCCGAATGGGCCCGAACCCGAATGGACCCGAACCCGAATGGGCCCGAACCCGAATGGACCCGAACCCGAATGGACCCGAACCCGAATGGGCCCGAACCCGAATGAGCCCGAACCCGAATGAGCCCGAACCCGAATGGACCCGAACTCGAGACCGGCCCGAACCCGAACCCGAATTTAATACTAAAAATAAAAATAAACAAATTGCAATTATTATTTTTTTTTACAAAGCAATAACTTTAATTATTAATTTTATTCTAATTTTTTTTAATAATTTAATTAAAATTTAAAATTTAATATATTATATATATATATGATGAAATAATAATTTTATCAAAAAGTAAATTATATTTTGTACTTATAAGTTATAACTTTAACGTCTCATATCATGATGAATTTACAATCTAAATATTTTAAATTCTTGAAAATTTTAAAGATGTGAAAAAAAAATTTGACAATAATTCAATTAATCTATAAGGGTAAAAAAATTGACAATAATTCAATTATTTTGGCCTTTTGGGTTATACTTAGACCTGCTCACGGGCCGGGCCTGGGCAGGATATTTTGTGTTCCGGGCCGGCCCGGCCCGGAACAGTAATTTTTATTATAATATTATTTTATTTAATTTTAATTATAAAAAAATAAAAAAAATAAAAAAATTATTTTTTTATTCCAATGAACAGTGTTTCGGGCCTAAACGGGCGGGCCGGGCCGACCCAGGGCCAGGCCTGGGCAGAGAAAATAAAAAAAAACTGGGTCGCGGCCCGGCCCGGCCCATAAGCAGCTCTAGTTATACTTATGCGGTTAGGTTAGGGTGGGTTTAATTGGATTATGGCTTTCATGTGATTTTATTTTAGCGGGTGGATTTAATGGGGTTTTGGGTTTTATGGCCTTTTGGTTTTGGGTATATTTATTATATATTAATAAATAATCATATTAATTATATATTTATTACGTATAATTTAAATATAAATTATATTTTTTAGTACTACTTTATAATTTATACTTTATACTGATGAAAAAAATTTAAGTACTCGATATATATATATATATATATATCTTGACTATAAGCATAAATTTTTTGCATTTTATAAGTATATAAACGAATAGATGAAGGCCAGGATTTATTTTTAAAAGTTTTTTATTTTATAGTGAATATAAATTATAATGTATTTATATTTTGAAATTCGAGCTCATCAAATCAATTATTTTAAATATCAATATATTAATTTATAATATATCATATTTTTTATAATAAATTATTTCAAAATTTGATTTTATATAACAAATTAATTTCTTATTCTTTTGGTGCTAACAAATATTAATTTTAAAAAATAAATATAATTAAAAATATCATATAATAGCAAAAGTATAAAAATAAAAAAATTAATAATAATAAATTAATAATTTGTTTTTAGATATAAATATTTAAATTACGTAAAAATGATTACATCTAATATAAAATAAAATAATGTAAAACATACCCGTACCCAGATCGAACCCGAACCCAGACCGAACCCGAACCCGAATGGGCCCGAACCCGAATGAGCCCGAACCCGAATGGGCCCGAACCCGAATGGGCCCGAACCCGAATGAGCCCGAACCCGAATGAGCCCGAACCCGAATGGACCCGAACCCGAATGAGCCCGAACCCGGATGGACCCGAACCCGAATGAGCCCGAACCCGAATAAACCCGAACCCGAATGAACCCGACCCGAACCCGCCCGAACCCGCCCAATTGCCACCTCTACTTTTTTCCTACAGTGAGACTGTCAAATTTGGTCATGTCACTTTCTTCGAGTACCCACAGTCCTTGCACTATAGTGAAAAGAGTAATTTAGTTTTTGTACTCTAAAAGTGAATAATTTAGTCCCTGTACAATTGAAATAGATGCAAATAAGTAAAATTGATAACAATGTTAATGAAAAATCGTTAAAATGCTGATGTGGACTCGTAAAATCTAACAGAATTAATGATTTGGAATAAAATATGACTTGAAATATATCTAAATCTGTTAAATTTTACGAGTCTACGTCAGCATTTTAACGGTTTTTCATTAAAACTGTTATCAATTTTACTTATTTACACCTACTTCAATTGTAGATTAAATTACTCGCTTTTATAGTACATGTACTATGTGAATACTTAAACCCACTTTTTTTTTGAATGAAAATCGCTCCGACTGTTTCAACCCTGAAATGGAAGAAAATGTGGAAATTCCAAGCGATGTTGGCATTACATCCCATGTTCAACCGAAGATGAAGGCACTGAAGATTGGTGAAAAGGCTAGAGATTGGTGAAAAGGCTAGAGATGCAATTCTCAGCCGCAAATTTGAACAAGAACGGGTGAACATGCCAAATGGTGACATGGTGGGTCATACATGAGATATCCATGCTGTAATCCTTGAGGACAAGGATTTTTTTTAAGAGGGGAGTATTGATATATGCCTAAATTTGTATAGGACAGATTTTAAGTTGTATAGCACACTAAAGACAGTCTTTGAAAAAAATATGTAAATTAGTGATAGCAGTATAAAGATGTAAAATGAGTATCATGAATATTTAGTGGAAAATTTTATGAAGACAATGGGAACAATATGTGCTTTCTCAACTTTCTCTCTTTTCTAGATTCTCTTTTTTCTTGAGCTTTTCTTCCTGGTTTTTTTTTTTCCTTACTTTTTAATTATGTATTTTTCAACACTTTTAAGTTTTTCTATTTTCGGTACGCATCATACTAATTGCTTGTGAATATTCTGTATATTGTGTCTGTTGGTAGGATTGTTTATATATGGAATTATTTTGCAAAAAAAAAAAAAAAGAAGGGGTTTTCAAGAAATAGATCTTTTTGAAAAATCGAATTTGTCTTGATAGATCTGGTTCTAGTCTTTTCCTTTTCTCAATTTCAATTATTTGGCTCTAAATTTTAATTTAAAAAAATTAATATTAATATAAAAATATATATTTTTTAATATTTTTTTTAATATTGAAATAAGCTTTTGAGCTGGTTCATGTCCGGCTCGAGTCTGGATAAAAAAAAATTAAAAAATTTTGAAAATTTCGAGTAATGGTCTGGCCCGACCCATGGCTTCGTCTAATAAAAATGCGTTTGAATTAATCCTAATAAACCTAAAGGAATTGGTCTAATAATTAAATTCAAATTAACCCAAAATTTCCAAAAACGTTTCAAAAGATCCCAGACAGAATGTGGTATTTACATTAAGTTATAAGTTTTTAAAATTTTTAAATTTAAAAAAAATTATTAATATTTATGATGAAGTTGTGTAAATTTTGAAGTGCATATATAAATAGAGTGTGAAAACTACTGGGATTTCCTTTTGTATAGAAAGTAAAAGTAAAATCCATATTGATTTAATATGATGAAAGAAATTGTTTGATTTTATTTTTTATTATATAAGTTTGTCATTTGAAATTATTTTATATATGTTATTAGTTTAAACTTTGATCATTATATATGTAAAGAAATAGTTTAGTACTTGTTTGATTGTTATAGAAATATTGTCTTAACTTCACTTAGTTATTGTTTTATACAGTAAATAAATATTACTATATAAAATTATAAATTTTAGGGAAAAAAAAATGAGACCTGCTTAAAAACAGATCGATCATTGGGCATGGCATTTTTTGCTCAAATATTCGATCTGACCCGTTTTAATTTTTTTTTTAAACCTTTTTAAGAGAGATTAATTTTCCTTTTAAGAAGGATAAATCTTTTTTAAGAGGATTCATTAAAAAATGATCTATCCTTTTTTTAAAAGGAGCGGTCATTTTGTATACAAATTTAAACAAATTTGAATAGTATTTTACATGGTCAAATTGGGTTTGAACATAATTGTTTTATCCGTATTTCGAGCTGGATTGAGCCTAGATAAAAAAAAATTTATTAATATGATGTGTAGATCTGATTCTATTCGATCCATAAATAAATCTAATTGGGATTATGAATATATAAATGTTTTGTAGTACTTCCATATGCGATCCCGATTTGTAGTTGACTACATAACCATAATATCATAATGCTGGACATACAAGCTTGTGTTTTGGATTATACAGGGATGATGGAGGTTTTTTTATCCAAATATAGCCAAAAAAAATTATATATCAAAATATCGTTTTTTTCAGATTAATTCTCAAAATTCGCTTTTTTTTTTTCTAGCTGAAAAATCGCCATCTCTCATGACGATTTCTCAGTGTAAAAATTACAATTTTTGCAAAAAACACCAAGGAAAATCGTCATGGGGGGTAGCGATTTCCCTTGATACATATATATATATTTTTTACTTAAAATAAAAAATGTAAATTTATTTTTAAATTTTATATTTTAATTTTAAAAATTGTAAATTAAATTAAAAAAATTTAAAAATTAAAAAAAAAAAATTAAAAGTCCAACGGCATATTTTTTTATTTAAAATTTATGAAAGATTTTTAAAAAAAAAATTAATTGATTTTTAGTATATAAAATTTAAAAACAAAAAATCAAAATCAAAATTTTTTGAAGGCGGTCAAGTGACCGTTGCCTTCAAATCTCATCCCCTCCCCTCCCCCCCACACACACACCACTCTTCTATAAATACCCCTTCATTTTTCACAACTTATTTATATTTTCTTTCTTCGTTCTACAATCAAATTTCTTTCTACCAACAAATTTTTTTTCTACAACAATTTTTTGTTTCTACAACAATTTTTTTTTCTACAGCAATATTTAAAAATGGCTTCATCATCACTATTGAGGTTGCAAGAAAATCACATATCGGAGGTTATATTTAAAGAGGTAAGTAAATTGTTGTAATATTATTTGTATTACATTATCAATTTTTAGTTATTTTTTAATTATTATAATTTTGTAAATTTATAGTTTTATTGTTTTATAATTTTTATATTTTTAATGTTATAGTGCTTATTATAGTTTTATCATTTATTAATTAGTATTGTTTTTTCATTTCATAGTTTTATAATTATTTATTTTTTATATTGTTTAATTTTTTGTTATTATAGTTATTTAATTTGTTAATTATTTTTGTTTTTTCATTTTATAGTTTTATATAATTTTAATTTTTATATTATAATTATTTTTATTATTATATACAATAATAATTTTTTAATTATTACTGATTTTTCATTTTATAGTTTTATATAATTATAATTTTTATATTATATAATTTTTTATTATTATAGTTTTATAATTGTTTAATTATTTTTGTTTTTTCATTTTATAGTTTTATATAATTTTAATTTTTATATTATATTATTTTATATTATTATTGTTTTATAATTTTTTAATTATTATTGTTTTTTCATTTTATAGTTATTTATTTATTATATAATTTAATTATTTAATAATTATATAAAAAAATTAAATTTTTTATTATTATTGTTTTGTTATTTTATAGTTTTAGAGTTTTTTTTTAATTTTTAATTGTTATAGTTTTATAATATATTATTTATTATTATTATAACAGAAAACTCGTCGCGTCTTACGTTCGAGAAAATTTACATTGGAGGACCCGCATCCATATATTATCGACCACTTAAGAAGAGCCGGATTTTATCACGCAACTCAAATTCGACGATTTTTTATACAACCCGACTTAATCAGTGCGTTGATCGAATGATGAAGACCCGAGACGCACACTTTTCATTTTCCATTTGGTGAATGCACGGTAACTCTAGAAGATGTTGCGCTTCAACTTGGACTTCCGGTCCATGGCGATGCAGTTACAGGCGGAAGCTTGCTAGATTGGAATGAAGTGTGTCAAAAACTATTGGGCTCGGTACCTCCAGATGAGTATGTATCTGGCTCAACGGTGAGACTAAATTGGTTGAAATCCTTTCAAAATCTTCCATTACACGCAACTGAACAACAGATACAATATGCTGCTAGAGCATATATTTTATGTTTGATTAGAGGATTACTGATGCCTGACAAATCGAGCAGTCGGGTACATTTAATGTATCTTCCATTACTACGTGATTTAGAGCATGCGGCAAATTATAGTTGGGGTTCTGCGTGTTTGGCGGTTTTGTATAGAGAACTTTGCCGGGCTACAGTTCCAAAAAGCCATGACATAGGTGGATGTTTAGTGCTTCTACAATCATGGGCTTGGTATCGGCTACCATTTCTTGCTCCGCGGGTGGATATTTCGGCTGTATACCCCCTTGCAAGCAGGTAATAATCTTTACTATTTTATTAATTTTGTACGAACTTGTATTTTTATAGGTCATTAAGATATTATATGCATTTTAACAGGTGGAGTAGGAGTAGAGATTTTACAGAGACTCCGATCGACCTTGCAAGTATAAGAGTACGACTAAATCGAGTAGGATATGATAAGGCAAATATTTCGATTGTTACATTCAAGTTTTCTTTTATTTAATCCATATGAAACTAATAATTTGAAATAATTATTCGCAGTTTCTGTGGATACCATATTCCTCAAGTGAAATTATGGCATGCCTCCCATCGGATGCCTACAATAATTGTAATATATGGAAAGCAAACACAGCATTGATATGCTTTTCATATGTAGAGTGGCACCAAACTGACAGGGTGTTGCGACAATTTGGGATGCAACAACCAATTCCTGCAGCCCCAGTGAACCTTGATAAGCTTCACAAGATCGACATGCGTGGTCGTCATGAGGAATTCTGGCCTGCGAAGCATGAACATTGGATCCATTGGTGGAATATACGTTTTCAACGAATTCCGACAAGTTATCCGATTGTTGGTAATAATTTCAACCCATCTGATGATTACATAGGATGGTATAAAAATGAAGGTCGACCTTTCGTTTGTCCACCGTAGATGTATGAGGATGTTAGGAGTATGCCATTTACCGGATGAACTTCAGCTCCAGTCCCTCCTACACAGGATATGGAAGCTCCTAGACCTAGCCGACAACGTGGGCGAACGCGTCAACCGACCTCATCAGAGTTCACAGCACCGAGGATATCATTTGATCATCCTGAACTTGAACGGGATCATGAAGTACCATCCAGTCATCGTTATTCCGTAAGTCACCCCGGATATGACGTTGATGAGTGTTACCGACCATCACCGCCAACAACGAGGTTAGATGACCAGATCCCCATCCTAAGTCCAAGTTCAGCATATCTAACATCAATGTATCAGTTTGGAACCCCTTCGTCAGCATTTGAAGGTACATCATTTCTGGGTCCATCTAGTAGTCAAATTCCAATTATGGGTGAACTAGGTTGAACGACGGGTGCAACCACCACGCACTAGAAGAGCTCGACACTGTTGCTCTACACCACGCAATAATTAGAATAAATGTACTTTTATCAATATAACGAGAATAATGTATTTTAAATTTCTAATATATAAATTTCTATGTTTTGCATTTCATGTTATTTATTTTAAATTTGTTGGGAAACTAATTGTTATATTTTACTTTTTTATTCAGCATGTGTAACTAAAATCTTAATGTTGTTATTTAATTTATAAAATTGTAAAAATAAATATAATTGAGTTATATTTTTATAAATTTTTTTAATTTTAAATAAAATAATAATCCAAATTACATGATAAGTTGACAAAAACTTGCATAACATTTTCCCTTAATGGCAAAATATGTAAATATTACAGGTTATGAAAACATGTAATTCATTTATTGTTGATACGAACTCTCCCCCAATGTGCCAGATCGATGCGGACAATTTCGACGGTTATGACCTTCATTTCTGCATAATCCACAGCGTTTTGGTTGGCCTTTCTCCCTGAGGTCCATTTCATTACGAATACGACTTGATTTTGACCGACCATGTGGATTTCTCCGCATTTCTTGATTGGGACACACTTCTGGACCATCATATTGAGGCCAGTAACCTTCATTTCCATCAGCTTCGAACTCATGTCTATAAACATTCAATATAGTTTCCAGTCTATAGACTTTGTCCACATATTGCATGCAATCTACATGGACATGTGCACAAGCAGCAACTACATGTGAACAAAGGAACCTTTGTGCTTGAAACTTTCCACAGTCACACCACATGTCACTAAGCTTAACTTTGTACTTCATTGCAGAAACACCCTCTTGTGGATCAACTAACTCTTCAACCAGAAAAGATTGATTTGCTCGCGTAAAATTACGAATAAAGTGGGAGTTAGCTTTCCTGTGATTTTCTTGCATAGCATGTGTGACTGTTTCACAGTATATGTGCCCTCCCTCCATCATTGCAATTTTCTTGTTCCCCATCTTAACAAAAAGTGCAGCCAACCTATAATATGTTGATTGCACTAAAGCAGTAATGGGAAAATGACGCATTCCCTTCAACACCGAATTGATAGATTCAGCTAAGTTGGTTGTCATATGGTCATAACGTCTTCCTTGATCATATGATTGGGCCCACTTCTCCTTGGGGATCCTATCAAGCCAATTAGCCGCCTCTGCATTTTCTCCACGAAGATTCTCATACATGAAATGAAAATTCGATCGCCTCAACTCGTATCCTAATAAATTTAAAAACAAAAGACTTGTGAATTTCAGTATTATTTTATATACTAAACGAAATATAATAGATAAAATAACTATGATTTGATTCCATACCCATGTTAACAATGTGTCGACGCAATTCCTTATTGTTAAACTTTTTCATAAAGTTAGCTGCAATGTGTCGAATGCAGTACACTGAATATGCATGTGGAGGATTCCATCCACTACCATCGCGTCTGATCGCAGCTTTGATGGCTTCATGTCGATCAGACATCAAGCATATGTCAGGCTGTTTTGTCACGTGTGTACGCAAGTTAGTGAGAAAGAATGACCAAGCCTCTGTTGTCTCACCCTCAACAATGGCGAAGGCAATTGGCAGTATGTTTCGGTTGTCATCTTGTGCAATAGCTAACAATAATGTTCCTTTGTATTTTCCATATAAGAAAGTACCGTCTATTTGCACAATAGGTTTACAATACAGATACCCTTCAATGCACAACTTAAATGTCCAAAATAGTCGATAGAATATTCTCTTACCCTGGACCAGTCGATCACCGTGATATGCAGGTACCGTTTGCAATTCCACAATTGTACCAGGCACGAAATGTTGCATTGCACCTAACCATTTAGGTAGCTCATTGTACGATCTTTCTCAATTGCCAAAAACTCGAACAATTGCCTTTTGCTTTGCTTTCCACGTTTTCTTGTAGGAGGTGATGTATCCATACCGGATTCGCATCTCAGCGATCAAAACTGAAATGGAGATCTTCGGATTTGCTTGGACCAATGACAGAATGCTTGAACAAATCATGTTACAATCTAACTTGCAATGATCTTGTGAAATCCTCCCCGATGTGCAAGTATGAGGCCCTTCATATTTTCTAATCTCCCATGCCTGTTTCTTCTTCATAAAAGTTGCCCTTATTCTTCAATTACACCCTTTTCCATACATTACGCACTTGGCATAATATTTGGTCTGCTCAGATTCAATTACTCTGTAATCTACAGAGTTTTTGATGTTATAGTGCTTAATAGCTGAAAGCACAGCTTCTTTCGTTGGGAATTGTAACCCAACACACAGATCAACTGCAGATGGATCAAATGTCAGAGGCGTAGCTAATGTATGAGCATACTCAGGAAATTTCGGCACTTGCATTGCCTCCAGATCCAGGGTATGCATATGGGATGCAGCCTCATATGGGGGAAGATCTCCATGAGTGTTGAACTCAGCAAGGACGACGTCTGGGTCAGAATCACTGTTGTCATCACTTGCGAATTCAGCATCCTCTTCCTGCTCACTAAATTCACCAACATATTCACCATGGACTCCACGTGGCGAAACAGGATCAACACCAGCTGGCTCATCTTCGAGTGTAGTAGGAATTGTTTGTGAGACTAATGAAGTTTGAAACGTTGTAGCTTGAGATAACGGCATGACTTCTTCTATGGGAACGTCGTATGTAGTGTGAACATAGAACAGCCCAGAATCATCATCTTCTATAGGAAAGTTTTCTGTTGTACGAACATTTGAAAGCCCACAATCATCGTCAACATCCTCTATGTCAGCATATAACTCAAGTACACCAACATTTGCAAATGTCTCATGAGCATAAAACATGCATCTGACATCATCATCATCTTCAAGTGAAAATGTTCTATATCGGACACATCCTTCACCAATAGAAAGAGGATGCCTACACTTAATCTCTGAAAACTCTTTTTCTATTTCCAGCTTTAATTTTTGTATGAATTTGCAGCTTCAGTTCCTCTAATGTGACGTCTTCTTCAACACGAAAACTTTTAGGACGTTCACAATCAAAGGTAGCACCTTCGTCAGTATTATGAATTTGGCCATTATAGTAGACCAATGCGATCACTCTATTGCTCATGTTGTGTAGTAATGAAACTAAGAAGGATGAGAATGAAGGTATTATCACTCCGCAAAAGAAAGAAGAAATATAGAAGGATGAAAGACTGCTGTAGGGGGTATTGTAAACCTTCATTAGTATTATGAATTTATAATGGTTCATTATGTTGTACCAGATGACAAATCTCATCCTTTGTATAGGATGGAATCTGATTCTCATATTTTGGCTAGGGTTATTTGATTGAAAAAGTGATAACTCATTCAATGCAAAATCTGATTGATAAATCTCATCCTTTGTACTGGACTGTCCAATAGTCCCATCAAATGCAGAAAGAATCCAATTTCAATATTTTCTGCAGCATTTTATTGACTGAAAAATAGCTGAAACCTATCCCTAACCCTAAATCATTAGTCTCATCCATTGCAGAAGCAATCCAATTCCATTATTTTCTGCAGCATTTGATTGACTGAAAAATAGCTGAAACCTCTCCCTAACCCTAAATCATTAGTCCATTCCATTGCAGAAGGAATCCAAATCCAATATTTTCTACAGCATAAATTTAAAATTGTATAACAAATATAATTTTCTTTTTTAAATTTTAATAAGCAATAAAATTGTATATTTTATAAATTTTAAATAATAAATTAAATTTTTTTTTATAAAATTAAAAAATTATAAGAAACAAAATTTTTGATATAAAAATTTAATAAGAAATATAATTTTATTTTTAAAATTTTAATAAGCAATAAAATAGTATATTTTATAAATTTTTAATAATAAATTAAATTTTAATTTTTATAAAATAAAAAAGTATAAGAAATAAAATTTTTGATATAAAAATTTAATAAGAAATATAATTTTCTTTTTTAAATTTTAATAAGAAATAAAATTTTATTTTTATAAAATTTTAATCATAAATTAAATTTTACTTTTTATAATATTAAAAAAATTATAAGAAATAAAATTTTTGATGTAAAAATTTAATAAGAAATATAATTTTCTTTTTTAAATTTTAATAAGAAATAAAAATTTATTTTTATAAAATTTTAATCATAAATTAAAATTTACTTTTTATAATATTAAAAAATTATAAGAAATAAAATTTTTGATATAAAAATTTAATAAGAAATATAATTTTTTTTTTAATTTTAATAAGAAATAAAATTTTATTTTTTATAAAATTTTAATAATAAATTAAATTACATTTTTAATATATATTTAAAAAATATATATATTTTTAAAAAAAATAAATAAACAAACCTAGAAAAAAAAATTAATTTAATTTACAATTTTTAAAATTAAAATACAAAATTTAAAAATAAATTTACAATTTTTTTTAATTTAAGTAAAATATATATATATATATGTATCAAGGGAAATCGCCACCCATGGCGATTTCTCTTGATAAATTTTGCAATTTTTGCAAAAAATATCAAGGGAAATCGTCATGGGGGTGACAATTTTTTTTGGTGTTTTTTGCAAAAATTACAATTTTTACACTGGAAAACCGTCATGGGGGATGACGATTTCTCAACTAGAAAAAAACGAATTTTGAAAATTAATAAAAAAAAAAATGATATTTTGATATATAATTTTTTTTGTTGTTGTTGTTGTTATATTTGGATAAAAAAAGCGATGATGGATCGGCTTTGACCAACAAAGCTGAATGAAACAAATTTATAAAGAGCGAGCGAGCATATTTGCTAGCTGTATGACTGTATCGACTGAGCTCAAACAAAAATATCTCAACAAAATATCTTCGGGCGGCCAATAGCTAATCATTTCTTTAAATATCTATAAATCTCTAATCCAAAAGCTGAGATCTGCAATTTCTTATTTATATTTGGGTTGCACAGCGCATATCTTGGGTTGGGTTATTTGTTTAAGACATGACCAAGATTGCCTTCATATATCATCCATTTTCATCTTTTGCTTCAATTCTTTTAGTTTCTACATATTTTTTGAACTCCATAAAATTCTCTTTCTTTGCCTTCAATTTTTTTTTAATTTAAAATTAACTCAATTAATTCGTACAATTATTTTTAAAAAGTAACATCTGTGACCCCTCCTCCTTTGTACAAATTTTTTTATATATATTTGAACTTCGTAAATTTTAATCATTTGTTGTTATTTTGTCCATAAATTGTATTGTCAAAGAATAACTCCACCGCAAGAGAATGAGTTCTTAAAATCGTACTCAAACAAAGTTTAAAAATACCCAATAAAAAGAACATTCAACCTAATCTTTGATAATATATACTTTGTGTACAAAATATTTATCTAATTATTAAGATTCAAATTCCAAAGTATGCTATAAATAAGTTTAAATTAATAGAAAAAGAGTCTAAAAAAAGTAAAAAATAAGGTGTTCATCTTTGTCAGAAGTTAATTAATTAAGACCTTTTTAAAAGTGATCGATGGATATTATGTTTATATATCATTATTTTTTCTCTTTGTTTGTCTTTATTAACATGGAAATATAAGAAATCCCACGTATACTAAATTTGAGATAATTTAGACACAAATACTATAAAAATCTTTTTAACTTATAACTAATTAATTTTAAGTTAAATGTCCATATTAAAATTTAATATGATATCTGAATAGGTGTTGTTCTTAGGGATGGCAAAACCCGATCCGACCGATGGATTTCGCATCGACCCGTTCTGAATGGAGAGGGTTTTTTTTGGAGCGGGGTGGAGCGGAGCGGTTTTGGTAAATGCTTGCTCCACTCCGTCCCGCCCCGACTTTTGAAATTACTATTTTATCCTTTAAAATATTTTATATTTTTCCTTATATTTTTAATATATACTAGATATATATACTAAAATCATATATATACTAATATTTTATATCTATACTTTTAGTATATATGTATTATATATATTATATTAAAGATTTTTATAAACTAAAATTATGTTCATAAATAAATTATAATATAATTTTTTATAATATTAAGTTAAAAAATAATTAATATAAATTGAGGTGTAGCGGAGTGGAGCACCGTGGAGCGGTTATGGATGTAACCGACATCCATGGATGTGGATGTTTTCAACATCCATGCAAGAGCGGGGTGAAAGTGGATAAGGCAATATCCGCCCCGTCCCGCTCCATTGCCATCTCTAGTTGTTCTTCTTCCGTGATACTATACATAATTGCGAATTTGCGATGGTTATATCATTCAAATTTTATTTACAAAATATCATATCTTTTTTATCAATAATTATGTGATTTATTATTAAAATATCATATTACTAATTTCAGTGATTAAAATTTAAATCTTTGCAACTTCTAATATCCAAAAACCATATTTTCTCCTTAATGGAAAAAAAATAAAAACATAAATAATATATGCAACGACATCAAATCATTAGAATTTTCTGCAACATTTACCTTTAGACACATCTTTCTAGTTCAACAGCACGATCTTATGACTATAATATTATATATATATATATATATATATATATATATATTGGGAATTGGGAATTGGGTTATCTGGATTTAACTTGTAATAATATAATAAATATCTAAAAAATATCTCTTGGGTAGTGCAAAGCAATATTCTCTTGAAATATGTCTGATTCCAGCCTTCCTTTGGCATGCCTGCTCCTGCATGCTCCTTGGCAATGTGGCATTAATAACAAACCACAAGGGACAAGATCAGTACATTACTGACTTATTATTATTATTATTATTATTATTATTATTATTATTATTATTATAATTATTTAAACTTAATAATCATGTACTTTATTATGCAATTAATTTCTTAATTATACATGCATTTGAGAATTGTACTTGGTCAATGTACGAAAGTACCAACAAATTAATGAAGTGTTTTAAAGATAAGTACATTTATATTATATATTATAAAATTTCGATAAATGAATGTTTTATAAATTAATAATTTTAATTAATTAATAAAATTTTATAGTTTTGACTCGGGTTAGTATATTAAAATAAATACATCACTAAATGTATAAGATAATATTTTTTATAATTTTTTAAATCTAACAAATATATAAATTAATAATTATTAAAAAAATATATAAAAAATCATATAATATTATACGAAATTTGTACTTAATAACTTTTACTTTTTTATTTAACATTTTTTCTCAAAATATGCATTTTTTTGGCCAATTTCTCAAAATATGCATTTAAAGTTTTTTTTTTTTTGTATTTAAACCAAACTAAACTTTATCCCTACTTTTTTGCATTGCACTCAGTACATTCTTTTGATATTATAGCAAGTAGTTATTTAAGGTAACTATTGTTAAAAATGCCTCTTTTGTAGAGGTGTTCATGGGCCATGCCGAGCTTAAGTATAGTATCAACATCACATATACTTGTCCAAGCTCGGCTCGGACCGAAATATGGGTTTCAAATTTTGCCTAAGAACATTCATATTTGTAAATGAGTAGTCCAAACCCATTTAGACCCGCTCATATTTTTTTTTCTAAAATTAAAACAAATATGTTTTTTTTATTTAATTTTTTTAATAATTTAATTTTTTTTCTTTTATTAAGTTCTAAAACATGAATAAATTAACATATTTTTAAATGTTTACATTATAATATTATATATTTATTTTTTATATGATATAAATTACATAATATATATATAAATATTAAAATAATATATTATATAAATGAAAAACGGGCTGGGTAGGGCCAGACTCAGGCCTTGATTGTTAGAGTCAAGGCCTGACTCAATTTCTACACGGACTTCATTTTTTTTTTGCCCAAACCCATATTTCGAGTTTAATATTTTTGTCCAAACTCTCCAAAATATCGAACGAGCTTTCGGGCATGGGCGGGTAGTCAGACCCTTGAACATGTCTACTCTTTTGGAGAAATAGTTAGTAAAGCACAATTGTCATCTGGATTTTGATCACCATTAGTAGGTATATTCATGACCCCTTAAATAATTTCTTCATGTGATTCCATTATTGTATATGGTTTTTTCTTTTATAAGTCATTCATTTATCTTAAAAAAATAATAATATATATGTATAAAAATTGAAAATATGAAATTCTTTATAAATTGATAAATATTAATTTATTGATAAATGAATAATTTATTCATTTATCGATAATTAAATAACTTTTTTAAAATAATATTTTTTATGAATATCAATAATATTATTTATAGGGATTTACTGTATTACCTAGTGAATAAAAAATCGAACCGGATCGGCCAGTCGGATCGGTTGAACCGAAAATCGATGACCTATCCGGTCCGACGGGTGTAATAAAATCGGATTAATCGAACCAGCAATAAACTGGTTCAACCAGTAAAAAAACCGGAAAAAATAATTTTTTTAATTATTTTTTTCAAAAATATTTTTTGTAAATAATGAGATTTGAATCCATAACCCCTTGAAATTATACTAAAAACCATACTACTAAGCTAAATGCTTATTTTTATTTATTATTTACTATATTTAATATTTATTTAATATTAAAAATATTTAAAAAATTTATTTAAAGTGTTCGACCTTAGATCCGGTTTTTCAAACTTGGTATTACTTAAAGAGAGAGGAATATAATGAATCATAAACTTTTTAATAAATATGAGGAGATGGGGTTTTGGTCCTCCTAGATGGAACGATCTGTTCCTAACTTCCTATCTCCAAATGGCTAGCTTTCTTGCTTGGCTCGCTGTCTTGTTTCAAGTCTCCAAAAAACATTTAAAATCTTGCCTGTTTTCTTGGTTATAGTAGCTTGGATCCAGATCTAGGTCTTTCTCATGTGGCCTTCATATGCATGAAATTGTAGTTTATTTTGAGCCCACCAACTGTTTGTCATTAATTCTTGTTGGCATAAAAGAGAGATAACTATAATCCAGAAATTTATGGGTAAGCTGTATCCCACCAAAATCAATAATTCTCAAAGTGCAACAAATTATATAAAGCCTCGATTGGATTGTTGTACTATATATAACTAATTAATATATAAAATGGGTAATGCTATATCCATAACTAGACCTATTTAAGGTTAAGGGTCCGGGTTATCCATCCGACTCGATAGGTCTGACATGTATTGGACGGGGTTGAGATATAGATTTTTTTAATTCAGTTCTGTCCAACTTGAATTATTATTTATTAATAAAAAATATTTTTTATTAAAATTTAATTATAAATATTAATATAAAAATATATTTTTTAATATTTTAATAGTATTTTGAATAATGATATGGGTTGAATTTGGGGACGGTCCGACCTGAATTTGGGGGAAAAAAAAATTAAGCCGCGATTCGACCCAATCCATGAACAGCTCTATCCATAACCCACAATTATTACATCATTCTGTAAGCGAATTACGTATATGATTTATTTTTCATTCACTACAAGAGAAAAATGCTTTTTTAAGGAAATATTTTTGTCAAACATATTTTGTCTTTCAATGAATTTTTAATTATTTTTTGTAAAAATCTGTTTTTTTAATAATTTTTTATTGACGAAATATTCGTTGAGTTTTAAACGTTTTTTAGACGAAAAATCACGTCCAAAATGAAGAAAATTTTATCATCCCTTTGGTGAGCGGGTGCGTTTGGTGAAGCTGAAGCCCCCTGTTTTTTTTTTGTTTTTAAGCTATGACAAATTCCATCTCATGTTCCATATAATATCCATTTGCTTGCTTAGAGGGTTGAATAAATTGCTGGTTTTAAATAAATGTTATCATCATTCCAGCTAATTGGAAAATAATAAACTGAATCAATCCAATATATAGAAAGTTTTCAAGACTTGGACTTTATTTGAAATCGTGGTGGGAGGTACTCACTGTATCCGGATATTATTTTATGATTGAATTTTTAGAAGTTCAGTCAAAATTTAATCATAAAACGATATCTGATACAATAAATATTTTTTATCACGCTTCCAAATGAAACATTTATTACAGTTGTTTAAATAAAAACATCATGATGAATGATGATCAAAACAATACAATTGAATGTCATTTAGGGGGCACGATGAAATGTGCTCACAGTTTTGAGATTTTAATTGGCGGAAAATAAATTTTCATGTTTAGTATGATACATTCTTGAGAATTAATTTTTCCATAGGTATGCACGTTATCAAGAATCATGAGAATGTATTTTCCTCCAAAAAGGTAGGTACAATTACTTTCACATGTTGTGAAAAAGTTAAAGTAAAATTTTGAGGCAAAATTACTTTTTTAATTTTATCAAAAGAATGATAAGTCATATTAATTAGCAATTAGTTAACAAATCTTGAATATTAGAAGGAAGAAGGGCCAACATAATTTAATTTAATTTAATTTTAAATTTAAATACATAAATTTTATTTTTTAAATATTTTATTTTATTTTTTAATTGAATTTTGAAAACAAAAATTACTTCATTCAAAATTTTTAGAAAGTCTTCCTTTGTATTTTAATCAATAATAAATTTAAAATAAAAAAAATCTCATCAAGAAATTGATTAAAAACTCAAATTATGATCATATGTGTAAAATAATGAATTAATATTTTTATTTAAATAATGTACATAGCTTACTAAGAAAAAGTTTTGATTAAAATGTAATGATTATAATATTATTTATAAAATCTAAAAAGTTACTTGATAAGAATAATTTAAAAAATTATAATCATATTTTCTGTAAAATATTTAATGAACCAAATGTATCAATGTAATTTTTTTAATATTTTAATCTGTACAGTCTCATATATTAATATATATCAAACGCTATAATATTATCTTCTCAACAATTTAATTTTCAATAATCAAATTCTCATAAATTATATTTTATTAAAATTATGAGATAAGAAGACACCGAATGCTCCTTAAAATACAGTCATTACTTAGCAATATAAATATATAGGTTGACAAGAACCCAATCCTGCTTTATAAAAATTAAATTACTTTGAAACTCTTCTATAGCTAGGCAGCACGTCCTACAAAAACTCCCTTTAGCCTCCCAAGTTATTAATATCCTATATTAAAATAACAAATTTCTAAATGTTTTTTTTTTTAATTAACAAAATCGAAATTCAACGTTTTAAGTTATGGAATACGTGCGTACATTTACAACATTGAGTCAAAGGCTTAAATGCAACAAATTAATGTAATAATTTCCATCATTTTGAGTTAAAAAAAACAACCAGCTGCATGCCAATTTCATGTGCGAGGTCAAAAAATTTCTAACATTGATATATAACAAGCCAAAAGAAGGAAAAAAAAAAATAGAGACTAGAAAATATATCTGATAATTCGTGTATCAGTATTTTTTTCGTGTATTTTTTTTTTATGTTATAATCATGTTTAAAGTGTTTTATATTAATATAAATTTTAACGTATTAATAATTTGTGTTATATAAATTTTAATACATTTGTAAATTTGCATATTGTGTTCATGTTTCTTATCGTATAATGTAACATTTCGTATCTTATTTTAATTATTTTTTTTATTATATACGTGCTGTATTTAATATTACCAAATCTACCAATACAGACTACATTAAAATACATCTTTCCATCATATTATAAAAAATAAAAAAATAAAAAACCTTAAATGCATGACAAAGTCACTAAACAAACAATTCCAAGTTCCAACTAGAAAAAGAAAAAAATAATAATAATCATGATCAGCAATTTTTATACCCATTTATTTCTTAATAATCAATAATCTTCATAATCTAAGAAGAAAAATGCTGAGTTCAGGGCCTCCATTGTTATCAGGGTTCATCATGTAAAACGCTTCCGAGTCACGACTCCCCACGACTCGTTCAAACTTAGCCCTCATATACAACAACTCACCTTCACTCCCACCACCTTTCCGTGCATCCTCCACCACCGGGATAACCCCGGCACCCACCGACACGCTTTGCGCGGTGCCCAGCACGTGCCAGTCAGACTCAGTGCACGTGCGCGTCACCGCATACCCACTCTTCCTCCCGTTACAATACATAGTCCACATAGGCTCATGGCACAGCTTCCCGGTTCGACCCGGGACCTTCTCGCACTCGAGCGCAATCCGGAGCAAACCGGATGACATTTCTTTGACCAAGCTAGACGTTGACATGGCTAGTTCGAGGAGCAAAACCGGTTCGGACCGGGGATCATCCTGGACGGCGAAGCTGACGTGACCGCGGCGGTTGCCAAAGAGAGTTCCCGTTACTTTACGGCCAAGGGAAGGGGTTATAGAGAGGTGAGTAGGGAGGGTCAGCCATTTGCAAGTGGCGGGGACGATATTGGGAAAAGCTATTATTTTGAGAAAGGAACGAAGGAGGGAAGAGAACCTAGAATTAACATTATTGTTGAAACGTTGAAAGGAATAACGTGGGGATGATGATGATGATGAGATTGAGGAGTTTCTATGAACAAGGAGTTTGTCAGAGATTTCTTTGTTTTCAGGGATTGGGAGTGAAGTTGATCTAGGAAAGTTTGATGGGGTTATCTTATTTCTTGTACTTTTGTAGCTGTAATTGTTGTAGCTGCTGCTTCTTTGAAGGGTTGCAAGTTCTTGATGGTGTTTCATGGTACACGCACAAAATAAAATAAATAAATAAAAAAGAGCTTGCTTCTGCAAGTTCTTGATCGGTTAGATTGTAGAGTAAAAGATCGATATCAGGAAAGTGATGAAGAGTTTGAAGGAAGCAAAGGAAAGAAAAAAAAAAAAAAAAAGAAGAGAGCTTGCTTTTGTTGAGATTGATCGGTTATGGGGTGGGGTGGGCGGGCGAGAGGGGAAATGGGAAGGATTTGGGCGACACAAGTGATGATGAGTGTCTAGAGGTGACCAATGTAAAGGGAGACTATGGAGGTTTGTGGGCTCTGGCGATGGTAGTGATGATGATTTTATTTCTTACTCACACAGCCACACCAAATTTATATGTACACAGACACAGTGTTTTCCAATTGTTTTGCATGCTCCCGCATCTCTAATTAGATCTAGTTATATTCATGTTTTTTTCTTGCTTAATATTATAATTGTATATAAAATATTATATATTTATATAAATTTTGATATGTTAATAATTCGTATTATATAAATTTTAATATATTCGTATATTTGTAAAACATATTATTTTAATTATTTTTTTACATCGTATAATAATATTATATTTAAAATTATCACCATATCATGATCACTGTTGTTTCCATCCATACCACTGATCATGAGATCTCCATTGTTCATTCATTAATTGAGTAATTCATTATCCTAAAAATTTAAGCAAATAGAGAAGGATAAAATCATCAGCTATTATATTTTAAGTTGTCAAACTATCTATTCATTTAATATAGGAGCAAATTGAAAGAAATAACCATTTTTATGCTTAAACTGTGAGCTAAACACAATTCTAACAATCAAGACTGATATCAATTGGATCAAGCAATCAAATTGCATGCAATTAATTATATCTGTATATATGAATCAAGGATTTCTGATATGATATGATTTTTATTTGAAAAAATATAAAAATTTGAACTTAATTTTTTTTAACGAAGATACATAAATTAATTATTTATTGAATCAAATGTTTGTTTATGTTGAGGTGTGATATGTGTTATTGACAGCGATTTAGGATTTCTTTGTAATAGAAATACTATTTATAGTATTTTATTTTAGGATTTGATGGTGAGCCTTAATTAGATAAAAATCAAGTGTAGTAGTAATATATAAAAATAAAAATAATATAAGAGTATAAGAAAATTAGAAAGGTGATAAGAGAGCAGAGTTGCTCATGGGTCGGATCGCGATCCGAAATATTTTTATTTTTTTGCTTAAAGTCAATCCGCGGCCCCGAATTACTGTTCATCCCTTAATAAAAATATATATTTTTTATTTTTTTATATATTTTTATAATTAAATTTCAAAAAAATAATTTTTTTAATATATGAACAGTGATGCAGGCCGACTCGAATCACAAATATTTCTATCCAGACTCGGCCCAGTACGGGCCAGACCGAACGGGTTACCCATCCCGTGAACAGATCTACAAAAGAGTGACGAACATGAAGTTGCAAAATTATATTATTTAACAGTTTAGACATGATCGATACGAAAATTTGATATATTTAATAAATACAAAAAATAATATAATAAATATGACATAACACGTTTAATTCATGTATCATATTTATAATAAAATAATTTATATTATATTTATATTTATACAATTAACAAAATAAAATATTTATTTGCGTTGGAATTGCCATATGCCAAAGCCGCTTTGTCTTTATCTTCATTCATTATATTTTTTTTTTTGTCAACACGACCAATCAATACGGAGGACAAGGATTGCCCATAGATTATGGCACAGAGCAATACGATCACCATTCAAAATGACGACTAAGAAATTTCTTATTCTTAATTATATTTATTTATATTTATATGTCATTTTCAATCACCAATTTCGCATCACCATCATCCTTCGTTTAATTACGATTGAGATTGTTTTTGTAAATACTAGAAAAATATTCGCGTTTCACTGCGAATATGTTATTGAATTTAAATTGATATTTTATAATAAATTTAAAAAAAGCAAAAAAATAAAAAAAATTTAAAAAAATAATAACTCCCATCATTATATGACACCTGATATAAAATTTAGAGTTATTTGATATGGTCAATTAGATATGATAATTTTAGACAAAACATAATTGTATGATACAAATATAACATGAGAAAATAATTAAAACACGACATGAAAAATAAAATGAATATGACACAAATACATGAAAGTGTCAAAATCTACATAAAACGAATTATTAACGTGTCAAGATTTATATAAATATATAATAACTTGAATACGATTATGACAAAAAATAACACGAACACGACGACACATGATACAAAATTGAAAGTTATTTGAATAGTGTCAATTAGACTTGATAATTTCGGACACAACATGATTATACGACATGTACAGAATATGAAAAAAATAATTAAAACACAATACGAAAAATAACATGAACACGACACAAATATAGGAACGTATCAAAATCTACATAAAATCAATTATTAACGTGTAAAAAATTTATATAAATTTATAATACTCTAAACACATGATAAAATAACACAAACACGTTACGAACATACATTTTTTTCTCTAAATTGAATCATTATGACAAATTATGCAAAATATGGGATGAATTGAGACATGACACGTAAGCACATTTTTTTTTTTTTTTAAATTGAATCAAAATGACAAACTAAGCAAAATATTTGGATAAATTGTAAACGATACGAATACAATATGAAAAAAATAATTAAAATACGACACGAAGGATAACATGAACATAAAACAAATGCACAAACGTCTCAAAATCTACATAAAATGAATTATTAACATGTAAAAATCAATATAAATTTATAATATTTTGAATACACGAAAAAAACACGAACACGACACGAATGTGTCAAAATCTACATTAAACGAATTATTAACTTGTAAAAACTATATAATTTATAATATTTAAATACACAAAAAATAACACGAATATTTTATTTTTCCCTCTTCTTTCATCTTTCATTTTTACTGACCAATTTTTTTTATTCCTATTTAATTATGAAACAATGTTGTTTTGGCCCCGTAAAGGAAAAGAAAAAAACACAAAACCCCAACAAATACACTAACTACCATAATGATCCCTCAAACCAATTTTAATACCCCATCTGATTTGTCTCAAGGATAATACCCTTCAATCTTAAACTAAGCTATCTCATGCAACTGAGGGATAGTTTTTAATGTTTCTTATAGATAAAATGTATGAGTTTATATTTATTTATAAATAATAATTAAGTACTTTTACATATAAATATGATAATACATTTTGAGCAAGAAAATTGATAAAAATAAAATAAATTAAACAAAATTAGCACAAAATTTGATTAAATTTATATATGATGGAATTTAAACTTATAACCCAAAGGTTCAAAGTTGTCTTCTTTACTCTTAAGAGAAGAGTTCAATGGCATAATTATAGTTTTTTCTGCAATCTAAAGTTATAAAACTTAATTTTTTGGGTTTGAATCTTGACTAAATCTATTAAAAAATCAAATTACCTGTTCGGCTCAATTCGATTGGGCTTTGGATAAGAAATTTGAAGCTCAAGATCGATCCAGCTACAAATATTTAAAATTAATTAAAATATTTTAATTTTAATTTTAAAATATATTTAAAAATTAATATTTTTTTTAATAAAAAATTGACCTATTGAATTGATAAATCGAAAATCAATCGATTTTGGCTCATCTTGACTTGGCTCATGGATATATTTAATCTTGATATAGAAAAAAAAAAAAAAAACAACGAGATTTAAAAATGAAAGAGGGTTATGTCCTATAATGTAAATATGATATATTAAAAAAAATGAATTCAAATTCAATTTTGAATGTAAGATAAAAGAACCGAGAAAAAAAGTTACTTTCTTTTCTTTTGTACAATGTAACCGATAGAACAAAAAGAATTAAAAAAAGTTGTAATTAATTTTAGATGAAATATATATTCAAACAAAAAAGAAAGTACTTTCTGAGGTTATTTAATTAAGTTGGTATTATGATGACAAGGGCCTATACTTTTGATGCATGCGTGCGTGCTTTTATTAATTAGGAACCCTGAAACGCCGGAGATATTTATCTGTTTATGTTACTCTTTTTTTTTTTTTAATGTAGGAATTGAAGAAGATGATGGCAGGGGTTGGACTAGAGAAAATTAATAAACAAAAAAAAAGTTTGTTGATGTACTATGAATAATTGAACATCTGAAATTTTTGAATGAGAAAATGTTCAAGACAGACGAAATTTAATTTTCGAGATGTGTTTTGATATTTACGTCAGTAACATTTCACATTTTTAGAAGAAAGCAAAAAATAATCAATAGGCTTTAGTTTTCTATGATTTCTCTTACTTATTTATACTTGATCACGGGATATTTATGGACCTAATAGGTGTAAATAAGGTGTATATTGTGTTTGGAGCTGCTGGAGTCTATCAAATAATTATCTGGATCGAATCGAATATAGACTTGTTCAAGATTTTAGATCTCAAATCAATTGGTTCAACCGTTGAATTATTTGGGTTAATATTGATTTTAAAAAATATTTTTAAAATATTATAAATAAAATTATAAATTATATAAATACTTTTACTAATTGAATAATTTTAAAATTATAATATAAGAATTAAAAATATTTATTATCATTTAAAAAAAAAAAAAAACTTAAGTGTAGAAAGATTTTTTATGCTTTTTGTTTTTGTAATGTTTTTTTAATTTTATTTAAAAATAATTTTTAATGAAAATGATAAAAGAATTATTAATTAGTATACAAAAATTAAATTAGGTATGATTTAAAAACTGTTTTTAAAAAATATTTTTAATTGATTGGATCAATAATAAATCCGACGGATCATCGATTTTTTCATAAATTCAACGGATCAATTTAAATTTTCTTGGATCGATTGAAAAAATAATCTGATTAAAAATTTGACTTAAGTTAAAGGTCGGGTCACCGAACCGACCGGCCGTCCGACCGCGGATCCAAGTTTAATGACTAGCCTTCTAGGTATTCTACCTGCAATAGTCCAGCATAGTCGGATAAAAATAAGCCCAACATTATGGACTTGGATTTTATTTTATTTTATTAAAAAAAGGTTAATTGGAAATAAGCTGGAGTAGTGTACATACATTCATTGTTCAACATATAGTAAAACAAAAACAAATGTTGAGATTTATCTCTTATACTATGTTTGGTAAGAAGAAAAAAAAAATGAAGGAATTTTTTATAATATTTGATACAGAAGATTTTCAATAAAGAGGAAAAAATTAGAAATAAAATGATTAACTTAAGCAAGGAAGAGTGCTTTCCACTCATTTTTTGAAAAAAAAAAGATTTGGAAAGAAATAAAAGGCATAAATATTTCATTTTTCTTTCTACCTCCTATTTTCCTCCATTTAAGTTAAAGAAAGAAGAAAAATGAAAAGTTTATATACATATAAAAACATACATATATATATATATGTATATATCAACTTTTTTAACCTAACAAAGAAAAGCCATTTTATTCCTTTATTTTTCAAGTTAATGAAAGAAGAAAAAGGAAATGTTTATATATATATATATATATATATATATATACATCAACTTTTTTAATCTAACAAAAAAAAAAGCCATTTTATTCTCTCTTTATTTGTGCTTAAACTTTTTTAAGCTTTCAAATTTCATTTTATTCTCTCTTTATTTGTGCTTAAGCTTGTATAAATCTTATATGTATATAGCATTTTCCCTTCTTGTAAATTAGTAACACTAATGACATGTAAATCCTTCTTATGAACTCTATATGATAACTGAAATTTACGTTAAAGAAACCAAAACATGTTTGGAAATAACTCTTGTGATAATTTAACCCTATATATATAGCTAAATCATATAGCTTAGAGTTGATGAAGAAACAAGGAATTTGTTGTGAAAGAAATCTAGGACAGTGCTTGTGTGAGCTATTAGTGCTATCCTAAATCCTAATTACAAGCTTAAGCACAAATAAAGACAGCAACGGGAATAAGCAACGAAATTGAAATTTTTTGGTACAAAGAAGGCTCTAGTTTGGAGATAGGATAAGGGTTATAGATTTTGGGATTAAATCCTAAACTTATTGGATGTCACCTATTAAGAATAACTGTATGAATCAATTGGGTTAAACCACAGGTTTAACGAAAATGAAATTTGAAAGCTACCTCTAACTGCTGATGGGTGATACCAATGAATCAAGACCCCAAACCCAAACCCAAAGTAATATGTGATGTGAATAAGACTATTTTCAACCACAAAAAGTGATCCTTTTCCTTTCTTACCTGTTTCTTTGTTCCTCTGAATTGATCCAAACAGGATAGGTAAGGCATAGACAGCTAGCCAATTGCATTAGGCAAGGTAGGATAAGTAATATGGCCTTCTTCAACTGCAAAATCATTTAAAGAGAGAAAAGCTGCCCTCTTACCCCCAATCTACAACACCATAGAGAAGTTGCTTGCTTTGGCCAATTGCATTTTGCATCAGCAAGTTGAAATTTGAACCATTAGACTAATTACAAAAAAGGTCTTGGCTTTTTTTTCTTCATTTTGTTTGCAGATGCTAGTGTATAGAGCACTAAACAATCTGCAAATTGCTCTACCATCCTAATATAGGGCTGTATCTAGTTCACTATGTAGTTTGCATATTCAATGTGCTGAGTGATCTAAAGCTTTGGCAACCATGATATGAGAGCACCAATAAATATCTAATTGCCTAAAGAGATGATTAACTGTTTGAACAAACTGAAACTAGAAGATTTTGACATTACCAAAGGGATAAAAGCCAAATTGTCAGTACAAACAAATCACTCTGAGGCCACTTGACTCCCTCAATCATTGCTAACAGGTTCAATCTTTGCCACTTTCCTCTTGCGGCCAACATCTGGTGACAACCTGAGAAACAAAGACAATGTCAGCACATGATGAGTCTAACTGAAAACTCTGAAATATAAATGAAGTATTAGAAACTATATGAAATGCAAAAGAAGTAATTAGTTGAATGGATGGGTCCATTCAGCTCCTAACTTCAATACAAGTCCAGCCAAGCATGAATTTTACTTGCTACTAGCAAATCCGAAGTTTGTCAATGAAGAGCAAATCTAATTGTATTAGTGTCTATAATTGATTTCTTCTGTGTAATACTAATCGATAGGGCCTCATTTGTAAGTACTACAATTTGCTTGAATTGGTTACATCCTAAAGCTCTTCTTGCATTTTAAGTAAACCCTCACAAACATATACCTGGCTTATCATGGATATTGCATGCGACTGTTCAAATGAACAACATACAAATGATAGAAATATGAGATAAGATTAGCCATTCAGGCATCGAAAGAAAGTGTATAAACCCGGGGCTTCGTCCAGATGGTTCACCCAACCCCTAGCTGGATTTCTTGCAATGTTGGGTTCTAGTCCCAGCTCTTGCATTCCCCCTTTCCACTATTGTAATGAACACAAAATAAAAGGATAAATGTTCAAAGAAAATGTAAATGACAAATTTCCAACATACCCTAAGTGCAAGGAAGTGTCTGAATGATCATTGTCATCGTTGTCATCCTCCTCCTCCTCCGATGCACAATCATAATCAGCCTTTGAACTATTGGGGGAAAATCTTCTTTGGAGAGGATTGAATTCAAGTAAATTTGAGCTTGTTTTTTGTATCAGTTCCTCAACCTTAGTACATTTAGTGGAGCAAATAAAAAAGTTAGGAAAATTGAATATTACAAATTTAAAACCTTAATACAAAACTGCCTTTTTACTACATATAACAGTTGATTCTTTGGCCTACCTGTTTACGTAGAGTCTCATTCTCTAGAATAGCCTTCTGCTCCTGAAAATAAAATATTAAACCACAGAGTATTAATTACAATTACTCAATTGCTAAAGACAGGGTCCTCACATAAGAGCATGGTTTTAAAGTTTTAATTTCTTTTTCGGCAGTCATTAGCATGGGGCCTATGCAATGTGCTTAACATGAACAAATTAAAGAAAAGTTGAAAAGCTTATGTCTTGAATTTGAGGGCTCAAAACCCTTTTAAAAACCCCAAAAGTAATGAACAGTGAGCACCATGAAAACAAAAGTCTATATAAAGAAAAAACTTACAAAAACTAATCAACCCATTCCTTTACAACTTTTATTTGGTAGATGGACACTTAAAAACATTTAAAAGCATCTTTGTTTTGCATGGTCACTCCATCAGCTTTTAATGGCTGAATAAATCAAGTTTTGTCCTCTTAATAAGTCACTGGCTAAATTAAGTATTAGATTGGCATATTAACTTTTTAAATTATATCCTTTATGTCAAAGTCCCAACTGCTAAAAGAATATATAATTTACCTGTAGTCTGGATCTTTTAAGCTGCTCCAGTAGAATTTGCTCCTGCAAGAGGAAAACTTCAGTTTAAGGGCTCTGAATACAGCTTTACAGAGTACCACTTTGGCTATCTTTTTCAATAATGAAAGAGTAATAGCCCATAATCAGGCTCTGAATCGAGCACCAGATATGAGATAAATATTAGTAGTATTTATTTAATGAAATGGTTTTAAATTTCTGTTTGTAGGATAGAGTTATCAAAAATACTACTAGTATGTTAGTTTGGAGCTATGTTACTCGGACTCGGGTGTGAATGTTGTTGTGCGGAAGCGAATAGATATTACTAAAACCGATTTAAACACACTGAAAAAACACCGATATTTTACGTGGTTCGGCCAATATGCCTACGTCCACGGGAGGAGGAGCTTGAAGCTTTGTATTAATGGAGATGGAGTACAAACAAATACAGAATTCAAGGTGCAATACAAGCACTGAACTCACAACTCAACACAATACCGAATTACTCTATAAACACAGAGTATTTGCTTCAACACTTTAGCTCTAACTCACACTCACTCAACTCATTTTCTCTCTTACTCTACATGGCTATTTATAGCCATAATATCAAGGTGTGAACATACATCAAGTGGCAGCCACCATAGCCACCATCCACCACCTATCTTGGTGTGAACACATTGCAAGTGGTAGCCACCATAGCCACCATCCATTTGCAAGTGGTAGCTTCCATTATTGGTGGTGCAAGTGGTAGCTCCATTATTGGTGCTAAGCCACCTATGTGACTTTGAGCCATATTCAAGCCATATTCCAACAATCTCCACCTTGGCGAGAATCCACAGAGAGAATTCACAGATCAGAGCTTCCTCCTTTCTCCTTCAAATGTACACACCATTACTCACATATCAGGGCACCTACTGCATTGGCATGATTCATCAATGCACTGAGCCTGAGTCAATTTTTCTGTCTACTTCCCAAGAATTTTCTTAGCTTCTCCAAGATCATCTCGAACTCTGAGCTCAGTTGAGCCTTCAGCCTGTCGATCTCCACCTTGCCTTTTTCAGCAGATAGACAAATGATCCATCTTGAAGTTTCCGGAAATAAACACAGTGATCAAATTGACTGTGTGTGTACTTTTCATCCTGTCATGAAACAGTCCAACCGTTTGTACAGCTGTCAAGGGATTGTTTCAGACCATACAGTGACCGGTTCAACTTGCTTTTGTAATCTTTGCGACCGGGGACTCCAAAACCATCTGGTTGAGTCATACAAATTTCCTCCTCTAAAGAACCATGGAGGAATGCAGTTTTTACATCAAGTTGAACTATCTCTAGGTTATACAGTGCTACTAAAGCCAATAAGATCCGAATAGATGCATGCTTAACAACAGGTGAAAATACCTCATTGTAGTCTATTCCTTCTTTTTGAGCCTAACCTTTGGCTACCAATCTGGCTTTGTATCTGATGCTGTCTTTTCCGGTAGCACCCTCCTTTTTGGCAAAGACCCATTTGCACCCAATTGATCTTTTGAGTGTTGGAAGTGGAACCAACTTCCAAGTCTGATTTTGATGAAGTGATGTCATCTCTTCATCCATCGCCTCCTTCCACTGGGCATGCTCAGGGCTGTTTACAGCTTCTTTGTAATTGATCGGAACATCATCATCAATTACTGGAAAGGCGTATGCCACCATGTCTGTGTACCGAGCAGGTTTCCGAATATGTCTATTCGGTCTACTGGTGGCAACTGATTCAAATTGCTGAAAGGTTTCTGGTGATGACTCCTCCACTTCAGTTAAGGTGTCATCAGATTCTGGTTCAGATTCATCGAAATTTTGACCAGCATCTTCTGATTCAAACTCCACCTGCTTTAGAGAATCTTGGTTCACATTCTCTGGAGTTGACAGTTTCAGCATTACAGATTCGTCAAAGGCAACATCTCGGCTTATGATGACTTTCTTTGACTCAAGGTTCCACAGTCGGAATGCCTTTACTCCTTCACTAAAGCCCTAAGAAGACAGCTTTCTTGGCTCTAGGATCCAGTTTTGATTCACTTACGTGAAAATACGCTGGGCATCCGAAATTACGAAGCCGATCATATTCAGTGGCAGAATTTCCGGACCACACCTCTATGGGAGTTTTCCCATCAATTGCGGTGGAGGGTAGTCTGTTGATAATGTGGGAGACATACAATAAAGCCTCCGCCAAAAATGCTTTGCTCAAGCCTGACTGGGATAACATGCAGCGAACTTTATCAACCAAAGTTCGGTTCATCCTTTCTGCAACTCCATTCTGCTGGGGAGTGCCAGGAACAGTGAAGTGTCGAATTATCCCATCATTCTGTGAGAGGCTGCTGCTCTGCCTGTCAAGGTTTCTTTGTCAAGGAGATACAGATTTCCCTTCATATAACCCTTCATTGCTAAGAATGCTCCACGTACAACTCTCAGGACTCCATTCTGAATGGTCACCTTGTAACCATTTGAGTCTAAGACCCCCAGTGATATGAGGTTCTTCTTGAGATCAGAGACATACCTTACGTCTGTAAGTTGTCTGATTGTACCGTCATGCATTTTTAGTCGGATCGTTCCGATGCCTCTAGTGTGACAAGTATTGTCATTGCCCATATGGACAATCCCTCCATCAAACTCCTTGAAGTTTGAGAACCACTTCCGGTTCGGACACATGTGGTAGGAACATCCGGAATCCAGAATCCATTGATCTGAAGAGTGTGTTGTTGTGGAAATCGTAAATGCAGAGTCTTCCTCTCCCTCAGATTCTTGAGCTACATTCACAGTCGACTTCTCCATGTTAGGACAGTTACTCCTCCAGTGCCCTTTCTCATGGCAAAAGGCACACTCGTCCCTTGAAAGTCGTGTTCTTGATGATCCCCTCTTTGAGCGGGATTTACCTCGCTTGTTTTCTCCGGCTCCTTGGTTGTTCGTCCTGCCTCTGTACACAGTTAAAGCTTCTGGTGTAGTATTCTGGTGATCATGCTGATCCTTTTTCCGATACTCATTATTCACCAGAGCATTACTAACATTAACATATTCTATATCATTTTTACCATACAACAGTGTAGTGGTTAAATGATCATAGCTATCAGGCAAGGAATTTAACAGAGTAAGAGCCTTATCTTCATCAGAGATATTTGCATCTAGATTTTCAAGATCAGCGAGGATTTTGTTAAAACTTACTAGATGCTCCTGCATGGTGATACCTTGCATATACTGGAAGCGGAACAGCTTTTTCTTCAGATAGAGTCTGTTCTCCATGCTTTTTGTCATGTACTTGTCCTCAAGTTGTTTCCAGAGAGTTTTTGCATTATTCTCTCTCATGACAAAGTACTTCTGGTCCTTGGCTAGGCATAACCGGATTGTGCCACAAGCCTGACGGTTGACAAATTTCCAGTCATCTTCCGAAATATCTCTCGGCCTGTCTTCCAGAGCGATATATGAACCCTCTCGGAATAACAGATCCTGAACTTCGCACTGCCACATGCCAAAGTTGTTGGTGCCATCAAATTTCTCCACCTCGAACTTGGCAGTGGTCATCGAGTTCTTTCTGATGTAAGAACTTGATGGTGCGCTACTTGTCGTTTCATGTGTCTCTAATGATTCTGCCATGGTAATAAAACAAAATTACCAACTCAGAGTTTTTCCGTTACCTGTATGGAAAAACGGATGCCGCGGTTGAGTCCGGAATAGTCGAAATAGCCAGGAACGGGTCCAACTGTGTAAATTTTGGACACACGGTGAATATTCTGCGAATATTCTGCTGCAGGTGGCTCGAAATGGACTCGGTTTAGCTCAACCGGCTTGGAAAAGTCTCGGAATAGTGTTCTGAAACGGCTCAAAAAATGGCCCGAAAAAGTTGGTCGGAGCTACGGCGGCGCGTGGGGCGCGTGCGGCGGAGCGTGGGCGCGTGGAGGCTACTGGCTCACCGGCGCGTGGGGCGCGTGAGGCCCACTCGTCTTCAACCTCTGGCTGGCGCGTGCGGCGCGTGTGGCGCGTGGGGCGCGTGAGCTCCTCTTCTGGCGGCGCGTGGGGGCGCGTGCGGCGTCCGGTGGATCTCCGGTTGATTCTGCTGCACTCCTCTCGACGACCTCTTCAACCTGGTATTTTCAAAACACAAATTGGAGCACTTTTGAAAAACGGACAGAATCGAACAAACTCGGTTTTACATAAAAATTGGCTCTGATACCAATTTGTTGTGCGGAAGCGAATAGATATTACTAAAACCGATTTAAACACACTGAAAAAACACCGATATTTTACGTGGTTCGGCCAATATGCCTACGTCCACGGGAGGAGGAGCTTGAAGCTTTGTATTAATGGAGATGGAGTACAAACAAATACAGAATTCAAGGTGCAATACAAGCACTGAACTCACAACTCAACACAATACCGAATTACTCTATAAACACAGAGTATTTGCTTCAACACTTTAGCTCTAACTCACACTCACTCAACTCATTTTCTCTCTTACTCTACATGGCTATTTATAGCCATAATATCAAGGTGTGAACATACATCAAGTGGCAGCCACCATAGCCACCATCCACCACCTATCTTGGTGTGAACACATTGCAAGTGGTAGCCACCATAGCCACCATCCATTTGCAAGTGGTAGCTTCCATTATTGGTGGTGCAAGTGGTAGCTCCATTATTGGTGCTAAGCCACCTATGTGACTTTGAGCCATATTCAAGCCATATTCCAACAAATGTCGAGTACGGGTATGTGTCTAACACAGGTATATTCAATTTTTTCTAAGTTTTTCCAAGTATTTGGAAGGTTCTTGGAGGGTCATATCCCCATACCCTTGTCCGAAGAACAAAATGATTCTAAATTACATCTGACAATTCGTGTATACATATCATGTCTTATGTTTTTTTTCGTATTAGTCATATAAATATAAATAAAACACAAATTATTAAATGTCTCAAAATCTTAAACACGAATACGATATGTGTAATAAATGTGTCGTATTAATCGTGTTTAAACGTGTCTTGTTATGTTTATTACACTATTTTCGTATTCATTAAACGTGTCATGTTCCTATTATGTTTTCGTATTATTTTCAAAATTATCAGGTCTATTGTAAATCTGGCATTTCTCCTTGTAAAAGAAAATATATATATATATATGGCATTTCTGACCAAATATTGAACTGAAACAGTCAATGAACATGCTATGATGGTTGCTGGCAGAGCAAAAAAAAAAAAATTAACCGAACAAGCAGTTCATGTGCAAGCAGATGAAAGATAATGAGAAAATTATTTACAATATTTATGAAGAACATAAATAGAGGGTAACTTATAATTTGAAGTTGCTAGTTATTAGCACCATTTAAAGGGAAAAAAAGTGTAGTAAGATGAAGTATTAATATTGTTCAGTACCTTTTGTTCCTTAACTGATAATACCCCTTCACTTAATTGATGCTCCAGCTGTTGCAGCTCTTTGAAACTCAGACCATCCAGATCCTTACCATTAAGCCGCCTGCAAATCAGAGCTGAAATTAGATAATGGAGATATTGATGTACATGCTCTAGATTCATGTTTCAACTTTCAACTGATTGTATGATATTGAGGCCATTGAATTACTCAGAGAAACAATTTTCCTTCCTTGGAAACTAAAAAAACTAGAACTCATTAACAACACATTAAAGTAATTCATTTCCCTTGAGCACATTAGAAGGAAGAAATTGTGATGGCTGCCTAGCATCAATATCATTCTTCCTTGCAATGATTTTTTTTAGACCACTTTAAACCAAGAAAAATAAGTCATATAAAGGGACACAATATCATTCTCATTTCTACTACATGGTTACCTTTGGAATATTTCCTTCACTAACTTTCCCTCTTCCTTAGTTATATAATTGGCAAATAATAGAATCGAGAACCCAATACTTAGTTCAATTGATTCATGCAGTCATCTTTAAAAGATGTCATCCAGCGGATTTAGAGTTCGAATCTCAGCATTTACAATCCCTTCTCTATTATCAGGTTACAACCTTTTTGTAAAAAAAAAATAATAATAATAATAGAATCGAGAACCCAAGAATTAGGTCCCGTTTAGTATTGCTGTTGGCAGTTGACTCAGCTTTTGAGATCAAAAATTGTATTTCACCGGAAAAGGCAATGCTAAATGGATAAAAAAAAATTGGCTTTTGCTATTAAAATCATGGCTTGACAATCCAAACCAAAAACCAAGAAAATGAAGCTTTTGAGATTTGGAAGCTGACTTTCTGATGAAATGACTTTATTATCCTCATATCTCTAAACATTTATTATTTTAAACATATCTTTTTTTGACATTTTAATTCCTCGTAGCAATGCTAAACACTTACAAATTCTTAAACCACATTTTTTAAACATACTTTTTTCAACCAAAACTTTTTCTAACCCAAGTTTTTTCCAACAACAATACTAAACTAGCTTTTAATACAGTTGGTTTATGCAATCATTTTTAAAATGTGTCATCCAACGGATTGAATTTCGAATTTCAACATCTGTAACCCCTTCTCCTATTATCAGACTACGGCTTTTTTTTTTGTAAAAAAAAAAATATAGAATCGAAATGACTTACATGTATGCTGCACTTAGCCTTAAGTACTCCTCTTTCAGGGTGTTCACATCAACTGGTTGTGAGCTCTCCTTTTGTTCATCGGAAGGATGTTCCTGAGACTGATCCACTGCCATGCCTTTGTTGTATCTTAAAAGAGTGTGTTCCATGCTACATTGATACAATGAAATTTCATGAGGAAAAAAACAAAAAAATCTATTCATTTTGAGACTTTAGGTCCATGTTTTATCCAACAATAATGGGGCTTGAGCCCATGAAAATTTAGGTCAAATTAGCCTCGGCCTACTTTCAGCCATATTTTCTTGTAGCAAAAAAAACAGACGAAAAAGTGCTGCATCTACTATCTACAGATTTCTTTTTTCCCCCTTTTTTAGTGGTTTTCCAGTCCAAGGGTTTATCTATTTCTTTTACTTGTTAAGAACTACTCACAAAGCCAATTCTTCTCTTCAACTCAAGTTTTAAATGAATCGGGCTTGAACGAATAAGCCTATATTCATGTTCGTTTATTTATTTTTGAGTTTGTTTGTGTTCGGTTCGTGTTCATTAAGAATTTTAAAATTGTGTTCAAACTCTGTTCATTTAAAATTGAGTGTGTTCGTGTTCGTTTATTTAATGTTCACAAACAAGTTCATTTAAATTAAATGAATTTGTTCGTAAACATTAAACGAAAATGTTCAAGAACATATAATCGAACATGTTCGCGAACAATTAAAATTATGTTCATGAACAATAAACAAACAAACAAATAAAAAATCAATCAATCAATTTTAAATTATTATTAAATATAAATAATTAAATACAAACATAATTAAATTAAATTAATTATTAAATTATTAAATTTAAATTATTAATTATATTATAAATAAAATAATTATTTTATGGTCTATTCTACAATTCGCACCTCAAAGTCATAAAATTTTTGCTTCTGACTTCTTAGTATAAAAAAAATTAGGTTAATTTTATTTGAGACAAGACAAATGTTTATTTTTTAAAATAATAAAATAAAATAATTAATTATAGAAATAAAAGTCAAAATAATATTATTATTATTAAATTATAAACGAACAATACACGAGTTTTAAACAAACTAATAAACAAACCATAAACGAACCAAACACACATCTGTTCGAACTCGGTTCGTTTAATAAACGAACATTTAAATTGTGTTCATAATCGTTTATTTAACTTAATAAACGAATATAAACAAACAAAAATCGAACTGTTCACGAACAGTTCGTCGAACGCTCTGTTCGTTTACAGAGCTATCTTTAACTTTGTTTCCTAAAATAGAAAATTAGAAATCAATCAAAACTCAGACTCTGACTTGACTCCAGATGACTTGAGATGCATACAAATTATATTGCTCTAATTTTTTATTTTCCCAAAAGTATCTGTGTCCGACACTCGTATTAGATTTATACTCGAACATGGTATGTTTCTAAATATATGAAAAAATTTTTAAAAAAAATGAGCATATACGTATTGGACATATACCCGTATCTTACTCTCACTCCGAATCCGAATAACATATTATACAAAATATTTTAGAAAAATATTGGAAACCCTGTTTTCAATTATTAAAAATCATATGAAAATTTAAAAGCCAAAACAAAATACTGAAACCTACAAGGTTTACGTACGTACCTGGCGCTAGACCATTGATAAACCTTGCCGGTGCTAGAGAAAATAATGACTCCAACCTCTGCGTCACATAAAATGGACAACTCTCTACCCTTCTTTAACAACCCATTACGCCGCTTTGAGAACGTTACTTGCCTGCTATTCAAGTTCTCAATCTTTTTTATCTCAATCTTCCCTCTACCCATATCTTTTCTTTTTTTCTTTTTTATTTGTATTTCAAAGTAATGGTAATTAACAGAAAAGAAAAGGGGAAAAAAAAAAAGAAGTATGTAGGAGATTGCAAAGTATGATTCTAATTAAGATAAGAAAGTAGTAATGTTTATATATAACTACGTTTCTTAAATGGAATGGGATTCTAAGGGACAAATAATGAAGGACAGTGTGACCAAAATTAGAATATATAGTGGAAAGGTCACAGATGGGATCCTATATCTAGCAATTCTCCAAATATGGAAGTCTAATTATTATAGGAGTAGGTTATTTGGTTTTTTCCTTCTTTGAGTACTTTTATAATTTTATTCAGCTGTGTTTGGCATTTTATCCATGTTAGACAAAGCCGGATTGATCGGTAAGATTGATTCAATCGAGAATAGAAGATTTGTGTCTCAAATTGTTAAAAAATCAGTTTAATCGGTTAAAAATTGGTAAAATACATAATAAAAGATAGAAAACTATTTTATATTTTTTTTTAATTTTTTTTTATTAAGCGATCATATTTGAATCTTTAACCTTTTAATTTCATATTAAAGACCATATCATTAAACCAAAATTACCAAATGCATAATTTTATTAATATTTATTATATTACTTATTTATTTAATATTTAAATTATTTATTTAATATTTAAATTTATTTAATTAAATTGATCTGGATTGATGGTTTCACCTCTGACCATGTTTTTTCAACTTTGCATTTTACTCAAAATGTATTTCATTTTTGGATAGGTTTCTTTTGCTATTTTTTATATTCTTCAAATTTTAATACAAATAAAAGTATTTAAACCAAAAAAATAGAATTCTTTTGAAACAGTTTTTTTTTTTTTTTTTTAAAATTTATTTATACATCTTACTATAAAAATTTAAAATCTTTAATAATGAATATTAATTTTGATGACATGACAAGTTTACAACTCATTGATACTATAGCTCCATTCATTTGATCATAAAAAACATAATTCTTTCCAAAATTAGGTTGAGCATGCGAAATTTGCATTTGCTCATGAGATTCGTTCAAATTTTTTTCTTTTAATTAAAAAATTTAAGGGTAAATTACACATATAATTATTCGAATTTTTTTTATTTTGATCACTTAATTATGAAAAATATCAATTTAACCACCCACGTTATAAAAATTCATTTTTTTTGTCACCCAACCGTTAGAAACTAACGACCGGATGATGTGGCACTACCACATCATCTGTCAGATGATGTGGCAATATCTGACATGCCACGTGACAATACCCACGTGGCATTATAAATTTTATAAAAATTAAAATTTTAAAAATTACACTTCTGATCACTTAACGTTTTGAGAATTTCTATTTTGATCACCTAATTTTAAAAATTTTACAATTTGGTCACCAACGTTTGTGAAATTATTAATATTTTGATCTCTATTGTGAATATCTTACCGTCGAAATGGCTTTAAAATGATTTAATCATTAACATTTGTGAAAATTAATATAATAATTTTTTTTTTTTTGGTTATCTATCTTGTTGTATGGAATTAAAACTATAAAGTTTCATTATTAGAATCTTGACGTTATGAAAAAATTTATATTTCGGTTAAATTTTTAGGTTGACTGATGTACTCTACATACTTAAATTTATTTGAATGAACTGGATGTCAAATACTTGAAGCAATGCATTTTAATGATTCTGGCAGTTGAATTTATTTATCACATTTTCAAATTAAAAAGATATAATTACAATAAAAATAAAAGTTCATATATGGTTTTAATTCCGTAAAGTAAAAATATTGAATGTTTATTTCTTCTTCTTTTTTATAAAGTTTGAATGCCCATTTGAGTATTATGTCAAGATATTTTACTATGAATAATAAAATAATTTAATATAGTGAATTACAAAAAAGTTGGTAACCAAATCGCTATAAAAGCCACGTCGATAACGAATCATTGACAATGAAAATCAAAATATTAATAAAATAAGTTTTGATAAATATTAGTGATCAAATTGTGAAAAATTCAAAATTTGATCGAAATAAAGTTCTCGAAAAATTAAGTGATTAAAAATGTAAGTTATTATCTTTTTTAATTCTCAAAAAAATTTAAAATTCATAATGGCACGTAACGTGTCAGATGACGTGACATCTAACAGATGATGGACTAATGGCACAAAAAATAATTTTTTATTATGTGAATATCTAAATTGGTATTTTTTATAATTTAGTAACCAAAATTAAAAAACCTAAAACATTAAGTAAGTATTTGTGTAGTTTACCAAAAATTAAATGGTTTTGTATTTTTAATATATAAAACCTTTTATTTAACATTTCGAAATTGATTATTTTTTTTTTTAGAATTGAAATTGATTATATTAAATGCAAATGAAATAGAAAAATTATACTATTAGTTATTTTCTTTTCAAAAAATGTTTCCAAACGTAACCTTACTAAATTTGTGGCAATAATTGTGAAACCTCCTATTATTGTTTTCCAATAGTTTTGCCTTTGTTGTATAATAAGTATATGAAATAAAGGATTTATATTTAATTTTCTGTTAGTATAAATTTATATAGTATTAATGAATTATACGATATCACATATAAATAAATAAAATTATTTATATTTATTTTTAATGATTTTAAAATTTTATATTTGATTATTAATGAGATGACATTATGTGATTTATTAACAGTATATGATGCCAACTATTAATAAATAAAATTATCAATATTTATTTTTAAATACTTATAAAAATTTATATTTTCTTATTAATGATTTGATATTATAAAATTTATTAATAATTTATAAATTTATATACTAAAAGGTTATCAAATATATATATATATATATATATATATGAAAATCACGATATCCCACTAAAATTATTTTCAACCATTCTTAATTTTTTTGGCTGTTTTGTTATTCCCCAAATCTTTTTCAATTTCTCCAAATTTGAAAAGGTAATTATCCAATTATTAATTGATGCATTCTACCATACCTTCCAGAAAGTAGAAAATTAAGAAATGTATCCTCATGATTCTATTAAATCAAAAGTATACTACCTATGTATAAAAACAAATCTCCAAAGGGTCTTATCTCAACATGTGATCTTTCTCAAATTGTCCAAATTTAAAAAAGATAATTATCCAATTATTAATTGATGCATTTATATCATACCTTCCAGAAAGTAAAAAATTAAGAAATGTATCCTTATGATTCTATTATTAGCTAATCAAATGTATACTACCTATATATATAAAAAAAAATTCTCCAAAGGGGTCTTACCTTAACATGTGTCAAGTTTCTTTGCTTGACATGTGACGAGTAAAGATCTTTTAGTTTTTTTTTTAATTAATATAATAATTTATTATTATAATTATTATTTATTTTATTTTAAAATGATGCATTTAAAAGGATGGATTCATACGTTGATCCGTGGGTCGACTCGGGATTCGAGCCCAACTGGCTTCGAAAAAAAGAAAGAAACGAACTTTCTACTAACTTGAGTGAGAAAGCCGATCCAACGAGAGAATAAAATACAACTTATAATTTTATTTTGTTATTCTTCATTTATTGTTTTTTATAATGAGTTAATAGTTAATTAATTTAACAAAAAATACAAACCATATTTTTATTTTGTTTATATCGAGCTTTTTTTTTTTTTTTTGACATGTGGTGGATTTTTATTTATAGTTTTAGGTTTTTAGTTAATATTAATTTATTATTTATTTTTGTGTTATCGTAGCGGTCCGCACGTTGACTCACAGGTCGACTTAGGATTTGCGCTCGATCCACTCTGGAAAAAAAAAAGTAAAAAAAAAAAAATGAACTTGCTGCTAACCTGTGTGAGAAAGCCGACCCAACGAGAGAATAAAATACAAACTATAAATTTTTTGTTATTCCGCATTTACTATTATTATCTAAATAATTAAAATAAAAATATAAAAATAAGGTAGTAGCTCATTAATTTACAAAAAAGAAAAATTTTCAATGTTTTCAACATAAATCAAATTTATAAAATTGCTTTAAAAAGTAAAAATATTAAAATAATAAATGTTTATATAAAATAATTTAAATAAATATAAATAAAGTATCATAAAAATCTTGATATTTATTAATAGTAATTTAATCATAATAAAAATTTTATTTTTGAAGTTATATTTCAAATAATGATTTTATTTCACAATTACATTGTTATCCTTAAAAGAATTTAATAACATGAAAATTACTATACTTTTCACCTCTCATAAATAAAAATATAAGATATAATAAGATATAAATATTTTTTTAAAATGCATATAAATATCACTTGAAAATTTATTTTTATTACATGATTAATAAATAAATAATTATCATAAATTTAATTTTTATAATTAAAATATGATTATATTAATATTAATTTTAAATTATTTTATTAATTAAAAAGTTGTATATTTTCTTTTTGAAAAAACCTCCAACAAAATGGGGGCTGAATTCTAGTTAACCCTAAAAATTCGATATGCTAGCCAAATTGTTAATTTGAATATCCAAATGGAATTTTCATATAATTTCTTTATATTACTCAAAAGATAATTAAAAATATTTTACTAATGAGTGCCCTCAACATAAACATTTTTTTTCATATCAGTCCTCAAACTTTTACATGTAAAGATTCAGTCTTAAAAATTATCAATGTGTTGAAAATCCTAACTGAAAGTTTATATGAAAAACTTACCTGAAATATAATGAATCACATGTGAAGCCTACGTGACATTTCATTTATTTGTAAAATATTTAAAAAATTATTTGCCAAAAGAAAAAACCAACTCTAAATAAAAGATAAAAATACTATACTTCATGCTTTTACTCTTCTCTTTCTCTCACTAAACCCACAACTTATCTCTCTTTTTCACTAAAACCAACTCCTCCTCCTCTAATTGCCTGCTTATCACCATCTCCATCTTCTCCACACAAAAAGTGTAATTAATAGATTTTTTTTTAATTCAATAAAAATAATGTATTAACTACAACAAAAAAAAAACGATAATTAAATAATCTTCAACTGATGCTTACAAACACCGATTAAGTGGATCCATATAAAAAAATATAATTAATGCATTATTTTTTTTTTTCAAATTCAATAAAAATATGTTTTTAAAATAATAATTAATTTATTATTAACTGGTGCGGGACCCTTTATACATATATGTGATTGCTAGATTGGAAAGATGATCATATAAATAATTTATACTTCTATTTTAAAACATTATTTTTATTAATTCAATAATTAACGATGATAAATAACGCTACGAAAGCATTGGTTTTCTTTTTTGTTTTAAAAAGTCGTTTAATTGTTTTACAAAATTGTTTAAAGATGCAAAACACTAGCAAACATGGAAATAAATCAAACTATTACCATACAAAAACCTCAAAAGCTGCGCGCGTTCAAATGTTATTCCTTTTATCTCATTTTTTAACGTCTTAAAATTATGTCTTTTTTTTTTTAATATTTAATATTTTATTCTTTTATATTTTAAAATTATTTTTCATGATTTTTTATTCTTTTGATATTAAAAATTATAAAATATTAAATTTACGAATAATAAAAAAATTAATATTATATACACTAAAATTATTTTTTTTTTAATTCCGTGATAACTAATGGGAGACTAATAATTTGGATGGAAAGAGTAATAACCAAAATTTTCCTAATTTTTTACTGTAAACACCACAAACCTCACGCGCAAATGTGGTTCGTGTCATGTACGCACGTTAATTCATAAGGGAAGTGTCGACGCCCTATTTAAATAAAAAGTTTGTATCTTATGTTCCAAAATATAGATTTATACATTTATAATAAATTTTATATTGATAAATCATTAAAAAATTAACAATTAACTCCTAACCCTTACACAAACTCTTAACCCCTAACTCGACAAATAATATTATAAGATATACTATTAATGTATAAACTTAAACAGTCAACAAATCAAATATAAATCCTTAAATCATTGTCAAAAAATTCTCGCACACAAAACCATAGCCGAAACAGAAAAAAAAAAGCCCAAATTTCAAGCCCAGCCCCGTCCCTTCCACGATAAATCTCATCCGTAGGTTCAGATATCCGACGTGGCATAAGCAACGGATTAGATTATCCCCCGCGTGGACCTACCCATTTGAATTCAAATCTGCCCAAAAGTTAACGTTACGAAACAAAAGAAAACAAATAGAAGATTGCAATATCAATGCAAATACTGAAAGAGAGAGAGAGCCCAGAAAAAAGAATTAAACAGCCTCTGATTTCGATCGTAATTTGACTGTCGACTACAACATTTTCTGTCCTTAAATCCCCTTGCTTTTCTGGGTTTTCTTTGTTTTTTCTTTCTTTTTTTTCAATTTTTTTGTTAAAGAAAGATACCCGGAAAAGATTACCAAAGTATGTTCATTTTTCTCAAGTTTTTTGGTCCAAGTTTTAGATTTTAATGTATTGGGAGATGAATGGATTGATGGGTATTTATTGATTTTTCCTGATATGATTTAAAAGTTGGGCTTTTTTTCTTCTTCATTATTCCAACTTTGTTCTGATGAGTTTATTTGATATTTGAAAGGAAGAATAGAAGATAGGGGGTTCGAAATGGAGTATGTTACAAGAACTGGGTTCCATGACCTCAATTTGGCTTCAAGAAAAGCTGAAGAAGCTGGTTGGTTTTCTTTCCTCGTTTCTTTTTATGTTAGCAAAGAGAAGGAAAAGAAACAAGAAAGTAAAGTTTCCATTTTTTTCATTGCAAATAAAGATTCCTTTTTTTTTTTAAGAAAATTTTTGCAACTATTCAACTCTTTACTCTTTAGTTCTTTCTCTTCTTTTTTTTTTTATTTTTTTTATTTTTATTTTTAATCAAAGAATTTGCTCAACATTACCATTTTGTTCATTGGTTTTTGTAGCTTTGAGAAGATATGTGGCTGTTGCTTGGTTAGAAACCTTAGTTGGTCCACTGGGGATATCAAGCCAGCCATCAGAAAAAGAGTTCATTTCTTGCTTGAGAAATGGTTTGATTCTTTGCAATGTCATTAACAAGATCCATCCTGGCGCAGTCCCCAAGGTATCATTAGATTTACTATCTTTGTTTCACGTTTAGTTAAGTTAAGCCTCATTCCTATCTTATAAAATTTACACTCTTCCCGTTAAATTTTAAGGTCGTGGAGAGTAATTCACATGCACAATCACTCAACCGGGAGTTCCAGCCACCACCAGCCTATCAATACTTTGAAAATCTTAGGAATTTTCTTGTTGCCATTGAAGAGCTAAAACTGCCAGCCTTTGGAGCTTGTGATCTCGAAAGGGTAAATTCCGATACTACATTGAATAATTGCTGTAGTTTCTGGTTGCAACTTTATGTTGAAAATCATAAAGTAAGTAAATTCTTGGCCAGGATAACTTGGAGGCAGGGTCTGCAGCTAAGGTTGTTGACTGCATATTAGCCCTGAAGTCATACCATGAATGTAAGCAGATTAATTGCGGATATGTTAATGGATATTATAAGCTTACGAGGTCCCCCATGGTTATGCATTCTGCCACTAAGATCAACTCGCGAGCCTCATCAGAATCTTGTAGGCGCTTGGACATGTCTGCTGCTTGTGATAAACAACCACCTGCCAATGGCGAAATCCATAAACTTGAAGGTTTTGATTCGTCTTTCTTTGATGTATTTCTTTCCCCATTTTGCCTGATACATAAACTCCATTAATTGCAGAGATTTTCTTGATTTTGTAAATTAGTAGCTAAAAGTGAAATATGCATTAGACAAGATATTAGTATTTAGTATATTAAAGCTAGTTAAATGCATTCTGGTCCCTTCTAGATTTGAGTAGCCATTAAAAACTTTCAAACCTTCTGCAGAAACATTGTTTGTTCAATCTGTTGGCAATTAATAACCTCAAATATTGCATATTGGTGTGGTCCCTTCAGGAAATCTCCAGGAATGAACATATTTTGGATAGAATGTTAATCAAATTCCTTATTAATTTACTTTTTTTGTGATGCATGTGTTTGTAGATACAATTGTGAAGTTACTTGCTGACTACATGGTTGACACAAAGGAAAACATTGATGGCAACTTTTTGGGTTCTTTCCATAATAGAAATCAGGTAATATTAATTTTTTTTTTGTGTGTGTGTGTGTGTGTATATTAACCTTGTTCTTATTCAACAAATGGAATGTATGTCTAAAGAACTAGACTTTCAGTAGATATTTCTGTTTGTACTTAATTCTCTTCTGCTACAGGATTCGGTCAAATTATTGAGCAAGATGATTTCAAGTTGCTTGGAGGAGCAACTTCAGAATAAGTTCCCTGAGGTGAGCTCAGAGTAGCCAAGAAAAAATTCTCATCTTCTCTTAAAATTATCTGCCAGAGCAACCAGCTAAGCAGTATAAGATTAGTGGATATTTTGAAACTTATTATACAGTACCAGCTGCTTCCCTTTCTTTTATTTTTCCCCTCTTTCTTTAGTAGCGAAGTGCAAAAGGTAGCTATCACCTATATGTCAATACCTTGCTTAAGAAAACACCAATTTAGCTAAATGAATCATTAGGGTAGATAGCATATTGTTCCACAATCAATTGAAAGTGAGCATGTCATACAGCACTAAGCTTGGCCATATCTTTTTTTATCACCCTGCCCTGCAACATATACTACTGCCTAAAGATCCCAACTCCAACTTATGGTTATATGGACTCATTGTGTACTTACCTGAGAATACTGTGGTTCATGTGCTTTTAAAACAAGGTGATATTTAAGGGGAAAAAATACAATTAATGATTTTTTTTTTTTAAATTCAGTAAAAGTAGTACATTAAATATAAAAAAAACTTTTCGGAAATAGTAATTTAATAATCCATAACCAGTACCTATAGGCACTAGTTAACCGGATCCTTATAACAAATCTTCTCTCTCTTTTTTTTTTTTTTTCCTGTCCTTTCTTATGTTTTCAGTAAAATGATCTTTAGCTAATTATAGTCATGTCCTTTGTGTTTCAAAACAGCAGAAATCTGTGTTTAAAGATTTTGTAAAAGAAAGTAAAGGCTCAAATGTTCACTCTACACCTATGCCTCTAGAGGATGTATCTTCATTTGGACATTTTCAGGTATAATATTTTTATTCTCACCATCTATTTAGTTTTTTGTATTGATGAGGCTTACACATTTTTAATTCTAGTCTGCTGGAAAAATAGCATTCTGACTTTGCTTAAAGTTAGTAATTGTTTTTAATAACATTACCCTCAAAATAGCTATCAATTTGAGCAAGAAAATGCAAACTTCTACAGGTAAATAGTAGTTTTTTAAACCCTTTATGTAAATATGACTGGCAATAGTGCGGCTTCTAAGTTCAACTTTGTTTGTAAAAAAGAAAAGAACTCATAAGAATGTGAAAATACTCATTAAAAGATAGTTGATAGTATTTAGCTGTCCTTCACATGTTTGGTGTCAGTCTATGTAACAACTTTTCTGTTCGTAGATTTGCTTATCTGCAGCTTTGGCATTAATTACTATGTTTATTGTTGCAAAATCTGATGAGCCCTGCTTCATCGTTTTTACAGGGATCAAGAGCTCGCATGAAAAAGGCTAATCACAACCACATGAATTTATTAAAAATGCAGGAAAAAGAACTTTCAGTATGTATTTCTTTTCCTTCACCTACATTTTACTAGGAAAAACTATGTTACTCGGACTTGGGTAAGTGTGGTATCCTCAATTTTTTTGTCTAAATTTTTTTACCCATGTCCGAATATGTATCGGACACATTTACTTTAGGAAAAATGAAGAGTCCGGGTAACATAGATGAAAAATGTGGCATTCTACCACTTGTCGGATATTCCAGTCAACCAAAAGTGCAAAGATTCATCCTCATTTTTGGATTATTCTAACATATGAGATGCATTAAGTTTCAGCCTGCTGGTTTGTTCAGAAAGTCCTTATCCTAAAATCTTATTCAATAAAAATAATGATGTCTACAGTGATGGAGATGGTCCAATCCAAATATACTGAATCATTTCTCTGTTTTAGCTGACAAGTAGTAGTTAGTGCTTTCGTACTAATTAGATTAAGCTGTGATAGAGCATCAAGTAGCTGAAAGATAAGGTCCTCTGAAACATGTTTTCATTACTTCTTCTCTTCATCTATAACTAGTGTATACAAAATTGGAAAGAAAAAAAAAATAGAGGGAAAATGGAGGGTTTTTGCCCAACATCAGTTCAAGACTGTTTAATATGAACAGAAAGAAAAAAAGTGTCTGCTAGTTTCTTTAACCATCCTGATAACAAGAAATGCTCATATTGTTAATCATATAGTGTTTTTTGTTTTTTCAGGACCTCAAGGACTTGTTGTCAACAACAAAAAGAGAGTTTGAAGACTTACAGTCACAACTGCAAATAGATTTGAAAAATCTAGGTATGTTACATTAACAATCATCATATACCTAAGTTGAGTAACCCTTTTTGAGATTATCTGCTCCATCTCATGGTGTAAATTTCTCTAGATTTTTCTTTCTGAACTTTTTTAACTTCAAATATATATATATATATATATATATATATTTTTAGTTTCTTCTAAGATTTTATGGCTTCCATACAGTCATCTTTTTCTCATAATGAATTCAGCTAAACAGTTTTGGATTCCAAAAGGCATAAAATAATTGTATCATAAATTGTACTTTCCAATTTCAGTCAAACTGCCAGAAACTTTTTCTTTTTATACATGGAGGTTATCAGAAAAATGCATGAACCCTTCTTCTGTGAATTAGTTCCCATCTGTATATGCACATTAACATTATCTTTTAATATTATACACATAAGTTTCTACATAGAGTTAAATGCGTCTGTTCTTGTGCATGGTCTCAGGAAGTCAAGTAGAAGAGATGTCCACTGCTGCACTTCAGTATCACAAGGTGGTGGAAGAGAACAGGAAGTTATATAATATGGTACAGGATTTAAAAGGTATAAAATAATGGTTTACTCCACATCATATTTTTATTTTAATTTGGAATCTCTCAATCATGTTCTGATAAAGTTTACCTTCAGGAAATATTCGAGTTTTCTGCAGAATTAGACCTGCTTTCTGTGCTGGAACAAGAAATGTAATAGATTTTATTGGAAAGGATGGTTCACTTGTGATTTTGGACCCATTGAAACCCCAAAAGGATGGAAGAAAAGTCTTTCAGTTTAATCGTGTTTTTGGTCCAAGTGCAACACAAGGTAAATTGCAAGGAAATTAAGTCAGTCTACTGTTAATTGGCTATGTTGTCTCTTGTACATGTATTTGATTTCTTTACACAATGATTCTTATTTCAGATGATGTGTTTAATGACACTCAACCTTTGATTCGATCTGTCATGGATGGTTATAATGTTTGCATCTTTGCATATGGCCAAACTGGATCAGGCAAAACTTATACTATGGTAAGACCTTTAATTTGCTTCACATTAAAAAAAAGTGGCAAAATATAGATCCTTCATCTGATTTAGACTTGGTAGGACATTTGGTGCGATTTTTTTATAATCCATTTTCATCTAGTCTTGGCCTATGTTACCTGGACTCTTCATTTTTCTTAAAGTACCTGTGTCTGACACCTTTGTCCGAAACATATTCGGACATGGGTATGAGGTATGATTCTCAAAATAAATAGAAAAACTTAGAAAAAATTGAGCATACCTATGTTGGACGTATACCCATACTTGACACTCACCTCTGAGTCCGGGTAACATAGATCTTGGCATTCAATGATTTTGTAGTGAATTGCCATACAAATAGGCAATTTTTATTTTTCATTTTTTATCTGTTTACTTATGGCACAAGATAAAAGGTAGTTACATATTATGCATATTTTTCCAAGTTTTTCCCTTAAGTACAGGATTTTACTTTTTCTTTAATCTGACTTTACCTCTATGGTGACAGAGTGGTCCATCAGGTGGATCAACTAAGAATTTGGGGATTAATTATCTAGCTCTCAATGATCTCTTTGAAATTTCTAATCAAAGGAAGGATATTATAAGTTACAAGATTCAAGTTCAAATGGTTGAGATATACAATGAACAAATCAGAGACCTTCTCTCAGAAGATTCATCATCCACCAAATATCCTTTCTTATTGATTTCTGTCTTACAAAATAATAATTTGCCTTGTTCAATGCTAGCTGCTCTTCTCTTCTTGCAATTTTTAAAGCATCCATGTAAATGCTTTTGGTAACCTTAATGTGCACAAATTAGAGATTCGTAGCTGCACTAATGATGATGGCTTAAGCCTTCCAGATGCTACAATGCATACAGTGAAGTCCACAAGTGATGTGCTAAATATAATGAAATTCGGGGAGGTGAATCGTGTTGTCTGTTCCACTGCAATCAATAATAGAAGTAGTCGCTCCCACAGGTCAGTTTCAAAGGCTGGATTTCTTTATATAAAAACTTACTTTACATTTTCTAGGACACATGGATATATTAAAAAAAAAATTAAGTTTTTTCATATATTTGGAGGATCATACCCTATACTCATGCCCGAATATATGTCGGACACAAGTGTCTAACACGGGTACTTTAAGGAAAATGACGAGTCCTAGTAATATAGCATTATAGTGAAGAAGATTGGTTCCATTTAATAGAACAAGCAAAGATAGAAATTAAAGGTTGTTCAAGTTGTTTTCAGATGTTGACTGTGTGTTTCACTTTGCAGTATCCTAACAGTACACGTGCATGGGAAATATGCATCTGGGAACATGCTTCGTAGTTGCTTGCATTTGGTTGACCTAGCAGGAAGTGAAAGGGTGGACAAATCAGAAGTTACAGGAGATAGGCTAAAGGAGGCTCAACATATTAACAAGTCTCTTTCTTGCCTTGGAGACGTTATCACAGCTTTGGCTCAGAAGAATTCTCACATCCCTTACAGAAACAGCAAACTCACGCTTCTCTTGCAGGATTCATTAGGTTGTAATATATATATAATGGCAACTCAGATTATGTTTTCGTTGTTTTAATTAGTACTGAGGTCCTTAAATGTACCCAAAAGTAGGAAGCATGTTATACTATTGCCTTTCTTTCTTGCTCAATGAGATTGAAGATGTAACAAACTTGAGTTCCTTCCAGGGTGATAGTTATTTGTCTTCTGTAAACAGATTGTATGGGTTTTGTACTGATAATTTTCTTATGGAAATGTCTAGGTGGACATGCTAAGACATTGATGTTTGCTCATGTGAGTCCGGAAGGAGACTCTTTTGGAGAAACAATTAGCACTTTGAAGTTTGCTCAGAGAGTTTCAACAGTGGAACTTGGTGCTGTTCGTTCGAATAAAGGGGGCAGTGAGGTTATGCAACTCAAAGAGCAGGTAAACATATCCATTCAAATAATTAATTGCATCATTTACTTTAGCAATTCAAAACTGGACATTTTGGTTTCTGTTACACAAGTCTGCTACTCCAATAACCTTCATGCAAAATATGTGCAGTTTAAATGATTAAGATGTTAGGCTGCTCATCCAGGTTTCTTGACTGCAGTTTAAATGATTAAGGATTCTTTTATATTTGGAAGTCATCCTGTAATTCAACAAAACTTTCCAGTTTTCTTTATGAGTAGGCATCTCATTGCTTGAAATAGTTCTGATTGAGTGTTTATGAACAGAGGAATCACTTAAGTTCAGTGAAAATCATAAGAATGAGAAATGGCTGTTATCTTGAGCCTGCTTTTGTAACTATTGAATAAATTTTTGTAGATTGAAAACCTCAAGAAGGCATTGGCAAACAAGGAAGCACAGAGCACACCTTCCTACAAAATAAAGGAACCTAAATCTCCCTTTGAGAAACAAAAGGCAACAATTGAGAAAACTCCCCCACGTACTCGAAGGTTGAGCATTGAGAATGGTAGCAGCATGAAGTCTGAGAAGGCAATGAACATTGAAGACAGGAGAGGACCGAAAACCCCATCAGTTCCAACTCGGGCAAGGAGGTTGAGCACGGAAGGTCCAAGAAGTGGTAAGGACAATAGTCAGATAAAAGTATCTGAAGATGTTAGTAAGTCTTTACATGCCAGCATAGTATCCGTACAGAAATATTGTCAGTTCCAAGATGCAGAAGCAGTTATAAAACAGTTTGGGAATCTCAGCAATGGCAGCAGCTCTATGATGGAGATTTATCATTCTAAAGATCCTCGAAGTCCTACAAGTTCTTCCTTTCAAAAGCAAGCACTGAAGACAGATTGTCGAACACAAATTCCTAGACTTCAGCTACCAAATACACCTGAACCACAACAAGTACACGCTAGAAATGACATTCAGAATGTCATGCAAAGTGTACTTTCTACTGAGTCCCGAACGGCAAATGGTAAAGGATCTCAAATAAGGAAATCTCTGCGAACAACCATTGGGAAACTGATCGGTGGGTCTGAGAAGAGGTAGGTGAAACTCACTTCTTATTAGCTTTTTATTTAACTTAATGATTATAGACTGAACATAGATCATAATGGGGAATGCTGGCATATTGGGACTGTTTTTTTAAGCCATCCTTTTAGAAATGTCTAATATTGTATACAGTTATGTGAAGGTGTGAAAATCTTTAATTTGCCAACTTGGGTTGGTTCAATTGGTTGAGTACTCGTTAGCGCTTTGGCAAGCACCAGGGTTCGAGTCTCACCAGTAGTCCCATTTTGTGGGTGATCTCTACGTTCCACTATTAGCCCTTTCCGAAACTTGTGGCATGCCTTGACCCTGAATTGGAATAGTCTCCCCTCACCTAAATTTAACAGCGCATGATTTGATGATGCTACTAATTTATCAGCCAAATAGTATGACTTCTTGACTGTGCTCTAATTTTCAGGAACCTACAGAACACGTTAGAACTCAAGTCACCTATCAGGGGGGAGGGCAATAATGTCAATGATTTGAAGTCACCAGTCACTGCTAATGCAAGAGCAGCGCGTAGGGAGTCACTTACCGGTATCCAAACATCAGGGTCAGACAGGTCCCGCAGATCTTCTCTCGGAGGGAAACCAATCGAGTCAAGTAAGTAGCCAAGTGTTAGCATATCATTCTTGCCTGATTTTGTGTTGTCTACTTTTAATTACTAGATTTCTTGGACACATACATACATACATACATTATGTTTCCATGATCCAAGTTTGTCTTTGGTATTTTCTTATATAGGTACACCTATGAGCAATAACAGGAATGCCAAGACACCACCTCCTGTCCACCCATCAACAAAGACAACAAAGCGGTGGTTATAATCTTTCTAATGGTTGGATTCTAGGCTCCATTGTGGCTTTGACTTGAAGGCAATACTGAGTTGCTGACATTTTTAAAACGATCAGAGCAAGTTGGCTATTAGAGTGAGCTAACCTCTAGTTCATGTACATGGGAAATAATAGAATGTCAGTTGAGGCAGGCTGATCATTGTCCCAAAATCCAGTTTTGTCTGCCAGATGATGCTGGCAATCTCTACTTCATATACTCACTTTGCTATTCTTCTTTTATTTCTCACATAATTTTTGGGCCCATTCAAATATGCCAAAATTTCTTGGCTGGCACTTCCTGTTGGAAAAATATTAGTGTTTTCCACATTTTCCACGGCCAAGCTATATTTGGCTTATTGCTTTCAATTTAATTCTCTCTGTCAACGCTTGTCATAGAACTACTTTAGCAAGCTTAAATCCAAAAGATTTTAACCTCTTTTCTCCTCAGCTTGTTAAAATCTTTCAGTAAGAATGCATATGTAGTATATATAGTTGCAATTACATATACTAGAAAAAAAATCCGCACTATGTTGCGTGTGAAACGATTCGTTTTCTATTTTTATAATAGTAATGACAACAATGTTATGAACATATAAATTAATAACGTATAAAATTAATTATTAACATGAAAATTTTTATATAAATTTATAATATTTTGGAAAACAGAAAAAAATAACACGAATACGTTATGAAAACACAAATTTTTTTTTTAAATTGAATCATTTTGACAAATTATACAAAATATGTCATGAATTGAGACACAATATGAATACACAATTTTAAAAAAAAAAATTAAATCACAATGACAAAATATGTAAAATATAATATGATTGAGACTACGATACGATCACAACATAAAAAAATAATTAAAACACAACATGAAAAATAACATTTTGAAAATATAAGTTGAATTAAGACACGACACAAACACAAAATTGAAAAAAAAAATTAAAACACAACACGAAAAATAACATGAACGTGACACAAATATACGAACGTGTAAAAATATATATAAAACGAATTATTAACGTGTAAAAATATATATAAATTTATAATATTTTGAAAAACAAAAAAAAATGAACACGAACACGTCACGAATACAACATAGAAAAAATTATTAAAACACAACACGAAAAATAACACAAATACGATACGGATACACGAACATTTAAAAGTATACATAAATGAATTATTAACGTGTAAAAATTTATATAAATTTATAATATTTTAAAAAAAAAAAAACACAGAACACATAATTTTTTTTTCAACAACCCATAAAAAAAGGGGTCCACCCAAAACAAAAACAAAAAAAGTGATGTGGCCACCAATGAAGAGGCCAACGTGGCCACATAAAGTTTGTGCAAATAGTGTAAAATTTATCTTATGAATTTTTTGGGTACAAAGGAAGTCATAATCTGAAAATAGGAAAAGAGTTGTAAATGTTGAGATTCGAACTCCAAACTTGCTGAATGCAACTGATTCTAGTTGCAATTGTATTTAAGTACTCTCATTAGGTGTGACTAGACCTGTTTAAGGGTCGGGCTACCCACCCAAGCCCGAAGGTCCGCCCATATTTAGGAGGGTTTGGACAAAAATATTAAAACCAAAATATGGGCTTGGGCAAAAAAATGAGGTCCGTTTAGAAAATGGATCGGGTCTTGGCTCCAACAATCAAAGCCCGAGCCCGGTTTGGTCCTTCCCTTTTTTATTTATATAATATATAATATTTATATTTTATATATTATGTAGTTTATATCATATAAAAAATAAATATATATAATATTATAATATAAACATTTAAAATGTTAAGTTATCTATGTTTCAAAACTTAATAATACAAAGAAAAAAGGGATAAAATTACTAAAAATTCAATAATAATAAAAATTGTTTAAATTTTTAGAAAAAAAATAATATATGCAGACCTAAACGGGTTTGGACTATCCATTTACAAATATGGGCGGGCTTGGGTAGAATTTGAGACTCATATTTCGGGTCGGGCCAAACTTGAACAAGTATATGTGATGTTGATACTATGTCTAGGTCCAGTCATGAACACCTCTAGGTGTGACCGAGTTCAATTTAATTTAATTTTGAATTTTATTTAGCTATATATCAATATTTTAGTTGGCTTGCTTATTTGACTAATTTAATCGATTTTTGAATATAACAATTATATATATAATAATATATATTTAGAGTTGTCTGATTGTGATTTAAATTTTTATTGATATACATGTAAATTCATCAAAACAAAAAATCTTCATAAAGCATTGTCTATGGGATAGGCGAAGGGTGTGTTAGATAAATTATTGAAATTTTTAATAGTTTTATTTTTTTAATATGTTTGATAAATTGTTTTTAGAAATTACTTAATTAAAACTTTTCAATAAAAATTATTGAAAATGTCAAGTAGCTTTTACTTACTTATTATTTGGGTTAAAATGCAAATTTGCCATTATATTATAGATAGATATTAAAATTTGTCATTATACTTTATTTTGATTAGTATTATTTTAAGTCAATCTTATTTAAGGAGGATATATTATTCAATTACATTAATATTATGTTCTTACTTTTTAATTATTTATTCTTTTGTTTTTAATTTTTATCAATTAATAATAATTGTTGATGTCTTTTTGTGTCGAGGTAATGCTCCTAATGGTCTGAAGCCCTGCGAGCAAGGAAAGTAGGTCAAAGGGCACAGGAGGTTGAGCTCAGGGAACACGCTCCGATGCTTAAATCAATGTTTGGAGAGAGAGAGAAAGAAAAGGAGATTTGAGAGAGAGGGAGTAGTTTTTAGAGAGAGAGAGAGAGCTTAACTTGGGATAGTCCTTGGAAAGACTATATATAGAGGGTCGGGCGACCTGTTGGTTCTACGTGTCCGACTATGATTGGTCGTTTGGTGTAAGCGGCTTCCGGGGACCTCGCCGAGGAGACGACCGCAGTTAATGTCCGTCGTCTGCAGACTGCAACATTTAATGCCTCGCACTATCCAGGTGGACGCTAAGGTGACCGGATACTTGACATCTGGGAGGAGGGGAGGGGCCCACAAGTCCTGGGCTTTTGTCCTGGGTGGTTTATGGGCTCGCCTGGTTGGATCCAGATTGGGTTAGTTTGCTGAGCCTATCTAGTAGACGAGATGGGTTCAACAATAATCATAAAATCGTATCTCTATATTAAAAAAAAATTCTACTAAACATTTAATTTTCAGTTGCATATCAAACAACTTTTATATCATAAATTTAGTGTTTGTAATTTTCAAAACTAAAAATTTAGTTTTAATTTTTCAATGTTGAATGCGTTCCTTATCGAACCAACACCTTTGAAAGTTGAGCGAAGATCTTGTTCCGACTTGCCCATCTTCATAATATTTTATTATTAAATTTAATAATTTAAAATATATTTCAAAATTAAAAATATATTTTTGACTAATTTAAGTTCAAACTCAACCTAAAAATGAATTAAACTTACGGATTTGGACGAGTAACATGATGATTGGATAGAATAGTTGGAAGTTATTTTAAAAGAAAAAAAGTTAGAAGTTATGACTCCTGGTATCTCTTTGATTTGTGAAAAATGAAATTTAGGAATTTATGTATGAATTTCAAACAATTAATTATTGAAGAGTTATCTCTGAATCTAATATTTACTTGTAATAGTTTAGAGGTTAGTATTCGGTTGGTTCAGTTTCAAAATTTTTAAAATTGATTAAATTGAATAAATTTATAAAATTGATCTTATCGATCGAAAAATATCCCAAAATTGAAATAACCGAACCGAACTTAATCACTTTGGTTCGGTCGATTTTTTCGGTTTCATTCTAAAGATTTGGATTATGGGTTTTTTTTTTTTTTTAATCAAAGTATCTGGAAGATTCATGTACTATATCATCTAATGCAAATTAATCTTTATACTATAAATCTGTGTAATTTAATTCTTAATTTTCTAAAGTTGAAGTAAAAAGATAAAATTAGTAATTGACCGTGAAAAAAGATGATGTAGCATTTAAACATCTGTTAAATTTGATGTGGCATTTGCAAAAAAGTTGGGTAATTTTTCTTTCATGTCATCTTAAAATAATATTTTTATTGGTGCCACGTCAGCCATTAACATTCACATCAACAATTTAACAGATGTTTAAATGTCACATCATCTTTTTTACGGTAAATGTTAAGTCAGTTACTGATTTTACCTTTTTACTTCAATTTTAAAAGACTAAGAATTAAATTACACAAATTTATAATACAATGATTAATTTGCATTTAATATAGTACATGTATCTTCTAGGCACTTTGACCTTGGTTTTTTATTTGTTTGGGTTATGAGATGTTAGGTTGGGTTAGTTTAATTTTGGATTAGATTGGGGTGGATTGAGTTTAATTGTTAATTGGATTTTGATCTAAATAAAAAAAATATATTTTTAATTAAGTGTCAATTTGTTCCATCGATTCTGTTTAAAAATAAAAAATCATAAATCGACCAAATAAACATATTTAAATAAAATAATCTAACTGACTTAAACCAAAACCGAACAAATCAAACCCAATGAACCAAATTGCTTCAATTTCGATTAATTTATTCAATTATCCGATCTTTTGCTCACCTCCTAAGTAATACATAAAAAAGTTGGCAATCCCACGATTTCGGCCTTTGTTTTTTTTTCATACAAAATAATAATAATAATAATAATAATAAAATAAATAAAAATATATATTATTTTTATTTAACTGATGCCTAAATTATTTATTTACTATTTTGAAATTTTTTATATTTATATTAAATTAAAAAATATTAATTATGTTTTTCTTTTTATGTATATTACCTTAACCAATAGAATTAGATATTAATTAATATTTTTCTTTTATATATAATTAGCTTTTATGACACATGCAAATATATGTGATGTGATATTTTCTCTCTAATATTAAAAAAATATGAAAGTAAATAAAAAACATAAATACTAAAAGTGGTGAAAAAATAGAATTTTTAAGATAAAAACAATTTCATATAAAACTTTTAATTAGTTAATTAATTTATTATCAAATTAATTCATTTAACGAAAGTGTTTGAATAAAATTAAACTTCTTACCTATAAATTAGATAAATCTTATTAATAATCAAAATATTTACAATGGCAATTTAAAAATATAGTGAACAACAATGACTATTTTCGTCAGTTCAAAATTTTTTTCACATTCTTGCTTTTTATATATACTAGTATTTGTTATAACATGCGTTTGCATGTGAATGCTCGTTATTTTATTTATTTTTGAATATATAGTTGTATATTTTAAAAATTAACAAACTAATAAAATTTATATTAACTAAAATTTATTTCATATGCAAATTATATCAAATTATTATAGTTTATTATTTTTAATATCAATGCAAAATTAATTATGAATATAAAAAATTTAATGTAAATTTTGATTATTTCTTATTCATACTAAATAAATTGATTTACTTTTCAAAGTTAGTGAAAATTTTTAAACTTTTAAAATAAAACAGTTTCATATAAATTTTATTTTTTATTTATTATCAAATTAATCCATTTAGCGAAAGTATTTTAATAAAACTAAATTTTTTTCTTATAAATTAGATAAATCTTATTAATAATAAAAAATATTTAAAATGGTAAATTAGTAATATGAACAACAATGAGTATTTCCGTCAATTCAAAAGATTTTTCACATTCGTGCTTTTATATATATATTATAGTATTAATTAAAATTTGATAAAATTTGTTTCATATGCAAATTATATCAAATTATTATAAAGTTTATTATTTTTAATATCAATGCAAAATTAATTATGAATATAAAAATTTTAATATTTTTATTCATACTAAATAAATTGATTTATTTTTCAAGGTTAGTTAAAATTTTAAACTTTTAAGCTAAGCAGTTTCATATGAATATCAAATTAATTCATTTAATGAAAGTATTTTAATAAAACTAAATTTCTTTCTTATAAATTAGATAAATCTTATTAATAATAAAAAGTATTTAAAATGATAAATTAGTAATATAATAAAAATAAATTGATTTACTTTTCAAGGTTATTGAAAAAATTAAACTTTTAAGATAAGCAGTTTCATATAAATATCAAATTAATCCATTTAATAAAAGTATTTTAATAAAACTAAATGTTTTCGTTATAAATTAGATAAATCTTATTAATAATAAAAAATATTTAAAATGATAAATTAGTAATATAATGAACAATAATGGATATTTTCGTCAGTTCAAAAGATTCTCCAAATTCGTACTTTTATATATATTATAGACTAGTATTTGTTATCACATACATTCGCATGTGAATGCTTGTTGGTTCATTTATTTTTAATATATAATTGTATACTTTAAAAATAATTAAAAATAATAAAATGCATATTAATTAAAATTTACATGTAAAATTTGTTTCATGTACAAATTATATCAAATTATTATATTATTTTTAATATTAATGCAAAATTAATTATGAGATAAAAAAATTTAATATAATTTTAACTTTTTATTTATATCAAATAAATTAATTCATTTTTTAAGATTAGTGAAAAATTAAAATTTTTAAGATAAAATAATTTTACATAAATTTTAAAATTTTTATTTATTATTAAATTAATTCATTTAACGAAAGTATTTTAATGAAATTAAATTTTATATTTATAAATTAGATAAATTTTATTAATAATAAAAAATATTTATAACAACAAAAGATTTTTTAGATTAGTGTTTTTATATGTTATTATTTATTATTGTATAGATTATAGATATAGATTATAGTTAGATATAGATTAGTATAGATATAGATTATAGATAATTAAAGTTTTTATTTTTTTGTGTGGATAATTTTATAGATAATTAAAGTTGATATTCAAAGGATGGCACAAAAAAATTTCATGAATCATGATAGTTCCCTTGAACTCGGATGTTTTTACACCCAGAAAAAAAATAGTAATAATAAAGGGAGAGAAGAATTAGAAACCAACTAAACTGAAAATATAATAAAGCAGGGTTTAACCTAACTAGATTTCTATTTACATCTTTGAATCAGTTCGTAAAACAGAATTTAAGATCAAAAAAGGAAAAAAGAAAAGAAAAGAAAAGAAAGGGTTAGCTGCGACGGAAATGGGGGACGCTTTTTGTTCGGACTGCAAGAAGCACACGGAGGTGGTTTTCGACCACTCGGCGGGCGACACGGTGTATTTGAAGTATTTGTTTAAGCTAGATTGAGAGTTTTCCTATTCATGGAGGGAGCGTCTTGTGCTTTACACTTTTAAATTTTAACTTGATGACCTTTTCATTCTTTATTATTTGTTGCTTTTATCAATTTTCATGTGCATATGATTTATGGGGCTTTTCCCATTGTTTGAAGGATCGAGCCACTGAGATATATAAGAAGGTGGAAGACCAGAAGTCTAGTAGGGGAAGAAATCAGGACGCATTGTTGGCTGCTTGCCTATACATTGCTTGTCGACAAGAGGACAAGCCACGCACTGTCAAGGGTACAGCCTAAGATACTTTTTAGCATCTGGGTGCTTCGTGATTTATCTTTCCTAATGTGTATGAGCTTCCCTGAACCTGTGGATTTCAAATAGAAATTTGCTCTGTCGCCAATGGAGCCACAAAGAAAGAAATTGGCCGAGCAAAAGATTACATAGTGAAACAACTGGGATTGGAGACTTGTCAGTCTGTGGAGATGGGAACCATTCATGCTGGTGACTTCATGGTGAGTTGCCTTTTTTTTCTTTAAAAAATATCTATAACAGTGCTTTCAGTTAACAACTGTGCTGTTGTTTGCTGTATGCTTTGGAGGCTGCAGTTCCATTGTTGAATATTGTATTGTTCATTTATTCTTACCATTTATGGTTGCCACTAACATTAATTTCTTTAATTATCAGAGGCGTTTTTGTTCCAATCTTGGTATGAATAATCAAGCAGTTAAAGCTGCCCAAGAATCAGTTCAGAAGTCGGAGGAGTTTGATATAAGGTAGTTATTATTCTATTTTCATCATGAAGCTGTGAGCCTAAACTGAAATTTCTTGTTAAGCCTTTAACCATTCAAACAAATTTTAATTTAATGTTCTCTATGAATTGGATAATTCTGTATGGACCTCTGCAGTTAACAGAATGCGTGATTGGGAAGTGGGGATTTTAAGTTGATCAACTGACATGATTAGGAAAGAATTAGAATGTTAGAAGAATAACATAAAGAAAAAGAAGCTTATCGAGTACAAAAAGACAACAATGATTGAGATTTTGCAATAGTTTCTCTTTATTTTTTAAAGATTATTATTATGGTGGATAATGAGGTACCGGTGAATGAGAAGCAAAACCTTTTGAGGATATAGATGTTAATAAGGATCTTGGTGGTATTCATTTTCTAAAAGTCATGCTTCAACTTCATTGACAGTTCCAGTATTCCATGTTCTTGCAGATTAATTAGATTCCTGTGCCAAATTGTTTATGCAAATTGGTTATTTAGCTTTGGCATGTATTGGACAGTTTGATGATTCTGAAAGGAAAAAAAATTGATGCTCCTTCCTGACATTATTTCATGACTTATCACATCAATCATGTTACTTTTGCCGCCGTTTGTCTCTTGCAAGGTGTGTTTCAACATAATAGTAAACATCATGCTTGTTTGCTGTAAAAGTGAACTTTCTTAATCACCGCTTAAAGTCCATTTTTGGAATGAGTGAATTCTAAGCTTATGGAATTCTTTTTGATTTCATTGTTTTGTTTTTTGCTTGATAGCTGTGGAACTGAAAATAATTCCAAAAAATTAGTGGTCAGTTTTTCCAAACACTTGCAAACATGTTGTAAGTGATTTCTTCTGATAGCTTTTGCAAAGATATGATGGAAAACCAGAAGTTTGTTCTGGGTTTTCTCCAAGCTTCTCCTCTCTCTTGAATACCCCCCCATCCCTCCCCTGCCTTCCCTCTTTTCTTTTTCTCCAGTTCTATCCACCCTCATTGGGTTTTTGGGCTAGGTTTTAGAAGGAAGAAAAGATGAAGTTGCTAACTTTATCTTAGGGAGTTCTGCCTTTTTTCTCTTTCAGATTTATTACTGAATTTGTTATTTGAGAGCCAGGATTGTTGTATTGAGACATCTGATATTTCTTACGTATCATTATATATCTTCTTTAATGGTTCTGTTCACTTATAGTTTGTATTACGTATTTGCTAACAATTTACTTAACTTTTGCAGGCGAAGCCCTATATCAATTGCAGCAGCAGTTATTTATATTATAACACAGCTTTCAGATGATAAGAAGCCTCTTAGAGGTTTGATACTTTCCCATCTTACTTGTTAAGTAAAAATAAGATGTTACACAAACTATTTTTATGTGCCTATTTTTCTTCTTGATACATTGCTGATTATTGCAGTTTAGGTTCTAATACCGTATTACCCGACATGGGTGCTTATGGAATGTGTTTGTCCATTAAATATAAGAAAGCAAAAACAGTGTCTTCAAATTTTATGAGCTGCTACTATGGTTCTATGAAAAATTCACACTTTTGATAGAAAATGTGGGATGCAGATATTTCACTTGCTACGGGAGTTGCAGAAGGGACGATCCGAAACTCGTACAAGGATCTTTATCCCCATGTGTCAAAGATAATACCAAACTGGTATGCCAAGGAAGAAGATCTCAAGAACCTATGCAGTCCTTGAAGTGCAGAACAATGGGAATACAAAAAAAAAAAACCCTTAAATTGGCCGAGTTCTCTCTCTTGGAAGTTCCGATAATGATTTTTTTTTTCTTCATTTCTACTGCATAATTCCACCCTTACAAGCGGAGACAGAAGTGGGAGGAAATGTGGAAAAGGGGGGTCTACAGTAGTTAATGGTCAAGTTTAATATATGTATGGACATGCAGCAAATTTTTTTAGGGAGTATTGATATAGAAGTAGTTAATAGCATCAATTGTTTTAAATTTTAGAGCATATTTTATATTGATTTTTAAATTTTAAAATGTATCAATTAGATCTTCGATCTTATAATTTTTTTTATCAATGTGGTCTTTCATGAATAGATGTTAAATGACATGTGATAGGTAAATTATAAAAATGTTATAATGTTGATGGGGTTTTTTTGTTTTTATTTTTTTTCAAATTATATATTTTTCTCTTTTTTTTTGGTAAATAAATACAAAAAATAAAAATAATTTATATAATAATTTAAATTAATTTTTTTAAAAATATAATTAATTTATAAACATATAAAATATTTAGTTAAATTAATTTTATAAAAAATAAAATAAAATAAAATAAAATAAAATATTTTATATTTTTCTTTTTTTTTCTCTATAAATAAAAAAAATAAAAAATTATATTATAATTTAAACTAATTTTATAAAAAATAATAATTTATAAAAAAATATAAAATATTTATTTGCATTAATATTATAAAGATATTATAAGTTTTTTTTTTTTACTTTTTCTCTTTTTATTCTTTATAAATAAAAATAAAAATAATTTAAATTATAATTTAAATTAAATTTTCAAAAATATAATATATATTTTTACATTAATTTTATAATAAAAAATAAATTTTATTTCCTTTTTCTTATTTCTTATTTTCTTTTTCTAAATAAATTATTTTTAGAAAAAGTTAAATAATTTATAAATATAAAATATTTATTTAATTAAAAATTTATATTTTTTATATCGATTCCAATGCTAAAGTTGAGACGGCAACTACCTTAACCGAATCTGTGATAAAGCATCAAATCGGACTCTCCTCGATCTAGCGTGAGGGATTAAATTTGGTCTATTGCAATGCCTATCGAACTTTATGAATGACAGTCTGAGCCTTCGCAGGGCCGGTTTGGCCGTAAGGATTCAATTTTTTTTTTTCGATCGGCGATAATTAGTTGGAGAGAATAAACAGAAAAAATTAAAAAAGGAAAGAAAAGAAAAAGAATATATTTTAAAAAAAAATTAATATAAATAAATATTTATATTTGATAAATTATTTAATATTTTACAAAATTAATTTATTTGTAAAAGGAAAGAAAGAAAAAAAATAACTTTTTTAATGAATTAAAATAAATATATTATTTTCATAAATTATTTAATTATTACAAAATAATTAATTTTTATTTAATTATTTATAACAATAAATAAAAAATAAAAGAAAATTTATTTTTATAAATTAATGTAAATAAATATTTTTATATTTTTTTATATAAATTATTTACTTTTTTAAATTTAAATTATATTATAAATTATTATTTCTTCTTCTTTGTATTTATTTATTAACAAGAAAAGAAGGAAAAGAAAAAAGAGAAAAAAGTAAAAACAAACTTAAAATAATTTTTATAAAATTAATGTAAATAAATATTTTATATTTTTAATAAATTATTTAATATTTATAAAATTAATTTAATATAATATAAATTATTATTTATATTTTAGTTTATTTATAAAGAATATAAAATGAAAAAAAAGAGATAAAGGAAAGAAACAAAAAAATTAAAAATATTTTTTATAAAATTAATTTAAATAAATATTTTATATGTTTATAAATTAGTTATATTTTCAAAAAATTAATTTAAATTATAATATATTTTTTTTTTTGTATTTATTTATAAAAAAGAGAAAGGAAAAAGAAAAAAAGAAAAGAAAAAAAGAATAAAGGAATAATGAATAAAGACAAAAGACAAAAAGAATGACTACATTAGCAGATGATATTTTTATAATTTACACGTTATATGTCATCTGTCATTTAACGCATACTCTACGGTTTTGATAACGGAAAGATCACATTGATACATTTTGAAATTTGAAGACCAATATAAAATATGCCTAAAATTTGGAGACTATTGATACTATTAACTCGTTATAAAAGTGTAAGCTATTCAAAGTTTGATGGTGTACTTGTAATTTATTCCACCACTTCATCATCTACTCTGTTGTCTCTCCATAACTCATGGAGTGGAAATTTTGGCTACAATTTTTTAGCCTTGGTACCCAGTCCAAAATGACATGGCTCAAGGTAGGGGTGTAAACGAGACACCTGTGCTCGCAAGCTACTCGAGTTCGGTTCGAAAAAAACTCGAATTCGGCTCGATCATTGTCGAGCCGAGCTCGAGCAGCTCGAGCTATCGATCGAGCCGAATTCGAGTATCCTAATACCCGACTCGAGTAGCTCGCGAGCCTAATCGAGCTTTTATATTTTTAATATATATCTTTATTATTTTTAATTATAAATTTACTATTTTACCCTTAATATATATTTAAAAACCCTAAACCTAATTTTTCTCCTCCTCTCTCACATGTGCCGCCTATTCCTTCTCCCCCTCCCAATCCCAACTCCCACCAGTTCCTCCTTCTCTCCCACTCCAAGTCCCAACTCCCATCTGCAGTCTCTCCCTTCTCTCCCACTCTACAGTCAATCTTCATATCTCGCAAGCTGCAAAGTACCGTTCTTGACCAGTAGTGTCCCAGATCTGAGCCTTAACACTCTTTTGTTCAATAACAAGAGTTCTAGTTTGAAACTCAACTCCAATGGTAGCTTTGGAATCTAAACTAAACTCGTTTCTAGCAAATCAAGCAAGAATCTGGGACTTACCCACAGCAGAGTCACCAATCAAAACTACCTTGAAAACATAGTCAATCTTCTAGCTTGGGTCTTCGACCCTCCTCCACTAGCCATTTTTTCTTGTTTTTCTCTTGTAGTTCCCAGTTTTTCTATCAACAGCTTTGTTTTTCCACTTGGTTTTGTTTTAATTTGTTTCTCCCCTCAAATATAGCGAAGCGAGAGAGTAGGGGGCGGGGGATTGGGCTATTGTCTTTTTATGATTTGAAGAATATTTGTTGTTGTTTAGGCCTTTTTTTTTCTGCTACATGGCCAGAATCTTGTACCTTTTATAAAATTTTCCTTAGCTTCTTAATAAATATTTGGCTTAACAAAAAGAAATAGAGTAAATGGAAGCTGGTTTCTGATGAAAAACTTAATTTTTTTTTTAAAAGATTGATATATTATTGTTAGAGGAGCAGTTTAGTAGTACTTGTTAATTATGGAGAAGGTGCTTGGATTTTAATTATGTAGTGCTCGTTTGTTGTTAGGAATGCTTTTGGCATGTTCTCTATTGTTGTTTTGATGTTGTTTTCTTGTTGAGTGTTTGATTTCTTTCTGGGCTGCTTTGAGATCTTTTGGCATATGCATGTCGTTCATGCTACATACATCAGTCTCTTATGTGAATGATGCTAGCTTGATCTTTTGTCATAGGCATGTTGTTTTCTTGTTGAGTGTTTGATGTCTTGATTTTTAGTGATTTGTTCATTGTTTGATCATTATACTATTGAACAAATTTTATTATTTATTAAATTTAATTAATATAAAAAATTGTATATGTAAAAATTTAATTCGAGCTCGAGCTCGAACTCGAGCTCGAGTATGTAAATTGAGTAAACGAGCTTAATCGAGCCGAGCTCGAATAGTTCGATTTTATCTCGAGTCGAGCTCGAGCTTAGAAAATAATATTCGGTCGAGCTCGAGCCGAGTTTCGAGCAGCGAATTTCGAATCGAGCTCGAGCTCGAGCTTGTCATTATTCGAGCTCGGCTCGGCTCGATTACAGCCCTAGCTCAAGGTAGTGAAGCTCCCATATATTATTATGAAATGAAAGGCAGGCACAGGCAGGCAGGAATCAGGTGCAAAACCTGACTAGCATTTGGTCCCTCCCCTTTAGACCTTCAAAACTAAGCATGAATCAGAATATTGCAATTTGAAAGTAATCATTGAACTTATTTTAAATGTATGTATTCAGGGTTAAGATTTTGGTTGATTAATTACTTTTGATATTATTCTATAACAATTATTGTAATTAAGAATATTATTAACTAATAGCAAAATTTCCTTTGTTGCGAGATGTACCAACATTTTTATTTTTCGGAAGCTTAATAGTGTAAGATGTTGGAAGAACCCACTTGGCGGGAATGGAACAACGACAAATGTAGGGAATCTCCCAAAAACGATGGTACTTCTAAAAATTAAGGAGATTTTTATCTATTATTTTTTGAGCTTTTTCACTTCTAAAAATTAAGTCTTAAATAAGGACGAAAGAGGGGGATCACCTTTGTAAAAAAAAATAAAAAATGACTCAAATATGAATGTCCAAAATTTATTGGAAAAAGGGTTAGGCTGGTTTGGTAAGTTTAAATCTTCACTCTTTTAAAAAGTAAAAAAAAATAAAAAAATATGAAAAACATACTTTCAATAGGTAAATTATTGCTAAATGGTCTAATGAATAAAAGTTATTTGAAAAAGAGAAATGAATAATTAGAAATTATTATAAAGGATATTGTAAAGACAAAATTACCCTTAATGAAAAAATTTACTTTTCCTTTCTCTTTCATTAAGAAAATATTATTTTTTAAAAATTTTAATTGAAAATAAATTTAAAAAATAAAATATTTAAATATTTTTTTTTTTTAAATTTAAAAAAATTTAAAAAAATAAAGAAAAATTAATTTTAGGAATATTATTTTTATTCTTTTAAATTTTTTAATTAAAAAAAGTAAATAAAAAGTTTTAAAATTTATTTTTTAAAATTAAAAAATTTTTATTTTCAGAATATTTATTTTTTAATTAAAAAGTAAATTAAAAAATAAAAGAAAAAGAGAGGAGAAGGTTTTTTTATCAAGGATAATTTTGTCTTTACAATATCTTTTATAACAATTTCTAATTGTTCATTTTTCTTTTTCAAATAACTTTTATTCATTAGACCATTTAACAATAACTTACTTATGAAAGCATATTTTTCATATTTACCCAAAAAAATTCGCTTAATAAGAATGGATTAAAGATTATTTAATTATTAATTGAGTAAATTTTTTTATATTTAATATATTACTTTTATTAAATTCAAAAAAATATTTTATTAATTACATTTTTTTTCTTTTAATATTCCTTAATCAATAACATTAGATACTAATTAATATTTAAAAAAAAAAAAAAATCACATGCTTCTTCCACGTGTAAAGGAAGAACTTGTCCCACCGCATTTGAAGAAAGAAATCAAATCTTTCCTCATAAGGAGAAGTAAGAAAAAAAGGTGACAAAAAAAGTCAAAGTTAACTTTCGAAAATAATATTAAAAAAACCAAAATTCAACACTTTTTTCTTTACATGACTAGTTAAAATAAAATAAAATTATGAAGTGAGCTGCAGTGAAGTGAACTGAAGCACCTCCCTCGTGTGTCAAAACATGAAGAAAAGCACCTCCTTTATTTGAAAACATGAAGTGAAAAACCTCCTTCCCAATGAAATAAGAAGTGGCACACCACCGTACCACAAAAGGATTTTGGCCAATATAGAAGTCAAGCTTGCCGCATCACATCACATCCAAAGTGACCAACCGACATACCTATATAATGGAATGAATATGGCATGACAACTCCCTCCAACATCCACAAGAATTCAAGCCAAACTACTTGAGGCTTCAATCGACAACAATATCACACTTCTTCATATCAATAAAGACTCGAGCAAAGCCACTAAAAGTTTTCACTCGATGTCCAAAAGGAAAGATTAAGACTAGCAGCATCATAATAATTAAAAGCGAGCAATAACGCTCACTTACAAAGGAGAGAATAGCACGCATAGGTCCAGAAAAGAGTACAAAGAAGCTGTGAAGGCACTCGTAAGGACACTAAGAAGACCCTAAACAAGTGGGGGATGCTACCAAGCACCTCAAAGACTTTTGAGGGTAGATGAAGAGAACACCAAATGAGTAAAGGATGCTATTAAAATACCTCGAACACTTGAGGGTCGACACCAAAGGAACTCAATGAAATGCTTTAATAACATCCTTTACTCGATCTTCTTTTTTTTTTTTTTTTTTTTTTTTTTGTGAAGTGTGGATAAATCATCCTTTCCTCGATCGTTCGGAGACAACAACCACATAAGGCCTTCCAAGGTCTAAAAGCAAGCTCTTAAGCTTGGCAAATGAAGCTACAAAAGGTAGAACAATAATCCTCTGAAGATTATCACTTAAATAATCTATTAACAATAAATGCCGAATTAAAACTTAGAGGATTGTTCGATGCGGAATCGATTTTGATTCATTGGTCGGAGACAAGATCACATAGTCAGAAATTATCTGTTTACTACAGCACTAAGTTCTTCGAAAATGCAGAGAAATCGAGTATTACTTTATGATATAGAGAAACTTATTTCTCTTTTTCTTTCCATTGTCCGAATGATTCTCTAATCATTCTTTTTCTATCTCGGCCAAATGGATTGTTTCTTCCTTGGCTATTCTTTTTTCCCACAGCCGAATGAAGAAAATCTTTAAATTAAAGGAAGTTATTCTTCCTTTTTCACTTAATCTAGTAACTACCCATGGTAGTTTATTTATCACATGATTTATAACTTCCAAGTGAAGTTATAAATGTTGGAACGATTTGCCCATTGTAGGCGCCGTTTCCAACATCTCCCACTCGCACATAATGGGCACAATACTCTCATAGTCAATTTTAAGAGATCGATATCTCTTCTCTCTACAAAGTTCATACAAGAAAATAGGTCGTGCGACCAGCATACAACATAATCTCGAGGGCTGGTTGCTATACAACTGTTAGGTATATATAGCAGCTCAAATGTTTAAGTAGAGTAAGTATGTAGTACCCTAAATCCATTTAGTCACATTTCAAGTTTCCCATGATCTCTCTTATATCAGTGATATAATAAACTTTTGTATTCACAATTGTGCTTACCATTTAAAACACAATTGGTCGACTAGTGAATACAACCGAATGAGACACTAAAACGATCTTCCCTTTTCCTCGAATCTCTCCATTCCAATTCAACTGCTATCTAGATATGTCCCATCAGATCGAATTATCCATGACCATTGACAACATTCTAAGATAACTAACATTGAACTGAAACTTTAAGAAACAGTCAAAGGTCATAAGGCTACTTAATAGAGATTCTAGTTGATCTCATGGGTCTCACACAACTTAGAAGCAAAGATCAATTCTTCTATTACCCATATTGATCGAATAATGCACATGTGGTATGAAACACATGCTACGGTATTATTCTCCTTTTCTCTTGGAGCGTATGTCTTTATCACAATATCAATACTGTACAGGTGATAGTTCAGATATAATCAGTATCTAACTTGAGTCCACAACTCTACTTTCTCAACAAATTCAATAACAGGACTTCCACCTGGCATACATAGACATATAAAGTGAATTATGGGACCATTCACTTTCGGTCATAAACTCATTACTATATGACCTCATCTTGAACCGTTATCAAGGTGATTCCATTTTAAGCTCAACCTCTCGTAAAACTCTTAGTTTTAAAGCTTAAAACTAATCTCATCTCTATGAACACTAAACCTTAGAGGTGATTGCCTGTGTGAGAAGGCTAATCATTAGTCCGACATACCTTTAATCTCATATATGTACTTAAAATATATATATATACACGTGTGTATGCTTTCATGAAATAAAGCACTAAACTTTAGTATGCATTAATCATTGTCAACAATAATCATAAATAGGAAAGAACAAATTATTCAAAACGCAACTCTAGAGATCTAACACGTACATTATACACATCTCTAGGAACCGGTTTCGTAAACCAATCTACAATGATCTTATGCGTAGATATGTACTGCATGTTGATTTTTTTAAGTGCAACCATGTCTATCACAAAATTATATTTGGTATCTATGTGTTTGGTCCTTGAATGATATTTAGGATTTTTGTGAATGCGATTGCAACTTGACTATCACATTCACCAACACTAAGTTCGATGCATCTTTATTAAATCCCAAATGATTCAAGAATCTCTTAAACCAAACACTCCCACTGCCGCTGAAAATGCCACAAATTCAGTTTTGATAATAGACAATGCTATTCAAGTTTGTTTCTTACTATTTCAGGAGATCGCTACTTTATTAAGTAAGAAAACATATCTAGATGTAGATTTTCTTTCATCTAAATCTCATCTCCAATTGATATCCCCATACCCGATTAGATGCAGATCACTTCCTTGATAGCATAACGAATAGTCCACAGTGCCTTTTAGATACCTCAAATCCTTTTAACTGTTTTCCAATGGGGTTGATCTGGATTCGATTGATATCTACTTACGAGTCCAATTGCATAACAGATATCCGGCCTTGTGCAATTATAGCATACATAAGGCTTCCACAACACTGGAATAAGGAACTCTTGCCATTTAATTACTTTTCTTGTGAAGTCTTAGGACACATTCTTTTACTCAGGCTTTTGCCTTTTGCAATAGGAGTATCAATTGGCTTGCAGTCTTGTATTTTGAATCGTTTAAGAATTTTCTTAATATATGACTCTTGTGAAAGAGCAAGTAATTTATTAGAACGATCCCGAATGATTTTCACTCCAAGAACGTAAGTTGCTTCACCTATGTCCTTCATCTCAAAATTTGAGGACAACCAACTTTTCACTATAATGATATGCTCCTTATCATTTTTGGCCAACAGTATGCCATCCATATAAAGCAACAAGATCACAAACTTGTATTTGGTTCTTTTGAGATACACAGTGGTCCTCATCAATCATGATACAATCATACAAAATGATTGCTTGATTAAATCATACCACTGTTTGGAAGATTGCTTAAGACCATAAATTGATCTTAATAACTTGCATACTTTATGCTCTTGACCTTTGTCAATGAAATTTACTGGTTTTTCTATGTAGATTTCCTCTTCCATTTCTCCATTTAGAAAAGCAGCTTTTTACATCCATTTGATGCAACTCCAAAACTAAACTTGTTATTATGGCCAGAATTAATTGTATGGAGGTAAACCTTACAACAGGAGAGAAAGTCTCTTCATAATCAATTCCCTCTTGTTGAGTATACCCCTTAGCTACAAGACGTGCCTTGTATATTTCAATAGTCCCATCAGACTTACGCTTAATCTTGAGAACCCATTTTTTCCCAATTACTTTGCGTCCTTTTGGTAGATCAACTAATTCCTAAACATTGTTTGATCTCATTGACTCCATCTCTTCTTCCATTGCCTTCATCCACTTTTCTTTTGCATTAGAAGAAAGAGCTTTTTTTAACATTTCTAGGCTCTTCTTCATCTTGTGGTATAATCATGAAAGCATCTCCCTCTATGTCAAAAACGACGTCGAGAAACATTTCCGCGATTACTACGCATGACTTGTGATTCTTGTGAAACAAATTCATCATCTTTCGTCATGTTTCCACTTGGATGAGATACTATTGATGCATTATCAGGAAAATGCATCAGTCAATTTGCAACAATCAAATCGTCAAGATCTTTTATCTCATAGAAAGATATACCCCGATTAATCTCACCCTTACTTAGAAAATCATTTCCAGAAAAATGGCATCCCGAGATTCAAATTCAATTACACTCCCGCTTGCTTGTTCACCAATGAACATATATCCCTTTGAATTCTCAGAGTAACTTACAAATATACTATTTTTTGCCTTTTATGACCTAACTTGCCATGTTGATGAGCAGGCACATGAACGTAGGCAAAGCAACCTCAAAGTCTTAGATTACTAAGATCGGATTTTTTATAGATCCATAATTCATAAGGGGTGAATGTAATTGTCACATCCCAAATCCGGGAGTGTGACCGGCCAGAGATAAGTTTTTGCCCTTGCCTCCGAAGCCTTAACCATTCATCTACCTAACAAAATTTCGGCATAACCCCGCTCGATAAGGGGGTTTATCGAACTTGCAAAACATGCAAAATAAATACTAACACATGACATCCCGGTTAGGAGACCTCCAACTAGGGAGTAACCGAGATGCCTCGCAGCAGATGCATAAAGTGAACCACAATGCATATATTTATATACAATACCAAAAATATAAACAACAATTTCGGTTTCTGACCGGATAACTGCATGACATATAATACAACATATTTAGACAAAATAACATATGACATCCCTAGGTGACTGTGCACGGCTCCTCCTCAAGCAACGGATCACCTCGTCAAAATGGTATATCATGCTCACCGACTATCGATCATGAGCAAGCTGGAGGGTGGACGAGGAACCTGGTCGATCAGTAACTGAAAAAGAAAAATAACTAAAGAGTGAGTCATAAGGACCCAGTAAGCAAACGCTGAATTAGTAAAGTCTAAGGAAAAGACTCGCAAGCCATATTAACTAATATCACCTTGATGTTCTTATCTAAGATCACAAACAACTATAACATCCGGTAGGGTCCTTAGACTCGGTAGGGCTCGAAAGCTCCTACAAAATTGGTAGGACACGAAGGCTACTACAATTCGGTAGGGCACAATGGCAGCCTACAAATATGGTAGGGAACAATGGCAGTCTACAAATCCAGTAGGGCACAATGGCAGCCTACAAATCTGGTAGGGCACAATGGCAGCCTACAAACCCGATAGGGCACAATGGCAGCGTACAAATTCAATCATAGCTTAACAATACAGTAAACATGCAGCACATAGCATTTAAATAAGCATATAAGAAAGGAAACAATGTGGCGCCATACAGTCGACCACTCATACGTCAATCCCATATTATTACATAATCATCACTTGTCCATTCCTTGGACATTTTTCTCACTTCTTTACAAGAATTCGATACCACAAGGTAATTCTACATCATACACACTACCATTTATCAACTCAAATGAATTATAATCCATCATCGATACATTCATACAATCACCATATAATCAATCACCGATACATTCATAATAAAATTTTGGGTAAAATGACCAAAATACCCCTGGTTCATATTTTACCTGTTTTGTGCCGATTAGATTTTTCAATAATCCTGATTAGTAATATATCACATTTTAACACTATATGAAGTTAAAATACCAAATTTTATGGGCCTTACGTTGTCCCTGTTGTGATTCCTGACTCGTGGTCACTTTAGGGCTAAATATCTCAAATAGCCGATTAAACTCTTTACTTTAAAAATTATTAATATAACAATAAGACCAGATGGTAGTGTGCTTTGTCTACAAGCATAAATAAACTTAATCCACCATCTATGAATCATTTAAAGAGACCCGAGTCAATCTCTGTCTTACGAGGGTCTTACAATTCTTCCTCATTAAGAAAATTCGTCCTCAAATTTTCCTAATTGTGAACTTATTGAATTTAAAGAGTTACGTACCTACTCTCGAAATAACTGGGGGTACTGTATTCTCATGTCTCTTTCAAGTTCTCAAGTAGCTTCCTCCTTCCCATGATGATTCCATACAGCCTTCACTGAAGGAATCTCCTTCGAGCGGAGCTTCCGAACCTGCCATTATACTATGGCTATGGGTTCTTCTACATATGACATGCGTGGATCTACCTCTACTGCCTGCGGTTGCAACACATGGACTCATCTAGGAGGTATTTTCGAAGCATCCACACATGAAATACCGGGTGTACAACGGCTAACTCAAGAGGAAGAGCCAACTCATATGCTACTGCCCCATGTCATCGAAGCATCTCAAACGGTCCAATGTACCTTGGACTCAGCTTTCCTCTCTTGCTGAATCTCATGACACCCTTAAACAGAGACACTTTCAAGAACACATGATCCCTCACTTCAAACTCTAGTTCCAGGCATCTACTATCGGCATAAGACTTTTGCCGACTCTGTGCCGCTCGCATTTTGTCACGGACAAATCCACATTTCTCAATGCTTCTTGAACCATATCTGGACCTAATAATGGGCGGTCACCCACCTCGAACCATCCCACTAGAGATCTACATTTTCGGTCATACAATATTTCACATGGTGCCATCTGTATGGTACTCTGATAACAGTTATTATATATAAACTCAATCAAAGACAAGTGCTGATCCCATCTACCTTCAAAATCTAAAACACATGCCCATAGCATATCCTCTAAAGTCTAGATGGTCCTCTCAGACTGACCATCGGTTTGGGGATAGAACTCAGTACTGAATCTCAACTGAGTAAACAGTGCCCTTTGAAATGATTCCCAAAACCTCGATGTGAACTGTGTGCCTCTATCTGACACAACAGAAATAGGCACTCCATGCAAAGGCACTATCCGATCCAAATATAGTCTAGCATACTGGGTTGCCGTATATGTAGTGCGCCCTGGCAAGAAACGTGCGGACTTGGTCAATCTATCGACAATCACCCATATCGAGTCGAATCCTTTGGTTGACCTAGGCAACCCCGTGACTAAATCCATTGTAATCTTGTCCCATTTCCATTCAGGGACATCCAAGCTCTGAAGTGTACCTGGCGGTTTCTGATGTTCGGCCTTAACCTGTTGGCACACCAAGCATCTAGCCACAAAGTTGGCTACATTCTTCTTCATGCCTTCCCACCAATAATGTGCTCGTAGATCATGATACATCTTGGTGGAACTAGGGTGCATAGTGTAGGATGAGCTATAAGCTGCCTCGAGGAGTCTATGTCGTATATCTCCTGCCAACGGTACCACAAGACGATCATGTAACCATAAAGTTCCATCATCATCTATACGAAATTCCTCGCACAATCCTTGTCCAACCTGGGCTTTCTTTCCTATGCAAAAATCATCATCATGTCGTTTTATCTCCTCCACTAATGATGACCATACTTGCACATGGGCTAACATCTCCCCCGTGTCGGTAACACTATCATTGAGGCAATCCTTGTCCAACCTGGGCTTTCTTTCCTATGCAAAAATCATCATCATGTCGTTTTATCTCCTCCACTAATGATGACCATACTTGCACATGGGCTAACATCTCCCCCGTGTCGGTAACACTATCATTGAGGCAATTCCTCACTTCCCGGACCATATGTCTCCTCTGTACTTCTATATGGGCTAAGCTACCCATGGACTTCCTACTCAAGGAAACCTGGACAACATTGGCCTTGCCGAGATGATAAAGGATGGTACAATCATAATCCTTGAGTAATTCCAACCACCTCCTCTGTCTCAAATTCACTCATGCTGATCAAATATATACTTGAGACTCTTGTGGTCTGTATAAATCTTGCATGATCGACCATACAAATAGTGTCGCCATATCTTTAATGCGAAAATAATGGCTGCCAGTTCCAAGTCATGCGTGGGGTAATTCTGCTCATGCCTTTTCAATTGTCTCAATGCATAGGCAATAACCTATTCTTCTGCATCAATACGCAGCCCAAACCTATGCGAGAAGCATCACAATACACCATAAAGCCATCTATCTCATTGGGCAATGCTAACACTGGTGCTGAAGTCAAGAGCTCCTTAAGTTCATTGAAGCTCTTTTCGCACTCATCTGACCAAACAAACTTAACATTCTTTTGTGTTAACCTAGTTAGTGGTGCAGCTATCCTTGAGAAGTTCTCCACGAACCTCCTATAATATCCAGCTAACCCTAAGAAACTCCTGATCTCTGTTACTGTAGTCGGCCTCTCCCAGTCTCGTGCTGCCTCAATCTTTTTGGGATCCACAGAAATACCTTCCTTCGAAACTATATGGCCAAGAAAGCTCATACTCGATAGCTAAAACTCACACTTGGAGAACTTGGCAAACAATTTGTGTGCTCGAAGAGTCTCGAGGACTATACGGAGGTGTTCCTTATGTTCCTCCTCGCCTCGCGAATATACCAAGATATCATCGATGAACACAATCACAAAATGGTCAAGGAAGGGTTTGAACACCCTGTTCATCAAATCCATGAACGTTGCCGGTGCATTTGTCAGTCCAAACTACATGACCAAAAACTCATAGTGTCCATATCGAGTGCGAAAGGCCGTTTTGGGAATATTTTCCCTCCTGATGCGAAGCTGACGGTACCCCGATCTAAGATCTATCTTATAAAAGCACTGAGCTCCCTATAGCTGATCGGATAAATCGTCGATCCTAGGCAACGGATACTTATTCTTCGTCGTCACCGTATTCAGCTGCCTATAATCAATATACAACCATAATGATCCATTTTTCTTCTTAACAAATAAAACCAGAGCACCCCAAGGAGAAGTACTCGGGCATACAAAGCCCATATCAAGAAGATCCTGTAATTGAACCTTTAATTCTCTTAGCTCCAACGGATCCATACGGTAAGGAAGAATGGATATCGGTTGTGTTCCCAGGGATAAATCTATGCAAAAGTAGATCTCCCTATCCGGTGGAAATCCTGGCAGCTCCTTGAGAAAAACATCGGGAAAATCCTCTACCACGGGAATTCCTCTCAAATCCTGAGACTCCATCTTAGCATTATATACATACGCCAAGAATCCCTAGCAACCCTTCGCCAAGAGTTTCTCGACACTAATTACAAAGATCAAGTGAGGCGAAGTCGTTCTACGATCTCCTTGATACTTCAACGCATGTTTACCCAGTCTACCACCTTCTCGTGGCAATCCAGTATCGCATGGTGGGTGGGTAGACAGTCAGTCCATGCCCAAAATCAAATCAAACTCAAGTATATCTAGCTCAACTAGGTCTACCAAAAATATTTCATCCTCGGCCCGTACCTCACATCCTTTCAATACTCTGCTCGTAGAGTAAACCTCCCCTACCGAGGTAAGCAACATCAACGGATCATTTAACATATCGAAATTCATGCTCAAACTCGAAGAAAAGGAAGGGGATATAAAGAAGTGCGTAGCACCCAAATCAAATAATACTACAGCCTACTTGGAAAAAATATCTAACGTACCTGTCACGACGGCATTCGACGCCTACGCGTCCTGAGATTCAGCACAAATGCCTTGGCTTGTCCTTGACCCTTTATAGTCTGTCCTCTACCCCCCATAGTCTGTCCCCTACCTCCAGACTATGTACCTCTGCCTGTTGTGCCTCTGCCCACTGACTGGGCCACTAATCTAGTAGTAACAGCTTACGTAACAATTAGGGGCGGTGCAACTGCAATGTACGTGGGTTGAGAAAAATTCAGCGGACAGTCCTTCTTCATATGCCCTGGCTGACTGCATCTGAAACAAGTACCAGGCCTTCCGCATCGTCCAAAATACGGATAACCACAACTCTGACAATGGGGAGCTCCTGGTCTCCCAGTGTTACCTGATGATTGGGTAATCGATCTAGTTTGACTGCTCTATCCCCGGACCACTATACCAGCACTACTAGGTGCTCCTGATCCGCCTACACGAGACTGTCTAAAATCCCGTCTCCCAGTCCTAGCCTTCTTCCGAGGCTCACGGTCAACATGCCTCTCTTTGGCCCGTGCTTTAAATCATAAGGCTGCATCAAGAACATCAGTGTACATAAAGGTCCTTGTCAATGGTACCGCCCTAAATAAGTACTCTCTAAGGCCATTAGCAAACCGCTTGGCCTTCATAGTATCAGTCATCACCATATGTGGCGCATACTTCGCCAACTGATTAAACTTAGGATCATAATCCAACACTGACATGTCCTCAGCCTGTTTCAGTAACTCAAACTCCCGAGCCTTAGCATCCTGTAGATTCTCAGGCATGAATCGCTCAATAAAAGCATTATAAAAGTTAGACCATTCTAATAGAGGGCTACCCGCTAGCCGGCTCCTTAATAGGGTTTTATACCACTCATAGGCCACCCCCGTCAACTGATAACTAGTCAATTCTACAGCCCTAACTGATGAGCATCCGAGAGCCATACATAATCGATCACATACATCCACAAAGTCCTATGGGTCTGAATCAAGCTCAATCCCAGAAAATACCGGTGGCTTATTCCTTCGAAACTCATATAATGTCACTGGGAGATACTGCCCCTGTTGGGCAGGCTGCTGTCCCTCAAGAGGATTCTATAGCTGTAGAGGACTTGGAGGAGCCTGGTCCTATCTCTGCTGCCTCTGATCTGCTAGTAGATCTATCAGGGTCCAAACCTCCTGATGTATCTCACCAATCTCAGCAGCTAACTGTTCTACACTATTATCTGCTGTTGACCCCTAGCAGATCCAGTGGTCTGGTCTCGTTCTCCAGGTATGGGATTCGAACTTCCCGTGAAGACCTGATCGGGAACTCCAGGTGGTTGTTCCCTCTACTTACCCCATATTCTTAGCACCGGGGGCATAGTAACCTAAGAAAAAAACTTAATCATTAGGTACCCTTATTTATCCAACCCCGTACTATCAACTATAACTGACAAGTGTTCCTTTACATGATGGACATGTGTACAGTCACCGACCTCTTGACAATGCTTTGATACCAACTTTGTCACATCCCAAATCCGAGAGTGTGATCGGCCAAAGACAAGTTTTTGCCCTTGCCTCCGAAGCCTTAACCACTCATCTAACTAACGAAATTTTGGCATGACCCCGCCCGATAAGGGGGGTTTACCGAACCTGCAAAACATGCAAAATAATAATTCTAACACATGATATCCCGGTTAGGACACCTCCAACTAGGGAGTAATCGAGATGCCCCGCAGCAGACGCACAAAGTGAACCACAATGCATATATTTATATACACTACCAAAAATATAAACAATAATCTCGATCTCCGACCGGATAACTGCATGACACATAATACAACATACTTAGACAAAATAACGTATGACATCCCTAGGTGACTGTGTACGTCTCCTCCATCAAGCAACAGATCACCTCGTCAAAACTGTATATCATGCCCACCGACTATCGGTCACGAGCAAGCTGGTGGGGTGGATGAGGGACCTGGTCGATCAGTATCTGAAAAAGAAAAATAACTAAAGAGTGAGTCATAAGGACCCAATGAGCAAACACAGAATTAGTAAAGTCTATGGAAAAGACTCGCAAGTCATATTAACTAATATCACCTTGATGTTCCTATCTAAAATCACAAACAACTATAACATCCGGTAGGGTCCTTAGACTCCTACAAACCGGTAGGGCTTGAAAGCTCCTACAAGATCGATAAGGCATGAAGGCTCCTACAATCCGGTAGGGCACAATGACAGCCTACAAATACGGTAGGGCACAATGGCAGCCTACAAACCCGGTAGGGCACAATGACAGCCTACAAATTCGATAGGGCACAATGACAGCCTACAAATCCGCTAGGGCACAATGGCAACCTACAAATTCGGTAGGGCACAATGGCAGCCTACAAACCTGATAGGGAAAATGGCAGCCTACAAATTCAAGCATAGCTTAACATTATAATAAACATGCAGCACATAGCATTTAAATAAGCACATAAGCAAGGAAACAATGTGGCGCCATACAGTCGATCACTCATACGTCAATCCCGAATTATTACATAATCATCACTTGTCCATTCCTTGGACCTTTTTTCTCACTTCTTTACGAGAATTCGATACCATAAGGTAATTCTACGTCATACACACTACCATTTATCAACTCAAGTGCATTATAATCCATCACTGATACATTCATACAATCACAGTCAGTATGTCATAACATAAAACGATCCTACGTCTATCGCTACACGTTTACTCATAGTGCGCTAAACGGGAGAATTTGGATCCTTGTGCTCCGGAGTTCTCCCAACCACAGATTCAGCTAATCCGCGCTCCTAGTACATAAATAATAATTTCATAAATATTTTATAATTTAGAAACATTCACACCATCCAAAATTGTAGCTAATTAGCTACTATCCGAAATTTTACAGCTTAGCTATTTAAGCTTTATAATTTTTACACCTAGCTCAGGTGGAAATCCGGAGCAACGATCAACTGGAAAGTTGCTCCCTAGTACCTAGCAAAGCCAACAGTAGCCTCGGATGGTGGTGGAAGTAGTAGTACAAGGTGGTTGGCCACCATGGTGTATTCAGCCAAACTTGGATTTCCATCTCCAGGCCACTTTTTCAATCAAACAACCCCAAATAATGAATGTAGAGGTTGATTTAGGACCACCCATAGTGATGGTTTAAGGTGGTGGTTACGTTGGGAACCATATAAGGCAAAATGGCCATAAAGAGAAACACATAGTTTCTCCTAGTTTCTTGAAAAACTAACACCAAATAAGTGATGCACACCTTCTAGATAGTAAGAATATGTATTTTTTTTGGCTTGGTGATGAGTACAAATCAAGAAATCAAGCTTACTAAGCTTTTGGCTATGGAGTTTTCTCACTTTGGTTAAGTTTTCTCAAGGAAAAAGATGAAGAAAACCCTTAAGGCATAAGGAAATGAGACTCATGGCTGAACATGGGGTATTGTATGCATTTTGTAGCCATTTCCCCCATGCCAAGCGTCAAGCAAAGAGCATATGGCTCACTTTTTGTCTTTTAGTGCATAAAAGGGCTCACATGAAATTTTTACGTTCGGAAGCTCTTTTTTCACTTTTATCAACACAGATGTGTTTAAAATATAACTTTACACTAGTACGCAAGTTTTTGTAATTTTTTGATATACTGAGCATCAAGTCCGGGCCCTAAATCGTGTACGGGTCAATATTTTGACTTTTTCTGTTTTAGCTTCGATTATCATTCTGATTTCACCAATAGCATTATAACATCATTTTATGTATATATGAATCTATTTATTCACTTAAAACCTTTTTTGAACCTTCCCGCGACCAGTTCCTGATTTTTACTCTTTCAAGCTAGTTAAGGGCGTATCTGATTTCCACTTAATTTTGAGTTTTAAAAAAAAATGTCAAATTTTCAATCTAAGTATCACATTGAGATCCTCTATGATCATGGAGTCTATTGGTACCATATTCGAACCAAAACTAAAATTTTGGATAAAATGACCAAAATACCCCTGGTTCATATTTTACCTATTTTTGTGCCGATTAGATTTTCCAATAATCCTGATCAGTAATATATCATATTTTAACAATATATGAAGTTAAAATACCAAATTTTATGGGCTTTACGTTGTCCCGGTTTCGATTCCTGACTCATGGTCACTATAGGGCTAAATCTCTCAAATAGCCGATTAAACCCCTTACTCTTAAAATTATTAATATAACAATAAGACCAAATGGTAGTGTGCTTTGTCTACAAGCATACATAAACTTGATCCACCGTCTATGAATCGTTTAAAGAGAGAGACCCGAGTCGATCTCTGTCTTACGAGGGTCTTATAGTAATTGACTTGGAGGGTAATCTATTCAATATATAAGCAGCTTTTAATAAGGCATCACCCCAAAGATAATAGGCAAATTTTCCTGGGCATCATAAACCTAATCGTTTCCAGAGGAGTTCAATTTTTTCTCTCCACAACATCGTTTTGTTTTGGAGTCCTCGGAATGGTTAGCTTCCTATCTATTCTTTTTTCATCACATAAATGTCTGAACTGATCAAACAAATACTCACGTCATCGGTCTGTTCTTAATGCCTTAACATTTTTATCTAGTTGATTTCCCACCAAAGTTACATATTTTCTAAAGCACTTTATAGCTTCAGACTTGTGGGTAATCAAATAGACAAACCCAAAATGTGTGAAATCATTAATGAATGTGATGAAATATACTCCCCCTCTTCGCGCATGGGCCATAAATACCGGAATATATAAGTTGTAATGAAAATTCAACTCTAGTCTCTTTACCAAATAGTTTTCTTGCCATTTTTCCCGCTAGACAGTTTTCACATATTGATAGATTAACTTTTTCAGTAGGGCCTACTAATCTCCCTTAGCTAATCTATCCATCATTTGTTGCCCGATATGGCCTAGTCAAGCATGCCAAATATCCACATTAATATTTGCATTACTTGAAGAAGTAACTTGGGAAAAATTACCAGTATTGATACAACTACACGAAGTGTAGTCAACATTCAAAACAATAAAACCATTCGATCAATATCAAGAACCATAGTAATTTGTTCCAAAAACAAATTAACACCAATGTTATCAAAGTTCAAATAAATCCTAAGTTAAGAAGAAGAATGACATAAACGAAATTTCATCAAATCTTAAGAGCAAAGAATATATCGTGTAGGATAAAGGATCGGACACCATGCATACACAACTTGCATGTACCAATTCCATTCACTTAAACTCTTGAGTTGTTTCCCACACAAATCCTTTTGTCCCTACAAAATCCGATGAAAATTCACAAACACATTTCTGTCTTGTGCTACACGGTCTATGGCACCTGAGTCTACAATCCACAAAGGATGAGATTCAGTTAATAAAACAGTACTTGACACAAATGTCATACTATTCAAATATTCATAGCATCCGAAATGCTTTAAAGGGTTCGTAACTTCTTTGGCTCAGTGCATTCACGAGCAAAGTGACCTTTCTTGCCATAGTTAAAGCACTTGACCTTAGACTTGTTCTTCTTTTGATTAGCCATGGGAGCCTTTTCCCTTACTTTGGAAATCACTTTTCGGCTTCTTAGGTGCCTTTCTTTTGTACCCACCATATGGCTTGCGTTTGAAGCTCGGAGCTTTATGGGAACTTATTCCAACCATATACACATCGACATTAGGCCTAGATGCCTCAATGTGATCTTTTTCCAATTGTAAATGGCGTGAAACATCTCCAAATGTTTTGATGCTTTTATTGTTGGTAAGATGCACCTTTATATGCTCCTAATTATGGAGCGATGACCGAATGATAGCCTGAACCTGTTTGTTCATTAGTCAGACTGTGACCAGCCTTTTTAAGCTTACTAATCATGTTTGACATTTGCCTTACAAGCTGCCTCTTATTGTGATTAAGGCTCTTCTTATAGGTGTCAAACTTGATTGTGAGTTGCCTTAGTTTGGTAACCGAAGTTTGACCAAAATTTATTTTCAAGGCACTCCACATCTCCTCTCAATTCTCACATGATATTATTCTCCATACTACTTAGCAATGTAATGTAAGCAATGAAGTTTTTCTTTTTTCAAGGCTTTGTAAGCCTCTCGTCCCTCTTATATTGGGTCGTATTCCCATTTTCAGGCTCTTCTAGGACATTATTTAGAACTTCCAGAATCTCTTGTTCTTCCAACACATATTGGATTATCATACTCCAGATCTCATAATTATCCCCATTGAGCTTCTCACCTTTGTTAAGCTCAACTATAATATATTTGGAAGCAATTTCCATTTCACAAGATATTCTATAATAAAACATACATGCACTAACTAATGCCTAGCATACACACATTTATTTTGTCACAATCCGAAATAAAATCAATGACAACCATCCATATAGTATGGAACCAAAAGCTCACTAAGTTTCACAATCAAATTCCATAACAATATGTCTAATTATCATTAATTTATTTTATTGTGCAAAACTTTTATGCTAAAATAACAAATATCTTAGAACTCCCACTAGATGCAAAATTACTCATAATTTTGTAATTTTATCACAAAAATAAATAGAAATTAAATTTCATATTTACATACATAATTATTCTTTTTTTTTAATAAAAAAACTTTCTAAAATAAAATATGTCCCTAATTAGAATTTCCATAAAACAACTAATCTATAATTTATGAATTTTCTTGTAACTGGAATGGAATCCAAAAATTCCTTTTGTAGTTTAAATCCAAGTTTTCCATCCATGGATTTCCTAGAACCTTGCATTTTTGTTTTTATTACGAAGATTAGAACTGATTGAGAGGGTCGCAATCCTCTTTGCCCCTTCTTCACATACACTTTCACAAAAGTTTTAATCAAGGTCTCATAATCCTCGATGTGGCTACTCTCCGTCTTTGACATTCAAAGATTGTTAAGAAGATCTTTTGTCTCGGAGTAAGAAGTGTGTTTTTGTAACACCATATATTTGTTCCGATCACTTCTTATTAGTATTCTGCCACTTCAAATCAACTTTTGGATTTTCTCATTAACAATTAATGATGTGTTTGATACACTACAAAAGGACGTCGAATTACCGACGAAATAAATCCGTCGGTAAAACACTTCTTCAGCGACAGAAGTGAAAATATTATCGACAAAATTTCGTCGGTAATGTTTTTCCGAATTACCGACGGATTTTTTTAGCATTACCGACAAGAAAAGTATATAACCGACGGATTATTAGCGACTGACCCATTCTGTCGGTAATTTCCGTTGATAAACTTTGGCGCGAACAGCCTAAATTCCCGTCGAATTTTCACCTACGGAATTACCAATATTATAGACGAAAATTTCGTCAGTAATACAAATGCACAGATTTTGAAATTGGTAATAATAAAAATTTATTACCAAATTAATTTTAAAAAATAATAATAAAACTGAACGGTCCGAAACTATTACCGACGGAATATCCGTCGGTAATATTCTTATTCCATCAGTAAAAAAGATTATTCTTTTGGTAATACATCACCGACAGAATAAGCTTTCACCGACGGAATAAGCTTTCACCGATGGACACTAGATATTACCGAAGGATATTCCATTGGTAATATTATTTCACGGATTCTTATATGTGATAAATGCAATTTTTAAATATGAACAGTAAAAAATTATTACCGACGGATTATCCGTCGGTAAAAACCTTATTCCTTTGGTGATAATCTCGGGCATAACTAAATGCCTGAGACTTATTCTTGCTCATTTTATTTCTTTCTCTCATTCTCTCTTTTGGTTTGTGCCATGCTCGAGAGCCAACCACGTCCCTTGCCGTCTGACTGCCGCATCATAGCCCTCCGACCGTCCCTCGCGAGCCACCACCATCGCTGCTGCGCGCGCCACCAATCGAGGTGTCCGACCACCGCGCCGAGTATGGGTTCTCTCTTTTGTCTTCTTTGATTTGTTTTGATAGATAAATATACATTATCATAATGTTTTTGATTATGATAATCATCAAACGATTATGAAAAAAAATGTTGTGGCTTTGTATGTTTTGATTAGAGGTGGCAAAGGCGGGTTGGGCGAGTTCAGATATTTTTCTATTCGAATTTTTTTGGATTGGATTGAGTTCGGGTTTTGGTTAGTTAATTTTTTAGATTTTATGAAAAATGTAATCATTTTAGGCTTTTGAAGTTTAAGTTCAAGTTGGGGTTTTTCTGGGTTCAGATCGTTGGTTTGGGTTTTTCGAGTTTCAAACCATTTAGGATTCGGATTTTTATGGATTCACGGTCAGATTCGATTTTTTTTTGGGTTTTCGAATTCTGTTCATTTTACACCTTTAGTTTTGATGTTTTCTTGGTGATCATACACATGCATGATGCATGCATTAATTGTGTAACAATTAATAGAGAGGGATAGACAGATGGGTCTTATTTTGTCTATTTTCATGACGTGCTTGAAAAAATTGTTTATTGCCGGCAATTTTGTTGGAATCTGTGGGCCTTGGTATTGTTGCTTTTGTTTTTCTCTGCTATGTTTTTTTTAAGAGTTTGGAAAAGACAATTTGTTTGCTTTAATTAATCTTCATTGCCACAAAAAAGCAAACACCTCAAAGACATAATAGCATAGGCCCAAATCTTGCGTAAGAAAAAAATGCTTGGCCAGAATTTTGGAATACAGTAAAGGGATTGTAGCACTAGCTCAAAACAATTTAGAACCAATAAAAAAGAGAAAACAACAGCTATTCTGTGTCATTGTTAGTTATGAAATTGTATAATATGTTATTGTGATTATTTTTCGTTATTGTGTCATTGTGATTGTGATTGTGATTGTGATTGTTATTTTTCTTTATTTATTTATAAATTTAATATTTATTAATAAATTTAATATTTTTCATTTTACAAATAAAATACAAGGAGTAGGGCGTAAAACTAGTGGAAATAAGAAACGAGTTTCAATTTGGGATGCTTTTCGACCATCGGGAGAACTGTCCTTGGAGCATTCTGCACCACAGTTGCCTTATGCGTCTTCTCCTTCCTTACGGCCTCCACCGACACAGTTGCCTTTACATTTGGCTCCATCCCCACATACCCCATCTGCAGTAGCTCAATCGCCCCTGCTTCCCTCTGCACTGCCTCCCTCTATAGTGGCTCCTCCATCCACAGTGCCTCCCTCTACTACCCATCCATCCACATTGAATCCACTGCCACGATCGACACTTACTTCGATGACTCAGGCAGATCCCGCATTAGCATTTTCTACCCCACCACTGGATGACATTTCGTAGTATTTACTCAATGAGCCATCACTGACGTATTTCGCGGATGATGGCACGGGGCAGCAGACAGAGGTACCTGCATCATATCTTACGCCATCTATCGGTACTGCCACTGAGCAGAGGAAATGGGGTGAGGTCAGACGAAAGGATTACCGACATTGAGTAATCCGGATGACAGGTTTCGATTGTCAATTGTTCAAAACACGTAAGTTAATAATATTTTGATAATTTTTTTATTTGAGTAAAATAAATTATTGTTCATTAACACGTATCATTGATTTTATGACTTTCATGGTGAGTTTTGTAAAATCAACCATTGCCTCGGTGATCAGACAACACTATAACAGACAGTGTCCGACTTGGTTGAAGATACCTGTTGACTTGAAACTGTGTATGTGGACTATATTTGAGGTATGATTTGGTTAAGAGTCAAATTGTAATTTAATTATGTTTAATAGTATATTTTAATTCATAATGTCTCATTGTAGGGAAAATGCCAGTGGCCTCTCGAGCAAACACCAGTGGTTAGGAAATTATGGGAGGCCACATGCAAGGGTCGATTCAAGGACATGATGAATTTTGAGAGGGAGAATGTCATGGCCTTCTTTAAGAAGAATCGAATAGAAGACTGCAAGGGTTACAAGCGAGATTGGATAGCAGTCGATATTTGGGATCAACTTATTGACAGCATCTGGAGTACTGACGCTTGGAAAAATAAGTCCCAAAAGGCCAAGGGTAATAGGAACACGGATAAGGATGGAAGCATTACGAAGCACACTGGTGGATCAGTTCCTTTTCTAGTTACGGGTGAAAGGATGGTAAGATTTATTTTTGTTTTGCAATTTATTATTTAAAAGTTTTATCCTATTTAATATGTGAATATTTTCTTTTATTAACATAATTTTCAAAAATTCTTTTATTCTGTAGTCACAAGAGTTGCAGCGCAACGTGATTTTCCTGGTGTTTAACAAAATCCGTAAACATGCAAAGGGTCAAGGTGATTACATAGACAACAAGTCTAAAGCTGTAACTGTAAGTATTTAACTATATCAATAGTTTACATATTACATTAATTGATTATATTATTGAATTTTTTATGTACGTGTTCATTACAATGTCACATATTAATTGTTAATATATTTAAATATTTGTGATTGTAGGAAAATTATACTGCCTCGTTGCAGCAAAAATATGGAGACGATACGTCTTCATATCCGGATTTCGACCCTCACTCCTGGTCTAATGCTATTGGGGGCATTGAGACTATGAGGACGCATGTTTATGGGTTTGGAATGAGACCGAAGTGAGGACAAATTTTTTATTTACCCGGCAGTCAGCAAAGTTCAGATGCAACCAGTTACACTCCATGTGGTCCTAGTACTACACAACAGCAGCCAGCAACGCCATCTGAGGATCAGTATAATGCTTTGAGGTTCGATGTTTCGCAAATCCAGACATCAATCGTCAGACTTGAGAATCTCGTCACCAGTATACTTAGTCACAGCTAGCAGCTGCAGCTGGATTAGGCGGGATCGAAACAAGTGCTGTCGGAGTCGATGTTGTCGGAGGCAGTGGTTGTGGAGTAGGTGAAGAGCTTGGCATGGGTGTTGGACTTAGTTCTATCGGAGGTGGAGTTGGAGGAATGGGTGTTGGATTGATTGCTGTCGGAGGTGGTGTCGGAGGCAGTGATGCCGGAGGCAATGCTATCGGAGGCAATGTTGAGGTTGACAGTGAAGCCGATGACAGCAGTATCGAGTGATGACAGCATCTATTTCATATTCGAGAGCTACATTTGATTATTATTTTTATTAATAATATTGTAATTTATTAAAATATTTTTTATTAATAATTTTACAGATTTTAGTTTATTTTTTGTTAAATTATTTTTATTAAAATATATATATTTTTAAATATTTATTATATAATTTATTTTTTTGGAAAATAAACAATTATCGACGGACTTTTTTGTCTGTAATTGACTTTCACTGACGAAATTATCCTTCGGTAAAACATTAATGACGAAATATTCGGACGGACATTTCTGTCGGTAATTGTTTCACCGACAGAAATGGTCCGTCGATAGTAAATAATTATTGACGAAATTTTTCATCAGCAATACTCCATTGGTAATTCTTCATTTCCAACGAAAATATTTTCACCAACGAAAGTAGTATCACCGACTTAAGTATCTGATGGAAAATTAGGTCGATAATACCCTTTATAGACGAAAATTGGACGTTTAACGATAGAAAATTCCATCGGTAAAAGTCTGTTCTCTTGTAGTGATAACATCATCATTTGGATCTATTCAGTAGTTACATAGTTCTCATAGCAAACTATCAACTCTTAGAAATTGTGCCATAGTCCTCATGACCATCAGAGTCCGAACAATTCTCGACATTTTCTTTTGTAACAAATACAAAAAAATATGTTTCATAAAACATATTCATAACACAAAATTCGTAATGATTAAAAAACAAATTTAATCAATTGTTTTTGTGTTATCAGGACTCCCAAGATTTAAATAAAAAGTTTAAGATCAAACAAAACAGGTAAAATTTGATCTTTGACATTTTAAAAACAATTTGTTTTAATTTTACCTTGGGCATCCGAATGCCCTCGGGAGGGTATACAAGTGCCTCATCAAAACACTGTGGTTTTGAAATTTTCATAGGGCATTCGAACCTTCTTTTTTTTAATTAAAAAATTTACGATTTTCAATCCTGGTTTTAAAAAATATCACAATTTCAAAAATCGAACCTAGATCCGACAAATCCAAAAATGTTATATTACGCAAGTTTCATGATCTTATATAAGTTTGTATAATAATCCATGGATCTGAACGTATTCCGGTGGATTTAAGCATTACCCCAAAAAATCTATTTTCTCGGTTTAAGTTCATGTTCTTCAATGAACAAACTAGAAATCAAAACCTACAGGCTCTGATACCAACTGTCATGGCCACACACTTCCACGTCATGAGGTATTGTCCTCTTTGGCTCCGTAGAGCTTCACGGTTTTGTCCACAAAAGGCACTTCATTAGTGGAAGGTGTGCCACCCTTATAAGCCCAGACCCCTCACCCCTCTCCTATTGATGTGGGATTTGCCTAGGGGTGTTACACTCATCCCCTCTACGGGACTCAGCGTCCTCGCTAAGGTTTGCGCCACCACGACCAGTGAGCACGGGGAGGTGACTTTGATATCAATGAAGATTATCACTTAAATAATCTATTAACAATAAATACTGTAGACACTTAATTTGTCCAGACCCCTTAAACAAGGTGATTTTATCTTTTTGACTTCCTAGAACGCAAAGAGACTTCCACCATTTCATAGATGGGTCCCCAAGACTTTGTTTCGGAGGTCAGTATAAAAAGTCAACTCGAAAAAAGTCAACCACCAAAAAGTCAACCACTAAAAAAGTCAATTTTTAGTCAAAATCAAGATTCTAAGTTGAATTGAACAATGGTGAAAGAATTTTGATAATCCGAGGTCTACGACGAAAGATATAGAGTTCGGAAGATGGGTTACGGAAATTTAGTGTAGGGGAAAACCTAATTTGGCAAATTTGGAAAAAAGTGCGTAAACGATCAAATCAGACGAAATTGGAGATCCCAAATGGAATAAGATCAATAACTACGGATATTGGAAGGTCCAATTTTGGAAAAGGAGTTGAAAGAAAAATAAGGATTTAATAAGAAATTCATGGATTTAGGGAAAACTGCAGAGATGGCCTGATTCGATGAAATTGAAGCCCCCAGTTGATAAAGAATGAATAAACAAAAATAGCCCAAGGCCCAGTTTGAAGTGGATCCCAAGGAAGAGCCGATTAGAGGAAAAAACGAAAAAACGAGAAAATTCTCGGTATTGAAAATGGGAAAACTAAATCGGAGGAAAATTCGGTTGTAAAAATTGGACATTTTCGGACCAACTCAAATTCAATATATAACAAAGGCGATGGAAAAAGAAAATTCAGAAATCAAACCCGTTTTGAATAAAACCAAGGTTTCGGGGGTTAAAGGGTAATATTGGAAAATCTGAGAAAAATAGGACTCAAGCTCAAAAAATTATCAAAACTTTTAGATTTGAATTTTATATTGTATGGAAGGGATCGATGAAGAAAAATCCAGAATCGGAGTTCAAATGGAAAAAGACAAAGTTCGGTTGCACTAACCCGGTAAATCCAAAAGAAATTTCGCGAAGATAGCAAACGAGCTCGAAAAATTATGAAAACCTCCAGATCTAAGTTTTATAATTTTTGGAAGATATTGGTGAAGAAAAATCTGGAATCAGGTTTCAAATGAAAAAGGCGAATTTCGGGTGCACTAACCCGAAAAATCCAAAAGAAAATTCCAGAAAAAATAGCAAACGAGCTCGAAAAATAATGAAAACTTCCAGATTTGAGTTTTATATTTTTTGGAAGGGATTGAAGAAAGAAAATCCAAAATCGGAGTCCAAATGAAAAAGGGCAAAGTTCGGGTGCATTAACCCGAAATTCCAAAAGAAATTTTGAGAAAATAGCAAACGAGCTCATAAAATTATGAGAACTTTCAGATCTGAGTTTTATAATTTTTGGAAGGTGTTGGTGAAGAAAAATCTGGAATTAGAGCTCAAATGAAAAGGCTAAATTTGGGAGGCATTAAATCGAAAATTTAGAGAAAAATCCAGGGAAAATAGATAACGTGCTCGAAAAATATGAAAACCTCCAGAACTGAGTTTTATATTGGACGGGATGAGTTGGAAAAGAAAAGTTCGAAATTGGGGCCCATTTGCAATTAAATTACGTTTGGGGGCCAAAATGCAATTTTACCAAAGAAACTAAAAAGGGCCAATTTGCAAATAAAAAAAAATTGAATAGCCTGGAAATTTCCAAGCCATTTTTTTTTCAGCCCTTGGATGAAGGTGGCTGTGCGATTATCTTGGATCAAATGGCCAAGGATGGATGGCAAGATGATATTTTTACAAGAACAAGATTCTCCACTACTTTGCCTACATGACATTTTAAGCCAATAGGAAGGCTTCAATTTGCAAAGCCATGTGAAGGCCATGTGAAGAGCATGTGAAGTTAATAAGATGATGACAAATAGGATAAATAATGCCATGTAGGAGTATGCATTTTTTCACTCTTGAGAGAAAAGGAAGAAGAAAAAGAAAAGAGAAGAGAGAAATTTGGCAATCTTGATTTGGAAAGCAATAGCTAGGTAGCTATCATCTCCTTCCTTCTTCTTTAATGCTTTTCTTTGATGTTGTGATTTCATTTCTCCTCTTTTTGTTCATGTGATTTGTAAACTTTTGATGAATAAAAAGGTTTTCAAAAATAAAATTTAAAGGTTTTCTATCCTTTGTTCTTCATTCTTTATAAAATAACCAAGTTGTCAATTTTTTTTACATGTTTTTCACACTAGTCGAAACTTGAAGAGTATTTTTGTGCTTGTTCTTGCTTGATGTTGCTTGCTTGGTTGGTTGTGTTCATGTTCTTAACTCTTGGTTGATTCATTGTCATATGGTTGGTTGGCTGAAAATCAAGCATTTCATGACATTTCAACTAGGTTTTTGGCCAAGATCAACTAATGATCTCAAGCCAAAGATCCTTGGCCTATGCTAGTTGGAAGAGTGATAGTTTAGATTGGGTATTCTGCCTTTGGAATTTTTTTCACTACTCATCCGTGGTCAAAATAAAATTTATTTTTTTACCACATGCAGTAGTCATTTAGGGGATGCCATGGAAATTTTCTCATGATTTTTAGATTTTTTTTTATCATGGTTGAAAAAAATAGATTTTGACAAAGCAGTTTTTAACTCACTGTCTTGATTTTGGTAAAATTCGGCATAGTATCCATACTCCAAAATTAAGCTGATTTTTTCCCATGGAGGTCAACATGTCCTAGGTCTGCCATAATTTTTTCAGAATTTTTTGAAATTTTCTAGAAGGGTAAAAAAATCGGTCTGGTTATAAGAGTCAGATTTGTTTTCAAGAAAGTAATAATTTTATGTTTTTACTAGTTTATTAAGAGAGGGCTGATTTGGGACTTGGATTACTGCCTTAGGTTAATTTCCATGTCATTTCAATCATAAAATTTGATTTTTTAAAAGTCGGGTCAAGGGTGGTCAACCCGGGCTTCAAAACTAGGGAAAACTAGACTTATTTTTTGGGGGGTTCGGCCATTTTTTTTAAAACTGAAAAATTGCATTTTTTACCCTAGTCTGAATTAGAAAATCCAATTTAAGTATCTTTCTAAGGTATTCGGATACCTTTTTAGGTATACGGATATCCTTACTTCAAGAAAGAAATATATCTCCATGCATTGCATTTTAAAAATGTTTTTACTTAATTTGTCATAAAAACGTATTTTTCGGTTTATTAAACATTTGACGAGAATTAGTTCCCAATCTTTGCCAGGGAGGTTAGGAAATTATTCAACGCACGTGTTTATGGAATCGAAACGTATGGTTTTCGTTTTACTTGGAATCATGTGTCATATGAAAGAATTATTTTCCAAGCTTTATCGGGTTTGCGGGTTTGCCGGGGAGTACAGTAATATTTTCTGATATATGCCATTTATGTGATTCCTCACATGAAAATTTAATTTCATGATCATGCATGTTCTATGATATTTACATTTTTCATTTTAATTATGCATTTTCCATGTTCATGCATATTCCATGACATTTAATTTTTGCTATCTTAGTCATGCAAATCCTATATGTATGAATATTCCATGGTGATGTCATTTTATGATTTAAATTTCATGTTGTTATCTTGATTATGATTTGATTATGGATATTCTATGATAATGTCATTTTGTGATTTTGCCATGTCATTTGTTCTTTTTGTCATGTCATTTAAATTTGGCCATGTTAAGCATGCCATGTCATTATGATTTTGCCATGTCAAGCATGCCATGTCATTAATTATTTTGCCATGACATTATGATTTTTGTTATGTCATTCATGCCATGTCATTTATCCATGTCATTCATGCCATGTTATTTGGCCATTCTATGTCATTCTTATATTAGGTCATGTCATCATTGTTCATGCCATGTCATTCGGCCATGCCATGCCATGTCATTCATATGTCATGTAATCAATTCACATGCCATGTCATTCATTTAGCATGCCATGTTGATAACTCGTATAATTATATAGTTTTTAGTTATGTTTTATTATTGTTTTGTGTCAAATACGAGTTATTATTGTTTAGTCTAATTGTGTTTATGATCTTTTATATTTTTATGTAATTTGGTGTTTTTCACAAGTTTCTTTGAGTGATTTCAGATTACTAGAATTAAGGGCAAATCCAGTTCAGTTCCAGTTCCGACACCTTTTGCCATATCAGCTATATCTCGAGTTTCACTGAAGCAATAAGGCTGAACTTTGTATCCCTGCAAAGCTAAGAGGCATATCTATCTTTTTCATGTTTTACACTTCTTGAAACGGAGTCGTTTTCCCTAGCGAAATCGACCATCAAGTTGGCTGATGTGCAATGACGTCTGTTCTGCACCGTTTTGGTATTTTGACCATATCTCCCGATCCACGTGCGCAAATGATCTGATTCCAACGGCTATGGATCCGTAACTGATAGGGGTATATTTTTCTAGAAGACCATTTTATCAGATCGAGCCTCCAACATTGACAAAATCGACCATCAAGCTGGCTGATCAGAATTGTCATACAATATGACGAAAATTGTTAGAAAAATGCACCCACCTATTATACCTACCTTTGAAATTTGTAAAGCTTGTCTCTTGTCATTTAGCCCTCCAAAATGTGTATAAATAGAGGGCCTTGGATGAGTATTGGGATACATTGATACATTGGTAGGATAGCCATTGTAATAAAATTCTCTAAGTTTTCTTTTTCTTTCCTTTCTCTAGTTTTCTTTTTCTTCTTACATTTCTTTTCATTTTATTCATATCTAGTATGTGTTTCTAATCATATTGTTGAGGTGATGAGGTGAAGCTCTTGGTAAATGCTAAGGTTAGTCTCTTAAACATGAGCTAAAATGAATCATCATTTATAAGCACTAGCATAGATAATATTTTCTTTTGGTTTAAAATCATACTTGCAAAGTAGAGATCTTGATTCATTATTGACAATGAAAATGGCACAGTAAATGCTTGGTTTCATAACCTTGATTTGTTGTAGACATATACCTTGGCATAAGGAATGCTTGGACTCTTTTTATGAGTTTTGAGGACACCAAATGAACATAATATCATATGCTATGGACGTTGGACAATTTGGACTGAATTGCTAAACATTCCGATTGGAACCTCCCTTATGTGTGGATTTCAATTGTGTAATAAAACAAGATTAATCTTAGCATAACACCAAGAGTGGATTCTCTAACCTCAACATCTTTTCTTATTGTTTTTATATCTTGTTTAATTTCTTTTATGTTATTTTGTTTATCTAATATCTTGTTTATCTTATTTTGTTGTTGATTCCCTAATATCTTGTTTACTTTCTTTTTCTTATATATTTATAAACTTATACTTACTAATACGCTTCCCTGTGGTTCGACCTCGGACACCCGAGAATTTATTACTTGAACATAACCTGCACTTGGGTTTACAACTCTTAATTGAGTCTCCATCAAGTTTTTGGCGCCGTTGCCGGGGAAGCAATACTAAGTATATAAGTTTATAAGTATATTTATTTTTATTGGCTGGTTATACCGCCTAATTTTGTATATGCTTATTTTGTTTGGCTGGTTATACCGCCTAATTTAGTATATTTATTTTGTTTGGCTGGTTATACCGCCTAATTTATATATTAACTTTGTTTTATGCTTGTTTGGCGACGTGATTTTAGATCTCGTCGTTTAGTTAGATTTTATTGTGAAACTTTTTCAGGTAATCTTTCTAATACAACTCCTACCATGGCTGACAATGAAAGTGTTCATGCTGAAGATGAGAACAGACAAGTACGCACCATGCGTGACTACTTGCAACCAACTCGAAGCTCATCACCCTCTTGTTTTATTTTTCCTCTCAATGCAAACAACTTTCGTTTTAAACCAGGTATGATAGCTTTGCTTCCAAATTTCTATGGGTTGGAATCAGAAAGTGCTTACTCGTTTCTAAAAGACTTCGAAGATGTATGTGTCACCTTTAATGACCAACAATGTACAAATGAAATTGTCAAGCTAAAATTATTTCCTTTTTCTTTAAAAGATAAAGCAAAAATTTGGCTTCATAATTTAAAACCAAGGTCAATTGGCACATGGCAAGAATTACAAACTGAGTTTCTAAAGAAATTTTTCCCAGCACATAAAACTACTGCTTTGAAAAGACAGATTCAAAATTTCAATCAAAATCAAAATGAAGCATTTTTTCAGTGCTGGGAGCGTTTTAAAGATTTGTTAAGTTCTTGTCCACATCATGGTTTTGAAAAATGGCGTCTTATTAGTTTCTTTTATGAAAGTTTAACTCCCGAAACTAAACAATTTGTTGAAACAATGTGTAACGGTGAGTTTCTAGAAAAAGAACCTGAAGAAGCCTTTGACTACCTAGACCATTTGGCAGATAACTCTCAAGCCTGGCACACAGATAATTCCTCTGAAAGTTCCAATAGATCTAATCTTTTTTCTAACAGAGGTAAATATCATTTTAGTCAAGAAGATGAGATAAAAGCTAAAGTAGCTAATTTGGCTAGAAAGATTGAAGCCATGGAACTTAGAGAAGTAAAAGAAGTCAAAACGGTTAAAAATGAAGAAAGTTGTGGAATTTGTGAAATCATGGGACACCCCACTTCTGAATGTCCAAACATTCCCATTCTTAAAGAAGCGTTGCATGATCAAGTAAATTCCATAAACACATTTAAAAAGCCTTTTCCTTCTCCTTACTCTGAAACGTATAACCCTGAATGGAGAAATCATCCCAACTTCAGTTGGCGGAATAATAATCATGTTCAGGTACCACAATCTCAAAAGCCGGGCAACACTTTTTCCTATCAACCTTCACGTGTACAAACCTTGGAAGAAACATTGCAAGCATTCATGCAAACACAAGCAAATGTGAATAGCCGGACTTCACAGGACATCAATGAGATCAAAAACACCTTGTCCACATTGACAGCTTCATTACGCACTCAAGAAAAAGGTAAGTTTCCTGCTCAACCTCAGCCTAACCCTTCTACTCAATGTCTTGTTTCTTGCTCCAATGAAACTCAACAGGAAAATGCCAGTTCTATCACAACTCTTCGAAGTGGAAAGGCAATTGACAAAAAGATTCCATCAAAAGACCAAGATCCTCTTTCCCCTCCGAAAAGTAATGGTAAGGATGATGGTAAGTCTGAACTTCTTGAAAATTTGGACAAAGAAAAAGGTATGCATCCTGCTCCTTTTCCTCAAAGGTTGCAAACAATAAAGAATTTGAATCAAAATGCAGAAATTTATGAACTTTTCAAACAAGTTAAGATTAACATTCCTTTATTGGATGCAATCAAACAAGTTCCATCTTATGCTAAATTTTTGAAGGACATGTGCACAGTTAAAAGGAAACATAATGTACAAAAGAAAGCATTTTTGACGGAAAGTGTGAGCTCAATCATTCAGCACCTTACTCCACCAAAATTCAAAGATCCTGGATGTCCAACAATCTCATGCATCATTGAAAACACTAGAATAGAACGTGCATTGCTTGATCTTGGTGCTAGTGTTAATCTTTTGCCTTTTTCTGTTTATCAACAGTTAGGTTTAGGTGAACTCAAGGAAACACCTGTTACACTTCAACTAGCTGATCGTTCTGTAAAAATTCCTCGAGGGATAGTTGAAGATGTTTTGGTTCAAATTGAAAATTTTTACTTCCCTGTTGATTTTATTGTTTTGGACACACATCCTGTTTCAAATCCAAATGTTCAAATTCCTGTTATATTAGGCCGTCCATTTCTTGCAACTTCTAATGCTCTGATAAATTGCAGGAATGGTATGTTGAACATTTCTTTTGGAAATATGACTTTAGAATTAAATGTGTTCAACACTTGCAAGCAACCTGGTGATGATTCAGAAGTACATGAAGTGGATTTCATTGAAGAACTTGTTCATGAACATCTCACCACTACCACATTCCATGATTCTTTAGAAGCTTATTTAATTGAATGTGAGTTTGATAATGCTTCAGAAAATTCACACACTGATTCTTTGTTAAATTCTTTTCAGGTTAAGCATTGTTGGAAACAAAAGTTTGAGGAACTTCCATCACTCACAAATGTCACTGTACCATCAACTATTGAACCACCCAAGCTGGATTTAAAACCATTGCCATCCGAACTAAAATATTCCTTTTTGGGTGAGAATGAAACTTTTCCAGTCATAAATGAACTTGAGGAACTCAGAAATGATGCATATGAGAATTCTAAAATTCATAAAGAAAGAACTAAAGCCTTTCATGACAAGTTAATTTCAAGAAAAATATTTGATGTTGGGCAAAAAGTTCTACTTTATAATTCTAGACTTCACATATTTCCTGGTAAGTTGAGATCAAGATGGACTGGCCCATTTGTGGTTAAGCATGTGTATCATTATGGAGCAGTTGACATTGAGAATCCTCAAAATGGTAACGTATTCAAGGTAAATGGACAAAGACTCAAACTCTTTTTGGAAAATCATGTTACTCAAGAAGAGGTTGTTTTTCTTTCTGATCCTTGTTTTGAAAATAACTAGATGTAAATATAACTTTTACTAATCTTCAAAAAAAAAAAAAAAAAAAAAAAAAAAAAATCATTTTTTTCCCGGTTAAATGGCGGATAACGGTACTCCGTGATTATTTAAGTCGGTTCCATCAGCTACCCACAAAACTGATATTGTATATAAATTTCTCTTTCATTTTATTTTATTTCATTTTTTTTTCAGGATGGATGATATTCTCAAAAGATTGCAGAAACGATTTCCTCCTTTTCCTCGGAATATTTTACTGAAGCTTTACCAAGTTCGATTAGAAAGATTAAGAATGCTTATGAACAAAGGGATTCCTGAAGACATACGTTGGATAATTGAAGCCAAGGTACGTGAAGATGAATATCTTCCTGTTTTGCATTTACCAGGTACAGGTAGAAGCACTTATGCAAAGAAGCGACGAGCAAAGCGCATGAGTTCAAATTGCCACAAGTGTGCACGATGGACGTGTAACGGTAAATGTCGTTCTATTGGGATTCCGTCCTCTAATCGAGATGATAAAATTGAATTCATTAAGGATGGACTGAGTAAGGAGAATTTGGGTAATATCCAACTTTCTCTTGAGACGCATCCTAGTGGAGACGTACAAAGAGAAATTCTTGATTTATGGCCGCAATTCCAAAGGGAATGGCAACATCTTGGGAATCTGATGTTAAAAGACCCTGTTTGCCAGCTTGTAAGAAAACTGGATGGGAAGCATATCCTCGACTCATAGAAGGCGTTTAAGCCGTTTCTGGACGTAAAACCAGAGGAAGATGTGAGCCACAATCACAACTACAATAAATGACTTCTCAGCTTTTGGTTTGATTTGCAATAACTTTATTTCAGTTTAATTTACGTGTTGTTCGATTTGTGTAATTATTCTCGTTTTTTTTTTTTTTGCATTGGTCTTTTACGATTGATTTTTCTTCTCTTTTTGATTTTCTTCCTGAAATCACGCAAAAATCTTTTGTTAGGTTAACATTTTCTTCTGACAGGTCAAATACACTTTCGGCGACATTATTACTCTTGTCTGATTCACTACTCAGTCCTCTATATATTACACCATGTACTCATTCTCTTTCAGGCACTCGAAAAAGAAAAAAAAATGGAAAGCACTTCGTCCCAGCGCATTAAAAAAATTTGTGTCTTTGGAGGTGCTTATCCAGGGAAAAATAACATATTCGCTGATGAAGCCATAAGAGTTGGAGTAATACTTGCCCAACAAAAGATCCACTTGATTTATGGAGGCGGTAGTACGGGTTTAATGGGAGCAGTCGCTACAGCAGCACACGCCGGAGGAAGTCCAGTTCTAGGAATCGTGCCAAAACTATTCACAGATTTTTGTGGACCTACCGTGGGTAAGGAAATACAAGTCTGGAGTATCCCTGAACGGATAACAATCATGTACCATTCTGCCGATGCATTCATTGCCTTACCAGGAGGTCTGGGTACATTGGAAGAAATAGCTTGCGTGGCTTCTTGGTCATCTTTGGTCACAAATAAGAAACCCATTGGTTTGCTTAATATTAATGGTTATTTTAGTAATTTACTTTCATATTTAGATAATGCTGTGGATAATGGATTCATGTTTTCAGAGGCAAGGAGAACCATAATTTCTGCTACAACCATTGAAGATTTACTCAAAAAGCTACAAGCTTATGAGTGTTTATCTGCTACGGTTGTTTCGCAAACGCTCGGAAAAAGAAAAAGAGATATGGACGAGCAAGGAGTGGATTGCACTTTGTCTTTGTGACATTATCTAACATTTTGCTTGTTGTGTCTCAGTTATAATAAGTGGTTAGCAACCTCTGCAGGTAATATCTCCTAAATTCTACCTTTAAAATTTGACATTGGGGACAATGTCATATTTTAGTAGGGGGTAAGGGACATATTTTGCTAAAAAAAAAAAAAAAATTTGTTGTGTTTTAAGACATTTAGAAGTATTCATTCTGAACAAGGTCTGAGTAAGGGAGACTTGAGACATACCTTGTCAGTTTGATTTAATCTTCTTCTTCAAAAAAAACAAAAAAAAAAAACAAAAAAAAAAACAAAAAAAAAACAAAAAAAAAAAAAGCATGTTTAGACTTAGTGTGTTTTTTTTTTTTTAGTTACTTTCAATACAATGATGAGATATGAATTGCATAAGTCTAAAACAGATTTATTAGTGAGAAGATTTTCATGAGAATTGAGCTTGATGTCAACCTTTTTATGAGCCAATGTTAATATGATATGTTGATTGAGAAAGAAGCATGTTTAGACTTAATCTGACTTGTATAATCATCTTTGTGAGTTTTTGAGCCTATAATGATTGATGCATTATACAAATCAATCTAATTTCTTTCTTGAGTGCTCTTATGATTACATGATTCTCTAGAACTTGCTTTAAACCGTTTGAGACTATATTGATACATGTGACAACATGAATATGATAGAGGCATTAGGATTATAACCAGAGCCAAACAGCCATCCATTATTAATGTTCTACGAGAACATCCCCACTAGTGAGCCAATTTGAGCCTACATTAAATATGATGTTTTATTGATAACCACAACTTACACCTAGCCTAAATATGCTTATATCCTTACCCTTGTTCTAAAGATGAATTTTATATTTTGAGACATATTGCAAAAAAACAAGGGATATTTTTATTTGAAAATTTGGGTTAGAAACAAAAGATAAGTGTGGGGGAAGAAAAGAAAAGAAAAAGTCAAGAGAAAAAGAAAGGGATCATTGTCAAATACATTCCCATATTAAAAAAAAAAAAAAATCTTCTCTTGAACTTCTAGAAAAAGATGTTACAAAGTTGGTTAGAATGATGCAAAGGCTCAACATGAATATTTAGCCTATGTTATTATGTGCTTTATAAGAGTTTTGAGAAGTTTTATTTGTATGATCTTATTATGTCTCTAAAATCTATGAACTCTTTGGAACCTTTGTGATATCTTTATCCTTTTGTTCTTTAACCACATTATAACCCTTTGGCCCCATTACAACCTTGAATAAAGACCTCTTGATTTATGAAGTTGTATGATCTAAATAGTGGAGAATAGGTGGACAAGCAAGCATATGGTAGAAGTGTTTTCATGAGATTGATTGAGTGTAAACACTTTACCACTACTTTAAAGAGTGAAAATCAAGAGAGTATCCCATGTGAGAAGTTGAGATTAAGTTTGAATATACACTATTTTGATTGAAATATGTTATGTTATTATTGGCTTAACTCAAACTATTTACATTCAAGCAAGATTTTTTGTGAATTTCTTTAAGCTATTGATTAGTTTTTAAGACTTGTCCAATGATTATCTCTAATTTATATTGGAAGGATTAGTTATAATTATTATTTTTAGTTTTTCTTATGTCTTCAATGTTTGTGGGTATCGTCCTAGTAAACCCTCACGAGACTAAACTCGTCCACTAGGGACACCTAGGGGTTTAAAGGCTTGTGTCACATGCTAAGTGCCACCGTGATTTCCTACGAAAATGGATTAGATTAGATTTTCTTATTTTATTTTTATTGAGTCGTTGCTAGGGACTAGCAACAATCTGAGTATGGGGGTGTGATAACTCGTATAATTATATAGTTTTTAGTTATGTTTTATTATTGTTTTGTGTCAAATACGAGTTATTATTGTTTAGTCTAATTGTGTTTATGATCTTTTATATTTTTATGTAATTTGGTGTTTTTCACAAGTTTCTTTGAGTGATTTCAGATTACTAGAATTAAGGGCAAATCCAGTTCAGTTCCAGTTCCGACACCTTTTGCCATATCAGCTATATCTCGAGTTTCACTGAAGCAATAAGGCTGAACTTTGTATCCCTGCAAAGCTAAGAGGCATATCTATCTTTTTCATGTTTTACACTTCTTGAAACGGAGTCGTTTTCCCTAGCGAAATCGACCATCAAGTTGGCTGATGTGCAATGACGTCTGTTCTGCACCGTTTTGGTATTTTGACCATATCTCCCGATCCACGTGCGCAAATGATCTGATTCCAACGGCTATGGATCCGTAACTGATAGGGGTATATTTTTCTAGAAGACCATTTTATCAGATCGAGCCTCCAACATTGACAAAATCGACCATCAAGCTGGCTGATCAGAATTGTCATACAATATGACGAAAATTGTTAGAAAAATGCACCCACCTATTATACCTACCTTTGAAATTTGTAAAGCTTGTCTCTTGTCATTTAGCCCTCCAAAATGTGTATAAATAGAGGGCCTTGGATGAGTATTGGGATACATTGATACATTGGTAGGATAGCCATTGTAATAAAATTCTCTAAGTTTTCTTTTTCTTTCCTTTCTCTAGTTTTCTTTTTCTTCTTACATTTCTTTTCATTTTATTCATATCTAGTATGTGTTTCTAATCATATTGTTGAGGTGATGAGGTGAAGCTCTTGGTAAATGCTAAGGTTAGTCTCTTAAACATGAGCTAAAATGAATCATCATTTATAAGCACTAGCATAGATAATATTTTCTTTTGGTTTAAAATCATACTTGCAAAGTAGAGATCTTGATTCATTATTGACAATGAAAATGGCACAGTAAATGCTTGGTTTCATAACCTTGATTTGTTGTAGACATATACCTTGGCATAAGGAATGCTTGGACTCTTTTTATGAGTTTTGAGGACACCAAATGAACATAATATCATATGCTATGGACGTTGGACAATTTGGACTGAATTGCTAAACATTCCGATTGGAACCTCCCTTATGTGTGGATTTCAATTGTGTAATAAAACAAGATTAATCTTAGCATAACACCAAGAGTGGATTCTCTAACCTCAACATCTTTTCTTATTGTTTTTATATCTTGTTTAATTTCTTTTATGTTATTTTGTTTATCTAATATCTTGTTTATCTTATTTTGTTGTTGATTCCCTAATATCTTGTTTACTTTCTTTTTCTTATATATTTATAAACTTATACTTACTAATACGCTTCCCTGTGGTTCGACCTCGGACACCCGAGAATTTATTACTTGAACATAACCTGCACTTGGGTTTACAACTCTTAATTGAGTCTCCATCACATGTCATTCGACCATGTCACCATCTGCACATGCCATGTCTTACGCCATGTCATCCATAGATTAGGTCATGTATATGCCATGTCATTCATATGCTATGACATTTTGTTTGCTATATTGATTTCATTCACATGACATTCATTCTTATGCTATGTCATTTTGTTTGATATGTCGATTTCATTCACATGACATTCATTCTTATGCCATGTCATTTTGTTTGCTATGACATTCATTCTTATGCCATGTCATTCATATGCTATGACATTTTGTTTGCTATGCCATGTCATTTTGTTTGTTATGTCGATTTCATTCACATGACATTCATTGTTATGCCATATCATTTATATGCCATGTCATTTTGTTTTTCATGTCGATTTCACTCACATGACATTCATTCTTATGCCATGTCATTCATATGCCATGTCATTTTGTTTGCCATGACGATTTCATTCACATGACATTCATTCTTATGCCATGTCATTCTTTTGCCACATCATTTTCATGCCACGACATTCATTCTCATGCTATGTCATTTTTTTGCCATGTCATCTCGTTATGCCATGTCATTTATGTTCCATGTCATTTTGTTTTCCATGTCGATTTCACTCACATGACATTCATTCTTATGCAATGTCATTTTGTTTGCCATGTCATTTAGTTCGCCAAGCTTATGTTTACCATGTCGATCTCATTCACATGACATTCATTCTTATGCCATGTCATCTAGACCTTGCCATGTCATTAATTCTTTTGCCATGTCATAATAAATGTGTAATGCTATAATAATTGCACATGTAGATTGGGTCATATTTATACCTTAGTAATAATTTGCATATTCATAACCATTTTTTGGTAAATGATTTTAATGCAATAAAAATCATGTTTTTTTTTAAATTATTTTATATATAAAACAAGGTTATTCCTGAGTTAAAATAATTCATGAGTTCTCTTCTGGTTTTGCAGGGGAGGATATCATCAATTACCATTAACAACGGAATATCTTTCTTTCAAAAAGAGGGTGATTAAGAGATTTTCCAAATAAATAAAAATTTCTATATTTTACCGGGTCTGCCGGGGAATATAGAAAAATTTTGTGTTAATAAATTCCTAATCATTTTCAAATTAAAAAATGGGATTATTTTTCTTTAAATTGGGAATTATTTTAAAATGCCAAATCTAAAACCGACTTTTACCGAGACTCAAGATAACACACGATTAATAAGGTATCGTATTATACAGGTATTGTGGGGGTGCTAATCCTTCCCCGCACATAACTGACTCCTGAACCCGCTTTTATTTTCTCTGGTTTAAAAGCGCAGACTTCGAAATTGGTTTTAAAAAATATTTTAATTGATTTTAAAATGTTTTATAAAAACCGATTTTAATAGGTGGGCGATCACACCTAGCCAGAAAAAGATTGGTGGCGATTCCATTTATTTTTTCGAGGTTGTTTTCAAAACCTAACAATTTTAACTTAAGAGGAATTAAGTATTCTTTTTCTCTGCTTTTTCCCCCATCACTCGAACGGGTCTCCCCGAGGATCACGTATCGAAAAATGCGAAATTAAAACTTACCGGATCGTTCGATGCGGAACCGATTTTGATTCACTAGTCAGAGACAAGATCACATAATCGAAAATTGTCTGTTTGCCACAGCGCTAAGTTCTTCGAGAATACAGAGAGATCGAATATTACTTTATGATATGAGAAACTTATTTCTCCTTTTCTTTCCATTGTACGAATGATTCTTTGATCATTCTTTTTCTATCTCGGTCGAATGGATTGTTTCTTCCTTGGCTATTCTTTTTTCCCACAGCCGAATGAAGAAAATCTGTAAATTAAAGGAAGTTATTCTTCCTTTTTCACTTAATCTAGTAACTGCCCATGGCAGCTTATTTATCATATGATTTATAACTTCCAAGTGAAGTTATAAATGTTGGAACGGTTTGCCCATTGTGGGCGCCGTTTCCAACATGCTTACCTTCCTAGTACACAAAAGGGAGAAGCCATGGTGCTCATGTCCCGGATGTGCAAGCAAAGGCAAACAAGGTGAGACAATAACGTTTACCTCGCCAAGCATACAAAAAGAGCAAGCCACCACGCTTGCTTCTAGACATGCAAAGGCCTATCTCGCCAAGCATACAAAAGGGGGAGCCACCACGCTTACCTCTCAAATGTGCAAAGGCGTAAGTAAACATGCTTAAATGCTTATCTCAATAATATAGAAAAGAAAGATCGTGACACTCACTTACTCAATATGAAAAGACAAAGCAATAATGCCCGCTAGCATACAAAAAGGGAGAACCATCACGCTTACCTCCCAGAGTAAAAATGCTTGTCTCCATAGCATATAAAGAGAGAATATATAGTGACACCTAATTCTTCAATTTACATAAGGCAAAGTTGACATAAGGCAAAACTAACATAAGATAAAGCCAACATAAGGCATGAGGCAAAGCCAAAGAACCCAAAGGAAGACAACAAAAAGACGATTGTCTTCGAAGGAAAAAGCTACAAAGCTTACCTTATAATAACAAAGATGCAAGAAGTTGTGAAACTCATCTTTAAGAGATGAAGTGAGAAAACTCATCTCCAAGCGATGAGGATATCAAGCAATAAAGATGAAGATATAATATTCATCTCCAAAGATAAAGTGAGAAAGATCATTTCCAAGTAACAAAGACATCAAAAGTAAGCTCTCAAACTTAACTTCGAATGTTGGATACTTCAAAACCATTAAAAGACACCACTAATAAGTAGATATAAATGACCAAGATCAACAACTGTTGTTACGAGTATACCGATTATACCATTACCGAATAATAATAAAACATATATAATAAATAGTATATAAAAGAAATTACAGTTTTGAATTTCAATATATATATATATATATATAAGAACTTACATGAAATAAATATTAATACTGACTTTTAACAAGCATGTAACAGATAAGACAGAATCGAAAACACGAACACTTACAGGAATTGATTTGAAAAAATCAATGTCGAGTCAAGGTTTCACCTCTGACCTTAAGACGAATTTTGCCTGCCTCTAAGGTACTTGCATATTGATGCAAATCGTCTCCCAGGCCTCCTCGATAACATTGCTCTAGAGGGCACACTCAAAGCAACTTCGAAAATCAAGAAAATGTTAGATTCTCTCTCAAACAGAAAAGGAAAACCGAAAGAAGAAAAAAAAAATTCTATTATGGAAAATCAGTGAATAAAACAGACAGAGGGTGTCTGTATTTATAGAAGAACAAAGGATTATTCGGAATAGTCAAGATTGTTTGAACGAACCGGTTCATCCAACAGGTAGTAGATAGCCCTGTTGGAACAGACACGAATCGTTTCGGTTCAAACCGAACAGACACAAACTGTTTCAGTCCAAGATCGAACAGACAGAAACTATTCGGACAAAAATAAAGCTGGTTGGATGGTTGGGTTGGGCAGCAAAAAGATAGATACTAGCCCAAGCCCGGTCTGACATAATCCAACCCGACCCAACCCAACCCAGCCCAAGCCCGAGCGCGAGCCCGAACCCGGCCTGGCTGGGAAGCTCGGTGGCGTGAGCATATGGTCTAGCCCAAGTTGTGTAGGTCCTCACCCACCACAAAACTTGGGTGCCCTTTGGGGCCTAACCCAACATGGAACACTAGTGTCGATACGTGATCCGGGGTGGACCAGCTCGAGTGAGGGGAAAAACAGGCAGAGGAAAAGGTGACTTAATTCCTCTTGAAATTAAGGGTTGAGGGTATGAAAATGACCTCGAAAAAGAAATGGAGTCGCCACCAATATTTTTTGCTAGGTGTGATTGACCACCTATTAAAATCGGTTTTTATAAAAAAATTTAAAATCAATTAAAATACCCTTTTAAAAAAACCAATTTTGCAGTCTGCGCTTTGAACCAGAGAAAACAAGTGCGGGTTCAGGAGTCGGTTATGTACGGGGAAGGATTAGCACCCCCACAACGCCCGTATAAAATGGTACCTTATTAGTCATGTGTTATCTCGAATCTCAGTAAAAAAAATTAGTTTTAAAATTGGTGTTTATAAATAATTCCCTTAAAAATTCATATTTTATTTGAAAATGATCCAAAATTTGCTAACATAAAATTTTCATATTTTCTGACAGACTTAGCAAAATATAGAATTTTTCCTTGATTTTAAAATTCTTCGAATCATTTTCATTTTAAAAAGAATATTCCGTTATTAATGATAATTGATGATATCCTCTCTGATAGACCCAGCAGAGAATTCATGAATTATTTTAACTCGAGAATAATCTTGATTTACAAAAAAAAATCCTTTGTAAAAACATAGAAAATGGTCATGATTATGCAAAAATGTCAATAATTAAATAATCATGCATATTTATCATGATATGGTAAACATTTTATTATGGTCTAATAAAAGAAGTAATGACAAAGATTGACATAGCACATAAAATGACATGTGAATAAAATCGATATTACATGTGGATGGCATGGCATAAGAATGAATGTCATGTGACATGGTATAAAATGACATGGCATGTGAATGAAATCGACATGGCATGAAATATGGCATGAATCGATAACATGACATAAGTGACATGGTAGGTGACATGGCATGAGATGACATGGCATGTGAATGAAATAATCATGACAAGCAAGATGGCATGGCATGTGACATGGTGTAAGATGACATGGCATGTGAATAAAATTGACATGGCATATGGCATGGCATAAGATGACATGACATGTGAATGAAATCAACGTGACAAGCAAGATGACATGGCATATGACATGGTATAAAATGATATGGTGATGGCATGAAATGATGACATGGTATAGGTGACCTGGCATGAAATGATGACATGGCATAGGATGACAAGGCATAGGTGACATGGCATAAAATGATGACATGGCATAAGATGACATGGCATGAAATGATAACATGGATAGGTAACATGGCATAAAATGACATGGCATGTGAATCACAAGCAGAATGACATGGTATGCAGCACGGTATAAAATGACATGGCATGTGAATGAAATCAACATGACAAGCAAGATGACATGGCATGTGACATGTCATAAAATGACATGGCATGTGAATGAAATCGAAATGACAAGCAAGATGACATGGCATGTAACATGGTATAAGATGACATGGCATGTGAATGAAATCGACATGACCAGCAAGATGACATGGCATGTGACATGTCATAAAATGACAAGGCATGTGAATGAAATCGACATGACAAGCAGAATGACATGGCATGCGGCATGGTATAAGATGACATGGCATGTGAATGAAATCAACATGAAAAGCAAGATGACATGGCATGCGACATGGTATAAGATGACATGGCATGTGAATGATATCGACATGACAAGCAAGATGACATGGCATATGAAATGGTATAAGATGACATGGCATGTGAATGAAATCAACATGACAAGCAAGATGACATGGCATGTGACATGGTATAAGATGACATGACATGTGAATGAAATCGACATGACAAGCAAGATGACATGGCATGTGACATGGCATAACATGACATGGCATGTGAATGAAATCAACGTGACAAGCAAGTGTAGACACCTAATTTTGTCCGGACCACTAAACAGGTATGTTTTCTTCCCATATTGATGTTTCCGAGTATAAAAAGACTGTTTTTTATCCTGCAGGTGGTACTCCGAGACTTAGTTTAAGAGGGCGAGCACAAAAAGACAAACTTGAAAAAAAGTCAACCCGAAAAACTCAACCCCGAAAAAGTCAACCCTAAAAAGTCAACTACTGAAAAAGTCAACCCACTTTCAAAATCAAGATTTTAAGTTCAATTGAAAAATGGCGAAAGAATTTTGATATCCGAGGTCTACATTGAAAGATATGGAGTTCGAAAGTTGGGATTTGGAGATTCAGTAGAAAAGAAACCCTAATTCGAGAAATTTGGGGAAAAGTGCTTAAACGATCAAACTGGTCGAAATTGAAGGTTCCAAATGAAAGATAAGCACTGACTACGGGTAATGGAGAAGTCACTTGCAAGAAAAACCGAAAGAAAAGTCAATCCGGGAGAAAACCGAGAATTAGGATTTTTAGTGGATTTCGGTGAAATCGGGAAGAATCACAGAAATGGCCCGACTTGGTAAGACCAAAGCCCCCAATGGATGAGGAATGATTAAAAAGGATGGCCCAAGGCTCAGATTGAAGAAAATCTGAAAATCGGACTTGTTTTGAGCAAAACCGGGTTTCGGAGGTTAAAGGGCAAAATTGGAAAAATTTGGGAAAAATAGCAAATGGACTCCGAAAATTATGGAAAATTTGTCAATCTCATTCTTAAATCATTTGAAAGAGATTGGCGAAAGAAAATCTTGATTCCGAGTTCGTTTGCAAAATGGCCAAATCCCGGGCCTCCTATGCAGTAATTCAAGCCGATAAATCCCAAAAAATACCAAATGAGCTCCAAAAATTATGAAAACTTCCAGATCACACTTTTTAATTATTTTGAAGAGATTGGTGAAGAAAAATCTTGATTTGGAGCTCGTTTAAAAAATGGTAAAAAGTAGGGGCATAAAAGGACATTTTGGGAAGAAAAAATCCAAATAAATAGCAAATGGACTCGGATAATTTTGAAAACTTCCAGAACTCAATATTTTATTATTTTGGAAGTATTAAAAAAAGAAAAATTGAATTTGGAGCCCGTTTGATATTTATTTTGCATCCGGGGGGCAAAATGGTCGTTTCACCCAAGCAACCGAAAAGGGCTTCTTTGGGCCTTTAAAAAATCAGAGCTGGGCTGGAAAAGAGAAGTGCTGGCCTGCCCAAGCCCAAAGGAAGGAGGAAGCTTAGGATTTTTTCAATCAAGTGATTAAAAATCAAGAGTTAAGTTAGAGATTTTCATTTTTGAGCCTAAGTCCCAATCCCACATCCCTTTGTAATGTCAAGCCAAGGAGGTGCTCACCTTATAAATAATGAGTCTTGGCCTTTGGTTGAGATCACCCACTACCCCTTGTGAGATAGTCTATACACTTGTATTAGGATTATCCGGGTGGTGAGTCATAGTGTTTTTGTTGAGAGGGTTTGTAGCTTAATCCGTTCAAAAGCTACTCTGAGGGTTTGTAGCTTAATCCGTTCAAAAGCTACTCTGAGGGTTTATAGCTTAATCCGTTCAAAAGCTACTTGTGAGAGGGTTTGTGGCTTAATCCGTTCAAAAGCTACTCTGAGGGTTTATAGCTTAATCCGTTCAAAAGCTACTTGGTGAGTTTTCATTTTAAAATAATGTTTCTTGTTCTTCCTTCATTTCCTTTCTTAAGTATATTTTTCTTACATTTTGTTTTTACAATAAACTCACCATGGCCAAATGGCCTACATTATTTATTTTAAGTTGTTGTTTTTGATTCATTTTACCATATTGTTTATGCTATTTTCTTTATTTTTGATGTTTTAAATATTATGTTATTTCATGTTCTTAAGTTATATTTAATTTGGTTGCTTTGTTTGTTGCCATTTATGTCTTAGATATCATGTTTTTGCATTTTTAATTTTCTGTTTTCATGTTGTTTAAATTTGAGCATGTTTTAGAGTTAGCATATTAAGTGTTTGTGAAAATGCTTGTGTGATTCTTTGCATGATTCTTGTTTTATATCTTAGTGAGCATGTTTTAGATTTGGTATATTAGGTGTTTGTGAAAATGCTTGTGTGATTTTTGTGTTATGACTTAGTTTTTCATGCTAGCATACCAAGTGTTTGTGAAAATGCCATGCTTGTTGGAGCTTGGGGCCATTTGGCTACTCCATGTGTTTTGCATTGTGTGTTGTATTTTTGTCATGCTAGTTGTTAGGTTTTTGCATTTGCATGATATTTGGTTGGATTTTTGAATTAAGCATGCCTTGTGTTTGTGAAAATGCCATGCATGTAGGTCTAGGTTACATTAAATGTCATGCAAGTTCATGTTAGGTCTAGGCCATATTATTTGTGTCATGCATTTTCCTTACATTTAGGTTTAGATCCATGCATTTCATGCATTATGTTTGCTGCATTGTTTCATGCATTTCATGTTCATGCCACTTGAATAATGACTTGAGCCAATTAATGGTTCAAGATCATGCTCTCTTGAGCACACTTGTGGAAAATTAAGTTTGTCAAATTGATTATTCTACCTTTGTGATTTTTTTTACTTAGCCAATTTTTATCTAACTTTCAAAAAGTCCTAGCTACTGTCTTCAAGTCATTCTATGAGTTTCAAATATTTTTATTTTGGTTTTTAAATGATTTTATCAAAGACAAAAAAAATGTGTTGGCAAAGCAGTTTTTTTTCCACCCAAAACTCGTACATCTCCGATTTTTCTGGGAATTCATCTTTGATCAGAAAATTAAGTCAATTTTTTTCCGTGTATTTTTACATGTCCTGAGTCTCCAATAATTTTTTCAGAATTTTTGGAATTTTTAAAAATAGGGTAAAAAATCGTGGATTAAAACTGGACAGTGGAGTCAGGATTGAATTTAAAGAAAAACAAAGCAGTTTTTTCTCCTCCAAAAACTCGTACATCTCTGGTTTTTCTGGGAATTCATCTTTGATCAAAAAATTAAGCCGATTTTTTCTTGTGTAGTTTTACATGTCCGGAGTCTCCAGTATTTTTTTTAGAATTTTTGGAATTTTTAAAAATAGGATAAAAAATCGTGGATTAAAACTGGACAGTGGAGTCAGAATTGAATTTAAAAAAAAAAAACCATTTTTCTGTTTTGGTTAATTTACTTAGAGTGGGCTGATTAGGAGAGTTAGCTACTGACTTAGGGTGGTTTCTAAGCCTTTTCAAACTCTAAAAATGGTTTTTCAAGTCTTGGGTTAAGGGTAGTAAAATCCGGATTTTTAAACTTAGGAAATTAGAGTCATTTTAAAAATTTTAGCCCAGTTTTTATTTTTAATTCAAGCTTTTCAAAACTGTTTTCAAGCAATCACAAAGTATTTTGGTTTTAGAATATTTAATTTGACATATTTTCCTAAGGTAGCCGGATATCTTTTTAGATATACGGATTTCCTTAATTAAAGGAAAAAATACATTTCATGCATTGCATTTTTATATTCATGCATTTTATATAATATGTGATTCTTGCCATATGAATTTCTATGTGTCATGACATTTAGGTTGCATTATATTATTTAGATTTTGCTATGTCATTTTATTTATGCCATGCCTATATATATTCATTTCTTTTAAATGTTTTCAAAAAAGATAATGGTTTTCAATAAAAATAAAGATATTCCCGATTTAAAATAATTCATGAGTTCTCTACCGGGTTTGCTGGAGGGAATATCATCAATTATTATTAATAAAGGAATATCTTTCTTTCAAAAAAGAGAATGATTCGGAAAGTTTTCTAAAACTAATACAAATTTCTATATTTTGCCACGTTTGTTGGGGAATATAGGAAAATTTTGAATTTATAAATTTCGGATCATTGTCAATAAAAAAATGAAATTATTTTTCTTTAAATTGGGAATTAATTTGAAATATTAAATTTAAAACCAACTTTTACCGAGATTTGAGATAACACACGATTAATAAGGTACCGATTTATACGGGCGTTGTGGGGGTGCTAATCCTTCCCCACACGTAACCGACTCCCGAACCCGCTTCTTTGATTTCTCTGGTTTAAAACGCAGACTTGAAATTGGTTTTTAAAATGTTTTAATTAATTTTTAAAATGTTTTATAAAACCGGTTTTAATAGGTGGCCGATCACACCTAGCTAAAAAAGATTGGTGGCGACTCCATGTCTTTTTAAGGTCATTTTCAAAACCTTCATTTTTTTTAGAGGAATTAAGTCGACTTTTCCTCGGTTTTTTTTTTAATGTCACGCCTAACGAATAATAAAGTCTTGCGATGAGACTCGTCTTTATTATTTTTTAGGTTGCGACAGCAAGATAACATGGCATATGTGACATGGCATGTGAATGAAATCGACATGACAAGCAGAATGACATGTCATATGATGACATTGCATATGACATGACATAAAATGACATGGCATGTGATTGAAATCGACATGACAAGAAGTGAACGAATTTGAGAATGATTCGAAATCTATTAATGTAAAATCCTTTCATGTTCCCGGGCAGACCCAACAAAACATAGAAAGTTTTATTTATTTTGAAATTTTTCGAATCATTTTATTTTATGAAAGGGTATTCCTTCATTAATAATTGATGATAACCTCTCCAGCAAACCCAGTAGAGAAAACCATGGATTATTGAAACTCGAGAATATTACCTTATTTATTAAAATGTTATGAATAGCATAACATGACAATATAGACATGTTACATGGCATAAGATGATATGGTGATGGCATATGGATAATGTGGCATGAGAATGCACCTAGACTATAAATGACATAGTTATATGACCTAATATGCATGACATAGGCAAATCCAATGCAAAGCATGACCTAGACCTAGAGTGCATGGGGGGTCGAATGGTACATGACCTTATGCACAATATATATCATGCTAAAGGTGCAAGGTATGATATATGGCAAAAATGCAAGATACAAACATGCTTAATCATGCAAGATATGGCAAAGTGCAAGACATAACCAAAAATAAATGGATGGCGAATGGCTATACGGGAAAAATGCAAGATGCAAACATGCTTAACATGGCAAAATGCAAGACATCACCAAAAATACAAGGAGGGCCGAACGGCTATATGGGAAAAATGTAAGATGCAAACATGCTTAACATACAAGATATGAAAAATGCAAGACATCATTGAAAATACAAGGAGGGCCGAAGGGTAAAAGGGAATTATTACTACATGAAAATGATGTAAAGGCCATATAGCATAAAGATAATGCTAAGAACATAATCAAAATAAACATGGACATGCAATGAAATGAAATGAAATAACAATAAAAATTAGTAAACAAAACAAGAAATGTTAAGCTCCATGGTTGGTACAAATGGGCATAGCCCTCCCCTAACCATAATCACTTGATATTGACAAGATCATGAAGCCTTTCCAACCCACAAATCAGAAAATAAATCAAGCTAACAACAAAATGGAGGTGATCTCCATGGTTGGTACAAATAGGCATAGCCCTCCCCTAACCATGGTCGCTTGATGTTTATCACGATCATGTAGCCATTTCAATCTCTTTTACTTCATTTATTTTGAAAAAAATGAGAATAAAAAATGACTAAACCTTCCACAATCATGTTTCTCACAACCAAAAGGCAAGACAAAAATCAAGGCAAGCACCAATGCAAGTTTCGACCATGTTGAAAAGTTGGTAAAAACAAATTGTTTTCTTCTATTCTTGATGGAAAAGGAATAGATGAAAGCTAAAAAAATATTTCAAAACTTTTATTTTCATAAAAAGATGGAAATCACATAGGAAACAAAGAAAACTATATGAGAAATGAAGAAGAAAATCATGCTAGAGCTAGGTAGAAATGGCTACCTTCCAAGCTTTTTGGTAAAACCTTTATTCTTTTCTTTCAAAAACCTTTTTTTTTTTTAGCTACTAACTTCTTCCTCCAAAATGACCAGCCTCTTAAGGAAATAAAACATTCCCCTCTCCCTTTCCCAACCTTGGCCGGTTGGCCTCCCAACCATAGGATTAATTGTCCTCATTTTTTCATAAAGTCTAGCCTTTAGATTAGGACCTTTTCATGACAACATAAAAATATCATCTTGCAAATTGATCTTGGTCCTTGAAATGTGTACTCATCCTTTACAAAGAGACTAGGCCATTGGATGAAACAATGCACCCCTTCATACTCCCCCCTTGGCTGAATGCATGCTCCTCCCTTGGATGAATTGTGCTCATCTTTTTTCAACAATTTTGGCTCTTGAATGAAGATATTTTCATGAAAAAAAAAGAAATTCATCTTGCAATCTGATCTTAGCCCTTGAAAGGAGTATTCATCTTTTCTGCAATGCATCTAGGCTATTGGATGAAGGGGGGACCATTTGCAAGGTGTTAAAGATGACATTTTTAGCTTGATAGTGACTAGTGAATTAAATTGATCAAGCTTTCCTTCTCCCTCCTATGCTGGCCAGCCAAGGCGTGGAATGTTCAAAAATTTTCTCCATCTTTCACATTTTTCTTAATTGCAAAATCCCCCTTTTTGATTTTTTTGGTAAAATTATTTTTTTGCCCCCCAAACTTAATTTAATTGTAAATGGACCACAATTTCGAATTTTTTTTTTTGTTCAATTTATCCTATTTAATGTAAAACTTGATTCTGGAGGTTTTCAAATTTTTCTGAGTTCTTTTGCTATTTTTTCGGATTTATCTCTGAAATTTCGGTGTAGTGCCTCCCAAATTTAGCAATTTTCAAATGAGCTCCTTTTTCGAATTTTTCTTCACCAATACTTTCCAAAAATTATGAAACTCAGATCTAGAAGTTTTCATAATTTTTCGAGCTCGTTTGCTATTTTTCCCGGAATTATCTTTGGGAAAATCTAGTTAGTGCACCCGAACTTTGCCATTTTTCAAATGAGTTCTAATTCCGAATTTTTCTTCACCAATCTCTTCCAAAAATTATGAAACTCAGATCTGGTAGTTTTCATAATTTTTTGAGCTCGATTGCTATTTTTCCCGAAATTATCTTTGGGAATTTTTGGTTAGTGCACCTGAACTTTGCCATTTTTCAAATGAGCTCCGATTCCGGATTTTTCTTCACCAATCTCTTCCAAAAATTATGAAACTCAAATCTGAAAGTTTTCAAAATTTTTCGAGTTCGTTTGCTATTTTTCCCAGAATTTGCTTTGGGATTTTTCGCATATTGCCCTTTAACCTCCGAAATCTCGGTTTTACTCAAAACGGGTCCAATTTCCGAATTTTCTTTTCTACTCTCTCCGTCATATATTGAATTTGAGTTGGTCCGAATACGCCCAAATTTTACGATCAAATTCACCCCTGATTTTGTTTTCTCCAGATTTACCGGATTAGGTCTTCCTCTGCACTGAATTTCCACAATCCATCTTCCGAACTTCATATCTTACGTTATAGATCCCGGATTGTCAAAATTCTTTTCGCCATTGTTCAATTCCACTTTGAATCTTGATTTTGACTCAGAGTTGACTTTTTTAGTGATTAACTTTTTGAGGTTGACTTTTTGAAGTTGACTTTTTCCGAGTTGATTTTTTTTTCGGATTGACTTTTAATGCTAAACTTCGAATCACAAGTCTTGGAGGACCATCTGCAAAATGAGAAGAGATTTTCTGCATTCTGGAAAAGTGCAAGGAACAATTTTTTAGAGGACCCGGACAAAATTTGGTGTCTACAGCTAGCTTATATAAACTATAAGCTAAAGCCATTCTTAGTTCCATGTGGGATTGACAACCAACCACACCTTCAACCAACATTCTTCCTCTTCAAGTGGGCGTTAAATGAGACTAATTTCTCATTCAAATTTAATATCAATTGTGTATGAAATTATACACTGTATATGTAGTTACAATAACTTACGTATTGAAATACGTATTTCGTATATATACACTCAAATAATTCATTGATATCCATAACAACAAACATAACAAAAAAAAGGTATAAGCGCACTCCTTGAACATAGAAAAGAAGTAATCGCAAACTATTCAATGCACATATCAAAAAATGAAGCGTGAAGAGAGTAAACACGTACTTCTTGAACATAGAAGGAAAGTAATCACAAATCCTTCATCGCACGTGCCAAGCGTGAAGAAAATAAATGCAGACTTGGTTATAAAGAGAAGTAGTCTCAAACCCTTCATCACACAAAAGATGGACTCCGCACGCAATACATCTTAAGCCATCCGACAATGGACCAGACCGATTCTAAATTCTGATCTCAAATGGTAACTTAATTTTAAGAATGGCCTTAGGCAAGGCCCAACAGAACCCAAGTGTGTCGCCTATTGGGTTTGGAATATCATACATGGGTCAAACCTATATAGCTTGAGAATGCCCATCTACATCTCAGAAAAACATGAAACCACACGGTCATGACAAGAGGCGAGATCCTAGCCGTCCAACATCTTATAAATAAAAGTCACTGTTCATTATTTGATAAGACATTTCCATCATTCTAAAGCTTAAAGCTTACTAAAATCCTTTCGTACTAAATTAACGTTAGTGTCGAAGTGCGTATCGAAAGAACACTTTTGATGCCCAGTGATCTCGTCTTCTCCTATCATCACTTGCCGCCACGTCCACTTGGTCCAACACTCTTTCAAGAGTTCTCTCCTTGTGAACGACTAGTTCACATCCATAACAAGCCTCAGCAGCATTGCTTTCCCTTAAAACTTTGATATATTCATTTAACACCTAATGAAACAAAAATTCAAGACTTTTTGCAAAAAATAAATAAATAATAGACTTGCGTAAATTTTAGTCAACCAACCAATTAACTCAAATTAAAAATAAAAACTTACAAAACATTTGTAAAACTACATCATCTGAACTTTTCTTACTGCAATTAAAAACATAAAAAAAAAAAAAAAAATTATTAATTTGAAATTCATAACTTACAACGAAAGAATCTAAACTAACTAAACACTTGAAACAAAGTAATCTTAATAAACAAAAGAGTTTGTATTTGATGAACTGTCAGTGTATAAATTTATACATTGACAACGAATTCGACAATGACATCTTATTAAAAAATTAACTCCTGATAATGAATCTTACAATGTTAATGTATAGATTTTTATTTTCAATTTTTTTTTTCCAATTTTTATTTTCAATCACAATTCTAGTAAAGACCAACTTGATCCATTGACACGTCTGACAAGCAAACACCAAATATAATAGAATTTGACTTATGAAAATTAAAAGAAAATCAATGAAATAATAAAATGAGGGTAACGAAAAAAAATAAAATTATTCTCTACTTTTATTTTTTTTTCCATTCTCTTTTATTTTTTTTTGTTGATTGATCTCCGGATCAATTTTTCTTTTGAAAATCTTCTTTGAGGTAAAAAAACACACAGCAAATCTGATCGGCTGAGGCCATATCCAAACTTCATACAACGGAAAAAGGCTTGGAACATATCGAGACCGAGCACCTTTTTTAATAAAAAAAAAAAAAAAAATTCACAAAAAACTTATAAGATCCAACCAACAGTGGTTGGATTTGGCCTTTGCATGGCCTAAAACAACGCCAAACATGTGGCTTTTGAGTAAATTTGCAATAGAAAATAAAATAAAAAATCCAACAAGTGAACGTATTTGGCCGTAGCTTCCTCCTTTTCCTCCCTGACCTGTCTTATTTAGATTTTATAATATTGAATACGATATAATTATACGATTTAAAAAAATAATTAAAAATATGAAACGATATAAAAAAAATTACACGAATACGACACGAATACACGAATGTCTCAAAATCTATATAATAAGAATTTTTAAAGTTTCAAAATTTATATAAATATAAAATATATTAAATACGATTATGACATGATAAAATACACAAGCATAATATAAATACATGAATTATCAATTATATCTTATCGTTCTATTTCAAATCTCTTCCCCACCTACTACTCCTTATCCCAATCCCTATTTTTTTTTTTTTTTTCAAAAAATAGAAGATGGATTTTGAAATGATGTGTATTGAAAATAAAAAAACTATTAGTGGAAAAAAACAAAAGAAAAATACTGACTGGGCTTGAGAAGTGTTGGGAAGTGCCAATTGGCAATGAATAGGAACCTCCTATCACTTTTTTTTTTTTATTATTTATTTATAGAGACAAGTTAATTAATTAAATCCTCTTTAAAGTTAAAAACTCTATGTCAATGACTCAATGTATAGGAATTTATTGGCATAAATATATATAATTCTTCAAATAATTATGTCAATGAGTCATTTCCTTATTAATGATTTGGTGAGCTTGGTCAATTGTCTAAATTAACCTACATATAAAGTTTAAAAATTTTACGTAGCATCGATTCCATAGGTATACTAAAACAAAATTAAGGACATATATATATATTGATGCACAATCAATAAAATAAATAAAGAAAAAAAAAAACCAACTCAATCACTAGATAAAATACAAAAAATAAAAAGTAAAATTCCTCAACATACACCAATCATATACCATCATGTGTTTTGACTTCTCAAGAGTCGATAGCTCGTTCGACACAATAAATTCGGTCTGAATTGGATTTGATCTTAATAAAAAATTTTATAATTCAGATTGATCCGGTCTGATTTGAATTACTATTTATTAAATAAAAAATATTTTTATTTAAATTTAATTATAATATATATATATAATAATTAATAAACAATAAAATGGACTTATGGGTTGGCTCGAAAAGAATTTGGACAAAAAAAAAATTCAGGACCACGGCCCGACTCATAAGCGGATCTAAACTTATCAATTATTTTTTCTTGTATTTCTAATTAATATAAAAATTTTCTTTTTCTACAAAGAATTTATGACTCGAACTTAAGATCTCTAATATATATCTCACATACCCCATGCTTATCGCTTGAGCTAAGCTGAAGGGACATAGATGATTAATTGTTTATAGTTAAGGTAACTATGAGAAACAATTCTTTTTTTAGAGCATCATACATACTTTTAATTATCCTAACCATAGTGGTTATGTGGGTATGAATTGAAAATTTTAAAGTTAGTCTGAGAGGGAAATCTAATGCTCTGTGAGTAGACAATTACTTCTCCCAAAGATTGTGACCTCTTCTGCTAAATGCTGGTATAATAAATGGGATTTATTTTTAATATACTAATTGTGTATATATATTATTTGTGAATCAAAAATAATGTTATATCATTAATAAATTTTAAAAATAAATATAAATAATTTTATTATTAAAGATATAACATTATCTAATTTATTGATAATGTATAAATGTATCAAATATAAATCTTAATAAATATATAATTCACACTCCCAAATAAAAGAGGGCCGTGTCATTTTCACCACAGCTTGGAATTCACATAGTTAATGGCCGACATAAATTGGCAAACACAACGCTAAGGATATAGCAAACTAAATAATCACTTTCAATTTTTTTTTTTTTAATTTTACAAAAATCCCGCAACATCCCAATGCTTGCTTATATATAACCTCCAACACAAGCAAGATTTATCCATATTCCTCAAAGAATTAACATTGAGAGAGGGGGTTCTTTTGGCTTCTTCCCTAAAATGACAAACCAAGAAGAAAACCCAGTGGCTGTGGTAATGGTGCCATTTCCAGCACAAGGCCATCTAAACCAGCTGCTTCACCTCTCTCGGATCATCCTCTCCTATGGCATCCCGGTCCATTATGTTGGTACATCTACACACAACCGCCAGGCAAAAGTCCGAGCCCATGGTTGGGACCCGATAGCTGTAGCCAGTTTCCATTTCCATGACTGCCAAATCCCTCCTTTTCTTTCCCCTCCCCCAAACCCCAATGCAGCAATCAAGTTCCCTTCTCATCTCCAGCCATGTTTTGATGCCTGCTGGCATCTTCGTAAGCCTGTCACTGAACTGTTACGCGTGCTTTCTTCGCAAGCAAGAAAGCTCATTATCATTCATGACTCTATGATGGGATCCGTAGTACAAGATGTTGGTTCAATCCCCAAAGCAGAGTCCTATGCTTTCCACACTGTTTCTGCTTTTACTCTCTTCTTTTATGTATGGGAATCAATGGGGAAGCCAGAAGTTAATGCAGAAATTATGCCTGCAGGTGAAAGTGACGTTCCTTCTCTTCAAGGATGCTTCACCAATGATTTCTTGGAGTTCATTGCTTTGCAACACCATTATCTCAACGTCAATGCTGGGAATATATACAACACAAGCAAAGTGATTGAAGGTACTTACCTTGAGTTGCTTTGTGAAACAATGAAAAGAAAGCAACATTGGGCTTTAGGGCCATTTAATCCAGTAAGAGTACCTGAGAAAAATAGTTCGGCTAGCCGACACTACTGCTTGGAATGGCTCGACAAACAGGCTATAAATTCTGTTCTTTACGTGTCTTTTGGGACAACAACCACCATGGACTATGAACAAATCCAGGAGCTGGCGATTGGTTTGAGGAGAAGCAATCAAAAGTTCGTTTGGGTATTAAGAGATGCAGACAAAGGAGATGTTTTCAATGGAGAAGTTAGAAGACCAGAGCTTCCAAAAGGGTACGAAGATTCAGTGAAAGATAAGGGGTTGGTGGTGAGAGACTGGGCACCTCAGCTGGAGATTTTAGCCCACCAAGCCACAGGTGGCTTTGTAAGCCACTGTGGCTGGAACTCATGCATGGAAAGTATGACCATGGGAGTACCAATAGGGGCATGGCCTATGCACTCAGATCAACCAAGAAACGCAGTGCTAATCACAAAATTGCTCAAAGTTGGCATTACCGTCAAGAACTGGACACACCGCCGGGATGAGATAGTGACAGCAACGATAGTTGAAGATGCTGTGAAACGTTTGATGGCTTCAAAGGAAGGCGATGGCATAAGGAAGAGGGCAGCAGAAGTAGGCGGTGCCGTGCGGCAGTCGGTGGGTGAAGGTGAGGTTTCTCGGAAGGACTGGGACTCTTTCATTACTCATATCACTAGGTAGGTTTATCATTATTATTAGTATTATTTATTACCAAAGTTCTTCTATATTTAAGGATTATTTATTTCTTTTAATATCATGTGATGATCATTAACATTTTCCTACCAATATTTCTTTTCAAGTATATTTTAATCTATGAAACAAAAATGTAGTGCCTTTTTTCGGTCTTTAAATCTACGAAAAAGTTTGTGGAAATAGAACAAGGAAAAAATTTGTTAGATTCTCATTTTTCCATCGTATCGTATTCATCTTTCACAAAATTTGCATTTTACGACGGTTAGCTATTTTTTGTATGTATGCACTTGGCTACTTGCAAATCTGCAAGAGTGCTAGAAAAGTAAATCTAGTTCAAAAAATTAATAAAAACCATGGGAAAGTAAATTAATTAACAGGGTTTATGGTGGAATCTTTTCCTCTTTGGGGAAATTATTATATGTTTTAGAACAATTAGTAGCTCAAACCAATTTATTGCATCTTTTTGCCGTATATATTGGCAAAGAAAATTAAAAGTTCAATATTATATAATTCGATTTTTTTTTTTAAAAATTTGGATACCTTTCAATCGAATAATTTTCGGATTCAAATAAGAGATATACTATCCGTATTCGATTTGAATAAAATTCGACCAGCAACTATTGGATATTCGAATTCGATTTGTAAAACATGAACAATTTTATATTTGTGAAGAGATTCGAACCTTGGCAAACAACTTTTATTACTAAAAATTTTGTCAAGTGAAGCAATCTTAGATCTTGTGCTACTAAAATTAAATTATATCTTAAAACTATATTTAAAAGTTAAATTATCAAGTGTAATAAAATATAATAAAAATTTAAAAAATGACTATCCAAAATGATTTATTATTTAAGTTGTTATTTTTGTATTAAATTTAGAAGTTGTTTATTGTTAATTATGAGTGAATTTGAATTTGAACTTCAAATTTAATTTTTGTTTGAATTATATTTTTATTTTGGTAAAAAATTTACTTAATAGATTCGGATATATATTTAACGAAATCGGTATTTAACGGATTCAAATATTTCACGAATAATGTTATTTTATTCGGATTTGGATAATAATATACTCAAATTTAATTAAATAATAAATGAATTCAGATATTATAAAAATTAATCGAGTTCAAATATAAATATTTAAAAATAACAGATATCTGATTTACTGTCATCCATACTATGAATCAATGTTGTATCGTTAAGGATTAAAGACTAATTATTAAAGCCTAAAGGGGCCTTCCATCCAAACACACAGCTGGATGGCTTACAAAAATGTAGAAGTCTGAATTTACAATTAATCAGTATAAAACACAAGAAAAAGAATGGGATTTCCTCTTAATTAAAAGATGAGTACTTTTGATGTAAAATAAGGATGTGTAGGAGCTGTTCAATTGCAATGTAAAAAGAAGGGTAGTTGCAAATAATGAAGTGAGAAAAGGAGGCAGCATCATTTGGGACCTGTTTTGATTCTGTCTTCTACCCTACCAATGGCCTGTTGCTACTAAATGTGCCTTCGGTGATTTATTAATTAAATGACCAATAGTTTTCCAAGCTATTAAAGTGATAGCTATGTAAATGTAATTGTAGCTAGCTAGCTCCAGTAATTTTAACCCCACCGAGCCACCCCTTCCTTTCCTTGCACAACCCCAATTATTGTTCCCACTTCCCTCAATACATCACATCACATCACATCACCTTCTAATATTAACATACCCCCTAATACTTAGATTTTGAAATAGGGTAAATTTAAAAAATATATCATCAATAATATAATAATTATTAAATGATATAATAAGTAAGAATTATTTAAAAAAATAAAAAATTATTATTAAAAAAATTGTAAAGATAAAATTATCTTTGATAAAAAAAAAAATTCTTATTTTTTTTAATTTACTTTTTTAATTAAAAAATACTTTTTTGAAAATAATTTTTTTAATTTTAAAAAATAAATATTTAAATATTTTTATTTTTTTAGTTTATTTTTTAATTAAAAAATTTTAAAAATAAAAAATAATAAAATTAATATTTCTAAAATTAATTTTTTTTATAAAATTTTAAGAGAATAAATATTTAAATATTTTATTTTTTAAATTTATTTTCAATTAAAATTTTTAAAAAATAATATTTCCTTAACGAGAGAAGAAAAAGAAAAGAGATTTTTTCATTAAAGGCAAATTTGTCTTTACAATATTTTTTCTAACAATTTCTAACTTTTTCATTTTTTTTTAAATAATTATAACATATTAGACTATTTAAAAATAAAGTGACTATTGAGGGTATGTTTTTCATATTAACCCTTGAAAATATGTGTATACATATTGTGTTTTATGTTATTTATTTATTTATATAAATATAAATTTAATAAAAATTATTAAATATATCAAAATTTTAAATAAAAATATTAATGTATTAAATGTGTTGTGTTAATCATGTTTAAATGTGTTGTACCGTGTTTATTATATTGTTTTTATGTTTATTAAACGTATAGTGTTTGTATCATATTTTCGTATTGTATTTAAAATTATTAGATCTACCGATAAAACTCTTACATTTGTATTTTTCTCTACAATAGCCACTGTGAAAATCTATATGCATGCCGAGAGATTGTGGCCATTAGACTTGTCAATTGGGCGGGTCAGATTGGTTTCGGGTCAGGTCATTTCGGTTAGATCAATTCGGGTCTTAAAATTTTTCTGATCTTTTTTGGATCCGGATCGTTTCGAGTTCAGGTCATTTCAGGTTCATGTCATTCGGGTTTGACACTCTGATTATTCGAGTTCAATTTATTAATTTTAAAGTCAAATCAGATAAAATTTAAACAAATTATTTGACAGAATCAGATTTAATTAGAATTTTGTTAAAAAATAAAAAATAAGTAATAAATAATATATAAAAATAAATATCTATAGAACCCGATTTTTTAGGTATGGGCATAATCTGGTAAATTTTCAAATTAGAGTATCTGTTTTACTTAAACGAGTAATATTGTATACCTGAAATCGTTATCCTAATCCATTTATATATTTATAAATGTATTGTTATCATATTTTATATACTTTTAGAAAATCACATGATAAATCTTAAGGGATTATACATTTAAAATAAAAATAACACTTTTTTTTAACAGCAAATGCAATTTTTATTGAATGAATAAAAAGACAAGAGTGTTAATCGGCCCAATCGATCCAAATGACCAACGAATAGTCACCCGTACAAGCAATTAACCATTAACTTTTTTGATCCTCACTTTGCAAAAGTGTTGTCAAAAACCTAACTAACTACCCTTCAAACTAAAAACAGTCTGAATCCCTAAAAAACCATGTGATACAATGAAAGCAACTATAGTTCTGAAAAATAAAGCGCCAATCACAGCCACTTTTCACTATGCTGAATTCCTTACTCGTCCTGAATTGCAACGTCCTAGAGGAACCCAAAATGCATCCATACAAAAGTACTCAAGATTGCCGAAAACATCCTTTGTAAAAATAAAGCAACCTGTTTGCATCCATAAAGAGCCAAAAAGAAGATCAAAAGAACTCAAAAATCGTATCCTAACCAATGAGAAGAAAGCGATAAGAACATAATGCCAAACCCAAGATTTTGTACGTCTAAAGTCTCATTAGAAGCACCTAACCGAAACCATACTAGACCTAATTTCAGCAAAAATAAAGCTAAATTCGTAATTGTCCCCATTTAAAATCAAAACACCATTGATAACAACCAACCAAGTACAAAAAAAAAAGACATGTGATTATTTACCCAAGAAGCCAAAAGTAAGCTTCAACCAACCATTCCAAAAAACATATGATATGAAAGAAACCTAGAATGTTCTTACCCTATCTTGCAAAAAACTTACAAGATCCCCATTTCCCCAAAAATCACTTGGTCATTTTGTCACAAAGGAAATATCAAAATCTCTGAAATTGCATTAACCTGCAAAATGAACAAACGTTAGAAATGTGCTGAAACCTTCATCCTTCATTCGATTGAGAATTGACAAAATGCCAATGTCCAATCTTATTCCAACCAAAAAGTGCACCATACCAAGAACCGACTTTTATCCAAAGAAAGTATGTTCTAAACATTCCACAAAACATATGAATGCACACAACCATAATTCAAAATGCCCCATAAGCCAAACAATGGCATCAAACCCGAACCCTCCGAAACTATTTATTCAATTAACGACCAAGTATAAGGATAGAACAAAGCCTTCGACACTCTACCCGAAAAACGAAAGATGAGCTTCACCCAACCAACCCCAATACTCATATAATATAAATAATACCTAGAATATTCTAACCCACTCTTGCAAAAAACATGCAAGATCCTAAATTCCCCAAATTTCACTTGATCGTTAAAAATCTACTAGAAATGCCACCACACTTGAAAAAATTGTACATGCAAAATGAACAAACTTTAGTTAATCGCTTCATTGGTTATCCTCGATACAATCATCAACCAGCAACGTTGAACACTAATCATTAATCCAAGCAAGAAAATATGTGTCTTTGTGTACTCCTTGTCTTGCTAAAGCATCTGCAAAAGAATTTGCACCTCGGCCTTTATGAACAACCCTGCATCCATGCAATCTTATCATTATCCGATCAATTTCCATGAAGAGTGAGTTGAGACGCCATGGTCTTAACATACTAGAACTGCACTAGGCAACTGCAATCATAGAATCACTTTCTACTTCCAAATTGAAAGGAACTTGTTTTGACTGTATGATCTCAAACACTTCCTTCATGGCTTTCAATTTCGCCTCATTAGAATCCATCACCCCTACAGACTTTGAAAACATGGCCAAAACAATAACTCTATCATTCCTCAATACCCCTCCGATGTCAGCTGGCCCTGGTTTCCCAATGACCGATGCATCAGCATTAAACTTCCACCAATTTAGAGCCGAGGCTTCCCACTGTAATGAACCTTTAACTTTGTCATTCTTCCTAGGCCTAACAAAAACCCTTGGATCAAGAATAAACTCCTCCATAGACTGAAAATCAGTTGGCCATTTAGCCCAACACCACCAAGCTAATCTGTTCTTGATCATAAAAACAAGAGACTTGATTTCAATGGCCTTGTTTTCAAACACCACCCTATTACGCCATAACCAAATAGTCTACACTACATCTGCGAATAATATATACCATACCTCCTCACTAGCTGAACTATTCTCAAGATCCATCCACTGTGAGAACCAATCAATGATTGAGTTTGGTTATACCAGGCTCATTCTCCACTACTCACAAACTAATGACCACAGCAACTACACACATCTGCACCACAAAAAGAGATGGTCTACTGTTTCCATAGCATCCTTACACAACGGGTATTTAATATTCTCTTCTGTTAATATATTGCATTGAACAAGAACATAAAAACAGGTAATCTGCGTTGAAAAAGAGACCACAAGAAAATGTTAACCTTTGGTGGTATTAGGCAGCGCCACTTCGTGATATCAAGAGTACCTTCAACCAAATCACTTTCTTCCACAGCTTGTCTGAACAGTTTGGTTTTGTATCGGCCGTTTGAAGCAGGTTTCCAAATCAATCTGTCTTTTCTACAAGCATCCAGTTGAACATTATTAACGGTCCGAAGCAGTACTTGCTATTGTGCAATCTCCCAATAAAAAATATCCCGTCTCAATGTTATCTAACATATCCATAAGTCGTCTTCCCACCGTCCAAACTTGTTGATCACTGCATTCTTTATCACTGACAAAACATAAATTCTCGAAAATTTCTCTTTTAACATCTCTCCATTTAGCCACCTGTCATCCCAAAAAAGAATTGAACCTCCGTTCCCCTGTAGCAAACCTGTACTCTCTAAAAAGCAAGTCCTAAAATTTCCTCCCTCCCTAAGTGGTTCAACAATACCTTTCCATATTGTGGATGAGTTAGTATGCCGTTGAATTCTTGGAAGAAGTTCCCTAACCTCCATACTGTATTTGGCGCATATTACCTTTTTTCAGTTGCTCTCATTTTCCTCGAAAAATCTGAAAACCACTTATTAAGTAATGCTTTATTTTGGACTTCAATCGGTATTATTCCTAAACCACCACTGCTCACACTCCGACATACCGTGGGCCAGCTTACTAAGTGCTGGCTTATGCCTGTTGTAGATAGCTAATTTTGTCCGGGCCCCTAAACCAGGTAAGTTCTTCTTGTGGTTTTTAGAATGCAAAAAATCTCTTCTCATCTTGCAGATAGTTCTCCAGGACTTGTGATTCGGAGTTCAGCATGAAAAGTCCATCCAAAAAAAGTCAACCCCAAAAATTAACCACTAAAAAAGTCAACCCTTAGTCAAAATCAAGGTTTGAAGATGAACTGAACAATGGTGAAAGAATTTTGATAATCCGAAATCTACAACGTAAGATATGGAGTTCGAAAGAGGGATTGCGAAAATTTCACTGTAGGGGAAACCCTAATTCGGCAAATTTGGAGAAAAGTGTTTAAACAATCAAATTGGTCAAAATTGAAGGTTCCAAATGGAATATAGTTAATCACAACGGGTATTGGAAGGGCCAATCGGAAGCAGAACCAAAGGAAGAGTCAATTTGGAAGGAAAACCGAAAATTAGGGTTTTGGTTAAAAAGGGTGAATTTTGCAAATTTGGAGAAAATTGCAAAAATGGCCCAATTTGGTGAAACTGAAGCCCCCAGTTGATAAAGACTGAGTAAATAAGGATAGCCCAAGGCTAAGTTTGAAGTGAATCCAAAGGAAGAGCCGATTAGAGCAAAAATGAAAAAACGAGAAAATTCTCGAGTTTGGAAAAGGGAAAACAAAATCGGAAGGGGATTTGATCCTAAAAATTAGGCATTTTTGGACCAACTCAAATTCAATATATGACAAAGGTAGTAGAAAAACAAAATTCGAAAATCAGACCTGTTTTGAGTAAAACCGAGGCTTTAGAGGTTGAAGGGCAAGGGCAATATTGGAAAATCCTAAAGATAATTTCGGAAAAAATAGCAAACAAGCTCCGAAAATTTTGAAAACTTCCAGATCTGAGTTTTATAATTTTTAGAAGAGATCGACAAAGAAAAATTCGGAATCGGAGCTCATTTGAAAAATGGCAAAGTTCGGGAGCACTAAGCGAAAATTCCAAAAGATAATTCCGGGAAATATAGTAAACGAGCTCCAAAAATTATGATCAAAAGGTGTCATTGACAACCTTTTACAAGTGAAAGAGCAACTTCTAAAAAGGTATGAATGAGTTTGAATTGAAACTAACACTTACAGACGAATCTTCCAAAATTTAAACTAGGATATTTGAATCCTCGAATCAAAGGATTCAAATCTTTTTTTGTAAATTCTAACATAACACCTTCAAACTTTGTATTCTAATCCCTTTAGACGGGTATACGAATCCCCTTGTGTAAAATATTATAAAAGCTTATTTTTTATTCTAAAACTCATGAAATTCAAATCCCATCACATTAAAACTTCTCCAATCGATTTTCTTCATCTTTAAATTAATTTTCTTGGTCTGAAACCTAACCAAAGCTATTGTATAGCTTCTTATGTGCTAGTTTCTCATTAATTGATTATTTTAATCAATTAATTTTTTATTTGTTTTACTTTATTTTAAAAATATTCCAACAAATGAAACGTTATTGGTTTGGAAGGAAGCAAGGCAAAGGAAAGTTATGGAGAAAAAAAAGGAGTATTAGAAGAATAAATGTGACAGCTACACTAATCATCTTGTGTGGTGGGGTTTAGGTATAAAACAACACTTTCAGGGAATGTCTCTGACCGGATTTTCAAATGAAATCTATTTGGTTTGGAAGGAAGCAAGGCAAAGGAAAGTTATGGAGAAAAAAATGGAGTATTAGAAGAATAACTGAGACAACAACTACGTTAATCACATCCCTTGAGTTGAGTTATAAGTAAATAATTAACTTGTGGAGATCATGAATATGAGAAAGATGATAACCCCAATAAAACGACTTTTTTTTTTAGTAGGAGTTTAACTTTTTAGTTCCTCAATGAGACAACAAGTTCAGTACTTCTAAAAAAAACCCAACTAAACTGATATCTATCTATTCTCATATGTTGCCTCCAAATTTTCGCAACTTAAAAAAAAAAAAAAAGTCTCATCATGAGACTTTATTATTCGTTAAGCGTGACATTAAAAAAAAACGAGAAAAAATCGACTTAATTCCTCTAGAAAAATGAGGTTTTGAAAATGACCTTGAAAAAGACATGGAGTCGCCACCAATGTTTTTTAGCTAGGTGTGATCGGCCACATATTAAAACCGGTTTTGTAAAACATTTTAAAATTAATTAAAACATTTTTAAAACCAATTTCAAGTCTGTGTTTTAAACCAGAGAAATCAAAGAAGCGGGTTCGGGACTCGGTTACGTGTGGGGAAGTATTAGCATCCCCACAACGCCCGTATAAAACGGTACCTTATTAATCGTGTGTTATCTCAAGTCTCGGTAAAAAGTCGGTTTTTAATTTAGTATTTCAAGTTAATTCCCAATTTAAAGAAAAATAATTCCATTTTTTAATTTAAAATGATCCATAATTTATTAATTCAAAATTTTTCTATATTTCCCGACCAACGTGGTAAAATATAAAATTTTTTATTATTTTGGAAATTTTTTCGAATCATTCTCGTTTTTAAAGAAGATATTCCGTCATTAATGATAATTGATGATATCCTCCCCAGCAAACCCGGTAGAAAACTCATGAATTATTTTAACTCGAGAATATCTTTATTTTATTGGAAATCATTGTCTTATTTTAAATTTTTTTTGAAAAATATGAACATGAATATGTGTGACATAGTAAAGATGATATAATAAAGTCTAGATAATATAATGCAACCTAAATGAGATGATATAATTTAAAAAGCATAGCATATTCTAAATGAAGTGAAATGTCTTAAGTATCATGATTGATTCTAAGTGAAATGAAATATCCTAACTGACATAACATATTCTATATGAAATAATTTGTCCTAAGTAACATGAAATACATTCTAAATGACATGAAGTAAATATGAAATATAAAATAATATTATCATAAAGTATGCATGGAAATGAAAATAATAATGTATGAACATAGTATATGCTAAATGATGTGACAAAAATAAATGACTAAATAAAAAGCAAAGGATAACATGAAATATTCAAAACCATATGACAAACAATAATACCATAGAATATAAATCAAAATAATAACAATACCATCGAAATCATCATAGCAAAAAAATATTATACAATATGCATAAATATGGAAAATGCAATGTATGAAAGTGTATTTTTTCCATTAATTAAGGAAGTCCGTATATCTAAAAAGATATCCGGCTACTTTAGGAAAATATATCAAATTAAAATTTCTAAAATCAAAATACTTTGTGATGTGTTTGAAAACAATTTTGAAAAAAACTTGGATGAAGATTAAAAACCTAGCCAAACCCTTTAAAAATGGCTTTAATTTCCTAAATTTAAAATCTCGGACTTGACCACCCTTAATCTGAGATTTATAAAATTATTTTTTAAGTTTAAAAAGGCCTAGAAACCACCCTAATACAGTAGCTAAATTTCCTAATCAGCCCCCTCTAAGAACTTAGCCAAAACAGAAAAATGATTTTCCCTCAAATTCAAATATGACTCTATTATCCAGTTTTAAAACATGATTTTTTAACCTATTTTTAAAATTTCAAAAAAAAATTTTAAAATAATAATGGAGACTCAAAACATGTAAAACTACACGGAAAAAAAATTGGCTTAATTTTCTGATCAAAGATAATTTCCCAAAAAAATCGAGAAAGTTTGAAAACTGGGTAAAAATTTATTTTGCCAAAACACACATTTTTGCCTTTAATAAAATCATTCAAAAATCAAAGTAAAAATGTTGGAGACTCTCCTAAGGACCTACAAACAGTAGCTAGAACTTTTAAAAACTTGGAAAAAAATTGGCTAAGTAAAAAAATCACAAAGGTAGAATAATCAATTTGACAACTTTTTAATTTTCCACAAGTATGCTCAAGTGAGCATGACTTTGAGCCATTGATTGGCCTAAATCATAAATCATGTGGCATGACATGAGATGCATGAACATACAACAAGTGAAATGCATGAAATGCATGATTTAAAATCTAAATGGCATGGAAAATGCATGGCATACAAAATAACCTAATGCCTAGCATGAGTTTGCATGGCAATAAATGTAATCCTAACCTAAGTATGCATGATATGCTTAATAATACAAATGAGACTTAGACCTAAAGTGACATGAAATGCATGGTAATACAAAATGACCTAAGACCTAAATAGCAAAGCAAATGCATGGCAATATCAATATGATTCTAGACCATATATGCATGGAAATATGCATGGCAATACAAGGATATCCTAGACCTAACAAACTTGCATGGCAATAAATACAATCTTAACCTAAATATGCATGAAATGCATAATGATGCAAATGAGACTTAGACCTAAAGTGACATGAAATGCATGGTAATACAAAGTGACCCTAGACCTAAATAAAATAGCAATGCATGACAATACCAATATGATTCTAGACTTTATATGCATGGGAATATGCATGGCAATATTAAGATGGCCTAGACCCTATATGTCATGAGAATGCATGAAAATGTCATGAACATATAATGACCAATAAACCTAATACTAATGCATGAACAAACAGCAACTCATACACAATTTCATGGCATAATAATGCAAAGCAATGGTCCCTAAACAAAATGCAAATGCACACACAAGGAAGAAACACATGCAAAGGCCGAATGGCCACTAAATGACCCAATGCAATTCTATCTAGCCAATAACACAAACAACATGGCAAACCAAATCAAAATACACAATGTTATGGCATGAAATGCAATCCTATGAAATAAACAAAATGAAAATGCATACATAAAGCAATAGGAGTCATGTTGGCCGAATGGTCCTCAAAATAATCATGGTATAATCCTAGCTAGCAAATAACATAAACACATGGTAGCAAACATGATTATGATGCAAATATAATGACTAACATAACTCATGAACATATCAATGACAATATAACAAACAGATGGCATGGTCTAAATATGTAAACATAAATGGAAGCAAACTAAGCAAGTTAGCACATTAAAAAACATGAACATGGTAATTTAAACCTAGCATGGCCGAATGGTCTTATGAATTTAGCAAGGTATTTCCACAAATACATGGCATGATGTATTGTTAAACTACCAAAATTAAGGTAACCTACCACAAATCAAGCTAATCTAACACAAGTAAGCTAACCTACCACAATAAATCTCATGAACAAAATCAAAAATAAAATCATTTAGAAGAAAGAAGGCCATTCGGCCATTGTAGAAAAAACATTGAAAACATGTTGTTTTTCATATTTTCTTTGAAAAGCAAAATAGTAGTTATTTAGACACAAATTCATTTCATAAAAAAAAAAACATATCAATCAAAAAAACAAGATCATGTCGATAAACTATGAAAAATAACCATGAAAGAGCATAGCTACTTTTCTCTAGCAAGAAGAAATAAGCTAAAACCCTTCTTTTCTTCCTCCTTTTTTCTCCTCTCTTTTACCTTCTTTTTTCTCTCTTTTTCTCCTTAGCTACTGCATCTTTTCCAACCTTCAAAGCTTGCGAAAAAACTGCTCAGGCCCCCCTCTTAGCCTTGGCCGAATGGCCCATCAACCATAGGATAGATTATGCATTTTTTTATCCTCTAATTTTGCCTTTAGATTAGGATCTTTTGATGACACAATAAAACACCTTCTTGCCAACTGATAGCAGCCCTTAAGATGTGTACTCAGCCCTTCTAATAATCTCAGCCCTTAGATGAAATAAGCACACAATCACATGCTTTCCCTTGCTTGGCCAAATGAACCTCTACCCTTGGATGAGTTGTGCTCATCTTTCTTCTTCCATTCTTGGCCATTGGATGAGGGTTCTTTCATGACAAATAAAAATTTTCATCTTGGCATTTAATCTTGGCCATTGAATGGTGCATTCAACTTTTCTACAAGGCACCTAAGCTATTGGATGAAGGGGGGACCATTTGCAAGGTACTAGTGGAAGTATTTTGAGCTTGATAGTGACTAAAGAATTAAATTGATCAAGCTTCCTTCTTCTCCTCTATGCTGAATGACCAAGGGAGGAATTATCTTAGCAATTCCTTCATCTTTCATATTTTTCTTAATTACAAATTGGCCCTTTTTGGTTTCTTTGGTAAAATAACCTTTTTGACCCCCAAACCTAAATAAATAGCAAACGGACTCCAAATTCAAATTTTCTTTTTTTAATACTTCTAAAATAATAAAAAATTGAATTCTGAAAGTTTTCAAAAAATTTCGAGTCCATTTGCTATATTTTTCGGATTTATTTCCAAAATTGCCCCTTAATGCACCCGAACTTTTACCATTTTGTAAACGAGTTCCGAATCCATATTTTTCTTCACCAATCTCTTCCAAATAAATTAAAAGTGTGATCTGGAATTTTTGGTAATTTTTGGAGCTCATTTACTATTTTTTCAGGATTTATCCTTTTGAATTTCTACATAGTGGGCCCGGGATTTGGCCATTTTGCAACTGAACTCCGAATCCATATTATATTTCGCCAATATCTTGCAAAAAATTTAAGAATGATATCTGCAAATTTTTAGTATTTTTGGAACTCATTTCTATTTTTTCGGGATTTATCCTTTTGAATTTCTACATAGTGGGCCCAGGATTTGGCCATTTTGTAAACGAACTCTGAATCCAGATTTTCTTTGCCAATATCTTAAAAATGATTTAAGAATGAGATCTGCAAATTTTCAGAATTTTTGGAGCTCGTTTTTTATTTTTTCCAAATTTTCCAATTTTGCCCTTTTGCCTCCAAAGCTCGATTTTGCTCAAAACAAGTCCAATTTTCAAGTTTTCTTTTTCTGGGCCTTTTTCATATATTGAATTGGAGTTGGTATGAAAATTCCCTTCCGTTTTGATTTTTCTTCTTTTCAGTATCGAGAATTTCCTCATTTTTTCGTTTTTTCTCCAATCGGCTCTTTTCTCAGAATTACTTCAAACTAAGCCTTGGGCTATCCTTGTTTAATCACTCCTCATCAATTAGGGGCTTTAGTTTTACTGACTCAGACCATTTCTGCAATTTTCCCAGATTTCACCGAAATTTGCCAAAAACCCTAATTCTCGATTTTCTTCCGAGTTGACTTTTATTTCAGCTTTTCATCCAAGTAGCTTCTCCATTACCCGTAGTCAGTGCTTATCTTTCATTTGGAACCTTCAATTCTGACCAATTTGATCGTTTAAGCACTTTTCCCCAAATTTCTCAAACTAGGATTTCCTTTCTACTGAAATTTTGTAACCTAACTTTCGAACTCCATATCTTTCAATGTAGACCTCGGATTATCAAAATTATTTAACCATTTTTCAATTGAACTTCAAATCTTGATTTTGAAAGTGGGTTGACTTTTTTAGTAGTTGACTTTTTAGGGGCTGACTTTTTCAAGTTTGACTTTTTATGTCTGCTTTCTTAAATTAAGTCACGGAGTACCACCTGCAAGATAAGAAAAGTCTTTTTGCATTCTGAAACATCACTTTAGGAGGAAAACATACCTGATTTAGTGGTCCGGACAAAATTAGGTGTCTACAACTGCTTCTCTTTGGCTATTGCTGACAATCAGGAATCAGGCAAAGATAAACAAACAATAATTTTGCCCGGTTAGTGAAATCACATGTTAAGAGAAGGGAAAAGGAATTTTTTTTCCATTTTTTTTTATTTTTCATCATTTTTCATTTTTTCATTTTTTTTTAAAAAGCTATAAATTGAAAATTTTGTCCTTAAATTGAGTTCCCTGACTAATTAAGGCTCGACCCGTCTTAAGGAAACGGGTTTGATTTTCAAAGTGAAAATTATGCCCGAAGGTCTTAAAAATAGTGCTCGGAGGTCTTATCCATGGTTTAAAGAAAAATTATGCCCAGAGGTCTTAAAAATGGTGCCAGGAGGCCTTATCCATGATTTGGAAAAAATACGTTGTATGCGACTTTAAAATGATGCCCGGAGGTCTTAAGAATGGTGCCCGAAGGCCTTACCCGTGATTTGGAAAAATGCGCTGTGTGCGACTTTAAAAATGATGCTCGGAGGTCTTAAGTATAGTGCCCGGAGGCCTTACCCGTGATTTGAAAAAAATGCGCTGTATGCGACTTTAAAAATGATGCTCGGAGGTCATAAGAATGGTGCCCGGAGGCCTTACCCGTGATTTGGAAAAATACGCTATATGCGACTTTAAAATGATGCTTGGAGGTCTTAAGAATGGTGCCCGGAGGCCTTTCCCGTGATTTGGAAAAATGCGTTGTATGCGACTTTAAAATGATGCCCAGAGGTCTTAAAAATGGTGCCCGGAGGCCTTACCCATGATTTGGAAAAAAATGCGCTGTATGCGACATTAAAAATGATGCCTAGAGGTCTTAAGAATGGCGCCTGGAGGCCTTACCCGTGATTTGGAAAAATGCGTTGTATGCGACTTAAAAAATGATGTTTGGAGGTCTTAAGAATGGTGCAAAGTCAGAAGGCTAAAAAAGGATGCCAGGGAAGTCAAGACTCCAATGTTGACAGTATGGGTCGAGATGGTTAAGGCAAGAATGGTGGGTGATGCAGACAGTTTAAAAATGGTCGCAAAGAGGGTGCAGAATTGGTGCTTGTTCCATAAGTGTGGAGGTCATATCATACAGGACTACGGAGACTTTCTGGCTAAAGTCCAAAAAATGATGGATGATGGATGATAGGGAGGCCCAGTTTTACGAGGAGACAGAGGAGAAAGTAGAGGTTATTGAGAATGCAACTGGCTACGGGATAGGAAGACCCTTGATCATCTATTATGATGAACCAGAGGAGAAAGTTATGCCAGCCATTGAGGAAAGTGCGCCTAAGTTAATCATTGATTTGCCTGTTTCCTTTTCGTACAAGGAAAACAAAGCTGCACCATGGAAATATGACTACAGCATAGTTATGCCTGGGTCTTCGAGTCAGCAAGATATCACAGGTGTAGGGCACTTGACACGAAGTGGAAGGTGTTATGCTTCTGAGGCTGTTGAACAGGGGTTAACAGGAAAGATAGAGGAACGAACAAAGGGAAGAAAGCAGTTAAACCAATCCATATTGAGATGGATTTGTCAAAAGAAGTAGAAAGGGGGTCAGCCCCGATAAACAGAATAAAAGATTCGATGAGTGAGAAAGAAGCTTGCGAGTTCTTAAAATTCATAAAGCATAGTGAGTATAGCGAGGTTTAGCAACTGCAACGTCAACCAGCTAGATTTTCAATTTTATCTTTGCTTTTGAACTCGGAGCCACACAGAAATGCCCTGTTGAGAGTGTTGAATCAGGCATATGTGGCTAACAACATATTGGTAGAAAAATTAGACAGGCTGGTGGGAAACATCGCGGTAGACGACCATATATATTTCAGTTATGAGGAAATACCACCCAATGGTATTAGGTCAACAAAGGCTCTCCACATAACTACCACTTGCAAGGGGCATATATTATCAAGGGTCCTTTTGGATAATGGTTCTTCATTAAACGTGATGCCTTTAGCAACCCTGTCCAAATTGCCAGTGGATATTTCTTATATGCTGCCAAGCTGCACAGTGGTCAGAACCTTTGATGGTACCAGGAGAGATATAATAGGAACTATTGAGGTTCCTCTGGATATAGGCCCATGCACCTATACAGTGAACTTTCAGGTCATGGATATTAATCCGTCCTATAATTGCCTGTTGGGAAGGCCATGGATACATTCAGCAGGGGATGTACCCTCATCTCTCCACCAAAAGCTAAAATTTTTGATAGATGGGCGTTTGGTCACTGTATCAGGAGAAGAGGACGTAATAGCCTCTGCATCCACTGAATCTCCTTATGTTGAACCTAATGAAGATGCCGTAGAATATTCCTTTCAATCTTTGGAATTCGTAGATGCGGTTTTCGTCGCTGAAGGACAAAAATTTCCAAAACCAAGGCTGTCTAAGAACACAAGGCTGGGGGTAAGAACTACCATGGGAAAGGGTTGCAGGGCTGGAAAAAGTCTCGAAAAATATCTTCAGGGGATGGCCTGAGCAATGAAAGTAGTGGGAAAGAAAGACCGGTTTGGCCTAGGGTATATTCTGAAGGCCCATGAGAAAAGGAAACAAGTTGAAAGGAACCGACAAAGAAGGATGGCCCGTCTTGCGGGTATGGATATTGAATGGGAGCCTAGGGGTGTTCACTATTCGGGTTTAATCGAATTAACCGACCAAAATTTTTTTCGGTTCGGTTAACGGTTAATGCTTTTGGAATATTTCGGTTATCAGTTAATTCGATTCAGTTAAGCGAAAATAACCGAATTACACGAATTAACTGAATTATAATAAATCATGTATGTTTAGTTGTTTAGTATGTTTAGTTATTTAGTATGTTTGATGTTTGGATTTTATAATGGTTTTATTATACTTTGTTTTTGAATTTTGGTTGGTTGGATAGATTATTTGGATATAAAATCATGTATTAAAATAGGTTGCAAAATAAATTAGGTAAGTACTTCGATTAATTCGAAAACTGACCAAATTAACCGAAATAATTTTGGTTCGGTTAATTAACCATTTTAACATTTCGGTTCGGTTAACGGTTAATGAAAAAACAAATTCGGTTAATGGTAATTCGGTTCGGTTATTAACCGAATGAACACCCCTATGGGAGCCTATGACATTCCCACCTATCCTTCACAGCTTCCGCTCAGCCGGTTCTCTGTTTGGAGAAAAGAATTCTGATGATGTGCTCGTAACGATCGAAGATATTAAGAATTTCTTTTGTAATGGGCTTTTGTCTAAAATTTTTCAACCAATAAATAACAAACATGATGCATTTCCTTCATATTGATGTGTCCATATTCTTTCATTTATGCTATTTATTTTGCTTTGATTGTATATATGTTTCCTATATTGTTTCTTCCCCACCTATTTACAGGTGTACGGATGCGGAATATGAGGACCATCCTGTTAGTAATTCTGAAATTGATTTTGAGAGGCCCATTTGCACGGGTGATTTGAGGCCGATGAAGATATTGAGGATTATGTTCTACCTTCGGACTTATTAAGAAAAATAGAACAAGAAGAGAAACAAGTACTTCCTCATGAGAAGCTATTGGAATTGTTGAATTTGGGAAGTGGTGAGGAGATAAAAGAGGTTAAAATCGGGACTACATTGTCATCATCGATAAACGGTGAACTCATAGCCTTGCTCCGGGAATATGTAGATGTATTTGCATGGTCATACCAAGACATGCCGAGTTTAGATCCAGACATTGTGGTTCATAAGCTCCCTTTAAGACCAGAGTGCAAGCCAATTCAGCAAAAGTTAAGAAGAATGAGGCCGAACATGCTGTTAAAGGTAAAAGAGAAGGTGAAGAGTCAGTTTGATGCCGGATTCTTAGAGATGGAAAAATATCCAGAATGGGTGGCAAACATTGTTCCAGTACTAAAGAAGGATGGCAAGGTGCGTATGTGCGTCGATTATCGAGATTTGAACAAAGCCAGTCCCAAAGATAATGTCCCTTTGCCCCACATTGATATATTGGTGGATAATACGATGAATAGTTATTTGTTTTCTTTCATAGATGGATGCTCGGGATATAATCAGATTAAGATGGCACCGAAAGATATGGAGAAAACCATGTTTGTTACAATATGGGAAACATTCTGCTACAAGGTAATGCCGTTTGGGTTGAAGAATGCTGGGGCAACGTATCAAAGAGCCATGGTGACCTTGTTTCATGACATGATGCATAAGGGAATTGAGGTTTATGTTGATGATATGGTTGCAAAGTCACAAGGAGAAGAGGATCATATTGCGAATCTTAGAAAACTCTTTGAAAGACTAAGAAAGTTTCAATTCAAGCTAAACCCGGCAAAATGCACTTTCGGAGTCACTTCGGGGAAATTGTTGGGTTTTGTTGTCAGCAAAAGGGGAATTGAGATTGATCCGGATAAAGTGAAGGCCATCCAGAATTTGCCATCTCCACGTACTCAAAAAGAAGTAAGAGGTTTTTTGGGGAGATTGAATTACATTGCTCGGTTTATTTCACATTTATCCTATAAATTAATCCAATATTCAAGTTACTTCGAAAACGTGATCCAGGAGAGTGGGATGAAGGGTGTCAGATTGCTTTTGGAAAGGTTAAGCATTATCTATCAAACCCACCAGTATTAATGCCACCAGCTCTGGATAAACTGATGATATTGTATCTATCAGTATTTGAGAGATCCATGGGTTGTGTTTTGGGGCAGCTTGATGAGACCGGAAAGAAAGAAGAGGCGGTTTACTACCTCAGCAAGAAGTTCACAGATTATGAGTTGAAATATTCATCGGTAGAAAAGCTGTGCTATGCCTTAGCTTGGACTGCTCGGAGGCTCAGACAGTACATGCTGTACCATACAATGCGGTTGATCGCCAAGCTAGATCCAATCAAGTACATGTTGGAAGCACCTTCTTTGTCAGGGAGGACTGCAAGATGGCAGGTTTTGTTGTCAGAATACGACATTGTATATGTGAGTCAAAAAGCTATCAAGGGCAGTGCAGTGGCTGAATTTTTAGCAAGTCGGGCAGTGGAAGATTATGAGCCGTTGAACTTTGATTTCCCAGATGAAGATTTGATGTATGTTTCGCAAGCGGATGAGGCTCCCTTGAAGAAGAAAGTATAGAATATGTACTTTGACGGGGCATCCAATGCCATGGGGCACAGAATTGGTGCAATGCTCATATCCCCAGAAGAAGATTATTATCCCTTCACCGCCAGATTGGATTTTGATTGTACAAACAATACGGCTGAGTATGAGGCGTGTACTATGGGACTTCGTGCAGCCGTGGACAAAAAAATCAAAGTTTTGGAAGTTTTCGGAGACTCAGCCTTAGTGATATACCAGTTACGGGAAGAATGGGAAACCCGAGATACAAAGCTAATCCGATACCGAGAACCCATATTGAGTTTATTGGAGGAGTTTGAAGAAATAAGTTTCAATTACTTCCCTGAGAAGAAAACTAGATGGCGGATGCTCTGGCTACTTTGTCATCAATGTTTAAAGTAAATGAAGGGGCGAAAGTTATGCCGATCAAGATGAGCATATATGAGTCTACTTTCGCTGCTTGAGTATTGAAGAAGCAGATGGTCTCCCTTGGTATAACGACATCTTGCAGTACATCAAGAGTCAACAGTATCTAGAACAAGCAACAGAAAATGACAAGAGAACTCTGAGAAGACTAGCAATGGGTTTTGTTCTAGATGGGGAGATTCTCTACAAGAAAGGGAGAGATCAAGTCCTGTTGAGATGTGTCGGGTCTGCCGAAGCTCGAAAAATCATAGAGGAAGTCCATGAAAGGGTATGTGGCACCCATGCTAATGGTCACATACTTGCTAAGCAGATTATGAGGGCAGGATATTATTGGCTGACGATGGAAGGAGATTGTATCAGTTATTCCCGGAAGTGTCATAAATGCCAGATCTATGCGGATAAGATTCATGTGCCGCCATCGCCATTGCATGTCATGACCGCATCATGGCCTTTTTCAATATGGGGAATGGATATGATTGGGCCTATTACCCCGAAAGCTTCAAATGGACATCGTTTCATCCTGGTGGCCATAAACTATTTCACAAAGTGGGTGGAAGCTGCTTCTTATACGAATGTAACAAAGTCGGTGTTATGCAGATCTGTTAAGAAGGAAATCATATACCGATATGGATTGCCAGCAAGAATTATTTTAGATAATGCTCTCAATCTGAATAATAAGATGATGAGAGAGGTATGTACTCAGTTCAAGATCACGCATCACAATTCAGCACCTTATCGTCCAAAGATGAATGGGGCAGTAGAAGCAGCCAACAAAAACATCAAGAAGATTGTCGAGAAGATGACTGATGTGTACAAGGATTGGCATGAGATCTTGCCTTTTGCTCTTCACGCATATCGCACTTCGGTTCGCATATCTACAGGGGCAACACAAATTTCTTTGGTATATGGTATGGAAGCAGTGTTACCTATTGAAGTTGAGATTTCTTCACTTCAGATTTTGATGGAGGTTGGCCTAGAAGAGGCAGAATGGGTTAGAGCTCGTTATGAACAGCTGAATCTCATCGAAGAGAAAAGATTGAAGGCAATTTGTCACGGGCAGTTATATCAGAAAAGGATGATTTGAAACCATAACAAGAAGGTTCGACCCAGACAGTTCCGAGAAGGAGAGTTGGTACTAAGGAAAATGCTCCCCATAATGAAGGATCCGCGAGAAAAATGGGCTCCAAATTGAATGCTGATGAATTGAAGAAGTATTATGCTTAAAAAAAATAGTGTGATGCTATGCACATGGAAATTCGAATGATTCCAAATGTAGAAATAGAAATTCTATATATCTATCTCCCCTCAGAATTGTTTTTCAAAGAGAATATTCATGCTTGGTTTGATAAATGGCCATCTTTCATATTCCCTTCACTAAGAAAAAATTATCCCTAGTCACCCCTTTGAGCCTTAGGAATTATTTCTTTCGTTGAACCCTGATCAAGGATCACCCTTTACACTAGAGGGCAAATACGAGGAAAAATAATCAATATCATGCCAAAAAAATAGAGCCATTGGAAAATGTGAAATCAAAGAATGGCAAATGAAAGCCAGCAATGAAAGAAAAGGGAGTAAAAAAATAAAAAATAAAAAAAGAAAAGAAAAAGAGATTCCAAAAAGGGGACAAATGTCTCAAGAATGAATTCTCCTCAGGAAATGATCCTTTATCAAATTACCCTTAAACACATTTTGGGCCTATTTTATCCTTTCCTTCTAAACCCAAACCTTGGCCTACATTACGTACTTTAAAAGTCCATTTTGATCAAGCATGGGTATTTAATTTGAAAGGTTTTTCTCAGAATTCATTCCATCTTTTGAATTGACATTTTACCTTGGAAGCATTTAGAATTCTCAGATACGTGGTAGAATACATATATATATATATAAAGGAGAGGTTTAAGCCAAAAACTCGCAAAGGGCGACTTAATATCGAATCGAGGACACTTGAGTTGAAAACCCGCAAAGGGCGGCTCAAGTACTAATTAAGGTTTGAATCAATGCTTCGTGTAAAGGGGGAGAAAGTATTTGAAAATCAGAGAAAAATGGAACAACTCAGTCTGACGTAACTACGGAAGCCGATGGATTACCCAAGTAAATTGACTATTCAAGAGAAATTTCAGATGATTTGAAAAAGGAGGGGTCCAAGATATTCCGCATCCGGGGTATCAACAACCTATAACTTTACATTTGTTTCTTATATCCTTGATATTCACTTTTATCATTTTAAAACATTTTGTTGCAATAAATTTTTGTTACCCTTTTTATGACATTGGTTTGTTTCATACTTTCTTTCATACATTTTCGAGATTGCATTTTGTTTGTTATTAAATTGAATGATGATTAGTAAACATAAATTTTTTAATAAACGGGAGTTTAAAAGTATTACTAAGGAATAGATCTAAATCTTAGAAAAAGTTTGGAAACCATTAATCCTGATGGAAAATTCACCAAGTAAAGAAAAACAGTGAATGTGTTGGAGACTCCGTCATGAAGTCAGAAATTTGTGAATTTTAGCGAAGTCAGAAACTGAGACTGTTTGAAAAATTATCTTGATAAAGGGTTCTTTAAGTGGGGCATCAGTGAACAATTGAAGACTCCATCATGAAGTCGGATAATCTGTGAACTTTAAAGAAACCATGGATTAGAAATCATGACACAATCATTTGATTGCATTCATCCTCAGGAAACATACAAGCATTTGCAAAGCATGTCATTCTCATCATTGCATTTAGCTAACATTGCAGGAATCAAGAAAACTTTGGCTTCCCAAATCAAACTCGTTCTGCTTCTCAAATGAGTCGAACCCCGGGACCACCGTCGAGGTATTTTCTTTTGTTTTAAATCGAACTAATTTTGTTTTATCAAATGAGTTGAGCCTTGAGACCACCGTCGAGGTATTTCCTTTTGTTTTAAATCGAATTCATTCTGTTTTATCAAATGAGTCGAGCCTTGAGACTGTCGTCAAGGTATTTTCATCACGAGTAAGGCCTCCGGGCACCATTTTTAAGACCTTCGGGCACCATTTTTAAGCCCTCTGGGCATAATTTTTTCAAATCACGGGTAAGGCCTCCGGGCACCATTTTTAAGACCTTCGGGCATCTTTTTTAAGATTTCCGGGCATACTTTTTTCAAATCACGGGTAAGGCCTCTGGGCATCATTTTTAAGACCTTCGGGCACCATTTTTAAGACCTTTAGGCATAATTTTTTAAATCACGGGTAAGGCCTTCGGACACCATTTTTAAGAACTTCGAGCACCATTTTTAAGTCCTCCGGGCATCATTTTTTCAAATCAAGGGTAAGGCCTTCGGGCACCATTTTTAAGACCTTCTAGCACCATTTTTAAGATCTCCGGGCATAATTTTTTCAAATCAAGGGTAAGGCCTTCGGGCACCATTTTTAAGACCTTCGAGCACCATTTTTAAGACCTTCGGGCATAATTTTTCAAATCATGGGTAATGCCTCCGGGCACCTTTTTTAAGACCTTCGGGCATAATTTTTAAGACCTTCGGGCATAATTTTTCATTTTTGCAAATCGAACTCGTTTCCTTAAGATGGGTCGAGCCTTGATTAATCATCAATTTAAGGATAAAATCTTCAATTTACAGCTTTTTCAACAAAAAAAAAAAGAATGGTGATGATTGAAAATCCCTTTCCCTTTCCTTCACATATGATTTCAGTAGCCGTACAAAATTAGTGTTCGTTTATCTTTGCCTGATTCCTGATTCTCAGCAATAGCCAACGAAGGGCAGCTGTAGACACCTAATTTTCTTCGGACCCCTAAATCAGGTACATTTTCTTCCTAAATTAATGTTTCAGAATGTTAAAAGGCTTTTCTCATCCTGCAGGTGGTACTCCGAGACTTAGTCTAAGAAAGCAGACAAAAAAGTCAAACTCAAAAAAGTGAACACTAGAAAAGTCAACCCCAAAAAAGTCAACTACTAAAAAAGTCAACCTACTTTGAAAATCAGGATTTGAGGTTCAATTGAAAAATGGTGAAAGAATTTTGATAATCCGAGGTCTATATTGAAAGATATGGAGGTCGAAAGTTGGGTTACGGAATCTTAGTGGAAAAGAAACCCTAGTTCGGAAAATTTGGGGAAAAGTGTTTAAAAGATCAAATTGGTCAAAATTGAAGGTCTCAAATGAAAGACAAGCACTGAATACGGGTAATGGAGAAGCTACTTGGAAGAAAAACTAATAGAAAAGTCAATTCGGAAGAAAACCGAGAATTAAGGTTTTTGGTGGATTTCGGTGAAATTTGGAAGAATTACAAAAATGGCCCGATTCGGTAGGAATAAAGCCCTTAATTGATGAGGAATGATTAAACAAGGATAGCCCAAGGCTCAGTTTGAAGAAAATCTGAAAATCGAACTTGTTTTGAGCAAAACCGGGTTTCGGAGACAAAAGGGCAAAATTGGAAAATTTGGAAAAAATAGCAAATGAACTTCAAAAATTGTGAAAACTTGCAAATCTCAATCTCAAATTATTTGGAAGTTATTGGCAAAAGAAAATATTGATTCGGAGTTCGTTTGCAAAATGGCCAAATCCGGGTCCCCTATGCAGTAATTCAGGCGGATAAATCCCGGAAAAATAGCAAATAAACTCCAAAAATTCTGAAAATTTGTAGATATCATTCTTAAATTATTTGGAAGAGATTGGAGAAAGAAAATCTTGATTCGGAGTTCGTTTGCAAAATGGCCAAATCTCGGGTCCCCTATGTAGTAATTCAAGCAGATAAATCCCGAAAAATAACAAATGAGCTCCAAAAATTATGAAACCTTCCAGATCAAAATTTTAAATTATTTGGAAGAGATTGGTGAAGAAAAATCTGGATTCAGAGCTCGTTTAGAAAATGGTAAAGTTCGGGTGCATAAAAGGGGTAATTTTGGAAATAAATCCGAAATAAATAGCAAATGGACTCGAAATTTTTTTAAAACTTCTAAAATTCAATTTTTTATTATTTTGGAAGTATTGAAAAAATAAAATTTGAATTTGGAGTCCATTTGCTATTTATTTAGGTTCGGGGGGTAAAAAGGTCATTATTGAAGAAACCAAAAAGAGCAAATTTGTAATTGAGGAAAATATGAAAGAAGAAGGAATTTCTAGGATTTTTCTTCCATTGGTCAGCCAGCATAGAGGAGAAGAAGGAAGCTTGAACAATTTAATTCACTAGTCACTATCAAGCCACATGCTACCACTAACACCTTGCAAATGGTCCCACTTCATCCAATAGCTTAGGTGCCTTGTAGGAAAGTTGAATGCACCATCCAATGGCCAAGTTTAAATGCCAAGATGAAATTTTTATTTCTCATGAAAGAGTCCTCATCTAATGGCCAAGAATGGAAGAAAAAAGATGAGCACAATTCATCCAAGGGTGAGCATCCATTTGGTTAAGAAAGAGAGTGCATGTGATTATCTCTTTTCATCCAATGGGTTAGGCCATCTACAAGGGCTGAGTACACATATTGAGGGCTGGATTTAATCTACAAGATGTCATTTTTATGTTTTCCTCATCCAATGACCAAGAATGGAAGAGCACAACTCATCCAAGGGTAGGCACTCAAGGGAGCAAGCAAATGAGTGCATGGGATTGGTCCTCTTTTGCATCTAAGGGCTGAGGTTACTACAAGGGCTGAGTACACATCTTAAGGGCTGCTATAAATTGGCAAGATGACATTTTTATGTTGTCATCAAAATATCTTAATCTAAAGGCCAAGATTGGAGGAGAAAAAGTGCAATTTCCATCCAAAGGTGAGAGGCCATTTGGCCAAGGCTAAAGAGGGGGGGTTGGTTTCATTTTTTCATAGGTTTTTTGGTTGAAGTCAGTAGCTAATTTAGCAAAGAAAAAGGTTTTGAAAGAAAGAAAAAAAAAAAAGGTTTTCAATAGAGAGCTTGAAGGTAGTCATCTCTACCAAGCTCTAGCATAGCTTTCTTCTTGTTTTCCATGGTGTTTTCTTGATTTTCTATCTTTTTTTCCTACTACATTTTTCATAGAAATAAAGTTTTTTTAATGTTTACTTAAGTTTTCATCTCTTCTTCTTCATCAAATGGTGGAAAACTAATTTTTTTACATGGTTTTATGCTTGGCCGAATATGGCATGTTTGCTTGGCTTGGTTTTCTTTTTCTTTCTTCCTTGCATGTTGTTGTGGAAAATGATTTTTGGAAGGTTTTTAGAGTATTTTATATTCTGATTTTTTTTTTTTTTTTTACAAAAAGATGAAGCAAAAAGGTTGAAATGACTACATGATCTTGGCAAGACCAAGTGACCATGGTTAGGGGAGAGGCTATGCCCATTTTTACCTACCATGAAGCTCACCTTAATTTTGTTGTTTAACATGGTTTATTTTCTATTTTTTTTTTAATGGAAAGACTTCATGATCTTGGCAAGACCAAATGATTATGGTTAGGTGAGAGGCTATGCCCATTTGATACCAACCATGGAGCTTAACTTTCCTTGTTTTATTTACTAATTTTGCTTGTTATTTGCTTTGCATGTCTATGTTTAATTTTTTATATGTTCTTTACATTATTTTCTATGTTATATTTGTTTCTATATTTCCTTTTCATGCTTGATATTGTTTCCTTGAAGATTCGTCCATTGTGTCATGTGCATTTTTTTTTCATGTATCATGTCTTCTATTATAAACATGTTTGAATTTTTCATATTTTGTCATATGACCATTCGGCTACTCCATGTTAGTATGCCTTGCATGTGCATTTTCATTTTGCTTCTTGGCTTGTTTGCATCTCCATGCCATGAGTTAGCATATCTTGATATTTAGTATGCCTTGCATGTGCATTTTCATCTTGCTTTTTGACTTGTTTGCATCTCCATGCCATGAGCTTGTACATTTTGATTTTAGTATGCCATATGCTTGTGAAAATGCTATGATAAAATGCCATCATTTAGGGTATATGACCATTCCGCTATTCCATTTAGTATGCCTTGCATGTACATTTCCATCTTGCCTCTTGACTTGTTTGCATCTCCATGTCATGAGCTTGTGCATTTTGATTTTAGTATGTCATATGCTTATGAAATTGTCATGACATTATGCATCTTGATATGATTTGTCATGTACTTGTGTCATTTACTAGATAGGATTGCATTAGAGTATCATGTAACCATATTTGGCCTCTTCACGCATCCCTTGCCTTATCATGCATTTGCATTTTGTTTAGGTAACATGCTTTACATTATCATATCTTGAAATTGTGTATTAGTTGCTATTTGTTCCAGCATTGGCATTAGTTTCATTGGTCATTGTAAGTTCATAGTATTGCTATGCTTGTTCATTACATTTCAGGACTAGGCCATATTGGTATTGCCATGCATATTGGGTCTTAAATCATATATATTGCCATGCATTGCTATACTACTTAAGTCTTAGGTTACATTAGCATTTTCATGCATATTCATAACATATGATGTTCAAGTCATATTTGCATTATCAAGCATTGCATGCATATTAAGTTAGGATAGCATTTATTGCCATGCAAACTCATGCTAGGCATTTAGGTTATTTTGAATTGTCATGCATTTACTTTACCATTTAGGCTTTAGACCATGCATTTCATACATTTCATTTGCTGTATGTTCATGCAATCCATGCCATTGCCACATGATTTGTGACTTAGGCCAATCAATGGCTCAAAGTCATGCTCTATTGAGCATACTTGTGGAAAATTAAAGAGTTGTCAAATAGATTATTCTACCTTTGTAATTTTTTTACTTAGCCAATTTTTGTCCAAGGTTTTTAAATGTTTTAGCTACTGTCCTTAGGTCTTTAGGATGACCTCCAACAATTTTACTTTGATTTTAGATGACTTTATCAAAGGCAAAAAATGTGTTTTGACAAAACAGTTTTTTTTTCACCCAGTACTCGAACTTCTCTGATTTTCTGGGCTTGACATATTTTCCTAAGATAGCCGGATATCTCTTTAGATATATGGATTTCTTTATTTAGAGAAAAAAAATACATTTTCATGCATTGCATTTTCCATGTTCATACATTTTATTTAATACGTGATTTTTGCTATGATATTTTCCATGGTATTATTATTATTTTGATTCATATTTTATGATCTTATATTGTTTGCCATATGATTTTGAATGTTTCATGATATCCCAAATTTTTTTTATTTAGTCATTTATTTTTGTCACATTATTTAACATATACTATGTTCATGCATTTTTATTTTATTTTCATGCATATTTTATGATAGCATTATTTTATGTTTCATGTCATTTCATATCGCTTAGATCATATTACATGTCATTTAGGTTATATTATCTAGAATATGCCATGTCATTTAAAATTGCTATGTCATTTAAGTTATTTTATCTCATTTAGAATATACCATGGTACTTAGGATTTTTCATTTCACCTAAAATATACTATGCCATTTAAATTATGTCATATCATTTAGGTTGCATTATATTATATAGACTTTGCCATGTCATTTTATTTATGTCATACATGTTCATGTTCATATTTTTAAATGTTTTGAAAAAGATAATGATTTTCAATAAAAATAAAGATATTCTCGAGTTAAAATAATTCATGAGTCCTCTACCGGGTTTGTTGGAGGGGATATCATCAATTATCATTAATAAAGGAATATCTTTATTTCAAAAAACGAGAATGATTCGGAAAGTTTTTCAAATAAATAAAAATTTCTATATTTTGTCGATTTTGTCAAGGAATATAGGAAAATTTTGAATTAATAAATTCCGGATCATTTTCAATTAAAAATGGAATTATTTTTCTTAAAATTGAGAATTAACTTGAAATACTAAATTAAAAACCAACTTTTTACCGAGACTTGAGATAACACATGATTAATAAGGTACCATTTTATACGGGCGTTGTGAGGGTGCTAATCCTTCCCCGCACGTAACCGAGTCCCAAACCCGATTCTTCGATTTTCTCTGGTTTATAGCGCAGACTTGAAATTGGTTTTAAAAATGTTTTAATTAATTTTAAAATATTTTATAAAACCATTTTTAATAGGTGGCCGATCACACCTAGCTAAAAAAAGATTGGTGGCAACTCTATGTCTTTTTACGAGGCCATTATCATACCCTCGACCGTTTATTTTATTTCAAGAGGAATTAAGTCGTCTTTTCCTCTGTTTACCCAATGCCACGCTTAACGAGTAATAAAGTATCGTGATGAGACTTGTTATGTTATTTTATTTAGGTTGCGACATGATGTATTGTTAAACTACCACAATCAAGCTAACCTACCACAAATCAAGCTAATCTAACACAAGTAAGCTAACCTACCACAATAAATCTCATGAACAAAATCAAAAATAAAATCATTTAGGAGAAGGAAGGTCATTCGGCCATTGTAGAACAAACATTGAAAACATGTTGTTTTTCATATTTTTTTTTGAAAAGAAAAATAGAAGCTATTTAGAAACAAATTCATTTCATAAAAAGGAAAACATATCAATCAAAAAAACAAGATCATGTCAATAAACTATGAAAAATAACCAAGAAAGAGCATAGCTACCTTGCTCTAGCTTTCCAAATCAAGAAGAAACAAGTTAAAACCCTTCTTTTCTTCCTCCTTTTTTCTCCTCTCTTTTTCCTTATTTTTTTCTCTATTTTTCTCCTTAGCTACTGCCTCTTTTCTAGCCTTCAAATCTTGTGAAAAAACTGCTCAGCCCCCCCTCTTAGCCTTGGCCGAATGGCCCCTTAACCATAGGATAGATTGTGCACTTTTTCTCCTTCAATTTTGGCCCTTAGGTTAGGATCTTTTGACGACACAATAAAAATACCTTCTGCCAATTGATAGCAGCCCTTAAAATGTGTACTCAGCCCTTCTAATAACCTCAGTGCTTAGATGAAATAAGGATACAATCCCATGCTCTCCCTTGCTTGGCCAAATGAACCTCTACCATTGGATGAGTTGTGCTCATCTTTCTTCTTCCATTCTTGGCCATTGGATGAGGGTTCTTTCATGACAAATAAAAATGTCATCTTGGCATTTAATCTTGGCCATTGAATGGTGCATTCAACTTTTCTACAAGGCACCTAAGCCATTGGATGAAGGGGACCAAGGGAGGAATTATCTCAGAAATTCCTTCATCTTTCATATTTTTCTTAATTACAAATTGGCCTCTTTCGGTTTCTTCGGTAAAATAATTTTTTTGACCCCTGAACCTAAATAAATAGCAAACGAACTCCAAATTAAAATTTTATTTTTTCAATACTTCCGCAATAATAAAAAATTGAATTCTGGAAGTTTTCAAAATTTTCTGAGTCCATTTGCTATTTTTTTTTCGATTCCAAAATTGCCCCTTTAATGCACCCGAACTTTTACCATTTTTTAAACGAGCTTAAAATCCATATTTTTCTTCACCAATACCTTCCAAATAAATTAAAAGTGTGATCTGGAAGTTTTGGTAATTTTTGGAGCTCATTTGCTATTTTTTCGGGATTTATCTTTTTGAATTTCTACATAGTGGGCCCGGGATTTGGTCATTTTGCAAACGAACTCCGAATCTAGATTTTCTTTCTCCAATATCTTTTAAATAATTTAAGAATGAGATCTGCAAATTTTTATATTTTTCGGAACTCATTTGCTATTTTTTCGGGATTTATCCTTTTGAATTTCTACATAGTGGGCCCGGGATTTGGCCATTTTGCAAACGAACGCTGAATTCAGATTTTCTTTTTCCAATCTCTTCGAAATGATTTAAGAATGAGATCTGCAATTTTTTAGAATTTTTGGAGCTCATTTGCTATTTTTTACAAATTTTTCAATTTTGCTCTTTTGCCTCCAAAGCCCGATTTTGCTCAAAACAAGTCCGATTTTCAGATTTTATTTTTTAGAGCCTTTTTCATATATTTAATTGAAGTTGGTCCGAAAACGCTCAATTTTTACGATCAAATTCCCTTCCGTTTTGATTTTTCCTCTTTTCAGTATCGGGAATTTCCTCGTTTTTTCGTTTTTCTCCAATCGGCTCTTTTCTTGGAATTACTTCAAACTGAGCCTTGGGCTATCCTTGTTTAATCACTCCTCATCAATTAGGGGCTTTAGTTTTACTGAATCAGGCCATTTTTGTAATTTTCCCAAAATTCATTGAAATCCGCCAAAAACCCTAATTCTCGATTTTCTTTCGAATTGACTTTTCTTTCAGTTTTTCTTCCAAGTAGCTTCTCCATTGCCTGTAGTCAGTGCTTATCTTTCATGGCTTTTTTATACTAATATAGCTAAAAAAAAAATTAAACCCCAAATTACCTATACTTTTAGATTATTTCCCAAAATACGCCTGTTTTAAAATTAGCTGGGAAATCGCCACCCCCCATGGCGATTTCCCAGCATAAAAATATTGATTTTGGCTAAAAATACCAAGGGAAATCGCCATGGGGGGTGGCGATTTCCCTTGGTATTTTTTTCAAAATTTGATAAAAATACCAAGGGAAATCGCCACCCCCCATGGCGATTTCCCTTGGTATTTTTAACCAAATTTGTAAAAAGAATGAAGGGAAATCGCCATGGGGGGTGGCGATTTCCCTTCATGTAATTTTTTTTTTTTTTTTAATAAATCAACAAATTTTAATTTTTTTTAATTTGTAAATTTTATTTTTTTAATTTAAAAATTATAAATTAAATTAAGTTTCTTATTAAATTTAAATATGGAAAATTTTATTTCTTATAAAAATGAAAAAAACAAAATAATATTTCTTCTTAAATTAAAAAAATCAAAAATTATATTTGTAAGTTTTGTTTAAAATTTAAAATTTTGTAAGTTTTAAAATTTTGTAAGTTTTGTTTTTTAATTTTAAATTTTATAAATTAAATTAAAATAATTTTTTATAATTAAAAAAAAATTCGTAAGGTAAATTTTATTATTTAAAATTTATGAACAAATTTTTTTAAATTTTGTTAATTGATTTGTATTAGATAAAAACAAAAAACAAACAAAAAACTTGCATTACATTTTCATGTCCATCAAATGCTGGAGAAAATATTGGAACTTGATTCTTTCTGCAATGGATAAGACTGATGATATAGGTTTTTAGACAGGTTTCAGCTATTTTCCAGTCCATCAAATGCTGGAGAAAATATTGGAACTTGATTCTTTCTGCAATGGATAAGACTGATGATATAGGTTTTTAGACAGGTTTCAGCTATTTTCCAGTCCATCAAATGCTGGATAAAATATTGGAACTTGATTTTTTCTGCAATGGATAAGACTGATGATATAGGTTTTTAGACAGGTTTCAGCTATTTTCCAGTCCATCAAATGCTGGAGAAAATATTGGAACTTGATTCTTTCTGCAATGGATAAGACTGATGATATAGGTTTTTAGACAGGTTTCAGCTATTTTCCAGTCCATCAAATGCTGGAGAAAATATTGGAACTTGATTTTTTCTGCAATGGATAAGACTGATGATATAGGTTTTTAGACAGGTTTCAGCTATTTTCCAGTCCATCAAATGCTGGAGAAAATATTGGAACTTGATTCTTTCTGCAATGGATAAGACTGATGATATAGGTTTTTAGACAGGTTTCAGCTATTTTCCAGTCCATCAAATGCTGGAGAAAATATTGGAACTTGATTCTTTCTGCAATGGATAAGACTGATGATATAGGTTTTTAGACAGGTTTCAGCTATTTTCCAGTCCATCAAATGCTGGATAAAATATTGGAACTTGATTTTTTCTGCAATGGATAAGACTGATGATATAGGTTTTTAGACAGGTTTCAGCTATTTTCCAGTCCATCAAATGCTGGAGAAAATATTGGAACTTGATTCTTTCTGCAATGGATAAGACTGATGATATAGGTTTTTAGACAGGTTTCAGCTATTTTCCAGTCCATCAAATGCTGGAGAAAATATTGGAACTTGATTTTTTCTGCAATGGATAAGACTGATGATATAGGTTTTTAGACAGGTTTCAGCTATTTTCCAGTCCATCAAATGCTGGAGAAAATATTGGAACTTGATTCTTTCTGCAATGGATAAGACTGATGATATAGGTTTTTAGACAGGTTTCAGCTATTTTCCAGTCCATCAAATGCTGGAGAAAATATTGGAACTTGATTCTTTCTGCAATGGATGAGACAAATGATGGGATTTATCAATGACATTTTGCATTGAATAAGTTATAACTTTTTCAGTCAAATAGTCAAAGGATGGGATTTGTTATCTGGTACAACATAATGAACCATTATAAATTCATAATACTTATGAAGGTTTACAATACCCCCATACAACAGTTTTTCAATCAGATTTTTCCTGAGTGCTAAAACCTCCTCATTCTCATTCTCATCCTTCTATATTTCTTCTTTCTTTTGCTACACAACATGAGCAATAGAGTGATCGCATTGGTCTACTATAATGGCCAAATTCATAATACTGACGAAGGTGCTACCTTTGATTGTGAACGTCCAAAAAGTTTTCGTGTTGAAGACGACGTCACATTAGAGGAACTGAAGCTGCAAATTCATACAAAAATTAAAGCTGGAACTAGAAAAAGAGTTTCAGAGGTTAAGTACAGGCATCCTCTTTCTATTGGTGAAGGATGTGTCCGATATAGAACATTTCCACTTGAAGATGATGATGATGTCAGATGCATGTTTTATGCTCATGAGACATTTGCAAATGTTGGTGTCCTTGAGTTATATGCTGACATAGATGATGTTGACGATGATTGCGGCCCTTCAAATGTTCGCACAACAGAAAACTTTCCCATAGAAGATTATGATTCTGGGTCGTTCTATGTTGACACTACATACGACGTTCCCACAGAAGAAGTCGTGCCCTTATCTCAAGCTACAACTTTTCAGACTTCATTAGTCTCACAAACCCTAATTCCTACTACCCTCGAAGATGAGCCAGCTGGTGTTGATCCTGTTCGTCCACGTGGAGTCCATGGTGAAGATGTTGGTGAATTTAGTGAGCAAGAAGAGGATGCTGAATTCGCAAGTGATGACAATACTGATTCTGACCCAGACGTCGTCCCTGCTGAGATCAACACTCATGGAGATATCAACACTCATCGAGATATTCCCCCATATCAGGCTGCATCCCATATGCATACACTGGATCTGGAGGCAATGCATGTGCCGGAATTTCCAGAGTATGTTCATACATTAGCTACGCCTCTGACATTTGATCCATCTGCACTTGATCTGTGTGTTGGGTTACAATTCCCAACGAAAGAGGCTGTGGTTTCAGCTATCAAGCACTATAACATCAAAAACTCTGTAGATTACAGAGTAATTGAATCTGAGCCGACGAAATATTATGCCAAGTGCTTAATGTATGGGAATGGGTGTAATTGGAGAATAAGGGCAACTTTTATGAAGAAGAAACATCTATGGGAGATTAGAAAATATGAAGGGCCTCATACTTGCACATCGGCGAGTATTTCACAAGATCATTGCAAGTTAGATTGTAACATGATCTGCTCATGCATTTTGTCATTGGTCCAAGCAAATCCGGAGATTTCCGTTTCAGTTTTGATCGCTGAGATGCGAATCCGGTATGGATACATGACCTCCTACAAGAAAACATGGCAAGCAAAGCAAAAGGCAATTGTTCGAGTATTTGGCGATTGGGAAAGATCGTACAATCAGCTACCTAAATGGTTAGGTGCAATGCAACATTTCGTGCCTGGTACAATTGTGGAATTGCAAACGATACCTGCATATCACGGTGATCGATTGGTCCAAGGTAAGAGAATATTCCATCGACTATTTTGGACATTTAAGTCGTGCATTGAAGGGTATCCGTATTGTAAACCAATTGTGCAAATAGACGGTACTTTCTTATATGGAAAATACAAAGGCACATTATTGTTAGCTATTGCACAAGATGGCAATCGAAACATACTGCCAATTGCCTTTGCCATTGTGGAGGGTGAGACAACAGAGGCTTGGTCATTCTTTCTCAGTAACTTGCGCAGACACGTGACAAAACAGCCTGGCATTTGCTTGCTGTCTGATCGACATGAAGCCATCAAAGCTGCGATTAGACGCAATGGTGGATGGAATCCTCCACATGCATATTCAGTGTACTGCATTCGACACATTGCAGCGAACTTTATGAAAAAGTTTAACAATAAGGAATTGCGTCGACAAATTGTTAACATGGGTATGGAATCAAATCATAGTTATTTTATCTCTTATATTTCGTTTAGCATATAAAATAATATTGAAATTCAAAAGTTTTTTGTTTTTAAATTTATTAGGATACGAGTTGAGGCGACCGAATTTTCATTTCATGTATGACAATCTTCGTGGAGAAAATGCAGAGGCGGCTAACTGGCTTGATAGGATCCCCAAGGAGAAGTGGGCGCAGTCATATGATCAAGGAAGGCGTTATGGCCATATGACAACCAACCTAGCTGAATCTATCAATTCGGTGTTGAAGGGAACGCGTCATCTTCCCATTACTGCTTTAGTGCAATCAACATATTATAGGTTGGCTGCACTTTTTGTTAAGATGGGGAACAAACAAATTGCCATGATGGAGGGAGGGCACACATATTGTGAAACAGTCACACAAGCTATGCAAGAAAATCGCACGAAAGCTAACTCCCACATTGTTCGTAATTTTACGCGAGCAAATCAATCTTTTCTGGTTGAAGAGTTAGTTGCTCCACAAGAGGGTGTTTCTGCAATGAAGTACAAAGTCAACCTCAGTGACATGTGGTGTGATTGTGGAAAGTTTCAAGCACAAAGGTTCCCTTGTTCACATGTAGTTGCTGCCTGTGCACATGTCCATGTAGATTGCATGCAATATGTGGACAAAGTCTATAAACTGGAAAATATATTGAATGTTTATAGACATGAGTTCGAAGCTGTTGGAAATGAAGGTTACTGGCCTCAATATGATGGTCCAGAAGTGTGTCCCAATCAAGAAATGCGGAGAAATCCACATGGTCGGCCAAAATCAAGTCGTATTCGTAATGAAATGGACCTCAGGGAGAAAGGCCAACCAAAACGTTGTGGATTATGCAGAAACGGAGGTCATAACCGTCGAAATTGTCCGCAACGATTTGGCACATTGGGGGAGACTTCGCATCAACAATAAATGAATTACATGTTTTTCTCAACTTATCATGTACTTTGGATTATAAGGGAAAATGTAATGCAAGTTTTTTTTGTTTGTTTTTTGTTTTTATCTAATACAAATCAATTAACAAAATTAAAAAAAATTTGTTCATAAATTTTAAATAATAAAATTTACCTTACGAATTTTTTTTTTAATTATAAAAAATTATTTTAATTTAATTTATAAAATTTAAAATTAAAAAACAAAACTTACAAAATTTTAAAACTTACAAAATTTTAAAATTTAAACAAAACTTACAAATATTATTTTTGATTTTTTTAATTTAAGAAGAAATATTATTTTGTTTTTTTCATTTTTATAAGAAATAAAATTTTCCATATTTAAATTTAATAAGAAACTTAATTTAATTTATAATTTTTAAATTAAAAAAATAAAATTTACAAATTAAAAAAAATTAAAATTTGTTGATTTATTAAAAAAAAAAAAAAAAATTACTGAAGGGAAATCGCCACCCCCCATGGCGATTTCCCTTCATTCTTTTTACAAATTTGGTTAAAAATACCAAGGGAAATCGCCATGGGGGGTGGCGATTTCCCTTGGTATTTTTATCAAATTTTGAAAAAAATACCAAGGGAAATCGCCACCCCCCATGGCGATTTCCCTTGGTATTTTTAGCCAAAATCAATTTTTTCATGCTGGGAAATCGCCGTGGGGGGTGGCGATTTCCCAGCTAATTTTAAAACAGGCGTATTTTGGGAAATAATCTAAAAGTATAGGTAATTTGGGGTTTAATTTTTTTTTTAGCTATATTAGTATAAAAAAGCCTATCTTTCATTTGGAACCTTCAATTCCGACCAATTTGATCGTTTAAGCGCTTTTCCCCAAATTTCCCGAATTAGGGTTTTCTTTCTACTGAAATTTCGTAACCCAACTTCCGAACTCCATATCTTTCAATGCAGACCTCGGATTATTAAAATTCTTTCACCATTTTTCTATTGAACTTCAAATCTTAATTTTGAAAGTGGGTTGACTTTTTCAGTAGTTGACTTTTTAGGGTTGACTTTTTAAAATTTGACTTTTTATGTCTGCTTTCTTAAACTGGGTCACGGAGTACCACCTGCAGGATAAGAAAAATCTTTTTGCATTCTGAAACATCACTTTAGGAAGAAAACATACCTGATTTAGTGGTTCGGACAAAATTAGGTGTCTACACATATCACATGCCAATCTCATCATTTACAAAAACAAAAAGTTTGAAGAAAAAAAATTAAATTAATTTTTTATCGATTCAATTTGATTTTTATCGATTTTTAACTGGTTGAATTGATTTTTTATCAATCTTATAAAAATTCAATTTTAATATACTCATTGAACCGGATAATTACTAATTTTCAATTAAACCAATCTGACTGACTTATTTGATCCGATCCTATTTTTTTACCCTGCCTAAATGAAACAAGTAGTTTAGTATGCCTTAAAGAAACCCTATTACATATGTTGCCTCTTGAGATGCTCATGAGTTGGGCCGGATTGCGGCCCAAAACATTTTCATTTTCTTTGCTCAGGCTCGGTCTTAGGCGGGCTCGGGCCAGTCTGCGGGTCCAAATTATTGTTCAACCCTTAATAAAAAAAAAAATTATTTTTTATTAATTTTTATATATTTTTATAATTAAATTTTTAAAAAAATATTATTATTTTATTATATAAACAGTGATTCGGATAGGATCAAACCAATCCAATCATAAATATTTTTATTCAAATTTAATTTAATACAAACTGAATAAATTATTCAATCTTTGATAGGTCTAATTATCTCCAAATGTCAAGGTCCAACGTGCATAAGGATAAAAACTCGTACATATCACATGCCAATTTATTTGTTGCTGTTCAATGGATTGGATTGCAGAAAAAGATGAGAAAAGTTTGGGAGTACTGTACTGAGAAACTGACCCCATGTTGGAGTTGTACAATTATTCTAAAAGCTGAAATAGACAGAAAGTTGCAGCAGCTTTACCTTTAGACTGGACGGCCATTCCTCACCGTAAATTAGAGAACGTGCCTATGCCAGGAAAGCGCAAATCAAACCATTACCAACTTTGTCATTCATTATGTGTCCAAAATACTTCAATCTATACTTTTATGAAAATTCTTGTTTTTATCATCACTCCTCAGTCTAAAAAGATTTGCAATGTAAACAACATTTTGCCATTTCCCCAAAAAAACACTTTGGCATCGCCAAATGTTGACACATATGCTGCTACTAATGTTATAGATTTTATAATTTTAAATATGATAAAATTACATAATTTAAATATGATATAAAAAAATAATTAAAATATGATATGATAAAAAAAAAATATGAATATGACACGAATATAAGAACGGATTAAAATATAACATGAATTATTATTGTTTTAAAATTTATACAAATATATAACACTTAAAACATAATTATGACACATAAAATAATACGAATATGATATAAATACACGAATTATATCTATTCAAATACGTGTCAAGATTTTTGTCTAGTTCAAGTTCAGATTTTTTCTAACAGAAGACAAAAGTGATGATTACCTAAAATTTAAGCTTAAAAAAAAAAAAAATTTCTTTGATTGGTCCTATTAGATCTGATAATTTTAGATATGATACAAAAACATGACATGAATACGATACATTTAATAAACACGATAATAGTATAATAAATATGACACGTTTAAATACAATTAACACGATACATTTAATACACTTATCATATTTATATTTAAAATTTTAATATATTTAATAATTTATATTATATTTATATAATTAAAATAAATTAAAAAAATACGAAATACAACGCATATGCACAAATTATCCAATCTAAATTAGGCTGAAACCAACCCACCAAACCTCCCATATTCTCAACCTCACTGTTTCTATCGCCAAAAAACCTCTGTTTCTCACTCGTCTGCCCTGTTTTTCTCTCAAAATCCATCACGATTTTTCTATTCTTCCAAATACACAAATTTGCAGAAATTTAAAAAAGAAAGAAGGTAATTTAAAGTTTTATATTGTTATTTAATGATAGGATCCAAAATAACCTGATTCAATGGCAATTTCTATATGGGCCAAGATCCAAGAAGATCTAAGAAACATGGCAATAATGGGTGGAATTCACTTGGGCCATGTTGCAAGTTATTCAAGAAAGGCTTCAACATGCAAGATAGTCTTGCATCCAAATTTGGTCCATGTGATTCAAAAACACAAGGTGGCGCATTAAGCGAGCTTATTTGGGTTTATTTTAAGTTTTGTAATTACTTAGGTTTTTGGGTTTGACTTATGTAATATGTCCAATAGGCTAAGGGGGGTCTACCTTCATTAAATTTGTTGGACATCTTTTTTAATTTATTAGGTTTGAGCTTGAACATGTTCAGCCCGTAATTTAAGTAGTCTTTCTTATTTAGATTAGGACTAGCCAAATTTACACTTGTAATGAGATTGAGAGTGTGCTTTGCTGATTATTAAGTCCTACACTTAGGTTAGGAGTCCTTGGCTGACAAGGACTTGCATTTGGATTAGTATTCTATTAGGACAACTGATTAGGGTTATTGTAGGGAGGCTATAAATATATGTCTTAGGCGCCTACTTCAATTATCTTTTGATCAATTAAGCCTGATTTTATTCAATTAGAGTTTTCCCTTTTAGTTCTTGAAAGAACTTAGAACTTATCAAAGAATTCTTCTTTGTGGCGTCAACACCTTCAAACTTAGGTTTTTGAAACAAGCGTTCTTGAGGTCTAGCTAGCTTAGCTTATCTAGGTTCTTTGAAACAGGATTTCACTAGGTTTAAGTTTTCATTGCATGAATCTTGACTTTTCTGGGTTAGGTATCCTAAATTGTTAGTGGATTCAAAAGGTTCAACTCTACGGGTTTAAGTCTAAGTTTGGGGTTTCAGTCTTGAAAAGTGGTTTAGATCAAGAATCTACTTCTTGATTTCTTGATCTATTAAAATTCATTCTTATTCGTTCTTGATCATTCTTGAAAAAATATCAAGAATTGAAAAGACTGTTCGATTAATTCGAAGAAAGAAAAAAGAATATCATCCGAGATTTCAAGAAAATCAAGAAAGTCTCGTGAAAAAAAAAAAGAAAGAAAAGTGTTCGAATAGAAAAAAAAAAGGAAAAAAGATTCGAAAAAAATTGAAAAAAAAGAAAGAATTGAATTTCATCTTTTTTTACTAACCAAACTTGTTTTGCAGCAACTTTAAGATGTCTCTCACATGTGGCGACGAAGTAAAGCAGGCTTTGTAAGGGATGAAAGAGTTCACCTTATTGTTTGGGAGGTTTGTGCAATAAAAGAAAGAAAAATGGAGAACAATAAATAGAGAGAGAAAAAAGAAAAAGAAAGTGAGGTGACTACAAATAAAGAAAAACAAGAGGAAAAAGAGAGTAAAAAAGAAAGTGAAAAAAAAAAAAAAAGTGGTGGCTAAAATTAAAGAAGTAAGAGAGGAGCCATTAGTGGAAAAAGGAGACAATTCCTTCCGAGGAAAACAAGGAATTTGATATTATTTTTCTTGATGCAAAGGAGAATGAGGTTCTTATTCTTGATACCCTAACCAATCTCTTCCTATTTTGCCTGTTTCTTTGTTGAAAGATTGTGAGGATTTATTTTTGGAGGAGTTGCAGGATAGGTTGCCACCCATAAGTGGCATTGTGCATCACCTTGATTTAGTACCTAGTGCCGTCATTCTCACACACAAGGCTAAGATTCGAAGGCGAATCTTTTCGAGGAAAGGGAGATTGATAGGATCCAAGATGGCCCGATTTAATGGCAATTTCTATATGGGCCAAGATTCAAGAAGATCTAGGAAACATGGCAAGAATAGGTGGAATTCACTTGGACCATATTGCAAGTTATTCAAGAAAGGCTTCAGCATGCAAGATGGGGTTGCATCCAAGTTTGGTTCATATGATTCAAGAACACAAGTGGCGCATTAAGAGGGCTTATTTGGGCTTATTTTAAGTCTTGTAATTACTTAGGCTTTTGGGCCTGACTTATGTAATATGTCCAATAGGATAAGTGGGGTCTATCTTCATTAAACTTGCTGGAAATCCTTTTTAATTTATTAGGTTTGGGCTTGAGCATGTTCAGCCCGTAATTTAAGTAGTCTTTCTTATTTAGATTAAGACTAGCCGAGTTTACACTTTTAATGAGATTGGGAGTGTGCTTGGCTGATTATTAAGTCTTGCACTTAGGTTAGGAGTCCTTGGCTGACAAGGACTTGCATTTGGATTAGTATTCTATTAGGATAGCTGATTAGGGAGGCTATAAATATATGTCTTAGCCGCCTACTTCAATTATCTTTTGATCAATTAAGTCTGATTTTATTCAGTGAGAGTTTTCTCTTTTAGTTCTTGAAAGAACTTAGAACTTATCAAAGAATTCTTCTTTGTGGCGTTCAACACCTTCAAACTTAGGTTCTTGAAACAAGCGTTCTTGGGGTCTAGCTAGCTAGCTTAGCTTATCTAGGTTCTTTGAAATAGGATTTCACTGGGTTTAAGTTTTCATTGCCTGAATCTTGGCTTTTCTGGTCTAGGTATCCTAAATTGTTAGTGGGTTCAAAAGGTCCAATCCCACGGGTTTAAGCCTAAGTTTGGGGTTTCAGTCCGGAAAAGTGATTTAGATCAAGAATCTACTTCTTGCTTTCTTGATCTATTAAATTCGTTCTTATTTTTTCTTGATCATTCTTGAAAAAAAAAATCAAGAATTGAAAAGACAGATCGATTAGTTCAAAGAAAGAAAAAAAGAATATCCTCCAAGATTTCAAGAAAGTCTCGTGAAAAAAAAAAGAAATAAAAGTGTTCGAATAGAAAAAAAAAGATTCGAAAAAGATTGAAAAGAAGAGGAAAGAATTGAAATTCATCTTTGTTTTTTACTAATCAAATTTGTTTTGCAGCAACTTTAAGATGTCTCTCACATGTGGCGACGAAGTAAAGCAGGCTTTGTAAGAGATGAAAGAGTTCACCTTATTGTCTGGGAGGTTTGTGCAAGAAGAGGAAGAAAAATGAAGAACAAAAAAGAGAGAAAAAAGAAAAACAAAGTGAGGTGACTGCAAATAAAGAAAAACAAGAGGAAAAAAAGAGTAAAAAAGAAAGTGAAAAAGAAAAATAAGTGGTGGCTAAAATTAAAGAAGTAAAAGAGGAGCCATTAGTGGAAAAGGAGACAATTTCTTCCGAGGAAAACAAAGAATTTGAGATTATTTTTCTTGATGCAAAGGAGAATGAGGTTCTTATTCTTGATACCCCTAACCAATCTCTTCCTATTTTTCCTGTTTCTTTGTTGAAGGATTGTGAGGATTTATTTTTGGAGGAGTTGCAGGATAGGTTGTCACCCATAAGCGGCATTGTGCATCACCTTGATTTAGTACTTAGCATCGTCATTCTTACACACAAGGCTAAGATTTGAGGGCGAATCTTTTCGAGGAAAGGGGGAATGATAGGATCCAAGATGGCCCCATTTAATGCCAATTTCTATATGGGTCAAGATCCAAGAAGATCTAGGAAACATGGCAAGAATGGGTGGATTTCACTTGGGCCATGTTGCAAGTTATTCAAGAAAGGCTTCAACATGCAAGATGGGCTTGCATCCAAGTTTGGTCCATGTGATTCAAGAACACAAGGTGGCGTATTAAGAGGGCTTATTTGGGCTTATTTTAAGTCTTGTAATTACTTAGGCTTTTGGGCCTGACTTATGTAATATGTCCAATAGGCTAAGTGGGGTCAATCTTTATTAAACTTGTTGGACATCCTTTTTAATTTATTAGGTTTGGGTTTGAGCATGTTCAGCCCGTAATTTGAGTAATCTTTCTTATTTAGATTAGGACTAGCCGAATTTACACTTGTAATGAGATTAGGATTGTGCTTGGCTAATTATTAAGTCCTGCACTTAGGTTAGGAGTCTTTGGCTGACAAGGACTTGCATTTGGATTAGCATTCTATTAGGATATCTGATTAGGGTTATTGTAGGGAGGCTATAAATATATGTCTTAGCCGCCTACTTCAATTATCTTTTGATCAATTAAGTCTGATTTTATTCAGTGAGAGTTATCTCTTTTAATTCTTGAAAGAACTTAGAAGTTATCAAAGAATTCTTCTTTTGGCGTTCAACACCTTCAAACTTAGGTTCTTGAAACAAGCGTTCTTGGAGTCTAACTAGCTTAGCTTATCTAGGTTCTTTGGAACAGGATTTCACTAGGTTTAAGTTTTCATTGTCTGACTCTTGGTTTTTCTGGGTTAGATATCCTAAATTGTTAGTGGGTTCAAAGGGTTCAGCCCCACGGATTCACATCATATAACTTCAACAATTTGTTCTTTTTAACTTAAGGCTTCTATTACTGATTTTTCAATGAGTTATTTTAGACCTAGGATTTCCTTTTTGTTTTGAATGTGTTTTTCGTCTGAAATTCTGGTGATTGAAGAAAAACAAATTAGTTTCTATGTTATTACATTTTGAACGAAAAATCGGTGGTTGTGGCTGTAGCGGACCGTTATAGTCATTATTGAACCTTATGTCGATATTTTGCTGTCACGAGAAGCTATTATGGGCGTAAATTTCATTCACATCTTGGATCGAAATCATAAAATAACGACAGAGACACTGCAATTTGATTCCCGAATCCTGAGAGCCCACTTTATCTAGCAAAAAGTATTCATTGTGGTTTCAATTCACATCATTTCTTGCTGTCGGCGTTTCTCAAAGGTAGTGTTGTAAAATTTGGTCACTTATTGCTTGATGTTGCTTGTTATATTGTTATACAATAACAATAGGCAGCTAGCAATAGCATTGTCAAAGGCTTTAACCCTAAAAAGTGTTGTCGGTTTGGAAAGGGCTCTCAAGCCTTGTATAATATTGTACTTTTTTTTGTTTTGTTTTGAATTAAGGGGGCCCGGGAAGATTTGATTTCCTTCCGATCTTTTATTCAGATGTCCCCATCATGAACGAGGTGAGTACCCCAAATTGCTTTTTGATTTTAACTCAAAGGGGGCCATGTCCATGGGTGTGATTTAGAACTTTATCGTCTGTCTATATTGGAAGCATCATTTATTCCTTGTCGCTTGGATGCATCGTCATTGGAATATCCTATCTTATCTCCCGTCTCATTTTGTTATGAATGTTAAAATTTCAATATTATTATTATTTTCGTAGATATTGATTACATATATAACAGTTTTGTTTCGTCTCATTTTATTCGATATTTATTTTTTATTTTTAATTTTTTAAATAATAAAGTATTTTAAAAAATTTAAATATAAATTCAACATAAGCATCAAATGATATATAACCTATCAGAATAAGAATACTATTTTGACAAGAAGATATTTTAAAAAATTTAAATAGAAATTCAACATAAATATCAAATAATAAGTTTAATTATATTACTTTATTATCCTTTTAAAAACTAAATATTTAAGGGTAAAATAATAATTTCAAAGATCGGAACGAGACGAAGCAGGCAATTATCAGAATCGTTTCATCTCTGTCTTTCAAAAAAAAAAAAAAAATCTCGTCTCGTTCCGCTTCTACTCTTTAAAAAAAAAAAAAAAAAATCATGAATCAATTCAAAACCCATCAAAAAATTCAAGTTTTGCCTTCCCTAATCACAACAAAGTTTTAAGTCCAGAATTCAAGCGGTGTCAAGTCGTTATTTCGTGGTTTTCATACCATTTGCCATTGCTATACACTCGATATAGCATCTTGTCGCGGCCGCAAAATATAGGTGTAACGGGCCGCTATTGCCACAACCACCCATTTTTAGTCCAAAACTAGTTTTAAGTCAAACCTGTATTTAGTGAGCATTAATATTGTTCACAATAAGAAAGCAACAAACCTAACAGGGAAATATTAGAACTACTGGACATCCTTATTATCACGTTTTTCTTGCCATGGAAGTATTAGAAATTCGGGAATCTATAATTTAAATGCTGACCAAACTAGTGGGAAACATCCACCGTTTTTCAATGTTTAGGTTTTCTATCCTTCCTCAAAAGTCATAAACTGAGGCTTTTATTTTTCCTGTCTTTCTGATGTCCTAATTATTGCTTATGTGAAAGACAAAATAGACTTCAATTCAAATCATAACCGAAAGAATGTCCTAGTGTGGCAGGTTCATAGCCAATTAGCCATAACCCTAACATCCATTTTAATTTTGTATGAAAAGTTTGGTGTCCGGTGGTCAACTATATATATATATATATATATATATATATATATAAGACGGTTAGTTGCTATTATATATCCAAAGTTAAGAGTAGCTTCTAGCTTAATTAATATATTTTCTAGTACTCGTTTATAACCCTAAAAATATTCAAGATTTTTTTATTAGACTTGTTAAATATTCAAAGAAAGAAATATATATTAGGGATCGGACTTAGCTCAAATGGTTCACTCACTTTTATTAGGAGCTGGATTTCAACAAAATTAAGATTTTATTCTCAGCACTTGCAAATTATCTTTTTCCAATTCTTTATTGGCTTGGACAGGGCACTTAGTTCATGTCACTATTACTAGATCTCATGAAAAATATGTTCGATGAAATAATTTATTAGATGTATTATCGTATCTTCAAGAGTTAAGCTCATTTTTTCAGATCAGTGAAATTTTTATGCTTAAAACCTTTATTTAAATTGTCATTTTTTTTATACTTCCCAAAGATCAAGAACTGTCTTTCTAACCCTTCTCGGGGATTTATCCACAAATGCAAAGTTTTATGGCTGATAGTTATTGCCTTGACTTCTTTTTACCAAAAAAAAAGTATATGATATTAAAAAAAATCATTAATGAGTAATTTACCAACTTAATTATACTACTTCTAACAATTTGATACCTAAAAACAAAAATTCCAATCATTTACCTAAACTTTAAATTTTATTAAGCAAATTATACCATTGACTAATGGTGTTAGTCAAAATAATGGCGTGACAAAAATTGATCAATAAAATTATAGCACGTGTCATATTTATTTATTTGTTTTTATTTTTTTTTTTAAATATTTTTAAATGAAAAAAAAGAAAGAAATTGTTATGTTAAAATTTTTACTTTTTGAAAAAAATACTTTCTTAACATTTTATTTTAGAATTAAAAAAATACAAAAATTGAAATATAAAAAAATACTTTTCATTTTTAAATAAAAATTCAAAGAAAAAGAAAAATTAGAGTCGGAGGAAAGAGAGGGAGGAAAAAGGAGTTTTTTCCTTAACTAAGTTTAAAATTTAAATTCCCAAACTAAGGCACATTTAAATTTTATTCTTAAATAAAGTTACTTTAATCTAATTGTATTACATGTCAGCATTATAGTTCATTTCAACATCTTCTTCGTGAATCAAAATAATCTGTCATTTTTCAATCTCGGCCGAGAAAACAACAAAACCTATTTTTTATATACATAAGGTTTGAGACGGAGACGATATTCTTTTGACAGAGGAGCACCCATGATTGGTAATCTACTTCTCTCTCACATCAAGTGGCCATCCCCTCGAGGAGGAAGCTGTGGAGGTGCAGTTGGTGCCCTTTCCTTTTATTGAGAAGTTATCCCTTCCACGATCTCTATGTCCCCAATCCATTGGCATTGGCCTGTCAAGTCTACCCTTCCCCGTAGTCTTAGAAAATAAAAAATCCAAATCCTAATAAATGATTATTGTTCGTCCAAGGATTATGTTCTTCCATTTATTGTTCCCTGCAAACAATTGAATCAACCCTTAGAAGAAATAATCTGTAGAGTACCTGTCTGATGAGAAGAAGTCTGGCATGGCATGCACTGGATGCTTCAATACTTTTACATAAAACCATAGTATTTCTAGAAGGTTCTCTGATCAAAGCACTTATTCCAAACCAGTGTTGGTTATGGACTTTGTGAGTTTCCAGAAAAACTATCCATGCATATTTGTCGACCTGGATTCGAGACCGTTTGTCCTCCCTTATTCGGTCTCTATCGACCATGAAAGTGGTCAGTCGTTGGCTGTTGTTGGAGAAGGCTTCCATGATTCCTTTCAATTGGGTTCTATGAAGGCATACTACTTGAAGAGGGTTCGGTACGGTGTCATTAAAGATGCAGTCGTTTCTATGCCTCCAAATAGACCAAAGTATGCTTGCAAATTGCCTATAGAAGATTTGTGCCTCGACTTGTTGCAAATCCAGTTCGAGAAGCCATTTTTTAATCCAGCTATTGAGATTCTCATAATCAACCCTATCTGATCTGATAGGCAGATCCGAGGCAAACCACACAGCTCTTGCAAATTGGCAATGAATGAAGAGATGTTCGAGAGTCTCCGTTCCCTGTTTGCAAAAGGGAGAGTCCCGAAAGTCCAATATTGCGCTTTAGGAGTTCACTGCGTACAGGTAAGCAGTTGTGACAAATCTTCCACAGGAATAGTGTTAATTTAAATGGCAATTTTAGAGACCAAAGTCGTCTCCAAATCTCGGGATTATCAGCTGACCAGATTTGAGTATGTTCCTCCTTCCAAAGTTCCCAGTATGCCGATTTGACAATAAAATCTCCTTTGAAGTCAAAATTCCAAACAATTTTGTCATTCCCTCCAAAATATGAGAATGTTTTCAAATGTATGTCATGGGCTGTATCCGGATCGAGCAACATTTGGGTAATGGTTGGATGCCATGACTTTTGGATTGGGCATATGAGAGCTTTGGTAGTTACTTGCTGTTGGTTGGCTCCGTGAATAAGAGTGGCTGGAACTACTTTTCCATTTTTAATAATAGAATGGTTACCTCCCCAGACTTGTACATCCAACCCTTTTAGGCAAACATCTCTTCCTGACAGAATACTTTTTCATATCCAAGAATCCTCTGATTTTGGTTGAACTTCCTCAAAGCCTTTCTTTCTACAATACTTCGCCTTGAGCGCAAGTGGAACCACATAATTTGGATTAGTCATAATTCTCCATCCTTGCTTTTCGAGGAGGGCTTTGTTCATGATTTCAGTTTCCCGAAAACCTAATCCTCCTTTTTCCATGGGTAGACAAAGGTGATTCCAGTTCTTCATATGCAATTTCCTTTCACCGGTATTGTGGCCCTACCAGAAGCTTCTCACTGTCTGATCAATTTTCTTGCAAATGTAGCTCGGATCTCTAAAGCAAGATAGAGTATACGTCAGGAGGGCACTTAAGGTAAATTTGATTAAGGTTAGTCTCCTTCCCTGCGAGAGGCACTGTGCTTTCCAGCTTGCTAATTTGTTTTGAATTTTGTCCAAAAGGGGTTGAAAGAATGCTTTTTTAGACTTCAAATTTCCAAAATCAATACCTAGATATCTTCCTGGCTTGTTTGTATTTTTAACCCCTATATTCCGCTGAACCATCTTTTGGTCTTTGTTTTGCAGGATGGGCTGAGAAAGAGCTCAAACTTGCTACCATTGATCAGTTGTCCTGAGTAGTTGCAGAACTTGTTAAGAATAGCTTTGATCATTCTGCATGACTGAACACTTGCTTTGAAGAAGAGGAAGCAATCATCTGCAAAAAGGAGATGACTGAAGGCCAGACCATTTCTACTTATTTTAACACCCTGGATTTTACCTTCTTCTTCAGCTTTTATGAGCATGTGGGAAAGGACGTTTTGACAAAGAATGAAAAGGTAGGGTGATAGAGGGTCACCTTGTCTCAGTCCTCTATGAGGTTTTATGGATTCAGATACTTCACCATTGATCAAAAGCTGTAAGTCACCGTACCTATGCACTCACTGATAATTTGAATCCACTTTCTGTCGAAACCCATCACTTCCAAGACAGTTTTAATAAAAGTCCATCTTATTCTGTCATAAGCCTTGTCATATCAATTTTAAGTGCTCCTCAAGCAGCTTTACCTTTTTTCTTCTTTTGGATAGTCTTGATGAGTTCCCCTCCCATGATGATATTAGGATAAATATAAAAACATGCCTTCCATAAAAAAGTATTTGTTAAATGATATAATGAATAAAAATTATTTTAAAAAATAAATAAAATATTATAAAATATTATAAAAAATATTGTAAAGACAAAATTATTTTTGATAAAAAAAACCTTCTCCTCCATTTTTTTTTTATTTTTTAATTTACTTTTTAATTAAAATATAAATATTCTGAAAATAAAAAATTTTTAATTTTAAAAAATAAATTTTTAAATTTTTTATTTATTTTTTTTAATTAAAAGTTTGAAGTACTAAAATATTTTCCTGAAGATGTTATGATTTGCAATTAGCCACATGAATACAGACAAAACATTCTTCCCACAGCACATAATCCAGAGATCACTAAGTTTATCTTTTTGAAGAAAGAGGAAGATACCCAAATCTAGGAACTTCAGTCAAGGACTGGCCTGGCAACTCCAAGAATTGTTTGAGCCAAGATAAAAATATTCTTAGCTCTTTTGCTGTATCATCTGAGCCAACAGATCTGTAAGATACCAAAAAGTTTTAAGGTAGGACAGCAAGCTCCACCTTAACAAAGGAGAAGAAACTGACACGCCCGTTCTCTACATGACAAAACTTCAAAGGGATGGCACCATGCTTTCTTTCAAGGGCCTCAATTTCTACTCTGGATGGTGGACTGCACCTGTAAGAGAAGACAAGTCAAGCAAATTTTTTTTTTTTTTTTTTTAAATGACAAACAATAAGATATATAGACAGTAAATTGGAAAATCATGTTGAGAATTTCTAGGAAACAAGCAATATATGGCCACAAAGCCCCCATAAAATCCTACATAAACCATGCAAATTATGCTATAAGGGGATTTGAATCTCCAAACTAACAACTGCTTCTCTTTTTAAACTTCCAGTAGAGCAATTTTAAGAAAAATAGATTTAAATATCAGTCTCATTTCTGTCACAAGTTACACAAACAGCTAATGCAGACATTAAAATCATAATAACAAGCATTATGACAATTATCCAAAAAAAAAAAAAAACAAGCATTATGAGCAAAAAGGTCTCCATGCTCCAAGGTGTGGCTTTTTGTCAATGGAAAGAGAACTTTTTACATAAATATAAAATGAACTTTTTACATATATATATATATATATATATATATATATATATATATATATATATATATATATGCTTCTCCATATAGCAATCCATGTTCATTGATTTCCCTGAATGCAAGGCAGTCCTGAGTCAACAAATCGGTCCAAGCAAGTACATAAATTTGTTACGGAACATTTTTCCAGAAAAGCAAGTACAAATCAGATCAGAAAGTTCCTCAATCTCCCCATGATTTTGAATCAGGTGGCAATGAAAGGAATTGGAAAAATCCATGTGAGCCTAGCTCGGGCACTAAGTGGAATGGGGGTTTGGGTAGAGATCTTAAGTTAGAGCTGAGTATTATCCTCACATTCTCTCCTATACTAATGAATGAGTAATGCAAGTGATAATACAATAATTATTTGACCTAGAAGCAAAACTTGAGAAGTAAGAGACAACTGCACTGCACTATAGAGTTAAAAAAAGAGAATACAAGTCCAAGGATGGGTAAACTCATAACAGTGTATTTAAGCATTGAACAGAAATTATGTTCAAAATTAGAGGAAAAGGGAAGAGGCATCAGAGAGTCAGGAAATATGATGTTCTAGCATATAATAATTAACAGATGAAGAAGGGCCCTCCATAAACTGCTTCCTTTTCAGCAACTTTTGGAAAAGAACTATAATGATAAAATACTCAACAAAGGCAATTTATAATTTAGCTTGCAGAAAAGAACCAGATTTTGACAAAAAATGCAATGAACAATATTAGTTTCATACATGAAGAGGTGTGGTTCTATATTCAGTTCTCTTTAGATAAAGTCAGTAGAGTCCAATGTTGTCAAGGGCGCAAGGAGCAGTCTAGGTGCTAGAACCCTTATATTGCCTCAGGCGCAAGGCGCAAAAAAAGTGCTCGCCTGAGTGAAGTAAGACGTAATATGTATATGTGTTTTTCTATATATATATATATATATATATATATATATATATATATATATATATATATATAAGCTTAAGATATATAATTATGATAATAAACTCTAAAAAGTGGTCCAGTTTATCTACAAAACATGCAATCTTTTTTTGTTGCCCAATATGCATGATTTTCTTATGATCCCATGTCTGTTGTTGAATACTCAAATATTGAGAAGTAGAGAGTTTGATACAATCCGCTTTCTTACTAGTAAAGGTACATCTAAAGAAAAAAGTTAAAATTAAAAAAATTAAAGAGAACTTCAATTAGATGGGCTTTTTTTACGCCTATCGCCTTATAAAAAAGCATGCCTAGGCGCACCAGGCGTGTGCCTGATCAAATGTGCCTCGCCCGAGAGGGTCTGAGGTGCTTTTGTTATCTAACGCTAACGCACAAGACGTAGGCACGTCTAGGCACACGCCTTGACAACACCGAGAGTCTCAAGCAAAAAGACAAGCAAATTGTGAACAATTGAAGGACAGAAGAAATTAAAAAAAGCTCACAAAGTACAGTTTCCTTTTAATAAATCCAAATTTTAAATTGCTTGTCTTTACCATGACAATTTTGCAGTAAAGCCAATATACCTCAGCCTACGTGTCTCAAAAAGTGCAACAAGTTTTCCAATTAATGCAAATAGCTCTGAGAGAAACCTTAGAAATTTTATCAGTCATTTCATGACTGAAAGTTCTTCCTCTAATAAAGTCAATGTGGTGCATAAGCAACTGTAAATCCTTCTCAAATACACTTGCATCATTAGCCATCCGACTTCTAGGACAAAATATTTTAAGTGAAAAAAAAAAAAAAAAAAATTCAACATAAACAGATATTCAATATTATGAATGAAAGATATGCAGTCAATCACCATATTCAGGAGTGTAGAAGAGTTTCCAAACTCTTGGGATAAGCAATATAATCTTACCTACTTAAGTAGAGAACAAAACTTGGATCACCCGGAGAAGACTTTCTAAACTTGCTGTTTGGAAGATAAACATCAAAAGCTGGACCCAGTTCCGTAATCTGCATAGTATTGAACAACTCAATGACGGAATTCTCGGTTTTCGATTCCATTTCTAGCAACTCATTTCTCTCTTGACTGCCCTGAAGCGAACAGGTTCCAGATCTAATCTGTTGACCCTTCACAGACCAAGGGATACCATGGCGCCCAACTACATAACCAAGAGACTTCAGGTGCCTATAAACCTCAAAAAGCTCCCAATAGCATCCACTCTTTCCATCTGAAAGCTTCTCGTATAATTCTTTTAAAGAAAGACATATACCCTTTCCATCCAAAAGATGCAATGCACCTATTTCAATCAAAAACCTACAAAATTTATTTCTAAAAAATTACAATAAAGAACATACACTTCTAATAACCAAAATTTCAAGTCAAGTTGGGTTTCACCTACAGAGTTTCCTCAATGGAGCAATATGTGTTGCCACTACGAACTATCCCCATAGTTACCCACATCTTACCCTTCTTTTCTACAACCTCAGCCACAGCCAAATCATCAATCCATCGGGCCTTCGAAATATCTTTCCTGAAAACAGATTTTAGTCACATAATTCTAGTTTATATAATCCAGTAGAATTAACTCCTCTAAGTAGCTAAGGCTTCGTATAGTCATTACTTTCACTACTTTTAACTTTTTTTTTCCTAAGATGTTGCTATAAAACAAAAGGAAATATGAGAAGACAAAACCATAATTGAGTCAAAATGTAAAAAAAAAAAAAAAAAAAAAAAAAAAAAAAAAAAAAGCTAGATTTTAAATGCTTTAGACTCTCTCGACCTGAGGAAACATTGCCTTCAACCGCCCGATGGCACAAGCCATCAGCAAGGTTGGGAACCTCCCTCTGCTCTCGTATCTCCTCCGAAGGGCTAGGTCTCCTGTCTGTCTGTATTATTGGTTGCATTTCTATGATTCTATCAAAGCAAATTTTGGGCTTTGGATAGAACTTAAGTGAAGTTTCTTATCTCCTTTTCTTCATGTTCCCAAATGAAAATAAGTCAAGTCCTTAAAATTGCTGACTTGGCAAAATAAACTAGCATGGTTTACTTTTAAACATATGCTGGATTTTATTAGGAGACATAAGTAAAAAAGTTGCAAACTTATTCTAGAAGAAAAAGATTTTTAGTGAAAATAACAACCAAAAGATAACTAACAAAACAAAGAGTACCTAAATTGTAACCTGGATAAGAACCCAGATGAGTAGCAAATCTCTTCATCATCATCCTCGTTTCTGTCTTGAAAATAGACCTCGTTGTCTGAACAACTTTCCCAATCCTCACTGTCCATTATAATTACAACAATTGCTGCACAAAATACATATATATATATATATATACATATATATCAAAAACATGGCTCAAAACGTTCTATTAGTAATGAAGTAGACTAAAAACATGCAATCATAACACGAACAATTAGACATTGGAACTGGATAAGAATAGATGCGGACTTTTGGTAAAAGAGAAAGACTAAAAGAGGTGTCTAGAGAGAGATATGACCCCTTATGAATCATCACCAGTTATGAAGCACGGATACGGCATCTGCCCTCTCGTACCAGTCTCGACACGGTGAAAAAAAGAAAAAAAAGAAAATGGACACAGTTCAAATACGTTTCGACACGGCAAGGACACGAGATGGAAGGTTTTTTGCTTAAAGTTTTTTCTAAACAGAAATTGTAAAACCCACGGACAAATCAATGAAACAAGGAAGAATACCCAGTCACAAATTATAAAATCAAACAACTGATGAATTCTATATTTAGTTTCAAGCATTACCTGTTAATTTGTTGAATTATTAAAGGTTGAAGAAGATTGAGGGAGGAGATGGTAGTAGGCGAAGACTGGAGAAATACCCAGTTGCAGAGAAATATTCACTTTCTTGTTATCGCAGTCAAGATTCATCATCTGTGGCCTTTTTGCTTTACTCACATATTATACTCTGCTTCTTTAGTTATTATAGTGGCTCTTGAATTAAGAATAGACTCATGAAGAATGGGTCCACGAAAAAAGGTTTTTACTTTAAAAAAATGGACACTTCATTATAATAAATCATTTCGATATTTTATAGAGATAATGTGGATAATGAATTTTAATTTCAATTAAAAAAATTTTAAGTTTGAGTTGAATTTTATTATTTAATACGGGTATAAATTAAAATTTAATATTTTTATTTAAAAAATATTATTTATTATCATAACCATATTTTCATGTTTTTTAAATTATCGTATCGTCGTATTATACTGATATTGTGTGTCCCTATTTTATAGATCACCAGCAACGTTAGGGAAAGAAGATGAAAGCCAGGAAAGAGAAATTGGGTCACTGAAGAGCCATATCTTGGGTGTCAAATCGGTGGCTATGGCCCGATCATAAATGGGATCGGCTAATAATTATCTATTGCTTACATTTATTAATCTTAAAAAAAAAAAAAAAAAAAAACAATTAAGACCTTTTTAGGTTGTAGGCAAGTGCTTAACTCGCTGATTACCCATTTATGTAGGTGAGGTTCAAGCAGCCCTTTCAATTATATCTTTCATTAGTGATTTTAATATTTAGCAATTTTTCGTCAATATGTCTGCACTATTAGTACATAAGTTAATTTATGGACGAAACCTCAAATTGTAATTTTAAAACAAAAGCAAATCAAGCCTAACATGAAGCATAAAAACTTAAACAAGCAATCATCATTGTCATAATCAATACTCAATATTACAATAAAACTAGAAAAAACTAATAACTTCGCCAAAGCTGTGAGTAGCAGCAGGGTTACAAAAACGGTGGCGGTAGTGGTACCGTCCGCCATTGTTAAATGCCTAAAAAAACGGTAATCACAAAAATAACAGTAGGTAATGGCGGCGGTATAACCATTATCACTGTTTCCAATTCAACTATCAAAAATATTTTTTTAATTAATTTTTTCATCCAATTTTCATAACATATATAAACAACAAACGGCCCAAAAATAACATACAATTGACAAATCAACCGACACTCAATCAAGATTCAAGAATTCAAAATCAAGAATCAAAGAAATTTTAAAGCAAATAACCTTTAAAATTACCTTTTTGATGTTCAAATTTCTGGACATTTATCTTGAATTCCTCTTTCAGATTCACAAGTCAATGTCCATGTCCCATTTTTTTCTTCTTTCCTCACTAAAAACCCAAAATTTGCCTTCATGCCTTACATAAATGCTGTCATCTTGGCCTCTTGGATGACTATTGGAGTATTTTCTTCACTGCAAAACCCAAAGGCATGGATGGGTAATGGGTACTAGGCAGAATTGTTGAAGGTAGGGGAGAAATCGATAGGTGTGATGATTTTACAGTTTCACAAGGATTTTTAGAGGAAGAATGAAGATGGAGAAGAGGTTCTAGAAGCTGGATTTCCTAACGGCCATGAAAAGGATGAGAGCAATGCTGGCATTGAAGATTTTGTTGCAATCATTGGCTGCTGACTTGGCATACAGTAGTTAGTTAGTTAGTTATATAGCTAGCTGTATAGGGATATGAGCTGACAGCTAATTCCATGTAATTAGTTCATAGTTGTTAGGAAATTTCTTTGTTTCAGCTGAGTATTTAAATTCACCAATGTAACGAATCCAAATCAATGAAAACTATATTCCAAATTCTCTCCTCTCCTCCTCTTTTCTCTCTGCTTCTCTATTCTATTTCTTTCTTCTTCTTCACTGGTAAAAATACAACTTTAAGGTAGATTTTTTAAATAAAAAAATTGAGATTTAATGAGATAAAATATAATTTTATTCATGCTTGTTTTATGTGTCATTAAAAGAATATGTCCATGTAAGCAAAATTTACCATGTAAGCATGTACTTTGTTATATTATATATAATGTATATTAAAAAAGAAGTGAGACATGTGATAATCTCTTAATCACGCTTGTAAAATTAAAAATTCCACGCCTAATGTATTAAAAACGAACTCAAATACATCTAACTTAAATGAGTTTTTTCCTTAATTAAGGTAGTTTAAAATTTAAATTCCCAACATAAGGTACATTTAAACTTTATTCTTAAATAAAGGTACTTTGATCTAATTGGGTTACATGTCAGCATTATAATCCATATCAGCATCTTCTTCCTTAAGCAGTGAACCAAAATAATGTCCTTTTTCAATCTCAATCAAGAAACAACAAAACCTTTTTTTTTATACATAAGGTTTGGGTCAGATCATTTTGTCTCGTCCTTAATCCAAGTACACATCTCGACGATATTCTTTTGACGGAGGAGCATCCCTAAATGGTAATCTATTCACCTCTTACATCATGTGGTCATCTGTCTCGTGGAGGAAGCTGTTGAAGTATAGATGGTGCTCACGTCTCATACTCTTTCCTTTGATTGAGAAGTTATCCCTTTCATCTCTATGTCCCCAACCCATTGACATTGGCCTTTCAAACCTACTCTTCTCCCTAGTGTCATTGTCTAGATAATCCAACTGATCTCAACCCATGCTATAACTAGAAAACCTGCCTTCATGCTTGAGAGGATGTGGACTAAAGGCTCCAAAATCTTTAGGGCCCTCCCTAGCCTAACCACAAGGAGAAGATCTAAAACCATTCATATTCTTTCCATGCGGTGATAGATCTATGGGAGAGTTAGAAAAACGCCTTGAGCGTGCAAAAGGTGGAGGATCAGGGTAGCCTCCATAAGAACTTCTCACATGTGCATGGTGAAATCTCCTCCAGTTGTTACAGTGCATCATATTCATCATTTTCAAAAGTTATTAATTTTCATTTCTTTTTTATCTTTTACTAGAATATATTCTTACCCCCAACATCTTAAAATATATTTACTCAAATTTTGTTTCTTTTTTCAAAACTAGTCTTAGAAAATCAAAAATCAAAATCCGAATAAATTATTAGAAATCACCAAATTCGGTTCCCGTTCGCCTTTCATCAGAAAAAACTCTTCAATTTTCATTTTGTGACCTCTTCTTTTTTCCCACAATTTCTTAATTCAATTTTTTTTCTGGTTTAGATTTAGATCCCTTCTTCTCTCTCCTCCAATTTGAAGTTTTATGAATTTTCTTTTTATTTTGGAATGAAACTGGTGAGATGAATTGGTTTTGTTGTTTTTTGACTGAGAATGACAGATTATTTTGGTTCACCACTTAAGGAAAGAAAATGGTGACATGGTGTATAATGGTTGATGTGAAATCCAATTAGACTAAGTATCTTTATTTGAGAATAAAGTTTAAATGTACCTTATTTTGGGAATTAAAATTTTAAACTACTTTAGTTAAGGAAAAAACTCTAACATAAACAATTGATGTCAACCGGTTGATAATTTTGTTTTAAGGGGGGTAATCAATTAGGTGGACTTCCTTAGCCAAATCAATGCTTTTATGCTTGAAGGGACTAATTAATGGATTACACATGACATATTTAGTCCATGTCAGTCACTAAAAATCTGTTAAGGAGATCGTATACGGTTAATGACAAGTCAGCTGCATAAAATGTATGTTAGTTAAGGGAAGAAGCAGTTGGTGATTAAAACTCCTAATATTTAGCAAAAAATCAGGAAATCAATATTGGGAAGTTGATTTTATAAGAACTACCTCTGTTGAGCCTCAACTTCTCAAGCCCGCCAGGCCACTTAGTCACAAAGCCCAAGGGAGATCACACGAGCCCAGCAAGTCGGCCCAAGACCAAGGTTCAACCCGGAGAGCCCAATAACCAGCAATGCCAAATCCCATGACACGTGGACGCCTCCCTTTCCCCTAGCGGTCACTTCACCAGTCACCTCGGGTTCCACCTGGGGCAGTGCAGCTCATTAAATGCCATAGCCTCTCCTCGACGGGCATTAAAGGCCCCTCAGATCGCTTACTCCCTATGTCCAAATGGAGTCGGACACATGGAACTGGGCAGGTCACCCACATGGGTATAAAAGGCCCTCTCGAGACCGCCCAGGGATACTTACTCTCTCTAAACTCTATACATATTTTCTCTCTCTCTCTCTCTCTCTCTCGGACTATCTCCTTCTCAAAACACTGACTTAGACAGCGGAGTGTGCCCCGGAGCTCAACCTCCGGTGCCCTTTGACCCTTTCCTTTTGCTCGCAGGGCCTCAGACCACTAGGATCACCTCCTCGACAAGCCTCAGACCACCAAGATCACCTCATTGACAGAAAGAGACATCAAGATTTGGCGCTGTCTGTGGGAATGAAAAGCCATGTCTTTACCACTATTTCAGCAAACCACCTCATTGGGAGGACCAAGCATCATCCCCCCCGATACCAATTTATCCACACCCTCGGTTACGGGCAATTTCTAATCTCCACCACCATGAGCCCTCCTTAACTCGTCGAGGCTCGGCACCAATCATCAAACGCCCCTGTTTCCCAATTTCTGGCTCCAACAACTATATTACCCCCAAAACTACCATCAAAACCTACTCACAACCGCTTCCCCGATATTCTCCAGCTCCCCAACTCTAGTGCGAGTCGCCACCCCAACCACCCAACAAACCCAGCATACAACTTCGGCCAATCCGGTGGAAACTCAATCCAGCGCCATGAGACAAATGAGCATCTCTCTCACTCCCAGAGCCGACCCCCCACCAACTGGCCAAGAAAACACATCAACCCCATTTCCACCAAAAACCTCCACCGGACAACCACCAGCAGTCGACCCCACTATATTGCCACCCAATAATACCTTTCACCCTCCAACACTGCCGTATATCGACCCAACATACCAAATGCTCATGAGCTAGATACAAGCTCTCCAGGCTCAGTTGGCCGAGCAGCAGCAAGCTGTGCCATAGACCAACAAACATCTCAAGGAAATCCAAAAAAGCCACAACGCCTAAGAAGAAAATAGTGCCAACTCCTTTTACCGAGGCAGTCGTCGAATTGTGATAAGCAGGGCACAAAGACAAAACCGGGAACAACACTCCGAAAAGAGACCTCAAAATGAGGAGGTCTTCGCCACACACAAGGAACCCGTCATTGGTACCGTCGAAGCCCAAGTTGCGACCCTCAGGAAAGAGGTCCATGAGATGATGAAGGACAAGATGGAAGAAGTTGAATGGATGACTGATGACAATAGCCCACTAACTCTAGAGATCCGACGGGAGCAGGTGCCTAAAACCATCAAACTTCCAAAGGAAACATATGACGACACCAAAGACCCCATGGATCATCTCATCCAGTATAAAAACTACATGGACTTGCTGGGAGCAAGTGACGCCCTCAAGTACCGAATGTTTCCTATGACGCTCAGGGTACACGCCAGGACGTGGTACCACTCCCTTTTGGTGGACTCTATTGATAGCTTCCAGAAGTTGGGAAGAACATTCATCGCCCATTTCCTTGCCAATAAGGCGACCTTCAAGATACTTGCGAGCCTCTTCGTAGTGAGACAGAAGGAGAGCGAAACATTGAGGGAATACGTACGTCGATTTAACTTCGCCACTATGGAAATCAAGGATCTGCATAACGATTAGACCATACAGGCATTTATTTCAGGTGTCCGCCATGAACACGTTAGGTACGCCTTGACCGACAAAAAGCCGAAAAAACTTTACAACTTGTACGAAAAGGCCCAGAGGTAAACGAAAATAGAGAAAATGAAACTGGCCGAGGGAACACAGGAGAAAACAAATTGCCAACAAAATCAGGGAAGGATTCCAAAGAATAGGCCGGGATACCAAGACAACAGAAGACAGTCAGGGTTTGAGATACATCGTCAGAGATCTAGGTCACCAGATAGAGCTTCTCACTAGAATGAACAAGGTCGTTCAAGTTAGGCCTAAGGGCAAAAAACTGAAAGAGCTCCATACTCTAAATTTGAGAAGTATACACCCCTAAATGCCTTCAAGACATACATCCTAAATGCGATGGCTCATGAAGACATCCTTGGCACACCATACCCTATGAAGGAGAACCCAGCCCGCCTTAACTCCAAAGAGAAATGCTAGTATCATAATGTCGTAGGACACAACACTGAGGATTGCAGGTCTTTGAAAGACGCAATCGAAACTGCCATCAGAAAGGGCCAGATCAAGTAGTTTATGAAGAAGGCAAGCACCCATCAGGGGCAGTCGTCTGTGAATAACCAAAGAAACCAAGGCAGAGCAGAAGGGAAGAAACCCGTGCAGGGAGTAATAAACATAATAGTGGGAGGCATTGAAGAATAGACCATCATAAACTCTAAAAGAAAGGCACACCTCAGAAGCGTGATGTCAGTAGATGTAGCTCCTAAGAGAGTAAAACATAGTGAAGACTGGATGGTAGACTTCACTAACAACGACGTCGACATTTTGGAAGATAATGGAAACGATCCAATTGTTGTGGCCACCACTATCGAGAATTTCAGAGTAAAGAGGGTTCTCTTCGACAGTGGCAATGCAGTAGAAGTAATTCAGTGGAAAGCCTTTAAGAAGATGGGCATTCCTGAGAAGGAATTTAAACCAGGAAGCCCAATATTCGGCTTCGCCAATCAACCAATCACCGTTAAAGGCTCGTTCGCCTTGCCAGTAACAATGGAAGATGGCGACCACACTCTCACTGTCATTTCAGAAATCCTAGTGGTCGACCAACCCTCGGTGTACAACGCCATTTTTGGAAGACCCGTAATGAGGAAAGCAATAATGGTGGCCATCGTATACTGCCTGATAGTAAAATTCCTAATGCCTATGGGAATCGGTTACATGAAGACGGACCAACAAATGGCACGCCAATGCCACGTGTTGTCTATACAGCTCGTCAGAAGAAACCAAGGGGAACAACAATCAGCCGTTGATATCGATCCTTAGAACACCGAAGCTGGGGCAAATCATAGAAACTAACTAGCAATTTATGGAAACTGGGGGGCAACTAGCAGAAGCTCAGGTCAACCTGATCGATAAAAACGCCCTTACCATGGAAAGCTTAGACAACAGAGCACAGACTGGCCAGTATAAAGCAGAGCCCGCAGAACAGACGAAGACAATCCCTCTGTGCCCGATAAACCCTACCAGAACAACCCAGATTGGGTCATCCCTCCGACACATAGAAAGGCAACCCCTGGTGAGCATGCTGCAAGATAATGCTGACATCTTCGCATGGTCCAAGGACCATCACCCACTCCCTAAATATGAATCCAGCAGCAAATCCAGTTAGACAAAATAAGCATTAGTTTGCCCCTGAACGAGTTAGAGAAATTAGAAAAGAAGTTTAGAAAATACTAACCGCTGACTTCATAAAGGAGGTGAGTTATCCGGAATGATTAGCCAACGTGGTAATGGTAAAGAAGGCTAGTGGAAAGTGGTGGATGTGTTTGGATTCATAGATTTGAACAAAGCCTGCCCCAAAGACAATTTTCCCCTGCCTGCCATAGATCGCCTGTTCGACTCCTCAACAGGACATAAGTATCTGAGCTTCATGGACGCCTTCTCTGGTTATAATCAGATTAGAATGAACCCCGACGATCAGGAAAAAACGTCATTCGTCATGAAGGAAGGTTTATTCTGTTACCAAGTGATGCCTGTTGGGCTGAAGAACACTAGAGCCACCTACCAGAGATTGGTAAACAGACTCTTCCAAGATCAAATCGGACGAAGTATGGAAGTCTATATGGATGATATGTTGGTGAAAATTTCCTCCTTGGACCAGCATGTCCTCGACCTGGAAGAAGTCTTCAGCATCCTCAAAAAGCACAACATGAGGTTGAACCCAAAAAAGTGCGCGTTCGCAGTAAGAGTAGGAAAATTCCTCGGTTTCATGGTTTCTAGCAGGGGAATAGAAGCCAACCCAGAAAAGATCCAAGCAATCCTGGGTATGTGTCCCCCCCGAAAAATACCAAAGAGATGCAAAGGCTTACGGACAGAATGGTCGCCCTAAATAGATTTGTCTCCAAATTGGCCGACAAGTGTCTACCCTTCTTCAAGGTAATCAGGGGAGCTTCCAAGTACCAATGGAATGAGAGCTGCCAAAAAGCATTCGAAGAATTGAAGAAGTACATGTGCTCGCCACCTCTGTTAACAAGACCCTCACTAGGCGACCAACTTTGTATCTATCTAGCGGCCTCAGACGAAAACAGCAATTGTGCTACTCAAGAAAGAAGAGGCCCGCCAAACCCTTGTGTATCATGTCAGTCGAGTCCTATCAAATGGGGAGATTAATTACACATGGCTGGAAAAAAAGGCATTTGCTCTGATAGTGGCGGTCAGGCCCCTGAGGTGGTATTTCCAGGCCCACCCTATCACGGTGTTTACAGATCAGTCGCTTAGGGAAGTTTTGCAGAAGGTAGACATGTCGGGCAGGATGACTAACTAGAGCATTGAACTCAGCGAATTCGGGTTGGAGTATAGGCCAAAGAAGGCAATCAAAGCCCGGGCCCTAGCGGACTTCATAGCCGAATGTTTTTTTACCAGCGCCATTACAGCGCCAGTCCACTACCCGAAAGAGTCCCCACCTAATCCCAACGATAAAGAGTCACCGCCTTTACCCCCATAACCAACCTAATACAGAAACCCCAACAAACAGACCTCGCCCCCGATGGCACTTAGACACTATATGTAGACGGATCCTTAGGAAAAGACGGATCAGGAGATGGAATCTTGCTGATAGACCCCCTGGGAAGCGAATGGCAGTATGGGTTATCCTTCGGCTTCCCCGCCTCAATCAATGCAATGGAGTACGAACCCCTCTTGGTGGTGTTAGAGCTGGCACTTAAACTCGATGCAAAGAAGTTATTGGAATCAACCGACTCCCAGCTGGTGGTAAGACAAGTAAATGGAGAGTACGAGGTCAAGGAGTCGGGCCTAGTAAAATATCATAAATGGGTGCTCAATTTGAAGCAACAGTTCAATCACCTAACGGTGAAACAGAGTGCCAGGGAAGAAAACACCAGGGCTGACTCGCCATCCAAGCTCGCCTCCGCCATTGAGATCAGACAGAGAGGAAAAATCCTTCTTGAACACTGCCCCTACCAAGCCACCAAGATGGGGAAGAAATCCTTCAACTAATAGACGGTTAGAGTTGGTTAACACCCATCGCGGATTTTCTCACAAAAGGGACCTTGGCAGACGACCCTAGAGAGCAACTTAAACTGAGAAGAATGGCGGACAGGTACACAATGATGGGCAATACCATGTACAAGAAGTCGCTCAGTGAGCCCCTATTGAGATGCTTGGAACCGACCGAGGCTGATTACGCTTTCCGAGAAATCCACGAGGTGTTTGTGGAAATCATATGGGGGCAGGTCACTAGCATAGAAAGCACTGAGACAGGGTTTCTACTCGCCGACAATGAAGAAAGACGCCACGGAGTTGGTCAAAAAATGTGACAAGTGCCAAAAGTTCGCCACCATACCAAGGCAACCAGCAGAGTTGCTTAATCAGCTGTCGAGCCCTTGGCCATTCTCCATATGGGGCATCGACATCTTGGGACCGTTTCCCATTGCCATCAGTCAGAAGAAATTTGTAATTTTCGCCTGCGAATACTTTACCAAGTGGGTAGAAGCGGAGGTAGTGGCGACCATCATGGAAATGGTGATAGAGAACTTCGTCTGGAAGTCAATGGTGTGCAGATACGGGGTTCCTAACACCATTGTGGCTGACAACGGTGCACAGTTCCAAGGAGGCAAGCTGAAGAAATTTTGCGACAACTTCAAAATCCTACTAACTCATAGCTCTGTCAAACACCCCCAAACGAATGGCCAGGTGGAGGCTATGAACAAGAAGATCCTCTAGGTCTTGAAGAAGAAGCCTAAGCCTGTCAGGCTCACCAAGCCACTTAGCCACAAAGTCCAGGGGAGATCACACGAGCCCAGCAAGTCGGCTCAAGACCAAGGTTCAACCTGGCGAGCCCAACAACCAGCAATGCCAAATCTCAGGACACGTGGACGTCTCCCTTTCCCCTAACGGTCACGTCACCAGTCACCTCGGCACCCACCTAGGGCACTGTAAGGCATTAAATGCCGCAGCCTTTCCTCGACGGGCATTAAATGTAGCAACCTCCTTGGCGAGGCCCCTCAGATCGCTTACTCTTAATGTCCAATTGGAGTCGGACACCCGAGCAGGTCGCCCACATGGGTATAAAGGGCCCTCTCGGGAACTGCCCCCGGGATACTCACTCTCTCTTTAAACTCTACACATATTATCTCTCTCTCTCTCTCGGACCATCTCCTCCTTAAAGCACTGACTTATGCATCAGAGCGTGCCTGGAGCTCAACCTCCAACGCCCTCTGACCCTTTTTCTTTGCTCGCAGAGCCTTAGACCACCAGGATCACCTCCTCGATAGAAAAAGACATCAACAACCTCCATTAGTCGTTGCTTGGGCGATAGGTAGTGGAGGAAGCGGTTGAATTTTTGGAAGCGAGACTATTGGATATTACATTATAAATAGAGAAAGCCGTCAGTAGTAGTGAAAAGCTACACAACACAACTTCCTCAACGCTATTCAGCTCAGCTCATTTTCGATCCTCTTCGAGTTCCTTCAACCTCCATAGATTTTATTCTGTATTCGTTTGAGCTCTTCAAGAGCATTTCTTTTTCTAATCAGCCTTTAGTTTATCCAATATTAGTGGTCTATAAACACTCAAAGCATTCAAGCAATCGACATTTACTTTATTAAAAATTCCATTTTAAGTTTGCGCTATTCAATCTTGGCCAAGAGCTTTAAATCAATAAGATTTCTTATTTGCTTGTTTGTCTTGTTTAAGTTCAATTTTTATTAAATTGTTCTTAATGGTTTATTGCATTTTCGATTCTATACTTTTGATGATCCATTTGCAATTTTAAAAGGACTGATAAACCCGATCATCCTTCTCGAGTTGAAATCATCTGGTCAATTTTCAATCTATTGCCCTTTGATCTAGTTTTAATCGACCCCTTTTGTTTCAAAGGGTGAAAGGTCACCAAGGCCAAACCTCAAAATTATGCTACTCTGAGTTCAAAATTAACCGGCTCGCCTAGTCGATCTAGTGTGATTGAAGATAACTTCAACATTTTTTGTCACACTTGGTGGGACAACAAAACCGAAAATGGCACCAAAAAGGAACACAGGGAAATCTCCTCAAGTTCCTGAGACAGAAGCGTCCACAACTCATGTTACTAATGACTCTCCAGCAATGAGGCGTAGTTCTAGTGGTTTGACCAGTAGGTCTCCAAGTCGGGTGAACGAAAGACTGGTTGAAAAAATGGAAGAAATAGCCCAGACTTTCAAAAATGGCATGAAGGTTATGGATGAGTATTTTGACATGAATACTGAAATCATCAGAAATTATATGGCTGCTATTAGAATCATTATGGGAGATTCTATTGACATGATTTCTAGGAATAGGGCCAAAGGCAACAACCATCTCGGCCGGCAGATAATCAGCCAGAAGTTAAAGAATAATAGCCTTTGGCCCCTGAGAGGCCGAAGCCTTATTTGCCTCAAGAGCTAGGGCGGCACAAGTTAGGTAACCTATGCAAGTCGTGAATGGGCCAACTTTCGGACAATATGTTGAGCCCGACATGATTGACCGAAACCAGGTTTTTGACATAGTGCAGGTGTAAACACCAAATTTTGCATCCGAACTAATTAACAAATTAATTAATTTTTCAAAGAAAATGAAAATGAGTGAAGTTAAGTTAAGTGAGTTAACCTGTCAACAGCACGTACTATCGATTGGTTGGGCCTTTACAGCATAGTGGGCAGGGATCGAGCTTTCTCGGGCTTCAGACATGATTTTGGGCTTTGGACCTGTCCAAAAACATGACCGCAAATCAGCAACAAGCATTGTTGATCAACTGGGATAAATTCTATTTCGAAGGGGAATTAACCTAGACAGATTCTGAACCTTTTGAGGAAGAGGAACAGTACACCGTTGATCGGTAGTCCCCTTTACCTATCGGCAAGCTTAGCGGAATCCAAAGAGATAACAGATAATTCTTTGAATTATCTCCTTAGTTAAATATATAATATTACTTATAGTTACAACTGATTAATTAATGAATTAATTTAAAAGTAATCTTATGAAAATAAGTTTTATTGAATTCAAAATTTTTCGATTTTATTGTTGAGATAAGAAACTAACATTACTATTATTTTTAAATAACATATATAATAAGTGATGTGAGTGTTTTCGATTTTTTAAAAAAAAAAAAAAAAAAAAAAAGACTAAATGCTAAAGGATTAAAAAGAAATTAATTTGGAATGATAAAAATCATATTTAAGATTTTTGAATTTAAAAAATATATATATCTCTATTCATTTGAATTGTAATTTTTAAATTTCAAATTTTAAATTAGTATTTTCTTTAAAAATTTAAATTGTATTATTTTATTTATTATCCTATGTGTCAAAATTATAAGGAATCTACATAAACGTTCATATCAACAGACTTTGTCATGTAAGCATGTACCTTTTTATATTATATATACTAGTTTATGACTCGTGCAATACACGAATTTTAACTATTTAAGTATGTATAGATACACACGAATTAATATTCTTTTTAAAATTGTATTTAAAGGATTGTAAAAATGTGTAATTTAATAGAAAAATTATGAATATACTTTGACTTAAACTATATTTTTTATCTATTAAAATATGAAAATATATATATTTATTGGAAAATGTGAAAAAAAATAAAGTGAAAAAAATTCGAAAGAGGAAATTATCTGAATAAATAAATTACAAAAGTAATATATTTTTAAAAATAAATTTGAATACAAAAAAATGATAAATAAATAATAAAATTACAAAAGTAATAAATATTTGAAAATAAAGTTGAATATTTAAAAAAATGATGTAGCACACTATAATATTTGTAGGCTTTAAATGGTAAGTGTTATTTTTTATTTTAAAATTAAAGAACTAAACAATTAGATATTTTGAAATTTGATGAACATAAAATTGACAGTTTTGAAATTATTTTTGAACTATTTGCTCATATGCTAAGTCGATACCTAATTTAATGACTTGGAATGAAATATAGTTATTGCTTTTGTCTGTTTCAAATGAAAAAAAAATAATTATTGCTTTTGTAATTTGTAGTTTTATACCCCTTAAAATGAAACAAATATTGACATACCTCCATTAGGATGATATTGATCAAAAAGCTGAAAAAAAAAAATGGAAAATATAAAGTGCGTATATTAAAAAAAATTAAATTAAATGTACGTTTTATTATTTTTTAGAATAATAAAAAATATATTGTTGAATGATGAATTAAATCATAAAAAAATATTGACATACTTTTACTTCTGTAATTTGATAAAATGGCTAAACAAAATAAAAAATTATTAAGAGAAGTTTGTCGAAAGAAAAAAAAAATGAATTTTTTATAAGAATAAAATTACAATAATAATATAATATATTTAAAATTTTCAAACAATTAATGAAAAGATAGAGAAAAAAACAAAGTGGAAAAGTAAAAATTTTCAAAAGGAGCTGGCTATTAAATTGGCAGAAGGGTACAACTGCAGCTTCAAAATGGCAAAATCAACCAATCAACATAAAAAAAAAAAAAAAAAAAAAGTGATTTGTTTTTGACTTACTAAATCGGAATATAGTGTGAAGTGAAACAAATATTTACGAAACCAAATTTTAGTAAAATTTGAGTTGATATATAACCAAAACAGTAAAAAAAAATTCAGAGTTTCTACCTGGATGCCATTAGGGGAATTGGCCGCCGTGTGGATGATAAAGAAACGAAAAGTAAAAACGAAAAGTAAAAACGAAAGAGGAACGATTACTAAGAAGATATATATATTTTTTGATAATACTAAGAAGATATATATATATATATATATATATATACATAAGTATTTTTTATCTCAAATAAACTAAACCTCAAATATTTGATATCTGAATAGATAAAAGTTAAATTTTAATAGATTTGGTAAATTTTTAAATTTAAGATAAGTCTTTTAATAATTTTTAAATACTATTTGATAAGTTAATACATAATAAATTTTGGATAGATTTCAATATTGAATTTAAATAATATATTAAATAGAATTATTTCATCATTAATATATATTAAATATTATCCTATATGTCATTAAGAGGAGCTGTCCACCTAGGTGTCCATGTCAAGAAACACTTACCCAGTTAACATGTACCTTATTATATTATAGATATGATATATAAATATATAAATATATTATTTTTTATTTTATTTTTAAATGATGTATTTAAAGGGGTTGGTCCGCACGTTAACTCGCAGATCGATTTAGGATCCATACCCGACTCGTTCGAAAAAAAATTAAAAACAAAAATTATTTAATTAATATTTTTTTATAATTTTTAGTTTTTAATTTTATTTTTAAATGATGCATTTAAAGAGGTTGGTCCGCACGTTGACTTGCAAGTCGATTTAAAATCCGTACCCGATCCGCTTGAGAAAAAAATTTAAATAAGAAATTTATTTTATTAATTACTTTTGTTTTATTTTAAAAATAGTGCTTAGATCGTGATTGTAGATTGTGCTGAACGTTGAATAAGATGTTAAGATAGTTATATTATGTACATATCAAAATAAAAGTGTTTGTACAACATATGATTTAAGCTAAGAAGACAATATTAGAGTTTGAAAAGTGTGCAAAAGTAAATCAAATATTGATTAGAGATTCAATGTTCGGCTCAGATTTTTTCGTATTCGATTCAGACCATAAAAAAGTTTATTTGATTCAGTTTCATTATTTTTCACTTGATTTTTAATATATTTTATTTTATATAAATTTAAAATAATATTTAGAAAATGAAGATTTTTAAATTTAAAAAACTGATGTCGAATCGATTTGAATTTATGAAATTTGGTTAGAGATCGATTAAATTTCTACGCTAATTAGGTTAGATTTAAAAAAAAAAAAAAATCAATTCAATAACCCAATTTTATTTTTTGAAATCAAATTGAACACAATTGAACAATTATCTATTATTATTCAATATTTTAATTTTTATCGATAATTTATCAATATAATAATTTTTTATTCAATAATATAAAAAATAATATGATTTTATTTTTCAAAAAAAAAAATAAAGAACCAATCATTATACAACACGTGACACAACATTAGGAGTTATTTGAATAGTGTCACACACGAACATGACATGGAAAAATAAATAAAATACGACACGAGACGAAAAAATAACATGATCACGACATGAATACACGAACGTGCCGAAATTTATATAAAACGAACTTGACATAAAATTGATAATTATTTGAATAGTGCCAATCAGACCTGGGAATTTCGAATATAAAATGAACTTGAAAAAATAACTAAAACACAATACAACACGAAAAAATAAATTTGACACAACATGAAAGCATGAATGTGTCAAAATCTCTCAACACGACACAAAAAAATAACGTCACAAGATTGAGAGTTATTTGAATAGTGCTAATTAGACATGACAATTTTGGACACAACACGAACAAGAAAAAATAATTAAAACACAATACAAAAAAAATAACACTAACACAACACGAATGTATGAATGTGTCAAAATCTATATATAACGTGTTAAAATATATATATATATATATATATAATACACTTAATACGATTATAACACAAAAAATAACATGAATATTACATGATAATTATTAAAAAAAATTAAAAAAAATACGTGGCAAGCAAATACCCTTCAATTCATGAAGCAATTGCTCTCTCAATTGAAGGGATTACTTTAATTTGTTTATTAATATATATATATATATTAAAAAAATCAATTTTTAAGAGAGTTGTATTATTTAATATATAATATTACTTATAGTTACAACTGATTAATTAACGAATTAATTTAAAAAGAATCTTATGTAATAAGTTTATTTGAATTCAAAAAAATTCGATGTTATTTTTGAGATAAGAAAATAATATTAATATCATTTTTAAATAACATATATAATAAGTGATATGATTGTTTTTGAATTTTTTTTTTTTTTAAAAAAAAACTAAATGTTAAAGGATTAAAAAGGAATTAATTTGGAATGATAAAAATCATATTTAAGATTTTTGAATTAAAAAAAAAAATCTATATTAATTTGAATTGTAATTTTTAAATTTAAAATTAGTATTTTCTTTAGAATTTTAAATTGTATTATTTTATTTATTATCCTACGTGTCAAAAATATAAGGTATCCACGTAAGCGTTCATGCCATCAGACCTTGCCATGTAAGCATGTACCTTGTTATATTATATAATATATATTATTTTTTTATTTTATTTTATTTTTAAATGATGTATTTAAAGGGGTTGGTCCGCACGTTAATTCACGGGTCGATTTAGGATCCATACCCGACTCGTTCGAAAAAAAAATTAAAAAATTAATTTTATTTAGTTTTTTATTTTAATTTTAAATGAACCATTTAAAGAAGTTGGTCCGCATGTTGACATGTGAGTCGATTTAGAATCCGTACCCGATCCGCTCGAGAAAAAAAAGTTAAAATAACAAATTTATTTTATTAATTACTTTTATTTTATTTTTAAGCTAGTGTTTAGATCTCGCAATGCTTCTATTGTAGATTGTGCTGAACGTTGAGTAAGATATTAAGATAGTTATATTATGTACATATCAAAATAAAAGTGTTTGTACAACATATGATTTAAGCTAAGAAGACAATATTAAAGTTTGGAAAGTGTGCAAAAGTAAATCAAATATCGATTTGAAATTCAATGTTTAATTTCGATTTTTTCGTATTCGGTTCAGACCATAAAAAAGTTTATTTGATTCAGTTTCATTATTTTTCATTTGATTTTTTTTTATATATTTTATAAAATAAAAATATTTTTTTTATAAATTTAAAATCATATTTAAAAAATAAAGAATTTAAAATTTTAAAAATTGATGTCTAATCGATTTGAATTTGTGAAATTTGGTTAGAGGTCGATTAAATTTCTATGCTAATTAGGTTTGATTAAAAAAAAAAAAAAAAAACCAATTCATTAACCCAATTTTATTTTTGAAATCAAATTGAGCCCAATTGAACAATTATCTATTATTATTTAATATTTTAATTTTTACCGTTAATTTATCAATATAATAATTTTTTATTCAATAATAAAAAAAATAATATGACTTTATTTTTCAAAAATAAAAATAAAGAACCAATTATTATACAATACGTGACACGAAATTAGGAGTTATCTGAATAGTGTCACACATGAATATGACATGAAAAAATAAATAAAATACGACACGACACAAAAAAATAACATGATCACGACATGAATACACGAACGTGTCAAAATTTATATAAAACAAACTTGACATAAAATTTAAAATTATTTGAATAATGTCAATTAGACCTGTAAATTTTGAATACAAAATGACCATGAAAAAATAACTAAAACACAATACAACACGAAAAAAATAAAATTAACACAACACAAAAGCATGAATATGTCAAAACCTATCATCACGACACAAAAAAATAACGTGACACAAAATTGAGAGTTATTTGAATAGTGTTAATTAGACATGACAATTTTGAACACGACACGAACACGAAAAAATAACTAAAATACAATACAACACAAAAAAATAACACGAACACAACACGAATGCATGAATGTATCAAAATCTATACATAATGTGTTAAAATATATATATAATACTCTTAATACGATTATAACACAAAAAATAACATAAATACAATACATAATAATTATATAAAAGAAATATCACGAAGCAAATACCCTTTAATTGATGGAGCAATTGCTGCCTCAATTGAAGAGATTACTTTAATTTGTTTATTAAGATATATATATATATAATAATAATAATAACAATAATAATAAATTAAAGGAGAAAATCGATTTTTAAGAGAATTGTATTATTTAATATATAATATTACTTGTAGTTACAACCGATTAATTAATGAATTAATTTAAAAGGAATCTTATGTAAATAAGTTTTATTGAATTCAAAACTTTTTTATTTTATTGTTGAGATAAGAAAATAACATTAATATTATTTTTAATTAACATATATAATAAGTGATATGAGTGTTTTTGATTTTTTTTAAAAAAAAAAAAAACTAAATGCTAAAGGATTAAAAGAAATTAATTTGAAATGATAAAAATCATATTTAAGATTTTTGAATTAAAAAAAAGATATCTCTAATAATTTGAATTGTAATTTTTAAATTTCGAATTAGTATTTTCTTTAAAAATTTTTATTTTATTTATTATCCTACGTGTCAAAATATAAGGTATCCACATAAACGTTCATGTCAGCAGACCTTGCCATGTAAGCAAGTACCTTGTTATATTACATATATATATATGTATATATTAATTTTTTATTTTATTTTTAAATGATGTATTTAAAGGGGTTGGTCCACACGTTAACTTGCGGGTCGATTTAGGATCCATACCCGACTCGTTCGAGAAAAAAATTATTTTATTAGTTTTTTATTTTATTTTATTTTTAAATGATTCATTTAAAGAGGTTGATCCGCACGTTGACTCACGAGTCGATTTAGAATCTGTACCCGATCTGCTCAAGAAAAAAAGTTAAAATAAAAAATTTATTTTATTAATTACTTTTATTTTATTTTTAAACTAGTGTTTAGACCTCGCGATACTTCGATTGTAGATTGTGCTAAACATTGAGCAAGATGTCAAGATATTATATTATGTACATATCAAAATAAAAGTATTTGTACATCATATAATTTAAGCTAAGAAGACAATATTATAGTTTTAAAAGTGTGTAAAAGTAAATCAAATATCAATTAGAGATTCAATATTCGGTTCGAATTTTTTCGTATTGGGTTCAGACCATAAAAAAAGTTTATTTGATTCAGTTTCATTATTTCCCATTTGATTTCTTATATATTTTATAAAATAAAAATATTTTTTTTTATAAAATTAAAATAATATTTAAAAATGAAGATTTTTAAATTTAAAAAATTGATGTCGAATCGATTTGAATTTGTGAAATTTGGTTAGAAGTCGATTAAATTTCTATGCTAATTAGGTTCAATTTTTTAAAAAAAAATCAATTCATTAACCCAATTTTATTTTTTGAAATCAAATTGAATCCAATTGAACAATTGTCTATTATTATTCAATTTTTTAATTTTTATCCATAATTTATCAATATAATAATTTTTATTCAATAATATAAAAATAAAAAATAGTATGGCTTTATTTTTCAAAAAAAATAAAGAACCAATCATTATATAACACGTGACACAAAATTAAGAGTTATTTGAATAATATCACTACAAAATTAAAGACTTATAGAGATGGATTAAAGAGATGATTAAAACCAAACGTCTCTGATATTATAAATTCTACAACATTTAGGATGTTTTGAGATTTCGTCCCCAATGGATTCCAATCAATTTTGAAATGACTAAAATAACAATGGGAAAAAAGTTGGGTAAATTTAAAAAACATGCTTTTAATAGTTAAATAATTGTTAAATGATCTAATGGTAAGAATTATTTGAAAAGGAGAAATAGATAAGTTAGAAATTGTTAAGAAAAATATTGTAAAGACAAAATTGCCCTTAATGAAAAAACTTCTCTTTCCTTTCTCCTCCCAAATCCCGACCCTTCCCCATTTTTTCTCCTCTATCAAATTCTCATGCCCTTTTTCTCACTCGACCCCTCTGCAAAAACACTAAGTAGAGATTCATGGCTCTTAAATCTAGGACCCCAATCCAAATGCATCTAATTGCTCAATTTTTGTCTTTCAATCTAATGAAAATGAGTAAGATGAATTTTCTCACTTGAGAATTGAGATAACAAAAATATTCTTTTATTTACTCATTTCTAAGAGATGGGAACAAAAACAATAATGTAAGATTTAGAAATTAAAATACCCAAATAGAATATTTGTTTTATAAGAAAACTTTAGTTTATTAAATTATAATATCTTGTATTTGGGTGTTTCGATGAAAAAAATCACTTTGGTTGTTGTGTTTCAAGAAGGAGGATGCTGAGACTCTTTTGGAACAGATGAAGAGTATGGATCCTGGCATGAGAAAAGGCAGTTCTAAAATGAGAGGGGGAGCTGAAAATCTAAAGAAAAGTTTAAAATGTGCATTGAGTCAAAAAGAGAAGGGAAGGAATTGCTTTTCTTATTTTGGGTTATTTGGGATTTGATGCAAGGATCCGAAAGGAAGCTTGACTTTCGAATAGTTGGGAGAAATCAAAAGGGTTAAGAGTTTTTTTCAGCTTGCATTTTGGAGGAGACAGGTTTAAACACTCAATCACTAAGGTTAAAAGTGTAAAAGCAATTGCCCAAATACAAATTTTAAAAATTAACATTTCCTTTCTAATAAATATTTTTCCAGATGGTATCAATTAATAAAAATTTACAATGCATTGGGGCTTTTTAAAATTCTCCTAAAAAAAATTTCGAATCCAACCGAAAAATTTGCACACTTAAACCCAATAAGCCCATTATAATTTTTATATCTAGTAAAAAAATCATCTCATGATTTTTCTCAAACATGCATCTCCCAACAGTTTCAAATCCAAACATCTCGCTGTTTTTAAAAAAAATTGAAAAAAAAAACTCATGGTTCGGTGTTTTTGAAAATCAGGAATGGTAGATTTGAGCTTCGAAAGTATTGCATTTGCGTGGTAGGTATCAGATCTAGTGTAAATTTGTTACTCGTAAAAAGCTTTCTTTTGTTTATTTTCTTTATGTACCTTATCTCTTGCCTTTTGATTTCAATTTTCAGTAGATCGTAGATGTTAGGGTTAACTATTTTAATTTCTTCAAGTTTTTTGAAAATTGGCTCTGAATTGTGGGGCATTTGGTTGACGATTTGTGGCGGATTGGAGGAGGAGGGGGCAGAGGATGGCGATGGTTATTCGAGGTTGAAGGCAGGATGGGAGTGGGGAGAGGAAGGGAGTTTGGAGGGACGGATGGAAGGGAGGCGGGACATGACGTAGGAGAGGATCGGGTAGCTTTTGGGGTTGGGATCTTTTTTCAGGGTGGAGGATTTGGGGAAGGGGAAAAATAGGAGTAGTTTTGGCTTTGCAAGCTTTTAGAAGTTACAGTTTGAGGCTGGAGAAGAGAATTCCAAGTTTTAACTTTTCTGCTGTTTGAGTTATTATTATTATTATATGATATGATAACATCATCTGATCTGATCATCAGCCTTGGAGTTTGCTTGTTTTGGTTAATTTTTTTTTCCTTTTTTATATTTGCAAAGACTATGTACAACAATAAATTCTTTTTTTTTTTTTTTTCGGTCTGCCTAATAAATTCTTGTTTGCAATGCTATGATATACTTATAAGTGTTTTCCACGTGTCATGTTTTGATTGGGTGTTTATTATCATGTCATTCATTAACTAATGGTGTGGGAGAAAAGGACCAATATGAATGACGGAATGAAAGTTCGAGTATCAAAATGACTGATTTTATTCTTCAGATATCAAATGGACAAAAACTGTAATGTACAAAAGCCAATTGAGTATTTAACACACACACACACACACACATATATATATATATATATATATATATATGATTTCTTAGCCAATATTCATCCTTTTGTTTTTCAGCCCTATGTTATAAATACGATACGATCGATCGATCTCCTTTTTAGGCAAAAAGCCTATCATCCTAAAACATAATATGGAACTTTAGCCAAAACCACTTCTCGATTTCAACCACCAAAACCCTTTTCCAGTCGAACTAAACGGATTTTTTATTCAAATATTGATTTTTTATTTTTTATTTTTCAAATTACGGATCATTCGGTTTTATTTATCGAAATACTTTGGGCTTAGATATAATTTGAAAATCACCATCACTGATAGCGATTTCCAAACACAAATAAATATATATTTTAAAAAATACGTGGAGAAGCCACCCCTCATGAGGGCGGCTTCCCTTCACTTTTTTTTTTTTTTTTAAATAACAATTGAACTTCTTGTAGGTTGATGATGTATGGCTGGTTTGGGCAAGGGAGCATCTGTTGGAGAATGTTGCGCAATAATTCTTGTGGATAGGAATAGAGGATCAACTTGCTGCTATCGAATTATCACAAATATGATATTTGAAATAGGGTGACGGAGATTGAGACGCAGACTAGGTCGCTCTCTTGAGACGATACCCGCCCTCTCGGTGATTAGAACCAATGCAAAGAGGTTGTAGTGCATGTCGTCCCCCAAGATACAACAAACCCAGTCACCCACTGTACACCTTGCTAACCTGCACAAGTTAGAAGGTAGAAGCTCCACCAAAATTGACACTTTCTTTACCCTAATAATTAGCACTCTTAAAAGACTTAGGAAGATTTTTAAAAGAAGGAATTAGCTTTTGAAAATTGGATGCTCATAAAGTGAAAAATGAATTCACTATTTATAGTAGAAGATTGAAATAGAAAACGAAACAAATATTTATTTTTAACATTTATTATTGTCATAACTTATGCAATTGAAAATAGAGTACTTGTAAGCAAATTGAAAGTTAATAAAACTTACATTAATAAATGTTTAAAAGTTTCTTTTCTGTTAGCTAAAGAATACGTTTTCTCCTTTTATTAAAATACTCCAACAATCCCCCATTTATTTTAATAAAAACATTAAGTACTAATTTTTTCAGGTGAAGATAGAAAACTATGCATAATGTAGGTGCCAATGGCTTGAATCTCCATGTAGTGTTTCAACAATCTCTGCTCCAGAGCCAATAGTGAACTAAGTCTTGAACTAAGGCTGCTTTAGAGAAACAAAGTATTGCGTCACACACATAGATTTCTAGTACCCTACCATGAGCTTCTTTAGCCAGCACGTTATGGCCATGTGTTTTATCCTGATTATAATGAGCGTTCTAGAGAATAAACCCAAATTCTCATAGGAAGCGGCCTCACTTCCACACTCATATAGGTGAGACTAACAAGGATGCTCCCATAACTCTACATCCCACTCAAACGAGCTATAGACCTCATTAAAAGTATTAACATACTTAGCCTCCATTAATGTTACAGGATACATGCACTGCATCATAGGGAGGGATATTTTTATTATTAAATGTGCATGTCATTCAAACCAATCTATGATTAGTTTTTCCCTTTGAACCTAATTCTTGGGGATCTCCAATCACTAGGTAGGGTATCCTCATAGTTGATTTTTATTATTCTTTGGGCTTTAGTCCCACCCCCTTTGATGCTATCCAGATCTTTTCTCTAGCTAGAGCTTTTGTCAAATGATCTGCAAAATAATCACCACTTTGAATATAATCAACATTAATGGTACCATTAGTTATATGAGATCTCACATAGCTATGTTTTCTTCTTATAGATCTGGATTTTCCATTGTAATATTTACTATTAACTCTCCCAATAGCTACAGTACTATCACAATGGATTAAGACAGGTGGTATTGGTTTTTCCCATACTGGAATTTCAAATAAAAGATCTCGTAACCAACCTGCTTTTTCACTGGCTCAGGCCAATGCTATAAGTTCAGCTTCCATGGTGGAGTTTGCTATGATTTGTTGCTTTTTAGATTTCCAACAAATTGCTCCACCTCCCAATGTAAACACATAGCCAGTGGTAGACAAGGAATCACCAACCAAGGTGTTCCAATTAGCATCACTGTATCCTTTAAGTATAGCAGGATACTTTTGATAAAGTATATCATAACTTAGAGTCCTTCTTAAATATCTCATTACACGATTAATTGCATTCCAGTGCTCTAGGTTTGGTTTACTTGTAAATCTAGCCAGCACCCCTACAGCATAAGCAATGTCAGGTTGGGTTCAATCAGTGGCATATCTCAAGCTACCAATAATACTAGCATACTCTTTTAGGTTATATACATCTTGATCATTCTTCGTGGAAATAAATGTAAATTTGGATCAAAAGGAGATCACAAGGTTTGCAATCGAAAAACTTGTATTTTTTGAAAACTTTTTCAATATAATGAGATTGGTATAGAAAAGTACCATTTGAAGTCCTTGTGATCCTCATGCCAAGAATTACATTTGCTTCCCCTAAATCTTTCATGTCAAAATGATTAGTAAGTAGCATTTTGGTAGCATTTATAATCTCTAGATTTGTACCAAAAATCAAGAAATCATCAACATATAAACAAATTATGACATGTGAATTACAATCTGATTTGTAATATATGCATTTATCACTTTCATTGGTTTTGAAACCATTAGAAATTAAACACATGTCAAATTTCTCATGCCACTGTCTGGGCTGTCTGGGGGCTTGTTTTAAACCATATAATGATTTTAACAATTTACACACTTTATTTTCATTACCTGGTATAACAAAGCCCTCAGGTTGCTCCATATAAATTTCTTCTTCCAATTCTCCATTTAAGAAAGCTGTTTTTACATCCATTTACACTCTATAGGTTTACAGCCTTGTGGTAGGTCTACTAATTTCCAAGTTTTGTTAGTTATCAAGGAGTCCATCTCATCATTAATGGCTTCTTTCCAAAGGTCTGAATTAGGAGAGGATAATGCCTCATCTAATGTGGTAGGATCATCTTGTATGTTGAACACATGATAATCAAGGCCAAAGTTTTTTATTATTCTTCCTCTTTTACTTCGTCTAGGTTCACTCACAAGTTCATCTCCTTTTGTGGGTTGAGAAGTAAATTGTTCTAGAGCTTGTTGATTATCTCTAGGTTCAGGGATAATTATTGGTCCAGGTTCAACAGCCCCATTATTTCTAATTTTAAAAGGAAACTTGTTTTTATGGAAGATGACATCTAAGGATTCAATCATAACATTGTTATCTAGGTCTAAAAACCTATTTGCCTTACTAGTCAAGGCATAAACCATTAATGAACATCTAGAAGTCTTTATCCCAAGTTTGGTCTTTTAGGATCTCGAAGCCTAACAAAGGCAAGACAATCCACACTCTAAAATAACTCAAATTTGGCTTATAACTTTTCCAAAGTTCATAAGGTGTTTTTAAAGAGTGTTTCTATGGTACTCTATTAAGGACATAGTTAGCAGTAAGAACTGCTTCGCTCCATTAATTTTTAGGAGCACTAGAGCTCACTAACATAGCATTAGTCAAATCTATCAGAGTTCTATTTTTGCGTTCTGCTACTCCATTTGATGCAAGAGAATAAGGGGGAGTAGTTTCATGAACAATAACAAGGATTGGATAAAAGCATTTAATCCAAGATTATCATACTCACCTCCTCTGTCACTCCTGAATCTTTTGATTTTTCTCCCAAAAAGATTTTCTAACTCTTTTATAAAGGTGGAATTTTTTCAAAAGCTTCACTTTTATTTTTCATAAGATAAACATATGTATATCTTGAAAATCATCAATAAAGGTTAAGAAATACCTTTTTCCACCTCGTGTTAGAATCCCTTCAAATTCACAAATGTCAGTGTGAATTAAGTCTAACAATTCAGAATTTCTTACCACACTTCTGAATGGCTTTCTTGTGATTTTGGTTATGCTACATGATTCACTTTTTTCAAATTGATTATATAGTTTATGAATCAAACCTAAACTACTCATGTTTTTCACATATTTGTCACTAACATGACATAATCTAGCATGCCAAACATTTACACAAGAAACTATATAAGCAGAAACAACTGAAATTTCATTCATTTCAATATTTAGTTTAAACATGCCTTCACAAGCATAACCTTTTCCAACAAATATGCCCTTTTTCATAAGTGTGAATTTATCAGATTCAAAAACTTGTTTGAATGTTTGAATCCAGCTTTGTTTAAAAGAAAAGCAGAAACCAGATTTTTTCTAATCTTAGGAACATGCCAAATATCCTTAAGGATCAATTTCTTACCAGAAGTAAAATTGAGTTCAATATCACTATAACCCAGGGCATTAGTGGTGTGGGAGTCACCAAGCAAGATTTTCTTCTCTGTCTCAAATAGAGAATAGGTTTTAAACCAAGTTTTGTCATAGCAGACATGCCTAGAGGCACCAGAGTCTACCTACCATCCTTCAGAAGAATAAAAAGTGTTGATCTCATATATCATAGCCATAAAATGGCTCTTCGGTTACATTAACCTGATTAGAAGGTCCAAGCTTCCGGAAATGACATACTCTTGCTATATGTCCTGATTTCCCACATACATAGCACCCATCATTTCTTTTATTATTTGGTGCTTCTCTTGAAGGAGGTCCTTGGTTTTTTCTTTGATTAAATTGACCCTTAAGTTGTTTTCCATAGGACTTATTTTTATGAATTTTCTTTTTCTATTTCAATTTTGTATTATTATAAGTCCTAGGCATGTTCTCATTAGAAGTGACAAGATTTACCTTTGAATTACCTTTGCCATTGAAGTCAGGTGAATTGTCTTGATTTCTGTGCTTTTCTTCTACTCTCAAGCGCATGATAAGAGATTCAATGGATAGTTCCTTTTGTTTGTGGCGTAAGACCTTCCTAAATTCTTTCCAAGAGTCGGGCAATTTGTCAATAATGGCAGAGACTTCCATTTGTTCATCAACATTTATTCCTTCAAGTCGAACAACATGTGCAAGCATCTGGAGATCATGGGCTTGTTCTATCACAGACTTATTTTCCAGCATTTGGATCTGAAATAACGGCTACAAGCATATTTTTTGGATCCAGCTTCTTCAGTGTCATATTTTTGTTGCAGTGCCTTCCAAATTTTCTTTGCTGAAGAATAAGTTTGGTAATAATAATCGTATAGATTGTCAGAAAGACAATTGAGTAAATAGTTTTTGCAGTCGTCGTGATCCTTCTCCCATTTCTTCACATTCTTTTCATGCTCAGAGTTTTCTTCATCAGTCATAGCTTCGATATCTTTTTTCTTAGGACTCTTTTCCACCAAAATGTAGGAGACATTCAAAAGAGTCAAGTAGAAAAAAGTCTTTTGCTTCCATCTCTTATTATTTGCACCATGAAAGCGAAAAGGACGGTTCAGGCCACCGGCTTGAGTAGTCTTGGGCAAACTTTCAATAACGTTCTCCATAAGGAAGTTTCGTCTGAAATTGTTGGAGAATGTTGCACAATAATTCTTCAGGATAGGAGTAGAGGATCAATTTGGTGCTGCCGAATTATCACAAATAGGATATTTGAAATAGGGTGACGGAGATTGAGGCGCGGACTAGGTCGCTCTCTTGAGACGATACGCACCCTCTCGGTGATTAGAACCGATGCAAAGAGGTTGTAGTGCATGTCGTCCCCCAAGATACAACAAGCCCAGTCACCCACTGTACATCTTGCTAACATGCACAAGTTAGAAGGTAGAAGCTCCACCAAAATTGACACTTTCTTCACCCTAATAATTAGCACTCTTAAAAGACTTAGGAAGATTTTTAAAAGAATGAATTAACTTTTGAAAATTGGGTATTCAGAACGTGAAAAATGAATTCACTATTTATAGTAGAAGATTGAAATAGAAAACGAAACAAACATTTGTTTTTAACATTTATTATTGTCATAACTTAAGCAATTGAAAAGAAAATAATTGTATGTAAATTGAAAATTAATAAAACTTACATTAATAAATGTTTAAAAGTTTCTTTTCTGTTAGCTAAAGAATACGTTTACTCCTTTTATTAAAAATACTCCAACAGCATCTCCTCGAAAATGTTTGCACTAGTTTTATTGGCAAACATTCTTATCCATTCCAATTACACTTGAAGCCTTGGATGGCCTTAGATCTGAGAACTATTCTAAAAGCTATTCTTGCTTCCAGCAAATTGCTTAATCTACCGCATTTTGGCCATTGGTTTATTCAACTGATAAACAAGTTCCATTGCAAAGTGTCTTTTATTTTTGTAACCCATATACGGCTTTCAAGTATACCCCACAACTAAGATAAATAAGAAGATAGTGAACTAACCTCATAATTAGCATAAACTCAACTACTTTTCATGTTTAATTATAATTGTCTCAACATATTCTAGAAGTAATGCAATTCTCAGTTACTAAATTAAATAAATAAACCTGTTTCCGGAGAAGGCCCAACATTAGATATATCGCCATTTCAGCACAAGATGCTGCATTTCCAGTTGCATCACTGGGAATTTTGGCGACTTTAATCCCATGCTTAGTAGCAGCATCAATGTCGACTCCTTCATGCAAAAGTACAAAAGATGAAAATTTTACTCCAGTACTACATGTAATGTGGCAAAAACTTAACATAATAAAAGAATAAGGACCTTTATGCCAACACCAAACTGCATTATAAGCTTCATCTGAGATGCACGAGATATGACATTTAAATCTAACTGCATGCTTTTTACAATAAGAAGATTGTAGTTCCCAATAGAATCAGGAACTTCCTTGAGGGGCACATCATCAACCTACAAGAAATTCTATTGCTATTTAAAATAAAATAAAAAATGTTTATTTTTAAAAAATATATATTTATTTGTGTTTGAAAACCGTCATTAGTGATGCAAATTTCTAAATTATATCTAAAATCAGTGCATTTCGATAAATAAAATCGAATAATCGATAAATTGAGAAATAAAAAAAAATAATATTTGAATAAAAGCCCCGAACTAAACACGACAAGCTTCCCTAAACCTCAACCTAAATCACTGCCAAGTCTCAAACCTTCATTTAGACTCCTTTTGGCACACCGATTGCCAATTGTTTAGTGCGTTTTGGACCCAAAATGTTCAGTGCGATTTGGATCCTTTTTGGGTCCAAACGCATTGATCCCCCTGTTTGGATAACAGGGGATGGCATGATGGAACTCTTTCCACCGTACCATGCTTCAACTCCAATAGGAATCTTTTTTTTAAAGATTATTTATTTATTTAAAATGATAAATAGATACATATATAATTATATAATAAATACTTTTTTTATTTTACCAAAATTTTTAAATTTATCTTTTATTTGACTAAAAAATTTTAAATTCATTTTTATTTAAAAAAGTTAAATTATTTTGTTTTTATTTTAATAATTTTAAACTTATTTATTCATTTAATATAATACATAAATTTATATATTTATATAATTATTAGTTAATTAATTAAAATATATAAACTAATATATGTTTTATTTTTAAATTTTAAACATAATTAAAATATATATATAAATAATTTATCAAGACATTCTTATCGCCACTGCTACTTTTGCATCCAAACGCATATCCCATCATTAATTTTAATCTCACCGCTACAATATTTAATCTCACCGTTACAGTAACTAATCTCATCGTCACCGTTGTTTTTAATCTCACCGGAATCAATCTCACCGCTCATCCAAATGGACCCTTAATCTACCAATCGAAACCTCGAAATTCTATTTGTTGCTATTGTCGATCGGCGCACTACCCTGTCGATCGGCACCACCTCTCTGCTTGTCCGATTTGACCTTTCCACACTACCAATTTTATTAATGATATAATTATAGTTTAAAAATAAAAGTATATTTTAAAAATATATAGTGAAAATATAATTATTTAATTTATAGTTTGAAACAATTTTTTTTTAAATCTATAAAATTGTATATTTTTTAAATTAATTTTGATATTTTTACATCTTAATTACTTAAAAATATAAGAAATGACATTTTTTATCTTTTTAACATTACGTCATTCTCATACATTTTAACCCTTCACAATATTTTGCCATAGCAATACCAAAGACTAAAAGATTTTAAACTATATATAAGACTTTTCAAATGCATTTTCAAATTGGATTTTTTTTATTGCATCAGCAATGCCAATTAGATCTTAATTGAGCTCAATCCAAATTTTAAGAAATTCTTAAGTTTGATAAAAAGATTTAATAGTTGTTCCAAATATAAAACACCAGCTCTCCATGAAAATTTTAAGTTTTTTTTTTTTATTTAGATGTGTTAATTTTTTAAATTATAATTTTAATGAATGTTTTTAAACTTTTTAATCAGACTATAAATGTAATTTTGTTTTATATCTTTTACTTTTACAAGCAAAATACAAATAGTAAAAATAACATCAATGAACGGCTTGCTTATTATTTAAAGTATATTGAAAGAAATGTATAATTGAAATTACCAAAGTACCCATGATAAGATAAAAAGTATTGAAGAGTTTTTTGTCTTTAGGGCTATAAGGGTATTTTTATCTATTTCAAAATTATAAAAAATAAATTTTTTTGTCAAAAATTATAAAAAAGATAAAAGCCAATTATTACAAATGTTATAAAAATAAAAAATGGCAAAAAATACAAAATCAAGGAGCAAGTTATGATCAATAATTATAAATATTATAAAAATAAAAAATTAAGTAACAAAAGCATATATCATTAAAATTTTAAAAATGATAAAAACTACAAAGAGAATAAATATTAACCAACAAATTACAATAAGCACAAATTTTTTTTTCTTATCACAGAGTAATAAATTAAATTTTAGGATAATAATGAATGATAGTAAAAATTAAAATTTCTTTTATTTTGTTCTATTTTGTTCTATTTTATAATTTATGATTGAATTGTTAATAAATTTAAAAAATAAAAAATTATAATACTCCCTGTATAGCACAAATAGTCAACATTAACAACTAAAGCATAATCTATTAAATATTAAATATAAATATTTTCTTTTTTTAATCTTGCTATTGTCATGGTATTTCATGTATTTAATAAAAAAATTATTTTTTTGAAAAATGGTCATTAAATATATATATATATATATATATAAAATAATGAAGAATAATGACATAAAGAAACTATTTATACTTTTTTAAAAAAAAAAAAAATTTGTGGGCATATTCAAGTAATCCAATAGTGATGCATTAATATTCTTACTTTTTTATTTATTAATTAAAATTTTGAAAATACACATTTTTCAAATTAGATATCACAAAACTATCGGAAATATTTTTTAATACTAATTAAAAAAACTATTTTTTTTAATAATTATAGATCTCATCGTGCGGGTATTTTTTTTAGTTTTATTCATGATAAAATCCAAAATCAAGGTAGCCACAAGTTTATGTAGCACTTATGTAAACAAAATAAATAAAAGGTAGGTACAATTTATGTTGCCACTTTTCTTTTTTATTTTTTATTTTTATAAATGGACCAATCAACTTGTTTAATTTTAAAGTTATATCCTTTAATTATTTGTCCTTATTATGTGCACCCTTCTATAGTCAATGGGAACACGGGACCCATGTGCATTGCTCTTAAATATATGAGATACATTATACATGCGCATGTGTTTAGAGCGGTCCCAATAGGTCCGATTCGTATTAGATCAAATTTAGATATATATTTTATCAATTCGTATCGGTTCAGTAAAATTCAGTTCGATTTGATTTGAATTATTATTTATTAATAAAAAATATTTTTTATTTATATTTAATTATAAAAATATATAAAAATTATTTTTTAAATATTTTTAAACAATATTTTGAACTTAAGAGCGACCCAAACTAAACTTAAATAAAAATTGTAAAAATATTTCAAGCCGCCACCCAACCCAACTCATGAACATCTCTACATGTGTTCCATATTAGTTTTTACTACTAGATACTAAGTATTTGATTATTGATTTTATATGTTCTCTTTACCAATTGGGGAATTTTTTCCCTTTTCAATACAATTTTTGTCCCTTTATTTTTACTAGATTTGGTACAGTTATAATGTGGGTGAAAATAAAAAAAAAAGTGATGTTTTTAAAATGAAAAAAAAAAATTTCTGATAAAAATGTAATATATTTTTAAAAAGGGTAGTTTTTTTTTTCTTTTAAATATGGTTTTATAAAAATATTGAGATGAAAATATGTTTTTATGAGGGATAAAAAGTTACTTGAGTAAAAATAAGTATATTTTTTTAAGAGATGGCTAGTTTTTTAAAAATGTGTATTTATAAAAAGTTAAAAGAGCATTAGTATTTTTAAATTTTTTTTATTAATTTTTTTTGATTTTTATGTCAATTATTAATTAAATTGATGTTTTTTAATTTGTGACATCAAATTCAATAAAAAATATAATAGTAGTGTAATAACGATTTTTTCGACCGCTCAACGATTTCTTTTTTTAAATAAATATCAGGAGTCGTCACCAATCTTTTCTGATTAGGTGTGATTGGTCACCTATGAAAACTTATCTCTTAATAGTATCCTAAAATTAATTAAGATATATTAAAAGATAATTTTTGGTCTACGAAACAAAAGTTAGGTTCGGGAGTACGGTTACACGTGAGGAAGAATTAGCATTCCCACGACGCCCGTTTTAAAAACGGTACTAATTAATCGCGTGTTATCTTTAATCTAGAAAAAATGATTTTAATTTTAGCATTTAATAATAATTTCCTTAGTGCACTTAAAAAGAATATTTTAAAACAAATGAGAGACAATGTTTTTTTTTTAATCATTTTTGAAGTAAAAGAAATTACCCATGTAAAAACAATTTCCGAATCACTCCAATATTTTCGATAATGTTTCGATAACTATTTTTACTTGAACCGTTTCGAGGAATGATTGATACTCCGACCATCCCATTGTGTTCGTGTCGTGTCTCAACTCATTTCATATTTTGCATAGTTTGTCATTGTGATTCAATTTGTGTGTTCGTGTCGTGTCCCAATTTATGACATATTTTACATAATTTTTTCATAGTGATACAATTTAGAGAACAAATTTTGTTCGTGACGTGTTATTTTTTGGTGTTTTCAAAATATTATAAATTTATATAAATTTTTACGCGTTAATAATTTATTTTATATAGATTTTGACACGTTCGTGTATTTTCGTCGTGTTCATGTTCTTTTTCGTGTCGTGTTTTAATTTTTTTCCTATGTTGTGTTGTATCGTCTCTCAATTCATCCCATAAATTGCATAATTTGTCATAGTGATTCGATTTTAACTCTAAATTCGTTTACTTAAAATATTATAAAACATAAAAATTTATTTAAATAAATGATAATTATTTAATATAATTCAATTTATTTATGATTATTAATTTAATTAAAAAGTTATAAATATTAAAAAAAATTCCCCAGCAAAACGGGGGTAAAAATTATAGTGTGTATTAAATCGGGCTACAAGAAGCTATGGGAAACCATTTATTTCAAGGATATCGATGGCTTTTAATCAATGAATAAAAAATTGGATTGGAGGTTAAATTGGTGTGACTTTTGGATCTCCGGTTCAGTCGATATAGTTGGTTGAACATAATTATTCAATTAAAAAATAAATTAAATATTAAATATGTGATTTTGATATTAAATAAGTATTAAATATAGTAATTAATTAATAAAATATGTATTTATTTTAATGGTATATTTTTTAATATATGATTAAAGGTTAAAAATTCAAATCTCATTATTTACAAAAATAATTTTAATAAAGAAATAATAAAAATAACAAAAAACTTGTTTTTTATCGATTTAATTCAGTTTTTTGTCGGTTTTTTATCGGTTGAACCGGTTTTTTATCGGTTCATTAAATTCTTGATTTTTTGAAATGTGTCGGACCGGACAGATCATCGGTTCCCAATTAAACCAGTTCGACCGATTAATCCTGTCCGATGCTTTTAATTATTTTTGTCCCATTTGCTCTGCCACGATAGTGTCCTCATGTCATCTTTGATTTATGGGAATGAAATAGCTATTTTGCGAGAATAGAATAAAGAAAATATTTATTAAATAGTTTGGTTTGTAGAATTGAATAGAGGAGAAATACTATTAAGATGTTTGGTTGGTTAAAATTATATTAAAGAATATTTAACAAATAAATGTAAAAATGTTGTTTTACCTTTCAATTAAATAATAATATTTTATTTATAAAATTTAAACTTATTTTTTAATCTCTTTAAAATGTTTCTAATATATTTAAAATATTATATTAAAAAAATAATATTTAAAAGTATTTCAATATATTGTATTTTAAAATAATGTTTAAAAATATTATAATTAATGATATATTTTAAAATTTCTTTAAATATAACATTTTAATATATTATGTTTAAAAATATATTTTAATATTTTATATTTAATAATAAATTAAAATAATATTTAATAATATAATATATTAATTATATTATTTTTAATAATATATTTAAAATAACATTTTCATTTATTATAGTTAATAATTTTTTAAAATATTATATTTTAAAATTTAAATTTATCTTAATATATTATAGTTAAAATATATTTAAAAATAATTTTTAATAATATTTAATATTAAATTGAAAATATTTGAATAATATATTTAAAATAATATTTAAAACAATAAAAAACAGACAAGATTGGAGATATAAAAAATTTGAAAGGGCTAAACGATCATGTAAAAAGTATCTCTATTCCTTGTCATTAAGAATAATCGTTTCCGAGCTCCCCACGAAATTACTATAACTTGATTAAAAGGAATAGAGGGGGAATAGCCTATTCTGTGAACCAAACATTTGAATTACCGTGCATCAAACAATAACGAGGTGAATGTAATAGCCATTTCCCCACTTCACTTATTTCTTATCCATGATATAAATAGTAATTCCTCGGCCAAGCGGCTACTCTTCTTTTTGTTTTTAAAACTAATAATGTTGCTCTCCTAGTGCCTTCTAAGCTTTGAACTGTTGTTGCTGTTAAGACTTGTCTTCTAGGTTCACCTAACTGTAGTAGATAACTTTATTAAAAAAATCTCCATTATGTAATATCATATATTGTAATTATTGCATGTTGTTCAAGCTTGGAATTATGAATCTGATAAAGTAACTGTTGTGCAAAAATTTAACAAGTATAGTAAAACCGAAAAAAACACACAAAAAAAACACAGATGTTTTACGTGGTTCAGCAAGTGTGCTTACATCCACGGGAGGAGGAGCTTGAAAGCTTTGTATCAATGGAGATGGAGTACAAACATAAACCGAATTCAAGGTGCTATACTAGCACTGAACTCACAACTCACACAATACCGAGAAACTCTATAAATTTAGAGAATTTGCTCAACTCTAATCACTCACACATTTTTTCTCTCTCTCTCTACATGGCCTTTTATAGGCAAACACCATTGGTGAGAACACATTTAATGTGGCAGCCAAAGTAGCCACCATCCAGCAGCCATGGTAGCAAAAGTCATGGAAGCTTCCATGACTTTGGTGGATAAGCCTCCATTCTTGACTTTGGTGGCTTTGGTGGAAGCTTCCATGGTTGGTGGATAAGCCTCCATTGATGACTTTAAGCCAATATTCAACAATCTCCACCTTGGCGAGAATCCACAGAGAGAATTCACTGATCAGAGCTTCCTCCATTCCTCCTTCAGGTGCTTTAAACTCGAGAGATATTGATCAAGTCCAAACAATGTTGAAACTTGATCCCAGAAACTATTTTGATTAGCATATCTGCGGGATTATCTGCAGTCCTGATCTTCTGTAGTAGAATGTTTCCTTCATCTACTATTTCTCGGATAAAGTGGTAGCGAACATCAATATGCTTGGTCCGACTGTGATGAACTTGGTTCTTAGCTAGGCAAATGGCACTCTGGCTATCGCAGAAAACATCTACCTTTTCCTGTGCTATCCCCAAATCATCAATCAATCCCTGAAGCCAAATTGCTTCCTTGAAAGCTTCTGTTATAGCCATGTACTCTGCTTCTGTTGTAGACAGAGCTACCGTTGACTGTAAAGTTGATCTCCAACTTACTGGTCCTCCTGTTATGGTGAACACATAACCAGTAGTTGAACGACGCTTATCAAGATCTCCAGCATAGTCTGAATCCACATATCCAACAAGATGCTTACCAATAGTTTTACTTCTCTCGAATTTTAAGCCTGTTTCCACAGTACCATGAATGTACCGTAGAATCCATTTCACAGCTTGCCAGTGGCCTTTACCAGGATTATGCATGTACCGGCTTACCATACTGACAGCATGTGAAATATCAGGTCTCGTACACACCATTGCAAACATTAGTGCACCTACTACATTGGCATATGGAACATGATCCATCTGTCTCTTCTCACCATCTGTACTTGATGACATCAATGCACTGAGTTTGAAATGTGCCGCCAAAAGAGTACTTACAGATTTGGTCTTATCATTAATGCCAAATCGCTGAAGTACTTTGCTCAGGTACTGAGCCTCGGTCAATTTGATTATACCATTTTTTCTATCTCTGCTGATTTCCATCCCAAGAATTTTCTTGGCTTCTCCAAGATCCTTTATCTCGAACTCTGAGCTCAGTTGAGCCTTCAGCCTGTCGATCTCCACCTTGCTTTTAGATGCGATTAGCATATCATCAACATATAAAAGCAAATAGATAAATGATTCATTTTGAAGTTTCCGAAAATAAACACAGTGATCAAATTGACTGCGTGTGTACTTCTGATCCATTATAAAGGTGTCAAACCGCTTGTACCACTGTCGCGGTGACTGCTTCAGACCGTATAGAGACCTGTTCAACTTACATGCCCAATCTTCACGACCGGGGACTCTAAAACCATCTGGTTGAGTCATATAAATTTCCTCCTCTAAGAAACCATGGAGGAATGCAGTTTTTACATCAAGTTGAACTAACTCTAGGTCATACTGTGCTACTAAAGCCAATAATATCCGAATAGATGCATGCTTAACAACAGGTGAAAATACCTCATTGTAGTCTATTCTTTCTTTTTGAACGTAACCTTTGGCTACCAGTCTGGCTTTGTATCTGATACTGTCTTTGCCGGTAGCACCATCCTTTTTGGCAAAGACCCATTTGCACCCAATTGTTCTTTTGAGTGTTGGAAGTGGAACCAACTTCCAAGTCTGATTCTAATGAAGTTATGTCATCTCTTCATCCATCGCCTTCTTCCACTGGGCATGCTCGGGGCTGTTTACAGCTTCTTTGTAATTGGTCGGAACATCATCGTCAATTACTGGAAGGGCGTATGCCACCATGTCTGTGTACCGGCAGGTTTCTGAATATGTCTTTTCGGTCTGCTGGTGGCAATAGATTCAGGTTGCTGAAAGATTTCCGGTGATGACTCCTCCACTTCAGTTAAGGTGTCATCAGATTTTGGTTCAAATTCATCAGAATTTTGACCAGCATCTTCAGATTCAAAATCCACCTGCTTTAGAGAATCATGGTTCTGATTCTCTGGAGTTGACAGTTTCAGCATTACAGATTCGTCAAAGGTAACATCTCGGCTTACGATGACTTTCTTTGACTCAGGGTTCCACAGTCGGAATGCCTTTACTCCTTCACTAAAGCACAAGAAGACAACTTTCTTGGCTCTAGGATCCAGTTTTGATTCACTAATGTGAAAATATGTTGGGCATCTGAAAATACGAAGCCGATCATAATCAGTGGCAGAATGTTCGGACCACACCTCTATGGGAGTTTTCTCATCAATTGCAGTGGAGGGTAGTCTGTTGATAATGTGGGAGGCGTACAATAAAGCCTCCGCCCAAAATGCTTTGCTCAAGCCCGACTGGGATAACATGCAGCGAACTTTATCAACCAAAGTTCGATTCATCCTTTCTGCAACTCCATTCTGCTGGGGAGTGCCAGGAACAGTGAAGTGTCGGATTATCCCATCATTCTGACAGATTTCCTTCAGTGGATCTGACTTGTATTCTCCACCGTTGTCAGATCTCAGTCTCTTGAGCTTTCTCCCGCTCTGGGTTTCGATCATCTTCTTCCATTTTACGAAGATATCTAAAACTTCATCTTTATGCTTCATAGTATAAACCCAGACATATCTAGAGTAATCATCAATAAAGGTCACAAAATAGTGTTTACCTCCCAATGAAGCATTTTTGGAAGGCCCCAAGACATCAGTGTGAATGTAGTCCAATGTTGCTCTCGTACGATGAACTGCAGTGCCAAACTTGACTCTTGTTTGCTTGCCTAGGACGCAATGCTCACAGAAATCAAGTTTTCCAGTTTTGGCATTTTTCAGTACACCTTGCTTTATCAGGTTTTGCAAGGCTTTTTCTCCAACATGCCCTAAGCGCATGTGCCAAAGTCGAGAAGTGTCAGATTCATCGTCTCCATTGTTGTGGGAGACTGCTGCTCTGCCTGTCACAGTTTCTCCATCAAGGAGGTACAAATTTCCCTTCATAGAACCCTTCATTGCTAAGAATGCTCCACGTACAACCTTCAGGACTCCATTCTGAATGGTCATCTTGTAACCATTTGAGTCTAAGACCCCCAGTGATATGAGGTTCTTCTTCAGATCAGGGACATACCTTACATCTGTAAGTTGTCTGATTGTACCATCATGCATTTTTAGTTGGATCGTTCCAATACCTCTAGTGTGACAAGTATTATCATTGCCCATAAGGACAATCCCTCCATCAAACTCCTTGAAGCTTGAGAACCACTTCCGGTTCGGACACATGTGGTATGAACATCCGGAATCCTTTGATTGGAAGGATGTATCTCCACCTAAAACTGCGAAAGCAGAGTCTTCTTCTCTATCAGTCTTTTTAGCAACTATCACAATCGACATCTCTGTCAGGACAGTCTTTCCTCCAGTGTCCAACACTAGGCACACTCGTCCTTTTCAGGTCGTCAGGTTGATGATTCTCTCTAGACGGGGTCTCAATCGACCTCTCTGTCTAGACAGTCTTTCTTCCAGTGTCCAACACTAGGCACACTCGTCCCTTGCAGATTGTCGATGATACTTTTCCTGGACGGGATCTTCATCCATCTATCGGTCCTTCGCGGACTCACAGGTCCAGTACTTCGCACTGCCACATGCCAAATTTACGTGGTGCCATCAAATTTCTCCACCTCAAACTTTGCAGTGGTCATCGAGTTCTTTCTGATGTAAGAACTTGATGGTGAGCTGCTGCTTGTTTCAGTTGTCTCTAATGATTCTGCCATGGTAATAAAAAAATTACCAACTCAGAGTTTTTCCGTTACCTGTATAGAAAAACGGATGTCGCGGTTGAGTCCGAAATAGTCGAAATAGCCAGGAACGGGTCCAACTGAGTAAATTTTGGACACACGGAGAATATTCTGCTGCAGGTGGCTCGAAATGGACTCGGTTTAGCTCGACCAGCTCAGAAAAGGCTCGGAATAGTGTTCTAAACCGGCACAAAAAATGGCCCGAAAAAGTTGGTCGGAGCGGCGACGGCGCGTGGGGCGCGTACGGCGGCGCGTGGGCGCGTGTGGGCTGTTTGGTCACCGGCGCGTGGGGCGCGTAAGGCCCACTCGACTTCAACCTTTGGATGGCACGTGCGACGCGTGCGACGCGTGGGCTTCACGCGTCTTCAACCTCCAGCGGTGCGTACGGCGCGTGGGTGAGTGAGGCCCACTCTCGCTTCTTCTGGCGGCGCTTGGGGCGCGTGCGGCCTCTTTTGGTGCTCCGGTTGATTCTGATGCACTCCTCTCGACGACCACTTCAACCTGGTATTTTCAAAACACAAATTGGAGGACTTTTGAAAAACGGACAGAATCAAACAAACTCGGTTTTACGTAAAAGTTGGCTCTGATACCAATTTGTTGTGCAGAAATTTAACAAGTATAGTAAAACCGATAAAAAGACACAAAAGAAACACAGATGTTTTACGTGGTTCAGCAAGTGTGCTTACATCCACGGGAGGAGGAGCTTGAAAGCTTTGTATTAATGGAGATGGAGTACAAACATAAACCGAATTCAAGGTGCTATACTAGCACTGAACTCACAACTCACATAATACCAAGAAACTCTATAAATTTAGAGAATTTGCTCAATTCTAATCACTTACACATTTTTTTTCTCTCTCTTTACATGGCCTTTTATAGGCAAACACCATTGGTGAGAACACATTTAATGTGGCAGCCAAAGTAGCCACCATCCAACAGCCATGGTAGCAAAAGTCATAGAAGCTTCCATGACTTTGGTGGATAAGCCTCCATTCTTGACTTTGGTGGCTTTGGTGGAAGCTTCCATGGTTGGTGGATAAGCCTCCATTGATGACTTTGAGTCAATATTCAACAGTAACATGTCAATCTGATGTTTGATTTCTTTGAAGCCTTCTGCAAGCATGAAGAGAATCATGTTAATAGTGGCACGTATGTTCAGATTTTGATAAAAGGGAATATTTAATGAAAATGGTATAATGTGTCAAATTCAACTAAAGCATTGTTTTAAAAGCTTTTCTTGCATTGATAAAGCACTTTTGAATTCTGTTAGTGCTTTTTCTTTATGTTAATGAGGGTGCAGTCCTAATCAAATGTCCAGGACAAATTTCGTGTAAAGTAAGCTCTATAATTCTTTTTCCTTATCACCTAAGGTATAAAATTCTTGCTTCAAAGACACGATAGAAATTTAAAAAGACATGGATATGGCTGATGAAAAAATCCTGGTAAGAATACCTTATTCTTATCAGAAAATATTTGGACAAGCTCAAATGCAATCTATTATCAGTATTTTGTTGGGAATAGCGTGACAATCCACAACATGCACTCGGGAAGAAGAAAAGAGAACATAATATTTTTAATCCACGATCCCAAAGGGATAAGATACTTCATTAGAAAATATTTCAACTTGTAACTTTTGCACGGATAAAACTACAAACCATCCTTACAATTACTATGACTCACCACCCATAGAACTTCAATACAACTTCTCTCAAATGTATAGACTCTATCTCACAAGTGGTGGTGCTGATTTTTTCCTAAACACCAAGGTTCCTATTTATAGGTGAGCACTCCTCTTGCTCATCAATACTACTCAATATGGGATTAGGACTTCCCTTGACTTAACCAAGTTACTGATGTAAGATGAGCACTCCTACTCAATGTGAGACTTGGACTCCTACTCAATATAGGACTTGGATTCAACATACTCAACAAATCCTCCTTTGAGTCAAAGTCCTCCTACTAAATGTGGGACTTGGACTCAACATATTTATCTTTCTTGAATAAGACAAGTTTTCCCTTAAGCATCTAAATCATTTGCTTTTAGCTAGCAATATATATATAGATTTATATTTGATGCACTCACCTATACGTTGACAGTGCATCCTACTTGTTAAAAGTTAAGTTGTAGGGTTAGAGTTAGAGTTAAGGTTAGGGGTTAGATTTTTAATAAGGTGCATTGTAAGATTCACTGTCAGTGTATAGACCTATACACTGACAGTGCATCAAATACAAACCCTATATATATATTTTCCAAATTTTCGTGAATGGTTATATATATATATATATATATATATATATATATATATATATAACCATATATATATAACCATTCACGAAAATTTGGAAGCATTGGAAACATATAGTAATTAGGAGATTTTTTCTTTTTCTCAGAATTTCTAATGAGATATTGGAACATCACACATTGTTGTGTGTTTCAAAGATCAGTTCCCAGTTACCATCTTAAATGCCAATGATACCACAACCATTTACGTGTCCTCTCAAAATGTTACTTAAGAACACGAAGAACAACAAATTATGGCTTATAGCCTGCCTTACCTACAAAAACAAATGTCCTTAAACTGCATTTGGTTTTTAAAGTTCTGCTACAACACCAAGTATTATTGTTGCAATGAATTTTCTACTATTATTGTTGTAAAGTCCTTCTTTGACCTTATATGTTTATGGTTCCCCGCCCCCCCGCCCCAAACCAGGAGAAAATTCGAGTTGCTCTTATGGTTCAGAAAGCAGCTTTGCACTTTATTGATGGTATGTTATGCAGTTTTGTAGTTCTAACAAAGCTTATATGATACCATCGTATATGTTTACTGCTCTCCAGTATTACTCAACTGATCCTGTGATCATATTCAGCTGCTGATCCACCTGATTACAAGCTTACCGATGAGGTTAGAGAAGCAAATTTTGGAATTGAACCAGATGAACTTGCTTCTATTGTTCATGGCCATGATATTAAGCGCTTAAAGTTGCATGGTGGAGTTGAAGGGATTGTTGGGAAAGTCACTACCTCGCTTGATGAAGGTGTCCACTCAGACGACATATCTACTAGGCATAAGATCTATGGCTTCAACCATTTCACAGAGAAACCTCCAAGAACTTTTTGGATGTTTGTGTGGGATGCACTCCAAGACTTGACCTTGATTATCCTTATGATTTGTGCTGTGATATCTATAGGCGTAGGACTTGCCACGGAGGGATGGCCAAAGGGCATGTATGATGGAGCGGGAATTCTACTTAGTATAATCTTGGTAGTATTAGTTACTGCTATTAGTGACTACAGGCAATCCTTGCAATTCAGAGATCTTGACAGGGAGAAAAAAAAGATTTCTGTTCAAGTTACAAGAGACGAGCGTTGGCAGCAAGTTTCTATTTATGACTTGGTTGTTGGGGATGTTGTTCATTTAGGTATTGGGACCAAGTTCCAGCTGATGGGCTGTTCATATCAGGATACAGCTTGCAGATTGATAAGTCAAGTTTGTTAGTGGAGATTGACCCAGTGGACATATATGAACAAAATCCTTTCTTCTTTCAGGAATCAAGGTTAGAGATGGGTCAGCAAAGATGCTGGTTACAGCAGTTGGTATGAGGACTGAATGGGGGAAGTTGGTAACCCATTTGAGAAATATGTTTGGAGATGTTGTTGCAGTGACTGGTGATGGGACCAATGATGCTCCTGCTTTGCATCAGTCAGACATCGGACTTGCTATGGGGATAGCTGGAACAGAGGTTTGTGTGCATACACAGTTTTATTTAATGATGATGATGCTAACAAGCTTGAACATGTTTATCTTCTTGTCCTTGCTCACATCTTTTCATTCTATTTGCCATCCTATGTGATATTGTTAATTTATTGTTTATTCTCTTAATGTTTTCATTTGAAATCACCTCTCTCTCTAGGAACATCTTTGTTTTCTTATTCTGGTATTTGATTTACATCAGGACTTGCAAGACTGGATTTATTCTATGAAATAAACTACTGTACAGGATTTCTGTTTCGTTTTTGTATTCATGTTTACAAGCCCTATTATCTCAGTTTTCTTGATTTTCTTGAATTAGTTTATCCATTAGGAAAGGAAAACACAAGTTATTTTCCAGTGGTACGAATTATGAATTTTACTGGCTTTTTGAACAAGGTTTCTCAATATCTTGATTCCAACTTCCATTTTCTAAAGGATGCTTGGGTGATTTTTTGAGCTTTAGAATTTTTCTCCCTTCCTCTTTCAATTAGATACTTCCCCCTTTTTTTGGAAGAATGGCTTGCATAATTTTGTAAACAACTCTTCTTATCCAAAGAAATTGATGTTTTTTTATTGTTGGTATCATTTGAATTCTCTTAGTTTCTTTGTTCTGAACATGCTTATGTTTTGATTAGGCCATGTTCTAAACATTTTTATTTTTCCCCTCGACATGCTTATAGAAGATATTTAATCTTCTTTTGGAAGAAAGACCTGTATAATTTTGTAAATGGTCTATTTTTTTTTCCTTTTCTGTAGAGATCTTTGGATAATTGCTGCTTCTGATGAGTTTTCTTGGATTGATTTAAACTTATTTTTTTAATTTCTTTGTTTTTGATGTCCTTTACAATATGAGAATTTGTCAGCAAATAACTTTTCTTTATGCAAATAAATGCAATCAAATTTTTTGTCGATTACCTGAAATAATTAGGCATTGTCAGCATAGTCGCTTTGCAAATGCATCTGGTTGTTGAGGTCATTCAGAATGGATTGATGTTTGTTAGAGGCTGTTAACTGGTCTATCTCCTTCCTGTTTATGAAGATATCTGCTATTAGACTGATATTTTTGTGGTTTGGGCTGACCTTGTTGCTATATCAAGCTTGTTCACATTCTTCTCATTCTGCTCCAACTTTCATGTTGTTAATACCTTGATTGTACAGGTTGCCAAAGAAAATGCTGATGTCATCATAATGGACGATAATTTTGCTACTATTGTGAATGTAGCCAAATGGGGACGTGCAGTATACATTAACATCCAAAAGTTTGTGCAGTTTCAGTTAACAGTTAATGTTGTTGCTCTTGTAATCAATTTTGTTTCTGCATGCATCTCAGGTGTGTTATTCTATGAAGCTAGCTTTTGTCAGACATGTATTATAGTCTATGTTGCTTCGACTTTTCATTTTTCTTGAAGTTCCCGTATCCGACTTTCGTGTTCGACGCATATTCGGACATGGGTATGGGGATATAATCCCCAAGGACCCTCCAAATATATGAACAAATTTAGAAAAAATCAAACATACCCGTGTCGGACACATACCCGTGTCCGACACTCACACCCGAGTCCTAGTAACATAGATTATAGTTGTAATGATCAGACATTATCATCATCATCTGTTTTGTGCACAACTTTCAGGATCTGCCCCCCTCACAGCTGTACAATTGCTTTGGGTTAATATGATCATGGACACTCTTGGGGCATTGGCACTAGCTATAGAACCTCCTAATGATACATTAATGAAAAGGCTTCCAGTTCCAAGGGGTGCAAGTTTTATTACCAGACCAATGTGGAGAAATATCATTGGTCAGAGTATATATCAACTAATTGTCCTTGGTGTTCTCAATTTTGATGGGATGCATCTTCTAAGGCTTACAGGTTCAGATGCAACCAGTGTTCTGAATACAGTGATATTCAATTCATATGTGTTTTGCCAGGTACGATTTTTCTGATTTAACTAACTGTTGCTACTGTAAGTTTCTTCTTTGGCAAAATCCTTTTTATGCATATGTTCAGATGGATCCATCGTGACAAATAGCCTCTCATAATCAATTAGGTAGGACAATCATTATTTGATCATGCCATCCCTCTAACAGTTCCAAGACATCTCTATTTAGAACTGTACTAATGTTTAGGAGCTTGGGGCTATAAATGAGCTTACTGATGATTATTAGTAAGAATTTGTTAGAAGAGTTCTTAATTAAGATTGTTTAACTACCCAACCTAACATGGAAATAAATCGCAGATTTGAATTGTTATGTCAATAAATCATAGTAAAATTGTCAGAGAAAATTATACTGACCATCTGGTTAGTTAAGTTACCAGTCAATTTGACAAGTAGCTGAAACGAAAACAGACTTTACCTAAAACACAAGTTGATTGCTATTCATCTTTTGGTGCGGAAACACCTTGCTTGATTTGCTTGCAACATTTGACAAGTCAGAAGCAAATGATGTAATGATAACTTTAGTTTATGATTGACATTTTTAATTTTCTTACGTGGTTGGAATGGTCTTTGCAGAAGAATAATTATCTTTGTTGGGATTTTTCCAGGTGTTTAATGAAATTAATAGCCGTGAAATAGAGAAGATAAACATATTCCGAGGCATGTTTAACAGCTGGATATTCATAGCCGTTCAACAGTAGCATTCCAAGTGATCATAGTTGAGTACCTTGGAACTTTTGCCAGCACTGTGCCTCTAAGTTGGCAGCTGTGGGTACTTTGCATCTTAATTGGGTCAGTTGGCTTTGATTGTTGCTGTTATTCTCAAGTGCATCCCTGTTGAAAAAGCAGTTGTTAAGCCAAAGCACCATGATGGTTATGATGCACTTCCTAGTGGTCCAGATCTAGCATGATTGCCCCAAAAATGGACTAAAAATTGACTTCTGAGGCTTACTTGAATGGCAATTGATTTGTTGACAGGTTTTTGCTTTTGGGATCACTAATTTTGTTTTATTTTGTTTTTCTTCTTTATATCCTTTGACCCCCGAGTTAGTAAGGAGATTTTTTAAATAGTTCTGGAGAGAAATTCAGGTTTAATCCAATTAGTTCATATAATCAATTTTAAAAAATGATATATCTAACAACCTTTTTCTTTATTCCTAAGTTACAGTTTTTTTGCAGCCATGTTTCTTTACACAGCAACATAAAGGGGCTATATTTTCTCCTATGGTTGGCAACCAATGTAATTCCAGCCCGTAATTTTTGCTGATCTTTATGTTCAAAATAGCATCATTATGGTCAAGCTTCGAGCAGGTTCTTAGAACACTACTAGTCTGGACAGAGTAGTATTAGTTCTAGGCCTTACTGAAGCTTTGGCTTTTATATGTTGCAAACTTTGTATTTATGTCAGTGTTCTTTTTGTACTGCTTTGGCAATGTATTATTGACTTACATTACTGGTGGAATGTGAATGTACAAGCAAATTAAGCCATCTTTTTAGACCTCCAAAACTGTCAAAGACAACTTTTATTCTATACAATCATGCCACTTGTCTTGGGCTATAGGTAAAACGAATGGGGTTTGATTAGGGGTTGGGATAATGTCTTATAAACCTTTTAAATTATAAAAAAAAAATTCAATGGGGTATTTAAATTTAAAATAATCCAATCATATTAAAAAAAAAAAATACAATCAGCGTCGATTTGGCTTTTTTTATCAGATCGAAGTCAGATTAACATCGATTTGCTTGATCCGAGATAAATTCATTCCACCGATAGAATGGCGTCGACTTGCCTCCCCCTTCCTTCCTCCATCCTCCCTTCTTCTCTCTCTATCTCTATGTCTATCTCTATCTCTATCTCGATTCCTTCTCTCTACTTTTTTTTTTTTAATTTTTTCTTTTCTCATTTGAAATTTTTTTTAAAAATTGAGATTTTCTTTTTTATAAATTTCAAATTACACTTTTTTAAAATTAATAAATTACGCATTTACTCACAAAATTTCAAAAAAAAATTCGTTTTAATTATCTAACTTTAATAAAATTACGTTTTGGATGTCAATATTCGTAAGTGTTATTATTTATGATCATTTTATCGTTACAAAGATAACTAACTGCCACTTATTCCACGTCACTATACCCTGAAGAGATTGTATATGAGTATATGAGCTCTAATCGAGTCGAGTCAAGTTCAAGCGGTACGAATCTCGAGTTTGACTAAAAAATTGAGGCTCATAATCTGACTCGAGTTCAATCGAGTTTTATTTTTAAAACTCGAGCTCGATTTGAGATAAAAATTGAATTGCTCGAGCTCGCTCAATTAGGTTTGATTAGGCTCGTTTATCTAGTAAAAAATGAGCTCGATTCTCATGCTCAACTTCAAACTCGATTATTTGTGCTCGAATTCGAGTTCGAATTGAGATTTTTCAATACTAATTAAAAATAATATATATATATTGAAAATAAAAAAACTCGATTAGGCTCGCGAGCTACTTGAGTCAAGTATTAGGATATTCGAATTCGACTCACTCGATAGCTCGAGCTCGACAATAACCGAGCCGAATTCGAGTTTTTTGAGCGGAACTCAAGTAACTTGCGAGTACATGTGTCTCATTTACACCCCTAAGTATATCCACGTCAAAATATGATTAAAAACGAAATCTTTCATAGCTGAATTATTATTATTATTATTTTGAAATTTAAGTAATTAAAAAGATAATTTATTTTAAATTCTAATAAATATAAAATACTTTTAATTAAACTAATAATTAAGATTATCATCAATTGAAATATTGATTATAGTCTTTCCTAAAATGAGTTTTATTTTTTTTATATTTTAGAAATCATTTGAGTATATTTGATGAAAATTATATATGAAATTTTACAAATGCCTTTTACTTAATGTTTATCTAAAATTAATAATCTTGTATAATTTCAATTATTTATAATCTATTACTAACATTAAAAGCAATCAAGAATTAAGGATTTTGAATCCATGTATAATTGACAACTAAGCATGGATATTAAGGGGTTAGGAGTAGAGGTGGCAAAATGAACCCGAACCCGAAAACCCGTCCAGGAAAACCCGAACCCGAACCCGCCCAAACCCGATTTGACCAAAAAGTCAAAATCCCGAACTCGAAAAAACCCGAACCCGAATGGACCCGAACCCGAATGGGCCCGAACCCGAATGGACCCGAACCCGAATGGACCCGAACCCGAATGGGCCCGAACTCGAATGAGCCCGAACCCGAATGAGCCCGAACCCGAATGGACCCGAACCCGAGACCGGCCCGAACCCGAACCCGAATTTAATACTAAAAATAAAAATAATCAAATTGCAATTAATTAATTTTTTTTTACAAAGCAATAACTTTAATTATTAATTTTATTCTAATTTTTTAAAATAATTTAATTAAAATTTAAAATTTAAAATTTAATATATATATATATATGATGATGAAATAATAATTTTATCAAAAAGTAAATTATATTTTGTACTTATAAGTTATAACTTTAACGTCAGATGAATTTACAATCTAAATATTTTAAATTCTTGAAAATTTTAAAGATGTGAAAAAAAATTTGACACTAATTAAATTATTCTTTAAGGGTAAAAAAATTTGACAATAATTCAATTATTTTGACCTTTTGGGTTATACTTATACGGTTAGGTTAGAGTGGGTTTAATTGGATTATGGCTTTCATGGGATTTTATTTTAGCGGGTGGGTTTAATGAGGTTTTGGGTTTTATGGCCTTTTGGTTTTGGGTATATTTATTATATATTAATAAATAATCATATTAATTATATATTTATTACGTATAATTTAAATATAAATTATATTTTTTTAGTACTACTTTATAATTTATACTTTATACTGATGAAAAAATATAAGTACTCAATATATATATATATATATATATATATATATCTTGACTATAAGCATAAATTTTTTGCATTTTATAAGTATATAAACGAATAGATGAAGACCAGAATTTATTTTTAAAAGTTTTTTATTTTATAGTGAATATAAATTATAATGTATTTATATTTTGAAATTCGAGTTCATCAAATAAATTATTTTAAATATCAATATGATTAAAATATAATATATCATATTTTTTATAATAAATTATTTCAAAATTTGATTTTATATAACAAATTAATTTCTTATTCTTTTGGTGCTAACAAATATTAATTTTAAAAAATAAATATAATTAAAATATCATATAATAGCAAAAGTATAAAAATAATAATAAATTAATAATTTGTTTTTAGATATAAATATTTAAATTACGTAAAAATGATTACATCTAATATAAAATAAAATAATGTAAAACATACCTGAATCCAGACAGAACCCGAACCCAGACCGAACCCGAACCCGAATGGGCCCGAACCCGAATGGGCCCGAACCCGAATGAGCCCGAACCCGAATGGGCCCGAACCCGAATGAGCCCGAACCCGAATGAGCCCGAACCCAAATGGACCCGAACCCGAATGAGCCCGAACCCGGATGGACCCGAACCCGAATGAGCCCGAGCCCGAATGAACCCGAACCCGAATAAACCCGAACCCGAATGAACCCGACCCGAACCCGCCCGAACCCGCCCAATTGCCACCTCTAGTTAGGAGGGGTAGTTTGGCTATTTTCAATTTTTTTTTTTTTTTATTAAGAAGGCAAGAAAGAAAAGAAAGGAAAAAGAAAGAAAGAAAAAAAATGGAGAATATTTTTGTGTTCGTGTTTTTTTTTTTGGTTCAAAATATTATAAATTTATACAATTTTTACACGTTAATAATTCGTTTTATGTAGATTTTGACACCTTCAGATATTCGTTCATGTTCATATTATTTTTTGTCGTGTTCTTGTTATTTTTTCGTATCTTCAAAATATTATAAATTTATATAAATTTTTACATATTAATAATTCATTTTATGTGGATTTTGACACGTTCGTGTATTTGTGTTGTGCTCATGTTATTTTCGTGTCGTATTTTAATTATTTTTTTATGTGTTCGTGTCATGTTTCAATTTATCCAAATATTTTGCATAGTTTATCATGGTGATCTAATTTAGAAATTTTTATGTGTTTGTGTCGTGTCTCAATTCATCCCATACTTTGCATAATTTGTTAAAATGATTCAATTTAGAGAAAAATTTGCATGTTCGTAACATGTTCGTGTTATTTTATCGTGTGTTTAAAGTATTATAAATTTATATAAATTTTTACACGTTAATAATTCGTTTTATATATATTCTGACACGTTCATGTATTTTTTTCGTGTTCATGTTATTTTTCGTATCGTATTTTAATTATTTTTTCATGTTGTGTTCGTGTCGTATAATCATGCTGTGTCCGGAATTTCCAAATCTAATTAACACTATTCAAATAACTCCCGAATTTATGTCGCGCGTCGTCATGTTCGTGTTGTTTTTTCTGTTATAATCGTATTCAGGGTATTATATATTTATAAAAATTTTGACACGATGATAATTCATTTTATGTAGATTTTGACACGTTCGTGTATTTGTTTCGTGTTCATGTTATGTTTGTGTCATGTCATGTTTTAATTATTCTTTCCATATTATCTTCGTATCATATAATTATGTTATGTCTGAAATTGCCAGATGTAATTAATCATATTCAAATAACTCTCAATTTTATACCAGGTATAGTATAAGAATATGAATTATTATTTTTCTAAATTATTATATTTACTACTCTTGCTTTTTTATCTTTAAATTTTTTATAAAGTATTAATTCAAATCTGATAACATTCCGTAGCAAAGCGCGAGCATTATCTAGTTATATTTATTTTTACCTAAAATCTCATCTAAAAAATTAACATACAGGAGTAATTGGTAAGTGCTTAATTTTATACATTTTTCTATTTAATTTTCTTATACTTTGTGCTTTGATTATTAAGTTCCTTGATATTTTACTAGGTTTTTATGCTTTGTAGGTATTTTGGAAGAGATGAAGTCAAAACATGTCAATTAGGATGTTTAAGAGTTTATAAAATCACAATCACAAGATGAAAAAAGACTTGGGATTAAAAAAGATCAAATTCTTGGTGCAAAGCAAAAAGGTAGATTTGACCTCCGGAGTTTGTTGCTAAGAAAACATGATGTTAGTCTTTATTCGAAGAAACTTCCTTCTTGACTTTTGAAATTGACTTGAATACCCTTTCAACGATAGGTCATGGGACTAAATCGGATAAGAAATGGTTATCCAAATTGGTGTTGGAAGATCTCCCTAAACAACCCTAGTGGCATAAAAAACCCTAGCCGCAAATCACCTTTCCTTATTAAAACCTTAGCCGCAAATCACAAGGAGAGAAGCCCTAGTTGCTGCCTATAAATAGAGAGACAAGGGGGATAGCCATAACACACTTCTTCTACTATTATATTATGATTTTCTTCTTCTTTCTTTTAGTTTTCTTCTTAGTTTCTTTAGTTTTATGTTTATGTTAATAATGCCTATGCTAGGCTAAATTTTTCTTTGGTTAAGGGTGGTTCCAAAGCCCTAGACAAGTTTTGTAAATGATTTGCAGATTTATATATCATTGGTTTTCTATCAAAGTTTCTTATGTTCTTCTATAAGAATTGTTTATGATATTTGTCTTGATTTGTTAGGTTGCAAACTAGTTAGATCTTGATAATTGTTTATTGCTAGTTTAGGAATTTTAATCCGTGTAATTGTGTTGATTTCCTTCATAAGTGGCAATTTGTGATTAATGATTATGGTCAAGTTTTCGATAATTGCAAAGTGGAACATAACCTAAGTTGAACAATCCGAGCTTATGTGTTTGTTGCTTAGATCAACCTATCTTTCTCATCATAGAGCTGCAATTAAATTGAATTTAGAGAGCTTATTCTAGGTTGTTTGATGGTTAGAGATTAAATAAAGAGCTTGTTCTATTTAACGACGAACAAAGGAAAGATTGGGTTAATAGAGCTTGTTGTTATCTACAATTGATAGTTTTGATAGTTAATTGATGTTGATAGATCTGATTATCGATTCTCAATGATGTCTAGGAATGAAACTTTAACCATACTTTTCTCATATTTGAATTTTTCTTACTTACTTGCTTTTTACTTTTATTGTTTGCTTTAATTTTAAAACTATTTCAAAACCCACTTTCTTTTATTGTCTTTGAACTTGAATTATAAACTAGTAATTTATAAATTAAAACCCAATCCCTATGGACTCGACCCTTACTAACAGCTATACTTACAATTGATCTTTTTAGTGTAAGGTTTAAGATATACTCTTTTGAGTGAATCAAGTTTTTGGCGCCGTTGCCGGGGAGTGCTTCCTTTAGTTTATTTGTTACTTGGTTTATTTTTATTTTCAGTTCTTTTTGTTTGTTTGTTTGTTTGTTTGTATATATATGTTTTCTTTTCTACCCAATCAAAGAGAGATGGCATGGGCTACATCAAACATTCAAAACCAACTAGCAAATCTCACATCCATAGTTCAACAACTAGCCATGGGTAATGTTCAACAATCAAGGAAGTGTGAAGTATGCTTTATGATGGATCATCCAACCAATTTGTGCCCATACTTCCGAGATGATAATTTTGAACAAGCCTATGATTTAGGAGGATGTCAAGGCTATCAAGGGTTCCAAGGACAATAGTATGATCCTTACTCAAACACTTACAATGAAGGATGGTGGGATCATACTAATTATGGCTACTCGGGAGATTATCAAGAAGATTATGCCAATTACACTCATCAATCTGTCTTCAATCAACCATGGGATCAACAACAAGATCTTTTTGAGCCACCACCTCAAAACTTAGGTAATTCTTTAGAATAACTTGTCAATTCTCTTGTTATTAATACTCTGCAACTTCAACAGGAAACAAGGGAAACAAAGGCAAGTATCCAGAGTTTGGAAAAGCAAATGAGCCTATTGGCTAGTAGTCTGGTGGAATTAGTAGCATAAAGATCTCAAGCACTCTTTTCCCAATCGATGATTAACCCAAAGGAGAATGCTACTATTGTGACCTTGAAGAAGGAGGAACAAGTTGAGGATGAGACAAAACCAAAGATGGATTCACTTCTTGAGGATAATGAAGCCACCATTCAAATCGGGAGTATTTCGGCACCTAAGGTAACTTTTAAGGTTCCTATTTATACTAATGTTTCTTCTCCATCTTTTCCTAACAGATTTGTAAAGTTCAAGAAGGAGGAACATGAACAACAAATTCTGAAAACCTTAAAAACTTGCTTGTGGATGCCATTAGACAAGTACCAAGATATGCACAATTCCTTAAAGAGCTATGCCCCACCAAGAATGATGAAATAATAAGTGTGGGGGAGAATGCATTGGCTATTTTGTAAAGAAAACTTCCTCTAAAATGCAAAAATCTAAGAAGTTTCATATCTAGGCCAAAATATCCTAAAAAGCCAAGAAGGAGTATTGGCTAGACTGAAAACAATCAATCAAATGCTAATTGGGAGGCAGCCTTGTCGCAACCTAAAAAAATAACAAGTCTCATCGCAAGAATTTATTATTCGTTAGGTGTGACATTAAAAAAATCGAGAAAAAGTCGGCTTAATTCCTTTTGAAAAACGAAGGTTTTGAAAATGACCTTGAAAAAAGACATGGAGTTGCCACCAATCTTTTTTAGTTAGGTGTGATCGGCCACCTATTAAAACTGATTTTGTAAAACATTTTAAAATTAATTAAAACATTTTTAAAACCAATTTCAAGTCTGCGTTTTAAACCAGAGAAATCAAAGAAGCGGGTTCGGGACTTGGTTACGTGTGGGGAAAGATTAGTACCCCCACAACGCCTGTATAAAAACGGTACCTTATTAATCGTGTGTTATCTCAAGTCTCGATAAAAAATCGATTTTAAATATAGTATTTCAAATTAATTCTCAATTTTAAGAAAAATAATTCCATTTTTAATTAAAAATAATCCAAAATTTATTAATTCAAAATTTTCCTATATTTCCCGACAAACGTGGCAAAATATAGAAATTTTTATTTATTTGGAAAATTTTCTGAATTATTCTCGTTTTAAAGAAGATATTTCATTATTAATGATAACTGATGATATCTTCCCCAGCAAACCCGGCAGAGAAGTCATGAATTATTTTATTGAAAATCATTATTGTAGACACCTAATTATGTCCGGACTACTAAAATAGGTATGTTTTCTTCCTAAATTGATGTTTCAGAATGTAAAAAGACTTTTTTTTTTATTCTGCAGATGATACTCGAGACTTAGTCTAAGAAGGCGAGCATAAAAAGTCAAATTTGAAAAAGTCAAACTCGAAAAGTCAGCCTCGAAAAGTCAAGTACTAAAAAAGTCAACCCACTTTCAAAATCAAGATTTGAAGTTCAATTAAAAAATGGCAAATTTTTTTTGATAATCCGAGATCTACATTGAAAGATATGGAGTTCGGAAGTTGGGTTACGGAGATTCAGTAGAAAGGAAACCCTAGTTCGAGAAATTTGGGAAAAAATGCTTAAACGATCAAATTGGTTGGAATTGAGGGTTCCAAATGAAAGATAAGCACTGACTATGGGTAATGGAGAAACTACTTGGAAGAAAAACTGAAAGAAAAGTCAATCCGGAAGAAAATCGAGAATTAGAGTTTTTGGTAGATTTTGGTGAAATTGAGGAAAATTGCAGAAATGGCCCGATTCGGTAAGACTAAAGCTCTTAATTGATGAGGAGTGGTTACACAAGGATAGCCCAAGGCTCAGTTTGAAGGAAATTTGAAAATCGGACTTGTTTTGAGCAAAACCGGGTTTCGGAGGCAAAAGGGCAAAATTGGAAAATTTGGGAAAAATAGCAAATAAACTCCAAAAATTCTGAAAATGTGTAGATCTCATTATTAATTCATTTCGAAGAGATTGGCGAAAGAAAATCCGGATTCGGAGTTCGTTTGCAAAATAACCAAATCCCGGGTCCCCTACGTAGATATTCAAAAGGAAAAATCTCGAAAAAATACCAAATGAGCTCCAAAAATTCTAAAAATTTGCAAATCTCATTCTTAAATTATTTTGAAGAGATTGGAAAATAAAAATCTTGATTCGGAGTTCATTTGCAAAATGGCCAAATCCCAGGCCCACTATATAGTAATTCAAGCAGATAAATCCCGAAAAAATATCAAATGAGTTCCAAAAATTATGAAAACTTTTAGATCATACTTTTAAATTATTTGAAAGAGATTGGTGAAGAAAAATATGGATTTGGAGCTCGTTTAAAAAATGATAAATTTTGAAAGCACAAAAGGGCAATTTTGGAAGAAAAAATCCAAATACATAGCAAATGGGCTCGAAAAATTTTGAAAACCTCCATAATTCAATTTTTTATTATTTCGGAAGTATTAAACAAATAATTTTTGAATTTGGAGTCCGTTTTCTATTTATTTATGTTCGGGGGGCAAAAAGGTCATTTTACCCAAGAAACCGAAAAAGGCTTTTCTTGCCTTTTAAAAAAAATGAAGCATGGGCTGGATGATGAGTGGTCAGCCAGTGAAGGCTGAATGGTGGGCAGATATTTTTTTATTTTTGATCAAAAGGCCAACAATGAAGAGGAAGGTAGTTATTTTCGTGATTAAGCCTTTGAATTTACAACACATGGACCAATGGTTGGAGAGAGAATATATTTATGACATCTTTATGAACTCATAATTCAAGGGCTGATGATTCTAATCTAAGGGTGAGAATCCTACATAGAAGGCATCTTGGATTTAAGACCATTGGATGAAATTGGTTGAAAAAAATTCTAGAACCTCCTAGGTTCTTCCAAGGGCCAACCGGCCACTACAAGGGGGGAGGTCTCTCTCTTTCATTTTCACTCTATTTACACTCTTTTTTGACTGATTTCTCTCCATTTTTGAAAGGCAAAAAGAAAAGTTTAGAAAAGAAAAGAAAGTTAGAAGAGAAAAAGCTTACAATATAGCTTCAAGAGGTTGCTTTAAGCACCATACTCTTGCACTTTCCTTGATTTTCTATTCTTGATTTGCTATTTTGATTGCTATTTTGGTAAGTTTCTTTTGATTTTTCTTTTTAAAATAAGTGTTTTTAATATTCTTCTTCAAGTTCTTCTTTATACTTTCTTGGAAAAAGCTTTGAGAAATTTTTTTTCATGACTTAGAGGGGTGGCCGAATGGCTTGCTGTTTTAGTGTAGTTGCTGTTTTGTTTTGTTTTTTTTTTTTTGTTTTTTTTTTGTTTTCATTTCATGTTATTAGTGATATTTAACAAGTTTTGATGCTTTAAATCTTCTTCAAATACATAAACATGAAGCTTGTTTGGATTTAGTTTCTTGCTTGTTTCCATTTTTGAGTCTATTATCTTGTTATCATGTTTATTTTACTTGTCTTGCATTTTTGATTTTCTGTTTTCAAAATGTTTAAGTTTGTTTATGTTTTACATTTTGTTAATCAATGTGTTTGTGAAAATGCCTATTGGTTTTCATGCCTTTACTTTATATTTGCATGATTTGAGTATTATTCTTTAGCTATGCATGTTATTGTGTTAAGTGTTTGTGAAAGTGCCATTTTCCTTTGCCATTCGGCTACCCCCGCTTTTAAGCTTTGTGTGTGCATTTTTGTTATGCTTGTTGATAGGCTTTCATTCCCTTGATATGCTGTTATGTATTTAGTTTGAATATGTTATATGTGTGTATTTGCCATGCATCTTTTAGCTTTAGGTTGTGCTTTCTTTGCCATGCATATTCATGCATTTTAGACCTAGGTTGCAATAAATGCCATGCAAGTTCATTTAGGTCTAGGTCATATTCTCTATGCCATGCATTTTTCATGTCATTTAGGTCTTAAATCATGCATTTCATGTATCATATTTGCTGTATTTTCATGCATTTCATATCATGCCACATGATTTATGACTTAGGCCAATCAATGGTTCAAAGTCATGCTCATTTTGAGCATACTTGTGGAAAATTGAAGAGTTGTCAAATTGATTATTCTACCTTTGTGATTTTTTTTTACTTAAGCCAAATTTTGTCTAACTTTTCAAAAGTGTTAGCTACTATTGTAAGTCCTTTGGAGAGTCTCTAACATTTTTACTTTGATTTTTAAATGATTTTATCAAAGGCAGCAAAATGTGTTTTGGCAAAACAGTTTTTTTCACCCAGTACTCGTACTTTCCCGATTTTTCTGGGCAGTCATCTTTAATCAGAAAATTAAGCCGATTTTTCCCTTATAGTTTTACATGCCCTAAGTCTCCAATATTTGTTTTAGATTTTTTTGAATTTTTAAAAATAGGGTAAAAAATCGTGCTTTAAAACTGGACATTGGAGTCAGAATTGAATTTGAAGGAAAATAATTTTTCTGTTTTGGTTAAGTTACTTAGAGGGGGCTGATTAGGAAGTTTATCTACTGTTTTAGGATAGTTTCTATGCCTTTTTAAACTCTAAAAATGATTTTATAAACCTCGGATTAAAGGTGGTCAAGTCCGAAATTTTAAACTTAGGAAATTAGAGCCATTTTTAAAAGGTTTGGCTAGGGTTTCAATCTTCATTCAAGTTTCTTTCAAAAGTGTTTTCAAACAAATCACAAAGTATTTTGATTTTAGAAAGTTTAATTTGATATATTTTCCTAGGGTAGCTGGATATCTTTTTAGATATACGGATTTTCTTAATTAAAGGAAAAAAATACATTCTCATGCATTGCATTTTTCATATTCATGCATACTATATAATATGTGATTTTTGCTATGTTAATTTTCATGATGGTGTTATTATCTTTAATTTAAATTTTTGATATTATATTAATTGTTATATGGTTTTGAATATTTCATGATACCCTATGCTTTTTATTTAGTCATTTATTTTTGTCACACCATTTAGCATATAATATGTTCATGCATTATTATTTTTATTTTCATGCATATTATATGATAGCATTATTTTATGTTTTATGTCATTTCATGTCATTTAGATTATATTTTTAGAATATGCCATGTCATTTAAAATATGCCATATCATTTAATTTTGCCATATAATCTAGGTCATTTCATTTCATATAGACTATATTATGTTACTTAGGACATTTCATTTTATTTAGGATATTTCATTTAGAATATCATGTCATTTCATTTAGAATATATCATGATATTTAGGATATTGCATCCCATTTAGAATATGTTATATCACTTAGGTTATATTCATTTCATCTAGAATATATTATGACACTTAGGTCATATCATTTCATTTAGATTATTTCATGTCATCTTTATAATGTCACACATTTTCATATTCAATTTTTTATTTTTATTTTTAAATGTGTTTTAAAATAAGATAATGATCTTCAATAAAATAAAGATATTTTCGAGTTAAAATAATTCATGAGTTCTCTGCCGGGTTTGCTGGGGAGGATATCATCAATTATCATTAATAAAGGAATATCTTCTTTAAAACGAGAATGATTCAAAAAAATTTCAAACTAATAAAAATTTCTATATTTTGCCACGTTTGTTGGGGAATATAGGAAAATTTTGAATTAATAAATTCCGGATCATTTTCAATTAAAAATGGAATTATTTTTCTTTAAATTGGGAATTAACTTGAAATACAAAATTAAAAGTTGACTTTTTACCGAGACTTGAGATAACACACGATTAATAAGGTACTGTTTTATAGGGGTGCTGTGGGTGCTAATCCTTCCCCACACGTAACCGAGTCCCGAACCCGCTTCTTTGATTTCTCTGGTTTAAAACGCAGACTTGAAATTGATTTTTAAAAATATTTTAATTAATTTTAAAATATTTTATAAAACCGATTTTAATAGGTGGCCGATCACACCTAGCTAAAAAAGATTGGTGGTGACTCCATTCTTTTTTTAAGGTCATTTTCAAAACCATCATTTTTCAAGAGGAATTAAGTCGACTTTTCCTCGGTTTTTTTTAATGTCACGTTTAATGAATAATAAAGTCTTGCAATGAGACTTGTTATTTTTTAGGTTGCGACAATTGTTTTTTTCAAAACATTAATATATATATATATATATGAATAGAAACATGTGTGACATAAATAAAATGACATAACAAAGTCTAGATAATATAATGCAACCTAAATGGTATGACATAATTCAAATGGCATAACATATTCCAAATGAAATGAAATGATTTAAATAACATAATATTCTAAATGAAATGAAATATTCTTAATGAAAGGAGATATCCTAAATGAAATGAAATGTCCTAAATGACATAATATGTTCTACATGAAAGGAAATAACCTAAGTATCATGGTATATTCTAAATAGAATAAAGTGATTTAAAGGACATGGCAAATGTAAATGATATGGCATATTTTGAATGGCATGGCATATTCTAAATAATATAATCTAAATGACATGGAATATAATCTAAGTGACATGAAATGACATGAAACATAAAATAATGCTATCATGAAATATGCATGAAAAAAAAATGCATGAACATAGTATATGCTAAATAAATGTGACAAAAATAAATGACTAAATAAAAAGTATAGGATAGCATGAAATATTCAAAAAATCATATAACAAACAATAACCATCATAAAAAGTGAATCGAAATAATAATAATACCATAGAAAAATATCATAGAAAAAATCATATATTAAATAAAATGCATGAACATGGAAAATGCAATGCATGAAAATGTATTTTTTCCTCTAAATAAAGAAATCCGTATATCTAAAAAGATATCCGGCTACCTTAGAAAAATATGTCAAATTAAAATTTCTAAAATCAAAATACTTTGTGATTGTTTGAAAACAATTTTGAAAATCTTCGATTAAAATTAAAAACCTAGCCAAACCCTTTAAAATGGCTCTAATTTCCTAAATTTAAAATCCCGGACTTGACACCCTTAACCTGAGATTTATAAAATCATTTTTTAGTTTTAAAAAGGCTTGGAAACTATCCTAAGACAGTAGCTAAAGCTTTTAACCAACCCCCTCTAAATGCCTTAGCCAAATCCAACCATTGTTTTTCTTTTGAATTCAAAACTGCCTCTACTGTCCGATTTTGACACACGAATTTTTAGCCTATATTTAAAAATTCAAAAACATATAAAAAACAAATTGGAGACTCATAACATGTAAAACTACACGAGAAAAAAATGGCTTAATTTTTTGATAAAAGATGACTGCCCAGAAAAATAGGGAAAGTACGAGTACTGGGTCAAAAACTGTTTTGCCAAAACACATTTTTTTGCCTTTGAAAAAATCATTTAAAAATCAAAGTAAAAATGTTGAAGATCATCCTTAAGACCTACAAACAGTAGCTAAAACATTTAAAAACCTTGGACAAAAATTGGCTAAGTAAAAAAATCACAAAAGTAGAATAATCAATTTGACAACCCTTTAATTTTTCACAAGTATGCTCAAGTGAGCATGACTTTGAGCCATTGATTGGCCTAAGTCATAAATCATGTGGCATGACATGGAATGCATGAAATGCATGGTTTAAAGTCTAGTGATATGGAAAATGCATGGCATAAATAACCTAAATGCCTAGCATGAGTTTGCATGACAATAAATGCTATCTTAACTTAATATGCATGACCTAGTGTCTAAATGACATGGCAAATGACATGGAATAATGAAAATGGCCTAGTGCCTAAATGACATGGAAAATGACATGGCATGTGAAAATGGCCTAATGTCTAAATGTCATGGAAAAACAACATGGCATATAAAAATAGCCTAATGCTTAAATGACATGTAAAATGACATGGAATAATAAAAATGGCCTAAAGCTAAATGACATGTGAAATGACATGGCATATGAAAATGGCCTAATGTCTAAATGTCATGGAAAAATAACATGGCATATGAAAATGGCCTAATGCTTAAATGACATGTAAAATGACATAGAATAATAAAATGACCTAAACTTAAATGACATGGAATAATAAAAATGGCCTAAAGATAAATGGCATGTGTAGACGGTGACAACTACGGTGCGAAATATTCAAATGAGAACCGTGCGAACTGTCACAATAATGAAAAAGTTGCAAGTTTTAAAAGAATTACATAAAAGTGTAATAAAAAATATTTATTATTGTTATGGTCAAATAAAATATATATTGTTATAGATTATTATCTGGTACATTATCAGTGTAGTTTTTAAACTCCACAAGCAGGATTAATAGGGTGACACATACCCTTACAGAATACTAAAAATAAATAAAAACTAATTAAAAAAGAAGTAGGACATGTGGCAACCTCTTAATCCGCTTGTGGAGTTAAAAAGTTTATGCTGCCAGTGTACCAAAAACGAACTCTATTATTATATTATGAATTATGATAAAAATATTAGAGTAAAAGACATCTATCCCTCAGGTTTGATAGAAAATATACTTATCCTCTTTAGTTTGGAAAAACACCCACTTACCTTTCTAAGGTTTGGCAGAAAATACATTAATCTTCCTAAATTGTTATTTCTATATTAATTTTAAATGTAAAAACAAATATACATTTTGATAATTATTAATCATCTATTTTCGTTTTTTTTTCCTTTTCATTTTTTTATTCAACTTTTTTTAACTAAAAAGTAATGAGAATTTATTTAGTTTTAAAATTTCTTTAATTACTATGAATTTATTAAAATATTTTTATTTGATTACTTTTTTACTGTTATTTAAAAAATTTAGTGATAATAAAATTAGTTAAAGAAAAAATGAAAAAAGGCAGAAAGGAGAATAAAAAAATATATAATTATCTTTCATGAGATTTTAATGAAAATAAACTTACCCTTATTATTTTGAAAAACACATTTTATCTCTTAAAAAATAACTATATTAGCATTCTGTTAATCAAATTAATATTTATTCTAATTTTACTTTGAATATTAAAAATACGATATTTTTTTTATTCTTTCTATTTATTTTTAATTTTTTTATTTTAATCAATTTCTCTATCATTAAACTTTTTAAAATAAAGACAATTGATTTATTTTTAAATAATAATAACATGATATATTAATATCAAAGTTAATATATATAATTGAAATAAAGATAAATTTAAAATATTTTTGGGTACAAAAAAATTTAGGTGAGGAGAGGTTAATCAGTCCAAGATCAGGGCATGCCACAGGTCTCAGAGAGGGCTAACAGTGGTACTTACAGATTATCCACCAAGTGAAACTGCTGGTGAGACTCGAACTCTTAGGGAGTAAATATACTTTTATGAAAATATTAAAAACAAATTGAAATGTTAAAAAATTATTAAAGTTATGATTAAACTTGTTTATGAGTCAAATTAGTTGTCAATAGAAGTATTTATGGGCCGTATCAAGTCAGGTTTACTTCACTTATATTATTTTTTTCTAAGAAAATATAAAAATATTATTTTTTAATTTAATCTTTAGCACTTTAATTTTTTATTAAGTTTTGAAATATAAAACTTAACGTATTTTTTAATCTTTATATTATTAACACTATTATGAAAATTTTAATATTATATTAAATATTTTTAATACAAATACAGTAAATATTTTTATAAATTATAGAGGTTAAATATAATATTATCTATAATAAAAAATATTAATGATAAATTAAATAATCATATAATTATATAATCCTTGTTATTAATTATTATAAATATGTTTTTTTTATTTTCATCAAAAATACCTTTTCTTATATAAATATATTTTTTTTACATAAACAACCTCAAATTTATTTTGTTTTTTTGCCTTATTTTAAAATTCACCATTTCTTCTGCAAACGTCTTCATTTCAATTCTATTTGAAGGACTTGAGTCAGACATTAAATTCACGTCATATTATGCAAGGACTAAAGTAGAAATGATGCTCACCGTTCTCATTAGAAAAGTTCTTACCGTAGTTTTCACCTGTGTAGACACCTAATTTTGTCCGGATCACTAAACAGGTATGTTTTCTTCCCATATTGATGTTTCCGAGTATAAAAAGACTGTTTTCATCCTGCAGATGGTACTCCGAGACTTAGTTTAAGAGGGTGAGCACAAAAAGACAAACTTGAAAAAAAGTCAACCCGAAAAAGTCAACCCCGAAAAAGTCAACCCCAAAAAGTCAACTACTGAAAAAGTCAACCCACTTTCAAAATCAAGATTTTAAGTTCAATTGAAAAATGGCGAAAGAATTTTGATAATCCGAGGTCTACATTGAAAGATATGGAGTTCGGAAGTTGGGATTTGGAGATTCAGTAGAAAAGAAACCCTAATCCAAGAAATTTGGGGAAAAGTGCTTAAACGATCAAACTGTTCGAAATTGAAGGTTCCAAATGAAAGATAAGCACTGACTACGGGTAATGGAGAAGTCACTTGCAAGAAAAACCGAAAGAAAAGTCAATCCGGGAGAAAACCGAGAATTAGGTTTTTTAGTGGATTTCGGTGAAATCGGGAAGAATCACAGAAATGGCCCGACTTGGTAAGACCAAAGCCCCCAATGGATGAAGAATGGTTAAAAAGGATGGCCTAAGGCTCAGATTGAAGAAAATCTGAAAATCGGATTTGTTTTGAGCAAAACCGGGTTTCGGAGGTAAAAGAGCAAAATTGGAAAAATTTGGGAAAAATAGCAAATGGACTCCGGAAATTCTGAAAAATTTGTCAATCTCATTCTTAAATCATTTGAAAGAGATTGGTAAAGAAAATCTTGATTCGGAGTTCGTTTGCAAAATGGCCAAATCCCGGGTTTCTTATGTAGTAATTCAAAAAGGAAAATCCCGGAAAAATAGCAAATGGACTCCAAAAATTCTGAAATTTGGCAAATCGCATTTTTAAATTATTTGGAAGAGATTGGAGAAAGAAAATCTTGATTCCGAGTTCGTTTGCAAAATGGCTAAATCCCGAGCCTCCAATGTAGTAATTCAAGCCGATAAATCCCGAAAAATACCAAATGAGCTCCAAAAATTATGAAAACTTCCAGATCACACTTTTTAATTATTTTGAAGAGATTGGTGAAGAAAAATCTTGATTTGGAGCTCGTTTAAAAAATGGTAAAAAGTAGGGGCATAAAAGGACATTTTGGGAAGAAAAAATCCAAATAAATAGCAAACGGACTCGGATAATTTTGAAAACTTCCAGAACTCAATATTTTTTTATTTTGGAAGTATTAAAAAAAGAAAAATTGAATTTGGAGCCCGTTTGATATTTATTTTGCATCCGGGGGGCAAAATGGTCGTTTCACCCAAGCAACCGAAAAGGGCTTCTTTGGGCCTTTCAAAAATCAGAGCTGGGCTGGAAAAGAGAATTGCTAGCCCGCCCAAGCCCAAAGGAAGGAGGAAGATTAGGATTTTTTCAATCAAGTGATTAAAAATCAAGAGTTAAGTTAGAGATTTTCATTTTTGAGCCTAAGTCCCAATCCCACATCCCTTTGTAATGTCAAGCCAAGGAGGTGCCCACCTTATAAATATGGAGTCTTGGCCTTTGGTTGAGATCACCCACTACCCCTTGTGAGATAGTCTATACACTTGTATTAGGATTATCCGGGTGGTGAGTCATAGTGTTTTTGTTGAGAGGGTTTGTAGCTTAATCCGTTCAAAAGCTACTCTGAGGGTTTGTAGCTTAATCCGTTCAAAAGCTACTCTGAGGGTTTGTAGCTTAATCCGTTCAAAAGCTACTTTGAGGGTTTGTAGCTTAATCCGTTCAAAAGCTACTCTGAGGGTTTGTAGCTTAATCCGTTCAAAAGCTACTCTGAGGGTTTATAGCTTAATCCGTTCAAAAGCTACTTGGTGAGTTTTCATTTTAAAATAATGTTTCTTGTTCTTCCTTCATTTCCTTTCTTAAGTATATTTTTCTTACATTTTGTTTTTACAATAAACTCACCATGGCCAAATGGCCTACATTATTTATTTTAAGTTGTTGTTTTTGATTCATTTTACCATATTGTTTATGCTATTTTCTTTATTTTTGATGTTTTAAATATTATGTTATTTCATGTTCTTAAGTTATATTTAATTTGGTTGCTTTGTTTGTTGCCATTTATGTCTTAGATATCATGTTTTTGCATTTTTAATTTTTTGTTTTCATGTTGTTTAAATTTGAGCATGTTTTAGAGTTAGCATATTAAGTGTTTGTGAAAATGCTTGTGTGATTCTTTGCATGATTCTTGTTTTATATCTTAGTGAGCATGTTTTAGATTTGGTATATTAGGTGTTTGTGAAAATGCTTGTGTGATTTTTGTGTTATGACTTAGTTTTTCATGCTAGCATACCAAGTGTTTGTGAAAATGCCATGCTTGTTGAAGCTTGGGGCCATTTGGCTACTCCATGTGTTTTGCATTGTGTGTTGTATTTTTGTCATGCTAGTTGTTAGGTTTTTGCATTTGCATGATATTTGGTTGGATTTTTGAATTAAGCATGCCTTGTGTTTGTGAAAATGCCATGCATGTCTTAGGTCTAGGTTACATTAAATGTCATGCAAGTTCATGTTAGGTCTAGGCCATATTATTTGTGTCATGCATTTTCCTTACATTTAGGTTTAGATCCATGCATTTCATGCATTATGTTTGCTGCATTGTTTCATGCATTTCATGTTCATGCCACTTGAATAATGACTTGAGCTAATTAATGGTTCAAGGTCATGCTCTCTTGAGCACACTTGTGGAAAATTAATTTTGTCAAATTGATTATTCTACCTTTGTGATTTTTTTACTTAGCCAATTTTTATCTAACTTTCAAAAAGTCCTAGCTACTGCTTTCAAGTCATTTTATGAGTTTCAAATATTTTTATTTTGATTTTTAAATGATTTTATCAAGAAAAAAAATGTGTTGGCAAAGCAGTTTTTTTCAAAAAAACTCGTACATCTCTGATTTTTTTGGGAATTCATCTTTGATCACAAAATTAAGAAAATTTTTCCTCGTGTAGTTTTACATGTCCTGAGTCTCCAGTATTTTTTTTAGAATTTTTGGAATTTTTAAAAATAGGATAAAAAATCGTGGATTAAAACTGGACAGTGGAGTCAGAATTGAATTTAAAGAAAAACAAAGCAGTTTTTTTCTCCTCCAAAAACTCGTACATCTCTGGTTTTTCTGGGAATTCATCTTTGATCAAAAAATTAAGCTGATTTTTTCTCGTATAGTTTTACATGTCCTGAGTCTCCAGTATTTGTTTTAGAATTTTTGGAATTTTTAAAAATAGGATAAAAAATCGTGGAATAAACTGGACAGTGGAGTCAGAATTGAATTTAAAGAAAAACAAAGCAGTTTTTTTCTCCTCCAAAAACTCGTACATCTCTGGTTTTTCTGGGAATTCATCTTTGATCAAAAAATTAAGCCGATTTTTTCTCGTATAGTTTTACATGTCCTGAGTCTCCAGTATTTTTTTTTGAATTTTTGGAATTTTTGAAAATAGGGTAAAAAATCGTGGATTAAAACTGGACAGTGGAGTCAGAATTGAATTTAAAGAAAAACCAATTTTCTGTTTTGGTTAATTTATTTAGAGTGGGCTGATTAGGAGGGTTAGCTACTGACTTAGGGTAATTTCTAAGCCTTTTTAAACTCTAAAAATGGTTTTTCAAGTCCCGGGTTAAGGGTAGCCAAGTCCGGATTTTTTAAACTTAGGAAATTAGAGCCATTTAAAAATTTTTAGCCCAGTTTTTATTGATAATTCAAGCTTTTCAAAATTGTTTTCAAACAATCACAAAGTATTTTGGTTTTAGAATATTTAATTTTGACATATTTTCCTAAGGTAGCCGGATATCTTTTTAGATATACGGATTTCCTTAATTAAAGGAAAAAATACATTTCATGCATTGCATTTTTATTTTCATGCATATTATATGATAGCATTATTTTATTCCATGTCATTTAAATTATATGCCATACCATTCATATTTGTCATGTCATTTAGGTTGCATTATATTATTTAGATTTTGCTATGTCATTTTATTTATGTCATGCCTATACATATTCATTTCTTTTAAATGTTTTGAAAAAAGATAATGGTTTTCAATAAAAATAAAGATATTTCCGAGTTAAAATAATTCATGAGTTCTCTACCGGGTTTGCTGGAGGGAATATCATCAATTATTATTAATAAAGGAATATCTTTCTTTCAAAAAAAAAAAAAAAGAGAATGATTCGGAAAGTTTTCCAAAACTAATAAAAATTTCTATATTTTGCCACGTTTGTTGGGGAATATAGGAAAATTTTGAATTTATAAATTCCGGATCATTTTCAATAAAAAAATGGAATTATTTTTCTTTAAATTGGGAATTAATTTGAAATACTAAATTTAAAACCAACTTTTACCGAGACTTGAGATAACACACGATTAATAAGGTACCGATTTATACGGGCGTTGTGGGGGTGCTAATCCTTCCCCGCACGTAACCGACTCCCGAACCCGCTTCTTTGATTTCTCTGGTTTAAAACGCAGACTTGAAATTGGTTTTTAAAATGTTTTAATTAATTTTTAAAATATTTTATAAAACCGGTTTTAATAGGTGGCCGATCACACCTAGCTAAAAAAGATTGGTGGCGACTCCATGTCTTTTTTAAGGTAATTTTCAAAACCTTCATTTCTAGAGGAATTAAGTCGACTTTTCCTCGGTTTTTTCTTTAAATGTCACGCTTAACGAATAATAAAGTCTTGCGATGAGACTCGTCGTTATTATTTTTTAGGTTGCGACAGCATGTAAAATGACCTAGATGTCTAAATGAAATAACAAATATCATGGCCTAGAAAAATGACCTAAAGCTTAGAGAAAATACACATGGCCAAATGGCCTAGGAAGCAAAGTGTTGTGAAAAATGTCATGTAAAATGACCTAACTAAATGCTATGGAAGATGATATGAAAAATGGAAATAGCATAAACTATATGACAATAGCCCCGAGATGCAAAAATATGACATAAGTCAAAAGAACAAGATGGTTAGCAAGAATATAAATATACATAAAGATAAACAATAATAAAAATAAGCAAGTTAAAGTAAGCAAATAAATAACAAAGAGATGAGCTCCATGGTTGGTACGTTGGACAAAGCCCCCCAACCATTTTCTCTTGATTTTCATCAAGGTCATGAAGCCTTTTCAATCTCAAAATCATAAAAAATAACTAAGGTAAAAAAATATGGAGATGAGCTCCATGGTTGGTATATTGGACAAAGCCCACCCTAACTATTATCGCTTGATTTTCATCAAGATCATGAAGCCTAACCATTGTTTTATTTATTTTTTGAAAAGCAAGAACAACAAGAAAGATGTAAAAAAATGGAAGGAAATCACATGGAAAACAAGAAATAAAGCATGAGGAGGAATAAGAAAAAATGTAGTAGCAATGGTAGAATAGCTACCTTAACAAAAGCTTTCTTTCTTTTTTTTTTTTTTTTTCAAAAACCTTTTCTTTTCTCCATTAGCTACTGATTTATAGCCTTCAACCTTCAACCACTTTAGGAAAAACTAAAACATTCCCCCCCTCTCTCATGCTTGGCCAAATGGCCCCTTAACCATTGGATGATTTTTGCCTCTTTTCTCCTCCAATCTTGGCCCTTAGATTAATATATTTTCATGACAACATAAAAATGTCATCTTGCCAATTGATAGCAGCCCTTAAGATGTGTACTCATCCCTTCTGATAACCTCAGCCCCTAGATGAAATAAGGACACAATCCCATGCTCTCCCTTGCTTGGCCAAATGGACCTCTACCCTTGGATGAGTTGTGCTCATCTTTCTTCTTCCATTCTTGGTCATTGGATGAGGACAACATATAAATGACATCTAGTAGATTAAATCCAGCCCTTAACTTGTGTACTCAGCCCTTGTAGATGGCCTAAGCCATTGGATGAAAAGAGACAATCCCATGCACTCCCTTGCTTGGCCGAATGGTTACCCACCTTTGGATGAATTGTGCTCATCTTTTTTCTTCCATTCTTGGCCATTAGATGAGGGTTCTTTCATGACAAATAAAAATGTCATCTTGGCATTTAATCTTGGCCATTGAATGGTGTATTCAACTTTTCTACAAGGCACCTAAGCCATTGGATGAAGGGGGGACCATTTGCAAGGTACTAGTGGTAGCATGTGAGCTTGATAGTGACTAAGGAATTAAATTGATCAAGCTTCCTTTTTCTCCTCTATGCTGGCTGACCAAAGGAGATAAAATCTCTGCAATTCCTTATTTTTTCATATTTTTCTTAATTTAAAATTTGCCCTTTTCGATTTTTTTGTAAAATGACCTTTTTGACCCTCTAACCTAATAAATAGAAAACGAACTCCAAATTCAAATTTTCTTTTTTAAATACTTCCAAAATAATAAAAAAATTAAATTTTGGAAGTTTTCAAAATTTTTTGAGTACATTTACTATATATTTCGGATTTATTTCCAAAATTGCCCCTCAACCCGAACTTCTGTCATTTTTTAAAAGAGCTCCGAATCTAGATTTTCTTCACCAATCTCTTCCAAATAATTTAAAAGTGTGATCTAGAAGTTTTCAATATTTTTGGAGCTCATTTGCTATTTTTTCGGGATTTATCTGCTTGAATTTCTACTTAGGGGACCCGGGGTGTGGCTATTTTGCAAACGAACTCCGAATCAAGATATTATTTTGCCAATCTCTTCAAAATAATTTAAGAATGAGATACGAAATTTTTTAGAATTTTTGGAGCTCATTTGCTATTTTTCCCAAATTTTCCAATTTTGCCCTTTTGCCTCTGAAACCCGATTTTGCTCAAAACAAGTTCGATTTTTAGATTTTCTTCAAACTGATCTTGGGCTATCCTTGTTTAATCACTCCTCATCAATTAGGGGCTTTAGTCTTACCGAATCGGGCCATTTATCCAATTTTTCAAATTCCACTAAAATCCACCAAAAACCTTAAATCTTGGTTTTCTTCCGAATGGACTTTACCTTCGGTTTTTCTTCCAAGTAGCCTCTACATTACCCGTAGTCAGTGGTTATCTTCCATTTGGAACCTCCAATTTTGGAAAATCTGGTCGTTTAAGCAGTTTTCCCTAAATTCTCTGAATTAGGGTTTTTTCTACTGAAATTTCGTAACCCAACTTTCAAACTCCATATCTTTCAATGTAGACCTTGGATTATCAAAATTATTGCACCATTCTTCAATTGAACTTCAAATCTTGATTTTGAAAGTGGGTTGACTTTTTTAGTAGTTGACTTTTTTGAGGTTGACTTTTTTGGGGTTGACTTTTTCAAGTTTGACTTTTTATGCTTGACTTCTTAGACCAAGTCCCGGAATACCACCTGCAGGATGAGAAAAATCTTTTTGCATTCTGAAACATCAATTTAGGAAGAAAACATACCTGATCTAGTGGTTCGGACAAAATTAGGTGTTTACAGCTGCCCTTCTTTGGCTATTGCTGAGAATCAGGAATTAGGCAAAGATAAGCAAACACTAATTTTGTACGGTTAGTGAAATCACATGTGAAGGAAAGGAAAGGGGTTTTCAATCATCATCATTCATTATTATTACTATTTTTTTGAAAAAGCTGTAAATAGAAGATTTTATCCTTAAATTGAGTTCCCTGACTAATCAAGGCTCGACCCGTCTTAAGGAAACAAGTTTGATTTGTAATAGAAGATGTAGACACCTAATTTTGTCCGGACCCCTAAATCAGGTACATTTTCTTCCTAAATTGATGTTACAAAATGCTAAAAGGCTTTTCTAATCCTGCATGTGGTACTCTGAGGCTTAGTCTAAGAAAGCAGACACAAAAAGTCAAACACAAAAAAGTCATCCTCGAAAAAAGTCAACCCCAAAAATGTCAACCCACTTTCAAAATCAAGATTTTAGGTTCAATTGAAAAACGGTGAAAGAATTTTGTTAATCCGAGGTCTACATAGAAAGATATGGAGTTCGGAAGTTGGGTTACGAGATTCAGTAGAAAGGAAACCCTAATTCGAGAAATTTGGGGAAAAGTGCTTAAACAATCAAATTGGTCAGAATTGAAGGTCTCAAATGAAAGATAAGCACTGACTACAGGTAATGGAGAAGCTACTTGGAAGAAAAACTGATAGAAAAGTCAATTCGAAAGAAAACCGAGAATTAGGTTTTTTTGGGTGGATTTTGGTGAAATTTGGAAAAATTACAGAAATGGCCCAATTCGGAAGATCTAGAGCCCTTAATTGATGAGAAATGATTAAAAAAGGATAGCCCAAGGCTCAATTTGAAGAAAATCTGAAAATCGGACTTGTTTTTAGCAAAATCGGGTTTCGAAGGCAAAAGGGCAAAATTGGAAAATATGGGAAAAAATAGCAAATGAACTCCAAAAATTCTGAAAATTTGTAAATCTCATTCTTAAATCATTTCAAAGAGATTGGCGAAAGAAAATCTTGATTCGGAGTTCGTTTGCAAAATGGCCAAATACCGGGTCTCCTATGCAGTAATTCAACAGGATAAATCCCGGAAAAATAGCAAATGAACTCCAAAAATTTTAAAAATTTGCAAATCTCATTATTAAATTATTTGGAAGATATTGATGAGAGAAAATCTTGATTCGGAGTTCGTTTGCAAAATGGCCAAATACCGGGTCCCATTTGTTGTAATTCAAGTAGATAAATCCCGAAAAAATAGTGAATGAGCTCCAAAAATTATTAAACTTCCAAATCACATTTTTAAATTATTTGGAAAAGATTGGTGAATAAAAATCTGGATTCGGAGCTCGTTTAAAAAATGGTAAAGTTCGGGTGCATAAAAGGGGTAATTTCGAAAATAAATCTGAAATAAATAGCAAATGGACTCAAAAAATTTTGAAAACTTCCAAGATTCAATTTTTTATTATTTCAGAAGTATTGAAAAAATAAAATTCGAATTTGGAGTCCGTTTGCTATTTATTTAAGTTCGGGGGGCAAAAAGGTTATTTCACCAAGGGAACCAAAAAAGGCAAATTGGTAATTGACGAAAACATGAAAGATGAAGGAATTGCTGGGATTTTTTCTTCCTTTGGTCAGCCAACATAGAGGAGAAGAAAGAAGCTTGAGCAATTTAATTCCCTAGTTACTATCATGCCACATGCTATCACTAACACCTTGCAAATGGTCCCCCCTTCATCCAATGGCTTAGGTGCCTTGTAGGAAAGTTGAATGCACCATCCAATGGCCAAGTTTAAATGCCAAAATGAAATTTTTATTTTTCATAAAAGAACTCTCATCTAATTGCCAAGAATGGAAGAAAAAAGATGAGCATAATTCATCCAAGGGTGAGCATCAATTCGGTTGAGCAAGGGAGTGCATGGGATTATCTCTTTTCATCCAATGGCTTAGGCCATCTACAAGGGCTGAGTACACATGTTGAGGGCTGGATTTAATCTACAAGATGCCATTTTTATGTTGGCTTCATCCAATGAACAAGAATGGAAAAGCACAACTCATCCAAGGATAGGCATTCAAGAGGGGCAAGCAAGTGAGTGCATAGGATTGGTCCTCTTTTGCATCTAATGGCTAAGGTTAATACAAGGGCTGAGTACACATCTTAAGGTCTGCAATCAATTGGCAATATGACATTTTTATGTTGTCATCAAAATATCTAAATCTAAAGGCCAAGATTGGAGGAGAAAAAGTGCAATTCTCATCCAATGGTTAAGGGGGCATTCGACCAAGGCTAAAGGGAGGGGGAGAGTTTCATTCTTTCAGATTTTTTTGGCTGGAAAGAAGTAGCTAATTTGGCAAGAAAAAAGGTTTTGAAAGAAAGAAAAAAAAAGGTTTTCATTAGAGAGTTTGAAGGTAGTCATCTCTACCAAGTTCTAGTCTAGCTTTCTTCTTCATTTTCATGGTGTTTTCTTGGTTTTTCTATCATGTTTTCCTACAACATTTTTCTTAGAAATAAAGTTTTTTAATGTTTCTTCATGTTTTCACTATCTTCTTCTTCTTTAAAATGGTGGAAATAATTTTTTTCTTGGAGTTCCATGCCATGGCCGAATGGCTCATTTTTTTGCCTTGTTTTTTTCTTTTCTTTCTTCCTTGCATGTTGTTGTGAAAAAATGATTTATACAATTTTTAAAAGTATTCCAAGGTTCTGATTTTTATAAAATTTGAAGCAAAAAATGGCTACATGATCTTGGCTAGACCAAGTGAATATGATTTGGTGAGAGGCTATGTCCATTAGACACCATCCATGAAGCTTACCTTATTTTCTGTTTTACATAGTTTATTTTCTGTTTTGATGAGATGGAAAGGCTTCATGATCTTGACAAGACCAAGTGATTATGGTTTGGTTAGAGGCTATGCCCATTTGATACCATCCATGGAGCTTAACTTTCCTTGTTCTACTTACTTGTTTTACTTATAATTTCTGCATGTCTATGTTAAATCTTGTGTATACATTTTGTTTACAATATTTTCCATGCTATATGTGTTATATTTCATTTCCATGCTTGATATTGCATCCATGCATATTTGGCCTTTGTTATTCATATATTCATGTTGTGCATTTTTTTTTTATGTACCATGTATTTCATGTTTGCATTTTCATAATTTTGTTTAATGCATATTCGATCATACCATGTTTGTTTGCTTTGTATGTATATTTTTCTTTTTCTTCTTAGCTTGTTTATATCTCCATGTCATGAACTTGCATATTCTGACTTTAGTTTGTCTTGTGCTTATGAAAATGCTATGATAAAAATGCCATCATATTGTTTCATGCATATTCGGCCATTCCATTTTGTTTGCCTTGCATGTGCATTTTTTCTTTTTTGTTTCTTAACTTGCTTGCATTTCCATGCCATGAGCTTGTGCATTTTGATTTTGGTATATTATATGTTATTGCAAATGTCACGAAATTATGCATTTTGATATGGTTTGTCATTTATTTAGGTCATTTACTAAGTAGGATTGCATTAGAGTCTCATGTGATCATTTGGCCTCTTCATGCATCCCTTGCCTTGTCATGCATTTGCATATTGTTTAGGTAACATGCTTTGCATTATCATATCTTGAAATTGTGTATTAGCTACTGGTTTTTCCAGCATTGACATTAATTTCATGAGTCATGATATGTTTATAGTATTGCTATGTATGCTCTCTACATTTTAGGTCTAGGCCATGTTGGTATTGCCATGCGTATTGAGTCTTAAATCACATTGGTATTTTAATGCATTAATATGCTATTTAGGTCTTGGGTCACATTCATTTTCATTCATATTTATAACATATTAGGTCCTAGTCACATTTACATTATCAAGCATTGCATGCATATAGAGTTAGGATAGCATTAATTGCCATGCAAATTCATGCTAGGCATTTAGGTTGCCATGAATTGTCATGATGTCCGTTACCATTTAGACCTTTAGACCATGCATTTTATACATTTCATTTTCTGTATGTTCATGCATTCCATGTCATTGCCACTTGATTTGTGACTTAGGCCAATTAATGGCTCAAAGTCATGCTCTCTAGAGCATACTTGTGGAAAATTAAAGAATTGTCAAATTGATCATTCTACCTTTGTGATTTTTTTTTTATTTTTTTATTTAGCCAATTTTGTCCAAGGTTTTTAAAATGTTTAGCTACTGTCCTTAGGTCTTAAGGATGATTTCCAACAATTTCCACTTTGGTTTTTGAATGAATTTATCAAAGGCAAAAAAATGTGTTTTGACAAACAGTTTTTTTTACCCAGTACTTGAACATCACCAATTGTTTTGGGTAGTCATCTTTAATCAGAAAATTAAGAAAATTTTTTATCCTGTATATTGCATGTTCTGAGTCTCCAGTATTTGTTTTAGAATTTTTAGAATTTTTAAAAATAGGCTAAAAAATCAAGTGGCAAAACCGGACAGTAGAGGCAGATTTGAAATCAAAAGAGGAATAAGGGTTGAATTTGGCTAAAGCATTTAGAGGGGGTTGGGTAGAAGTTTTAGCTACTTTCTTAGGATAGTTTCTAAGCCTTTTTAAACATTGAAAATGATTTTATAAATCTTGGGTTAAGGGTAGTTAAGTCCGGGATTTTAAACTTAGGAAATTAGAGCCATTTTAAAAGGGTTTGGTGAGGGTTTTAATTTTTATTGAAATTTTTCTTCTAAATTATTTTCAAACAATCACAAAGTTTTGTTTTTTTAGAAAATCTAATTTGACATATTTTCCTAAGGTAGCCGGATATCTTTTTAGATATACGGATTTCTTTTATTAAAGGAAAAAAATACATTTTTCATGCATTGCATTTTCCATGTTCATGCATTTTATTTAAATGTGTGATTTTTGCTATGATATTTTTCATGATATTATTATTATTTTAATTCACATTTTATGATCTTATATTTGTTTGCCATATGATTTTTTTAATGTTCCATGATATCCTATGCTTTTTTATTTAGTCATTTTTTTCACATTGTTTAGCATATACTATGTTCATAAATTATTATTTTTATTAGTATTTTCATGCATATTATATGTTAGCATTATTTTAATTCCATGTCATTTCTTGTCATTTAGATCATATTCCATGTCATTTAGTTTATTTCATGAGTTCTCTACCGGGTTTGCTAGAGGGAATATCATCAATTATCATTAATAAAGGAATATATTCTTTCAAAAAACGAGAATGATTCGGAAAGTTTTCCAAATGAATTAAATTTTCTATATTTTGCCGATTTTGTTAGGGAATATAGGAAAATTTTGAATTAATGAATTTCAGATCATTTTCAATTAAAAATGGAATTATTTTTCTTAAAATTGGGAATTAACTTGAAATACTAAATTAAAAACCAACTTTTTTTTTAGACTTGGGATAACACACGATTAATAAGGTACCGGTTTATACGGGCGTTGCGGGGGTGCTAATCCTTCTCCGCACATAACCGACTCCCGAACCCGCTTCTTTGATTTCTCTGGTTTATAACGCAGACCTGAAATAGGTTTTAAAAAATGTTTTAATTAATTTTAAAATGTTTTACAAAATCGATTTTTAATAGGTGGCCGATCACACCTAGCTAAAAAAGATTGTGGCGACTCCATGTCTTTTTACGAGGCCGTTTCCATATCCTCGACCTTTTATTAGTTCTAGAGGAATTAAGTCGTCTTTTCCTCTACTTCTGTTTCCCCTCATTCGAAAGGTTCCCCGCGATCCGGGATCACGTATCGACACTTTCATTTTTCTAGAGGAATTAAGTCGACTTTTCCTCGTTTTTTGAATGTCACGCCTAAGGAAAACAAATAATAAAGTCTTGCGATGAGACTTGTTATTCGTCTTTATTTCTTTTAGGGTTGCGACAGCTTGGCGACTCTACTGGGGACTTTTTAAAGAGTCAGGCTTAGAATTAGTCGTGTGTTATATAAGTCTCTATTTTGTTGGTTTAATTGGTATTTAATTTTAATTCCCATATTTTTAAAATAATAAAGAGAATTTTGAAAATAATAAAATGTTTTAAATATGTCCATCTTCATGTGCATTCATATTATTATTTGTTCTCTGGTTAGTTTGTTGCGTATATTTATGTGTTTGTTTGACTGATGCTTTACATTGTTTGATTTTAGTGGGGTATTTAGAATAAGGGGTGTAGAATAGGTGGTGACATGTTTGTTTTGTTCCTCCACACACACTGTATTTGCATTTGCATAACATGAATCCTCTACCCGGGTTTCGTCCTTTTAAGTGGGAGTAAAGTAACTACGCCTTTGTGATGATCCTCCGTATGGGCTAGTGAAACACTTTCGAAGTATAAATTACCTAATGCCTTCGTGATAATACTCCTTACGGGCATAGGAAAATATACTCTAACGAATTGGACCCGCTTTTATCGGGGTGCCTTACTAGCCTTCACCGACGACAGTAAGGAACAATTCGGGGCCTTAGAACCGATTCACCTTCATATAGTGAACCTAGACGAAGCCATGCCAGACTTCTGTTAGATACCCAAAGTTTAAGAACACATGGAGGAACATTTCCAACCTTTTACCATCTTTCTATATGTTAGATACAAATTGGGTGATGATGAACGAACATCATATCGCTCGAAATTTTTTATTTTGTCCCAAAGGCATCGTAATGCCAAAGCTCTGTTAAATTTTCGGGATATTTTTTAAAGCATATTGTTATTTATGTTATATTTGTGAATTCATTTCTTTACTAATCTATTTCTTTCTGTTTTCTTTTCTTTGACATGCATCATAGACATCATCATACACTTGGAGTTTATTGGCTTCGGGATAGTCATCAACCCAAAGGACTTTCATGGAGTGTCAGGTTATTTCAGTGATAGAAGATCATGCAGTAGTCATGGCACGGTCGGAAAAAGATCAGAGGGGGGATGGTGATTGCCTCAAGAAAGATTATGTGTAAGTATTGCCGGAAAGGGTCAAAGTGGATTCTATATAGAATAATCTCCGAGGGTTAGCCGACATTTGGAATCAGTGGAATGTATCGAAGAAAGAAGCCTTCACTCAGAAATATGGAGATATAGCACTCTTAATTCTGATTCTGGTCAATATTGCGTTGATTCAGGCTATGATACAGTTTTGGAATCCTGCTTATAGATGTTTCACTTTTAACAAGGAGGATATGACACCACTAATTGAAGAATATTCAGCACTGTTACGTATTGAATGTCCTAATCCTAATCGGGTATATTTGAAGGAAGTGAAACCTTCAGGTTTTAAGAAGAAAGTGGCTAGGATCACAGGAATGGATACAACATGGGTTGAGAGTCATGTGGACAGAAAACAGAAAAATAGGTGCATTTCATGGGAAACTCTCCGACAATTGATATTGGGTTGTTCCGACAAAGAGAAAGCCAGGGACATTTTCGCTCTAGCCATCTACGGGTTAATCATATTCCCGAAGATATTGGGTCATGTGGATATAGCCGTGTTTGATTTCTTTAAAAAGTTGGAACAGAAGATCAACCCATCTCTGGCCATCATAGCTGAAACTATCCGATCTCTGAATTTTTGTAAAAGGGCAGGACAAGGGAGAATCAAGGGGTGTGTACAACTCCCCTATATTTGGATTCAAAGTCACTTTTGGAAGATAGAAAAGGTTTTCTTCAAACCATACATGAAGTCTTTAGTTTCGATTAGGGAATTCCTTCAAAATGATTGGCCTGAAGACGGGGATGAAGAGAAATGAGTCAACATGTTCAGAATCTAAAAGGGGAGATGGTGACTTGGAGAGCTCCATGGATGGTTTCTATACCGATTATGTACAAATGTGGGGATAACTCGGGAGTTCCACTACTCGAAATTTGGGGGTCTGTGAGTTATGCGCCTTTGTTGGTGCAAAGACAGGTTGAGTCTCGGCAATTCACACCCGTGACTCATAATCTAGGATCATCAGAGCTCACTTATGGGGAAGATGGATATTCTGGAAAAGTCCGGGCAGTGATTGAAGCATGGAAGAAAACTCACCGGATAAAAGTGGCCAGATATGCCGACATCGTCACACCTGATTACATGGTATGGAGGGAATTAAGGGTTAATGATAGGCTGTTGACATCAGATGGGGAAGAGGTCCAGTTCATGACTCCGCCACCGAGGGAAATGCCATCAGAGTTAGAAATTGCAAGGGCAAAATTTGAAAAAGAAAAGGCCCGGATGAGCAAGGAGATTGCCCGACTGCAAGAAGAGCTTGAGGACATGAAAAATAGGGAATCAGCTCTGGAAAGAGAAAAAAAAAAGATCAAGAGAGAAAGGGACACCTCTAAGGGCGATCTTCAAGAATTACATTTGGAGAACAAGAGGTACCGCTTCGAGCTCAGATTTGAGAGGACTCTCAAGACTTTCAGGGAGTGGGAACATTAGGTCAAAAACCTCAAGAAGGAGAATAACTACTGGAAAGAGAGAGCAAAGCATGAGGAAGCCCAAGCCAATCAACTAGAGAAGCAAGCTAAGGAAAGCTTACATGGTGATATTTCTGCTGACACGTCAAGGGGCCGTGAACAAGTAGGGGTCAGATTGAAGAGCAGGGCAATCAAAAGGAGATTGTGAAAGAAAGTCCAAGATCCGAGGAAGTCACTATATGACTAATTTTGTAATAGCACTTTGGAAGGCGAATTACGGATTAATCTTAGGCAGTTATCTTTTTATTCTATCTGTGATGTATTTAGTTCCAGGAAATCAATGAAAGACCGTTCGGTTGAAATTATCCCGGGGCCAATATATTCAAATGCATTCATATTTTTTGTTATATTTATAATCATTCATTTTTGAAATTCGTTTATACACCTTACCACTTATTTATTCCTTTTACTTGTATATTTATTCATATTCATACATTTAAACACTTATTTGTTCATTTCACTTGTTCATTCATTTTTTTTTCATATTCATATACGTAGTCGTGTACATATCCATTTTATTTGATTCATTCATTCACATTTAGTCATATATTCATTCATTCATTTTATAAAGCATAAAAAAAAGATATGTCAATAATTTCTAATTCATGGTTTTCAAAACTAAAGTTACAATTGGTCGCACTCAGAGAGAAACAGATTTTTGACACCCTTACAATACTCGATCTCAAGCCAGAGCTATAGAAAACGATCAGCTTGCTAGAATTGAAAGAATGGAAAGAACTCAGAGGGAACTGTAGGAACAGTTAGCTAAATCTCAGGAGGAATCTCGAGAACAGATGACTAAGCTCATGGAAATGATGAGTGCCATGATGAAACAAAAAAGGCCAGGAGAGAACTCGGTCACCGGGAAAAAGGTGGTAGTTGAAGAGGATCAGCCTAAAAATATACAGCAGAAGGGCCAAGAGGTGCCAATTGGGGCAGCCTCCTATGTTTACATCCAGCTAGCTGTAGAGACACAAAACTATGTTCCCGAAAAGGGTAATGTGGAAGCTGACCTAAATGATGTTAACGTTCCCGACTTTGAGGAACTAGTTGAAAAGGAAAAAGCAAAGATGACTGAGCTGAAAAGGGTCGAAATGGCAGAATCACTGAAAAATATCAACTGCTGTAGGAGAGGTTGAGGGCCGTTGAAGGGGCGGAGTTATTTGGCAGTCTGGATGCCAAAGAGATGAGCTTAGTACATGATCTGGTAATTCACCCAAAGTTCAAAGTACCAGACTTTGAAAAATACAATGGGACTACCAACCCATCAGCACATCTGACCATGTACTGTAGAAGGATGATGGGGCATGATAATAATGAGAAATCGCTTATCCATTGTTTCCAGGATAGCTTGACAAGGTCAGCAACCCGATGATACAATCAGCTGAGTCGTACCAAGATTCGTTCATGGACGGATTTAGCCAAGGCTTTCATGGAATATTATAAGATGTGTCTGACATGGTACCTGATAGGCTGTCGCTACAGAATATGAAGAAGAGATCCAATGAGAGCTTCAAAGAATACTAGCAAAGGTGGAGGGATCTGGCCACACAAGTGCAACCCCCTTTAACTAGCAAAGAAACCATAGTGCTTTTCATCAACACTTTGAAAGCACCATATTATGATAAATTGGTAGGGAGTGCCACCAAGGACTTTGCAGACATGGTAATATCTCGGGAGATGATAAAATCGGCCATTAAGAATGGAAAAATAGAAGGAGCTTAGCCTTCTATTTCGAAAAAGGTATTCCCTGCCAGGAAGAAATAAGAGACCCATGCAGTTAGTATCAACCAATACCCATATGTACTTCCCACACCACATACACCATCAAGGCCCTATACACCCACCACATCTTATGCACCTCCTACACCCTACACATGTTACCCGGGGTATAGTCCTTATTACCCCAATGTGAACCACATTACCCAAAATCCCTTCCCTTACACCAATATACCATAACAGCCATTTCCTACTGGCATATCCCCATAAATAAACCTTCCCCGAAACACTATCCCAAACACTCAGGGAGCCGAGCGTAATGACCAACGTTCACCAAGGAACGATCAAAAACCCCAATTGGATCCGATTTCTACCACCTATGGTGAGCTATATCCCAAACTATTGCAGGGTCAACTTGTTGCACCCGTGTACCTCAAACCTCTGAGACCTCCATATCCAAGGTGGTGCAATGCAAACACTAACTGTGCATACCACGCAGGAATTCAAGGACATTCGACTGAAGATTGCCTGGCCTTTAAAAAGAAAGTCCAAAGCTTGATCAATGCTGGAGTTGTGAAGTTTGGGGCAAAGAACGGGCCAAATGTAGCGGGGAACCCATTGCGAGATCATGCGGGGAATCGATTAAATACAGTATGGACAAAGAAGTCAGAAGGGTAAAGAGGGACGTCAGGGAAGTCAAGACTCCAATGTTGACAGTATGGGTTGAGATGGTCAAGGCAGGAATGGTGGGAGATGCGGACAGTTTGAAAATGGTAGCAAAAAGGGTGCAGAACTGGTGCCCGTTCCATAAGTGTGGAGATCATGTCATACAAGACTGCGGGGACTTTTGGCTAAAGTCCAAAAGATGATGGATAATGGGGTGGCCCACTTTTACTAAGAAACAGAAGAGGAAATAGAGGTTACTGAAAATGCAGCTGGCTACGGGATAGGAAGACCCTTGATCATCTATTATGATGAACCAGAGGAGAAAGTCATGCCAGTCATTGAGGAAAGTGCACCTAAGTTAATCCTTGATCTGCCTGTTTCTTTTTCATACAAGGAAAACAAAGCTGCACCAAGGGGGTTGCACTTGTGTGGCCAGATCCCTCCACCTTTGCGAGTATTCTTTGAAACTCTCAGTAGTCCTCTTTTCCATGTTCTGTAGTGATAGCCTATCAGATATCATATCAGATACATGCTTATAATAATCCATGAAAGCCCTAGCCAAATCCGTCCACGAATGAATCTTAGTACCATTCAGTTGGTTATATCATCGGGTTGCAGACTCTGTCAAGCTATCTTGGAAACAGTGGGTAAGAAGCTTCTCATTATTATCGTGCCCCGTCATTCTTCTGCAGTGCATGGTCAGATGTGCTGATGGGTTAGTAGTCCCATTATATTTCTCAAAGTCTGGTACATTGAACTTTGGGGGAATTACCAGATCGTGTACTAAACTCATCTCTTTGGCATCCAGACTGCCAAATAACTTCGCCCCTTCAATGGTCCTCAGACTCTCCTCCAGCTGTTGATATTTTTGCTGGGATTCTACCATTTCAACTCTCTTCAGCTCAGTCATCTTGTCCTTTTCCTTTTCAACTAGTTCCTCAAAGTCTGGAACGTTAACATCATTTGGGTCAGCTCCTATATTACCTTTTCTGGGAACATCGTTCTGTGCCTCAGCAACTGGCTAGATATAAACATAGGAGGCTTCCCCAATTGGTAGCTCTTGGCCCTTTTGCTGTATGTTTTCAGGTTGATCCTTTTCATTTACCACATTTTTCTCGGTGACTGAATTCTCCCCCAGCCCTTTTTGTTTCATCATGGCACTCATCATTTCCATGAGTTTAGTCATCTGTTCTCGTGACTCCTTCTGAGACTCAACCAACTGTTCCTGTAGTTCCCTTTGAGTTCGTTCCATTCTTTCAATTCTAGCAAGCTGATCGTTCTCTATAGCTTTGGCTTGAGATCGAGTATTGTAAGGGTGTCAAAAATTCGATTCTTTCTGAGTGCGACCAATTGTACCTTTAGTTTTGAAAAACCATGGATAGAAATTATTGACATATTTTTTTTTTAATTTTTTTATTAAAAATGAATGAATGACTAATTGTGAATAAATAAATCAAATAAAATGAATAAGTACATGATTACGTATATGACTGTGAAAGAATAAATGAATGAACAAGTAAAAGGAATAAATAAGTGGTTAAGTGTATGAATATGAATGAATTTCAAAAATGAATGACTTTAGATATGAGTAAATGTACGAATGAACAAACAAAATATATAAACTATGAATGCATTTGAAAGTATTGGCCCTGGGATAATTTCAACCGAACGGTCTTTCATTGATTTCCTGGAACTAAATACATCAAAGATAGAATAAAAAGATCCCTGCCTAAGATAAGTCCATAATTCGCCTTTCAAAGTGCTATTACAAAATTAGTCCTATAGTGACTTCCTCGGATCTTGGACTTTCTTTCACAGTCTCTTTTTGATTGCCTTGCTCTTCAATTTGACCCCTACTTATTCATGGCCCCTTGACATGTCAGTAGAAGCATCACCGTGTAAGCTTTCCTTAGCTTGCTTCTCCAGTTGATTGGCTCGGGCTTCCTCATGCTTCGCTCTCTCTTTCCAATAGTTATTCTCTTTCTTGAGGTTTTTGACCTCTTGCTCCCATTCCCCGAAAGTCTTGAGGGTCCCCTCAAATCTGAGCTCGAAGCGGTACCTCTTGTTCTCCAAGTGTAATTCCTGAAGATCACCCTTAGCAGTGTCCCTTTCTCTCTTGATCTTTTTCTTTTCTCTTTCTCGAGCTGATTCTCTATTTTTCATGTCCTCAAGCTCTTCTTGCAGCCGGGCAATCTCTTTACTCATTTGGTCCTTTTCTTTTTCGAATTTTGCCCTTGGAATTTCTAATTCTGATGGCACTTCCTTCGGTTGCGAACTCAAGAACTGAACCTCTTCCCCATTAGACGTCAACAACCTGTCATTGATCCTCCTTTCTCTCCATACTAAGTAGTCGGGTGTGACAATATCGGTATATCTAGCTACCTCTACCCGATAAGTTTTCTTCCATGCTACTACAATCTCACGTACCTTTCCTGAATACCCATCTTCTCCATAAGCAAATTCTAATCCTCTAAGATCATGAGTTGTAGGAGTAAACTAACGGTACTCCAATTGTCTTAGTACCAGTAGCGGTGCATAGCTCACTCCTCCCCATACTCCTAATAATGGAACAGAAGCTTTATCTCCACATTTGTACAATGTTGGCATAGGAGCTATCCATGGAGCCCTCCAAATTATCATCTCAACCCTGATATTCCGGAAGATGTTGATCTATTGTTCCTCAGTCCTATTTTCGGGTCAATCCCTTTTAAGAAATTCACCAATTGGTGCGAAAGACTTCCAATACGAGCGAAGAGGGAAATTCTTCTATTTACAAAAATGACTCTGAACCCATATGTAAAGAAGCTGTATACAACCTATAAAACACCCTTTTCCTTCCCGTCTACAGAAATTCAGAGATCGGATTGTTTTTGCTATGATTGTCGGGGCTGGGTTTATCCTCTGCTCAAGCCTTTCAAAAACATCCAATACCGCCACATCCATATATCCTAATGTATTTGGGAAGATAACTAAACCATAGATAGCCAGAGCAAAAATATTTCTGTCTCCTTATTTGAATGGCTATGGATTAAGGTCTGTAAAATATCCCATGAGATACAGTGACTTACCCCTTTCCGGACAATATGGCTTTCGGCCCAATTTCTTTCCACTCCCAGAATCTTAGACATTTTTTTTTCTTGAAACCCGACGCTTTGTATCCTTCAAATAAATACGGTCGGGAATAACATTCTCAATATGCAGCAAGATTGAATATTCCTCTATGGTTGGGTCATAACCTCTGGGTTGAAAGTAAAACACCGGTAAGCGGAATTCCAAAGTTGTACCACAGCCCGGATCACCTCACCATTGACCTTAACCTGAACTAACAGTGCTATGTCCCATAAGTCTAAGTGAAGGCTTTTTTTTTTTTCTGATATGTTCCATTGATTCCATATATCTATCAGATCTCGGAGATCATTTTGCATGATAGTAAGATCAACCTCAGCTGGCAATACTGACACATATCCCGTTTTCAAATAATCCCCATCATCCTGCTAACCTTTCTCGGACTGTTTCCTAACCTCTAAAAGCTTCTCGACCACTGAGACACTCTGACCTTCCATAGATGCCCTTTTGGTTGAATATTATCCCGAGACCAATAACCTTCCATGTGAAAAAAATGATGCAAGAATGCAAAAAAACAAACAAAAAGAAAAAAATGAATTAGTAACATGAATAAATTCGAATAATACAAAAAAAAAAGAAAAAAAAGATATAATTCAAACCAATAATTATCCCCGAGGATGCCAATAAAATTTCGGCATTATAACACCCCTGCAACAAAACATCAAAACTTATTACGGACATTGTGATGTACGATTCATCATTGTCCGATTTTCAAATATAAACTTATTCAGAAAGTAGAATAGAAGGTAAAAGGATTGGAAATATTCCTCCATGTGTTCTTAACTTCGGGATGTCTAATCGAAAATTTGGCATGGCTTCGCCTAGGTTTACTATATGAAGGTGAATTAGTTTTAAAATCCCCGAATTGTTCCTCACTGTCGCCGGTGAAGGCTGGTAAGGCACCCCGATAAAAGCGGGTCCAATTCGTTAGAGTCTATTTCCCTAGCCCATGCAGATTGTTAATCACGAAGGCTTAGTAATTTAGTACTCAGGAAGTGTTTCACTAGCCCATGCGCATTGTTAATCACGAAGGCTTAGTTACTTTGCTCCCACCTAAAAGGACGAAACCCGGGTATAGGGCTCATGATATGCAAATGCACGTGTAGTGTGTAAGGAGAAATAACAAACCTTTCACCACCTATTCTATATCCCTTATTCTAAATGCCCCAACAATATTAAACAACATAAATCATCAATTGATCAATAAATGAATATATGCACCAAAATAACCAGAGAACAATTATAAATGTATGCACATTAATATAGACATATTTAAGAGCATTTTATTATTTTTTGAAAATTCTCCTTATTAAAAAACATGTGGGAATTAAAATTAAATACCAATTAAACCAACAAAGCCGAGACTTTGATACCATACGACTAACTCTAGGCCCGACTCTCTAAATGTCCCCAGCGGAGTCGTCAAGCTGTCGTAACCTAAAAAAATAACAAGTCTCATCGCAAGACTTTATTATTGGTTAGGCGTGACATTAAAAAAACCGAGGAAAGTCGACTTAATTCCTCTTGAAAATGAGGGTTTTGAAAATGACCTTGAAAAAAAACATGGAGTCGCCACCAATCTTTTTTAGCTAGGTGTGATCGGCCACCTATTAAAACCAGTTTTGTAAAACATTTTAAAATTAATTAAAACATTTTTAAAATCAATTTCAAGTCTGCGTTTTAAACCAGAGAAATTAAAGAAGCGGGTTCCGAATTCGGTTACGTGTGGGGAAGGATTAGCACCCCCACAACGCCCGTATAAAAACGATACCTTATTAATCGTGTGTTATCTCAAATCTCAAGAAAAAGTCGGTTTTAAATTTAGTATTTCAAATTAATTCCCAATTTTAAGAAAAATAATTCTTTTTTTAATTGAAAATAATCCAGAATTTATTAATTCAAAATTTTCCTATATTTCCCGACAAATGTGGCAAAATATAGAAATTTTTATTTATTTGAAAATTTTTTCGAATCATTCTCGTTTTAAAGAAGATATTCCGTTATTAATGATAATTGATGATATCCTCCAAAGAAAACCCGACAGAGAACTCATGAGTTATTTTAACTCGGGAATATCTTTATTTTATTGAAAATCATTATCTTTTTCAAAACATTTAAAAAAAAAATATGAATATGAACATGTGTGACATAATTAAAATGACATAGCAAAGTCTAAATAATATAATGCAACCTAAATGGTATGACATAATTCAAATGGCATAGCACATTCTAAATGAAATGAAATGATTTAAATAACATAATAGTCTAAATGAAATGAAATATTCTAAATGAAAGGAGATATCTTAAATGAAATGAAATGTCCTAAATGACATAATATATTCTATATGAAAGGAAATAACCTAAGTATCATGGTATATTCTAAATGAAATAAAATGATTTAAAGGACATGGCAAATGTAAATGATATGGCATATTTTGAATGACATGGCATATTCTAAATAATATAATCTAAATGACATGGAATAGAATCTGAGTGACATGAAATGACATGAAACATAAAATAATGCTATTATGAAATATGCATGAAAATAAAATAAAAATGCATGAACATAGTATATGCTAAATAATGTGACAAAAATAAATGACTAAATAAAAAGTATAGGATAGCATGAAATATTCAAAAAATCATATAACAAACAATAACCATCATAAAAAGTGAATCGAAATAATAATACCGTAGAAAATATCATAGCAAAAATCATATACTAAAAAAAATGCATGAACATGGAAAATGCAATGCATGAAAATGTATTTTTTCCTCTAAATAAAGAAATCCGTATATCTAAAAAGATATTCTGCTACCTTAGGAAAATATGTCAAATTAAAATTTCTAAAATCAAAATACTTTGTGATTGTTTGAAAACAACTTTGAAAATCTTGGATTAAAATTAGAAACCTAGCCAAACCCTTTAAAAATGGCTCTAATTTCCTTAATTTAAAATCTCGGACTTGACCACCCTTAACTTGAGATTTATAAAATCATTTTTTAGTTTTAAAAAGGCTTAGAAACTATCCTAAGACAGTAGCTAAAGCTTTTAACTAACCCCCTCTAAATGCCTTAGCCAACTCCAACCATTGTATTTCTTTTGAATTCAAAACTGTCTCTATTGTCCGGTTTTGACACATGATTTTTTAGCCTATTTTTAAAAATTCAAAAAAATTCTAAAACAAATACTGGAGACTCAGAACATGTAAAACTACACGAGAAAAAATTGGCTTAATTTTTTGATTAAAGATTACTGCCCAAAAAAATCGGGAAAGTACGAGTACTGGGTGAAAAACTATTTTGCCAAAACACATTTTTTTGCCTTTGATAAAATCATTTAAAAATCAAAGTAAAAATGTTGGAGATCATCCTAAAGACCTACAAACAGTAGCTAAAACATTTAAAAACCTTGGACAAAAATTGGCTAAGTAAAAAAATCACAAAGCTAGAATAATCAATTTGACAACCCTTTAATTTTTCAAAGTATACTCAAGTGAGCATGACTTTGAGCCATTGATTGGCCTAAGTCATAAATCATGTGGCATGACATGGAATGCATGAAAATACAGCAAAGTGAACGTATGATATGCATGGTTTAAAGTGTAGTGATATGGAAAATGCATGGCATAAATAACCTAAATGCCTAGCATGAGTTTGTATGACAATAAATGCTATCCTAACTTAATATGCATGACCTAGTGTCTAAATGACATGGAATAATGAAAATGTCCTAGTGCCTAAATGACATGGGAAATGACATGGCATATGAAATGGCCTAATGTCTAAATGTCATGGAAAAACAACATGCATATGAAAATAGCCTAATGCTTAAATAACATGTAAAATGACATGGAATAATAAAAATGGCCTAAGGCTAAATGACATGTGAAATGACATGGCATATGAAAATGGCCTAATGTCTAAATGTCATGAAAAAATAACATGGCATATGAAAATGGCCTAATGCTTAAATGACATGTAAAATGACATAGAATAATAAAATGACCTAAACTTAAATGACATGGAATAACAAAAATGGCCTAAAGCTAAATGACATGTAAAATGACCTAGATGTCTAAATGAAATAGCAAATATCATAGCCTAGAAAAATGACCTAAAGCTTTGAGAAAATACACATGGCTGAATGGCCTAGGAACCAAAATGTTGTGAAAAATATCATGTAAAATGACCTAACTAAATGCTATGGAAGATGATATGAAAAATGGAAATGGCCTAAACTATATGACAATAGCCCTAAGATGCAAAAATATGACATAAGTCAAAAGAGCAATATGGTTAGCAAGAATATAAATATACATAAAGATAAACAATAATAAAAATAAGCAAGTTAAAGTAACAAATAACAAAGAGATGAGCTCCATGGTTGGTACATTGGACAAAGCCCCCCTAACCATTATCTCTTGATTTTCATCAAGGTCAAGAAGCCTTTTCAATTTCAAAATCATAAAAAATAACTAAGGTAAAAAAAAAAAAAAAAAAAAATTGGAGATGAGCTCCATGGTTGGTATATTGGACAAAGCCCACCCTAACCAGTACCACTTGATTTTCATCAAGATCATGAAGCCTAACCATTATTTTATTTTATTATTTTTTTTAAAGCAAGAACAACAAGAAAGATGTAAAAAAAATGGTAGGAAATCACATGGAAAACAAGAAATAAAGCATGAGAAAGAAGAAGAAAAAATGTAGTAGCAATGGTAGAATGGCTACCTTAACAAAAGTTTTCTTTCTTTTTTTTTTCAAAAACCTTTTCTTTTCTCCATTAGCTACTGACTTCTAGCCTTCAACCATCATCCACTTAAGTAAAGATAAAACATTTCCCCCCTCTTTTATGATTGGCCGAATGGCCCCTCAACCATTGGATGATTTTAACACTTTTTCTCCTCCAATCTTAGCCGTTAGGTTAAGATATTTTCATGACAACATAAAAATGTCATCTTGCCAATTGATAGCAGCCCTTAAGGTGTGTACTCAGCCTTTCTAATAACCTCAGCCCTTAGATGAAATAAGGAAACAATCCCATGCACTCCCTTGCTTGGCCAAATGGACCTCTACCCTTGGATAAGTTGTGCTCATCTTTCTTCTTCCACATCTTGTAGATTAAATCCAGCCCTTAACATGTGTACTCAGCCCTTGTAGATGGCCTAAGCCATTGGAAGAAAATAGACAAGCCCATGCACTCTCTTGCTTGGCCGAATGGATGCCCACCTTTGGATGAATTGTGCTCATCTTTTTTCTTCCATTCTTGGCCATTAGATGAGGGTTCCTTCATGACAATTAAAAATGTCATCTTGGCATTTAATCTTGGCAATTGAATGGTGTATTCAACTTTTCTACAAGGCACCTGAGTCACTGGATGAAGGGGGACCATTTGCAAGGTACTAGTGGTAGCATGTGAGCTTGATAGTGACTAAGGAATTAAATTGATCAAGCTTCCTTCTTCTCCTCTATGCTGTCTGATCAAAGGAGGTAAATTCCCAGCCATTCCTTCTTCTTTCATATTTTTCTTAATTACAAATTTGCCCTTTTCGATTTCTTCGATAAAATGACCTTTTTGACCCCTGAACCAAAATATATAGCAAACGGACTCCAAATTCAAATTTTCATTTTTCAATACTTCCAAAATAATAAAAAAAATTGAATTCTGAAAGTTTTCAACATTTTTCGAGTCCATTTTCTATTTATTTCGGATTTATTTCCAAAATTGCCCCTTAATGCACCCGAACTTTTGTCATTTTGTAAACGAGCTCTGAATTTAGATTTTTCTTCACAAATCTCTTCCAAATAATTTAAAAGTGTGATCTGGAAGTTTTCAATATTTTTGGAGCTCATTTGCTATTTTTTCGGGATTTATCTGCTTGAATTTCTGCATAGAGGACCCGGGATTTGGCTATTTTGCAAACGAACTCCGAATCAAGATTTTCTTTCGCCAATCTCTTTGAAATAATTTAAGAATGAAATCTGAAAATTTTTAGAATTTTTGGAGCTCATTTGCTATTTTTTCCAAATTTTCCAATTTTGCCCTTTTCCTCTGAACCCCGGTTTTGCTCAAAACAAGTCTGATTTCAGATTTTCTTCAAACTGAGCCTTGATCTATCCTTTTTTAACCACTCCTCATCAATTAGGGGCTTTAGTCTTATCGAATCGGGCAATTTCTGCAATTTTTCAAATTTCACTAAAATCCACCAAAAACCCTAATTCTCGATTTTCTTCCAAATTGACTTTTCCTTCGGTTTTTCTTCCAAATAGTCTCTCCATTACCCGTAGTCAGTGCTTATCTTCCATTTGGAACCTCCAATTTTGGATAATTTGATCTTTTAAGCACTTTTCCCCAAATTCTCCGAATTCGGGTTTCCTTTCTACTGAAATTCCGTAACCCAACTTCCGAACTCCATATCTTTCAATGTAGACCTCGGATTATCAAAATTCTTTCACCATTCTTCAATTGAACTTCAAATCTTGATTTTGAAAGTAGGTTGACTATTTTAGTAGTTGACATTTTTGGGATTGACTATTTTGAGGTTGACTTTTTTGGCTTTGACTTTTTTGGGTTTGACTTTTTATGCTCGACTTCTTAGACCAAGTCCCAGAATACCACCTGCAGGATAACAAAAACCTTTTTGCATTCTGAAACATCAATTTAGGAAGAAAACATACCTGATCTAGTGATCCGAAAAAAATTAGGTGTCTACAAGCCTAATTAGTGAAAGCATTGCCAAACTGCCATCCTCAAATTTGCTCTCTTTTTCTTATGTTTCTTTTGTTAATTGTGTTTAGTGTTTTTAAGTTCATTTAGGCTGCATAAGTTTATTTTGTTTTGAGTCTTAGTTATTTTGTTTATTAGTTCTTTTCTCTTACACATGATTCTTTCATTGGGGATAATAGCATTACATTGAGGACAATGTAAGAATTAAGTGTGGGGGGAAGAATTTAGGATTTCCTTTAGTTGTTTTGTTTTGAGTCTTTTAATTTGATTTTAGTGTGTTTTAGTTACTTTCAATACTATTATGAGATATGAATTGAATAGGTCTAAAACTGATTTATTAGTGAGAAGATTTTTCATGAGAATTGAGCTTGATATTATTTTTTATGAGCCAATGTTAATTGATATTGACTTGTATAAACATCCTTGTGTGTTTTGAGCCTATATGATTGATGCATTATACATATCAATCCAATTTCTTCCTTGTGTGCTCTCATGATAACATGTTTCTCTAGAACTTTCTTTAAATCATTTGAGGCTATATTGATGCATGTGACAACATGGATATGATAGTGGTATTAGGATTTTGACCAAGGCTAAATCAGCCATCCCCTATTGATGTTCCAAGAGAACATCCCCCCTAGTGAGCCAATTTGAGCTTACATTGAATAAGCTATTTCTTTGGTAACCACAACTTACACCTAGCCTAAACACATTTATATCTTTACCCTTGTTTTAAAGATGGATTAATGTTTTGAGACATATTGCAAAAGTAAGGGATATCTATTGAAAATTTGGGTTAGATACAAAAGATAAGTGTGGGGGGAGGAGAAACGCAAAAGTGAAAAAGAAAAAGGAACATTGTGAAAATACATTCCCATATAAAAAAAAATACTATCTCTTGAATTTTTGGGTAAAGAAAAGAAAAAGATGTTACAAAGTTGATTATAATGAAGCAAAGGCTCAACATGAACATTTAGCCTATGTTATTATATGCTTCATAAGAGTTTTGAGAAGTTCTCTATGTATAGTATTATTATTTCTCTAAACTCTATGAAATCTTTGGAACCTTTGTGATATCTTATCCTTTTCATTCTTTAACCATATTATAACCCCTTGGCCCCATTACAACCTTGAATAAAGACCTCTTAATTCATGAAGTTGTATGATCTAAATAATAGAGAATAGGTGGACAAGCAAGCATATGGTAGAACTGTTTTCATGAGATTAATTGAGTGTAAACACTTTACCACTACTTTAAAGCGTGAAAATCATGAGAGTATCCCATGTGAGAAGTTGAGATTAAGTTTGAATATGCTTTATTTTTATTGAGATATGTTATGTTAATATTGGCTTAACTCAAACTATTTACTTTCAAGCTTGATTATCTTTGAAACTCTTTAAGCTATTGGTTAGTTGATATGACTTATCCAATAATTGTCTCTAAGTTATATTGAAAGAGGACTACTTTAGGTTTTCTTACTTTGTGTCAATTTTATATTGCTCAAGAACTAGAAAAAGATTAAGTGTGGGGGAATTTGATAAGTGCTTAATTTCATACATTTCCTATTTAATTTATTTATACTTTGTGCTTTGATTCTTAAGTTTCTTGACATTTTATTAGGTTTTTATGCTTTGTAGGTATTTTGGAAGAGGTGAAGTCAAAACATGTCAATTAGGATGTTTGAGAGCCTATTAATCACAATCACAAGATGGAAAAAGACTTGGGAGTCAAAAAGATCAAATTCTTGGTGCAAAGCAAAAAGACAGATTTGACATTCGGAGCTAGTTGCTAAGAAAACATGATGTTAGATTCTTTATTCGAAGAAACTTCCTTCTTGATTTTTTAAGCTGACTTGAATACCTTTCAAATGATAGGTTATAAGCCTAAATTGGATAATAAATGGTCATCCAAATTGGTTGTGGAAGATCTCCCTAAACAACCCTAATGACAAAAAAAAACCCTAACCGCAAATCACCTTTCTTTATTAAAACCCTAGCAGCAAATCACAAGTGTAGACTCCTAATTTTGTCCGGGCCCCCTAAACCAAGTAAGTTCCTCATTGTACTTATCAGAATGCAAAGAAACCCCAAAAAGTCAACCCGAAAACAGTCTTGATTCGGAGTTCAACACGAAAAGTCAACCCGAAAAAAAGTCAACTCTAAAAAAGTCAATCTCAAAAAGTCAACTATTGGAAAAGTCAACTTTCAGTCAAAATCAAGATTCAAGGTTTAATTGAATAATGGTGAAAGAATTTTGATGATCCGAGGTCTACAACGATATAGAGTCTGGAAGATGGGTTACGAAAATTCAGTGTATGGGAATACCTAATTCGGCAAATTTGGGAAAAATTGCAAAAATGGCCCGATTCAGTAAAATTGAAGCCCCCATTGATGAAGAGTGAATAAACAAAAATAGCCCAAGGCTCAGTTTGAAGTGGATCCCAAGGAAGAGCCGGTAAGAAGAAAAATAAAAAAACAAAAAAATTCCCGATATGGGAAAGGGGAAAACTAAATCAGAGGGGAATTTGATCGTAAAAATTGGGTGTTTTCGATCCAATTCCAATTCAATATATAACAAAGATAGTGGAAAAACAAAATTCAGAAATCGAACCCGTTTTGAGTAAAATCGAGGTTTCGGGAGTTAAACGGCAATCTTGAAAAATCCGAGAAAAATAGAATCTGAGCTCAGAAAATTACGAAAACCTCTAGATCTGAATTTTATATTGTATGGAAGGTACTGGAGAAGAAAAATCTGGAATCGCAGCTCAAACGAAAAATGACAAAGTTCGAGTGCACTAATCCGAAATTCCAAGAGAAAATTTTGGAAAAAAATAGGAAACGAGCTCAGAAAATTATGAAAACTTCCAGATCTCAATTTTAGAATTTTTGGAAGGCACTAAACCGAAACTCTTAAAGAAAATTCTGAGAAAAATAGGAAACGAGCTCAAAAAATTATGAAAACTTCCAGAACTGAGTTTTATATTGATTTGCAGGTATTGGAAAAGAAAAATCTCAAATTGGAGCTGATTTTTGAAAAAAGGCAAAGCTCGAGGAGTCCTAATCCACAATTTTAATGAAAAATCCAGGAAAAATGGAAAACGAGCTCCAAAAATTATGAAAATCTCCAGAACTGAATTTTACATTTATTTGGAGGGATTCGAGAAAGAAAATCCATAATTGGGGTCCGTTTGCAATTAAATTAAATTTGGAGGCCAAAATATAATTTTACCAAAGAAATCGAAAAGGGCCATTTTGCAAATTAAAAATGAGGAAGTTGCTGGAACATTTCAGGCCATACAGCCAGCTCATGAGGGAACGAAGGCTGACATTTGATTAATTTTATTCAATGGCCAAGATTGAGTTGCAAGAAGACATTTTTAATCTTTGGTTAGTTCCTTTGTGATTATGCCGAGTGGCCAAGATATTTTGTAAAATGATGAGCACATTCTTAGCTAGCATTTTTAGCCAGCTTATGAAGGGAAGGCTGATCATTTTCATCCAATGGCCAAGATGAGGTTGCAAGATTGCATTTTTATTCCTTTGGCTAGTATACCTTGTGATGGATGCCACATGTCTTATATGGAAAAAAGATGAGCACATCTACTACAGGGAGGGGTATTTATTTTCATGAAGGCTAGTCATTTTTGAAGGGAGAGAGGCAGTAACTATTCTAGAGAGAAAAGGAAAAAGATAAAGAAAGAGAGGAATTTGGCAACCTTGTTTTGGAAAGCAATAGCTAGGTAGCTATCATCTCTTTTCATCTTTTTTAATACTTTTATTTGATGTTGTGATTTCTTTCCTCCTCCTTTTGTTCATATGATTTGTAAATTTTGATGAATAAAAGGGTTTTCAAAAGTAAATTTTAAAGGTTTTCTATTCTTTGTTCTTCATTCTTTATCAAATAACCAAGTTGACAAAATTTTTATACATGTTTCTTGCCATAGCCGATTTCTACCTTGATGATTTTGTGCTTGTTCTTGCTTGATATTGCTTGCTTGCTTGGTGTGTTTATATTTTCACTCATGTTTTATCTATTTTTATATGATTGTGGGCTGCCATACCATGCAATTCATGACATTTCAATTAGGTTTTTGGCCAAGATCAACCAATGATCTCAAGGCAAAAATCCTTTGTCTATGATAATTGAGAGAATGATATTTTAGATTGGGTATTCTGACTTTGATTTTGTTTTACCACTCATCCATGGTCAAAATAAATTGATTTTTTTTACCATATGCAGTAGCCATTTAGAAGATGTCATGATATTTTGTTTTCATTCTTTTTAGATTTTTTTATCATGGTTGAAAAAATGGTTTTTAACAAAGCAGTTTTAGCTCACTGTCTTGACTTTGATAAAATTTCGGTCATAATAACCTTGCTCCAAAAATTAAGCTGATTTTTCTCATGAAGATCAACAAGTTTTAGGTCTGCCATAATTGTTTCATAAATTTTTGAAATATTTTGGAAGGGTAAAAAAATCAGATTTCAAAACTGCCAATGAGGGTTAGATTTGTTTTTCAGAAATAATAATTTTTTGTTTTGGGTTATGATATTAAAAGGGGGCTGATTTAGGATATTAGCTATTGTCTTTGGTTAATTTTCAAGTCATTTCAATCATAAAATTTGATAGTCGGGTCAAGGATAGTCAACTCGGATTTCAAAACTAGGAAAATAGAACATTTTCAATTGGGGGCTTCGGCCATGAGGCCATTTTCATCCAAAAAATTCCAAATTGTTTTTAATCCGATCTCAAAGTCTTTTGATTCTGAGAATCCGGTTTAAGTCTCTTCCTAAGGTAGTCGGAAACCTTTTTAGGTATACGGATGTTCTTACTCTAAGGAAGAAATATATCCCCATGCATTGCATTTTTAAAATATTTTAAATTTTAATTTGACATAAAATGTGTGTTTCGATTTCCTAAATATTTGACGAGAATTAGTTCTTAATTTTTGCCGGGTTTCCGGGGAGGTTTGGAAATTCTTCAACGCACGTGTTTATGAAATTGAAAGATATTGAATTTTGTTTTATTTGGAATAATATAAAGATTATAAGAAAGAAATATTTTCTGAGCTTTATCGGGTTTGCCGGGGAGTGTGGTGATATTTTTCGATATATGCTATTTGTATGATTCCTCATATGAAAATTCTATGTCCATGAATATTCCATCTTGATGTCATTTTATATTCATGTTTCCATAATTAGATTTTGCCATATCTAGTATGCCATGTCATTCATTCATTTTCTATGTCATGTCATTTAATTTATTCCAGGTCATTTTTCATATGACATGTCATTTTCCATGACATTTAGATATTAGGTTATTTTCATATGCCATGACATTTTCTATGTCATTTAAATATTAGGTTATTTTTCATATGGCATGTCATTTTTCATGACATTTAGATATTAGGTTATTTTCCTATGCCATGAAATTTTCTATGTCATTTAAATATTAGGTCATTTTTCATATGACATGTCATTTTCCATGACATTTAGATATTAGGTTATTTTCATATGCCATGACATTTTCTATGTCATTTAAATATTATGTCATTTTTCATATGACATGTCATTTTCCATGACATTTAGATATTAGGTTATTTTCATATGCCATGACATTTTCTATGTCATTTAAATATTAGGTCATTTTTCATATGACATGTCATTTTTCATGACATTTATATATTAGGTTAATTTCATTATGCCATGACATTTTCTATGTCATTTAAATATTAGGTCATTTTTCATATGACATGTCATTTTCCATGGCATTTAGATATTAGGTTATCTTCATTATGCCATGACATTTTCTATGTAATTTAAATATTAGGTTATTTTTCACATGACATGTCATTTTCCATGACATTTAGACTTTAGGTTATTTTCATTATGCCATGACATTTCTCATATCATTTAGATATTAGGTCATTTTTTATATGACATTACATTTTCCATGACATTTAGACTTTAGGTTATTTTCATTATGCCATGACATTTTCCATGTCATTTAGATATTAGGTCATTTTTCATATGCCATATCATTTTCCATGTCATTTAGACATTAGGTTATTTTCATTATGCCATGACTTTTTCCATGTCATTTAGATATTAGGTCATTTTTCATATGACATGTCATTTTCCATGACATTTAGACATTAGGTTATTTTCATGTGCTATGTCATTTTTCCATGTCATTTAGCATTCTAGGTTATTTTGCTATGTCACTTAGAACTTAGGTCATGCATATGCCACGCCACTTATTTCATGCATTTATCTTGCTAGTTGTTCATGCATTTCTACATTCTCCACTTGATTTCTGACTTGAGCCAATCAATGGCTCAAAGACAAGCTCTTCATGCTTGTGGAAAAAAGGTTGCAGTAGTTGGATTTTATGACTTTAGGATTTAGGTCTCTTTCAAAGGTAGTCGGATACCTTTTTAGGTATACAGATGTCCTTGCTTCACAGGAGAAATACATTTCTATGCATTGCATTTTCCATGTTCGTGCATATTCCATGATATCTAATTTTTTGGATATTTTATGATAACGTCATTTTGTGTTTTTTGGCTTATCATCATTTCTTTTGCCATGTCATATAGATTATGCCATGTCATTTAGATTTTGCCATGTCAAGCATGCCATGCCATGTCATTAATTCTTTTTGTCTTGTCATTCACTCTTTTGTCATGTCATTAGTAATGATTTGCATATTCATAACCATCTTTTTAAAATGATTTCTAATGCAATAAAAGATTTTCAATAAAATAAGGTTATTCCTAGTTAAAATAATTCATTAGTTCTCTGCCGGGTTGCCGGGGAGGATATCATCAATTATTATTAGCAACTAATATCTTTCTTTCAAAAACAAGAGTGATTTAGAGATTTTCTAAATAAATAAAAATTTCTATGTTTTGCCGGGGAATATGGGAAAATTTTCAGTTGATAAATTCCGGATAATTTTTTAACTAGAAATGGGATTATTTTTCTTTAAAATGGGAATTATTTTAAAATGCCAATTTCAAAACCGATTATTACCTAGACTCGAGATAACACACGATTAATAAGGTACCGTTTTATACGGGCGTTATGGGGGTGCTAATCCTTCCCCGCACGTAACCGACTCCTGAACCTGCTTCTTTGATTTCTTTGGTTTAAAAGTGCAGACTTCGAAATTGGTTTTTAAAAAAATGTTTTAATTAATTTTAAAATGTTTTACAAAATCGGTTTTAATAGGTGGTGATCACACCTAGCCAAAAAAGATTGGTGGCGACTCTATTTCTTTTTCGAGGTTGTTTTCAAACTCTCATTTTATTTCAAGAGGAATTAAGTCGTTTTTTCCTCTGCTTCCCCCAATGTCACACTTAATGAGTAATGTCTCGCGATGAGACTTGTTATTTTTTAGGTTACGATAACAAGGAGAGAAGCCCTAGTTGCTGCCTATAAATAGAGACAGGGGGGATAGCCACTACACACTTCTTCTACTCTTGTATTTTGATTTTCTTCTTCTTTCTTTTAGTTTTCTTCTTAGTTTCTTTAGTTTTATGTTTATGTTAATAATGCCTATGCCAAGCTTAACTTTTCTTTGGTTAAGGGTGATTTCAAAGTCGTAGACAAGTTTTGTAATTGATTTTCAGATTTATATATCATTGGTTTTCTATCAAAGTTGCTTATGTTCTTCTATAATAATTGTTTATGATATTTGTCTTGATTTGTTTAGGTTGTAAACTAGATAGATCTTGATAATTGTCTATTGCTAGTTTAGGAGTGTTGATCCGTGTAATTGTCTTGATTTCCTATTCATAAATGGCAATTTGTGATTAATGATTATGGTCAAGTTTTCGATAATTACCAAGTGGAACATAACCTAAGTTGAACAATCCGAGCTTATGTAATTGTTGCTTAGATCAACCTATCTTTCTCATCATAAAGCTGCCATTAAATTGAATTTAGAGAGTTTATTCTAGGTTGTTTGATGGTTAGAGATTAAATAGAGAGCTTGTTCTATTTAACGACGAATTAAGAAAAGATTGGGGTAATAGAACTTGTTGTTATCTACGGTTGATAGTTTTGATAGTTAATTGATGTTGATAGATCTGATTATTATTCTCAATGATGTCTAGTGGTGGAGAATGAAACTTTAACAATACTTTTCTTATATTTGAAATTTTCTTATTTACTTGCTTTTTACTTTTATTGTTTGCTTTAATTTTAAAACAATTTCAAAACCCCTTTTCTTTTGTTATCTTTGAACTTGAATTATAAACTAGTAATTTATAAATTAAAACTCAATCCCAGTGGACTCGACCCTTGCTAACTATTATACTTACAATTAATCTTTTTAGTGTAAGGTTAAATAAGATATACTCTTTTGAGTGCATCAGTAATCAAATGTTACTTTTTGTCTGTAGACACCTAATTTTGTCCGGACCACTAAATAGGTATGTTTTCTTCCCATATTGATGTTTCCGAGTATAAAAAGACTGTTTTCATCCTGCAGGTGGTACTCCGAGACTTATTTTAAGAGGGCGAGCACAAAAAGTCATACTTGAAAAAAGTCAACCCCGAAAAAAAGTCAACCCCGAAAAGTCAACCCCAAAAAGTCAACTACTGAAAAAGTCAACCCACTTTCAAAATCAAGATTTTAAGTTCAATTGAAAAATGGCGAAAGAATTTTGATAATCCGAGTTCTACATTGAAAGATATGGAGTTCGGAAGTTGGGATTTGGAGATTCAGTAGAAAAGAAACCCTAATCCGAGAAATTTGGGGAAAAGTGCTTAAACGATCAAACTGGTCGAAATTGAAGGTTCCAAATGAAAGATAAGCACTGACTACGGGTAATGGAGAAGTCACTTGCAAGAAAAACCGAAAGAACAGTCAATCCGGGAGAAAACCGAGAATTAGGGTTTTTAGTGGATTTCGGTGAAATCGGGAAGAATCACAGAAATGGCCCGACTTGGTAAGACCAAAGCCCCCAATGGATGAAGAATGGTTAAAAAGGATGGCCCAAGGCTCAGATTGAAGAAAATCTGAAAATCGGATTTGTTTTGAGCAAAACCGGGCTTCGGAGGTAAAAGGGCAAAATTGGAAAAATTTGGGAAAAATAGAAAATGGACTCCGAAAATTATGGAAAATTTGTCAATCTCATTCTTAAATCATTTGAAGGAGATTGGCGAAAGAAAATCTTGATTCCGAGTTCGTTTGCAAAATGGCCAAATCCCGGGCTTCTTATGAAGTAATTCAAAAAGGAAAATCCCGAAAAAATAGCAAATGGACTCCAAAAATTCTGAAATTTGGCAAATCTCATTTTTAAATTATTTGGAAGAGATTGGCGAAAGAAAATCTTGATTCCGAGTTCGTTTGCAAAATGGCCAAATCCCGGGCCTCCTATGCAGTAATTCAAGCCGATAAATCCCTAAAAAAATACCAAATGAGCTCCAAAAATTATGAAAACTTCCAGATCACACTTTTTAATTATTTTGAAGAGATCGGTGAAGAAAAATCTTGATTTGGAGCTCGTTTAAAAAATGGTAAAATGTAGGGGCATAAAAGGGCATTTTTGGGAAGAAAAAATCCAAATAAATAGCAAACGGACTCGAATAATTTTGAAAACTTCCAGAACTCAATATTTTATTATTTTGGAAGTATTAAAAAAAGAAAAATTGAATTTGGAGTCCGTTTGATATTTACTTGCATCCGGGGGGCAAAATGGTCATTTCACCCAAGCAACCGAAAAGGGCTTTTTTTGGCCGTTCAAAAAATCAGAGTTGGGCTGGAAAAGAGAAGTGCTGGCATGCCCAAGCCCAAAGAAAAGAGGAAGCTTCTAATTTTTGTTTTTTTTTTTTTTTTTCAATCAAGTGGTTAAAAATCAAGAGTTAGTTAACCATTCTCTTTGATCAAACCATGGTGATTAAACCACATAGGTTAAGAAAGATGTCAACATTATTTTTGCATAGAGAGGGCTGAGATGCTAATCTAAGGGTGGTAATTTCATGACTTTTCATCTTGAATTATTGGCCATTTGATGGAAAATAGGTTACACAAAAATGACAACATCTTTGAGGCTATATAAGCATCATTAAGGCCAACCCTAGGGGGGCACATTTTGGTTTTTTCTTTTCCATTTTGGCTGATTTCTCTTAGTTTTTCTTAGTTTTTATCTTCTTGGTTGAGAGCAAAAAAAGAAAAGTTTAGAAAAAAAAGGAAAGTTTGAAGAGAAAAGCTTGAAATATTAGCTTCTTGAGGTTGCTCTTGAGCACCAACTCTTGCACTTTCATTTTCTATTCTTGTTTTTTGCTATTTTAATCTCTACTTGGTGAGTTTTCATTTTAGATTAATGTTTTTTTGTTCTTCCTTCATTTCCTTTCTTAAGTATATTTTATTTACATTTTGTTTTTACAATAAACTCACCATGGCCAAATGGCCTACATTATTTATTTTAAGTTGTTGTGTTGATTCATTTTACCATATTGTTTATGCTAATTTTTTTTTTTTTGATGTTTTAAATGTTATGTTATTTCATGTTCTTGAGTTATATTTTAATTTGGTTGCTTTGTTTGTTGCCATTTATGTCTTAGATATCATGTTTTTTTGCATTTTAATTTTCTGTTTTCATGTTGTTTAAATTTGAGCATGTTTTAGATCTAGCATATTAGGTGTTTGTGAAAATGCTTGTGTGATTCTTTGCATGATTCTTGTTTTACATCCTAATTGAGCATATTTTAGATCTAGTATATTAAGTGTTTGTGAAAATGCTTGTGTGATTTTTGCATGATTTAAGTGTTATGACTTAGTTTTTCATGCTAGTATGCCAAGTGTTTGTGAAAATGCCATGCTTGTTGGAGCTTGAGGCCCTTTGGCTACTCCATGTGTTTTGCATTGTGTGTTGCATTTTTTGTCATGCTAGTTGTTAGGTTTTTGCATTTGCATGATATTTGGTTGGATTTTTGAATTAAGCATGCCTTGTGTTTGTGAAAATGCCATGCATGTCTTAGGTCTAGGTTACATTAAATGCCATACAAGTTCATGTTAGGTCTAGGCCATATTATTTATGTCATGCATTTTCTTACATTTAGGTTTAGATCCATGCATTTCATGCATTATGTTTGCTGCATTGTTTCATGCATTTCATGTTCATGCCACTTGAATAATGACTTGAGCCAATTAATGGTTCAAAGTCATGCTCTCTTGAGCACACTTGTGGAAAATTAAGTTTGTCAAATTGATTATTCTACCTTTGTGATTTTTTTACTTAGCCAATTTTTATCTAACTTTCAAAAAGTCTTAGCTACTGCTTTCAAGTCGTTTTATGAGTTTCAAATATTTTTATTTTTATTTTTAAATGATTTTATCAAAAACAAAAAAAAAAATGTGTTGGCAAAGCAGTTTTTTTTTTTTTTCACCTAAAACTCATACATCTCCGATTTTTCTGGGAATTCATCTTTGATCAAAAAATTAAGCCAATTTTTTCTCGTGTAGTTTTACATGTCTTGAGTCTCCAATAATTTTTTCAGAATTTTTGGAATTTTTAAAAATAGGGTAAAAAATCATGGATTAAAACTGGACAGTGGAGTCAGGATTGAATTTAAAGAAAAACAAAGCAGTTTTTTTTCCTCCAAAAACTCGTACATCTATGATTTTTCTGGGAATTCATCTTTGATCAGAAAATTAAGTCAATTTGTTTTCGTGTAGTTTTATATGTCCTGAGTCTCCAGTATTTTTTTTAGAATTTTTGGAATTTTTAAAAATAGGGTAAAAAATCATGGATTAAAACTGGACAGTGGAGTCAGAATTGAATTTAAAGAAAAACAAAGCAGTTTTTTTTTTTTCCTCCAAAAACTCGTACATCTATGATTTTTCTGGCAATTCATCTTTGATCAGAAAATTAAGCCGATTTTTTTTCGTGTAGTTTTACATGTCCTGAGTCTCCAGTATTATTTTTAGAATTTTTGGAAGTTCTAAAAATTGGGTAAAAATCGTGGATTAAAACTGGACAGTGGAGTCAGAATTGAATTTAAAGAAAAACCAATTTTCTGTTTTGGTTAATTCACATAGAGTGGGCTGATTAGGAGGGTTAGCTACTGACTTAGGGTAATTTCTAAGCCTTTTTAAACTCTAAAAATGGTTTTTCAAGTCCCGGGTTAAGGAGAGTCAAGTCCGGATTTTTTAAAACTTAGGAAATTAGAGCCATTTTAAAAAAAATTTAGCCCAGTTTTTATTGTTAATTCAAGCTTTTCAAAATTGTTTTCAAACAATCACAAAGTATTTCGGTTTTAGAATATTTAATTTGACATATTTTCCTAAGGTAGCCGGATATCTTTTTAGATACACGGATTTCCTTAATTAAAGGAAAAAATACATTTCATGCATTGCATTTTTATATTCATGCATTTTATATAATATGTGATTCTTGTTATAATAATTTCTATGATATTGTTATTATTTTGATTTATATTTTTGATGTTATATGGTTTATTATATGATTTGGAATGTTTCATGATATCCTATGCTTTTATTTAGTTATTTTTTTTTTGTCATATTATTTAGCATATACTATGTTCATGCATTATTATTTCCATTTTTATTTTTATGCATATTATATGGTAGCACTATTTCATATTCCATCTCATTTAATTTATATGCCATATCATTCATGTTTGCCATGTCATTTAGGTTGCATCATATTATTTAGATTTTGCTATGTCATTTTATTTATGTCATGCATATACATATTCATTTCTTTTAAATGTTTTCAAAAAAAGATAATGGTTTTCAATAAAAAATATAAAGATATTCCCGAGTTAAAATAATTCATGAGTTCTCTACCGGGTTTGCTGGAGGGAATATCATCAATTATCATTAATAAAGGAATATCTTTCTTTCAAAAAAAGAGAATGATTCGGAAAGTTTTCCAAAACTAATAAAAATTTCTATATTTTGCCACGTTTGTTGGGGAATATAGGAAAATTTTGAATTTATAAATTCCGGATCATTTTCAATAAAAAAATGAAATTATTTTTCTTTAAATTGGGAATTAACTTGAAATACTAAATTTAAAACCAATCTTTACCGAGACTTGAGATAATACACGATTAATAAGGTACCGATTTATACGGGCGTTGTGGGGGTGCTAATCTTTCCCCACACGTAACCGACTCCCGAACCCGCTTCTTTGATTTCTCTGGTTTAAAACACAGACTTGAAATTGGTTTTTAAATATTTTAATTAATTTTTAAAATATTTTATAAAACCGATTTTAATAGGTGGCCGATCAGACCTAGCTAAAAAAGATTGGTGGCGACTCCATGTCTTTTTTAAGGTCATTTTCAAAACCTTCATTTTTTTTAGAGGAATTAAGTCGACTTTTCCTCGGTTTTTTAATGTCACGCTTAACGAATAATAAAGTCTTGCGATGAGACTCGTTATTTTTTTAGGTTGCAACAGCTTGGCGACTCCACTGGGGACTTTTAGAGAGTCAGGCTTAGAGTTAGTCGTGTGTTATCAAAGTCTCGGTTTTGTTGGTTTAATTGGTGTTTAATTTTTATTCCCATATTTCTTTGAAAAAAAAAAAGAGAATTTTGAAAATAAAAAAATGTTTTAATATGTCCATATTCATGTGCATTCATATTATTAGTTGTTCCCTGTTAATTTTGTTGCGTATATTTATGTGTTTGTTTGAATGATGCTTTACATTGTTTAAGTTTAGTGGGGTATTTAGAATAAGGGTTGTAGAATAGGTGGTGACAGGTTTGTTTTGTTCCTCCACACACACTACACGTGCATTTGCATAACATGAATCCTCTACCCGGGTTCCGTCCTTTTAAGTGGGAGTAAAGTAACTACGCCTTCGTGATGATCCTCCGTATGGGCTAGTGAAACACTTTCGGAGTATAAAGTACCTAATGCCTTCGTGATAATCCTCCGTACGGGCATAGGAAAATATACTCTAACGAATTGAACCCGCTTTTATCGGTGTGCCTTACTAGCCTTCACCGGCGACAGTGAGGAACAATTCGGAGCCTTAGAACCAATTCACCTTCATATAGTAAACCTAGGCGAAGCCATGCCGGATTTCTGTTAGATACCCGAAGTTTAAGACACATGGAGGAACATTTCCAACCTTTTACCATCTTTCTATATGTTAGATACAAATTGGGTGATGATGAACGAACATCATACCACTCGTATTTTTTATTATTTTGTCCCAAAGGCGTTGTAATGCCATAGCTCTGTTTAAATTTTGGGACATTTTTTTTAAGCATGTTGTTATTTATGTTATATTTGTGAATTCATTTCCTTACTAATCTATTTCTTTCTGTTTTCTTTTCTTTGGCATGCATCATAGACATCATCGTACACTTGAATTTTATTGGCCTCGGGATAGTTATCAACCCAAAGGACTTTCATGGAGGACCAGGTTATTTCAGTGATAGAAGATCATGCAGTAGCCAGGGCACAGTTAGAAAAAAATCAGAGGGAGGATGGAGATTGCCTCAAGAAGGGTTATGTGTCAATATTGCCGGAAAGGGTCAAAGTGGATCCTAGACAGAATAATCTCCGAGGGTTAGCCGACATTTGGAACCAGTGGAATGTATCAGAGAAAGAAGCCTTCACTCAGAAGTATGGAGACATAGCACTCTTAATTCCGATTCAGGTCAATAGTGGGTTGATTCAGGCTATGGTACAGTTCTGGAATCCTGCTTATAGATGTTTCACTTTTAACGAGGAGGATATGACACCACTGATCGAAGAATACTCGACACTGTTACGTATTGAATGTCCTAATCCTGATCAGATATATTTGAAGGAAATGAAACCTTCAGGTCTTAAGAAGAAAGTGGCTAGGATCACGGGAATGGATACAACATGGGTTGAGAGTCATGTGGACACGAAGCAGAAAAATGGGTGCATTCCGTGGGAAACTCTCCGACTGTTGATATTGGGTTGTTCTGACAAAGCAAAAGCCAGGGACATCTTCGCTCTATCTATCTACGGGTTAATCATATTCCCGAAGATATTGGGTCATGTGGATATAGCCGTGTTTGATTTCTTTGAAAAGTTGGAACAAAAGATCAACCCATCTCCGGCCATCATAGCTGAAACTATCCGATCCTTGAATTTTTGTAAAAGGGCCGGACACGGGAGGATCAAGGGGTGTGTACAACTCCTTTATATTTGGATTCAAAGTCACTTTTGGAAGATAGAAAATGTTTCCTTCAAACCATACATGAAGACTTTAGTTCCGATTAGGGAATTCCTTCAAAATGATTGGCCTAAGGAAGGGAATGAAGAGAAATGGGTCAACATGTTCCGAAATCTAAAAGGGGAGATGGTGACTTGGAGAGCTCCATGGATGGTTCCTGTGCCGATTATGTACAAATGTGGGGACAACCCGGGAGTTCCACTGCTCGGAATTTGGGGGTCTGTAAGTTATGCGCCCCTGTTGGTGCAAAGACAGGTTGAGTCTCGGCAATTCACACCCATGACTCATAATTTAGGATCATCAGAGTTCACTTATGGGGAAGATGGATATTCTGGAAAAGTGCGGGCAGCGATCGAAGCATGGAAGAAAACTCAACGGATAAAAGTGGCCAGATATGCCGACACCGTCACACCTGATTATTTGGTATGGAGGAAGTTAAGGGTTAATGATAGACTATTGACATCAGATGGGGAGGAGATCCAGTTCATAAATTCGCCACCGAGGGAAATGCCATCAGAGTTAGAAATTACAAGAGCGGAATTTGAAAAAGAAAAGGCCCGGATGAGTAAAGAAATTGCCCGACTGCAAAAAGAGCTTGGAGACATGAAAAATATGGAATCAGCTCGGGAAAAGGAGAAGAAACAGATTAAGAGAGAAAGGGACACCGTCAAGGACGACCTTCGAGAGTTACATTTGGAGAACAAGAGGTATCGCTTTGAGCTCAGGTTTGAGGGGACTCTCAAGACTTCCGGGGAATGGGAACAAGAAGTCAAAAACCTCAAAAAGGAGAAGAATTATTGGGTAGAAAAGGCGAAACACGAGGAAGCCCGAGCAAATCAACTTGAGAAGCAAGCTAGGGAGAGCTTACAGGGTGATGCTTCTGCTAACACGTCTAAGGGCCGTGAACAAGTAGGGATCAGATGGAAGAGCAAGGCAGTTAAAGGAGGACATTGAAGAAGGTCCAGGATCCGACGGAGTTATTATAGGACTAGTATCTTGTAATAGTTTTTAGGAGAGACAGATTATCATGATCTTTTGTTCTAGGAAATCAATGAAAGACCGTTTGGTTGGAATTATCCCGGGGCCAATACTCACTTTGTTCATATTCATTCATTCATTTATTCATTTTTTATAAAATAAAAAATTGTATCAATAATTTCTAATCCATGGTTTTTTTAAAAAAAAATAAAATATAAAGGTACAATTGGTCGCACTCAGAAAGAACCAGATTTCCAACACTCTTACAATACTCGATCTCGAACAAAAGCCATGGAAAATGACCAGCTTGCCAGAATTGAGAGAACGGAAAGAATCCAGAAAGAACTACAAGAACAGTTGACTAAGTCTCAAGAAGAGACACGAGAACAGATGACAAAGCTCATGGAGATGATGAGCAATATGATGAAGCAGAAGTGGCCTGGAGAGAATTCAGCTGCTGGAATGGGGGCAGTAAATCAGGAGGATAGACCAGAAGTGGTACAGAGAAATGGCCAGGCATCCCAACCTATGGGAAATGAAATTCCAACTGGGGCAGCATCCTACATCTACATCCAGCCGGCGGCCGAACCACAGAATTTCGGTCCAAAAAGGGGTAACATCAGAGCTGATCCAATTGAGGTTGAGGTTCCAGACTTCGAAGAAATGGCAGAGAAGGAAAAGGCCAAAATGACCGAACTGAAGAGGGTCGAAACTGCTGAATCTGAGAAGAAATATCAGTTGTTGGAAGAAAGGCTAAGAGCAGTGGAAGGAGCTGAGTTGTTTGGCAGCCTAGATGCCAAAGAGATGAGCCTGGTACATGATCTATTAATTCCACCAAAGTTCAAAGTACCAGATTTTGAAAAGTATAATGGGACCACCAACCCATCCGCCCATCTGACTATGTACTGTAGAAGGATGACAGGGCACGAGGATAATGAAAAATTGCTTATTCATTGCTTCCAGGACAGCTTAACAGGGTCAGCCACCCGATGGTACAACCAACTCAGTCGTACCAAGATTCGTTCATGGACGGATCTGGCCAGGGCTTTTATGGAGTATTATAAGCACGTTTCTGATATGGTACCAGACAGGCTGTCATTACAGAACATGGAAAAGAGGTCCAATAAGACCTTCAAGGAGTATTCACAGAGGTGGAGGGACCTGGCAACACAAGTGCAACCCCCTTTAACCAACAAAGAAACCACGGTGCTTTTCATCAACACATTGAAGGCACCTTATTATGACAGATTGGTGGGAAATGCTACCAAAGATTTTGCGGATATGGTAATATCTGGAGAAATGATTGAGTCAGCCATTAAGAGTGGAAAGATGGAAGGGGGTGAGTCTGCTACCCCAAAAAGAGCTTTTCCTACAAAGAAAAAGGATGAAACCCATGCAGTAAGCTTCAACCAATATCCTTACACACCTCCAACACCATACACACCACCGAGGCTTTATACCCCTACCACACCTTATGCACCTCCTACACCATACACACCATGCCCGGGGTATAATCCTTATTACCCTAATATCAACCACCTTACCCAAAACCCGTTCCCTTACACCAATATACCACAACAGCCATTCCCAACTGGCATATCCCCTCAAATCACCCTTCCTAGAAATACTATTCCTAACACACAAGGGCCTACGCGTAATGACCAACATTCACCAAGGAACGATCAAAGAACCCAATTTGATCCGATTCCCACTACTTACGGTGATCTATATCCAAAACTGTTACAGGGTCAACTTGTTGCACCTGTGTACCTAAAACCTTTGACACCTCCATATCCAAGATGGTACAATGCAAACACCAACTGTGCATACCATGCGGGAATCCAAGGACATTCAATTGAAGATTGCCTAGCCTTCAAAAGGAAAGTCCAAAGCTTGATTAATTCAGGGGTAGTGAAGTTTGGATCAAAAAATGGGCCGAACGTAGCTGGAAATCCGTTGCCCAATCATGCTGGGAATCAAGTAAATGCAATATTGACCGGAGGGGACAGAAAATTAAAAAGGGATATTGAGGAGGTTAAGACTCCAATGATGACAGTATGGGCTGAAATGGTCAAGGCAGAATTGGTAGAAGGTACGGAAGATCTGAAGATGGTTGCAGGAGGGGTGCATGATTGGTGCCCGTTCCATAAGAGTGAAAGCCATGACATACAGAACTGTGGGGTAGTCCAATTCTATGAGGAGATAGAAGGGGAAATAGAAGTCATTGAAAATACAAGTGGCTATGGGATAGGAAGACCCCTAATCATCTACTATGATGAACCGGAGGAAAAAGTTATGCCAGCCATGGAAGAAAATACGCCCAAATTAATCATTGATTTACCTGTTTCCTTTCCATACAAGGAAAACAAGGCTACACCATGGAAATATGACTGCAGTATGGTTATGCCCGGGTCTTCAGGCCAACAGGATATTACAGGTGTGGGGCATTTAACCCGAAGTGGGAGGTGTTATGCTCCGGAGGCTGTTGAACAAGGGGTAGCAGGGAAAGACAGAGGAATTGACAAAGGGAAGAAGGTCGTCGAGCCAATCCACATTGAGATGGATTTGCCAGAGGAAACAGAGAGGGGATCAGCCCCGGTTAATAGAATCAAAGAGCCAGTATGTGAAAAAGAAGCTTGTGAGTTCTTGAAATTTATAAAGCATAGTGAATATAGCGTGGTTGAACAACTGCAACGTCAACCAGCTAGGATTTCAATCTTATCTTTGCTTTTAAATTCAGAACCACACAGAAAGGCTTTATTGAGAGTATTAAATCAAGCGTACGTGGCCAATAATATATCAGTGGAAAAGCTGGATAGGTTGGTGGGAAACATCGCAGCTGATGACTTCATATTCTTCAGCTATGAGGAAATACCACCCAATGGTGTTGGATCAACAAAAGCTCTCCATATAACCACTACTTGTAAGGGGCACATATTACCGAGGGTCCTTCTGGACAACGGTTCTTCACTAAATGTGATGCCTTTAGCAACTTTATCCAAGTTACCAGTGGATTTATCTTATATGATACCAAGTTGCAAGGTGGTCAGAGCTTTTGACGGAACCAGAAGGGAGGTTATGGGAACCATTGAAGTTCCTTTGGAAATAGGCCCGTGCACATATACAGTGAACTTCCAGGTTATGGATATCAATCCATCTTATAACTGTTTGTTGGGAAGGCCATGGATACATTCAGCTGGGGCTGTACCCTCGTCTCTTCACCAGAAACTAAAATTTGTGATGGAGGGCCGGTTGATTACCGTATCAGGAGAGGAAGACATAATAGCCTCCGCATCCACTGAATCTCCTTATGTGGAGCCGAATGAAGAGGCCGTGGAGTGTTCTTTCCGGTCTTTGGAATTTGTAAATGCAGTTTTTGTCGCTGAAGGACAAAAAATTCCAAAACCAAAGCTGTCCAAGAACACAAGGTTGGGAGTAAAAACCACCGTAGGAAAAGGCTGCAGGGCAGGAAAGGGTCTCGGGAAATATCTTCAGGGGATGGCTCGAGCCATAGAGGTAAAAGGAAAAAAGGACCGATTTGGCTTAGGATATCTTCCAAAGGCCCATGAGAAAAGAAGACTGGTTGAAAAGAATCGACAAAGGAGGATGGCCCGTTTTGCGGGTATGGATATTGAGTGGGAGCCTATGACATTCCCACCTATCCTTCACAACTTCCGCTCAGCCGGTTCTCTGTTCGGAGAAAAGAATTCTGATGATGTACTTGTGATGATAGAGAAAGCCTTCAAGAAATTCCAGGTGAATGGTGATGAACATATGAATGATGTGGAGATCTGCATGACTGGGAAAGACAGAATTGAAAGAAAAAGTGCTAGCTGGATGGTGCGACCTTGTCCACCAGGATATAGACTAACCAATTGGAGTGCGACTGAGTTGCCCATAGTCTTTAAGTCTATTCCAAAGTAATACTTTTAAAAAAAGCAATCTTAATTATCTTTACCCAGAGATATTAAGTTTTTTTTGTAATGGGCTTTTCAAGCATTTTCATTCAATAAATAACAAGCACAATGCATTATCCATATTGATGTGTCCATATTCTTTCATTTTTGTTATTCATTTTGTTTTCTATATATATATTTTCCTATATTGTTTTTCTCCACCTATTTACAGGTGTACGGATGTGGAATATGAGGACCCTCCTGTCAGTAATTCTGAAATTGATTTTGAAAGACCCATTTGCACGGGTGATTTTGAGGCTAATGAAGATACTGAGGATTATGGTCTACCTCCGGATTTATTGAGAAAAATAGAACAAGAGGAGAAGCAAGTACTTCCTCATAAGGAATTATTGGAAACAATAAATTTGGGAAATGATGAAGAGATAAAAGAAATCAGAATTGGAACTTCATTGTCACCATTAATAAAAAGTGAATTGATAGCTTTGCTCCAGGAGCATGTGGATGTATTTGCATGGTCATACCAAGATATGCCAGGGTTAGATCCGGATATTGTGGTTCATAGGCTCCCTTTAAGGCCAGAGTGCAAGCCAATTCAGCAAAAGTTGAGAAGAATGAGGCCTGATATGCTGTTAAAGATAAAAGAGGAAGTGAAGAAACAATTTGATGCTGGATTCCTAGAGGTGGCAAAATATCCGGAATGGGTGGCAAAGATTGTTCCAGTACCGAAGAAGGATGGCAAGGTACGGATGTGTGTTGATTATCGAGATTTGAACAAGGCCAGCCCTAAAGATAATTTCCCTTTGCCCCATATTGATACTCTGGTGGATAATACAGCGAAGAGTTCTCTATTTTCTTTTATGGACGGATTCTCAGGATACAATCAAATCAAGATGGCACCGGAAGATATGGAGAAAACCACATTTGTTACAATGTGGGGCACTTTCTGCTACAAAGTAATGCCATTTGGATTGAAGAATGCTGGGGCAACATACCAGAGAGCCATGGTGACCTTGTTTCATGGTATGATGCATAAGGGAATTGAGGTCTACGTTGATGATATGATCGCAAAGTCACAAGGAGAAGAGGAGCATATTGCGAATCTTAAGAAGCTCTTTGAACGATTAAGGAAATTTAGACTCAAGCTAAATCCGGCAAAATGCACTTTTGGAGTCACCTCGGGGAAGTTGTTGGGTTTTGTTGTCAGCAAAAGAGGAATTGAGATTGACCCAGATAAAGTGAATGCTATTCAGAATTTGCCACCACCTCGCACTCAAAAGGAAGTAAGAGGCTTTCTAGGGAGATTGAATTACATTGCTCGGTTTATTTCACAGTTGACCGACAAATGTGATCCAATATTTAAGTTACTTCGAAAGCGTGATCCAGGAGAATGGGATGAAGGGTGTCAGATTGCTTTTAAAAAAGTTAAGCATTATTTATCAAACCCACCAGTATTAATGCCACCGATCCCGGATAAACCAATGATACTGTATTTATCAGTATTTGAAAGTTCCATGGGTTGTGTTTTGGGGCAGCTTGATGAAACGGGAAAGAAAGAACAGGCAGTTTACTATCTCAGCAAGAAGGTCACAGATTATGAGTTGAAATATTCGTCGGTAGAAAAGTTATGCTGCGCCTTAGCTTGGACAGCTCGAAGACTCAGACAGTATATGTTGTACCACACCACATGGTTGATTGCCAAACTAGATCCAATCAAGTACATGTTGGAAGCACCTTCTCTGTCAGGGAGGACGGCAAGATGGCAGGTTTTATTGTCAGAGTACGACATTGTATATGTAAGTCAAAAAGCTATCAAGGGCAGTGCAGTGGCGGAATTCTTAGCAAGTCGGGCAGTGGAAGATTATGAGCCATTGAACTTTGACTTCCCAGATGAGGATTTGATGTATGTGTCGCAAGCAGATGAGATTCCCCTAAAGAAGAAAGTGTGGAAAATGTACTTCGATGGCGCATCTGATGCCATGGGGCATGGAATCGGGGCAGTGCTTATATCCCCAGAAGAAGACTGTTATCCTTTCACTGCTAGATTGGATTTTGATTGTACAAACAATACTGCTGAGTATGAAGCATGTACTATGGGCCTTCGTGCCGCGGTGGACAGAAAGATCAAAGTATTGGAAGTTTATGGAGACTCAGCCTTGGTTATTTACCAGTTACGAGGAGAATGGGAAACCCGAGATACAAAGCTAATCCGATACCGAGAACTCATACTGAGTTTATTAGAGGAGTTCGAAGAAGTGAATTTCAATTACTTTCCTCGAGAAGAAAATCGAATGGCGGATGCTCTGGCTACTTTGTCATCAATGTTTAAAGTGAATGAAGGGGCAGAAGTTGTGCCGATCAAGATGAGCATATACGAGTCTCCTGCCTACTGCTTGAGTATCGAAGAAGAAGCAGATGGTCTCCCTTGGTATAACGACATCTTGCAGTACATCAAGAGTCAACAGTATCCAAAACAAGCGACAGAGAATGACAAGAGGACTCTAAGAAGGTTAGCAATGGGTTTTGTTCTAGATGGCGAGATTCTCTACAAGAAAAGGGAAAGATCAAGTCTTGTTGAGGTGTGTCGGGTCTGCCGAAGCTCGAAGAATCATAGAAGAGGTCCATGAAGGGATATGTGGCACCCACGCTAATGGTCACATGCTTGCTAAACAGATTATGAGGGCAGGGTACTATTGGCTGACCATGGAAGGTGATTGTATCAGTTATTCCCGGAAGTGTCATAAATGCCAGATTTATGCAGATAAGATTCATGTGTCGCCATCACCTTTACATGTCATGACTGCACCATGGCCTTTTTCAATGTGGGGAATGGATATGATCGGGCCTATTACCCCAAAAGCTTCAAATGGACATCGTTTCATCTTGGTGGCCATAGATTATTTCACAAAGTGGGTAGAAGCTACGTCTTATGCAAATGTAACGAAGTCGGTGGTATGCAGATTCGTCAAGAAAGAAATCATATGCCGTTATGGGTTTCCAGCAAGAATTATTTCGGATAATGCTCTCAATTTGAACAACAAGATGATGAGAGAAGTGTGTACTCAATTCAAGATCACACATCATAATTCGGCACCTTACCGTCCGAAGATGAACGGCGCAGTAGAAGCAGCTAATAAGAACATCAAGAGGATCGTTGAGAAGATGACCAATGTGTACAAAGATTGGCATGAGATCCTGCCTTTTGCTCTTCATGCATATCGTACTTCGGTCCGCACATCTACAGGGGCAACACCGTTTTCTTTGGTATACGGGATGGAAGCAGTGCTACCTATTGAAGTTGAGATCCCTTCACTTCGGGTTTTGATGGAAGTTGGCCTAGAGGAAGCAGAATGGGTTAAAGCTCGTTATGAACAGTTGAATCTCATCGAGGAGAAAAGATTGAAAGCAATTTGTCACGGGCAGTTGTATCAGAGAAGGATGATTCGAGCCCACAACAAGAAAGTTCGTCCCAGACAGTTCCGAGAGGGGGAGTTGGTATTGAGGAAAATTCTCCCTATAGTGAAGGATCCAAGAGGAAAATGGGCTCCAAATTTGGAAGGACCTTATGTGGTAAATAGAGCTTTTTCTGGAGGAGCATTGATTCTAACTCGGATGGACGGAGATGATTTTAGACATCCCGTAAATGCTGATGAATTGAAGAAGTATTATGCTTGAAAAGAAAAAAAAAATTGTGTGATGCTGTGCACATGAAAATTCGAATGATTCCAAGTGTAAAAATAGAAATTCTATATACCTATTTCCCCTGAGAATTGCTTTTCAAAGAAAATATTTATGCTTGATATGATGAATGGCCGTTTTTCATATTCCTTCCACTAAGAAGAAATTATCCTTAGTCACCCCTTTGAGCCTTAAGAATTATTTCTTTCTTTGAACCTTGATCAAGGATCACTGATGGAAACTCAATTAAGAGTTGTAAACCCAAGTGCAGGTTATGTTCAAGTAATAAATTCTCGGGTGTCCGAGGTCGAACCACAGGGAAGCGTATTAGTAAGTATAAGTTTATAAATATATAAGAAAAAGAAAATAAACAAGATATTAGGGAATCAATAACAAAGAAAGTAAACAAGATATTAGAGAACAAAATAAACAAAATAACATAAAAGCAATTAAACAAGATATAAAAAAAACAATAAGAAAAGATGTTGAGGTTAGAGAATCCACTCTTGGTGTTATGCTAAGATTAATCTTGTTTTATTACACAATTGAAATCCACACATAAGGGAGGTTCCAACCGGAAGGTTTAGCAATTCAGTCCAAATTGTCCAACGTCCATAGCATATGATATTATGTTCATTTGGTGTCCTCAAAACTCACAAAAAGAGTCCAAGCATTCCTTATGCCAAGGTATATGTCTACAACAAATCAAGGTTATGAAACCAAGCATTTACTGTGCCATTTTCATTGTCAATAATGAATCAAGATCTCTACTTTGCAAGTATGATTTTAAACCAAAAGAAAATATTATCTACACTAGTGTTTATAAATGATGATTCATTTTAGCTCATGTTGAAGAGACTAACCTTAGCATTTACCAAGAGCTTCACCTCATCACCTCAACAATATGATTAGCAACACATACTAGATATGAATAAAATGAAAAGAAATGTAAGAAACATAAGTAAAGAAAAAGAAAACTAGAGAAAGGAAAGAAGAAGAAAACTTAGAGAATTTTATTACAATGGCAAATATCCTACCAATGTATAATGTATCCCAATACTCATCCAAGGCCCTCTATTTATACACATTTTGGAGGGCTAAATGACAAGAGACAAGCTTTACAAATTTCAAAGGTAGGTATAATAGGTGGGTGCATTTTTCTAACAATTTTCGTCATATTGTATGACAATTCTGATCAGCCAGCTTGATGGTCGATTTTGTCAATGTTGGAGGCTCGATCTGATAAAATGGTCTTCTAGAAAAATATACCCCTATCAGTTACGGATCCATAGCCGTTGGAATCAGATCATTTGCGCACGTGGATCGGAAGATATGGTCAAAATACCAAAACGGTGCAGAACAGACGTCATTGCACATCAGCCAACTTGATGGTCAATTTCGCTAGGGAAAACGACTCCGTTTCAAGAAGTGTAAAACATGAAAAAGATAGATATGCCTCTTAGCTTTGCAGGGATACAAAGTTCAGCCTTATTGCTTCAGTGAAACTCGAGATATAGCTGATATGGCAAAAGGTGTCGGAACTGGAACTGAACTGGATTTGCCCTTAATTCTAGTAATCTGAAATCACTCAAAGAAACTTGTGAAAAACACCAAATTACATAAAAATATAAAAGATCATAAACACAATTAGACTAAACAATAATAACTCGTATTTGACACAAAACAATAATAAAACATAACTAAAAACTATATAATTATACGAGTTATCACACCCCCATACTTAGATTGTTGCTAGTCCCTAGCAACGACTCAATAAAAATAAAATAAGAAAATCTAATCTAATCCATTTTCGTAGGAAATCACGGTGGCACTTAGCATGTGACACAAGCCTTTAAACCCCTAGGTGTCCCTAGTGGACGAGTTTAGTCTCGTGAGGGTTTACTAGGACGATACCCACAAACATTGAAGACATAAGAAAAACTAAAAATAATAATTATAACTAATCCTTCCAATATAAATTAGAGATAATCATTGGACAAGTCTTAAAAACTAATCAATAGCTTAAAGAAATTCACAAAAAATCTTGCTTGAATGTAAATAGTTTGAGTTAAGCCAATAATAACATAACATATTTCAATCAAAATAGTGTATATTCAAACTTAATCTCAACTTCTCACATGGGATACTCTCTTGATTTTCACTCTTTAAAGTAGTGGTAAAGTGTTTACACTCAATCAATCTCATGAAAACACTTCTACCATATGCTTGCTTGTCCACCTATTCTCCACTATTTAGATCATACAACTTCATAAATCAAGAGGTCTTTATTCAAGGTTGTAATGGGGCCAAAGGGTTATAATGTGGTTAAAGAACAAAAGGATAAAGATATCACAAAGGTTCCAAAGAGTTCATAGATTTTAGAGACATAATAAGATCATACAAATAAAACTTCTCAAAACTCTTATAAAGCACATAATAACATAGGCTAAATATTCATGTTGAGCCTTTGCATCATTCTAACCAACTTTGTAACATCTTTTTCTAGAAGTTCAAGAGAAGATTTTTTTTTTTTTTTTTAATATGGGAATGTATTTGACAATGATCCCTTTCTTTTTCTCTTGACTTTTTCTTTTCTTTTCTTCCCCCACACTTATCTTTTGTTTCTAACCCAAATTTTCAAATAAAAATATCCCTTGTTTTTTTGCAATATGTCTCAAAATATAAAATTCATCTTTAGAACAAGGGTAAGGATATAAGTATATTTAGGCTAGGTGTAAGTTGTGGTTACCAATAAAACATCATATTTAATGTAGGCTCAAATTGGCTCACTAGTGGGGATGTTCTCGTAGAACATTAATAATGGATGGCTGTTTGGCTCTAGTTATAATCCTAATGCCTCTATCATATTCATGTTGTCACATGTATCAATATAGTCTCAAACGGTTTAAAGCAAGTTCTAGAGAATCATGTAATCATAAGAGCACTCAAGAAAGAAATTAGATTGATTTGTATAATGCATCAATCATTATAGGCTCAAAAACTCACAAAGATGATTATACAAGTCAGATTAAGTCTAAACATGCTTCTTTCTCAATCAACATATCATATTAACATTGGCTCATAAAAAGGTTGACATCAAGCTCAATTCTCATGAAAATCTTCTCACTAATAAATCTGTTTTAGACTTATGCAATTCATATCTCATCATTGTATTGAAAGTAACTAAAAAAAACACACTAAGTCTAAACATGCTTTTTTTTTTTTTTTTTTTTTTTGAAAGAAGAAGATTAAATCAAACTGACAAGGTATGTCTCAAGTCTCCCTTACTCAGACCTTGTTCAGAATGAATACTTCTAAATGTCTTAAAACACAACAATTTTTTTTTTTTTTAGCAAAATATGTCCCTTACCCCCTACTAAAATATGACATTGTCCCCAATGTCAAATTTTAAAGGTAGAATTTAGGAGATATTACCTGCAGAGGTTGCTAACCACTTATTATAACTGAGACACAACAAGCAAAATGTTAGATAATGTCACAAAGACAAAGTGCAATCCACTCCTTGCTCGTCCATATCTCTTTTTCTTTTTCCGAGCGTTTGCGAAACAACCGTAGCAGATAAACACTCATAAGCTTGTAGCTTTTTGAGTAAATCTTCAATGGTTGTAGCAGAAATTATGGTTCTCCTTGCCTCTGAAAACATGAATCCGTTATCCACAGCATTATCTAAATATGAAAGTAAATTACTAAAATAACCATTAATATTAAGCAAACCAATGGGTTTCTTATTTGTGACCAAAGATGACCAAGAAGCCACGCAAGCTATTTCTTCCAATGTACCCAGACCTCCTGGTAAAGCAATGAATGCATCGGCAGAATGGTACATGATTGTTATCCGTTCAGGGATACTCCAGACTTGTATTTCCTTACCCACGGTAGGTCCACAAAAATCTGTGAATAGTTTTGGCACGATTCCTAGAACTGGACTTCCTCCGGCGTGTGCTGCTGTAGCGACTGCTCCCATTAAACCCGTACTACCGCCTCCATAAATCAAGTGGATATTTTGTTGGGCAAGTATTACTCCAACTCTTATGGCTTCATCAGCGAATATGTTATTTTTCCCTGGATAAGCACCTCCAAAGACACAAATTTTTTTAATGCGCTGGGACGAAGTACTTTCCATTTTTTTTCGAGTGCCTGAAAGAGAATGAGTACATGGTGTAATATATAGAGGACCGAGTAGTGAATCAGACAAGAGTAATAATGTCGCCGAAAGTGTATTTGACCTGTCAGAAGAAAATGTTAACCTAACAAAAAATTTTTGCATGATTTCAAGAAGAAAATCAAAAAAAGAAGAAAAATCAACCGTAAAAGACCAATGCAAAAAAAAAAAAAAAACGAGAATAATTACACAAATCAAACAACACGTAAATTAAACCGAAATGAAGTTATTGCAAATCAAACCAAAAGCTGAGAAGTCATTTATTGTAGTTGTGATTGTGGCTCACATCTTCCTTTGGTTTTACGTCCAGAAACGGCTTAAACGCCTTCTATGAGTCGAGGATATGCTTCCCATCCAGTTTTCTTACAAGCTGGCAAACAGGGTCTTTTAACATCAGATTCCCAAGATGTTGCCATTCCCTTTGGAATTGCGGCCATAAATCAAGAATTTCTCTTTGTACGTCTCCACTAGGATGCGTCTCAAGAGAAAGTTGGATATTACCCAAATTCTCCTTACTCAGTCCATCCTTAATGAATTCAATTTTATCATCTCGATTAGAGGACGGAATCCCAATAGAACGACATTTACCGTTACACGTCCATCGTGCACATTTGTGGCAATTTGAACTCATGCGCTTTGCTCGTCGCTTCTTTGCAAAAGTGCTTCTACCTGTACCTTCTTGTAGTTCATCAAGATGTGAAGAAATTATGACTGGAAAAGTTTCATTCTCACCCAAAAAGGAATATTTTAGCTCGGATGCCAATGGTTTTAAATCCAGCTTGGGTGGTTCAATAGTTGATGGTACAGTGACATTTGTGAGTGATGGAAGTTCCTCAAACTTTTGTTTCCAACAATGCTTAACCTGAAAAGAATTTAACAAAGAATCAGTGTGTGAAATTTCTGAAGCATTATCAAACTCACATTCAATTAAATAAGCTTCTAAAGGATCATGGAATGTGGTAGTGGTGAGATGTTCATGAACAAGTTCTTCAATGAAATCCACTTCATGTACTTCTGAATTATCACCAGGTTGCTTGCAAATGTTGAACACATTTAATTCTAAAGTCATATTTCCAAAAGAAATGTTCAACATACCATTCCTGCAATTTATCAGAGCATTAGAAGTTGCAAGAAATGGACGGCCTAATATAACAGGAATTTGAACATTTGGATTTGAAACAGGATGTGTGTCCAAAACAATAAAATCAACAGGGAAGTAAAAATTATCAATTTGAACCAAAACATCTTCAACTATCCCTCGAGGAATTTTTACAGAACGATCAGCTAGTTGAAGTGTAACAGGTGTTTCCTTGAGTTCACCTAAACCTAACTGTTGATAAACAGAAAAAGGCAAAAGATTAACACTAGCACCAAGATCAAGCAATGCACGTTCTATTCTAGTGTTTCCAATGATGCATGAGATTGTTGGACATCCAGGATCTTTGAATTTTGGTGGAGTAAGGTGCTGAATGATTGAGCTCACACTTTCCGTCAGAAATGCTTTCTTTTGTACATTATGTTTCCTTTTAAATGTGCACATGTCCTTCAAAAATTTAGCATAAGATGGAACTTGTTTGATTGCATCCAATAAAGGAATGTTAATCTTAACTTGTTTGAAAAGTTCATAAATTTCTGCATTTTGATTCAAATTCTTTATTGTTTGCAACCTTTGAGGAAAAGGAGCAGGATGCATACCTTTTTCTTTGTCCAAATTTTCAAGAAGTTCAGACTTACCATCATCCTTACCAATACTTTTCGGAGGGGAAGGAGGATCTTGGTCTTTTGATGGAATCTTTTTGTCAATTGCCTTTCCACTTCGAAGAGTTGTGATAGAACTGGCATTTTCCTGTTGAGTTTCATTGGAGCAAGAAACAAAACATTGAGTAGAAGGGTTAGGCTGAGGTTGAGCAGGAAACTTACCTTTTTCTTGAGTGCGTAATGAAGCTGTCAATGTGGACAAGGTGTTTTTGATCTCATTGATGTCCTGTGAAGTCCGGTTATTCACATTTGCTTGTGTTTGCATGAATGCTTGCAATGTCTCTTCCAAGGTTTGTACACGTGAAGGTTGATAGGAAAAAGTGTTGCCCGGCTTTTGAGATTGTGGTACCTGAACATGATTATTATTCCGCCAACTGAAGTTGGGATGATTTCTCCATTCAGGGTTATACGTTTCAGAGTAAGGAGAAGGAAAAGGCTTTTTAAATGTGTTTATGGAATTTACTTGATCATGCAACGCTTCTTTAAGAATGGGAATGTTTGGACATTCAGAAGTGGGGTGTCCCATGATTTCACAAATTCCACAACTTTCTTCATTTTTAACCGTTTTGACTTCATTTACTTCTCTAAGTTCCATGGCTTCAATCTTTCTAGCCAAATTAGCTACTTTAGCTTTTATCTCATCTTCTTGACTAAAATGATATTTACCTCTGTTAGAAACAAGATTAGATCTATTGGAACTTTCAGAGGAATTATCTGTGTGCCAGGCTTGAGAGTTATCTGCCAAATGGTCTAGGTAGTCAAAGGCTTCTTCAGGTTCTTTTTCTAGAAACTCACCGTTACACATTATTTCAACAAATTGTTTAGTTTCGGGAGTTAAACTTTCATAAAAGAAACTAATAAGACGCCATTTTTCAAAACCATGATGTGGACAAGAACTTAACAAATCTTTAAAACGCTCCCAGCACTGAAAAAATGCTTCATTTTGATTTTGATTGAAATTTTGAATCTGTCTTTTCAAAGCAGTAGTTTTATGTGCTGGGAAAAATTTCTTTAGAAACTCAGTTTGTAATTCTTGCCATGTGCCAATTGACCTTGGTTTTAAATTATGAAGCCAAATTTTTGCTTTATCTTTTAAAGAAAAAGGAAATAATTTTAGCTTGACAATTTCATTTGTACATTGTTGGTCATTAAAGGTGACACATACATCTTCGAAGTCTTTTAGAAACGAGTAAGCACTTTCCGATTCTAACCCATGGAAATTTGGAAGCAAAGCTGTCATACCTGGTTTAAAACGAAAGTTGTTTGCATTGAGAGGAAAAATGAAACAAGAGGGTGATGAGCTTCGAGTTGGTTGCAAGTAGTCACGCATGGTGCGTACTTGTCTGTTCTCATCTTCAGCATGAACACTTTCATTGTCAGCCATGGTAGGAGTTGTATTAGAAAGATTACCTGAAAAAGTTTCACAATAAAATCTAACTAAACGACGAGATCTAAAATCACGTCGCCAAACAAGCATAAAACAAAGTTAATATACAGATTAGGCGGTATAACCAGCCAATAGAAATAAAACAAAGTTAATATACAATATAAATATAAATATATAGAAAATTAGGCGGTATAACCAGCCAATAAAAATAAATATACTTATAAACTTATATACTTAGTATTGCCTCCCCGGCAACGGCGCCAAAAACTTGATGGAAACTCAATTAAGAGTTGTAAACCCAAGTGCAGGTTATGTTCAAGTAATAAATTCTCGGGTGTCCGAGGTCGAACCACAGGGAAGCGTATTAGTAAGTATAAGTTTATAAATATATAAGAAAAAGAAAATAAACAAGATATTAGGGAATCAATAACAAAGAAAGTAAACAAGATATTAGAGAACAAAATAAACAAAATAACATAAAAGCAATTAAACAAGATATAAAAAAAACAATAAGAAAAGATGTTGAGGTTAGAGAATCCACTCTTGGTGTTATGCTAAGATTAATCTTGTTTTATTACACAATTGAAATCCACACATAAGGGAGGTTCCAACCGGAAGGTTTAGCAATTCAGTCCAAATTGTCCAACGTCCATAGCATATGATATTATGTTCATTTGGTGTCCTCAAAACTCACAAAAAGAGTCCAAGCATTCCTTATGCCAAGGTATATGTCTACAACAAATCAAGGTTATGAAACCAAGCATTTACTGTGCCATTTTCATTGTCAATAATGAATCAAGATCTCTACTTTGCAAGTATGATTTTAAACCAAAAGAAAATATTATCTACACTAGTGTTTATAAATGATGATTCATTTTAGCTCATGTTGAAGAGACTAACCTTAGCATTTACCAAGAGCTTCACCTCATCACCTCAACAATATGATTAGCAACACATACTAGATATGAATAAAATGAAAAGAAATGTAAGAAACATAAGTAAAGAAAAAGAAAACTAGAGAAAGGAAAGAAGAAGAAAACTTAGAGAATTTTATTACAATGGCAAATATCCTACCAATGTATAATGTATCCCAATACTCATCCAAGGCCCTCTATTTATACACATTTTGGAGGGCTAAATGACAAGAGACAAGCTTTACAAATTTCAAAGGTAGGTATAATAGGTGGGTGCATTTTTCTAACAATTTTCGTCATATTGTATGACAATTCTGATCAGCCAGCTTGATGGTCGATTTTGTCAATGTTGGAGGCTCGATCTGATAAAATGGTCTTCTAGAAAAATATACCCCTATCAGTTACGGATCCATAGCCGTTGGAATCAGATCATTTGCGCACGTGGATCGGAAGATATGGTCAAAATACCAAAACGGTGCAGAACAGACGTCATTGCACATCAGCCAACTTGATGGTCGATTTCGCTAGGGAAAACGACTCCGTTTCAAGAAGTGTAAAACATGAAAAAGATAGATATGCCTCTTAGCTTTGCAGGGATACAAAGTTCAGCCTTATTGCTTCAGTGAAACTCGAGATATAGCTGATATGGCAAAAGGTGTCGGAACTGGAACTGAACTGGATTTGCCCTTAATTCTAGTAATCTGAAATCACTCAAAGAAACTTGTGAAAAACACCAAATTACATAAAAATATAAAAGATCATAAACACAATTAGACTAAACAATAATAACTCGTATTTGACACAAAACAATAATAAAACATAACTAAAAACTATATAATTATACGAGTTATCAATCACCCTCTACACTGGAGGGCAAATGCGAGGAAAGATAATAAAAAAATCATGGCAAAAAGAAAGCCATCGAAAAAAAAAAAGGGACAGATGTTTCCAGAATGAGTTCTCCTCATGAAGTGATCCTTGATCCAATCACCCTTAAACACATTTTGGGCCTATTTATCCTTCCTTTCTAAAACTAAACCTTGGCCTACATTACATGCTTTGAAAGCCCATTTTGATCAAGCATGGATATTTAATTTGAAAGGTTATTCTCAGAATCCATCCCATCTTTTGAATTGATATTTTTACTGTGGAAGCATTTAGAATTCTCAAATGCATGGCAAAAAAAAAAAGGAGAGGTTTAAGCCGAAAACCCCAAAGGGCGACTTAATACCGAACGGAGGAAACTTGAGTTGAAAACCTGTAAAAGGCGGCTCAAGTACTAATCAAAGTTTTAATCAATGCTCCGTGTAATGGGGAAGAAAGCATCTGACAGTCAGAGAAAAGGGGAACAATGCAGTCTGATGTAACTACAGAAGTTAAGAGATTACCCAAGTGAATTGCTCGTTCAAAAGAAATTTCAGATGGTTTGAAAAAAGAGGGGTCCAAGATATTCCGCATCCGGGGCATCTACAGCCTATAACCTTATATTTGTTTCTTATATCCTGGACATTTATTTTTACCATTTTAAAACATTTCTTGCAATAAATTCTTGTCATCCTTTTCATGACAATTTTTGATTGATTCATATTCTTTTTCATATACTTTTAAGATGCATTATGGTTGTTATTAAATTGAATGATGGGATTTCAAAGTATTATTAAGGAATAGATTTTAAATCTTGGGAAGGTTTGGAAAGTTCACCAAGAAAAGAAAACAGTGAACGTGGTGGAGACTCCGTCGCGTAGTCAGAAAATCTGTGAACTTCAGCGAGAGACAGAAGCTGAGATTATTTGACAAGATATCTTGAGTGAAGGATCCCTCAAGTGGGGCATCAATGAACAGTTGAAGACTCTGTCCTGAAGTCATATAATCTGTGAACCTCAAAGAAACCATGGATTAGAAATTATGGCATAATCATTTGATTGCATTTATTAGGAAGCATACAAGCATTTGCAAAAGCATAGCATTCTCATCATTGCATTTAGTTAACAGTGCAGATATCAGGCAAGCTTGGACTTCCCCAAGGAGAAACTCGTTTTGTTTCTCAAAAGATTCAGAGTTTGAGATTGCCATCAAGGTATTTTCTTTTTCTTTAAATCGAATTCATTCTGTTTTATCAAATGAGTCGAGCCTTGAGACCATCGTCGAGGTAGTTCTTTTTGTTTTAAATCGAATTCATTCTGTTTTATCAAATGAGTCGAGCCTTGAGACTATCGTCGAGGTAGTTTTTTTTTTGTTTTAAATCGAATTCATTCTGTTTCGTCAAATGAGTCGAGCCTTGAGACCATCGTCGAGGTATTTCCTTTTGTTTTAAATCGAATTCATTCTGTTTCGTCAAATGAGTCGAGCCTTGAGACCATAGTCGAGGTATTTCCTTTTGTTTTAAATCGAATTCATTCTGTTTCGTCAAATGAGTCGAGCCTTAAGACCATAGTCGAGGTATTTCCTTTTGTTTTAAATCGAATTCATTCTGTTTTATCAAATGAGTCGAGCCTTGAGATCACCGTCGAGGTATTTCCTTTTGTTTTAAATCGAATCCATTCTGTTTTATCAAATGAGTCGAGCCTTTAGACCATCGTCGAGGTAGTTCTTTTTGTTTTAAATCGAATTCATTCTGTTTCGTCAAATGAGTCGAGCCTTGAGACCATCGTCGAGGTAGTTCTTTTGTTTTAAATCGAATTCATTCTGTTTCGTCAAATGAGTCGAGCCTTGAGACCATCGTCGAGGTATTTCCTTTTGTTTTAAATCGAATTCATTCTGTTTTATCAAATGAGTCGAGCCTTGAGACCATCGTCGAGGTAGTTCTTTTTGTTTTAAATCGAGCCCATTCTGTTTTATCAAATGAGTCGAGCCTTGAGACCATCGTCGACGTAGTTCTTTTTGTTTTAAATCGAATTCATTCTGTTTCGTCAAATGAATCGAGCCTTGAGACTATCGTCGAGGTAGTTCTTTTTGTTTTAAATCAAATTCATTCTGTTTCGTCAAATGAGTCGAGCCTTGAGACCATCGTCGAGGTATTTGCTTTTGTTTTAAATCGAATTCATTCTGTTTTATCAAATGAGTCGAACCCTGAGACTGTCGTCAATATATTTTCGCTAGTTTTAAAGACCCCCGGGCACCATTTTTCTTTTGAAAATCGAATTCGTTTTCTTAAGACGGATCGAGCCTAGATTAGTCAAGGAATTCAATTTAAGGACAAATCTTCAATTTACAGCTTATTATCAAAAAAATCAAAAAAAAATTGGAAAATGAAAAAATGATAGAAGAATGAAAAAGAAAACCCCTTTCCCTTTCTTTCACATGTGATATCACTGACCGTACAAAATTAGTGTTGGTTTATCTTTGCCTGATTCCTGATTCTCAGCAATAGCCAAAGAGGGGCAGCTGTAGACACCTAATTTTGTCCGGACCACTAAACAGGTATGTTTTCTTCCCATATTGATGTTTCCGAGTATAAAAAGACTGTTTTCATCCTGCAGGTGGTACTCCGAGACTTATTTTAAGAGGGCGAGCACAAAAAGTCATACTTGAAAAAAGTCAACCCCGAAAAAAAGTCAACCCCGAAAAAGTCAATCCCAAAAAGTCAACTACTGAAAAAGTCAACCCACTTTCAAAATCAAGATTTTAAGTTCAATTGAAAAATGGCGAAAGAATTTTGATAATCCGAGTTCTACATTGAAAGATATGGAGTTCGGAAGTTGGGATTTGGAGATTCAGTAGAAAAGAAACCCTAATCCGAGAAATTTGGGGAAAAGTGCTTAAACGATCAAACTGGTCGAAATTGAAGGTTCCAAATGAAAGATAAGCACTGACTACGGGTAATGGAGAAGTCACTTGCAAGAAAAACCGAAAGAAAAGTCAATCCGGGAGAAAACCGAGAATTAGGGTTTTTAGTGGATTTCGGTGAAATCGGGAAGAATCACAGAAATGGCCCGACTTGGTAAGACCAAAGCCCCCAATGGATGAAGAATGGTTAAAAAGGATGGCCCAAGGCTCAGATTGAAGAAAATCTGAAAATCGGATTTGTTTTGAGCAAAACCGGGCTTCGGAGGTAAAAGGGCAAAATTGGAAAAATTTGGGAAAAATAGAAAATGGACTCCGAAAATTATGGAAAATTTGTCAATCTCATTCTTAAATCATTTGAAGGAGATTGGCGAAAGAAAATCTTGATTCCGAGTTCGTTTGCAAAATGGCCAAATCCCGGGCTTCTTATGAAGTAATTCAAAAAGGAAAATCCCGAAAAAATAGCAAATGGACTCCAAAAATTCTGAAATTTGGCAAATCTCATTTTTAAATTATTTGGAAGAGATTGGCGAAATAAAATCTTGATTCCGAGTTCGTTTGCAAAATGGCCAAATCCCGGGCCTCCTATGCAGTAATTCAAGCCGATAAATCCCTAAAAAAAATACCAAATGAGCTCCAAAAATTATGAAAACTTCCAGATCACACTTTTTAATTATTTTGAAGAGATCGGTGAAGAAAAATCTTGATTTGGAGCTCGTTTAAAAAATGGTAAAATGTAGGGGCATAAAAGGGCATTTTTGGGAAGAAAAAATCCAAATTAATAGCAAACGGACTCGAATAATTTTGAAAACTTCCAGAACTCAATATTTTATTATTTTGGAAGTATTAAAAAAAGAAAAATTGAATTTGGAGTCCGTTTGATATTTACTTGCATCCGGGGGGCAAAATGGTCATTTCACCCAAGCAACCGAAAAGGGCTTTTTTTGGCCCTTCAAAAAATCAGAGTTGGGCTGGAAAAGAGAAGTGCTGGCATGCCCAAGCCCAATGAAAAGAGGAAGCTTCTAATTTTTGTTTTTTTTTTTTTTTCAATCAAGTGGTTAAAAATCAAGAGTTAGTTAACCATTCTCTTTGATCAAACCATGGTGATTAAACCACATAGGTTAAGAAAGATGTCAACATTATTTTTGCATAGAGAGGGCTGAGATGCTAATCTAAGGGTGGTAATTTCATGACTTTTCATCTTGAATTATTGGCCATTTGATGGAAAATAGGTTACACAAAAATGACAACATCTTTGAGGCTATATAAGCATCATTAAGGCCAACCCTAGGGGGGCACATTTTGGTTTTTTCTTTTCCATTTTGGCTGATTTCTCTTAGTTTTTCTTAGTTTTTATCTTCTTGGTTGAGAGCAAAAAAAGAAAAGTTTAGAAAAAAAAAGGAATGTTTGAAGAGAAAAGCTTGAAATATTAGCTTCTTGAGGTTGCTCTTGAGCACCAACTCTTGCACTTTCATTTTCTATTCTTGTTTTTTGCTATTTTAATCTCTACTTGGTGAGTTTTCATTTTAGAATAATGTTTTTTTGTTCTTCCTTCATTTCCTTTCTTAAGTATATTTTATTTACATTTTGTTTTTACAATAAACTCACCATGGCCAAATGGCCTACATTATTTATTTTAAGTTGTTGTGTTGATTCATTTTACCATATTGTTTATGCTATTTTCTTTTTTTTTTGATGTTTTAAATGTTATGTTATTTCATGTTCTTGAGTTATATTTTAATTTGGTTGCTTTGTTTGTTGCCATTTATGTCTTAGATATCATGTTTTTTTGCATTTTAATTTTCTGTTTTCATGTTGTTTAAATTTGAGCATGTTTTAGATCTAGCATATTAGGTGTTTGTGAAAATGCTTGTGTGATTCTTTGCATGATTCTTGTTTTATATCCTAATTGAGCATATTTTAGATCTAGTATATTAAGTGTTTGTGAAAATGCTTGTGTGATTTTTGCATGATTTAAGTGTTATGACTTAGTTTTTCATGCTAGTATGCCAAGTGTTTGTGAAAATGCCATGCTTGTTGGAGCTTGAGGCCCTTTGGCTACTCCATGTGTTTTGCATTGTGTGTTGCATTTTTTGTCATGCTAGTTGTTAGGTTTTTGCATTTGCATGATATTTGGTTGGATTTTTGAATTAAGCATGCCTTGTGTTTGTGAAAATGCCATGCATGTCTTAGGTCTAGGTTACATTAAATGCCATGCAAGTTCATGTTAGGTCTAGGCCATATTATTTATGTCATGCATTTTCCTTACATTTAGGTTTAGATCCATGCATTTCATGCATTATGTTTGCCGCATTGTTTCATCCATTTCATGTTCATGCCACTTGAATAATGACTTGAGCCAATTAATGGTTCAAAGTCATGCTCTCTTGAGCACACTTGTGGAAAATTAAGTTTGTCAAATTGATTATTCTACCTTTGTGATTTTTTTACTTAGCCAATTTTTATCTAACTTTCAAAAAGTCTTAGCTACTGCTTTCAAGTCGTTTTATGAGTTTCAAATATTTTTATTTTTAAATGATTTTATCAAAAACAAAAAAAAAATGTGTTGGCAAAGCAGTTTTTTTTTTTTCACCTAAAACTCGTACATCTCCGATTTTTCTATGAATTCATCTTTGATCAAAAAATTAAGCCAATTGTTTCTCATGTAGCTTTACATGTCTTGAGTCTCCAATAATTTTTTCAGAATTTTTGGAATTTTTAAAAGTAGGGTAAAAAATCATGGATTAAAACTGGACAGTGGAGTCAGGATTGAATTTAAAGAAAAACAAAGCAGTTTTTTTTCCTCCAAAAACTCGTACATCTATGATTTTTCTGGGAATTCATCTTTGATCAGAAAATTAAGCCGATTTGTTTTCGTATAGTTTTACATGTCCTGAGTCTCCAGTAGTTTTTTTAGAAGTTTTGGAATTTTTAAAAATAGGGTAAAAAATCATGGATTAAAACTGGACAGTGGAGTCAGAATTGAATTTAAAGAAAAACAAAGCAGTTTTTTTTTTCGTCCAAAAACTCGTACATCTATGATTTTTCTGGGAATTCATCTTTGATCAGAAAATTAAGCCGATTTGTTTTCGTGTAGTGTTACATGTCCTGAGTCTCCAGTATTTTTTTTAGAATTTTTGGAAGTTCTAAAAATTGGGTAAAAATCGTGGATTAAAACTGGACAGTGGAGTCAGAATTGAATTTAAAGAAAAACCAATTTTCTGTTTTGGTTAATTCACATAGAGTGGGCTGATTAGGAGGGTTAGCTACTGACTTAGGGTAATTTCTAAGCCTTTTTAAACTCTAAAAATGGTTTTTCAAGTCCCGGGTTAAGGAGAGTCAAGTCCGGATTTTTTAAAACTTAGGAAATTAGAGCCATTTTAAAAAAAATTTAGCCCAGTTTTTATTGTTAATTCAAGCTTTTCAAAATTGTTTTCAAACAATCACAAAGTATTTCGGTTTTAGAATATTTAATTTGACATATTTTCCTAAGGTAGCCGGATATCTTTTTAGATACACGGATTTCCTTAATTAAAGGAAAAAATACATTTCATGCATTGCATTTTTATATTCATGCATTTTATATAATATGTGATTCTTGTTATAATAATTTCTATGATATTGTTATTATTTTGATTTATATTTTTGATGTTATATGGTTTATTATATGATTTGGAATGTTTCATGATATCCTATGCTTTTATTTAGTTATTTTTTTTTGTCATATTATTTAGCATATACTATGTTCATGCATTATTATTTCCATTTTTATTTTTATGCATATTATATGGTAGCACTATTTCATATTCCATCTCATTTAATTTATATGCCATATCATTCATGTTTGCCATGTCATTTAGGTTGCATCATATTATTTAGATTTTGCTATGTCATTTTATTTATGTCATGCATATACATATTCATTTCTTTTAAATATTTTCAAAAAAAGATAATGGTTTTCAATAAAAAATATAAAGATATTCCCGAGTTAAAATAATTCATGAGTTCTCTACCGGGTTTGCTGGAGGGAATATCATCAATTATCATTAATAAAGGAATATCTTTCTTTCAAAAAAAGAGAATGATTCGGAAAGTTTTCCAAAACTAATAAAAATTTATATATTTTGCCACGTTTGTTGGGGAATATAGGAAAATTTTGAATTTATAAATTCCGGATCATTTTCAATAAAAAAAAATGAAATTATTTTTCTTTAAATTGGGAATTAACTTGAAATACTAAATTTAAAACCAATCTTTACCGAGACTTAAGATAATACACGATTAATAAGGTACCGATTTATACGGGCGTTGTGGGGGTGCTAATCCTTCCCCACACGTAACCAACTCCCAAACCCGCTTCTTTGATTTCTCTGGTTTAAAACGCAGACTTGAAATTGGTTTTTAAATATTTTAATTAATTTTTAAAATATTTTATAAAACCGGTTTTAATAGGTGGCCGATCACACCTAGCTAAAAAAGATTGGTGGCGACTCCATGTCTTTTTTAAGGTCATTTTCAAAACCTTCATTTTTTTAGAGGAATTAAGTCGACTTTTCCTCGGTTTTTTAATGTCACGCTTAACGAATAATAAAGTCTTGCGATGAGACTCGTTATTTTTTTAGGTTGCGACATTGTCATCAAGGGATACTCGCCCAAGCAATTAAAATCAAAGCCGAATCTCTATAACTAAAATGTTAAATTTATTTAAATTTATTGGTCCCAAACTAAAAGATTAACTTTATTTATTTTTCATGATCTCATAATAATCTAATTTTATACATTGTAATTTGTAAGGTTAAAATTACATTGCTATTTGTTATATTCATCAATTATTTTTTACAAACCCTTAAAATCAACATGTTTGTCATATGTATTAAATCACAATCATATAAATTTAATAAAAACCAAATTAAATTTACTAGCTTTTTCGACAAAACTCCAACTCAAACATCCAAACATGCTTCACTTTTAGTTTTAGAGTAAACTCCGGATATACATATATATATATATATATATATATATATATATATATATATATATATATATATCCTGTGATTAAGAACGGGCTAAATATTCCCATTTCCCACTAAAGTTTAAAAACTAATACTTAACTATTCTGAAATTTATTTTATTATTTTTTGTTACTTAATTTAGGAGTGAACATTCGGTCGGTTCGATTTTGAAATTTCGAAAATGATTAAATCGAGTAAACTTATAAAACCGATCGAATCGGCCGACAAAGAATCCTAAAACCGAAAAAACCGAAACCGACTTAACTCGGTCGGTTTAATAAATTTTAACTATTTAAAAAATAAATTATTTATTTTATATTACATATTATAAAATATAAATGATATATTATATAATATATAATTTAAAATTATTATATAAATATATTTTATTTATATTAAATATAAAATAAAATTAAAAGAGTAGGTTAGTTTGATTTATTCGGTTATCAATTTTAAAACCGATAACCGACCGAACTAACCAAATAAATCGATATTCAAAATCGATTAATTTCAAAACCAAATAAATCAAACCTAATTAACCAAATTTAATCGGTTCAATCGGTTAAATCGGTTCAAACCGATTAATGCTCACCCCTACTAAACCATGCATCACCTTTTTCTGTTTATTTTTTCCAATGGTTTTTATTTTATTTTATTTTTTTACTCATCTTCGCTCTCCTTTATCAAATTTCTAGGATTTAATTTAATTTTTTTTTTATCTCTTTAAAGTCTAAACCAATCTTACAACTATTTCTCCATATAGATATTCATCGAAAGAAAAAAAATGCAAATTGTATCTTATCTCTCTTTAAACTAATTCTTAGTTCTTTTATTATTTTTATTCCTTTTTAACTGTATTTTACTTTCTCTTAATAAATTTTATTCTTTTATATAATTAATCAAAACATAAAAGAATTGAAAAAAGAAAAGAATGATCACCCAAATGAAAAATAAGTCATCCATCATCTCCAACAAAATCATTATCACCAAAAATAAAATTTAAAATTCAACAAATACCCATTACCTTAGAATTTGTGAATTACCTACAAATTAACAATCATAATACCCACCTCCAATCACTTTTAAAAAACAACCAAGTATCTTGAAATATGAAATTGGTTGGAGCTTTTAGGAGTAGTCCTTAGAAAATTGAAGAGTTAAGATTTTAGAGAGAGATTGAAAGGCTTGGTAACAGATGAAAGAATGGGAAAAGACCAAAAAAAATGAGAGAAGAATGGGAGATAGACCTGTTCAAGGATCGGGCGGACAGGTCCGATTCGTATTGGATCGAATCTGGACATAGGTTTTTCTAATTCGGGTAGGTCTGATTCGATCCGAATTACTGCTTATGAATAAAAAATATTTTTTAATAATAAAAATATAAAAATATGAATATAAAAAATAACATTCTATCGATAAAACGGGATGTTGGTCAGGTTCGGGAAAAAAATAAAAAAATTAGGGTCGTGGTCAAACCTAACCTGGCATATGGACAGGTCTAATGGAAGGGCTAGACCAAGGAATAATCCGCCCTTAATCAAGGTATATATCTCGAATTTACCCTTAGTTTTATTTTAGCCGAATTATTTCTTGGTATAACATCTTCACTTTTAATTTTGTCTCGTTTTCCTACAATTTTTTTTTATTTATACTTTTTCATTTAATTTTAAATTGCCAAAAAAAAAGAAGAAAATCTATTCTAATTTATTGAAAGATTGCGTAAGTAATTCTACTATTAATTAGATAGTCATTTCTTTAAAACTTTAATTATCTCATAGTAACTAATATTTTTTGTTTTATAATTTATCAATTTTGTTATACATAATGTAAATTTGAGTAATGTATTGTTTTTATTTTAATTATTGTTTGATTTTAGAAAAACAAATCAATTTGGAGTTTGTATTTATTTTTGAAAAAAAAAAACTGGAGTTTTTTTTTATGCATTTGTTTCGGAGTTAGATAAGGTTTATACTTTTGTGAGCTTGTTATTTATTATTATTATATTATTTACGCGCACATTTATATATATATATATTATTTTATATCAATAAATATAATAAAATGTGTTTTATGAAAAAAGAAAAATATAATGTATATAGTTGGCCCTTCAAAAATCAAATGTGTAGATTTATCACTAATTGAAATTTAATTAAGACTCTTATTTTCATTGTGTTTTATGTCCAAAACTTTAAGAAAAAAAAAAAAAAAGAGATACTAAATTTACGTGAGAAGGGTTATTTTTTTGGGTTATCCTTGGTATTTGGTAGAAATAGTTCGTGTATTTATATCGTATTTATGTTATTTTTTGTGTCATAATCGTGTTTAAGATATTATATATTTATATAAATTTTTCCATATTAATAATTCGTTTTATATATATTAATACGTTCGTGTATTCATGTCATATTTGTATTATTTTTGGTATTATGTTTTGTGTCATATTTTAATTATTTTTTCTATATCATGTTCGTATCGTATAATCATTTTATATCCAAAATTATCAAATCTAGATAAAAACTTGTTGTATATGGTTTTGAACTTTGAAGGCAAAGAAGTTTAATCAAATTTAATTGATCTTGGAACAAAAAATATATATTTATATAAGTCAATAATATTGAAGAAAATATTAAAATGACTTAATTTATTTAAGCATTAACATTAATTATGTTAATATACATTAAATATATTATATTTGAGAAGCAAATGGCATAATGTTAAACCAAATAATCATATCTTTGATGTAGTTATCGAGACACAGGTATTCCATACTTGATCACCTCTGGTGTAAACTTGAGTAGCATTAAGATCCAAGTCAGGCAGTGACACATAAAACCTGAGTAAATCATCGTGGCAAATTTTTCCCAATCCATTAACAAGCTCACCGCAACATTGCCTATAAGTGTCTTCATTCATTAAAACGCTTTTGACAACATTTTCCCCACATTTTAAACTCATCTTTTTGGTGCATTCATCTAAAATTCTGTAGAAACCTGGTTCAGGTTCTGGAGGGATTGTAATCTTGATTTCCACTTCATCTGCAGAGACGGGGCTTGCTAGCATGGAAGCTGCCAGTATCGATGAGAGCAAAGCCACCAAGATAGATAAATTATTGTTGAGTTTTGCCATGGTGCTGGTGGTTAATCTGATGCTTCGATACCAAGACTAAGAGAGATGAATTGGTATGAATTTTTAGGTTGAATTTGGGGCTTTATATATAGATTGGTTAATGTTTTAAGAAAAGGTTTCTAAATGGTTCTTATGGGGTTAGTAACTTCAACTATTTATGGGCATTTAATTGAAATTTAATATTTTAAAGCTTTTGGGAAGTAACAGCAATGAAGTTGGGACGACGACTGCTTTATCGACCCGTCCTGCATGGATAACTAAGGCCTCGCCTCACATTGCCTCAACATGGATGTCAAATTGTCACATATTTTTCTTATCCTCGTTTTCATGGATTTTTTTAATATCTATATATTTGTGTTATCAATAATTTTTTTTATTTATAAATCTCATTTTAATTAATTTTTTAACAAAAAAATACTCCAGGTAAATATCCGCTATTTTTAATAATTTTGTCCGAAAATTTGATCACTAGATAATTTTAAAAGTATTAGGAGCCTCATTTTTTTAATTGGTCATCTAAAAATTTATCTTTTTAATGAAATCTTAAAATTGATTAAGAGCTTCTGGAAGAAAACTTTTCGTATGTGAAAAACAATTAGATAATTTTAAAAATATAAGCAGCCACATTTTTTTAATTGGTCATCTAAAAATTTATCTTTTTAATGAAATCTTAAAATTGATTAAAAACTTTGGGTATGCGAAAAATAAAATTGGGTTCAGAAGTATAGTTATGTATAGAAAGAATTAATACTTCCAAAACGTTCTTAAAAATGATATCAATTAATCATATATTATTGTTTTGCCTTGTTAAAAGTGATCTTAATTTTAATATTTAAAAATAATTTCTTTTGATTCCTTTTATTGTCACAAAATCCCTTTATTATTTAAAAATAAATTATTTTATTTAGAAATAAAATAAAAATCTTTGATGTTATAAAATTTCTCTAAATTCTTTAACATCTAGATAAAATTTAGAACAAAAGATTCTTCCACTTGAGATTCTTGTAATAACCTTCAAATCAAAAGTAACATTCGTTTTTAGAAGCAATAATTATTGAAAATCCTCTACCATCTAGGTTGATATCAAGAATCAATTTTATTTACTATATTATCTTATTTATTTAATAAAATCTTTTCAAAATCAAGAATTTTAATAAAACATGTTATGCAAGAAATAAGTGATACAAATTAATGAACAAAATTAAATAATTAAAGACACATAAATAGGCATAAGCAGATAGAAAAAAGTAACAACAAATAAAATAGTGTGAATATTAAATTTATTTAATTAAAAAACTTTTATTTGAGAATAGAATTAAAATCTTTTGGAGTGGGAAACTCCCTTCCCCTAAATTTCCTAACGTATAAGAAAGGAAGCCATTGCAACAAGAATGTCATCAAATGTTCATATCAGTATGAAGTCATGATGACTAATGCAAAACAAGTTAAGATAAATTCTATTAGTCGTACCCATAGTTTAGTTTAGTTGATTTATATAGTTATCCTTAAAAGATGGCCTCCAACAAATTTAAAATTCGAATTCTAGCATTGCAACCCTTTTCTCTATTATCAAGTTAAGGTCTCTTGTATACCAAAAAAAAAAAATTTCTACTAAACCTTTTGAAAATTGCTCCAGTCTTTTTGAAATAGATAGTACTATAAATTATAAGTTTGCAACATTTTTTTTAATACAGTAAACCGGAACTCTGGTTGTGTGGCCATAATATTCATTAGTAGTTGCAGCTGTCGTGTTGTTTTCATATATTCTTTTTGTATTAAGAATTTACGATTGGGTCCATGCTGACAAGCGAACCGTAGCTCATAATGACATAATTTTAGATCCTCATAGTTGTAGTGTATGTTATTTGGATTCGGTGGATGTTAGTTATGTATATATGTTTGATATGAGTATATTCAAAAAAAAAAAAAATTAAAGTTTTTTTCATATATATATGTTCGAATATATGATGGATACAAGCATCAAACAAAAATATTTTTAAAAAAATGAAGAGTTCGAATAACATAAATTATAGTTATTGCTGCATTGTTATTACTGTTTATATTTGTAGTTGTAGAGGGTTCTGTGGTAGGGAGAGGAAGCTTTGTAAACAAGTGAAACAGGATGTTGCTGGGAGACGGCGGAGAAGAAGACTGGAGCAGACCCTGAAGTATTGAGTGCAGCGGTAGGTGGTGGTAAGTAAGGTGGATGAAGTAAGAAGATGTCAGAGCAAGGCTGAGTATGCCTGAGAATTGGAGGAGAGAGAATTGCAGAGATAAACCTTAAATAGAAAGTTTGCTCAAATGCCCAAAGTCCCCAAATGAGTTGTGGGAACTCCGATTTATAAGTATCAGAATAGGAGTTACAAAATATGACTATTTAAAAGGTATAATGGGGAAGATTGTTAGTTACAAAAGTATTAATGTTTTATCTATTGGGAGTTTAGGTTGTTGTTGGTAATAGTGAATAGTGAACAAGAGTTCACTATCTGTTTCTGAAAAGAAAGGAGAAACACTCATAATTCAGGAAAAGGTTAAGAGAAGACCTCTTAACTATCTCTATATCTGATCCACCAAGCCATGCTCTCCGGAACATCCCAATAGTGAAATTAACCCAAGAACCCTATCATATTCCGAGGTTATTCTCACTTCTTCTGCTTCGGTGAGGTAGTATCAGGTGGAACGTCTTCGGTAGAATACTTCTCGGTGGAGGTCATTTCCATGAGAGTGTTGTTCTCTAAATGACTTGCTCCATGAAGGTGTTGTTTCCGAACATCAGCTATTCTGAACAAGAGTTGTTCTAGACATGAGTTGTTCCGAACAAGACTTGTTCTGAACAAGAGCTGCTCCGAACAAGAGCTGTTCTAGTGGAAGAACTTCCAGTGAAGCAACCTTATTACTTGTTCTGGAATACCTTTGCTCTTGTACAAGGAAGTACGATTTCCTATAAAACTACTTTATTTCTCTCGAGAAGAGGTAATATATTAGTATCCAAAATCAAGTATCTACAGTAGTCATTGTTACTATTCTGTAGTGCTCGTGTAATTGCCACTCCTGTTCTAATCATTATATTAGAAGTTTATTATGTTGGTAGGTAATCGATCTTATATTATTTAAAAAAGTCAAGCTTATAGAGCATATAAAACAATTATTTTATTATAATTATAATTTCAGAATAATTAAATTCTGAAAATTGTAATTGTTCATGATTAGTTGTTTTATAAAAACACAACTCTTGTATAATAAAGTTGTCTTGTAAAGACATAACTTTTACGTGAAAAGTTGTCTTGTAAAGACATAACTTTTACATGTAATGTTATATTGTAAAACAACATAACTCTTACAAAAGGGTATTTCATTGAAAGATACATCTGTTTGTTATCTATATAAAGGACTTTTCTATTCAGTTAGTTTCACAATTTTGCTTGAAGTGTTTGAGGGCTTTGTTGTATCTTGGAGGCATATAAAAATCTTAAGGAAAGTGTTCTACACGCCTCAAAGCCATCATACTTTACTAACATTTTTTTTTCTTATTTAATTCTCTTTCTTTTTTTTTCCCTAACAATTTTAAGGCTTTACATTGTGAAACTTTTATGTTTCGCAATTATGAAAATACAAGAGAAAGAAATCTAGAAGTGCATTACCAACGAAAAAAAATTGATTGGTCGTAAGATATCTTTGCACAAATACAAGATAAGTTTTTTATGTTGTGTTTTAAAATGAATTTATGATGCATTATTACAAGCAATTTTCTCATATATATTTTTTATTATTAAATTTTGAAAGATGCATTATCGAGACTTTAGATCTTGTTTGTTGTCTTTTATTTCAATTTTGATTTTTAATTAATTAAATTTATATGTGTCCATGAATTTGTGGTTTCAAGACATAGTTATGGTTTTAATTTCTATGTCTAATTTTTGTAATTGTAAAGAAAAATATATAATTTGTTAAGATCAAATTGATGATCATTTGATCTTAAAATGAAAAAAAATTGGTTTTACAAAATGACATAGCTATGACATTATTAGTGTACATTATGAATGGCTTTTATCATTGTATAATGACTTATGTGTTAATAGGATAGATATCATTCTAATGGAGCAAATAGATTCATTTAATTGCCTTGAAGAGAAAGTCTAAAGGCTAGATCTCATTTATATTCTAATGATTTGTTAGGGCAACCGATGTCAGTTGATGTCGATAATAAAGATATAGTCTTTCCTTATAAAAGGCTATAACCTCTAAATAATAAGGCGACGATTTTTAAAGCCAAAAGGAATCTACTTTTTAGTTTCCTTATAAAATTAATTTTGGTATTATAATTGCATAAACATAGAAACCAGTAAGTTATTCACTAAATTGCATAAGCATGTGCAATTGTGCATAAAATTATATATATATATATAGATATACTTTTATGCAATTATATCATTTATTGGTATGTTCTATGTGGATTTTCTTAGTCATGATATTAAATAGTCATGAGTCTTGTTATATTTTGGTAAGATCATGGTATATATCCAAGATAAAGAGTATAAGTTAAATTTTATTATTAATTTTATAGCATGGTTTGGATGTGAAAACTCTCCAAAAATAGATCTTACCATGGAAAGATGAAATTCTTATTAAATTAAATAGTAATCATGTTGTATATCTATTATTTGATAATCATTTTATGATTATTAAATTATTAACCATGAAAAAACAATAAAAAATTACACATTTTGAGTAAAATTTATAGTCCATGTTAACGGGGGTAAAAGGAATTATATTTTTAGAAGAATTGAACCCATTTCATTATTTTTTACATGGATTCATGATGTCCTTATGATAGAAAAGGTTGGACTATTTTATAAATTTCATTATTACTTTAAAAGTGATTTTGATTAGAAAATGGCAATAAACCATGATTAATTTCTCTAGTCAAGGTAGAAGAGTGGGAAAGCATTGACTTATCACTACTCTGATATAGAAATATAATATTCTATTGAAAGTGTTTTACATGATGGTCATAGATTTGGTTACAAAGATTTGATGATAACAATATGATTATTTTTATTTGACAAATGTTTGGTTTGATTATGCTATGACGCATAGTGCAAATATTGAAGTTGTGAATATAGTTCAAGGAAGGCAATATATAATCGTTTATGGCAATTAAAAAAATTGCATTTATATTCAATATATCCATCATGCATATTGCATTTGTGAGAGATCTTCAAGTGAGACACTATGAAATCATGATAGATTTCATGATGTGCTCTTTCATTTTAAATATGAGATTTGTAAAAGAAAAAATGGATAAGCATGGAATATGAAATTAATATTGGAAGGATACACTACAAGAGAACGGACTTTTACCGACGGGATTTTCCGTCGGTAAATTTCGTCCGTAATTCTTAAGTCAGTGATACTATATCCGTCGGAAATAAAAATTTCGCCGGTAAAAGTATTACCGATGGAATATTTCCGTCTGAATATTCGATCGGGAAAAACAATACCCACGGAAATTTTTTTATACAGCAATGAAATATTCTGTTTGTAAAGGTACATTACCGACGAAATATTCCGTCGGTAATTTTGTGATTTGGATAAAAATAATTATTAATTAATTATATAAATTAAACCAAAATATAGTATTATTTTCCATGAAAAATAAATAAAATAAACTATCTAATATTATAAATAAACAAATATTTTAATAAATTGTAATATTATTAAAAAAAAAATGCAGTAACATAGTGATTTTTCTCGATAATCTAAACAACCCAAAGATCAAAATAAATAAATTAATATTCCAAGTATAGAATTAAAACATAATCCCTTAAAAAAAATAACTTTTAGAAGCCATGGATCGAGGCATGTCCTGAAGAAGAATCAAGAAAAGCAGCAAGGGAACGAACCACGTGCTTCTGAATCTCTAAATTCGGATACTTCCATTTCCTTTCTTTATCATCACTCAATCTGTCCATCAATAGCCCAATTTAAGTAATTTATCAAAACCCAAAAATAAATTTATCAAATAAATGATTAAAACTAAAATAAAAAAGAAGGCAAATTTATCTGGTGATACCAAGACTTAAGCATGTTTAAGACGTTGATGGAGAGTATGTAAAGGGTCACTGCTACTACTGCTTCCTCTACTGTTACCTGCTACTACTGCTATTACTCCTCGTCTCCATTTTTGATGATCCCATTGTTTTCTTTTCTTTGCTTTACACTTTAATAGCAGATAATAAATTTTGTTAATTTTATTTCAACAAAAAATAATTAAAAAAATCAATTTCTAATGAGAGAGAAGAGAAAAGAGACATACCAGGCGTGACGCAGCGGACGAACGACGGACGGCGGGTTGCGCAAGCGGATGGCGGACGGCTGGGGGGGAGGTGGTTGGGTCTCGGGAGGCGCGGGATGGGGGAGGAGAGGAAATAGAGAAAAAGGAAAGAAAGAAGAAGGAAGAAGAAGAAGAGGAGAAGTCTCGGGCATTTAATTATGCCCGAGACTTTTATCGACGGAAATTTCGTCATTATCGATGGAATTTCGTCGGTAAAAAGTTCCTCGATTTTTGAAATAATTTTCTTTTCTAAAATTATTTTTCTTCGTTAGTACATTTTAGCAACGAAAATTTTTGTCGCTAATAACCTTATTTGACACGGATTTTTTCGTCACTAAAACATATTAAAGACGGAAATTAATTTTCGAAAAAAATATTTTGAAATTGATTTATATGAATAAAAAATAAAATTAATTATGAAAATTTAATTTCGTCGCTGATACTTTTTAGCGACGGAAATTTTCGTCGTTAATAACCTTTGTAGCCACGGAATTTTTCGTCGCTAAAACGTATTACCGACAAAATTTAATTTTCAAAAAAATAAAATATTGAAATTGATTTATGTGAATAAAAAATAAAATTAAATGAAAATTTAATTTCGTCGCTAGAAGTCGCGATGAAAATTTTCGTTGCTAATAACCTTATTAGCCACGAAATTTTCTGTCGCTAAAACGTATTATCGACGAAAAATAATTTTCTAAAAAAATATATATTGAAATTGATTTATGTGAATAAAAAATAAAATTAATTATGAAAAGGAAAATTTTGTTGCTAATAACTTTAGCGATGTAATTAAATTTTCGGTTTAATTTTTTTTTTTTTAAATTATAAGAATTCTCTTTTTTTTTTTTTTTTTTACTGATGGGAAATTCCATTGGTAATAATCATAATTCCGTCAGTAATACTTTGGCAGGAACCAATTAGATTCCCGCTAAAGTATTATCGACGAAAATTACCGACATAAAATTTCAGTCGTAAATATTCCTTTGGTAATACAAAATTTTCGTCGGTAATAGGGATAAACATTACCGACGGAATTTCGCTGGTAATGTTCTAAATTTCGTCAGTAATGTGGACTATTTTCGATGGAAAAAATCCGTCGAAAATACTTCCGTCGCTAATTCTCCGTTCTCTTGTAGTGGTACCTTTTGTAGTCCATTGGTTAATGCTTTCTATATTGATGGCTATCTTAAGTGGCCATACGTGAGTGACGAAATATGAGTAAACTCCTTAAGAGTTGAGTTATGTGGAAAATCATGACTCAAAGATATTGTGAATATGAAAATTAAAATAGCAAGATGAATGCTATTTGATACATTTTGATAGTGGAAATGGCTTTGGTGTCCATGATGAAATAAATTCATAGTAATTTATCCACCATTTGATTTGGCATGCAAATCTCAAAAAATAGACTATAGGAGCATGAATTTGATAAAAGAAAAAAAAATCGATGATAATTGTATTTGACATCATACTTATGGATGTATAGTTAAAACAAAAGTTTTTAAAACTTTTATAAAAGTAAAGATCAAAATATAGAATATTTGCTAGTTATCTTTTCACTAAGGATGAATAGTTGGAAGCATCCTACTAAATATATATATATATATATAGTGAAAAGATAGATGAAAAAGCAAATTGATTAATATATGATATCTTTATAATTGAAATGGGACATTTTTTAATAAAAGAATGGATATCATACACATGGTGGGGGTGTTGATTTATTATAAATTATTAAGAAACAAAAGAAATATAACACCACCATAGTGTAATAAAAATTTGATATAACTTTATTATGTTTGAATTAGACGAGCTAATAAGTTTAGTACAACTTATTAAAAGAAAGCCATTGAAAAGGTTATTAAATATCTTAAAAAGACCAAAATGTCTTGGTCTATCAATTCAGTTTTATCCAATTATACTAGAAGTATAATTATATTAAAGATGGATAAAAGGTATGGAAATAAAATGGTACAAAGTTATATTAATGAGTATAAGAGTTGTGGTCACAACCAAAATCAACTATTTCTTTTTTCAATACTTCCAAAATAATAAAAAATTGAATTCTGAAAGTTTTCAAAAAATTTCGAGTCCATTTTCTATTTATTTCGGATTTATTTCCAAAATTGCCTCTTAATGCACCCGAACTTTTGTCATTTTTAAACGAGCTCTGAATCCAGATTTTTCTTCACAAATCTCTTCCAAATAATTTAAAAGTGTGATCTGGAAGTTTTCAATATTTTTGGAGCTCATTTGCTATTTTTTCGGGATTTATCTACTTGAATTTCTACATAAAGGATCCGGGATTTGGCTATTTTGCAAACGAACTCCGAATCAAGATTTTATTTCGCAAATCTCTTTGAAATAATTTAAGAATGAAATAAGCAAACTTTCAGAATTTTTGGAGCTCATTTGCTATTTTTCTCAAATTTTCCAATTTTGCCCTTTTGCCTCCGAAACCCGGTTTTGCTCAAAACAAGTACGATTTCAGATTTTCTTCAAACTGAGCCTTGGTCTATCCTTGTTTAATCACTCCTCATCAATTAGGGGCTTTAGTCTTATCGAATCGGGCAATTTCTGGAATTTTTCAAATTTCTCTAAAATCCACTAGAAACCCTAATTCTCGGTTTTCTTCCAAATTGACTTTTCCTTCGGTTTTTCTTCCAAATAGTCTCTCCATTACCCATAGTCAGTGCTTATCTTCCATTTGGAACCTCCAATTTCTGACAATTTGATCGTTTAAGTAACTTTTCCCAAATTCTCCGAATTAGGGTTATCTTTTTACTGAAATTCCGTAACCCAACTTTCGAACTCCATATCTTTCAATGTAGACCTCGGATTATCAAAATTCTTTCACTATTCTTCAATTGAACTTCAAATCTTGATTTTGAAAGTAGGTTGACTTTTTTAGTAGTTGACTTTTTTGGGATTGACTTTTTTGGGGTTGACTTTTCAAGTTTGACTTTTTATGCTCGACTTCTTAGACCAAGTCCTAGAATACCACTTGCAGGATGAGAAAAACCTTTTTGCATTCTGAAACATCAATTTAGGAAGAAAACAGACCTGATCTAGTGGTCCAGACAAAATTAGGTGTCTACAAGCCTAATTAGTGAAAGCATTGCCAAACTGCCATCCTCATATTTGCTCTCTTTTTCTTATGTTTCTTTTGTTAATTGTGTTTAGTTTCTTTAAGTTCATTTAGGCTGCATAAGTTTATTTTGTCTTGAGTCTTAGTTATTTTGTTTATTAGTTCTTTTCTCTTACACATGATTCTTTCATTGAGGATAATAGCATTACATTAAGGACAATGTAAGAATTAAGTGTGGGGGGAAGAATTTAGGATTTCCTTTAGTTGTTTTGTTTTGAGTCTTTTAATGTGCTTTTAGTGTGTTTTAGTTACTTTCAATACTATTATGAGATATGAATTGAATAGGTCTAAAACTGATTTATTAGCGAGAAGATTTTTCAAGAGAATTGAGCTTGATATTATTTTTTATGAGCCAATGTTAATATGATATGTTGATTGAGAAAGAAACATGTTTAGACTTGATATTGACTTGTATAAACATCCTTGTGTTTTTTGAGCCTATATGATTGATGCATTATACATATCAATCCAATTTCTTTATTGTTTGCTCTCATGATAAAATGTTTCTCTAGAACTTGCTTTAAATCATTTGAGACTATATTGATGCATGTGACAACATAGATATGATAGTGGTATTAGGATTTTTACCAAGGCCAAATCAGCCATCCCCTATTGATGTTCTAGGAGAACAGCCCCCCTAGTGAGTGATGGAGACTCAATTAAGAGTTGTAAACCCAAGTGCAGGTTATGTTCAAGTAATAAATTCTCGGGTGTCCGAGGTCGAACCACAGGGAAGCGTATTAGTAAGTATAAGTTTATAAATATATAAGAAAAAGAAAGTAAACAAGATATTAGGGAATCAACACCAAAACAAGATAAACAAGATATTAGAGAACAAAATAAACAAAACAACATAAAAGAAATTAAACAAGATATAAACAAAACAATAAGAAAAGATGTTGAGGTTAGAGAATCCACTCTTGGTGTTATGCTAAGATTAATCTTGTTTTATTACACAATTGAAATTCACACATAAGGGAGATTCCAATCGGAAGGTTTAGCAATTCAGTCCAAATTGTCCAACGTCCATAGCATATGATATTATGTTCATTTGGTGTCCTCAAAACTCATAAAAAGAGTCCAAGCATTCCTTATGCCAAGGTATATGTCTACAACAAATCAAGGTTATGAAACCAAGCATTTACTGTGCCATTTTCATTGTCAATAATGAATCAAGATCCCTACTTTGCAAGTATGATTTTAAACCAAAAGAAAATATTATCTATACTAGTGTTTATAAATGATGATTCATTTTAGCTCATGTTTAAGAGACTAACCTTAGCATTTACCAAAAGCTTCACCTCATCACCTCAACAATATGATTAGCAACACATACTAGATATGAATAAAATGAAAAGAAATGTAAGAAGCATAAGTAAATAAAAAAAGAAAACTAGAGAAAGGAAAGAAGAAGAAAACTTAGAGAATTTTATTACAATGGCTAATATCCTACCAATGTATCTTTAATGCTCATCCAAGGCCCTCTATTTATACACATTTTGGAGAGCTAAATGACAAGAGACAAGCTTTATAAATTTCAAAGGTAGGTATAATAGGTGGGTGCATTTTTCTAACAATTTTCGTCATATTGTATGACAATTCTGATCAGCCAGCTTGATGGTCGATTTTGTCAATGTTGGAGGCTCGATCTGATCAAATGGTCTTCTAGAAAAATATACCCCTATCAGTTACGGATCCATAGCCATTGGAATCAGATCATTTGCTCATGTGGATCGGAAGATATGGTCAAAATACCAAAACAGGTCAGCACAGACATCATTGCACATCAGCCAACTTGATGGTCGATTTCGCTAGGGAAAACGACTCCGTTTCAAGAAGTGTAAAACATGAAAAAGATAGATATTCCTCTTAAATTTGCACTGTAAAAAATTCAGCCTTATTGCTTCAGTGAAACTTCAGATATAGCGGATATGGAAAAAGGTGTCGGAACTGGAACTGAACTGGATTTGCCCTTAATTGTTGATTTAACCTAGTAATCTGAAATCACTCAAAGAAACTCGTGAAAAACACCAAATTACATAAAAATATAAAATATCATAAACACAATTAGACTAAGCAATAATAACTCGTATTTGACACAAAACAATAATAAAACATAACTAAGAACTATATAATTATACGAGTTATCACACCCCCACACTTAGATTGTTGCTAGTCCCTAGCAACGACTTAATAAAAATAAAATAAGAAAATCTAATCTAATCCATTTTCGTTGGAAATCACGGTGGCACTTAGCATGTGACACAAGCCTTTAAACCCCTAGGTGTCCCTAGTGGACGAGTTTAGTCTCGTGAGGGTTTGCTAGAACGATACCCACAAACATTGAAAAACTAAAATATAAGTAAACTACATACACTAAAATATTTACTCCTAATCCTTTCAATATAAATTAGAGACAATCTTTGAACAAGTCTTATAAACTAATCAATAGCTCAAAGAATTTCACAAAAATTCATGCTTGAATATAAACAAATGAGTTAAGCCAATATTAACATAACATATTTCAATCAAAATAGTGCATATTCAACTTAATCTCAACTTCTCACTATACTCTCATGATTTTCACTCTTTAAAGTAGTGGTAAAGTGTTTACACTCAATCAATCTCATGAAAACAGTTCTACCATATGCTTGCTTGTCCACCTATTCTCCACTATTTAGATCATACAACTTCATAAATCAAGAGGTCTTTTTTTCAAGGTTGTAATGGGGCCAAAGGGTTATAATGTGGTTAAAGAACAAAAGGATAAAGATATCACAAAGGTTCCAAAGAGTTCATAGAGTTTAGAGACATAATAAGATCATACGAATAAAACTTCTCAAAACTCTTATAAAGCACATAATAACATAGGCTAAATATTCATGTTGAGCCTTTGCTTCATTCTAACCAACTTTGTAACATCTTTTTCTTTACTTTAACTAGAAGTTCAAGAGAAGATTTATTTTTATTTTTATTTTTAATATGGGAATGTATTTGACAATGATCCCTTTCTTTTTCTCTTGACTTTTGCCTCTCTCCTCCCCCACACTTATCTTTCGTTCTATCCCAAATTTTCAAAAAGTATCCCTTGTTTTTGCAATATGTCTCAAAATATATAATCCATCTTTAGAACAAGGGTAAGGATATAAGTATATTTAGGCTAGGTGTAAGTTCTGGTTACCAATAAAATAGCATATTTAATGTAGGCTCAAATTGGCTCACTAGTGGGGATGTTCTCTTAGAACATTAATAATGGATGGCTGTTTGGCTCTGGTTATAATCCTAATGCCTCTATCATATTCATGTTGTCACATGTATCAATATAGTCTCAAACGGTTTAAAGCAAGTTCTAGAGAATCATGTAATCATAAGAGCACTCAAGAAAGAAATTAGATTGATTTGTATAATGCATCAATCATTATAGGCTCAAAAACTCACAAGGATGATTATACAAGTCAGATTAAGTCTAAACATGCTTCTTTCTCAATCAACATATCATATTAACATTGGCTCATAAAAAGGTTGACATCAAGCTCAATTCTCATGAAAATCTTCTCACTAATAAATCTGTTTTAGACTTATGCAATTCATATCTCATCATTGTATTAAAAAGGAACTAGAACACATTAAAAAAATAATAATAATAATAAAGATTCATAAAAAAAAATAGTAGACAAAAATAAAAGAAATCCTAAATCGTTCCCCCCACACTTAATTCTTACATTGTCCTCAATGTAAGTCTATTAACCCAAATGAAAGAATCATGTGTAAGAGAAAAGAACTAATAACATAAGAATAGGAATAACTAAGACTCAAAACAAAACAAACTCATGCAACCTAATTAATCCTAAAATACTAAACAAAAATTAACAAGTAAACATAAAAAAATTAAAATCAAACTGACAAGGTATGTCTCAAGTCTCCCTTACTCAGACCTTGTTCAGAATGAATACTTCTAAATTGCTTAAAACACAACAAACTTTTTTTTTTTTGAAAGAAGAAATCAAACTGACAAGGTATGTCTCAAGTCTCCCTTACTCAGACCTTGTTCAGAATGAATACTTCTAAATGGCTTAAAACACATCAAATTTTTTTTTTTTAAAAAAAAATTAGCAAAATATGTCCCTTACCCCCTACTAAAGGTAGAATTTAGGAGATATTACCTGCAGAGGTTGCTAACCACTTATTATAACTGAGACACAACAAACAAAATGTTAGATAATGTCACAAAGACAGAGTGCAATCCACTCCTTGCTCGTCCATATCTCTTTTTCTTTTTCCGAGCGTTTGCGAAACAACCGTAGCAGGTAAATACTCATAAGCTTGGAGCTTTTTGAGTAAATCTTCAATGGTTGTAGCAGAAATTATGGTTCTCCTTGCCTCTGAAAACATGAATCCATTATCCACAGCATTATCTAAATATGAAAGCAAGTTACTAAAATAACCATTAATATTAAGCAAACCAATGGGTTTCTTATTTGTGACCAAAGATGACCAAGAAGTCACGCAAGCTATTTCTTCCAATGTACCCAGACCTCCTGGTAAAGCAATGAATGCATCGGCAGAATGGTACATGATTGTTATCCATTCAGGGATACTCCAGACTTGTATTTCCTTACCCACGGTAGGTCCACAAAAACCTGTGAATAGTTTTGGCACGATTCCTAGAACTGGACTTCCTCCGGCGTGTGCTGATGCAGCGACTGCTCCCATTAAACTCGTACTACCACCTCCATAAATCAACTGGATCTTTTGTTGGGCAAGTATTACTCCAACTCTTATGGCTTCATCAGCGAATATGTTATTTTTCCCTGGATAAGCACCTCCAAAGACACAAAATTTTTTAATGCGCTGGGACGAAGTACTTTCCATTTTTTTTTTTCAAGTGCCTGAAAGAGAATGAGTACATGGTGTAATATATAGAGGACTGAGTAATGAATCAGACAAGAGTAATAATGTCGCCGAAAGTGTATTTGACCTGTCAGAAGAAAATGTTAACCTAACAAAAGATTTTTGCGTGATTTCAGGAAGAAAATCAAAAAGAGAAGAAAAATCAACCGTAAAAGACCAATGCAAAAAAAAAAAAAGAGAATAATTACACAAATCTAACAACACGTAAATTAAACCGAAATAAAGTTATTGCAAATCAAACCAAAAGCTGAGAAGTCATTTATTGTAGTTGTGATTGTGGCTCACATCTTCCTCTGATTTTACGTCCAGAAACGGCTTAAACGCCTTCTATGAGTCGAGGATATGCTTCCCATCCAGTTTTCTTACAAGCTGGCAAACAGGGTCTTTTAACATCAGATTCCCAAGATGTTGCCATTCCCTTTGGAATTGCGGCCATAAATCAAGAATTTCTCTTTGTACGTCTCCACTAGGATGCGTCTCAAGAGAAAGTTGGATATTACCCAAATTCTCCTTACTCAGTCCATCCTTAATGAATTCAATTTTATCATCTCGATTAGAGGACGGAATCCCAATAGAACGACATTTACCGTTACACGTCCATCGTGCACATTTGTGGCAATTTGAACTCATGCGCTTTGCTCGTTGCTTCTTTGCAAAAGTGCTTCTACCTGTACCTGGTAAATGCAAAACAGGAAGATATTCATCTTCACGTACCTTGGCTTCAATTATCCAACGTATGTCTTCAGGAATCCCTTTGTGCATAAGCATTCTTAATCTTTCAAATCGAACTTGGTAAAGCTTCAGTAAAATATTCCGAGGAAAAGGAGGAAATCGTTTCTGCAATCTTGTGAGAATATCATCCATCTTGAAAAAAAATGAAAAAGAAATTGAAAGAGAAATTTATATACAATATCAGTTTTGTGGGTAGCTGATGGAACCGACTTAAATAATCACGGAGTACCGTTATCCGCCATTTAACCGGGGTTAAAAAAAATGTATTTTTTTTTTTTGAAGATTAGTAAAAATTATATTTACATCTAGTTATTTTCAAAACAAGGATCAGAAAAAAACAACCTCTTCTTGAGTAACATGATTTTCCAAAAAGAGTTTGAGTCTTTATCCATTTACCTTGAATACGTTACCATTTTGAGGATTCTCAATGTCAACTACTCCATAATGATACACATGCTTAACCACAAATGGGCCAGTCCATCTTGATCTCAACTTACCAGGAAATATGTGAAGTCTAGAATTATAAAGTAGAACTTTTTGCCCAACATCAAATGTTTTTCTTGAAATTAACTTGTCATGAAAGGCTTTAGTTCTTTCTTTATGAATTTTAGAATTCTCATATGCATCTTTGAATAAAGTTGGCCAGTAAAATCCACACTGTAAAATTTTTGCAGCAGTTTTCTTTGATGAAAAATGACCACCACATGCCTCGGAATGACAAAACTTAATTACACTACTTACCTCATTGTCGGGAATGCATCTTCGAAAAATTTGATCAGGACAATATTTGAACAAGTAAGGGTCATCCCAATAGAACTTCTTTACCTCATTCAGAAACTTCCTTTTATCTTGAGGGCTCCATTGAGAAGGAATTTTTCCTGTAGCAAGAAAATTAGCAATGTCAGCAAACCAAGGTGTCGTGGAGACAATTAGAAGTTGTTCATCAGGAAAAGTATCATTTATTGGTGAGGTTCCAAAAGATTCATCACAAACAAGTCTTGATAAATGATCAGCCACCACATTTTCTACTCCTTTTTTATCTCGAATGGTGATGTCAAATTCTTGCAGCAAAAGGATCCACCTCAGCAACCTAGGTTTTGCATCCTTCTTAGAGAGAAGATATTTTAAAGCTGCATGATCACTAAAGACAACAATTGATGATCCAACAAGGTAAGATCTGAATTTATCCAATGCAAAAACAACTGCAAGTAATTCCTTTTCTGTAGTGGAATAATTCATTTGGGCTCTATTTAAAGTTTTACTTGCATAGTAAATTACATGTGGTTTCTTATCTTTCCTTTGTCCTAACACAGCACCAACAGCATAGTCACTAGCATCACACATTATTTCAAATGGTAAAGACCAATCAGGAGATCTCATAATAGGAGCAGTGATGAGCATATTTTTGAGTTTTTCAAAAGCATCTTCACAATCTTTAGTCCATTCAAATGCAGTGTCTTTCATTAAAAGATTACATAGAGGTTTAGATATCGTGCTAAAATCTTTTATGAATCTTCTATAAAAACCTGCATGTCCCAAGAATGACCTAATGTCCTTTACTGTCTTTGGTGTGGGTAGATTAGCAATCAATTCAATTTTTGACTTGTCTACCTCAATCCCTTTTGCAGAAACAATGTGACCTAGTACAATACCTTTAGTGACCATGAAATGACATTTTTCCCAATTAAGAACAAGATTTTTTTCTTCACACCTAATCAATACATTTTTCAAATTGGCTAAGCAATCATCAAATGAATCACCAGAAGCAGAAAAATCATCCATGAAAATCTCAAGATTCCGTTCAATCATGTCACTAAAAATACTAAGCATGCATCTTTGAAATGTGGAAGGGGCGTTACATAATCCAAATGGCATTCTACGATATGCAAAAGTACCAAAAGGACATGTAAAAGTGGTTTTCTCTTGGTCCTCAAGTGCAATGGCAATTTGATTATACCCAGAATATCCATCTAGAAAACAATAAAACTCATGCCCTGCAACTCTTTCTAAGATTTGATCCATGAAAGGCAAAGGGAAATGATCTTTCCTCGTCACTGAGTTAAGTTTCCTGTAGTCAATGCACATGCGCCAACCAGTAACAGTCCTAGTTGGAATTAATTCATTGTTTTCATTTTTAACTAGAGTAACTCCAGATTTCTTAGGTACGACTTGAGTAGGACTTACCCATTTGCTATCAGAGATAGGATAAATGATTCCATTATCTAGAAGTTTAATGACTTCATTTCTCACTACTTCTTTCATATTAGGATTAAGCCTTCGTTGCATTTGTCTAGAGGGTTTAGTATTTTCCTCTAAATAAATATTATGTGTGCAGATTAATGGGTTTATTCCCTTTATGTCAGCTAAGGTCCATCCTAATGCATTTTTGTGCATTTTCAAAAGTTGTAACAACTTACCTTCTTGTAGTTCATCAAGATGTGAAGAAATTATGACTGGAAAAGTTTCATTCTCACCCAAAAAGGAATATTTTAGCTCGGATGGCAATGGTTTTAAATCCAGCTTGGGTGGTTCAATAGTTGATGGTACAGTGACATTTGTGAGTGATTGAAGTTCCTCAAACTTTTGTTTCCAACAATGCTTATCCTGAAAAGAATTTAACAAAGAATGAGTGTGTGAAATTTCTGAAGCATTATCAAACTCACATTCAATTAAATAAGCTTCTAAAGGATCATGGAATGTGGTAGTGGTGAGATGTTCATGAACAAGTTCTTCAATGAAATCCACTTCATGTTCTTCTGAATCATCACCAGGTTGCTTGTAAATGTCGAACACATTTAATTCTAAAGTCATATTTCCAAAAGAAATGTTCAAAATACCATTCCTGCAATTTATCAGAGCATTAGAAGTTGCAAGAAATGGACGGCCTAATATAACAGGAATTTGAACATTTGGATTTGAAACAGGATGTGTGTCCGAAACAATAAAATCAACAGGGAAGTAAAAATTATCAATTTGAACCAAAACATCTTCAACTATCCCTCGAGGAATTTTTACAGAACGATCAGCTAGTTGAAGTGTAACAGGTGTTTCCTTGAGTTCACCTAAACCTAACTGTTGATAAACAGAAAAAGGCAAAAGATTAACACTAGCACCAAGATCAAGCAATGCACGTTCTATTCTAGTGTTTCCAATGATGCATGAGATTGTTGGACATCCAGGATCTTTGAATTTTGGTGGAGTAAGGTGCTGAATGATTAGCTCACACTTTCCGTCAGAAATGCTTTCTTTTGTACATTATGTTTCCTTTTAAATGTGCACATGTCCTTCAAAAATTTAGCATAAGATGGAACTTGTTTGATTGCATCCAATAAAGGAATGTTAATCTTAACTTGTTTGAAAAGTTCAAAATTTCTGCATTTTGATTCAAATTCTTTATTGTTTGCAACCTTTGAGGAAAAAGAGCAGGATGCATACCTTTTTCTTTGTCCAAATTTTCAAGAAGTTCAGACTTACCATTATCCTTACCGTTACTTTTCGGAGGGGAAGGAGGATCTTGGTCTTTTGATGGAATGTTTTTGTCAATTGCCTTTCCACTTCGAAGAGTTGTGATAGAACTGGCATTTTCCTGTTGAGTTTCATTGGAGCAAGAAACAAAACATTGAGTAGAAGGGTTAGGCTGAGGTTGAGCAGGAAACTTACCTTTTTCTTGAGTGCGTAATGAAGCTGTCAATGTGGACAAGGTGTTTTTGATCTCATTGATGTCCTGTGAAGTTTGGTTATTCACATTTGCTTGTGTTTGCATGAATGCTTGCAATGTCTCTTCCAAGGTTTGTACACGTGAAGGTTGATAGGAAAAAGTGTTGCCCGGCTTTTGAGATTGTGGTACCTGAACATGATTATTATTCCGCCAACTAAAGTTGGGATGATTTCTCCATTCAGGGTTATATGTTTCAGAGTAAGGATAAGGAAAAGGCTTTTTAAATGTGTTTATGGAATTTACTTGATCATGCAACGCTTCTTTAAGAATGGGAATGTTTGGACATTCAGAAGTGGGGTGTCCCATGATTTCACAAATTCCACAACTTTCTTCATTTTTAACCGTTTTGACTTCTTTTACTTCTCTAAGTTCCATGGCTTCAATCTTTCTAGCCAAATTAGCTACTTTAGCTTTTATCTCATCTTCTTGACTAAAATGATATTTACCTCTGTTAGAAACAAGATTAGATCTATTGGAACTTTCAGAGGAATTATCTGTGTGCCAGGCTTGAGAGTTATCTGCCAAATGGTCTAGGTAGTCAAAGGCTTCTTCAGGTTCTTTTTCTAGAAACTCACCGTTACACATTGTTTCAACAAATTGTTTAGTTTCGGGAGTTAAACTTTCATAAAAGAAACTAATAAGACGCCATTTTTCAAAACCATGATGTGGACAAGAACTTAACAAATCTTTAAAACGCTCCCAGCACCGAAAAAATGCTTCATTTTGATTTTGATTGAAATTTTGAATCTGTCTTTTCAAAGCAGTAGTTTTATGTGCTGGGAAAAATTTCTTTAGAAACTCAGTTTGTAATTCTTGCCATGTGCCAATTGACCTTGGTTTTAAATTATGAAGCCAAATTTTTGCTTTATCTTTTAAAGAAAAAGGAAATAATTTTAGCTTTACAATTTCATTTGTACATTGTTGGTCATTAAAGGTGACACATACATCTTCGAAGTCTTTTAGAAACGAGTAAGCACTTTCCGATTCTAACCCATGGAAATTTGGAAGCAAAGCTATCATACCTGGTTTAAAACGAAAGTTGTTTGCATTGAGAGGAAAAATAAAACAAGAGGGTGATGAGCTTCGAGTTGGTTGCAAGTAGTCACGCATGGTGCGTACTTGTCTGTTCTCATCTTCAGCATGAACACTTTCATTGTCAGCCATGGTAGGAGTTGTATTAGAAAGATTACCTGAAAAAGTTTCACAATAAAATCTAACTAAACGACGAGATCTAAAATCACGTCACCAAACAAGCATAAAACAAAGTTAATATACAGATTAGGCGGTATAACCAGCCAATAAAAATAAACAAAGTTAATATACAATATAAATATAAATATATAGAAAATTAGGCGGTATAACCAGCCAATAAAAATAAATATACTTATAAACTTATATACTTAGTATTGCCTCCCCGGCAACGGCGCCAAAAACTTGATGGAGACTCAATTAAGAGTTGTAAACCCAAGTGCAGGTTATGTTCAAGTAATAAATTCTCGGGTGTCCGAGGTCGAACCACAGGGAAGCGTATTAGTAAGTATAAGTTTATAAATATATAAGAAAAAGAAAGTAAACAAGATATTAGGGAATCAACACCAAAACAAGATAAACAAGATATTAGAGAACAAAATAAACAAAACAACATAAAAGAAATTAAACAAGATATAAACAAAACAATAAGAAAAGATGTTGAGGTTAGAGAATCCACTCTTGGTGTTATGCTAAGATTAATCTTGTTTTATTACACAATTGAAATTCACACATAAGGGAGATTCCAATCGGAAGGTTTAGCAATTCAGTCCAAATTGTCCAACGTCCATAGCATATGATATTATGTTCATTTGGTGTCCTCAAAACTCATAAAAAGAGTCCAAGCATTCCTTATGCCAAGGTATATGTCTACAACAAATCAAGGTTATGAAACCAAGCATTTACTGTGCCATTTTCATTGTCAATAATGAATCAAGATCCCTACTTTGCAAGTATGATTTTAAACCAAAAGAAAATATTATCTATACTAGTGTTTATAAATGATGATTCATTTTAGCTCATGTTTAAGAGACTAACCTTAGCATTTACCAAAAGCTTCACCTCATCACCTCAACAATATGATTAGCAACACATACTAGATATGAATAAAATGAAAAGAAATGTAAGAAGCATAAGTAAATAAAAAAAGAAAACTAGAGAAAGGAAAGAAGAAGAAAACTTAGAGAATTTTATTACAATGGCTAATATCCTACCAATGTATCTTTAATGCTCATCCAAGGCCCTCTATTTATACACATTTTGGAGAGCTAAATGACAAGAGACAAGCTTTATAAATTTCAAAGGTAGGTATAATAGGTGGGTGCATTTTTCTAACAATTTTCGTCATATTGTATGACAATTCTGATCAGCCAGCTTGATGGTCGATTTTGTCAATGTTGGAGGCTCGATCTGATCAAATGGTCTTCTAGAAAAATATATCCCTATTAGTTACGGATCCATAGCCGTTGGAATCAGATCATTTGATCATGTGGATCGGAAGATATGGTCAAAATACCACAACAGGTCAGCACAGACATCATTGCACATCAGCCAACTTGATGGTCGATTTCGCTAGGGAAAACGACTCCGTTTAAAGAAGTGTAAAACATGAAAAAGATAGATATTCCTCTTAACTTTGCACTGTAAAATATTCAGCCTTATTGCTTCAGTGAAACTCCAGATATAGCGGATATGGCAAAAGGTGTCGGAACTGGAACTGAACTGGATTTGCCCTTAATTGTTGATTTAACCTAGTAATCTGAAATCACTCAAAGAAACTCGTGAAAAACACCAAATTACATAAAAATATAAAATATCATAAACACAATTAGACTAAGCAATAATAACTCGTATTTGACACAAAACAATAATAAAACATAACTAAGAACTATATAATTATACGAGTTATCAGTGAGCCAATTTGAGCTTACATTGAATAAGCTATTTCTTTGGTAACCACCACTTACACCTAGCCTGAACACATTTATATCTTTACCCTTGTTTTAAAGATGTATTGAATGTTTTGAGACATATTGCAAAAGCAAGGGATATCTATTGAAAATTGGGTTAGATACAAAAGATAAGTGTGGGGAGAGGAGAAACACAAAAGTCAAGAGAAAAAGGAACATTGTGAAAATACATTCCCATATATAAAAAAAACAAAAATACTATCTCTTGAATTTTTGGGTAAAGAAAAGAAAAGAAAAAGATGTTACAAAGTTGATTAGAATGAAGCAAAGGCTCAACATGAATATTTAGCCTATTTTATTATATGCTTCATAAGAGTTTTGAGAAGTTTTCTTTGTATAATATTATTATGTCTCTAAACTCTATGAAATCTTTGGAACCTTTGTGATATCTTATCCTTTTTATTCTTTAACCATATTATAACCCCTTGGCCCCATTACAAACTTGAATAAAGACCTCTTGATTCATGAAGTTGTATGATCTAAATAATGGAGAATAGGTGGACAAGCAAGCATATGGTAGAACTATTTTCATGAGATTAATTGAGTGTAAACACTTTACCACTACTTTAAAGCGTGAAAATCATGAGAGTATCCCATGTGAGAAGTTGAGATTAAGTTTGAATATGCATTATTTTGATTGAGATATGTTATGTTAATATTGGCTTAACTCAAACTATTTACTTTCAAGCTTGATTATCTTTGAAACTCTTTAAGCTATTGATTATTTGATAAGACTTATTCAATAATTGTCTCTAAGTTATCTTTAAAGAGGACTAGTTTAGGTTTTCTTACTTTGTGTCTATTTTATTTTGCTCGAGTACTAGCAAAAGATTAAGTGTGCGGGAATTTGATAAGTGCTTAATTTCATACATTTCCTATTTAATTTATTTATAATTTGTGCTTTGATTCTTAAGTTTCTTGACATTTTATTAGGTTTTTATGCTTTGTAGGAATTTTGGAAGAGATGAAGTCAAAACATGTCAATTAGTATGTTTAAGAGCTTATAAAATCACAATCACAAGATGGAAAAAGACTTAGGAGTCAAAAAGATCAAATTCTTGGTGCAAAGCAAAAAGACAGATTTGACATTCGGATCTTATTGCTAAGAAAACATGATGTTAGATTCTTTATTCGAAGAAACTTCCTTCTTGACTTTTTAAGCTGACTTGAATACCTTTCCAACGATAGGCCTAAATCGGATAAGAAATGGTTATCCAAATTGGTGTTGGAAGATCTCCCTAAACAACCCTAATGACAGAAAAAATCCTAACCGCAAATCACCTTTTTTTATTAAAACCCTAGCAGTAAATCACAAGTGTAGACACCTAATTTTGTCCGAGCCTCCTAAACCGGTTAAGCTCCTCCTTATACTTCTCAGAATGCAAAGAAACCCTGAAAAGTCAACCTGGAAAAAATCTTGATTCGGAGTTCAACACGAAAGGTCAACAGAAAAAATCAACTCTAAAAAAGTCATTCTTAAAAAGTCAACTACTAAAAAAGTCAACTATCAGTCAAAATCAAGATTCAAGGTTTAATTGAACAATGGTGAAAAAATTTTGATGATCCGAGGTCTTCAACGAAAGATATAGAGTTCGGAAGATGGGTTACGGAAATTCAGTGTATGGGAATACCTAATTCGGCAAATTTGGGGAAAACTACAAAAATGGCCCGATTCGGTAAAATTGAAGCCCCTATTGATGAAGAGTGAATAAACAAAAATAGTCCAAGGCTCAGTTTGAAGTGGATCCCAAGGAAGAGCCGGTAAGAAGAAAATCGAAAAAACAAAAAAAATTTCCCAAAATGGGAAAGGGGGAAACTAAATCAGAAGGGAATTTGATCGTAAAAATTGGGTGTTTTTGGACCAACTCCAATTCAATATATAACAAAGGTAGTGGAAAAAGAAAATTCAAAAATCGAACCCGTTTTGAGTAAAATCGAGGTTTCGGGGGTTAAAGGGCAATCTTGAAAAATCCAAGAAAAATAAAATCCGAGCTCGGAAAAATACGAAAACCTCTAGATCTGAATTTTATATTGTCTGGAAGGTATTGGAGAACAAAAATCTAGAACCGAAGCTCAAACGAAAAATGACAAAGTTCGGGTGCACTAATCCGAAATTCAAAGAAAAAATTTCGGAAAAAAATAGGAAACGAGGTCCGAAAATTATGAAAACTTCCAGAACTCAATTTTGTAATTTTTCGAAGGTATTGGTAAGAAAAATCTGGAATCAGAGCTCAAATGAAAAAGGCTAAATTTGGGAGGCACTAAACCAAAACTTTTAAAGAAAATTTTGAGAAAAATAGGAAACGAGCTCGAAAAATTATGAAAACTTCTAGAACTGAGTTTTATATTGATTTGGAGGTATTGGAAAAGAAAAATCTCAAATTGGAGATGATTTGCAAAAAGGCAAAGTTCGGGGAGTCCTAATCCACAATTTTAATGAAAAATCTGAGAAAAATGGAAAACGAGCTCCAAAAATTATGAAAATCTCCATAACTGAATTTTACATTTATTTGGAGGGATTGGAGAAAGAAAATCCGAAATTGGGGTCCGTTTGCAATTAAATTAAATTTGGAGGCCAAAATATAATTTTACTAAAGAAATCAAAAAGGGCCATTTTGCAAATTATAAATGAGGAAGTTGCTGGAACATTTCAGGCTATTCAGCCAGCTCATGAGGGAATGAAGGCTGAGATTTGATTAATTTTATTCAATGGCCAAGATTGATTTGCAAGAAGACATTTTTAATCTTTGGTTTGTTCCTTTGTGATTATGCCAAGTGGCCAAGATATTTTGTAAAAAGATGAGCACATTTTTAGCTAGCATTTTTAGCCAGCTCATGAAGGGAAGGCTGATCATTTTCATCCAATGGCCAAGATGAGGTTGCAAGATTGCATTTTTATTCCTTTGGCTAGTATACCTTGTGATAGATGCCACATGTCTTAGATGGAAAAAAAGATGAGCACATCTACTAAAGAGAGGGGTCTTTATTTTTCATGAAGGTTAGTCATTTTAGAAGGGAGAGATGCAGTAGCTATTCTTGAGAGAAAAGGAAAAAGAGAAAGAAAAGAGAGGAATTTGGCTACCTTGTTTTGGAAAGCAATAGCTTTGTAGCTATCATTTCCTTTCATCTTCCTTAATACTTTTATTTGATGTTGTGATTTTTTTCCTACTCCTTTTGTTCATATGATTTGTAAAGTTTTGATGAGTAAAAGGGTTTTCAAAAGTAAATTTTAAAGGTTTTCTATTCTTTGTTCTTCATTCTTTATCAAATAACCAAGTTGACAAAATTTTTATACATGTTTCTTGCCATAGCCGATTTCTACCTTGATGATTTTGTGCTTGTTCTTGCTTGATATTGCTTGCTTGCTTGGTTGTGTTTATATTTTTCACTCATGTTTTATCTATTTTTATATGATTGTGGGCTGTCATACCATGCAATTCATGACATTTCAATTAGGTTTTTGGCCAAGATCAACCAATGATCTCAAGGCAAAAATCCTTTGTCTATGATAATTGAGAGAATGATATTTTAGATTGGGTATTCTGACTTTGATTTTGTTTTACCACTCATCCATGGTCAAAATAAATTGATTTTTTTACCATATACATTAGTCATTTAGAAGATGTCATGATATTTTGTTTTCATTCTTTTTAGATTTTTTTACCATGGTTGAAAAAATGGTTTTTAACAAAGCAGTTTTAGCTCACTGTCTTGACTTTGATAAAATTTCGACCATAGTAACCTTGCTCCAAAAATTAAGCTGATTTTTCTCATGAAGATCAACAAGTTTTAGGTCTGCCATAATTGTTTCATAAATTTTTGAAATATTTTGGAAGGGTAAAAAAATCAGATTTCAAAACTGCCAATGAGGGTTAGATTTGTTTTTCAGAAATAATAATTTTTTGTTTTGGGTTAGGATATTAAAAGGGGGCTGATTTGGGATATTAGCTACTGTCTTTGGTTAATTTTCAAGTCATTTCAATCATAAAATTTGATAGTCGGGTCAAGGATAGTCAACTCGGATTTCAAAACTAGGAAAATAGAACATTTTCAATTGGGGGGTTCGGCCATGAGGCCATTTTCATCCAAAAAATTCCAAATTGTTTTTAATCTGATCTCAAAGTCTTTTGATTCTGAAAATCCGGTTTAAGTCTCTTCCTGAGGTAGTCGGATACCATTTTAGGTATACGGATGTCCTTACTCTAAGGAAGAAATATATCCCCATGCATTGCATTTTTAAAATATTTTAAATTTTAATTTGACATAAAACGTGTGTTTTGATTTCCTAAACATTTGACTAGAATTAGTTCTTAATTTTTGCCGGGTTGCCGGGGAGGTCAGGAAATCCTTCAACGCACGTGTTTATGAAATTTAAAGATATTGGATTTTGTTTTATTTGGAATCATATAAATAATATAAGAAAGAAATATTTTATGAGCTTTACCGGGTTTGCCAGGGAGTGTGGTGATATTTTTCGATATATGCTATTTGTATGATTCCTCATATGAAAATTCTATGTCCATGAATATTCCCTGTTGATGTCATTTTATATTCATGTTGCCATAATTAGATTTTGTCATGTCTAGTATGCCATGTCATTCATTCATTTTTTATGTCATGTCATTTAATTAATGCCAGGTCATTTTTCATATGACATGTCATTTTCCATGACATTTAGATATTAGGTTATTTTCATATGCCATGACATTTTCTAAGTCATTTAAATATTAGGTCATTTTTCATATGGCATGTCATTTTTCATGACATTTAGATATTAGGTTATTTTCCTATGCCATGACATTTTCTATGTCATTTAAATATTAGGTCATTTTTCATATGACATGTCATTTTCCATGAAATTTAGATATTAGGTTATTTTCATATGCCATGACATTTTCTATGTCATTTTTCATATAACATGTCATTTTCCATGACTTTTAGATATTAGGTTATTTTCATATGCCATGACATTTTCTATGTCATTTAAATATTAGATCATTTTTCATATGACATGTCATTTTTCATGACATTTATATATTAGGTTATTTTCATTATGCCATGACATTTTCTATGTCATTTAAATATTAGGTCATTTTTCATATGACATGTCATTTTCCATGGCATTTAGATATTAGGTTATTTTCATTATGCCATGACATTTTCTATGTCATTTAAATATTAGGTTATTTTTCATATAACATGTCATTTTCCATGACATTTAGACTTTAAGTTATTTTCATTATGCCATGACATTTCTCATGTCATTTAGATATTAGGTCATTTTTCATATAACATGAAATTTTCCATGACATTTAGACTTTAGGTTATTTTCATTATGCCATGACATTTTCCATGTCATTTAGATATTAGGTCATTTTTCATATGTCATAGCATTTTCCATGACATTTAGACATTAGGTTATTTTCATTATGCCATGACATTTTCCATGTTATTTTGATATTAGGTCATTTTTCATATGACATGTCATTTTCCATGACATTTAGACATTAGGTTATTTTCATGTGCTATGTCATTTTTCCATGTCATTTAGCATTCTAGGTTATTTTGCTATGTCACTTAGAACTTAGGTCATGCATATGCCATGTCACTTATTTCATGCATTTATCTTGCTGGTTGTTCATGCATTTATCTTGCTGGTTGTTCATGCATTTCTACATTCTCCACTTGATTTCTGACTTAAGCCAATCAATGGCTCAAAGACAAGCTCTTTTGAGCATGCTTGTGGAAAAAAAGGTTGCACTAGTTGGATTTTATGACTTTAGGATTTAGGTCTCTTCCAAAAGTAGTCGGATACCTTTTTAGGTATACAGATGTCCTTGCTTCACGGGAGAAATACATTTCCATACATTGCATTTTTCATGTTCATGCATATTCCATGATATCTAACTTTTTTTTGGATATTATATGATAATGTCATTTTGTGGTTTTTGCCTTATCATCATTTCTTTTGTCATGTCATATAGATTATGCCATGTCATCTAGATTTTGCCATGTCAAACATGCCATGCCTTGTCATTAATTCTTTTTGTCTTGTCATTCACTCTTTTGTCATGTCATTAGTAATGATTTGCATATTCATAACCATCTTTTTAAAATGATTTCTAATGCAATAAAAGATTTTCAATAAAAAAAGATTATTCTCGAGTTAAAATAATTCATTATGCCGGGTTGCCGAGGAGGATATCATCAATTATCATTAGCAACGGAATATCTTTCTTTCAAAAACGAGAGTGATTCGAAGATTTTCTAAATAAATAAAAATTTCTATGTTTTGTCGGGTTTGCAGGGGGATATGGGAAAATTTTGAGTTGATAAATTTCGGATAATTTTTTAACTAGAAATGGGATTATTTTTCTTTAAAATGGGAATTATTTTAAAATGCCAATTTCAAAACCGATTATTACCTAGACTCGAGATAACACACGATTAATAAGATACCATTTTATACGGGCGTTATGGGGGTGCTAATCCTTCCCCGCACGTAACCGACTCCTGAACCCGCTTCTTTAATTTCTTTGGTTTAAAAGTGCAGACTCCGAAATTGGTTTTTACAAAAATATTTTAATTAATTTAAAATATTTTACAAAATCGGTTTTAATAGGTGGTCGATCACACCTAGCCAAAAAAGATTGGTGGCGACTCCATTTCTTTTTCGAGGTTGTTTTCAAACCCTCATTTTATTTTAAGAGGAATTAAGTCGTCTTTTTCTCTGCTTCCCCCAATGTCACACTTAATAAGTAATGTCTCGCGATAAGACTTGTTATTTTTTAGGTTGCGATAACAAGGAGAGAAGCCCTAGTTACTGCCTATAAATAGAGACAAGGGGGGATAGCCACAACACACTTCTTCTACTCTTGTATTTTGATTTTCTTCTTCTTTCTTTTAGTTTTCTTCTTAGTTTCTTCAGTTTTTTGTTTATGTTAATAATGCCTATGCCAGGCTAATCTTTTCTTTGGTGAAGAGTGATTTCAAAGTCCTAGACAAGTTTTGTAATTGATTTTCAGATTTATATATCATTGGGTTTCTATCAAAGTTGCTTATGTTCTTCTATAAGAATTGTTTATGATATTTGTCTTGATTTGTTTAGGTTGTAAACTAGATAGATCTTGATAATTGTCTATTGCTAGTTTAGGAGTCTTGATCCGTGTAATTGTTTTGATTTCCTATTCATAAATGGTAATTTGTGATTAATGATTATGGTCAAGTTTTCAATAATTACAAAATGGAACATAGCCTAAGTTGAAAAATCCGAGCTTATGTGTTTGTTGCTTAGATCAACCTATCTTTCTCATCATAAAGCTGCCATTAAATTGAATTTAGGGAGTTTATTCTAGGTTGTTTGATGGTTAGAGATTAAATAGAGAGCTTGTTCTATTTAACGACGAACTAAGGAAAGATTGGGGTAACAAAACTTGTTGTTATCTGCGGTTGATAGTTTTGATAGTTAATTGATATTGATAGATCTGATTATTATTCTCAATAATGTCTAGTGGTGGAGAATGAAACTTTCACCATACTTTTCTCATATTTGAAATTTTCTTATTTACTTGCTTTTTACTTTTGTTGTTTGCTTTAATTTTAAAACTATTTCAAAACCCCCTTTCTTTTGTTATCTTTGAACTTGAATTATAAACTAGTAATTTATAAATTAAAACTCAATCCCTACGGACTCGACGTTTGCTAACTATTATACTTACAATTAATCTTTTTAGTATAAGATTAAATAAGATATACACTTTTGAGTGCATCAGTAATCAAATGTTACTTTTTGTCATCAAGAGATGCTCGCCCTAGCAATTAAAATCAAAGCCGAATCTCTATAACTAAAATGTTAAATTTATTGGTCCCAAACTAAAAGATTAACTTTATTTATTTTTCATGATCTCATAATAATCTAATTTTATACATTGTAATTTGTAAAGTTAAAATTACATTGCTTTTTGTTATATTCATCAATTATTTTTTACAAACCCTTAAAATCAACATGTTTGTCATATGTATTAAATCACAATCATATAAATTTAATAAAAATCAAATTAAATTTACTAGCTTTTTCGACAAAACTCCAACTCAAACATCCAAACATGCTTCACTTTTAGTTTTAGGGTAAACTCCGGATATATAAATATATATATATATATATATATCCTGTGATTAAGAACGGGCTAAATATTCCCATTTCCCACTAAAGTTTAAAAACTAATACTTAACTATTCTGAAATTTATTTTATTATTTTTTGTTACTTAATTTAGGAGTGAACATTCGATCGGTTTGATTTTAAAATTTCGAAAATGATTAAATCGACTAAACTTATAAAACCGATCGAACCGGCCGACAAAGAATCCTAAAACCGAAAAAACCGAAACCGACTTAAGTCGGTCGATTCGGTCGGTTTAATAAATTTTAACTATTTAAAAAATGAATTATTTATTGTATATTACATAGTATAAAATATAAATGATATATTATATAATATATAATTTAAAATTTAAAATTATTATATAAATATATTTTATTTATATTAAATATAAAATAAAATCAAAATTAAAAGAGTAGGTTAGTTTGGTTTATTTGGTTATCAATTTTAAAACCGATAACCGACCGAACTAACCGAATAAATCTATATTCAAAATCGATTAATTTCAAAACCGAATAAGTCAAACCTAATTAACCAAATTTAATCGGTTCAATTGGTTAAATAGATTCAAACCGATCGATTAATGCTCACCCCTACTAAACCATGCATCAACTTTTTCTGTTTATTTTTTCCAATGATTTTTTTATTTTATTTTTTTACTCATCTTCGCTCTCCTTTATCAAATTTCTAGGATTTAATTTAAATTTTTTTTTTTTTTATCTCTTTAAAGTCTAAACCAATCTTACAACTATTTCTCCATATAGATGTTCATCGAAAAAAAAATGCAAATTGTATCTTATCTCACTTTAAACTAATTCTTAGTTCTTTTATTATTTTTATTCCTTTTTAACTGTATTTTACTTTCTCTTAATAAATTTTATTCTTTTATATAATTAATCAAAACATAAAAGAATTGAAAAAAGAAAAGAATGATAACCCAAATGAAAAATAAGTCATCCATCAGCTCCAACAAAATCATTATCACCAAAAATAAAATTTAAAATTCAACAAATACCCATTACCTTAGAATTTGTGAATTACCTACAAATTAACAATCATAATACCCACGTCCAATCACTTTTAAAAAACAACCAAGTATCTTGAAACATGAAATTGGTTGGAGCTTTTAGGAGTAATCCTTAGAAAATTGAAGAGTTAAGATTTTAAAGAGATATTGAAAGGCTTGGTAAGAGATGAAAGAATGAGAAAAGTCCCAAAAAAACGAGGGAAGAATGGGAGGTAAACCTGTTCAAGGATCGGGCGGATAGGCCCGATCCATATTGGATCGGATCTGGATATAAGTTTTTTTAATTCGAGTTGGTCTGATTCAATCCGAATTACTGCTTATGAATAAAAAATATTTCTTAATAATAAAAATATAAAAATATTAATATAAAAAATAATATTTTGTCGATGAAACGGGATGTTGGTCAGGTTCGGTAAAAAAAACTAAAAAATTTTGGATCGTGGCCAAACCTAACCTGGCCTATGGACAGGTCTAATGGAAGGGCTAGACCAAGGAATAATCCACCCTTAATCAAGGTATATATCTCGAATTTACCCTTACTTTTATTTTAGCCGAATTATATCTTCTTGGTATAACATCTTCACTTTTAATTTTGTCTCGTTTTCCTACAATTTTTTTTTTTTTTACTTTTTCATTTAATTTTAAATTGCCAAAAAAAAAAATCTATCCTAATTTATTGAAAGATTGCGTAAGTAATTCTACTATTAATTAGATAGTCATTTCTTTAAAACTTTAATTATCTCATAGTAACTAATATTTTTTGTTTTATAATTTATCAATTTTGTTATACATAATGTAAATTTGAGTAATGTATTGTTTTTATTTTAATTATTGTTTGATTTTAGAAAAACAAATCAATTTGGAGTTTGTATTCATTTTTGAAAAAAAAAAACTGGAGTTTTTTTTTTTATGCATTTGTTTTGGAGTTAGATAAAGTTTATACTTTTGTGAGCTTGTTATTTATTATTATTATATTATTTACGCGCACATTTATATATATATATATTATTTTATATCAATAAATATAATAAAATGTGTTTTATGAAAAAAGAAAAATATAATGTATATAGTTGGCCCTTCAAAAATCAAATGTGTAGATTTATCACTAATTGAAATTTAATTAAGACTCTTATTTTCATTGTGTTTTATGTCCAAAACTTTAAGAAAAAAAAAAAAAGGAGATACTAAATTTACGTGAGAAGGGTTATTTTTTTGGGTTATCCTTGGTATTTGGTAGAAATAGTTCGTGTATTTATATCGTATTTATGTTATTTTTTGTGTCATAATCGTTTTTTAGATATTATATATTTATATAAATTTTGCCATATTAATAATTCGTTTTATATATATTAATACGTTCGTGTATTCATGTCATATTTGTATTATTTTTGGTATTATGTTTTGTGTCATATTTTAATTATTTTTTCTATATCATGTCCGTATCGTATAATCATTTTATATCTAAAATTATCAAATCTAGATAAAAACTTGTTGTATATGGTTTTGAACTTTGAAGGCAAAGAAGTTTAATCAAATTTAATTGATCTTGGAACAAAAAATATATATTTATATAAGTCAATAATATTGAAGAAAATATTAAAAAGACTTAATTTATTTAAGCAGCATTAACATTAATTATGTTAATATACATTAAATATATTATATTTGAGAAGCAAATGGCATAATGTTAAACCAAATAATCATATCTTTGATGTAGTTATCGAGACACAGGTATTCCATACTTGATCACCTCTGGTGTAAACTTGAGTAGCATTAAGATCCAAGTCAGGCAGTGACACATAAAACCTGAGTAAATCATCGTGGCAAATTTTTCCCAATCCATTAACAAGCTCACCGCAACATTGCCTATAAGTGTCTTCATTCATTAAAACGCTTTTGACAACATTTTCCCCACATTTTAAACTCATCTTTTTGGTGCATTCATCTAAAATTCTGTAGAAACCTGGTTCAGGTTCTGGAGGGATTGTAATCTTGATTTCCACTTCATCTGCAGAGACGGGGCTTGCTAGCATGGAAGCTGCCAGTATCGATGAGAGCAAAGCCACCAAGATAGATAAATTATTGTTGAGTTTTGCCATGGTGCTGGTGGTTAATCTGATGCTTCGATACCAAGACTAAGAGAGATGAATTGGTATGAATTTTTAGGTTGAATTTGGGGCTTTATATATAGATTGGTTAATGTTTTAAGAAAAGGTTTCTAAATGGTTCTTATGGGGTTAGTAACTTCAACTATTTATGGGCATTTAATTGAAATTTAATATTTTAAAGCTTTTGGGAAGTAACAGCAATGAAGTTGGGACGACGACTGCTTTATCGACCCGTCCTGCATGGATAACTAAGGCCTCGCCTCACATTGCCTCAACATGGATGTCAAATTGTCACATATTTTTCTTATCCTCGTTTTCATGGATTTTTTTAATATCTATATATTTGTGTTATCAATAATTTTTTTTATTTATAAATCTCATTTTAATTAATTTTTTAACAAAAAAATACTCCAGGTAAATATCCGTTATTTTTAATAATTTTGTCCGAAAATTTGATCACTAGATAATTTTAAAAGTATTAGGAGCCTCATTTTTTTAATTGGTCATCTAAAAATTTATCTTTTTAATGAAATCTTAAAATTGATTAAGAGCTTCTGGAAGAAAACTTTTGGTATGTGAAAAACAATTAGATAATTTTAAAAATATAAGCAGCCACATTTTTTTAATTGGTCATCTAAAAATTTATCTTTTTAATGAAATCTTAAAATTGATTAAAAACTTTGGGTATGCGAAAAATAAAATTGGGTTCAGAAGTATAGTTATGTATAGAAAGAATTAATACTTCCAAAACGTTCTTAAAAATGATATCAATTAATCATATATTATTGTTTTGCCTTGTTAAAAGTGATCTTAATTTTAATATTTAAAAATAATTTCTTTTGATTCCTTTTATTGTCACAAAATCCCTTTATTTTTTAAAAATAAATTATTTTATTTAGAAATAAAATAAAAATCTTTGATGTTATAAAATTTCTCTAAATTCTTTAACATCTAGATAAAATTTAGAAAAAAATATTCTTCCACTTGAGATTCTTGTAATAACCTTCAAATCAAAAGTAACATTCGTTTTTAGAAGCAATAATTATTGAAAATCCTCTACCATCTAGGTTGATATCAAGAATCAATTTTACTTACTATATTATCTTATTTATTTTATAAAATCTTTTCAAAATCAAGAATTTTAATAAAACATGTTATGCAAGAAATAAGTGATACAAATTAATGAACAAAATTAAATAATTAAAGACACATAAATAGGCATAAGCAGATAGAAAAAAGTAACCACAAATAAAATAGTGTGAATATTAAATTCATTTAATTAAAAAACTTTTATTTGAGAATAGAATTAAAATCTTTTGGAGTGGGAAACTCCCTTCCCCTAAATTTCCTAACGTATTAGAAAGGAAGCCATTGCAACAAGAAGGTCATCAAATGTTCATATCAGTATGAAGTCATGATGACTAATGCAAAACAAGTTAAGATAAATTCTATTAGTTGAACCCATAGTTTAGTTTAGTTGATTTATATAGTTATCCTTAAGAGATGGCCTCCAACAAATTTAAAATTCGAATTCTAGCATTGCAATCCTTTTCTCTATTATCAAGTTAAGGTCTCTTGTATACCAACAAAAAAAAATTCTATTAAACCTTTTGAAAATTGCTCCAGTCTTTTTGAAATAGATAGTACTATAAATTATAAGTTTGCAACATTTATTTGATACAGTAAACCAGAACTCTGGTTGATGTGGCCATAATATTCATTAATAGTTGCAGCTGTCGTGTTGTTTTCATATATTCTTTTTGTATTAAGAATTTACGATTGGGTCCATGCTGACAAGCGAACCGTAGCACATAATGACATAATTTTAGATCCTCATAGTTGTAGTGTATGTTATTTGGATTCGGTGGATGTTAGTTATGTATATATGTTTGATATGAGTATATTAAAAAAAAAAAATTAAATTTTTTTCATATATATAGAAAATCATACGTTTATATTTATGTTCGAATATATGACGGATACAAGTATCGAACAAAAATATTTTTAAAAAATGAAGAGTTCGAATAACATAAATTATAGTTATTGCTGCATGGTTATTACTGTTTATATTTGTAGTTGTAGAGGGTTCTGTGGTAGGGAGAGGAAGCTTTGTAAACAAGTGAAACAGGATGTTGCCGGGAGACGACGGAGAGGAAGACTGGAGAAGACCCTTAAGTATTGTGTGTAGCGGCAGGTGGTCATAAGTAAGGTGGAGGAAGTAAGGAGATGGCAGAGCAAGGCTGAGTATGCCTGAGAATTGGAGGAGAGAGAATTGCAGAGATAAACCTCAAATAGAAAGTTTGCTCAAATGCCCAAAGTCCCTAAATGAGTTGTGGGAACTCTTATTTATAAGTATCAGAATAGGAGTTACAAAATATGACTATTTAAAAGGTATAACGGGGAAGATTGTTAGTTACTAAAGTATTAATGTTTTATCTATTGGGAGTTTAGGTTGTTGTTGGTAATAGTGAATAGTGAACAAGAGTTTACTATCTGTTTCTGAAAAGAAAGGAGAAACACTCATAATTCAGGAAAAGGTTAAGAGAAGACCTCTTAACTATCTCTATATCGGATCCACCAAGCCAAGCTCTCCGGAACATCTCAATAGTGAAATTAACCCAAGAACCGTAACATATTCCAAGGTTATTCTCACTTCTTCTGCTTCGGTGAGGTAGTATCAGGTGGAATGTCTTCGGTAGAATACTTCTCGATGGAGATCCTTTTCCATGAGAGTGTTGTTCTCTAAATGACTTACTCCATGAAGGTGTTGTTTTCGAACATCAGCTATTCTGAACAAGAGTTGTTCTAGACATGAGCTGTTCCGAACAAGACTTGTTCTGAACAAGAGCTGCTCCGTACAAGAGCTGTTCCAGTGGAAGAACTTCCAGTGAAGCAACCTTATTACTTGTTCTGGAATACCTTTGTTGTTGTACACGGAAGTACCATTTCCTATAAAAACAACTTTATTTCTCTCGGGAAGAGGTAATATATTAGTAACCAAAATCAAGTATCTGCAGTAGTCATTGTTACTATTCTGTAGTGCTCGTGTAATTGCCACTCCAGTTCTAATCATTATATTAGTAGTTTATTATGTTGGTAGGTAATCGATCTTATATTATTTAAAAAAGTCAAGCTTATAGAGCATATAAAACAATTATTTTATTATAATTATAATTTCAGAATAATTAAATTCTGAAGATTGTAATTGTTCATGATTAGTTGTTTTATAAAAACAAAACTCTTGTATTATAAAGTTCTCTTGTAAAGACATAACTTTTACGTGAAAAGTTGTATTGTAAAGACATAATTTTTACATGTAATGTTATATTGTAAAACAACACAACTCTTACAAAAGGGTATTTCATTGAAAGATACATCTGTTTTTTATCTATATAAAGGACTTTTCTATTCAGTCAGTTTCACAATTTTGCTTGAAGTGTTTGAGGGCTTTGTTGTATCTCGGAGGCATATAAAAGTCTTAAGAAAAGTGTTCTACACCCCTCAAAGCCATCATACTTTACTAACATTTTTTTTTTCTTATTTAGTTCTCTCTCTTTCTTTTTTTTTCCTAACAATTTTAAGGCTTTACATTGTGAAACTTTTATGTTTCGCAATTATGAAAATACAAGAGAAAGAAATCTAAAAGTGCATTACCAACGAAAAAAAATTTGATTGGTCGTAAGATATCTTTGCACAAATACAAGATAAGTTTTTTATGTTGTGTTTTAAAATCAATTTATGATGCATTATTACATGCAATTTTCTCATATATATATATATATATATATATATTTTTTTTATTATTAAATTTTGAAAGATGCATTATCGAGACTTTAGATCTTGTTTGTTGTCTTTTATTTCAATTTTGATTTTTAATTAATTAAATTTATATGTGTCCATGAATTTGTGTTTTCAAGACATAGTTATGGTTTTAATTTCTATGTCTAATTTTTGTAATTGTAAAGAAAAATATATAATTTGTTAAGATCAAATTGATGATCATTTGATCTTAAAATGAAAAAAATTGGTTATACAAAATGACATAGCTATGACATTATTAGTGTACATTATGAATGGCTTTTATCATTGTATAATGACTTATGTGTTAATAGGATAGATATCATTCTAATGGAGCAAATAGATTCATTTAATTGCCTTGAAGAGAAAGTCTAAAGGCTAGATCTCATTTATATTCTAATGATTTGTTAGGGCAACCGATGTCAGTTGATGTCGATAATAAAGATATAGTCTTTCCTTATAAAAGGCTATAACCTCTAAATAATAAGGCGACGATTTTTAAAGCCAAAAGGAATCTACTTTTTAGTTTCCTTATAAAATTAATTTTGGTATTATAATTGCATAAACATAGAAACCAGTAAGTTATTCACTAAATTGCATAAGCATGTGCAATTGTGCATAAAATTAAATATATATATATATATATACTTTTATGCAATTTTATCATTTATTGGTATGTTCTATGTGGATTTTCTTAGTCATGATATTGAATAGTCATGAGTCTTGTTATATTTTGGTAAGATCATGGTATATATCCAAGATAAAGAGTATAAGTTAAATTTTATTATTAATTTTATAGCATGGTTTGGATGTGAAAACTCTCCAAAAATAGATCTTACCATGGAAAGATGAAATTCTTATTAAATTAAATAGTAATCATGTTGCATCTCTATTATTTGATAATCATTTTATGATTATTAAATTATTAACCATGAAAAAACAATAAAAAATTACACATTTTGAGTAAAATTTATAGTCCATGTTAATGGGGGTAAAAGGAATTATATTTTTAGAAGAATTGAACCCATTTCATTATTTTTTACATGGATTCATGATGTCCTTATGATAGAAAAGGTTGGACTATTTTATAAATTTCATTATTACTTTAAAAGTGATTTTGACTAGAAAATGGCAATAAACCATATACTATTTGCATGATTAATTTCTCTAGTCAAGGTAGAATAGTGGGAAAGCATTGACTTATCACTACTCTGATATAGAAATATAATATTCTATTGAAAGTGTTTTACATGATGGTCATAGATTTGATTACAAAGATTTGAAGATAACAATATGATTATTTTTATTTGACAAATGTTTGGTTTGATTATGCTATGACGTATAGTGCAAATATTGAAGTTGTGAATATAGTTCAAGCAAGGCAATATATAATCGTTTATGGCAATTAAAAAAATTGCATTTATATTCAATATATCCATCATGCATATTGCATTTGTGAGAGATCTTCAAGTGAGACACTATGAAATCATGATAGATTTCATGATGTGCTCTTTCATTTTAAATATGAGATTTGTAAAAGAGAATATGGATAAGCATGGAATATGAAATTAATATTGGAAGGGTACACTACAAGAGAACGGATTTTTATCGACGGAATTTTTCGTCGGTAAAAGTCCTTATTCCGTCGGTAAATTCCGTCGATAATTCTTAAGTCAGTGATACTGTATCCGTCGAGAATAAAAATTCGGTCGGTAAAAGTATTACCGATGGAATATTTTCAACGAAATATTCGATCGGGAAAAACAATATCGACGGAAATTTTTTTATTCAGCAACGAAATATTTTGTTTGTAAAGGTACATTACCGACGGAATATTCCGTCGGTAATTTTGATATTTGGATAAAAAAATTATTAATTAATTATATAAATTATACCAAAATATATTATTATTTTTCATGAAAAATAAATAAAATAAATTATCTAATATTATAAATAAACAAATATTTTAATAAATTGTAATATTATTAAAAAAAATTGCAGTAACATAGTGGTTTTTCTCAATAATCTAAACAACCCAAAGATCAAAATAAATAAATTAATATTCCAAGTATAGAATTAAAACATAATCCCTTATAAAACAACTTTTAGAAGCCATGGATCAAGGCATGTCCTGAAGAAGAATCAAGAAAAGCAGCAAGGGAACGAACCACATGCTTCTGAATCTCTAAATTCGAACACTTCCTTTCTTTATCATCACTCAATCTGTCTATCAACAGCCCAATTTAAGTAATTTATCAAAAACCCAAAAATAAATTTTTTAAATAAATGATTAAAACTAAAAAAAAAAAAGAAGGCAAATTTATCTGGTGATACCAAGACTTAAAGCATGTTTAAGACGTTGATGGAGAGTGTGTAAAGGCAAATTTATCTGGTGACCCACTACTGCTTCCTCTACTGTTATCTGCTACTACTGCTGTTGCTCTTCGTCTCCATTTTTGATGATCCCATTACTTAATTTTTTTGCTTTACACTTTAATAGCTGATAATAAATTTTGTTAATTTTATTTCAACAAAAAAAATAATTAAAAAAAAATCAATTTCTAATGAGAGAGAAGAGAAAAGAGACATACCAGGCGCGACGCAGCGGACGAACGACGGACGACAAGTTGCGCGAGCGGATGGCGGATGGCTGGGGCAGAGGTGGTTGGGTCTCGGGAGGTGCAGGATGGGGGAGAAGAGGAAAGAGAGAAAAAGGAAAGAAAGAAGAAGAAAGAAGAAGAGGAGGAGAAGTCTCGGGCATTTAATTATGCTCGAGACTTTTACCGACGAAAATTTTGTCATTATCGATGGAATTCCATCGGTAAAAAGTTCCTCGATTTTGGAAATAATTTTCTTTTCTAAAATTATTTTTCGTCGTTAGTACATTTTAGCAACGAGAATTTTCGTCGCTAATAACCTTATTTGCCACGGAATTTTTCGTCGCTAAAGCATATCACAGATGGAAATAAATTTTTGAAAAAAATATTTTTAAATTGATTTATGTGAATAAAAAATTAAATTAATTATGAAAATTAAATTTCGTCGCTAATACATTTTTATCGACGGAAATTTTCGTCGCTAATAACCTTAGTAGCCATGGAATTTTCCGTCGCTAAAACGTATTATCGACGAAAATTAATTTTCAAAAAAATAAAATATTGAAATTGATTTATGTGAATAAAAACTAAAATTTAATGAAAATTTAATTCCGTCGCTAGTAGTCGCGACAAAAATTTTCGTCACTAATAACCTTATTAGCCACGAAATTTTCTGTCGCTAAACCGTATTATCGACGAAATTTAATTTTTTTTAAAAAAATATTGAAATTGATTTAAGTGAATAAAAATTAAAATTAATTATGAAAAGGAAAATTTCGTTGCTAATAACTTTTAGCGATGGAATTAAATTTTCGGTTTAATTTTTTTTTAAATTATAAAAATTCTTTTTTTTTACCGATGGGAAATTTCGTTGGTAATAATCATAATTCCGTCAGTAATACTTTGGCAGGAACCAATTAGATTCCCGCCAAAGTATTATCGACGAAAATTACTGACAGAAAATTTCAGTCGTAAATATGCCTTCGGTAATACAAAATTTTCGTTGATAATAGGGATAAACATTACCGACGGAATTTCGCTGGTAATGTTCTAAATTCCGTCGGTAATGTGGACTATTTTCGATGGAAAAAATCCGTCGAAAATACTTCCGTCACTAATTCTCCGTTCTCTTGTAGTGGTACCTTTTGTAGTCCATTGGTTAATGCTTTCTATATTGATGGCTATCTTAAGTGACCATATGTGAGAGACACAAAATATGAGTAAACTCCTTAAGAGTTGAGTTATTTGGAAAATCATGACTCAAAGATATTGTGAATATGAAAATTAAAATAGCAAGATGAATGCTATTTGATACATTTTGGTGGTGGAAATGGCTTTGGTGTCCATGATGAAATAAATTCATAGTAATTTATCCACCATTTGATTTGGCATGCAATTCTCAAAAAATAGACTATAGGAGCATGAATTTGATAAAAGAAAAAAAAATCGATGATAATTGTATTTGACATCATACTTATGGATGTATAGTTAAAACAAAAGTTTTTGAAACTTTTATAAAAGTAAAGATCAAGATATAGAATATTTGCTAGTTATCTTTTCACTAAGGATGAATAGTTAGAAGCATCCTACTATATATATATATATATATAGTGAAAAGATAAATGAAAAAGCAAATTGATTAATATATGATATCTTGATAATTGAAATGGGACATTTTTTAATAAAAGAATGGATATCATACACATGGTGGGGGTGTTGATTTCTTATAAATTATTAAGAAACAAAAAAAAATATAACACCACCATAGTGTAATAAAAATTTGATATAACTTTATTATGTTTGAATTAGACGAGCTAATAAGTTTAGTACAACTTACTAAAAGAAAGCCATTAAAAAGGTTATTAAATATCTTAAAAAGACTAAAATATCTTGGTCTATCAATTCAGTTTATCCAATTATACTAGAATATAATTATATTAAAGATGGATAAAAGGTATGGAAATAAAATGGTACAAAGTTATATTAATGAGTATAAGAGTTGTGGTCACAACCAAAACCAACTATTTCTTTTATCAATACTTCCAAAATAATAAAAAATTGAATTATGAAAGTTTTCAAAAAATTTCGAGTCTATTTTCTATTTATTTCGAATTTATTTCCAAAATTGCCTCTTAATGCACCCGAACTTTTGTCATTTTTAAACGAGCTCTGAATCCAAATTTTTCTTCACAAAACTCTTCCAAATAATTTAAAAGTGTGATCTGGAAGTTTTCAATATTTTTGGAGCTCATTTGCTATTTTTTCGGGATTTATCTGCTTGAATTTTTACATAGAGGATCCGGGATTTGGCTATTTTGCAAACGAACTCTGAATCAAGACTTTATTTTGCCAATCTCTTTGAAATAATTTAAGAATGAAATATGCAAATTTTCAGAATTTTTGGAGCTCAATTGCTATTTTTTCCAAATTTTCCAATTTTGCTCTTTTGCCTCCGAAACCCGGTTTTGCTCAAAACAAGTACGATTTCAGATTTTCTTCAAACTCTAAGCCTTGGTCTATCCTTGTTTAATCACTCCTCATCAATTAGGGGCTTTAGTCTTATCGAATCGGGCAATTTCTGCAATTTTTCAAATTTCTCTAAAATCCACCAAAAACCCTAATTCTCGGTTTTCTTCCAAATTGACTTTTCCTTCGGTTTTTCTTCCAAATAGGCTCTCCATTACCCGTAGTCAGTGCTTATCTTCCATTTGGAACCTCCAATTTTGGACAATTTGATCGCTTAAGCACTTTTCCCTAAATTCTCTGAATTAGGGTTTTCTTTCTACTGATTTCCGTAACCCAACTTCCGAACTCCATAACTTTCAATGTAGACCTCGGATTATCAAAATTCTTTCACTATTCTTTAATTGAACTTCAAATCTTGATTTTGAAAGTAGGTTGACTTTTTCAGTAGTTGACTTTTTTGGGGTTGACTTTTTCGAGTTTGACTGTTCAAGTTTGATTTTTTATGCTCGACTTCTTAGACCAAGTCCTAGAATACCACCTACATGATGAGAAAAACCTTTTTGCATTCTGAAACATCAATTTAGGAAGAAAACAGACCTGATCTAGTGGTCCGGACAAAATTTGGTGTCTACAAGCCTAATTAGTGAAAGCATTGCCAAACTGCCATCCTCAGATTTGCTCTCCTTTTCTTATGTTTCTTTTGTTAATTGTGTTTAGTGTTTTTAAGTTCATTTAGGCTGCATAAGTTTATTTTGTTTTGAGTCTTAGTTATTTTGTTTATTAGTTCTTTTCTCTTACACATGATTCTTTCATTGGGGATAATAGCATTACATTGAGGACAATGTAAGAATTAAGTGTGGGGGGAAGAATTTAGGATTTCCTTTAGTTGTTTTGTTTTGAGTCTTTTAATGTGCTTTTAGTGTGTTTTAGTTACTTTCAATACTATTATGAGATATGGATTGAATAGGTCTAAAACTGATTTATTAGCGAGAAGATTTTTCATGAGAATTGAGCTTGATATTATTTTTTATGAGCCAATGTTAATATGATATGTTGATTGAGAAAGAAACACGTTTAGACTTGATATTGACTTGTATAAACATCCTTGTGCGTTTTGAGCCTATATGATTGATGCATTATACATATCAATCCAATTTCTTTCTTGTTTGCTCTCATGATAACATGTTTCTCTAGAACTTGCTTTAAATCATTTGAGACTATATTGATGCATGTGACAACATGGATATGATAGTGGTATTAGGATTTTTACCAAGGCCAAATCAGCCATCCCCTATTGATGTTCCAAGAGAACATCCCCCCTAGTGAGCCAATTTGAGCTTACATTGAATAATCTATTTCTTTGGTAACCACAACTTACACCTAGCCTAAACACATTTATATCTTTACCCTTGTTTTAAAGATGGATTGAATGTTTTGAGACATATTGCAAAAGCAAGGGATATCTATTGAAAATTTGGGTTAGATATAAAACATAAGTGTGGGAGAGGAGAAACACAAAAGTCAAGAGAAAAAGAAAAAGGAACATTGTGAAAATACATTCCCATATATATATATATATCAAACTATCTCTTGTATTTTTGGTAAAGAAAATAAAAGAAAAAGATGTTACAAAGTTGATTAGAATGAAGCAAAGGCTCAACATGAATATTTAGCCTATTTTATTATATGCTTCATAAGAGTTTTGAGAAGTTTTCTTTGTATAATATTATTATGTCTCTAAACTCTATGAAATCTTTGGAACCTTTGTGATATCTTATCCTTTTCATTCTTTAACCATATTATAACCCCTTGGCCCCATTACAATCTTGAATAAAGACCTCTTGATTCATGAAGTTGTATGATCTAAATAATGGAGAATAGGTGGACAAGCAAGCATATGGTAGAACTGTTTTCATGAGATTAATTGAGTGTAAACACTTTACCACTACTTTAAAGCGTGAAAATCATAAGAGTATCCCATGTGAGAAGTTGAGATTAAGTTTGAATATGCATTATTTTGATTGAGATATGTTATGTTAATATTGGCTTAACTCAAACTATTTAGTTTGAAGCTTGATTATCTTTGAAACTCTTTAACCTATTGATTAGTTGATAAGACTTATTCAATAATTGTCTCTAAGTTATATTGAAAGAGGACTAGTTTAGGTTTTCTTACTTTGTGTCTATTTTATTTTGCTCGAGGACTAGCAAAAGATTAAGTGTGGGGGAATTTGATAAGTGCTTAATTTCTTACATTTCCTATTTAATTTATTTATACTTTGTGCTTTGATTCATAAGTTTCTTGACATTTTATTAGGTTTTTATGCTTTATAGGTATTTTGGAAGAGATGAAGTCAAAACATGTCAATTAGGATGTTTAAGAGCTTATAAAATCACAATCACAAGATGGAAATAGACTTGGGAGTCAAAAAGATCAAATTCTTGGTGCAAAGCAAAAAGACAGATTTGACATTCGGATCTTATTGCTAAGAAAACATAATGTTAGATTCTTTATTCGAAGAAACTTCCTTCTTGACTTTTTAAGATGACTTGAATAGATTTCCAACGATAGGTCATAGGCCTAAATCGGATAAGAAATGGTTATCCAAATTGGTGTTGGAAGATCTTCCTAAATAACCCTAATGACAGAAAAAACCCTAACCGTAAATCACCTTTCTTTATTAAAACCCTAGCAGCAAATCACAAGTGTAGACACCTAATTTTGTCCGAGCCCCCTAAACCAGGTAAGTTCCTCCTGGTACTTCTCAGAATGCAAAGAAACCCTGAAAAGTCAACCTGGAAAATGTCTTGATTCGGAATTCAACACAAAAAGTCAACAGGAAAAAATCAACTCTAAAAAAGTCAACCTCAAAAAGTCAACTATTTAAAAAGTCAACTCTCAGTCAAAATCAAGATTCAAGGTTTAATTGAACAATGGTGAAAGAATTTTGATGATCCGAGGTCTTCAACGAAAGATATAGAGTTAAAAAGATGGGTTATGAAAATTGAGTGTATGGGAATACCTAATTCGGAAAATTTGGGGAAAACTGCAAAAGTGGCCCGATTCGGTAAAATTGAAGCCCCCATTGATGAAGAGTGAATAAAGAAAAATAGCCCAAGGCTCAGTTTGAAGTGGATCCCAAGGAAGAGCCGGTAAGAAGAAAAACGAAAAAACAAAAAAAAATCCCAATATGGAAAAGTGGAAAACTAAATTAGAGGGGAATTTGATCGTAAAAATTGGGTGTTTTCGGACCAACTCCAATTCAATATATAACAAAGGTAGTGGAAAAAGAAAATTCAGAAATCGAACCCGTTTTGAGTAAAATTGAGGTTTCGGGGGTTAAAGGGCAATCTTGAAAAATCTGAGAAAAATAGAATCCGAGATCAAAAAAATTACGAAAACCTCTCGATCTGAATTTTATATTGTATGGAAGGTATTGGAGAAGAAAAATCCGGAATCGAAGCTCAAACAAAAAATGACAAAGTTCGGGTGCACTAATCCGAAATTCCAAGAGAAAATTCAGGAAAAAAAACAGGAAACGTGCTCCGAAAATTATGAAAACTTCCAGATCTCAATTTTATAATTTTTGGAAGGTATTGTTGAAGAAAAATATGGAATCAGAGCTCAAATGAAAAAGGCTAAATTTGGGAGGCACTAAACCGAAACTTTTAAAGAAAATTTCGAGAAAAATAGGAAACGAGCTCGAAAAATTATGAAAACTTCCAGAACTGAGTTTTATATTGATTTGGAGGTATTGGAAAAGAAAATTCTCAAATTGGAGCTGATTTGAAAAAAGGCAAAGTTCGGGGAGTCTTAATCCGCAATTTTAATAAAAAATCTAAGAAAAATGGAAAACGAGCTCCAAAAATTATGAAAATCTCCAGAACTGAATTTTACATTTATTTGGAGGGATTGGAGAAAGAAAATCCGGAATTGGGGTCCGTTTGCAATTAAATTAAATTTGGAGGCCAAAATATAATTTTACTAAAGAAATCGAAAAGGGCCACTTTGCAAATAAAAATGAGGAAGTTGCTGGAACATTTCAGGCCATTCAGCCAGCTCATGAGGGAATGATGGCTCAGATTTGATTAATTTTATTCAGTGGCCAAGATTGAGTTGCAAGAAAACATTTTTAATCTTTGGTTAGTTCCTTTGTGATTATGCCAAGTGGCCAAGATATTTTGTAAAAAGATGAGCACATTCTTAGCTAGCATTTTTAGCCAGCTCATGAAGGGAAGGGTGATCATTTTCATCCAATGGCCAAGATGAGGTTGCAAGATTGCATTTTTATTCCTTTGGCTAGTATACCTTGTGATGGATGCCACATGTCTTAGATGGAAAAACGATGAGCACATCTACTAAAGGTAAGGGTCTTTATTTTTCATGAAGGTTAGTCATTTTAGAAGAGAGAGAGGCAGTAGCTATTCTTGAGAGAAAAGGAAAAAGAGAAAGAAAAGAGAGGAATTTGGCAACCTTATTTTGGAAAGCAATAACTAGGTAGCTATCATCTCCTTTCATCTTCTTTAATACTTTTATTTGATGTTGTGATTTCTTTCCTCCTCCTTTTGTTCATATGATTTGTAAACTTTTGATGAATAAAAGGGTTTTCAAAAGTAAATTTTAAAGGTTTTCTATTCGTTGTTCTTCATTCTTTATCAAATAACCAAGTTGACAAAATTTTTATACATGTTTCTTGCCATAGCCGATTTCTACCTTGATGATTTTGTGCTTGTTCTTGCTTGATATTGCTTGCTTGCTAGGTTGTGTTTATATTTTTCACTCATGTTTTATCTATTTTCATATGATTGTGGGTTGTCATACCATGCAATTCATGACATTCCAATTAGGCTTTTGGCCAAGATCAACCAATGATCTCAAGCCAAAAATCCTTTGTCTATGATAATTGAGAGAATGATATTTTAGATTGGATATTTTGACTTTGATTTTGTTTTACCACTCATCTATGGTCAAAATAAATTGATTTTTTTACCACATGCAGTAGTCATTTAGAAGATGTCATGATATTTTTTTTTCATGCTTTTTAGATTTTTTTATCATGGTTGAAAACATGGTTTTTAACAAAGCAGTTTTAGCTCACTGTCTTACTTTGGTAAAATTTTGGTCATAGTAACCTTGCTCCAAAAATTAAGCTGATTTTTTCTCATGAAGATCAACAAGTTTTAGGTCTGCCATAATTGTTTCAGAAATTTTTTAAATGTTTTAGAGGGGTAAAAAATTCAGATTTCAAAACTACCAGTGAGGGTTAGATTTGTTTTTGAGAAATAATAATTTTTTGTTTTGGGTTAGGATATTAAGAGGGGGCTGATTTGGGATATTAGCTACAATCTTAGGTTAATTTTCAAGTCATTTCAATCATAAAATTTGATAGTCCGGTCAAGGGTGGTCAACCCGGATTTCAAAACTAGGAAATAGAGCCTTTTCAATTGGGGGGTTCGGCCATGAGGCCATTTTCATCCAAAAAATTCCAAATTGTACTCCGATCTCAAAGTCTTTTAATTTTGAAAATTCGGTTTAATTCTCTTCCTAAGGTAGTCAGATACCTTTTTAGGTATACGGATGTCTTTACTCTAAGGAAGAAATATATCCCCATGCATTGTATTTTTAAAATATTTTAAATTTTAATTTGACATAAAACGTGTGTTTCGATTTCCTAAACATTTGACGAGAATTAGTTCTTAATTTTTGCAGGGTTGCCGAGGAGGTTAGGAAATCCTTCAACGCACGTGTTTATGAAATTGAAAGATATTGGATTTTGTTTTATTGGGAATCATATAAATATTATAAGAAAGAAATATTTTATGAGCTTTAACGGGTTTGCCGGGGAGTGTGGTGTTATTTTTCGATATATGCTATTTGTATGATTCCTCATATGAAAATTCTATGTCCATGAATATTCCATGTTGATGTCATTTTATATTCATGTTGCCATAATTAGATTTTTCCATGTCTAGTATGCCATGTCATTCATTCATTTTCTATGTCATGTCATTTAATTTATGCCAGGTCATTTTTCATATGACATGTCATTTTCCATGACATTTAGATATTAGGTTATTTTCATATGCCATGACATTTTCTATGTCATTTAAATATTTGCTCATTTTTCATATGGCATGTCATTTTTCATGACATTTAGATATTAGGTTATTTTCCTATGCCATGACATTTTCTATGTCATTTAAATATTAGGTCATTTTTCATATGGCATGTCATTTTCCATGACATTTAGATATTAGGTTATTTTCATATGCCATGACATTTTCTATGTCATTTTTCATATAACATGTCATTTTCCATGACTTTTAGATATTAGGTTATTTTCATATGCCATGACATTTTCTACGTCATTTAAATATTAGGTCATTTTTCATATGACATGTCATTTTTCATGACATTTATATATTAGGTTATTTTCATTATGCCATGACATTTTCTATGTCATTTAAATATTAGGTCATTTTTCATATGACATGTCATTTTCCATAGCATTTAGATATTAGGTTATTTTCATTATACCATGACATTTTCTATGTCCTTTAAATATTAGGTTATTTTTCATATGACATGTCATTTTCCATGACATTTAGACTTTAGGTTATTTTCATTATGCCATGACATTTCTCATGTCATTTTGATATTAGGTCATTTTTCATATGACATGACATTTTCCATGACATTTAGACTTTAGGTTATTTTCATTATGCCATGACATTTTCCATGTCATTTAGATTATAGGTCATTTTTCATATGCCATATCATTTTCCATGACAGTTAGACATTAGGTTATATTCATTATGCCATGACATTTTCCATGTCATTTAGATATTAGGTCATTTTTCATATGACATGTCATTTTCCATGACATTTAGACATTAGCATTTAGCATTTTTCATGTGCTATGTCATTTTTCCATGTCATTTAGCATTCTAGGTAATTTTGCTATGTCACTTAGAACTTAGGTCATGCATATGTCATGCCACATATTTCATGCATTTATCTTGCTGGTTGTTCATGCATTTCTACATTCTCAACTTGATTTCTGACTTAAGCCGATCAATGGCTCAAAGACAAGCTCTTTTGAGCATGCTTGTGGAAAAAAGGTTGCACTAGTTGGATTTTATGACTTTAGGATTTAGGTCTCTTCCAAAGGTAGTCGGATACCTTTTTAGGTATACAGATGTCATTGCTTCATGGGAGAAATACATTTTCATGCATTGCATTTTCTATGTTCATGCATATTCCATGATATCTAACTTTTTTGGATATTTTATGATAATGTCATTTTGTGCTTTTTGCCTTATCATCATTTCTTTTGCCATGTCATATAGATTATGCCATGTCATCTAGATTTTGCTATGTCAAGCATGCCATGCCATGCCATGTCATTAATTCTTTTTGTCTTTTCATTCACTCTTTTGACATGTCATTAGTAATGATTTGCATATTCATAACCATCTTTTTAAAATGATTTCTAATGCAATAAAAGATTTTCAATAAAATAAGGTTATTCCTGAGTTAAAATAATTCATTAGTTCTCTGCCGGGTTGCCGAGGAGGATATCATCAATTATCATTAGCAACGGAATATCTTTCTTTCAAAAACGAGAGTGATTCGGAGATTTTCTAAATAAATAAAATTTCTATGTTTTGCCGGGCTTGCAGGGGGATATGGGAAAATTTTGAGTTGATAAATTTCGGATAAATTTTTAACTAGAAATGGGATTATTTTTCTTTAAAATGAGAATTATTTTAAAATGCCAATTTCAAAACCGATTATTAACTAGACTCGAGATAACATACGATTAATAAGGTACCGTTTTATACGGCGTTATGGGAGTGCCAATCCTTCCCCGTACGTAACCGACTCCCGAACTCGCTTTTTTGATTTCTTTGGTTTAAAAGTGCAGACTTCGAAATTGGTTTTTTAAAAAATGTTTTAATTAATTTTAAAATGTTTTACAAAATCGGTTTTAATAGGTGGTCGATCACACCTAGCCAAAAAAGATTGGTGGCGACTCCATTTCTTTTTCGAGGTTGTTTTCAAACCCTCATTTTATTTCAAGATAAATTAAGTCGTCTTTTCCTCTGCTTCCCCCAATGTCACACTTAATGAGTAATGTCTCGCGATGAGACTTGTTATTTTTTAGGTTGCGATAACAAGGAGAGAAGCCCTAGTTGCTGCCTATAAATAGAGACAATGGGGATAGCCACAACACACTTCTTCTACTCTTGTATTTTGGTTTTCTTCTTCTTTCTTTTAGTTTTCTTCTTAGTTTCTTTAGTTTTATGTTTATGTTAATAATGCCTATGCCAGGCTAAACTTTTCTTTGGTTAAGGGTGATTTCAAAGTCCTAGACAAGTTTTGTAATTGATTTTCAGATTTATATTGTCGCAACCTAAAAAATAACGAGTCTCATCGCAAGATTTTATTATTCGTTAAGCGTGACATTAAAAAAAACCGAGGAAAAGTCGACTTAATTCCTCTAGAAAAATGAAGGTTTTGAAAATGACCTTAAAAAAGACATAGAGTCGCCACCAATCTTTTTTAGCTAGGTGTGATCGGCCACCTATTAAAACCGGTTTTATAAAATATTTTAAAAATTAATTAAAACATTTTAAAAACCAATTTCAATTCTGCGTTTTAAACCAGAGAAATCAAAGAAGCGGGTTCGGGAGTCGGTTACGTGCGGGGAAGGATTAGCACCCCCACAACGCCCGTATAAATCGGTACCTTATTAATCGTTTGTTATGCAAGTCTCGGTAAAAAATTGGTTTTAAATTTAGTATTTCAAGTTAATTCTCAATTTAAAGAAAAATAATTCCATTTTTTTATTAAAAATGATCCGGAATTTATAAATTCAAAGTTTTTCTATATTCCCCAACAAACGTGGCAAAATATAGAAATTTTTATTAGTTTTGGAAAACTTTCCGAATTATTCTCTTTTTTGAAAGAAAGATATTCCTTTATTAATGATAATTGATGATATTCCCTCCAGCAAACCCGGTAGAGAACTCATGAATTATTTTAACTCGGGAATATCTTTATTTTTTATTGAAAACCATTATCTTTTTTGAAAACATTTAAAAGAAATGAATATGTATATGCATGACATAAATAAAATGACATAGTAAAATCTAAATAATATAATGCAACCTAAATGACATGATATGATTTGAATGCCTTAGCATATTCTAAATGAAATGAAATATCCTATGTTATATGATATGATCTAAATGAAATAAAATATTCTAGATGACATAATATATCCTAAATGAAATAAAATGACCTAGGTAATTTAATATATTCTACATGAAATGCAACATCCTAAGTCATATGATATGATCTAAATGAAATAAAATATTCTAGATGACATAATATATCCTAAATGAAATGAAATGATTTAAATGACATGACAAATATGAATGATATGGCATATAGTTTAAATAACATGGAATAAAATAATGCTATCATATAATATACATGAAAATAAGAATAATAATGCATGAACATAGTATATGCTAAATAAAAATAACTAAATAAAAGCATAGGATATCATGAAATATTCAAAACCATATAATAAACCATATAACATCAAAAAATATAAATCAAAATAATAACAATATCATAGGAATTATTATGGCAAGAATCACATATTATATAAAATGCATGAATATGAAAAATGCAATGCATGAAATGTATTTTTTCCTTTAATTAAGGAAATCCCTATATCTAAAAAGATATCCGGCTACCTTAGGAAAATATGTCAAATTAAATATCTAAAACCAAAATACTTTGTGATTGTTTGAAAACAATTTTGAAAAGCTTGAATAAAAAATAAAAACTGGGCTAAATCTTTTTGAAAATGACTCTAATTTCCTAATTTTAAAAATTCGGACTTGGCTACCCTTAACCCGAGACTTGAAAAACCATTTTTAGAGTTTAAAAAGGCTTAGAAACTACCCTAAGTCAGTAGCTAACCCTCCTAATCAGCCCACTCTAAGTAACTTAACCAAAACAGAAAAATGATTTTTCTTTAAATTCAATTCTGACTCCACTGTCCAGTTTTAAGCCACGATTTTTTATCCTATTTTTAAAACTTCAAAAAATTCTGAAAACAATACTGGAGACTCAGGACATGTAAAACTACACGGGAAACAATCGGCTTAATTTTCTGATTAAAGACGAATTCCTAGAAAAATCGGAAAAGTATGAAAACTGGGTAAAAAAAACTGTTTTGCCAAAATACATTTTTGCCTTTGATAAAATCATTTAAAAATCAAAGTAAAAATATTTGAAACTCATAAAATGACTTACAAATAGTAGCTAGGACTTTTTGAAAGTTAGATAAAAATTGGCTAAGTAAAAAAAATCACAAAGGTAGAATAATCAACTTGACAAACTTAATTTTCCACAAGTGTGCTCAAGAGAGCATGACTTTGAACCATTAATTGGCTCAAGTCATTATTCAAGTGGCATGATATGAAATGCATGAACAAACAGCAAGTTAAATGCATGAAATGCATGACCTAATGCCTAAATGTCATAGAAAATATGCATGGCATAAAAGGTGACCTAATGCCTAAATGACATGGCATAAGATGATATGGCATGTGAATGAAATCGACATGGCAAACAAGATGACATGGCATATGAATGACATAAAATGACATGGCATGTGACATGGCATAAGATGACATGGCATGTGAATGAAATCGAGATGACAAGCAAGATGGCATGGCATATAGATGACATAAGATGACAATGCATGTATGGCATGTGAAATGGCTTAAGATGACATGGCATAAGATGAATTTACTTGAGAATGACTCGGAGTTTATTAATACCAAAATCTTTTCATGTTCCCCGGTAGACCTTTGTGCTTGTCCCCTTCGCAAAAACCATTTCCTATTTTTCCATTCAAAATTCTCTTTTTTTTTTTTTTTGTTTGGTTTCCCAAGGTTACCAAAATTGCTCCTATCAGTCTTAGCTAAAATTTCCAATCTCTTTCATCTAACAGCTTTACCCTTGGCTCCTTTCCCTTTGGTTATCATTTCCTTATATAATGCTATAGCTTCTGAGGAATTTGGGAGGGCTTGGAGGAAGAAGACGAGTGGCGCATGAAAGCTTCCTATGTGTACATCTCCACGGCCATGCTATATATCATGTTGGACATTGTTCATCTCCTAATGTTCTTCCCAAATCTGTAACAGGAGCAGTAGGCAGATTTGAGAATGACACGGTAGTCATCCAAGTTTCTTCATCCTCAAAACGCCACCAAAGTCGCCCTTGTTCTGAACAATCCTCGACACTTTCAAGTTTCCTCCATTTGCCTTGGTTTACAAAGCCACCATCGAACATAGCATGTCGAAATCCAACACTGCCATTCCATCTTACAGCCTTTCTTCAACTTCATCTTTGTTTCCATTTTCAACAACTTTCTCTTGCTCCTCTAATCCCGCCATTAAAACCAAAACAAGGAAATTTCCCAAAAGATAAAATATCATCCCCTGACCAACTCTGCCTTCTCCCTATTTTCTTACCTTTATGTCTTTTTATTCTTAAGCCTCCCTTGTAGGTCCCACCTTACTTTGCCCTTTTTATTTATTTAGCCGCCAACCCTTATGGCTCTCTTGGTGAAACCAAACTATGGCTCTATTCAAGGTCCCACATTTCCCATGCATGTCAAGAATTGCATTACCAACAAAGACATTCCGTTCAAGCATCATACTAAAGACTACTTCTCCCACTCATTGTATACCCTGACATGATATCAATCCAAGAAACCAAATCCTTGGAAACAAGTTGATCAAATATCATACGAGCACTCTTTAAACTCCCACATTTCACACACATATTAATATGCGAACGAGAAACCACTTTATCCTTCTCAAAGTTAATCTTAACCACAACTCCATGAATTTGCATCCCTTCCTTTGAAAAACATAAATATGTACCGCCTAACAATCACATTTCAGGAAACATCTGTTGGATTCTCAATCTCATCAAACATCCACCTTGCATCACTTATAAACCCACATTTCCCATAAACATCAACAAGTGAACTCACGTCACCCCCTATTCCTGTCCTTTATTTCTTTTTATTCTTAAGCCTCCCTATAGCTCCCACGCCAATGAAACTAGCCAACAAGATTTCTAATTTAATTCTCTAATATATGCATTCAAGTTTCTGAATTAACAAAATCCATACCATCCTCCTCGTGGCAGGCCAAGCTGACTTTAGCGAGGACAAAGATCGCCAACCCTCCATTGGTGACGGGTGGCTGCAACAGAGACTGCCTTACTAGCGCCTTTCCTTCGGCTGGACGCCATTGGAGCCACCCCAAGCAAGGGCTCCTCAAGCAACAGATCTTTGGTCCTTGAACCTCTTACAAACAAATATGAAAGACCCCAACCGAATTTTCTCAGCAACGCATGAACTGATAAATCTCACAACGATTAAAACAAATGATTTAGCTCGCTCTTTTGTAACTGGACCAGCAGTGCATGCCTCTAGGAAATAGAAGTAGCACAGAGAGTGCTTGGAAGGGTCGAGTTGGTCGAGAAAAGGCAACAACCGAGTTGACTCGTCGAGGAGCGAGTCAATAGCTTGTTTAAGCAAATTTTCCAGCAATAAACATCAGAGGTGGTTTTTGATAACCCTTGGATTTGTGTCACTAAACCTTCCACTATAGCTCATTCACCCCTTTAACCGCCAGTCTTCCCATGAAACTCCATCAATTCTTTTTCCTTTTGTGAGCCTCCCTTTTCTTTTTATTCTTTTTTTTGGTATCCAACCGCCAGCTCCCATCCCCAAAATACCGGCCTCCCTTTTTTTTTTTTTTTTTACAAGTGACCCATTTTATATCTCAATTTCTAACCTAAAAAAAAAGGGTAATGTCTAAGTTACCCTTCCTTTATTTTTTAAGTCTCTCTTTTTTATTTTTTTCAAATATTTTCAATTAAAAAAATTTATTTTAAAAATCTAATAAAGCTCACGATTAAATTTTTTCACCTCGGGTTTAAATTGAATTTTAAAATTGATAATTTTACGGTCCGATTTTATTTGAACGATTAAAGTTAAAAAGGATATATATAATTTAGAACATTTTAAAAATCTAAAATCGCGACCGTGACTTTTACAAAAATATTAAACCCGAGAGGAGGACAAATCAAATTTGGTTTTAAAAGGCCCGGACAAAATTAGGTGTCTACATATATATCATTGGTTTTCTATCAAAGTTGCTTATGTTCTTCTATAAGAATTGTTTATGATATTTGTCTTGATTTGTTTAGGTTGTAAACTAGATAGATCTTGATAATTGTCTATTGCTAGTTTAGGAGTCTTAATCCATGTAATTGTCTTGATTTCCTATTCATAAATGGCAATTTGTGATTAATGATTATGGTCAAGTTTTTGATAATTACAAAGTGGAACATAACCTAAGTTGAACAATCCGAGCTTATGTGTTTGTTGCTTAGATCAACCTATCTTTCTCATCATAAAGCTGCCATTAAATTGAATTTAGAGAGTTTATTCTAGGTTGTTTGATGGTTAGAGATTAAATAGAGAGCTTGTTCTATTTAACGACGATCTAAGGAAAAATTGGGGTAACAGAACTTGTTGTTATCTACGGTTGATAGTTTTAATAGTTAATTGATGTTGATAGATCTGATTATTATTCTCAATGATGTCTAGTGGTGGAGAATAAAACTTTAACCATACTTTTCTCATATTTGAAATTTTCTTATAAACTTGCTTTTTACTTTTGTTGTTTGCTTTAATTTTAAAACTATTTCAAAACCCCATTTATTTTTTTATCTTTGAACTTGAATTATAAACTAGTAATTTATAAATTAAAACTAAATCACTGTGGACTCGACCTTTGCTAACTATTATACTTACAATTAATCTTTTTAGTGTAAGATTAAATAAGATATACTTTTTTGAGTGCATCAGTAATCAAATGTTACTTTTTTTCATCAAGGGATACTCGCCCAAGCAATTAAAATCCCGAATCTCTATAACTAAACTGTTAAATTTATTTAAATTTATTGGTCCCAAACTTAAAGATTAACTTTATTTATTTTTCATGATCTCATAATAATCTAATTTTATACATTGTAATTTGTAAGTTTAAAATTACATTGCTATTTGTTATATTCATCAATTATTTTTTACAAACCCTTAAAATCAACATGTTTGTCATATGTATTAAATCACAATCATATAAATTTAATAAAAACCAAATTAAATTCACTAGCTTTTTCGAAAAAACTCCAACTCCAACTCAAACATCCAAACATGCTTCACTTTTAGTTTTAGGGTAAACTCCGGATATATATATATATATATATATATATATATATATTCATCCATCCTGTGATTAAAAACGGGCTAAATATTCCCATTTACCACTAAAGTTTAAAAACTAATACTTAACTATTCTGAAATTTATTTTATTATTTTTTGTTACTTAATTTAGGAGTGAACATTCAGTCGGTTCGATTTTAAAATTTTGAAAATGATTAAATCGACTAAACTTATAAAACCGATCGAACCGGCCGACAAAGAATCCTAAAACCGAAAAAACCGAAACCGACTTAAGTCGGTCGGTTTGGCCGGTTTAATAAATTTTAACTATTTAAAAAATAAATTATTTATTGTATATTACATATTATAAAATATAAATGATATATTATATAATATATAATTTAAAATTATTATATAAATATATTTTATTTATATTAAATATAAAATAAAATCAAAATTAAAAGAGTAGGTTAGTTTGGTTTATTCGGTTATCAATTTTAAAACCGATAACCGACCGAACTAACCGAATAAATCTATATTCAAAATCGATTAATTTCAAAACCGAATAAATCAAACCTAATTAACCAAATTTAATCGGTTCAATCGGTTAAATTGGTTCAAACCGATTAATGCTCACCCCTACTAAACCATGCATCACCTTTTTCTGTTTATTTTTTCCAATGATTTTTTTATTTTAGATTTTTACTCATCTTCGCTCTCCTTTATCAAATTTCTAGGATTTAAATTTTTTTTTTATCTCTTTAAAATCTAAACCAATCTTACAACTATTTCTCCATATAGATGTTCATCGAAAAAAAAAATGCAAATTTTATCTTATCTCACTTTAAACTAATTCTTAGTTCTTTTATTATTTTTATTCCTTTTATTTTCCGTATTTTACTTTCTCTTAATAAATTTTATTCTTTTATATAATTAATCAAAACATAAAAGAATTGAAAAAGGAAAAGAATGATCACCCAAATGAAAAATAAGTTATCCATCATCTCCAACAAAATCATTATCACCAAAAATAAAATTTAAAATTCAACAAATACCCATTACCTTAGAATTTGTGAATTACCTACAAATTAACAATCATAATACCCACCTCCAATCACTTTTAAAAAACAACCAAGTATCTTGAAACATGAAATTGGTTGGAGCTTTTAGGAGTAATCCTTAGAAAAATTGAAGAGTTAAGATTTTAGAGAGATATTGAAAGGCTTGGTAAGAGATGAAAGAATGAGAAAAGACTCAAAAAAATGAGGGAAGAATGGGAGGTAGATATGTTCAAGGATCGGGCGGACAGGCCCAATCCGTATTAGATTGGATCTGGACATAGGTTTTTCTAATTTGAGTCGGTCTGATTCGATCCAAATTACTACTTATGAATAAAAAATATTTTTTAATAATAAAAATAAAAATATATGAATATAAAAAATAATATTTTGTCGATGAAACGGGATGTTGGTCAGGTTCGGTAAAAAAAATTAAAAAATTTTGGGACGTGGCCAAAACTAACCTGGCCTATGGACAGGTCTAATGGAAGGGCTAGACTAAGGAATAATCCACCCTTAATCAAGGTATATATCTCGAATTTACCTTTACTTTTATTTTAGCCGAATTATATCTTCTTGGTATAACATCTTCACTTTTAATTTTGTCTCGTTTTCCTACAATTTTTTTTATTTTTATTTTTACTTTTTCTTTTAATTTTAAATTGCCAAAAAAGAAAAAAAGAAAATCTACCCTAATTTATTGAAAGATTGCGTAAGTAATTCTACTATTAATTAGATAGTCATTTCTTTAAAACTTTAATTATCTCATAGTAACTAATATTTTTTGTTTTATAATTTATCAAATTTGTTATACATAATGTAAATTTGAGTAATGTATTGTTTTTATTTTTTTATTTTAATTATTGCTTGATTTTAGAAAAAAAAATCAATTTGGAGTTTGTATTTATTTTTGAAAAAAACACTGGAGTTTTTTTTTTTTATGCATTTGTTTTGGTGTTAGATAAAGTTTATACTTTTGTGAGCTTGTTATTTATTATTATTATATTATTTACGCGCACATTTATATATATATATTATTTTATATCAATAAATATAATAAAATGTGTTTTATGAAAAAAGAAAAAGATAATGTATATAGTTGGCCCTTCAAAAATCAAATGTGTAGATTTATCACTAATTGAAATTTAATTAAGACTCTTATTTTCAGTATGTTTTATGTCCAAAATTTTAAGAAAAAAAAAGGAGATACTAAATTTACGTGAGAAGGGTTATTTTTTTTGGGTTATCCTTGCTATTTGGTAGAAATAGTTCGTGTATTTATATCGTATTTATGTTATTTTTTGTGTCATAATCGTGTTTAAGATATTATATATTTATATAAATTTTTCCATATTAATAATTCGTTTTATATATATATTAATACGTTCGTGTATTCATGTCATATTTGTATTATTTTTGGTATTATGTTTTATGTCGTATTTTAATTATTTTTTCTATATCATGTTCGTATCGTATAATCTTTTTATATCCAAAATTATCAAATCTAGATAAAAACTTGTTGTATATGGTTTTGAACTTTGAAGGCAAAGAAGTTTAATCAAATTTAAAGACACATAAATAGGCAGATAGAAAAAAGTAACCACAAATAAAATAGTGTGAATATTAAATTTATTTAATTAAAAAACTTTTATTTGAGAATAGAATTAAAATCTTTTGGAGTGGGAAACTCCCTTCCCCTAAATTTCCTAACGTATTAAAAAGGAAGCCATTGCAACAAGAAGGTCATCAAATGTTCATATCAGTATGAAATCATGATGACTAATGCAAAACAAGTTAAGATAAATTCTATTAGTCGAACCCATAGTTTAGTTGATTTATATAGTTATCCTTAAGAGATGGATGGCCTCCAACAAATTTAAAATTCGAATTCTAGCATTGCAATCCTTTTCTCTATTATCAAGTTAAGGTCTCTTGTATACCAACAAAAAAAAAAAATTCTATTAAACCTTTTGAAAATTGCTCCAGTCTTTTTGAAATAGATAGTACTATAAATTATAAGTTTGCAACATTTTTTTGATACAGTAAACCTGAACTCTGGTTGATGTGGCCATAATATTCATTAATAGTTGCAGCTGTCGTGTTGTTTTCATATATTCTTTTTGTATTAAGAATTTACGATTGGGTCCATGCTGACAAGCGAACCGTAGTACATAATGACATAATTTTAGATCCTCATAGTTGTAGTGTAAGTTATTTGGATTCGGTGGATGTTAGTTATGTATATATGTTTGATATGAGTATATTCAAAAAAAAAATTAATTTTTTTTCATATATATAGAAAATCATACGTTTATATTTATGTTCGAATATATGACGGATACAAGTATCGAACAAAAATATTTTTAAAAAATAAAGAGTTCGAATAACATAAATTATAGTTATTGCTGCATGGTTATTACTGTTTATATTTGTAGTTGTAGAGGGTTCTGTGGTAGGGAGAGGAAGTTCTGTAAACAAGTGAAACAGGATGTTGCCGGAAGACGGCGGAGAGGAAGACTGGAGAAGACCCTTAAGTATTGTGTGCAGCGGCAGGTGCTCGTAAGTAAGGTGGAGGAAGTAAGGAGATGACAGAGCAAGGCTGAGTATGCCTGAGAATTGGAGGAGAGAGAATTGCAGAGATAAACCTCAAATAAAAAGTTTGCTCAAATGCCTAAAGTCCCCAAATGAGTTGTGGGAACTCCTATTCATAAGTATCAGAATAGGAGTTACAAAATATGACTATTTAAAAGGTATAATGGGGAAGATTGTTAGTTACTAAAGTATTAATGTTTTATCTATTGGGAGTTTAGGTTGTTGTTGGTAATAGTGAATAGTGAACAAGAGTTCACTATCTGTTTCTGAAAAGAAAGGAGAACACTCATAATTCAGGAAAAGGTTAAGAGAAGACCTCTTAACTATCTCTATATCTGATCCACTAAGCCAAGCTCTCCGGAACATCCCAATAGTGAAATTAACCCAAGAACCGTACCATATTCCAAGGTTATTCTCACTTCTTCTGCTTCGGTGAGGTAGTATCAGGTGGAATGTCTTCGGTAGAATACTTCTCGGTGGAGGTCCTTTTCCATGAGAGTGTTGTTCTCTAAATAACTTGCTCCATGAAGGTGTTGTTTTCGAACATCAGCTATTCTGAACAAGAGTTGTTCTAGACATGAGCTGTTCCGAACAAGACTTGTTTTGAACAAGAGCTGCTCCATACAAGAGCTGTTCCAGTGGAAGAACTTCCAGTGAAGCAACCTTATTACTTGTTTTGGAATACCTTTGCTGTTGTACACGGAAGTACGATTTTCTATAAAACAACTTTATTTCTCTCGGGAAGAGGTAATATATTAGTATCCAAAATCAAGTATCTGCAGTAGTCATTGTTACTATTCTGTAGTGCTCGTGTAATTGCTACACCAGTTCTAATCATTATATTAGTAGTTTATTATGTTGGTAGGTAATCGATCTTATATTATTTAAAAAAGTCAAGCTTATAGAGCATATAAAACAATTATTTTATTATAATTATAATTTCAGAATAATTAAATTTTGAAAATTGTAATTGTTCATGATTAGTTGTTTTATAAAAACACAACTCTTGTATTATAAAGTTGTCTTGTAAAGACATAACTTTTACGTGAAAAGTTGTCTTGTAAAGACATAATTTTTACATGTAACGTTATATTGTAAAACAACACAACTCTTACAAAAGGGTATTTCATTGAAAGATAATCTGTTTGTTATCTATATAAAGGACTTTTCTATTCAGTCAATTTCACAATTTTGCTTGAAGTGTTTGAGGGCTTTGTTGTATCTTGGAGGCATATAAAAGTCTTAAAGAAAGTGTTCTACACCCCTCAAAGCCATCATACTTTACTAACATTTTTTTTTCTTATTTAGTTCTCTCTTTTTTTTTTTTTCCTAACAATTTTAAGGCTTTACATTGTGAAACTTTTATGTTTCGCAATTATGAAAATAGCAATTATGAAAATACAAGAGAAAGAAATCTAAAAGTGCATTACCAACGAAAAAAAAATTGATTGGTCATAAGATATCTTTGCACAAATACAAGATAAGTTTTTTATGTTGTGTTTTAAAATGAATTTATGATGCATTATTACATGCAATTTTCTCATATATATATTTTTTATTATTAAATTTTGAAAGATGCATTATGGAGACTTTAGATCTTGTTTGTTGTCTTTTATTTCAATTTTGATTTTTAATTAATTAAATTTATATGTTTCCATGAATTTGTGTTTTCAAGACATAGTTATGGTTTTAATTTCTATGTCTAATTTTTGTAATTGTAAAGAAAAATATATAATTTGTTAAGATCAAATTGATGATCATTTTCTTAAAATGAAAAAAATTGGTTTTACAAAATGACATAGCTATGACATTATTAGTGTACATTATGAATGGCTTTAATCATTGTATAATGACTTATGTGTTAATAGGATATATATCATTCTAATGGAGCAAATAGATTCATTTAATTGCCTTGAAGAGAAAGTCTAAAGGCTAGATCTCATTTATATTCTAATGATTTGTTAGGGCAACCGATGTCAGTTGATGTCGATAATAAAGATATAGTCTTTCCTTATAAAAGGCTATAACCTCAAAATATTAAGGCGACGATTTTTAAAGCCAAAAGGAATCTACTTTTTAGTTTCCTTATAAAATTAATTTTGGTATTATAATTGCATAAACATAGAAACCAGTAAGTTATTCACTAAATTGCATAAGCATGTGCAATTGTGCATAAAATTATATATATATATATATACTTTTATGCAATTTTATCATTTATTGGTATGTTCTATGTGGATTTTCTTAGTCATGATATTGAATAGTCATGAGTCTTGTTATATTTTGGTAAGATCATGGTATATATCCAAGATAAAAAGTATAAGTTAAATTTTATTATTAATTTTATAGCATGGTTTGGATGTGAAAACTCTCCAAAAATAGATCTTACCATGGAAAGATGAAATTCTTATTAAATTAAATAGTAAGCATGTTGTATATCTATTATTTGATAATCATTTTATGATTATTAAATTATTAACCATGAAAAAACAATAAAAACATTACACATTTTGAGTAAAATTTATAGTCCATGTTAACGGGGGTAAAAGGAATTATATTTTTAGAAGAATTGAACCCATTTCATTATTTTTTACATGGATTCATGATGTCCTTATGATAGAAAAGGTTGTACTATTTTATAAATTTCATTATTACTTTAAAAGTGATTTTGACTAGAAAATGGCAATAAACCATATACTATTTGCATGATTAATTTCTCTTGTAACAACCGAGGTTACGTATAATCATGTAAAGTTAAATATCAAAAAATTTTAAGGACAAACTTGGAAATTTGTAAGAAGTTATAAGTGAAGGAAATAAATGAAGAAAGGATCAAATTGAACATATTAAAAAGTTTAGGGGCTTAAAAGTTGAGGGACCAATGTGCAATTATACCAAAAGTTAAAAAATATCTTTTAGTCATCTTGAAATTTCTAGAAAATTTTCTTCATTCTAAATGAGCTAGCCGGCACCCACCCATCTCAAATTCTATTCATTTGCTCCAACATTTCTCTTCAAGTATTCCACCATAATCTCAACAACAATTACATCCAAGGTTAGTTTCTTGATAAATTCTTCATTTTCTTTAGATATTCTACTTGAGCATGCGAAGATCTTAGCTCCATAAACATGTTAAGGTCTGAAATCCATCTATTAAGTATGAATTTTACTCAACTTGGTAAGAATTAAAAGGATTTGAAAGCATGAACAAAAAAATGGGAAGAAAAAGCAAAACAGGAGAATTTGAGCATGCTTGCTGTTCGGATTTTCTGGGTTCGTTACAGCTGGGTTTATATTTGTTTGATATTTTTCCTAGAAACTAGACTTCAATACGAGAATTTTGGTTTTTGAATCACCCAAAACCGATAAGCGGTTAAAAAGATAAAATTCGGTGAAGTTGGCTGCTCAGTGTTGACCCCTGTTTCAGCATAGTTTCGGGATTTATCAAATTTGATCAAGATTTTGTTCTAATTGTCTAAGTTAGTTATTTTCTCCATAAATTAGACTTATTGGTGCCAAACTCAAGTTATGATTATCTAATCTAACTTGATATTAAGGAATTTATTGCTTAAGAGAAATATAGTACTATTGATGGTTATGGATTATGAAAATTTCTAAGGCATGGAGTACTAGAAAGGAATTTGATAAGGACATGAATATGGAGTTGAATTATGGAGAAAATGGTTATGGAAATGATATTAAAAATTAAGGATATGTTGTTTTGAGTATGAGAAATTAGTATTGACCTTGAGGGAAGATTATGAGATTTAAGTTGCATTCATAAGTGTGTAATGCTTTGAGTATGTATAGATACTAATTATCGTTAATCTCTAGGCCACGTAAATCCGATGTCACCTGTGGATCCCGAAGTTTCAGGTCGAGGTGTACAGTGAGATCATCTCAAGGATTGTGAGTAGACGACAACTATAGTTATTTGAAATTTCTTTAATTATAATTATATATATTTTTTTAGCATAATATTTTTTTTTACATATTAAAGGTATATACGATATTTAATCATACGAATTGATTTTTTATTAAAGTATTTTTATTTCAAGAAATATTATATCGAGTAAGTTGGTTGATTTATGAAATATGATTTTACATAGAATTTGACGTACATAGTTTTGGCTCCACCTGACTTAATGTATGAGATTATACCCTTGATCGGAATACGGGAGCTGCGTGCTACGCCTTTGTGGCGGGAGCCACCTCCAGAGTCCCAATTCCGTGATATTGGATTGGGGTATGGGAGTTGCGTGCTACGCCTTTGTGGTGGGAGCCACCTCCAGAGTCCCTATCCCGTTATATTTGCCTTTTGGGGGCACATCATAGCGACACATATGCCTTTGGGGCGTCCTATGGTGGTATTGGCCTTTGGGACCAGCTACTAGTATGCCTACATGGATATTGCCTGGTTATTTCATGGATGTATTCTTATGCATGAGAGTAAGTTGGAGCCCAATTATACGAAACTTGATTTACTTTACAGATTTTATTCATTGATTTAATATTATAATATTGTTATACATTTGAAAACTTTGCTACGTCTTTGAATTACTCATTATGGTTTTACTATTATTTATTTTGAAAATGTCAATTATGCTTTACAGACTACCATTATAGTTTTCACACGCTTTAAATGTTGTCTACTCATTGAGATATTCATATATCTCACCTTTTCATATTCTCATTTTCAGGTGACAATTAGGTGTCGGGATTGCAACCTTCCTCTATTCTCTGCTTCAAATAGTATTTTGACGTGGTGGGCATCATATTAAAAATTTATTGAAGTCTTGATCTTTTGATATTTTTATCTAGTAAACCTAGCTGAGATAGGTTTACTTTTGGATATATTGTATATATTTGAAGATATGAGACAATATATCAGTATGTTTTGACTTGAGCATAAATTGATTATGGATAATTTTTTGAATATGCATGGATATATGTGATAATAGCATTGAGAAATATTGCTGGTTGAGGATATGAATTGAGTTTTATTTGCAGGAGGGTTATAGTTGAGATAGATCCGGACAGGGTGTTACATCTCTAGTCAAGGTAGAATAGTGGGAAAGCATTGACTTATCACTACTCTGATATAGAAATATAATATTCTATTGAAAGTGTTTTACATGATGGTCATAGATTTGATTACAAAGATTTGAAGATAACAATATGATTATTTTTATTTGACAAATGTTTGGTTTGATTATGCTATGACGTATAGTGCAAATATTGAAGTTGTGAATATAGTTCAAGCAAGGCAATATATAATCGTTTATGGCAATTAAAAAAATTGCATTTATATTCAATATATCCATCATGCATATTGCATTTGTGAGAGATCTTCAAGTGAGACACTATGAAATCATGATAGATTTCATGATGTGCTCTTTCATTTTAAATATGAGATTTGTAAAAGAGAATATGGATAAGCATGGAATATGAAATTAATATTGGAAGGGTACAATACAAGAGAACGGACTTTTACCGACGGAATTTTTTGTCGGTAAAAGTCCTTATTCCGTCGGTAAATTCCGTCGATAATTCTTAAGTCAGTGATACTATATTGGTCGGAAATAAAAATCCGTCAGTAAAAGTATTACCGATGGAATATTTCCGACGGAATATTCGATCGGGAAAAACAATACCGACGGAAATTTTTTTATTCAGCAACGAAATATTCTGTTTGTATAGGTACATTACCGACGGAATATTCCGTCGGTAATTTTGTGATTTGGATAAAAAATTATTAATTAATTATTTAAATTATACCCAAATATATTATTATTTTCCATGAAAAATAAATAAAATAAATTATCTAATATTATAAATAAACAAATATTTTAATAAATTGTCATATTATTAAAATCAATTTTTGCAGTAACATAATGGTTTTTCTCAATAATCTAAACAACCCAAAGATCAAAATAAATAAATTAATATTCCAAGTATAGAATTAAAACATAATCCCTTAAAAAAAAAAAAAAACAACTTTTAGAAGCCATAGATTGAGGCATGTCCTGAAGAAGAATCAAGAAAAGCAACAAGGGAACGAACCACATGCTTCTGAATCTCTAAATTTGAACACTTCCATTTCCTTTCTTTATCATCACTCAATCTGTCCATCAACAGCCCAATTTAAGTAATTTATCAAAAACCCAAAAATAAATTTATTAAATAAATGATTAAAACTAAAAAAAAAAAAAAAAGGCAAATTTATCTGGTGATACCAAGACTTAAAGCATGTTTAAGATGTTGATGGAGAGTGTGTAAAGGGTCACTGCTACTACTGCTTCCTCTACTGTTATCTGCTACTACTGCTATTGCTCCTCGTCTCCATTTTTGATGATCCCATTACTTTCTTTTCTTTGCTTTACACTTTAATAGCTGATAATAAATTTTGTTAATTTTATTTCAACAAAAAAATAATTAAAAAAAATCAATTTCTAATGAGAGAGAAGAGAAAAGAGACATACCAGGCGCGACGCAGTGGACGAACGACAGACGGCGAGTTGAGTGAGCGGATGCGGACGGCTGAGGCGGAGGTGGTTGGGTCTCGGGAGGCGCGGGATGGGGGAGGAGAGGAAAGAGAGAAACAGGAAAGAAAGAAAAAAAAAAGAAGAAGAGAAGTCTCGGGCATTTAATTATGCCCGAGACTTTTACCGACGAAAATTTTGTCATTATCGATGGAATTCCATCGGTAAAAAGTTCCTCGATTTTTGAAATAATTTTCTTTTCTAAAATTATTTTTCGTCGTTAGTACATTTTAGCAATGAAAATTTTCGTCGCTAATAACCTTATTTGCCACAAAATTTTTTCGTCGCTAAAATATATTACCGATGGAAATTAATTTTCGAAAAAAAATATTTTGAAATTGATTTATGTGAATAAAAGATAAAATTAATTATCAAAATTTAATTTCATCGCTAATACTTTTTAGCGACGAAAATTTTCGTCGCTATAACCTTATTAGCCACAGAAAAATGTATTACCGAAGAAAATTTATTTTCAAAAAAAAACATTGAAATTGATTTATGTTAATAAAAAATAAAATTAAATGAAAATTTAATTTCGTCGCTAATAACCTTATTAGCCACGAAATTTTCTGTCGCTAAAACGTATTATCGACGGAAATTAATTTTCTAAAAAATATATATTGAAATTGATTTATGTGAATAAAAAATAAAATTAATTATGAAAAGGAAAATTTCGTTGCTAATAACTTTTAGCGATGGAATTAAATTTTCGGTTAAATTTTTTTTTTAAATTATAAAAATTCTTTTTTTTTACTGATGGGAAATTCCGTCGGTAATAATCATAATTCCATCAGTAATACTTTGGCAGGAACCAATTAGATTCCCGACAAAGTATTATCGACGAAAATTACCGACATAAAATTTCAGTCGTAAATATTCCTTCGGTAATACAAAATTTCCGTCGATAATAGGGATAAACATTACCGACGGAATTTCGCTGGTAATGTTCTAAATTCCGTCGGTAATGTGGACTATTTTTTATGGAAAAAATCCATCGAAAATACTTCCGTCGCTAATTCTCCATTCTCTTGTAGTGGTACCTTTTGTAGTCTATTGGTTAATGCTTTCTATATTGATGGCTATCTTAAGTGGCCATGCGTGAGAGACACGAAATATGAGTAAACTCCTTAAGAGTTGAGTTATTTGGAAAATCAAGACTCAAAGATATTGTGAATATGAAAATTAAAATAGCAAGATGAATGCTATTTGATACATTTTGGTGGTGGAAATGGCTTTGGTGTCCATGATGAAATAAATTCATAGTAATTTATCCACCATTTGATTTGGCATGCAAATCTCAAAAAATAGACTATAATAGCATGAATTTGATAAAAGAAAAAAAAATCGATGATAATTGTATTTGACATCATACTTATGGATTTTTAGTTAAAACAAAAGTTTTTGAAACTTTTATAAAAGTAAAGATCAAGATATAGAATATTTGCTAGTTATCTTTTCACTAAGGATGAATAGTTGGAAGCATCCTACTAAATATATATATATATATATATATAGTGAAAAGATAAATGAAAAAGCAAATTGATTAATATATGATATTTTGATAATTGAAATGGGACATTTTTTAATAAAAGAATGGATATCATACACATGGTGGACGTGTTGATTTCTTATAAATTATTAAGAAACAAAAGAAATATAATACCACCATAGTGTAATAAAAATTTGATATAACTTTATTATGTTTGAATTAGACGAGCTAATAAGTTTAGTACAACTTATTAAAAGAAAGCCATTAAAAAGGTTATTAAATATCTTAAAAAGACTAAAATATCTTGGTCTATCAATTCAGTTTATCCCATTATACTAGAAGTATAATTATATTAAAGATGGATAAAAGGTATGGAAATAAAATGGTACAAAGTTATATTAATGAGTATAAGAGTTGTGGTCACAACCAAAACCAACTATTTCCTACAATTGCAAGAATGAGGTAACAATGTCTATAAAATAGAAAGTTTGGACATGTTAGCCTATGAATTGATTACATTAGAGATTTAACCTCTAATTTGAGGTAATTAACGTAAAAGGAAATCGATTCCTAGAATTTTGATTTACTACGAAGGGAATGAGTTTAAATCCTATTATAAGACACCAATAATGAGAATCCAGTTTTTAATTAGTAACCTCTAATTTTAAAGTTCAATAGGTAAAAAGAAGTTATTGTAATGTGTTTGTGATGCACTAGTAAAACTCATTCCAAAGAAATTGATTAGAGACTAGTGCGGTTCATTGTGTATAGAGAATAAGTTTTATACTCTTAATGGAGTTTATCATTGTTCAAATATCTAAAGCAATGAGGACATTATAGAAACTCTACCTATATAAACATAAGAAATGGTGCCCGCTTTAACAAGAAGAATTGGGGTCTCTCTTGTAAATGTTTATTACGAACAAGATAAGTACACGGCCAAAATGGTGCTAAAAGTAAACAACCTCTGACAAAAATGTAAATGAATATTATGTGTGGTGTATTTTCAATTCTAACAATAGGAGTTGTAGTTCAATCTGCGGACACCGACAACTTCATTAGAATTCTAAGATACATCCGCTAATTGATGGTTCAAATCGAGAGATACTTTTTTGTATGCATAATATTTGTTTGTGTGAAAGACTGCAAATTAAATTGTCAACATTCTAACTTAGTGGGGGATTGTTAGTAGTTTATAATGTTGGTAGGTAACCGATCTTATATTATTTAGAAAAGTCAAGATTATAGAGCATATAAAACAATTATTTTATTATAATTATAATTAAGAATAATTAAATTCTGAAAATTGTAATTGTTCATGATTAGTTGTTTTATAATGACACAACTCTTGTATTTATTGGAGGGAAGACTAAGTCCACAACAGAAACAAGATAGCACTGCACATTCAAATATGTGCAGTGATTCAAATCAAGCTTAATCTTATCCTTTATCTTTGCAATTAAAATTTGTCTTATCCTTTATGTTTATCTTTGTATTTAAAATTTGTATTTGGATTGTAGTTTTCAAACTTGTAACCTTTATCTTTTACTCACTCATGTACTATAAAAACCACATAAACAAAGCTACAATCATTCATTCGGTCACACATTTGTTATGGTATCAAAGCCTTTTTTGCTCTAACAAGTCTCAACCTTTCTTTCCTTTTAGCTTCTCTCATTTCTTCTCTTTACACACTTTGTTTAAGATGACACAATCTCGCTCCTTAGCCTCTACTGACTTCACTACCTCTAGTCCTGTTCTTAGCATACAAGCCTTCATGCTACCCAGTCAATCAACTCCCTTGATCTCCATCAATGCAGCAGCCCAACTCCTCATTAAACTAACCAATCTCAATTATCCCTTATGGAGAGCACAAGTTCACTCCTTTCTTCTTGGACACAGACTACTTGTATATATTGATGGCTCAAAACCTTGTCCACCTGCCACCATGCCTAAACCAGATTCTGCCACTAACCCTCCCGAATTGATTTCTAATCCAGAATATGCACATTGGATTCAACAAGATCAACTATTACTTCATGGTTTCATCTCTTCTTTTACTGAATCTATAGTTCCCTTCTTCATCTCCTCTCGTACTGCTCTTGAAGCGTGGAACAAGACCAATAAAATTTATCCTAATAGCTCCAGGTCTCGCATGATGAATCTCAGAGACAAGCTCAACAAGCCTAGAGGCATACAAACTGTTATTGAATATTTCTAGCATCTTAGAAGAATCAGTGACGGACTTGCACTTATCAACTCCCTTATGAGTGAAGATGATTTAGTCATTCATGCCTTCAATGGAATTGGTAATGAATTTAAAGAGATTGTCGCAGCTGTTCGTGCATGAAAGTCACATATTTCTTTTGAGGAGCTCATGGACAAACTTACTAAATATGAAGATTTTCTTCATAAGCAAGAGGCATCTTCTAACTATTTCACTGCTTCTGCTAATACTGCTTCTAAGTTTCATCAAGCTTCTGTGAATAAATCCAAGTTATTCTCAAGCATGAATCATGGCCATTCAAATCGCTTTTCATCAGCTCTTTCTACATTCAATAGGCGTACTACCTTTGGATATCAGTCCCTTGGTACCAAAATTATATGTCAATTCTGTGATAAGGCTGGTCATTCGACAAAGATTTGCTTCAAGATTAGGCCAAAGTCCTCCCTACCTGTTGCAAATTATGTCTCTACTGACAAAAGAAATAGTTCCTGGCTACTGGGTACTGGTGCATCCCACCATGTTACTTCTGATTTGCAAAATCTGAACATTATTCCAATTATGGAGGACCTGATGACACAGGTTGGACAATTGCACACACTGGTTCCACTTCACTTCAAACTCCTTCTAGTTCCTTTCATTTAATTGATATATTATGTGTTCCTCAAGCTAAAAAAAATTGATTTCAGTTTTCAAGCTTTGTCATTCCAATTCAGTATCAATTGAATTTTTTCCTTCTTATTTCTTGGTTAAGGATCTTCACACAAGGAAGCCACTTGCTCACGGCCTGAGTTATGATGGAGTCTATGAATTTCACGATACCAAGCCTTTTCTTCAACCACAGGCATTGGCGTTGGTTGGTACAAAAACCAACTCTACCATTTGGCACCAACGACTTGGTCATCCTATTGTCCAAAATATAAAGTATATGCTTAAAAAAATTTCTTTACCATGTTCAACTTCTGTTTCCACTAATCTATGTAACACATGCAGCTGTAATAAGAGTCACATACTACCTTTTTCAATTTCCAGCTTAGTCAGTTGAGGTCATTTAGACTTAATTTTCACTGATGTTTGGGGTCCAGCCAAGATTCCTTCTATTGATGGCTACAATTATTATTTAGCTTTATTGATCATTTAACCAGATATATTTGGCTTTAACCTATGCAAAAATCCTTATGATGTTTACCCTATTTTTCCAAAATTTAAATCTCTTGTTGAAAATTATTTCTAAACATCAATTGTTTCAATTTATTCAGATGGTAGGGGAGAGTATAATAAGTTAAAGTCATTCTATGCTACTTTTGGTATCCAACACTTACAAATACCTCTTTGTACACCACAACATAATGCTATAGTAGAGAGAAGACATAAGAGTATCATTGAAATAGCACTTAGTATCATTGAAATAGCACTTACTTTACTTCACCAAGCATCTCTTCCTTTATCGTACTGATCTTACGCATTTTTACAACTGTATACCTACTAAACAAATTGTCGTGCAGTGCTTTATCAAATAAATGTCCCTATGAAGCACTATTTCTTCGACCATCAAATTATCAAAAGCTTAAGATATTTGGTTGTCTATGTTATCCCTAGTTAAAACCATATTCATCTCACAAACTTGATCCAAAATCAAAACCTTATGTCTTCATTGATTGCTCCAAAACTCAAAGTGCTTACCACTGCTTAGACCCAACAGCCAATAAAATCTATGTCTCTAGGCATGTTCTATTTGATGAGTCAAATTTTCCATTTTCTGAAATAAAACTCAATGACAAAGTTGATGCTATTACAACCTGGTCCCCTACTTTTAATATACCTCTTTGTCAGCCATTATCACCTTCAGTATCTATAAACTTTTCTGATGCAGCAAATGTGGATTATGAGCAAGTGGCAGACTTGGGTGCTCGATCATCATCTACTCTTTCCACTCAAGTATGTTCTGTTTCCTCTTCATCACTTCCTATTACCTTAAATAATACTCAACCTGTGTTAGAACCTTGTTCAGATATTGCATCTGCTCCACCAGCCCCTTCAAGAACTCACCCCATAACTGCTAGGTCTCAAAACAACATTTTCACACCTAAACACTTATACACTGTCACCAAACATCCACTACCATGTGCTGTTGAACCTTCTTGTGCTACTCATGCATTAAAGATTCAAATTGAAAAAATGCAATGTTAAAAGAACTTGATGCCTTACACAGAAATGGTACGTGGGAATTAGTTCCTCCACCAAAAGATAGAATTGTGGTTGGATGTAAATGGGTTTTCAGACTTAAAAGAAATTTGGATGGTACAATTGCTAGATATAAAACTCATCTTGTTGCCAAGGGATTTAATCAACGACCAGGACTTGATTACTCTTAAACATTCAGTCAAGTTGTCAAACCTGTGACTATTAAAATTGTTCTTTGTATAGCTACTTCTAACAACTGGCCTTTGCATCAAATCGATGTAAACAATGATTTTTTGCAAGGTCTATTATCTGAGGAAGTTTATATGAAGCAGCCTCTAGTTCTGACTGAAAAATCACATCCTAGCTATGTTTGTAAATTAAAAAAAGTCATCTATGGCTTGAAACGAGCTTTAAGGGCTTGGTACAAGGCACTCAGCTCATTCTTACTATCTTATGGTTTTCTAAACTCAGTGGCAAATGCATCATTATTTGTTTATAAGAATAATAACACTATTGCCTATATATTAGTTTATGTGGATAACTTGATATGACCCGGAATTTATTAATTCAAAATTTTCCTATATTCCTTGACAAACTCGGCAAAATATAGACATTTTTATATATTTGGAAAATCTTCGAATCATTTTCATTTTTTGAAAAAAGAATATTCCTTTATTAATGATAATTGATGATATCCTTCTCAGCAAACCTGGCAGAGAACTCATGAATTATTTTAACTCGGGAATATCTTTATTTTTATTGAAAATCATTATCTTTTTTTTAATACATTTTTAAAAAGTTGAATATGAACATGTATGACATGGTAAAAATGACATAGCAAAATCTAGATAACATAGTATAACCTAAATGATATGATGTAATCTAAGTGACATAATATATTCTAAATGACATGATATAATCTAAATGACATAGTATATTCTAAATGACATAATATAATCTAAGTGACATAGTATATTCTAAATGACATGATATAATCTAAATGACATGGTATATTCTAGTGACATGGTATATTCTAAATGACATAGCATAATTTAATAACATGACATCATAAAAAACATAAAAATATTATAATAAAATATGCATGAATAAAAAAAAAAAAGCAATGCATGAATATAATAAATCCTAAATGATATGACAAAATAAATAATGACTAAGCAAAGAGCATAGAATAACATAAAATATTCACAACCATATAACAATCAATACAACATCATGAAATATAAATCAAAACAATAACATTACCATAGAAATATTCATAGAAAAAATCATATATCATATCATATGCATGAACATGGAAAATGCAATGCATGAGAGTGTATTTTTTCCTTTAAATAAAGACATCCGTATACCTAAAAAGATATCCGACTACCTTAGGAAAAGACATCAAATCAGATTTTTCTAAATCAAAAATACTTTGTGATTGAATTGAAAACAATTTTGAAAATTTTGGATGAAAATGGAACTATGACCGAAACCCCCACTTAAAAATGCTCTATTTTCCTAATTTTGAAAACCCGAGTTGACCTCCCTTGACCCGACCTTTATAAAATCAAATTTTGGAATTAAAAAGACCTAGAAATCAACCTAGGGCATTAGCTATTGTTCTAAACCAGCCCCCTCTTAATGCCTTAACCAAAACAGAAAATTATTTTCTTCTTGAAATCAAATATGACTTTTCTGACCAGTTTTAAAAAGTTATTTTTTGACCTATTTTAGAAATTTCAAAAAAATCTGAAACAATTATGGGAGACTCAGAACATGTCGACTTCTATGGTAAAAAATCATCTTAATTTTTAGACTAAGGATGACATACCAAAAGAATCATGAAAGTCAAAACACTAGGTGAAAAACTGTTTAACCAAAAACCATTTTTAAACCTTTGATAAAAATGTCCAAAAATCAGACTAAAAATAGTATAGAATCCTCTAAGGTCCTACAAATAGTATTAAAAATTTCTAAAAATTTGGACAAGGATTGCCTAATGAAAAAAAAATCATAAAGGTACAAAATCCAACTTGACAACATCTTCATTTTCCACAAGCATGCTCATGAGAGCTTGGCTTTGAGCCATTGATTGGCTTAAGTCAAAATTCAAGTGGGACGATATGAAATGCATGAACAGACAGCAAGTTAAATGCATGAAATACATGACCTAATGCCTGAATGACATAGTAAATATGCATGACATAAAAGATGACTTAATGCCTAACATGAAATGTGCATGGCAATTAATGTAATCCTAGACCTAATAAGCATGAATCATGCATGGCAATAAATATGACCCTAGACCTAATGAACATGAAACATGCATGGAAATACAAGATGACCCTAAGACCTACTACACATGAAAATATGCATGGCATACAAGGATGACCCTAATGCCTAAAATGTCATGAGAATATGCATGGCAATATAACATAACCTAATGCCTAATATGAACATGAAATATGCATGGAAGTAACATGAACATATAATGACCAAATGAACATAAAAATAATGCAAGAATCATGGAAAAACAAGTACATAATAACATGGCATAATGATGTAAAGCATGAACGAAAGCATGATAGTCATGCAATCAAGATAAAAATGCAAACACACAAGGCAAGAGAAATCATGGAAACCGAATGGAAATTGAGAAAATATGTGAGATCTTAGCAAGGCAATAACACAAACATATGGCATGAAAAATATGCAAGACAAAAATGAAAGCATGATAGACAAATAATCATGATGAAAATGCAAAGATATAGTTAGGCAAATACACAAACACATGGTATGGTAATGATACAAAGCATGAACAACTTAATGTAGTAAAAACAGAAAACTAAAGTTAGTAAATGAAACAAGTAGACATGAAAAGAAATGATAAAAACAGCAAAATAAGAACAAGTAAATAAAGTTAGAAATAAGCTCCATATCTTGATTATTTTAGAAAGCTAAAACATCAAAACAAGCTAACATACCACAACCAACATAGGAATAAAATCAAACACAACACATGCATATCAAAGGAATGCCATTTGACCAACTTGAAAGATATGGTAAAAAAAAAATTTGATTTTTTTTTTTATGAAAACACAAAATAGGAGCTTTAAAAAGGAGTTTTAAAAACCTTTATTTCATAATGAAATAACAAGAAATAACAAAATGATATGGAAAATAAGCAAATCAAGCATAGAAAAAGAAAGAAAAATGCAAGAGTTAGGTGTCAATAGGCTACCTTTCAAAGCTATCTTTCAAGCTTCCTTCTCTTCTAAATTTTTCTTTGTTTTTTTACCACTTAGCTATTGCTCAAACCATGAAAATACTCAGCCAAAAGAACCCCTTAAAAGAATGATCCCCCCCTTATGAAGGCAGCCGAATGGCCCTTGGTGTGCTCATAATTTGTAATTTTTTTCCTAGCTAGCTAGATTCAAAGGCCACTAATCAAAAATGCTAAAAATGTGAAATTACAACCATAAGATAAAGTGATCAGCTCCTAATTAATACAGCTAGCCTAAAATATGTAACCATAATATTGATATCCTTCCTCTTTATTCATTTGACCATGTGGCAATATCACAAAGACTCAATCAAATAAAGATACCATTTTGCTATCCAATTTTGGCCTTTGGATGAAAGAACTCAGCCAACCTTCCTCTCTTCATGGGCTGGCCGAATGACCCTTTGAATTCCAGCCACTTCTCTATTTTTAAAATTGTAAAAATGGCCATCTTCGATTTTTTCGGTAAAATTGCACTCTAGCCCCCCAAACCTGATTAAATTGCAAACGGACCCCAAATCCGTATTTTTTTCCAATACTTCCTAAATAAAATAAAATTGAGTTTTGGAAGTTTTCATAATTTTCCGAGCTCATTTGCTATTTTTCCCAGATTTTTCTTCTGGAATTTCGGTTTGATGCCTCCCAAATTTGGCCTTTTTAAATTGAGCTTCGATTCTGGATTTTTTTGGGCCAAACTGTTCCAAATAATATAAAATTGAGATGTAGAAGTTTTCATAATTTTTCGAGCTCATTTGCTATTTTTCCCGGATTTATCTTCTTGAATTTCAGCTTAGTGCACCCGAAATTTGCCATTTTTTCGAATGAGCTCCGGTTCTGGATTTTTCTTTGTTAATCTCTCCCAAATAATATAAAATTGAGATCTGGAAATTTTCATAATTTTCTGAGCTCATTTGCTATTTTTCTCGGATTTATCTTCTGGAATTTCAGTTTAGTGCACTCGAACTTTGCCATTTTTCAAATGAACTCCAATTCTAAATTTTCCTTCGCCAATCTCTTCCAAATTACATAAAACTCAGATTTGGAGGTTTTTATAATTATTGGAGCTTATTTTCTATTTTTCTCGGATTTTCCAAGATTGCCCTTTAACCCTCGAAACCTCGGTTTTACTCAAAACAGGTTCGATTTACAAATTTTCTATTTCTATGCATTTGTTATATATTGAATTGGAGTTGGTCCGAAAATGCCCAATTTTACGATCAAATTCCACTCCGATTTGATGTTTTCTTTTTTCAATATCGAGAATTTCCTCGTTTTTCGTTTTTCCACCAACCGGCTATTTTCTCAGAATTACTTCAAATTGAGCCTTGGGCTGTCTTTTTTTACCCACTCTTCATCAATTAGGGGCTTCAACTTTACCAAAATGGGCTATCTCTGCAATTTTCCCAAATTTTGCAAAATTCACTAAAAACCCTAATTTTCGATTTTCCTTCCAAATTGACTCTTCCTTTGGTTCTGCTTCGAATTTGCCTTTCCAATACATGTTGTCGTAACCTAAAAAGTAACAATTCTCATAACAAGATTTTATTATTCGTTAAGCGTGACATTAAAAAAAAATCGAGGAAAAGTCAACTTAATTCCTCTTGAAAAATGAAGGTTTTAAAAATGACCTTGAAAAAGACATAGAGTCACCACCAATATTTTTTAGCTAGGTGTGATCGGTCACCTATTAAAATCGGTTTTTTAAAACATTTTAAAATTAATTAAAAACCAATTTCAAGTCTGCGTTTTAAACCATAGAAATCAAAGAAGCGGGTTCGGAACTCGGTTACGTGTGGGGAAAGATTAGCACCCCCACAACGCCCGTATAAAACGGTACCTTATTAATCATGTGTTATCTCAAGTCTTGGTAAAAAGTCGATTTTTAATATGGTATTTCAAGTTAATCCCAATTTAAAGAAAAATAATTATATTTTTTAATTGAAAATGATCCGGAGTTTATTAATTCAAAATTTTCCTATATTCCCCAACAAACGTGGCAAAATATAAAAAATTTTATTAGTTTGAAAAACTTTCCAAATCATTTCTCGTTTTAAAGAAGATATTCCTTTATTAATAATAATTGATGATATCCTCCCCAGCAAATCCAGCAGAGAACTCATGAATTATTTTAACTCGGGAATATCTTTATTTTATTGAAAATCATTACCTTTTTCAAAACATTTAAAAAAATATATGAATATGAATATGTGTGACATAAATAAAATGACATAGCAAAGTCTAGATAATATAATGCAACCTAAATGGTATGATATAATTTAAATGTCATAGCATATTCTAAATGAAATGAAATATCCTAAGTCACATGATATATTCTATATGAAATGAAATGACCTAGGTAACATGATATAGTCTAAATGGAATAAAATGATTTAAATGACATGGCAAATATAAATGATATGACATATAATCTAAATGATATGAAACATAAAATAATGCTATCATATAATATGCATGAAAATAAAAATAAAATTAATAATGCATGAACATAGTATATGTTAAATAACATGACAAAAATAACTAAATAAAAAGTATAGGATATCATGAAATATTCAAAATCATATAACAATTAATATAATATCAAATATTTAAATCAAAGACAATAACACCATCATGAAAATTAACATAGCAAAAATCACAAATTATATAGTGTGCAAGAATATGGAAAATGCAATGCATGAAAATATATTTTTTCCTTTAATTAAGAAAATCCATATATCTAAAAAGATATCCGGATACCTTAGGAAAATATATCAAATTAAATATTCTAAAACCAAAATACTTTGTGATTGTTTGAAAACAATTTTGAAAAGCTTAGATCAAAAATAAAAAAACTTAGCTAAACCCTTTTTAAATGGCTCTAATTTTCTAAGTTTAAAATCCCGGACTTGACCACCCTTAACCTGAGATATAAAAATCATTTTTAGAGTTTAAAAAGGCTTGGAAACTATCCTATGTCAGTAGATAAACTTCCTAATCAGCCCCCTCTAAGTAACTTAACCAAAACAGAAAAATGATTTTCCTTCTAATTCAATTCTGCCTCTACTGTCCAGTTTAGAAGCACGATTTTTAACCCTATTTTTAAAATTCAAAAAAATATAAAACAAATAATGGAGACTCAAAACATGTAAAACTACAAGGGAAAAATCGGCTTAATATTATGATTAAAGATGACTTCCCAGAAAAATCGAGAAAATACGAGTATTGGGTGAAAAAACTGTTTTGCCAAAACACATTTTTTTGCCTTTGATAAAATCATTTAAAAATCAAAGTAAAAATGTTAGAGACTCTCCTAAAGACTCACAAACAGTAGCTAACACTTTTGAAAAGTTAGGCAAAAATTGGCTAAGTAAAAAAATCATAAAGGTAAAATAATCAATTTGACAACTCTTTAATTTTCCCCAAGTATGCTCAAAATAGCATGACTTTGAACCATTGATTGGTCTAAGTCATAAATCAAGTGGCAATGACATGAAATGCATGAAAATACAGCAAATATGATGCATGAAATGCATGATTTAAAACCTAAATGACATAAAAAATGCATGGCATCAATAAAATGACCTAGACCTAAATGAAACTTGCATGGCATTTAATGTAACCTTGGTCTAAAATGCATGAATATGCATGGCAAAGCAAACCAGTCCTAAACCTAAAGAATGCATGGCAATAACACAAACATATGACATGCTTGAAACAAAATACACAACCAAATATCATGAAAATGCTAACCTATCAACTAGCATAACAAAAATGCACACATAAAGCACACAACATGAGGATGGCCGAATGGCCTTATGCTTAAAATGAGCATGGCATTTTCACAAACACATGATATACTAACAGGCATAGCTAAAGAATAACACTCAAATCATGCAATTATAAAGTAAAGGCATGAAAACCAATAGGCATTTTCACAAACACATGGATTACAAAATGTAAAACATAAACAAACTTAAACATTTTGAAAACAGAAAATCAAAAATGCAAAACAAGTAAAATAAACATGATAACAAGATAATAGACTAAAAAATGGAAACAAGCAAGCAACCAAATTAAAAAAAGCTTCATGTTTATGTATTAGAAGAAGATTTAAAGCATCAAAACTTGTTAAATATCAAGAATAGCATGAAATAAAAAAATGCAAACAGCAACTACACTAAAAACAAGCCATTCGGCCACCCTTATAACAAAAGAAAAAAAAATTCAAAGCTTTTTTCCAAGAAAGTATAAAGAAAAACTTGAAGAAGAATATTAAAAACACTTATTTTAAAAGAAAAATCAAAAGAAACTCACCAAAATAAAATTCAAAATAGCGAATCAAGAATGGAAAATCAAAGAAAGTGCAAGAGTATGGTGCTTAAAGCAACCTCTAGAAGCTATATTGCAAGCTTTTTCTCTTCTAGCTTTCTTTTCTAAACTTTTCTTTTTTGCCTTTCAACAATGGAGAGAAAATCAGCCAAAACAAGAGTGAAAATAGAGAGTGAATAGTTGAAAATGAAAAGAGAGTGACCTCTCCATTGTAGTGGCTGAATGCTTCCCCCAATGCTAGGATATTGTCATTTTTCTTTCAACCAATTTTGATCCAAAGGCTATTGATCCAAGATGTTTAAAATATGAAATTATCACCCTTAGATTAGGCCATCAGCTATTCACAGTTACAGCTATTCAAGAATCTTAAGCCATTATGTTGACACTCTCCCTCTTCATGCATTTGTCCATGTGGCTTATTTGCAAAGGCTTGATCAAAAAATAACTACCTTCTTCTTCATTGTTGGTCTTTTGATTGAAAATAAAAAAATATTTTCCCATCCTTGGACCTTGGCTGGCTGACCCCTCTTCTTCCAGCCCATGCTTCATCTTTTTAAAAGGCAAGAAAAGACTTTCTCTTTTTTGGGTAAAATGACCTTTTTGCCTCCCGAACATAAAAAAATAGCGAACGGACTCCAAATTCAAATTTTCTTTTTTCAATACTTTCAAAATAATAAAAAATTGAATTCTGGAGGTTTTTAAATTTTTTTGAGTCTATTTGCTATTTATTTGGAATTTTTCTTCCAAAATTGCTCTTTTGTGCTCCCAAACTTTACCATTTTTAAACGAGCTCCAAATCCATATTTTTTCTTCACCAATCTCTTCCAAATAATTTAGAAGTGGGATCTGGAAGTTTTCATAATTTTTGGAACTCATTTGGTATTTTTTCAGGATTTATCTGCTTGAATTACTACATAATGGGTCCGAGATTTGGCCATTTTGCAAACGAACTCCGAATCCAGATTTTCTTTCACCAATCTCTTTAAGAATGAGATCTGCAAATTTTTAGAATTTTTGGAGTTCATTTTCTATTTTTTCGGGATTTATCTTCTTGAATTTCTGCATAGGGGACCTGGGATTTGGCCATTTTGCAAACGAACTTCGAATCTTGATTTTCTTTCACCAATCTCTTCGAAATGATTTAAGAATGAGATATGAAAAATTTCATAATTTTTGGAGTTCATTTGCTATTTTTCCCAAATTTTCCAATTTTGCTCTTTTGCCTCCGAAACCCGGTTTTGCTCAAAACAAGTCCGATTTTTAGATTTTCTTCAAACTGAGCCTTGGGCTATCCTTGTTTAGTCACTCCTTATCCATTATGGGCTTTATTATTTACTGAATTGGGCTATTTCTGTAATTCTTCCAAATTTCATCTAAATCCACCAAAAACCCTAATTCTCGTTTTCTTCCGGATTGACTTTTTCTTTTAGTTTTTCTTCCAAGTGGCTTCTCCATTGCTCGTAGTCAGTGCTTATCTTTCATTTAGAACCTTCAATTTTGATGAATTTGATCGTTTAAGCACTTTTCTCCAAATTTCTCGGACTAGGGCTTTCTTTCTACTAAATCTCCGTAACCCAACTTTCGAACTCCATATCTTTCAATGTAGACCTCGGATTATCAAAATTCTTTTGCCATTTTTCAATTGAACTTCAAATCTTGATTTTGAAAGTGGATTGACTTTTTTAGTAGTTGACTTTTGGGATTGACTTTTTGGGGTTGACTTTTTCAAGTTTGACTTTTTGTGCTCGCCTTCTTAGACTAAGTCTCGGAGTACCACTTGCAGGATGAAAAAAGTCTTTTTACATTTTGAAACATCAATTTGGGAGGAAAACATACTTGTTTTAGTGGTCTGGACAAAATTAGGTGTGTACACCCGTAGTCATTGATTATATTCCATTCGGAACGTTCAATTTTGACCAATTTGATCGTTTAAGCACTTTTCCCCAAATTTATCGAATTAGGGTTTCCTTTTCATTAAATCTCCATAACCCATCTTTCGAACTCTATATCTCTCATTGTAGACCTCGGATTATCAAAATTCTTTCACCATTGTTCAATTAAACTTTGAATCTTGATCTTGAATGAGGGTTGACCTTTTGAGGTTGACTTTTCAAGGTTGACTTTTTTCGGATCGACTTTTCATGCTGACCTCCTAAACAAAGTCTTGGAATACCATCTGCAGGATGAGAAGAGACTTTCTGCATTCTAAAACATCATCAAGAATAATTTACCTGATTTAGGGGTCCGGACAAAATTAGGTGTCTACAGCTGCCCCTCTTTGGCTATTGCTAAGAATAAGGAATCAGACAAAGATAAATATATACTAATTTTATCCGGTTAGTGAAATCACATGTGAAAAAAAGGAAACGGAGTTTTCATTTTTCATCAACTTTTTTTTTAATGATTAAAAGTTGTAAATAGAAGATTTTGTCCTTAAATTGAGTTCCCTGGCTAGTCAAGGCTCGACCCTTCTTAAGGAAATGAGTTCTATTTGCAAGAGAAGAAAATACCTCGAAGGTAGTCTCGGGGCCTTATCCTGTCTTGTGCTCAGCTGTGTTTAAAATTCTGGGTATCTCCTCCAGAAGCTTCGACTATCACCACCAAAGACTTGCACCTTTTTAAAACTGTAAATTCCTGGATATCTCTACCAGAGGCTTCGGCTATCACCACCAAAGACTTGCTCCTTTTTAAAACTGTAAAACTCTAGATATCTCCACCAGAGGCTTCATCTATCACCACCGAAGACTTGCTCACTTTTTAAAATTTGTAAAATTCTGGATGTCTCCTCCAGAAGCTTCAGCTATCACTACCAAAAACTTTTTCACTGTTAAAATTTGTAAAATTCTGGATATCTCCTCCAGAAGCTTCAGCTATCACCACCGAAGTCTTACTCATTTTTAAAAACGTGTTGAAAATTATACCCGAAAGCTTTGAGAGAGGATGCAAATGTTGAATATGATGCAAATGGCTTAGATTGATGCAAATGCTTCTTGATGCAAATGCAGATGTTGAATAAGATGCAAATGCTTCATGGTGAAAATGCAAATAGCTTAGATTGACGCAAATGCTTCTTGATGCAGATGCAGATGTTGATTAAGATGCAAATGCTTCATGGTGCAAATGCAAATGCAAATGGCTTAGATTAATGCAAATGCTTCTTGGTGTAGATGCAGATGTTAAATAAGTTGCAGATGCTTTATAATGCAAATGCAAATGACATGTATTAATGCAAATGCTTCTTGGTGCAAATGCAGAGATAAGATGCAAATACTTCATGGTGCAAATGCAAATGACTTGGATTGATGCAAATGCTTTCTGGTGCAGATGCAGATGATGAATAAGATGCAGATGCTTTACGATGCAAATGCAAATGACTTGGATTAATGCAAATGCTTCTTGGTGCAAATGCAGATGTTGAGTAAGATGCAAATGCTTCATGGTGAAGATGCAAATGGCTTAGGTTGATGCAAATGCTTCTTGGTGCAGATGCAGATGCTTTATGGTGCAAATGCAGAGATAAGATGGAAATGCTTCATGGTGCAAATGTAGATGTTGAATAAGATGCAAATGCTTCATGGTGCAGATGCCCCTATGAATCGTGTTCATGTAAGTGGTCTATGTATGGTGTAATTGCAGTTACCACACAATAATGAAAATGCAATGATTCTAGAAATGATCCAATTGCTTGAGATGACGCAAATGCAAATATCCATGAAAGACGTAAATGTAAGGGTAAAATACAGATGCTTATGAAATAGTGCCAATGCAAATACCCATGAATGATGCAAATGCTTGCCGACACTGTTAAGATGCAAAGCTCAATAAAGAGATGAGTACTCATGAGTGATGCAAATGCCCCCGATCATTTTTTTTCTTCTAAACTTTGGCTTAGCCTTCCCAATCCGTTTTTTCTCTTCAAATCAGAGTATATATTGAACACTCGTGCCCCATAAGAGATCATTCCCTTTTCGGTCATTGGCTATCTCTTTGCCCCAACAGTTTTCAAACTCTTATCAACAGAAGTCTGAACCAGGTTTTATTTCTTCTTCTCATATCTGGAAGTCAAGATCTACCCTAGTAGTTCCATACCTTTGGGTTAGAAAAACCCTTGTCTCATGTCAACATAAAAAATGGTTATTTCAAAAAAAAAAAAATTACTTGTTTCCCATTCTAGAAAAAATTTAATGAAAACTTATGAGTAAAAAATATTAACCCCAAAGCGTGTGATGTACGAATGTCTTGAAGACTGATGATCACTGTTAGAAATTTTCTGAATGTCAATTTGGGTTTTTTCAAGTTGAATTGAAATGCTTGATACAACAGGATTTTGGTTGATCGAAGAAAACTTCACAACAAAAAGTTATGTCTCTTCTAGGCTTACAAATGGAACAGATTTTATAAATCATGAATTCATTAAGAACCAAACAAATTCAACATTTTTTTCATTTCCATATCAAGGCATTTCGACAAGCGTCAAGATTGGCCGAGATGTTTTAATTGAAAAGTTTATTCTCGGAGGGAAAAAAGTTTTAGTTTTTGAAATCAATCCTCCAAAAGATAGTGACAGTTTAGGAGGTTCAGGAATTCCTAGATGTTCCTCGATTTCTTCAAGATGACCTTCTCTTTTGTGGCATCGGCACTAACCTAGATGGCATCAAAAACTTTCATTTTACTCTATACCGCCCATTTTTTGGTTTTGCCCTAGAGTCCTATTCTTTTCATTTTTTTCTTCTTCTCTTTTTTTTTTTTATTGTTTTACCATGCACTTGAGAATTCTAAATTCTTCCATAGTGAAATGATAATTCGATGAGATAGGATGGGATAAAATCTGAGGAAAAACCCTTCAAGTTGAATATTTATGCTTGATCAAAATGACTTTTAAAGCACGTAATGTAGGCCATGGTTCGGGGTTCAAAAAGAAAGAATAAATAGGCCCAAAATATGTGTTTGAGGGTAATCAGATCAAGGATCATTTCTTGAGGAGGATTCCCTTTGAAGCATTTGTCTTTTTTGCATTTTTCTTTCCTTATTTTTTGACTTTGCTCATTTTCTTATTTGCTTTTGGCTTTCATTTGCCATACCTTTTTCACACTTTTTTTTTGTGTGTTTTGTTTTTTTCGACTTTCATTGCACCATTTTTTTAGCGTCCATTTCGCCATCCTTTTCCTTTTCCTTTCGATAGAGTGAGCCCGTATTTATTTGGGAGTTCAATTTGCTTTCTATCTATCTTTGAGTTAGGACTCATTTCTTAGTGATCTTTGAGAAGATCTTTCCTCGCATTTGCCCCCCAAAAAAGAAAGAATTCTTTTGGCTCAAAAGGGGTGACTATGGATAATTTCTTTTTGTAAAAGGGATATGAAAGATGGCCATTTCTCATAACAAGAACAAATATTCTCATTGAAAAGCAATCCCCAAGGGGAATAGATAATCATAATTCCATTTTGCACTTCGAAATCATCTGAATTCTCATATACGTGATATCACAATTTTTTTCTCTTTTTTTGTTTTTGTTTTTGTGTGTGTTTTTTTTTTAGTTGCATGCCCCCAATGATTCATGCATTAGCTCCATCCTTATTCACCATGTATCCATCATTTCTAGATATGATGCCCTAATTTGATTAACCATGAGAATTTGCATCATTACGAGGAACATCGCAAGTCTAGGTTTACACTGAAAAGACTGAGTTTCAATCCTGGGTTCTTTGAAGAGACAAGAAAGAATATGGCCCAAAATAGGATAATCTAGTTTAGTCATGGTGCCCTGAGGTGTCAAACATGAAGTGGTGTTTGGACAATTGGTGTTTTATGGTTATTTCGAAAGGATGTGAATGGTTTTGGCACATCCTTGACACACACCAAATTACCATGATCTAGATTCTTGAAAGAATGTCTCATTTGTTCGAGTTTCCAAGAGGTTCGAAAAAGTTTCAAAAATTTTGTTCCTTTGCTCATATCCTAAACTAGGATCTACATCTTTGCAATGACAATGATTTATGAAGTTCAATCATTCATATTCCTTGAAGCATTAAGTCTTTCAAGTGATCTCGGTTCAAAGGGTTTAGGCATAGGAAAGCCCAAAAGAGAGGGGAAGGTATTGGGCCATTTCTAACAATGATCATCAATATTCTTGAGACTGCCCATTATTTCATGTGAAAACCCCTTATTATTGTTTAGAAAAAATTTTTTTCTCAGAGTTTCATTTTTTTGCAAATTCAAATTATTATTAAAACGTAGTGAACACAAAACATTTAAATCTAAAATTTATTTATTTCATGTAGATTTCAACATGAGACAAGTGCATTCTTCATCACAGTTTATAGAACTACATGCATCAGAAATCCTAATATGATTATGCACCATGTGTCTTATGACACTTGGCTTTCCCATCTTCAAAACTTATCGAACCAGCTTTGATGAGATCTCTAACCTTGTACTTCAAAGCGGGGTAGTTCTCCGTTGAGTGGCCTTGATTGCCAGAATGATAATCGCAACACTCATCAGCATCATACCAGCTTGGATAAGGGGGCTTCAGAGGCTCTAATTGCATGGGTGTCACAAGGTGATTCTGTATGAGTTGAGGTAGTAGATCACTGTATGATACAAGAATCGGGTCAACCTGATATCTTCCTCGCTTTTTATGCCCTCTTCCATTATTCCCAAAGGTGTTTGATTGATAGACAGATGTAAATGTTGGTGCGGTTACAGGCATTGGTTGGTAAGGATAAGAACCTTGAGAGACGTTGTTCAGGGTAGGGTAGAATGGCTGATACGAGGAGAATTGGGGATATGGGTCAAAGCCTTCCACGACGTGGTTATCTTCTTCTTTCTTTTCGGATGCCTCATTTCTCTTGGCATTGGATGTTCTTTCTCCTTCAAGTTTCCATCCTTGATAGCATTCTCAATTATTTGCCCTGAGATTACCATATCCGCAAAATTCTTTGTGGCATTCCCGACAAGTCTATTGTAGTATGGGGCCCGTAATGTATTCACAAAAAGGATGGTGATTTCCTTCTGTGTCAAAGGTAGTCATACTTGGGCGGCCATGTGAATCCACCACTGAGCATATTCTTTGAAGTTCTCAGTAGCTCTTTTCTCCATATTTTGCTAGGTGAGACGGTCAGGCTCCATATCAATCATATGTTTGTACTGGCTTAGAAATGCATTAGCCAAATCAATCCAAGAGTGAATCCGATCCTTGCTCAACTTATTATACCACCTAACTGCGGACCCGTTGAGGCTATCCTGAATGCAGTGGATCAAAAGCTTCACATTACCAGTATGGCTCGTCATCTTTCAGCAAAACATAGTGATGTGGGCTGACGGATCGATTGTCCTATCATATTTCTCAAAGTTAGGTACCTTGAATTTAGGAGGAATGATTAAGTCGGGAACCAAAGAACGTTCTTTTGCATCTACACTCCCAAATACATCTGTACTTTCTACTGCCCTGAGCCTTTCCTCTAACAGCTGATACTTCCTTTGGGAATCTACCGACTTAGCCCTATTCGAATCATTTTCAACTTTTCTTATTCAACTGGATCATCTAAGTTCAGTATGTTGCGGGGATTAACTGTGTTCTGGCCATCCAACATAATGACCTCAATCTGAACCTTTTGTGCCTCCAACCCTTCTCTGGTGGCCAAGTTTCCAATGTATCCATTTCCCTTGACTACGGCGGATACCAGCTCCATCAATTTAGTCATCTGATCTCTCGATTCTGCTTGAGATTTTGCTAATCGTTCTTGCAATTCTTTCTGTGCCTTTTCCATTCTTTCTATTCGGGTAGCTTGTTCATTCTCTATAGCTCTATCCCGTATTAAAAAGGTAATCAAAACTTCTTATACCTCTGATTTGAAATGGAAATTCTTTCAAAGACTCTTAAAGCCAAGCTAATTTCTGTTTTATCCCTCCAAATGTGTTTCAAGATGAATGAGCCATGAATGCCATGAATACAATATGATACCCATATGATACATGTAAAGACTAAACAAATTAATGCATGGATATTCACAAAGAAAATATGCTGACCATGTATGTTATAAATGCAACACAATGCCAACAAATTAATGCATGAATATACAAGTGTAGACACCTAATTTTGTCTGAAACCTTAAATCAGGTACATTTTCTGCATATATTGATGTTTTAGAATGCTAAAAGGCTTTTCTCATCCTGCAGGTGGTACTCCGAGGCTTAGTCTAAGAAAGAAGACAAAAAAAGTCAAACCTGAAAAAGTCAAACTCAAAAAAGTCAACTACTGAAAAAGACAACCCACTTTCAAAATCAATATTTGAAGTTCAATTGAAAAAAAGTGAAAGAATTTTGATAATCCGAGGTCTACATTGAAAGAAAACCCTAGTTTGGGAAATTTAAGGAAAAATGCTTAAACAATCAAATTGGTTAGAATTGAAGGTCTCAAATGAAAGATAAGCACTGACTACGGGTAATGGAGAAGCCACTTGGAAGAAAAACTGATAGAAAAGTCAATTCGGAAGAAAATCGAGAATTAGGGTTTTTTTTTTTTTTGATTTCGGTGAAATTTGAAAAAATTACAAAAATAGCCCGATTCGGTAGATCTAAAGCCCTTAATTGATGAGAAATGATTAAACAAGATAGCGTAAGGTTCAGTTTGAAGAAAATCTAAAAATTGGACTTGTTTTGAGCAAAACCGAGTTTCGGAGGCAAAAAGGCAAAATTGGAAAATGTGGGAAAAATAGCAAATGAACTACAAAAATTTTGAAAATTTCAAAATCTAATTCTTAAATCATTTGGAACAATTTGGTGAAAGAAAATCTTGATTCGGAGTTCGTTTGCAAAATGGCAAAATCCCGGGTCTCCTATGCAGTAATTCAAGCAAATAAATCCCAAAAAAATAGCAAATGAGCTCCAAAAATTATGAAAACCTCCAGATCACATTTTTAAATTAGTTGGAAACAATTGGTGTAGAAAAATCTAGATTCGGAGCTCGTTTAAAAAATGGTAAAGTTCGGGTGCATAAAAGGGGCAATTTTGAAAATAAATCCGAAATAAATAGCAAATAGACTCGAACAATTTTGAAAACTTCCAGAATTCAGTTTTTTATTTTATTTTGGAAGTATTGAAAAAATAAAGTTCGAATTTGGAGTTCGTCTGCAATTTATTTAGGTTCGGGGGGCAAAAAGGTCATTTCACTAAAGAAACAAAAAAGGAAAATTTGTAACTGATGAAAATATGAAAGAAGAAGGAATTGCTGGGATTTTTTCTTCCCTTGGTCAGCCAACGTAGAGGAGAATAAGGAAGCTTCAACAATTTAATTCCCTAGTCACTATCAAGCCACATGCTACCACTAACACCTTGCAAATGGTCCCCCCTTCATCCAATGGCTTAGGTGCCTTGTAGGAAAATTGAATGCACCATACAATGGCCAAATTTAAATGGCAAGATGAAATTTTTATTTGTCATAAAAGAACCCTCATCTAATGGCCAAGAATGGAAGAAAAAAGATGAGCACAATTCATCCAAGGGTGAGCATCTATTCGGTTAAGCAAAAAAGTGCATGGGATTATCTCTTTTCATCCAATGGCTTAGGCCATCTACAAGGGCTGAGTACACATGTTGAGGGCTAGATTTAATCTACAAGGTGTCATTTTTATGTTTCCCTTATCCAATGACCAAGAATGAAAGAGTACAACTTATCCAAGGGTAGGCACTCAAAGGAGCTAGCAAAGGAGTGCATGGGATTGGTCCTCTTTTGCATCTAAGGGATAAGGTTACTACAAGGGCTGAGTACACATCTTAAGGGCTGCTATTAATTGGCAAGATGACATTTTTATGTTGTCATCAAAATATCTTAATCTAAAGGCCAAGATTGGAGGAGAAAAAATGCAAGTCCCATCCAAGGGTTAGAGAGCCATTCGGCCAAGGCTAAAGCGAGGGGGTGATTTCATTTTTTCAGAGGTTTTTTGGCTGGAAACAGTAGCTAATTTGGAAAATAAAAAGGTTTTGAAAGAATGAAAAAAAAAGGTTTTCAATAGAGAGCTTAAAAGTAGTCATCTCTACCAAGTTCTAAGCATAGCTTTCTTCTTGTTTTCTATGGTGTTTTCTTGATTTTCTATCTTGTTTTCCTCGTACATTTTTCATAGAAATAAAGTTTTTAATGTTTAGTTATGTTTTCATCTATTATTCTTCATTAAAATGGTGGAAAACAATTTTTTTTACATGGTTTCATGCTATGGCCGAATATGGCTTATTTACTTGCCTTGGTTTTCCTTTTTGTTTTTCTTCCTTGCATGTTGTTGTGAAAAATAATTTTTAGAAGGTTTTTTAGAGTATTCTAAGGTTCGGATTTTTTTTTTTTTTACAAAAGATGAAGCAAAAGGGTTGAAATGGCTATATGATCTTGGCTATACCAAGTGACCATGGTTAGGAGAAAGGCTAAGCCCATTTTTACCTACCACGAAGCTCACCTTAATTTTTTTGTTTAACATGGTTTATTTTCTGTTTTATTGATATGGAAAGGCTTCATGATCTTGGCAAGACCAAGCGATTATGGTTAGGTGAGAGGATATGCCCATTTGATACCAACCATGGAGCTTAACTTTCCTTGTTTTACTTACTAGTTTTGCTTATTATTTGTTTTGCATGTCTATGTTAAAAAAGAATTTATATGTTCTTTACATTATTTTCTATGTTATATTTGTTTCTATATGTCATTTCCATGCTTGATATTGTATCTTTGCATATTCGGCCATTGTTGTTCATATGCTCATGTGTGCATTTTTTTCATGTATCATGTCTTACATGTTTGCATTTTCTTTATTTTGTTCCATGACCATTCGGCAACTTCATTTTTGTATGCCTTGCATGTGCATTTTCTTTTTGCTTCTTAACTTGTTTGCATCTCCATGCCATGAACTTGTACATTTTGATTTTAGTATCCCACGTGCTTATGAAAATGCTGTGATAAAATGCCATTATTTTGTTCAATGACCATTCGGCAACTCCATTATTGATATGCCTTGTATGTGCATTTTCACTTTGCTTCTTGACTTGTTTGCATCTCAATGCCATGAGCTTGTGCCTTATGATTTTAGTATATCATATGCTTATGAAAATGTCATGACATTATGCATCTTAACATGATTTGTCATGTACTTGTGTCATTTACTAGATAGGATTGCATTACAGCATCATGTAGCTACATTTAGCCTCTTCATGCATCCCTTGCCTTGTCATGCATTTGCATTTTGTTTACGTAACATGCTTTGCATTATCATATCTTGAAATTGTGTATTAGTTGCTGTTTGTTCCAGCATTGACATTAGTTTCATGGGTCATTGTATGTTCATAGTATTGCTATGCATGTTCATTACATTTTAGGTCTAGGCCATATTGGTATTGCCATGCAGATTGAGTCTTAAATCACATTGGTATTGTCATGCATTACTATGCTATTTAGGTCTTAGGTTACATTAGTATTTTCATGCATATTCAAAACATATTAGGTCCAAGTCACATTTACATTATCAAGCATTGCATGCATATTGAGTTAGGATAGCATTTATTGTCATCCAAATACATGCTAGACATTTAGGTTGTCTTGAATTGTCATGCATTTCCTTTACCATTTAGACCTTTAGAACATGCATTTCATACATTTCATTTTCTGTGTGTTCATGCATTCCATGCCATTGCCACTTGATTTGTGACTTAGGCCAATTAATGGCTCAAAGTCATGCTTTCTTGAGCATACTTGTGGAAAATTAAGGAATTGTCAAATTGATTATTATACCTTTGTATTTTTTTTAACTTAGCCAATTTTTGTCCAAGGTTTTTAAATGTTTAGCTACTGTCCTTAGGTCTTTAGAATGATCTCCAACAATTTTTACTTTGATTTTTGAATGACTTTATCAAAGGCATGACAAAATAGTTTTTTTCACCTAATACTCGAACATTTTTGATTTTTCTGGGCAGTCATCTTTACTAAAAAAAATTAAGCCAAATTTTTCTCTTGTAGTTTTACAAGTTCTGAATCTACAGTATTTGTTTTAGATTTTTTAAGATTTTTTTGGACTTTTAGAAAAAGGCTAAAAAATAGTGTGGCAAAACCGGACAGTAGAGGCATATTTGAAATCAAAAAAGAAATAATGGTTGAATTTGGCTAAGGCATTTTGAGGGGGTTGGTTAGAAGATTTAGCTACTGTCTTAGGGTAATTTCTAAGCCTTTTTAAACTTTAAAAATGATTTTATGAATCTTGGGTTAAGGGTGGTTAAGTCCGAGATTTTAAAAGGTTTGGTAAGGGTTTTAATTTTTATTCAAGTTTTCCTCAAAATTGTTTTCAAACAATCACAAAGTTTTATTTTTTTTAGAAAATCTAATTTGACATATTTTTCTAAGTTAGCCGGATATCTTTTTAGATATACGGATTTCTTTATTTAGAGGAAAAAATACATTTTCATGCATTGCATTTTATTTAAATGTGTGATTTTTGCTATGATATTTTCCATGGTATTATTATTATTTTAATTCACATTTTATGATCTTATATTGTTTGCCATATGATTTTGAATGTTTCATGATATCCCATGTTTTTTTTATTTAGTCATTTATTTTTGTCACATCATTTAGCATATACTATGTTCATGCATTTTTATTTTTATTTTCATTTTCATGCATATTATATGTTAGCATTATTTTAATTTCTTGTCATTTAGATCATATTCCATGTCATTTAGGTTATTTTATTTATAACATGCCATGTCATTTAAAATATGGCATATCATTTAAAATTGCCATGTCATTTAAATCATTTTATCTCATTTAGAATATACCATGATACTTAGGATTTTTCATTTTTACCTAGAATATACTATGTCATTTAAATTATGTCATATCATTTAGGTTGTATTATATTATCTAGACTTGGCCATGTCATTGTATTTATGTCATACATATTCATGTTCATATTTTTAAATGTTTTGAAAAAGATAATGATTTTCAATAAAAATAAAAATATTCTCGAGTTAAAATAATTCATGAGTTCTCTACCAGGTTTGCTGGAGGGAATATCATCAATTATCATTAACAAAGAAATATCTTTCTTTCAAAAAACGAGAATGATTCGGAAATTTTTCCAAATGAATAAAAATTTCTATATTTTGCCTATTTTGTCGGGAAATGTAGGAAAATTTTGAATTAATAATTCTAGATCATTTTCAATTAAAAATGGAATTATTTTTCTTAAAATTGGGAATTAACTTGAAATACTAAATTAAAAACTTACTTTTTACCGAGATTTGAGATAACACACGATTAATAAGGTACCGATTTATATGGGCGTTGTAGGGATGCTAATCCTTCCCCGCACGTAACCGACTCCCGAACCCGCTTATTTGATTTCTCTGTTTTATAACATAGACTTGAAATTGGTTTAATAATGTTTTAATTAATTTTAAAATGTTTTATAAAACCGGTTTTAATAAGTGGTTGATCACACCTAGCTAAAAAAGGTTGGTGGCAACTCCATGTCTTTTTACGAGGCCGTTTTCATACCCTCGACCTTTTATTTCAATCTAGAGGAATTAAGTCATGTTTTCCTCTGCTTCTGTTTTCCCTTCACTCGAACGGGTCTCCGCGATTGGGATCACGTATCGACACCTTCGTTTTTCTAGAGGAATTAAGTCAACTTTTCCTCGTTTTCTTTTAATGTCACGCCTAACGAATAATAAAGTCTTGCGATGAGACTTGTTATTGTTTTATTTTATTTAGGTTGCGACAGCTTGGCGACTCCACTAGGGAATTTTTTTTAGCGAGTCAGGCCTAGAATTAGTCGTGTGTTATCTAAGTCTCGGTTTTGTTGGTTTAATTGGTATTTAATTTTAATTCCCATATTTTTAAAATAATAAAGAGAATTTTGAAAATAATAAAATGTTTTAAATATGTCCATCTTCATATGCATACATATTATTATTTGATCTTTAGTTATTTTGTTGCGTATATTTATATGTTTGCTTGACTAATGCTTTACATTGTTTTATTTTAGTGCGGTATTTAGAATAAGGGGTGTAGAATAGGTGGTGACAGGTTTGTTTTGTTCCTCCGCACACACTATATTTGCATTTGTATAACATGAACTCTCTACCCGGGTTTCGTCCTTTTAAGTGGGAGTAAAGTAACTACGCCTTCGTGATGATCCTCCGTATGGGCTACTGAAACACTTTCGGAGTATAAAGTACCTAATGCCTTCGTGATAATCCTACGCACGGGCATAGGAAAATATACTCTAACGAATTGAACCCATTTTTATCGAGGTGCCTTACTAGCCTTCACAGGCGATAATGAGAAACAATTCGGGACCTTAGAACCGATTCACCTTCATATAGTGAACCTAGACGAAGCCATGTCGGATTTCTGTTAGATACCCGAAGTTTAAGAACACATGAAGGAACATTTCCAACCTTTTACCATCTTTCTATATGTTATATTTTACAAATTGGGTGATGATGAATGAACATCATATCACTCATAATAAATTTATCATTTTGTCCCAAAGGCGTCGTAATGCCGAAGCTCTGTTAAAATTTTCGGGACATTTTTTTAAGCATGTTGTTATTTATGTTATATTTGTTAATTCATTTCTTTACTAATCTATTTCTTTCTGTTTTCTATCCTTTGACATGCAGCATAGACATCATCATACACTTGGAGTTTATTGGCCTCGGGATAGTCATCAACCCAAAGGACTTTCATGGAGTGTCAGGTTATTTTAGTGATAGAAGATCATGTAGTAGTGAGGGCACGGTCGGAAAAAGATCAAAGGGAGGATGGTGATTGCCTGAAGAAAAGATGTGTCAGTATTGCCGGAAAGGGTCAAAGTGGATTCTAGACAGAATAATCTCCGAGGGTTAGCTGACATTTGGAATCAGTGGAATGTATTAGAGAAAGAATCCTTCACTCAAAAATATAGAGATATAGCACTCTTAATTCTTATTCGGGTCAATAGTGGGTTGATTCAAGCTATGTTACAGTTTTGGAATCCTGCTTATAGATGTTTTACTTTTAACAAGGAGGATATGACCCCACTGATTGAAGAATACTCAACACTGTTACGTATTGAATGTCCTAATCCTGATCGAGTATATTTGAAGGAAGTGAAACGTTCAGGTTTTAAGAGGAAAGTGGCTAGGATCACAGGAATGGATACAACATGGGTTGAGAGTCATGTGGACACAAAGTAGAAAAATGGATGCATTCAATGGAAAACTCTCCGACAGTTGATATTGGGTTGTTCCAAAAAAGAAAAAGCCAAGGACATCTTTGCTCTAGCCATCTACTGATTAATCATATTCCCGAAGATATTGGGTCATGTGGATATAGCCGTGTTTGATTTCTTTGAAAAGTTGGAACAGAAGATCAATCTATCTCTGGCCATCCTAGCTGAAATTATTCGATCTTTGAATTTTTGCAAAAGGGAAGGACAATGGAGAATCAAGGGGTGTGTACAACTCCTTTATATTTGGATTCAAAGTCACTTTTGGAAGATAGAAAAGGTTTCCTTCAAACCGTACATGAAGTCTTTAGTTTCGATTAGGGAATTCCTTCAAAATGATTGGCCTGAAGACGGGGATAAAGAGAAATGGGTCAACCTGTTCCAAAATCTAAAATGGGAGATGGTGACTTGGAGAGCTCCATGGATGGTTCCTATGCCGATTATGTACAGATGTGGGGTGAACTCAGGAGTCCCACTACTCAGAATTTGGGGGTCTGTGAGTTATGTGCCTTTGTTGGTGCAAAGACAGGTTGACTCTCGAAAATTCACACCCGTGACTCATAATCTAGGATCATTAGAGTCACTTATGGAGAAGACGGATATTCTGGAAA